>LR990618.1:29573731-32038731 GCA_905147815.2 Phalera bucephala
ATATGCCGCTGAGCTAAATCTACCAGATATTGACCTACTTCCGCTAAGCTCCACTTGACCAGCAAGAAAATAAAAAATAAAACAATTGTCCTCCAACATTATAATCAGTAAGTCACATACCAAAGCGTGATTCTATTTGCGTTTCCTTTATTATATCCCCCATTGTGAGTTGAATTGACGGCGATTATAACAAAATATTATCCGCCCTCCATTCATTAAGGTTCCTCAGTACATAAAATTTGTTTTATTTAATCTTTTGATGTCGTACTGTGGGCTTACAATACCTTTTATTATTTTATCTTGGGCTGTTTGGGTCTGGTGCGGTAAATTGTTTAGGTATCTCGTTAGAGAAGGTTCTTTGAGAATATATGTACTAGTGTAACGTATGTAATGTTGTTAAATTGGCATGGCATGGCAATGTCATGATCCAGGGGCCTTAAGCCGTTTCGTCCACTGAATAGATTAATCGCGGGTTCGATGTTGAAAAATCTTTATATGGATCACACATAGATTCGTCCGGTGCGGGGGATCTAACACCGTCACGCCTACATTCTTCAAGCGGGGATGCAGAGGTGTACTGAGCACACCCACTTTTCGCCGACGATGTTTGGCCCTATGTAATAGGGGGCAATACTATTGCCCCCTATTACATAGGGCCAAACAGACAGAGTTACAACATGTTATTTCCTTAGACTTCGTTTTTCCTTTACCTCTTTCGCTTGCTACACCAAAGTCCGTTTCATACAACCTCGTCGGTTATGGAGACTTATGAGCAGTGTTGGGCATTTTTTAATTATAGGATCAAGAATTCGAAATTTCATTTGCAAATAAATTAATCTCTCCTGAGCTCTTTTTTTCATTTTTTTCATTCACAATTAAGCCGCGATGAATCCGATATATTTTAATTGCAGCTTAATTTTATCATAACTAATTTTGCCCAACTCTGCTTATGACTTCTCTCTATCTATCTATATCATCACTCCAGCTCCCTCGCGGGGTAGGCAGAGAGTACATAGTTCCAACTGGTTCTTTTCTTACAGACCTCTCTGGCTTCCTCCACTATCATAGTTCGTCTCATACACGCTCGCCGGTTACGGACACTCTTGACTTGCCCTTCAGATAAGACACAGTCTATTTGGTCATGGTAAGATAGTCTAGGTCTTCCCCGGTACCTACATCTTTCCACTTTCGCATTGTATGTCTGTTTTGTCATTCTTTTTTCTGGACATTCTTTCTATATGCTCGAACCAACGGAGCATACCCTTTCTCATCTTTACACCGATACTATCTTTCATTCCTACTCGCTTTCATACCTACTCGCTTTCTTACTACGCTGCTTGTGACTTGTACCCGGAAACTTAACTTTATTAATCTTATATTTTATATACTGAAATATGAGTAATAAAATATCTGCTATATATTTTAAACATATGCCGAATCAATTAAATTGATACGTTTTATAAATATACAGCAATAAATCTTCACAAACTTTCGCATTACGGAATCAACGCAACTAAATTCTATTTCAGCAAATACAATAAAGACCCTCGCACACACTGTGGCTTTTGTAACGGTAATTAATCTGCCCGTATCCGTCGGGTTATACATTAACATACCAATTTGCATACATTGTTATTGTCTCAAATTATAACGTTATATTGAGAGTAACGAGCACTGAATAGAGGTTTTGGGGTTATTAGGAAGTGTTAACTTGGTGTGTACTGGAAATAATGTATGATGTAGCTTTAAGGTTTCGCCACATAGCCGATGCAACGAGATAGGAGCGCGACGGCGGCGCTCGGCTACGTTCGGTCGTGACGTTAGCCGTTGCACTGACTGAGGGTGCGCTGTGTGGCGTCTCCCATACATTTCAGTACATTATAATTCCCAAAGCTGCGCCCCTGTCGCGCTCCCGTCGCGCTGCGTCGACTATGAGGCGGAACGTTCTGTATAATAAAAATAATATCTGTAGAGGTTGTAAGTTTGTTAAAAAAGGCTTTCATATAGTTTATTAGATTTTATCTATCTTCAACAGAAAGAACTTCATTGCATACAAAGTTTTCACTAAAGAATGCCATAACGACCAGCTTTGTACGTACGCATCTGTCTTCTAGCCGCGATCTTCAATTTTAGCCCTTAGTCTTCCAAACTGTCAAAACTGACAACCTTGCCCTCACTAACCCAAGTGAGGGCAATGTAGACGGTCGACCGTATTCGTGTTTTCAGTCCCCCCGCTAACAGCTAATTGAGGCAGCAACAGGCAGTGATGGTAAGGGAAGGAAATGTGATTGTGAATTTTTGTGGACTTTACATGACTAAACTGCCCGTACCAAAGCGCGCTTAATAAATATCTGCTTACTAAAGCAGAATACCAATTCGGTGTTATTAAGTGAAAAAAAAATAACATTGCACCTTGATCATAAAGTTAAAAATGTAAAATTACAATGCATTAATACAAAAAATCATGTAACGAAAAAAAAATTCATAGAAAACTAGACAGAAAAACAATTATGCTGAATTTTTCACTGGATGTTCTCAGTGAAGGCGGTGTTTTGATCCGGTGGTAGATTAAGAAGTTTAAAAAAATGTAAACATGACTGAGAGATTTTAAGTTCTCCCGCAGGTTTTGCACAAAATACGTGAATTATTTTGTACACAAAAAAAGTTCTAGCATATTTCGTGAGGAAAATACCAATCGCTTTATATTTCTACTTTCCTCCAATCATGTAGACTATATCCCACAGTTGAAGCCAACAGTTACAGAGGACCGAAATCTCCCGGCTGACCCGCTGCCACAATAAACATGTCGCACGCAACGATTTGTTCCTTCCGAAACGAGCTGCGGGTCTCAGATTGATGGTTGTATTGAAAGGGAAAACAATCGGAATCTTCCTAGTATTCATACAACGCTGATGCTATAAAATCATCTCGGCCAAGTGACCATGTTCGACCGACCCATTCCCTGGGTCAAAGAGGTCAAATATCTAGGGGTCACCCTAACAGTACCATGTCCTTCGGCCCGCACATCAAGCGGGTCTGTCACCGAGCATCATTTGTGCTCGGTCGTCTCCATTCGTTAATCTGCAAGCGGAGTAAAATGTCCCTTAGAAATAAGGTGACACTTTACAAAACTTGCGTTCGACCCATCATGACTTATGCGTGTGTTGTGTTCGGGCATTCGGCCCCCTCTCACATCGATAAACTCCAAGTGGTTCAAAACCGCTTCCTCCGTAAAGCCGTAGGAGCCCCCTGGTTCGTACGGAACGTCGATCTCCACTCCGATCTAGGTCTCGAACCTATTCGCGCCTTTATTAAAAAGGCGTCAACACGTCACTTCGCGAACGCATCTACCCATGCGAATCCGTTAATCGTAGCCACCGCCGACTACGATCTCCCCCCCCGACCCCTGCCGCCACCGCCGGCCGCGACATGTTCTCACCGACCCCCCCGAGCTTTGTCATCCCTTCTTTCCGCTCAGAATACGGGCGACGACGACGACGTAGTAGTAGATCCCCTCCCATAGCCGGCGGTTGACCGGTGCACTTAGTAGTGCACCCGTCCCCCTACAGCGACTGTCCCAACCGAGGCGCCTCGAAGAGGCGCCCTCGGGTATGTCGCCTCTTGCCCTTCTGGCTGCTGGAGCGTAGTGGTTGCACGCTCGCCTTTAAGTCCGGTGAAGCTGTAAAGGCCTCGCGGCCAACAGCGTACATCATTCACACACACACGCTATAAATCAAGTATGCTTACCATACCTAAGTAAGTAACTTATGAGGGATAGAAAACGGTGCTACTGTACGTAGTATACGTGCTATTATAAGAGAGTTCGTCACGGGTTTTTAAAAAAAAGATATTTAACTGGGAAAGGGTATATTAGAAATAGAAACAGAATACAATGGATTTGAACCGACCCCGTTTGGAGTTTCGTCAGACTGACCCATTGCTGGCCTGCGCTCCTATGCTCAGTGTTCGACCACCCCGAGATGCTGACATAGCAGATAGGGGATGGTGGTCAACATTTCTACGAATTATTATAGGGTATAACAACCCCCCGCATAAGACTGAAATTCGGGGATAAATGTCGAATTTCAGTAAATACAAGTTAAACGATTTCTCTTAAACGAGGTGCTGAAGTACTTAGGTCTTCTAGCTGTAGGTCTTTGACGTCATTCTCGCTAGGGGTCCGTTTTACAATTAATTTCTTAAGTCTAGGAGTAATATGAATAGTTTAAAAATAATAAGACAAGTAACAATTACAGAATTAGTATGACCAAAGAATTGAATATAAAATAGTGTGTCCCATATTTTACAAGGACAGGTTCTTTATTAACAATGTCATTTAAATTGGAAGTAGTCTATCATTTTGATTGTTTAACTTTAAATCGTCGAAATAATTATTCTAAAGTATAATAGGAGACACATTGTTATCGACGGAATCGAACTTATTTTCTAGTTTACAACAGGAATCATTAATAATACTATACTCTAAATTAGGAGCTGGGATATTTATTTCTACAACATCAGACGATATAAGCCTTACACTATTGGTATACACCGTACATTGTCCTGGGGTGTGTAATATACCCGCACCTAATACTACTAGTTCGCGTATTTCTGGAATACCACAATCTTATTCGAATCATCATCATCATCATTATCATTATCAGCCTATAGCAGTCCACTGCTGGACATAGGCCTCTCCAAGTGCACGCCACTGGGTACGATCTTCGGCTACTCGCATCCAGTTTCTGCCAGCCGCCTTACGAAGGTCATCGCTCCACCTAGCCTGAGGGCGGCCTGCATTACGTTTGCCAGTCCGCGGTCTCCACTCAAGAACTCGTTTGTCCCAGCGGTTATCGGTTGTTCGGCTAATGTAACCGGCCCATTGCCACTTCAGCTTACTAATCCGGTGGGCTATGTCGCTAACTTTGGTTCTCTGTCGAATGACTTCGTTCCGGATTCTATCTTTCAGAGAAACTCCGAGCATACCCCTTTCCATAGCTCGCTGAGTGACTTTAAATTTATGAACCATTCCAACCGTGAGTGTCCACGTCTCGGCTCCATATGTCATAACGGGCAGGACGCACTGATTAAAGACTTTTGTCTTTAGGCTTTGTGGAATGGGCGATGTAAATACTCGACGTAATTTCCCAAATGCCGCCCAGCCCAGCCGTATTCTTCTGTTGACCTCTTTCTCGAAATTGTTTTTCCCCAACTGCAGAGTTTGCCCTAGGTAAACATATTCTTGAACAACCTCGAGAATAGCGCCATGTATTGCAACAGGTTCCGGTACTACATGTCGGTTAAACATTACCTGGTCTTGTCCAAGTTCATGCGGAGACCTATTTGTTTGGAAGAATCGGCTAGGCTGGTCAGCATCTGTTGTAAATCCTGCAACGTTTCGGCCATGATGACGATGT
This sequence comes from Phalera bucephala, assembly GCA_905147815.2. Classification (NCBI taxonomy): domain Eukaryota; kingdom Metazoa; phylum Arthropoda; class Insecta; order Lepidoptera; family Notodontidae; genus Phalera; species Phalera bucephala. The sequence continues at coordinate 29,579,149 of LR990618.1, forward strand.
CGTCTGCAAATCTCAAGTGTGAGATATGACTGCCATTTATGTTTATGCCATGACCTTCCCAGTCCAGAATGTTAAGCACAGGGGCCGATTATACTCTTCGGTCTTCTGTATAATCTGCCGTATAGTGTGGATGTGGTCTATGGTTCCATACCCTCTTCGAAACCCGGCCTGTTCTGGGGGTTGAAATTCGTCGAGCCTTCGCGCAAGACGATTCGTGATAACTCTTGAAAACAGCTTATAAATGTGGCTCAGGAGCGAAATAGGGCGGTAGTTCTTCAGTTGGGTCTTATCACCCTTTTTGAAAAACAATACGACCACGCTCCTACCCCAAGCCTCTGGATTTTTCCCATTAAAGAGGACAGAGCAAAAGATATTTTGGAGCTCCTTTAGCACGGGTTTACCTCCTGCTTTAATAGTTCAGTTGTAACTCCGTCCTCTCCAGGGGCTTTTCCATTCCTTAGCTGCTCAAGAGCCATCACGAATCGTCTAGGCTGATTTCGGGCAGGTCTTCCGTAAAGTGGCGGCTTAATGTAGCTCTAGGATCCTCATTTCCGGGATCAGGACGAGATGTTTGCGAGGTGTATAGTCGGCTGTAGAAGTCTCTACTTCCAAAAGAATCTCCGGCTTAGAAGTGATGACGTCCCCACTGGCTTTGGACAACATCGTCAGATGGCTCATCCCCAAAGACTGAACGAAAACTTTCGACCCCGATTTTGCTCGATTGCTTTTTCAATAGCGCGTGTATTAGCGCATCGGAAGTCATGTCGTACAGTTTGTTAACCGACTTCGAAAAGGAGGAGGTTCTATGTTCGGTTGTATGTATGCTTTTTTTTTTTTTTTTTTTATGTATGTTCAGCGATATTTCCGTCAATTGTGGACCGATTTTGATAATTTTTTTTGCATTGGGTTCAGTATATCTCCAAGGTGGTCCCATATTAATTTTATTGACATTGGACCTTGGACTTAGAAGATACACCAGGGAACTCCTTAACGACAAACAATAGGCATGTGTAAATTGCGATATTATGGGTATTACGTCAATCCTATAGGTACCCTACTATAGAATTCACTGGTCACTTAAAATTGTAAAATAAAATCTTTTATAAAAAAAGGTAAACCGACTTCAAAAAGCAAAAAAATAAATATTTGAAGTCGGTGCAAGTAACCGACTGCACCAACCAGCACCGACTTCAAATATTTATTTTTTTGCTTTTTGAAGTCGGTTTACCTTTTTTTATAAAAGATTTTTATTAATTCTTTTGTTGAGTGCCCGTTGCTCTAACGAAGTGTTGGGTGGATTTACACGTCGTTCCTTCATAAGCTGCAGTGTCTCCTCCGAAAGCTTCGTTTTCTTACTTATACGTCGCGTTTCACAAAATCTCGGACCTTCCTCCCTGATGATTTTAACTACATTTGTGAGGGCCTGGTCTACGTCATTTGTGGTTTCCATGGTAACGAATCGGTTTTCCAGATTTGACTGGAACGCTTCAGATCCTACTACGGTTTGGAGGAGGTTGGGCCGGAGCCTGGCCTTCATCAAACGGACTCACTCGAGCTTAAGTTGATATTCAGTGAGCCTCTGACAAGTCGGTGATCGCTTCCGGTATGAACCTGGTTGATCACTGAGACATCTCTGAATATGTGCTTCTTGTCCGTTATGATGAAGTCAATCTCATTTTTAGTCCTAGGGTCGGCTTTGCCATGTCCACTTTCTTTGGGGCCGTTTCTTAAAGAAAGAGTTCATCAAGAAAAGCCCCTCTTTCTCAAGAAAGTTGACAAGCATTTGCCCCTTGATTCCTGCTACCGTAACCGTGAGATCCTACTACCGATTCGCTGCAAATTTGTACTCCCACTTTAGCGTTGAAGTCCCCCATGACAACGTTGTAGTAGGCCTTAGTGGTGGAGTGTAAGGCCTTCGATATGTCCTCGTACATATCTTCAACTTCATTGTCAGAGTGTACCGAAGTCGGTGCGTAAACCTGCACAACCTTTAGGTATACCTATCGGTTACTTAATAATAAGATGCGCTACCCTGTTCGACACACTAGACATTTCTACAACGTTGTCAGAGAGAGTTTTATTGACCAAGAACCCTACGCCGCCCTGGGATAGCTGATCACCCTCTCGGAAGTACAAAAGGTGGCCTGATTCTAGGGTAACGGTGTCCTCTCACTTTCTTCGGACTTCACACAGTCCCAGAACGTGCCACCTTATCCCTTCGAGTTCGGATTCTAATTGCGCCATGTGCTCGTCAAGCCGTAACGTGCGTCCATTCAACGTCGCCAAGGTCAGTTGATTTGGCGGGCTCTCGTAGCCCGGGGATTCTTCGCACCCCCTACCCTGCCGTTACCGTGACCGCCACCGTGATCCGGAATAGCAGGGCGGCCGGGAACTGGGGGCCGTGGTTTGTTTTGGCTTGCCATTTGGAGGGTTTTCCCATAATCGCCACGCTGGGCAGGCGGGTTGGCGATCGCAGTGCGTAACTCTTCGCATCGGTGCCGCTGCTGCCCGTCACCGATCTGCGGTCGTCAGAGCCTCGTTCGTTGATTAGCAGGATGTACCACGAGCAGGTGAGGATGACTTGGAGCCATATGGTGGTTTTTGACTCCCTTACATCCCAATGAGATTGTATAAAATCTATTTGTTATTTACGAGTGGTTTCCAAATATCTAGGTTACCGATAATAGTTTTAGTTTTACACTGTTCGGGAATAGCACTAATTGTTTTACAAGCAGTTCGCTTTCACATGTAGGACTACTACTCGTTAATAACACTGTGGGTATTTGACATAGAAAGTACTCAGAGTTTATCGTTTTACAGTTATCTAAACTATCTAGATTACAAAAACTACATTTATCCTTAGAAATAGCATATACATACTGGAAGGTTGAATCATACTAAATGTTTTAGGATTGTCCACTCCGTGAGGGGTGGGCAGTGCTAGATTATGATACAAAATAAATTCGTCATTCGTAACCAATGGAACTTGTAGAACAAATACGAGCTTATTATTAAAATAGTAACATGCTACATTGGATATACTTAAAATTAAATTTATATTATCTATACTAATTAGAACTGGAACGGGAATTCTGGAGTTCCTTGGAAGGTGCCTATTATTATTAACCAGTTCGCGATAAAGTTGAGTTGGAGTGGTGGCGGTGGGGCCCCTTCGGGTCCCTAGCCTGGCCGAACCGGGCCGACCGGCTGCTGCTGCATACCGCCAGAGGGGTGGCGCGGCGGCGGCTGGGCGGTTCGCGCGCGTGTGGCGCGAGGGGGCGTGGAGATACCCATGGCCTCGGATGTCAAGTCCGGGTACATGGGTGTCTCTACCGAATCACCTAGGTGGCAAACTCGGGGGAGTCTGCCTCCCAGCTCGAGAGGAGACGCCGCGTTGGGTGACATCAACGCGGCGTCTACGTAGAGGGAGGGCGTACTTACGCCAGGGGAGTTACTCCCAAGGTGGGCCCTCAAAAGGGCAGGTCGCGTCGGGGTCGCGGTGCGACAAAGACGGTGTCACCGCAGAGTTTTTAGTCGGTACACTTGATCCATCAACAGCCGGGGCTACGGCCCCGAGTGTTGATGGATCAAGGACTCCGACATAACCCCTCCGCGTCCCCCGAACGCGGACGGGTACCCATAAAGGGTTTTCCGTGTGATAAAAAAAAAAAAAGTACCACTTTCGTATATGGAGTTTGATAGGTAAGGTTTATATCCGAAGACTAATTCGTAGGGTGTAAATTTGGCGTGCAGTGTGGCGTAGTATTATAAGTTAACATAGCAGTATATACGTAGGTGGGCCAGTTGTCCTGATTTTTGTTGATAAATGTTTTAGATATTCCTTAAGGGTTGAATGACTACGTTCTAAAGCGCCTTTTGTCTGTGGGTGGTAAGGCGACGACCACAATTGTTTGATTTTGAGGAATTGGAATGTAGTCTTAAAAAGGTCGGAAGTAAAATTGGTGCCTTGATCTGTCAAGATTGATTTAGGAATCCCAAAAAGGGATATAAAATGTATGAGACAATCGCTAGTTTCTTCAGCTGTTGTGCTACGTATGGGGTAAGCGACGGAGTATTTTGTTAAATCATCTTGTAAGGTAAAGATATATTTCAGTTTAGCAGGTCCAGACCTCGGCAGAGGACCTCCGATATCCAACGCTATTCGTTGGAATGGGGCTCTATTCAATTTTCTTAGGGCTTTGTTTTTTCTGACACCGTATACACCTTTTGACATAGTCCTCTACATTGCTCCTCATTCCTTTCCAATAAAATTGTTCTTTTATACGGTTATACATACGTTTTGAACCTAAATGTCCAGCGATTGGGACATTATGATTTTCACGGAGAATTTTAGGTCTTTCGCTCAAGGTAGGATAAATGATTCTATTTAAATAAACATGGATACAGATTTTAGTGTTATGGAAAATATAGGTTAGAAAATTAAATATTTTTGTATATGAGTGTTGATCAAAAGGATTCTTAAAATCAGATATTGCAATATCTGTTACTTCTTCAGATTTCATGATTTCCCCTCTCACTTGTTTCAGACTATTATAAATATCGGGATAAGATGATTCATCAAAGTGATGAACTTTGGTGAATATTAGGTACACGATTTTATTATCCTGGTTTACTTTCAGAAAGGAATGTAATTCCTTTTCAGAATTTAAGTTTTCGTCTCTTTTTTCAGCATTAAGCAAGATTTCTATATAAGGAATTGATTCATCAAGATCTATAGACGTAGGAATAAGGATTATTTTATAAGGAGACTTAAGTAAGTTTACGTTGTATTCTTTTAGGACGGTGTTGCGTGTGACCTTCTTATCAGAGATCGATTTCAAGAATTTGGAATAATCGTCGTTATTTAAATTTGATTTTGGGTCTGGCGTAATTTTAAAAGGTGAGAGAGTTGATAATGAATCGAAATCAAGGTTGGGTTCTGCACTCCTAGGGCTAGTTTCGAGTTTTCCCAAGTCTATGGTTTAATTGAGGAATTGAAGATTGTTGACCTTGTCTTAACAAAGGATCAGGTACATTTTCTGGACTTGGGATATTGAAAGGACTAAAATCATCAACCTTTGTGTTGAAAGGGCTCATATCTAGGGGACCAAGGTCGATTAGGTCAGTATCAGGTAAGTTTGCAGGATTTTCAGGATAAACAGGATTAACAGGGTAACGAGAAAGCGAATCAGCTGCTGAATTTAATTTACTCTTGCGGTATACAATTTCGTATTCATATTCTTGAAGTTGGAGACGCCAACGTTGTAATTTACTGTTTGGATCAGTGTGATTAAAAAACCATTTTAAAGGTCGATGGTCCGTTACAGTAGTAAATTTGCGGCCAAACAAGTATGGTCTAAAGGCTTTGCAGCCGGAGACTATAGCTAACAGTTCTTTTTCAGTTGTGCTATAGTTGATTTCACATTTGTTTAAGGTTTTGGAGGTAAATGCTATAGGGTGATCTTTTCCAATGGGGCCTTGGGAAAGGATAGCGAAGACCGCATAGTTAGACGCGTCACAAGTAAGGTTAAAGGGTTTGGTAAAATCTGGATAGGTAAGGACTGGAGCAGTGACAAGTTTTTCTTTGAGCGTTTCGAAAGCTAGTTGTTGTTAGTTGATCCAAACAAAAGGAACATCCTTTTTCAATAAGCTTGGCAAATCTGGGATAAAACGTCGGTAATAAGATACAAGCCCTGAAAATGATTTAATGTCGTGGGACATTTAGGAACTGGAAATTTTTGTACGACATGAATTTTACTAGGATCGGGGTTTAAGCCATTTTTGGTAATGACGTGTCCTAGGTAACTGACTGCCTTTCGAAGGAATTCACACTTGTCAGGCTGTAGTTTAAGGTTAAATGATCGAAGTTTTTGGAAAACTGTAGATAGATTTTGGATATGGCTCCGAAGGTCATAAGAATATATGACAATATCATCTAAATAAACGAATCATCGTTCTCCTTGGAGACTTGGACGCTAAATGCAGTCTTGCAGGCATCTTGTGGGGCCATTTTAATTTCATGGAATCCTGATGCAAGGTCAAGCGTTGAGAAGTATTTGAAGTTACCTAATTGATCAAGAATTTCGGCGATATTGGGAATAGGATAAGTTTCGCCGATGGTAATGTCATTTAATTTTCGGTAGTCTATTACAACGCGCCATTTCTTCTGACCAGAGGCATCAATCTTTTTGGGAACTATCCATATCGGAGAAGACGAGCATTTTTTGGATTTGGGCATTTACTTCTTGTTTATGTACTTCGGGAAATCGATAGGATTTAACGTTGATAGGCTAATCAGAGGAGGTTCGGATCTCATGCTGGATAGCATCAGTTGAGGTAAGTATGTCATCAGGTAAGTGGAATATATCTGAATATTTAGAGCACATATCGTAGAGGGCTTCGCGTTCTTCGTAATTTAAATGTGAAGCGCGGAGGATTTTAAGGACTTCGTTAGTTCTGGGTAAACATGTTATATTAGTATCATATGATTGGTAAGATCCACGATCAACTTGGTGTAAGGTAAGTTGAAGGTTAGAATTTAATGTAACTGGTTTTTCAGATGTATTTAAATTGTAAGGTTTACTCGATTACTATTTTTTACTTCAACTAAACAGTTAGCTATCAATAATGTTTCACTTAAGTTTGATCAAGAATGAGACCTTCACCTATTTCAGGATTAGTAACCGAGCATTCTACGGTGATTTCAGAACGAGATGGAATTTGATAAGTTGGGTCAGTAAAATTAAGTTTAATTTTATTTTTGTTTCGATTAAGGATTTGTCGGTTATAGTCAATAGAACATTGAAAGACAGTAAGTAAATCATTTCCTATAATACCATCATAGGGTAGGTCTATGTGTTCTATTATATGAAACATAAAAGGGATAGATTCTTTGCCACTTTGTTACGACCGCCTGACGGCGGGTACAAATAAAACAAACAATTACAAAAAAATACAAATGTTTATTGTTATCAAGAAAAATATATTTAATTACGCAAACAATCCAGAAGGTTAGAATAAGTATCAATATTAAAATGGGGCGTGAATTCCCGGCACAGGGGAGTTTTCGGGTCCACAAAAAAACCTATGGGTTTAAATTATCCAACCCTCCTTATCTCCCTGGTCTTCTCCGATATGGATAGTTCCCAAAAAGATTGATGCCTCTGGTCAGAAGAAATGGCGCGTTGTAATAGACTACCGAAAATTAAATGACATTACCATCGGCGAAACTTATCCTATTCCCAATATCGCCGAAATTCTTGATCAATTAGGTAACTTCAAATACTTCTCAACGCTTGACCTTGCATCAGGATTCCATGAAATTAAAATGGCCCCACAAGATGCCTGCAAGACTGCATTTAGCGTCCAAGTCTCCAAGGAGAACGATGATTCGTTTATTTAGATGATATTGTCATATATTCTTATGACCTTCGGAGCCATATCCAAAATCTATCTACAGTTTTCCAAAAACTTCGATCATTTAACCTTAAACTACAGCCTGACAAGTGTGAATTCCTTCGAAAGGCAGTCAGTTACCTAGGACACGTCATTACCAAAAATGGCTTAAACCCCGATCCTAGTAAAATTCATGTCGTACAAAAATTTCCAGTTCCTAAATGTCCCACGACATTAAATCATTTTCAGGGCTTGTATCTTATTACCGACGTTTTATCCCAGATTTGCCAAGCTTATTGAAAAAGGATGTTCCTTTTGTTTGGATCAACTAACAACAACTAGCTTTCGAAACGCTCAAAGAAAAACTTGTCACTGCTCCAGTCCTTACCTATCCAGATTTTACCAAACCCTTTAACCTTACTTGTGACGCGTCTAACTATGCGGTCTTCGCTATCCTTTCCCAAGGCCCCATTGGAAAAGATCACCCTATAGCATTTACCTCCAAAACCTTAAACAAATGTGAAATCAACTATAGCACAACTGAAAAAGAACTGTTAGCTATAGTCTCCGGCTGCAAAGCCTTTAGACCATACTTGTTTGGCCGCAAATTTACTACTGTAACGGACCATCGACCTTTAAAATGGTTTTTTAATCACACTGATCCAAACAGTAAATTACAACGTTGGCGTCTCCAACTTCAAGAATATGAATACGAAATTGTATACCGCAAGAGTAAATTAAATTCAGCAGCTGATTCGCTTTCTCGTTACCCTGTTAATCCTGTTTATCCTGAAAATCCTGCAAACTTACCTGATACTGACCTAATCGACCTTGGTCCCCTAGATATGAGCCCTTTCAACACAAAGGTTGATGATTTTAGTCCTTTCAATATCCCAAGTCCAGAAAATGTACCTGATCCTTTGTTAAGACAAGGTCAACAATCTTCAATTCCTCAATTAAACCATAGACTTGGGAAAACTCGAAACTAGCCCTAGGAGTGCAGAACCCAACCTTGATTTCGATTCATTATCAACTCTCTCACCTTTTAAAATTACGCCAGACCCAAAATCAAATTTAAATAACGACGATTATTCCAAATTCTTGAAATCGATCTCTGATAAGAAGGTCACACGCAACACCGTCCTAAAAGAATACAACGTAAACTTACTTAAGTCTCCTTATAAAATAATCCTTATTCCTACGTCTATAGATCTTGATGAATCAATTCCTTATATAGAAATCTTGCTTAATGCTGAAAAAAGAGACGAAAACTTAAATTCTGAAAAGGAATTACATTCCTTTCTGAAAGTAAACCAGGATAATAAAATCGTGTACCTAATATTCACCAAAGTTCATCACTTTGATGAATCATCTTATCCCGATATTTATAATAGTCTGAAACAAGTGAGAGGGGAAATCATGAAATCTGAAGAAGTAACAGATATTGCAATATCTGATTTTAAGAATCCTTTTGATCAACACTCATATACAAAAATATTTAATTTTCTAACCTATATTTTCCATAACACTAAAATCTGTATCCATGTTTATTTAAATAGAATCATTTATCCTACCTTGAGCGAAAGACCTAAAATTCTCCGTGAAAATCATAATGTCCCAATCGCTGGACATTTAGGTTCAAAACGTATGTATAACCGTATAAAAGAACAATTTTATTGGAAAGGAATGAGGAGCAATGTAGAGGACTATGTCAAAAGGTGTATACGGTGTCAGAAAAAACAAAGCCCTAAGAAAATTGAATAGAGCCCCATTCCAACGAATAGCGTTGGATATCGGAGGTCCTCTGCCGAGGTCTGGACCTGCTAAACTGAAATATATCTTTACCTTACAAGATGATTTAACAAAATACTCCGTCGCTTACCCCATACGTAGCACAACAGCTGAAGAAACTAGCGATTGTCTCATACATTTTATATCCCTTTTTGGGATTCCTAAATCAATCTTGACAGATCAAGGCACCAATTTTACTTCCGACCTTTTTAAGACTACATTCCAATTCCTCAAAATCAAACAATTGTGGTCGTCGCCTTACCACCCACAGACAAAAGGCGCTTTAGAACGTAGTCATTCAACCCTTAAGGAATATCTAAAATCATTTATCAACAAAAATCAGGACAACTGGCCCACCTACGTATATACTGCTATGTTAACTTATAATACTACGCCACACTGCACGCCAAAATTTACACCCTACGAATTAGTCTTCGGATATAAACCTTACCTATCAAACTCCATATACGAAAGTGGTACTTTTTTTTTTTTATCACACGGAAAACCCTTTATGGGTACCCGTCCGCGTTCGGGGGACGCGGAGGGGTTATGTCGGAGTCCTTGATCCATCAACACTCGGGGCCGTAGCCCCGGCTGTTGATGGATCAAGTGTACCGACTAAAAACTCTGCGGTGACACCGTCTTTGTCGCACCGCGACCCCGACGCGACCTGCCCTTTTGAGGGCCCACCTTGGGAGTAAACTCCCTGGCGTAAGTACGCCCTCCCTCTACGTAGACGCCGCGTTGATGTCACCCAACGCGGCGTCTCCCTCTCGAGCTGGGAGGCAGACTCCCCCGAGTTTGCCACCTAGGTGATTCGGTAGAGACACCCATGTACCCGGACTTTGACATCCGAGGCCATGGGTATCTCCACGCCCCCTCGCGCCACACGCGCGCGAACCGCCCAGCCGCCGCCGCGCCACCCCTCTGGCGGTATGCAGCAGCAGCCGGTCGGCCCGGTTCGGCCAGGCTAGGGACCCGAAGGGGCCCCACCGCCACCACTCCAACTCAACTTTATCGCGAACTGGTTAATAATAATAGGCACCTTCCAAGGAACTCCAGAATTCCCGTTCCAGTTCTAATTAGTATAGATAATATAAATTTAATTTTAAGTATATCCAATGTAGCATGTTACTATTTTAATAATAAGCTCGTATTTGTTCTACAAGTTCCATTGGTTACGAATGACGAATTTATTTTGTATCATAATCTAGCACTGCCCACCCCTCACGGAGTGGACAATCCTAAAACATTTAGTATGATTCAACCTTCCAGTATGTATACTGCTATTTCTAAGGATAAATGTAGTTTTTGTAATCTAGATAGTTTAGATAACTGTAAAACGATAAACTCTGAGTACTTTCTATGTCAAATACCCACAGTGTTATTAACGAGTAGTAGTCCTACATGTGAAAGCGAACTGCTTGTAAAAACAATTAGTGCTATTCCCGAACAGTGTAAAACTAAAACTATTATCGGTAACCTAGATATTTGGAAACCACTCGTAAATAACAAATAGATTTTTATACAATCTCATTGGGATGTAAGGGAGTCAAAAACCACCATATGGCTCCAAGTCATCCTCACCTGCTCGTGGTACATCCTGCTAATCAACGAACGAGGCTCTGACGACCGCAGATCGGTGACGGGCAGCAGCGGCACCGATGCGAAGAGTTACGCACTGCGATCGCCAACCCGCCTGCCCAGCGTGGCGATTATGGGCAAACCCTCCAAATGGCAAGCCAAAACAAACCACGGCCCCCAGTTCCCGGCCGCCCTGCTATTCCGGATCACGGTGGCGGTCACGGTAACGGCAGGGTAGGGGGTGCGAAGAATCCCCGGGCTACGAGAGCCCGCCAAAATCAACTGACCTTGGCGACGTTGAATGGACGCACGTTACGGCTTGACGAGCACATGGCGCAATTAGAATCCGAACTCGAAGGGATAAGGTGGCACGTTCTGGGACTGTGTGAAGTCCGAAGAAAGTGAGAGGACACCGTTACCCTAGAATCAGGCCACCTTTTGTACTTCCGAGAGGGTGATCAGCTATCCCAGGGCGGCGTAGGGTTCTTGGTCAATAAAACTCTCTCTGACAACGTTGTAGAAATGTCTAGTGTGTCGAACAGGGTAGCGCATCTTATTATTAAGTTAACCGATAGGTATAACCTAAAGGTTGTGCAGGTTTACGCACCGACTTCGGTACACTCTGACAATGAAGTTGAAGATATGTACGAGGACATATCGAAGGCCTTACACTCCACCACTAAGGCCTACTACAACGTTGTCATGGGGGACTTCAACGCTAAAGTGGGAGTACAAATTTGCAGCGAATCGGTAGTAGGATCTCACGGTTACGGTAGCAGGAATCATAAGGGGCAAATGCTTGTCAACTTTCTTGAGAAAGAGGGGCTTTTCTTGATGAACTCTTTCTTTAAGAAACGGCCCCAAAGAAAGTGGACATGGCAAAGCCGACCCTAGGACTAAAAATGAGATTGACTTCATCATAACGGACAAGAAGCACATATTCAGAGATGTCTCAGTGATCAACAGGTTCAATACCGGAAGCGATCACCGACTTGTCAGCCTTGGCCTTGGCTTGGGCAGTCGCTATGGGGGAGCGCGTATACTAGGTGTCTCGCCGTGGTAGTACCAGGCGGGCAAGGCATTCTTCGTCCTCGCCGGCGAGGTCGGTGTCTGATCCTGTGTGCGGTATCTATATCCGAAAGAAGGGATGTACGGGCATCGGGAGGGTCGGTGAGAACATGCCGCGGACGGCGGTATTAGTTGATAGGAGGGGAGTTGGGTTCGTAGTCGGCGGCGGCTACGATTAGCGGATTATTATGACTAGACGCGTTCGCAAAATATCGGGTTGTTTCCTTTTTAATGAAGGCGCGATTAGGTTCGAGACCGAGATCGGAATAGACATCGACATTCCGTATGAACCACGGGGCTCCGACGACTTTGCGGAGGAAACGGGATTGAACCGTTTGGAGTCTATCGATGTGAGAGCGGGCGGCGTGCCCAAACACCTCACATGCGTACGTCATGATGGGCCGTATACAAGTTTTATAAAGTGTCTCGTTATTGCTAAGGGACATTTTACTCCGCTTGCAAATCATCGGGTAAAGACGACCAAGGACAAAGGCTGCTCGGTTACAGACTCGCTTGATGTGCGGTCCGAAGGTCATGGTATTGTTTAGGGTGAACCCTAGATATTTGACCTGTTAGACCCAGGGAATAGGTAGGTCAAACATGGTCACTTGACCTAGATTACTTCTGGGGTGGCGCAGGGAGGGGTGCAGGGTGGCACCTCTGGAGAAGAACACAGCAGTTCTCTTGTCCACCCGGACACCTCAATACGCCACTTCCTAAACCAATCCCCTAGGGTATTGGCGGCTGCTTGAAGGTTGCTGGTAATGAAACCCTTATTCCTATGCGAGACATAGAGAGCGGTATCATCCGCGAATATGGCTAGGTGCACCTTACTCGAACGAGGAATATCGTTCGTGTAAAGGCTGAATAGGAGGGGGGAGAGAGCTGAGCCTTGTGGGACACCAGCATGTATGGAGTGGGGGGAGAGCGCGTCATTTCGACGCAATACCGAAAGGCGCGATTCGACAGGAAGTCTCCGCCGAAGATCCTCCGCCTCGACTTACTTTGACGACCGATTGACGAAGGCATTTACAGCCTGATCGGTATCTTCAGGGGATGGGGTGGAGTCCGAGCTAAAAGGAAGGGGGGTGGATCGGCATCCGCTAGGGCTGTACTCAACGCATGCCAGTCCACCAGCGTCTTCTTGAGTGGCTGGGGGGTGGACGGAGGATCGAGCCGCATGACTACAGGTCTGTAGTCAGGGTCCAGCTCATGGACTATCTCAAAGGAGCGCAACCGTAAGGTTACACCCTTCAAAAGCGCCATGTCCAGGACATCAGGACGGTGGTCGGATGTTGTCGGGATAGTGAGTGGGGTGCATAGGCGCGATGACGTCAAAGTCGAGCTGGTCGACCAGGGCGTCAAGGCTCCTACCGTTGGGGGAAGTGGTGAGGCAATTCCAAGCCACGTGCTTGCAATTGAATTCACCCGCCAGAATAACGGCGCTTCTTAGATTAAAGAGTGCTTCGAAATCACTCCTGAGGACAAGTTTCGTGGGAGGAAGATAGACGGAGGCAATCACAATGGATTGATGCCCAGTGAGAGAAATACGACAGACCGAGGCTACAATGTTGTTGAGTGCAGGGAGGTCTAGAGGAATACAGTGCAGGGACCTCCTGTAGTAAATGAGAGTACTAGTACGTGGAGGCGTCCACCAGAGCCGATTCTGTCATTTCGCATTAGGTTGTAGTTTGCGATCCTGGGATCGCGATGGGCGGGCTTGGGGAAGGTTTCCTGCACCAGAAGAATTTCCAGTTGATGATCCCGGAGGAAATCACTAACTTGGTCACATTGGGAGCGGAGGCCGTCGGCGTTGAAGAACGCCAAGGATAGGCTATGGGGCTTAAGGCGGGAAGGCCTTAAATCCATTATGGATTGTAGGGCAATGGGTTTTAAGGGAAGCCATGGCGTCGTGAACGTCCATGTATGTCATTAGAAGGGAATTGCTCCTTCCAGCTAGTATCAGCTCGGAGCCTTTGGGCCAGCTCGCGAATCCTGTTGACGCATACCGCGCCATACATCTTATCCAGCATAATATAGTCCGCGACGGCGTCGGCTGGCGGAGGAGGCGCAATCACCGGCGTGTGTTTGGGGAGATGCGCGGGTCCCACAGGTTGGTGAGGGGCCGCAGTGTAAGGAAGCGGCTTCGCCCACGCGTTGGCTCCAAGTGTCGGCCTAAGCGGAGGCGAACACGTCAGCGCCTGGGGCGCGGGAGCGCAGGGGGCTGAAGTCACTGGGGAGAGAGGCGCTGAGGGTGCTGGGTGAGGGTGCGGAAGGCGCTAGGGGGCGAGCGGCTGCACGAGGGCGGCGTCGACCGCGCCTTGTCCGGCGCTTCCCCTTTGGGGCTTTAAAGCAACCGCGATAGTTCGCAGTGTGTCCCTTGGTCCCGCAGAGGACGCAGCTGGGCGGTTCTGTCGCCGTCTCTCTCGAGTGGGAGCATTGCGAGGTCGCGTGGTCCCCGACACATTTGACGCATCGAGGGCGCGCTTGGCAGTAACGGGCAGAGTGCCCGTACAGCTAACATTTGTAGCACTGCCCGGGTGTGCCACGTTTGTGTGGGGCCTCCACGGAGAGGCCAGATATGTGACATACGGTTTTTATGTCAAAGACCTTGCGACCGGCCACGGTGCAGTCGAGAACGACCATGTCGTATGCCTGTTTGTTTTGGCCCTTAACCATCCTGTGCACCTGGTGCACCGGAAGGTCTTGGGCTAGGAGGTCGTCCTTGATTACGGAGGTGTCCAGCTCCTTGAGGAGGCCACAAATGACGACTCTAAGCTCTCTTTCCTCCTCAAGGGCATAAGTATGATAGCTGATTTTCTCGGCGCGGAGGAAGTGGGACAGACGGCAGTGGTCGTTCAAGGACGCCACCTTTACCGTTATCCCTTGCGCGGTGGGTATAATTGATGTAGCGATTAAAGATCGCCTTAGAGATACGCTCCCAGGCGCTCTTGTCATGGATGACAAGCGGCTGGGGAGGGATGGTTGGACGCGCGGGGCGCGGAGAGGGGGTAATCCTCGGAACCGCGTTGGGAGAAGGCTGGGGCGCAGGGGTGCCAGGGCCGGGGGAAGTGACGTCGCTTCCAGCTCTCTGGATTTTTGGGGGTGGCGAGTCGCGCGGCTTGCGCGCGCGCTTTTTCCCGTTCAAGACGGGAATGAAGTCGTCATCCGATGAAGATGACGAGGGGGGTTGCTGCATATCGGAGTCTGAGTGAGGCTCGGACCCGCACGCAGAGACGGGGTGGTTAACGGGATCGGGGCGCGCGCGAGGGACGCGGTAACAAGAGTTACTGGCGCGACGAAGGGGGTCGCGGAGCGCGCGGAGGGCGCGGCGCGTGGCGTCGCACATAGCGGTGTGCGATCGCCGCATGCGGGGTACGCGGGGGGAGAGGTGGCCGCGTAGTAGTCGGTCGTCTTGGGACACCCGACCGGCGACGCGTCCGGCGGAGCGGGGGAGTATGTCGCCTCAAATTGCCGGATGAGCTCCGGGGACTTCGAGGCGATGAACTCGACCAGGTTCCGAAGGAACTCTGGTAAGTAGTTAACTGCCATATCTAGGAGGGATATGGCAGTTAACTACTCACCAGCTATTGTGTGCTACCGTGAGCCTAGCGTGCGTCCTTTCGCGAAGAGAACCGCCGCACGCAGAATAGGATTTCGGGAAGGGAAAAGGTAGGTCCTGGTGAAAGGATGAGCTCTGACTAGGGTAGTACCCAAGACCAAAACTCAAACCCTTCCGCGTTAGCCGCCCTCTGAAAAAGGGGGGCGAGCGCTCGGGTCCCGCTCAAGACTCGCTTAGTAGTCACCGTTACCACGAACGTTAAAAAAGTCGTGGTTTTAAAATCAAACTGCGATTAGTCGTCAAACACTAGGGAAAGGTCGACTGCGCCGTCAAAACAGCGCGTCGTGCTTACCGAACGTACATAAATAAGTACGCGCGAGCGGGAGGGCGGACTGCGTCGCGGGAAGAGTGGCGCGGTAAGCGGTAACACGACCGAACGCGGCGAGCGACACAGCCGGAATGGGAATATAGGCATGACGGTGTGTTTATTTACAACTGCTGTTACTTTCATCATGGGTTATCCCATTTCCGTGTCACCATTCGGTACATCTGACATTATGTGGATATTTTGGAACCATTTCTGTACGCTAAGTGGTCTATAGATTGAACCACGTGGAGCAAAGAGGGTATCAACCGAACGACTGGTTATTAAAACTTGAATGGGAACCAGTTGCAATGTAACCTATTTATCATTGGTTTATGTTATTAGAAGGCAATCAAATGGATATAAGTATCAGTCCGACAGATCCCTTGTCGGGTAAGCAGAGCGTACACAGCATTAATATTTTATGTGAGAAAAAAATATTTCTAATGTATAGCAATTTTTTTTTTTAATCATATGAGCTAAATACCGTCACGCCTTATTTAGCCAGGCATAGGTGACAGAGTTGTACTTACCTACTTTCTAGATCCACAGGAAGCCGACGATGTTATTCCCAACACTATAAGCTTACCATTGCAATAGGCTCGTCTCCTATAGGATACAATCTGGAATTTTGTTCGGTAAAGTGGGACCGGACACAATTCCAGACACAGAGGTGCCATTGAGAAATTTTGAAAGAAAAGCCTCAAAGACACTTTGTCCGACCTAGGATTCGAATCCAAGACCGCATGGTTGCCAATCGAACCGCCACTACACTAACGAAGTAGCTTAATAAATTTCTTAATATATAAAATTTATATCTGGATCAAAATACCTGAGTGATACTAAAATTTTACATGTCCTTATCCCATCCATACTATCTACCCCTTTGTAAGGAAAGAACCTGCTGGAACTCTGTACTCTCTGCCTACCCCGCACGGGATCTGGCGTGATGATATAGATAGATCTCCTAATTCTAAAAAGTACGACGTGTAAAACAAAGCCACAACCCTAAACACTTTAAATTCGACCCCACAAGCTTAACTTCGCCAATAATATTTAATAACTTTAATAAAAACATTACGAGAAAGAAAGAAATATAAGTAAGGACCCAAAACGATCTCTATATTTCCAAAACAAGTACACAAAACGACTAAACGCTCATAATTGAAGCAATATCAAAGATTGGATCATTACCATAATGAAACGGGCCTTACAAAATTCCTTTTCCACTTTTTAGGGTTACGTACTTACTAAAGAAAAAACCGAAGCCTTTTATGATCACTCTTGCATATATTTATTTAAGCCCCACACCAAGAATCATATTTGCGTCGTGGATGCGCTTACAAAAATGAAATTTACATACACAAACATCCAGACTGAAACAAATATTTGTGGGTTACACGAAAATTTGTCTCGTGCGGGGAATGAACTCGTGACTGTTCGTTTCAGTGGGGCTTAAACTCTTAACCACTCGTCGTTACAACAACACACAACACTCCACCAAGCCGTCCGTCAAAATGGGGGGTCACATTAGTAAAACAACGGTAGTAGCTATACACCGCTACGAATATATTCCCTAGGCGAGGGTGGACTGTACTTAATTATCACTCAAACATTTGTCGATGTAAGGCCTTAATGTAATAAGGCCTATTGCCATTATATGCCTGGCATCATTCTAGACTCCAGACTGCTATGGAGTGTATTTTGGATTCCGATTAGGATCTCATCCGGATGAGGATGAAAAGTCTTGTGAGGTACCAGCTGCACTATGCGTCATTACACCAACAAGGCAAGATCTGTAGGTCCAATGTTGGTGTATACAATATTGCTTGAGGAGAATTATAAGGGGGGTGATTTATTTTTTTTGAAGAGTTGATTGAGTCAATTTCTTTGTTGAATTATGTGACATATCGTCAGAGCTTCGTTAAAAAAATATTATATAGTAACCTGCATATTTTAACCGACTTCAAAAAAAGGGCAAGAGGCGACATACTCGAGGGCGCCTTGAAGAGGCGCCCTCGAGTATGTCGCCTCGTCCGGCCGCGCTTCCCCTTCGGGGCCCTGGGGCAACCGCCGCGATAGTTCACGGTGTGCCCCTTGGCGCCGCAGAGGACGCAGCTGGGGGGCTCGGCCGCCGTCTTCTTCGAACGGGCGCACTGGGACGTCGCATGGTCCCCGATGCATTTTACGCACCGAGGACGCGCGTGTTTTTTTATGACGTAAAGACGTCTCTATGAACTGATTTTGATGATTATTTTTGCCTATATTGACATCGATTAATCAACTTTCCGTGACCATGGGTGCTGCAACGCACTCGAAATGTCGGGGAATTAATCAAAAATAAACCGCGATAGAATCCGAAAAAATATTTTATTTCATGTGTAATATTCGCGTATATTAAATCTAAGAACTTACTGTACCTTGTAACTAGTATGTACATGTATAGCTACGTAGGTAAGATGCGCCCGCGCAGCCGGTCTTTGATTTGTCAGTTATAGTCATAGCCTTTAGACAAATAAAGGTGTGTCGGTTCATTAAGAAAATGTTTTGATTTCCTTGTCCCTGGCCAGCCAATAGTATATATGCTCGCTTCTAATTACAAGGGAACCTAACATCGTTGTTAAAATGTAGGCATACATAGTACACCTCTACCTCCCCCGATAGGGAAATGTATGATGTCATTATTTTGTAGGAGTTGCTTCTCTGATGTTTAATTTTCTAAATACATTTTTAGAAAATGTTAAGTCTTACATATAATCCTGAATTTGACTTTCTCAATATTAATAAACAGAATATTTACTCTCATTTTCTGTAACAAACAGTTTTAAATAACTTGAACATTAATAAACATCACACAGAAATATGATAGTAAAAAACCCAAAATTTTTGATTGATTATTTTTATATTTTATTATATATATATATATATATATATATATATATATATATATATATATATATATATATATATATATATATATATATATATATATATATATATATATATATATATATATATAGCTTATTTATAAGATAATACTTGTAAAATTTGTCTTTTATCTGTTATAGAGTAATTATAATTACCAGTCATGACAAAAAGTTATTAGCTAATGTAACTAATATTGTTTTTATTTTAAATATTATAAATGCTTACCTATATTGACATCGATTAATCAACTTTCCGTGACCATGGGTGCTGCAACGCACTCGAAATGTCGGGGAATTAATCAAAAATAAACCGCGATAGAATCCGAAAAAATATTTTATTTCATGTGTAATATTCGCGTATATTAAATCTAAGAACTTAACATTTTTACGTTTGTGTATCTGATATGCCTACTAATCTACCACCAGATCTAAATATGACATTCATTGAGAAGATGCAGAGAGAAACTCACCTCGGTTTGGTCATGTTCACTATAATGTCTTTGCTTGCGGTGGCTGTCTGGCGCAGGTCACTCCCTTCTCTCCAATATGGCCGAGGAGAGTTATACTCGTGAACGGGTGCTGCTTCTGAGGACTGATCCATCTGAAATCCTTCAGACACTCTTTATAAATAACATCATTAGTCCCATATCGCGATCGTAAAGCATCATACTGAAGCTAGATCGCAATATATTTAATTGCGACCTAAACATTCTATCCACACAATATGATTGAAAAAAAAGAAAGAAAAAAGAGAATTAAATAAAAAGAGACAAGCCCGCTGAGTTTCTTCGCCGGATCTTCTCAGTGGAGGTGGAGGATCTTCTCACTTCTCAGGTTCATTCCGATCCGGTGGTAGGTTAGTATTTAAATAAGATCAAAAAAAAATGTTAATTGACTATTTGTAAGCGCCCCTGCAGGGTTTATACGAATAAATTATTTGAGTTTGAGTTTGCCCTATTATTATTTGTCTTTTCATTTTTTTTTAACCTTAACTGACCGTGTTTAATCACCTCCTTTATAATAACGTGCCAAAAATACAAAACCAAACAATGATGAAATGAATGAAGCAACTTAATACTGAGTCCAAGAGCAAAGTGAGAAATTGAAAATCTTACTGATATTCACGGAAGGAAATCGAAATTCTCAAGGAAAATACCTCATTTCGATTCGGATTCCAAAAATAGTTCTCAGAAAATCGGCATCGAGACAGTATCGAATCTTAAAATGGCCGTTACTTCTGGATAAGAAACTAGCGGAGAACAACATGCCAGCTGAATACTCTGAAGTATTGAGACACTGCCTTACATCTGGCTACTTATTGTGGAAGGAGCAGTTCTACAAGCAAGTAAATGGCGTGGCGATGGGCTCCCCTGTATCTCCCATTGTTGCCGATATATTCAAGGAAGACTTTGAGGAGACAGCCCTTCGTACTTCACCTGTAAAGCCAAGTTTCTACAAGCGGTACGTAGATGATACTATCACAATATTACCATCTGACAAAATCGATGTATTCCTACATCATCTTAACTCCATTAACCCCAAAATTCAGTTTACAATGGAGTTGGAGGCTAAAGCCAATTCGCTAGCTTTCCTAGATGTGTTAGTAGTCCGTAACCCCAAAAACACCTTAAGCCATACACGGTTTATAGAAAAAAGACCCATACTGATAGGTACTTAAACGGTTAATCTCACCACCATCCAACACCGTTAGCTACCGTGAGTAAATCTTTGTTTCAGAGAGCACAATCTGTGACAAGAAACATCTGGCTGCCGAGGTTCAACATGTCAAGCAAGTCCTGCACGACAATAAGCTTCGAGTCCCACGCCAACGTCACAGTTACCGAGTGAAACCAGCCACAGTCGAGCGTCTCCCTACAGTACTACCTTACATGAGAGGAGTCACGAACAAGACTACATCTTGAAGCGTGCTTCAATTAAAACATTTTATACGCCGCCGAAGAAGATCAGTCAATTTTTACCATCTGTCAAGTGTCAGATCCCTCTACAAGATGCAGAAGTATACAAGCTTGATTGTAAATGTGGTCTCTCTTATATAGGTCAAACAAAAAGACCGGTAAAAACTCGGGTTAAAGAACACATAGCTGACCTAAAACACTGTCGCTCAAAAAAAGTCTGCAGTCTGTGAACATGTCCTTGACCGCACCCGCCATAACATCAGATTTGATAGACCACAAATTGTCGTGAAAGAACACCGATTCCTACCAAGGATGGTTCGCGAGGCTATTGAAATTAAAAAAACATCCTAATTTCAATAGAGAAGATGGCTGGGTGCTTCCATCGACTTGGGATCCAGTAATTAATATAATCAAATCCAAAACCAAGCATAACACTGCAAGACCTCAAGATACCGTGAGCTCATTCTGCGTAGATCGGACCAACAAAAATAAGTAAGAAAATTGAGAGTACCCCGGAATAACTATGCCTTTTGGACGTCTAACACCTCAGTCCCTCACGTGACCATGGGTGCTGCAAAGCACTCGAAACGTCGGGAAATAAAAACCAAAAATAAACCGCAATAAAATCCTTAAAATAGTTTTATTTCATGTGTAATATTCGCGTAAATCTAAGAACGCAGTAAGAAACAAATCTTTTTGTTTTAAAGGAAACTTTTAAGAAAGTAGAGGAAGGAAGGCATTTATTGCGCTAAAAGCCCCGCCGGAACTAACTTTAAAATGGATTCAACTTTGTCCGATGCATTTAAGTTGGTCGTGTTTACACCATTGTGTAACATAGTCGTTTTGTGACATTTTTTGGACATACATAAATATTTTAGTAGATTTTTTTTATTTAAACACGGAAAGTAGAAGAACTTTAATAGTGAAGTAATACTACTTTTCTACTTTTTTCCATTTCTAGGAGGAACATGTTAGCATGTTCTTCCCAGATATGGGAATAAAAATAGTAAACTTGACTCCAGAACTTTAATATGCAAATACATTCAGGCAAAATTGGATGATTTTATTTTGATGTATTGTTGGTGTATTTGACGTCATGACGTAGACTTAAAATTACTCAAAAGATTTTATGGTATGAATGGTTTACCCATTTGCATTATGGTCTTAATATTCAAAATTTTGAGGCACTGGTAGCACTGCAACCGTGGTGTTCTTACCGATCCAAGGTTAAGCAGCGTTTGACTTGGTCGGCCTGAGATGGGTGACCGTTTGTGGCATTTCATATTCGAGCGTCACCGTGTTTTGGAAGTCAGTTATCACTTAACTTGGCAGTCGTCGAGCCGAGTTGTAAGCTTTATAGGCGGCTTGATAAGTTCCAACAGCAGGTGGCCACAAACCTGCCTCCACCAATCAGCACTGGGTCCGCGTGGTGGAGTATGACCTAATCTCTCTCACCTCAATTTATGACAGAAGGCCTTTGCCCAGCAGTGGGATAGTATAGGCTGATATTATTATTCAAAATTTATGAGGCTCTTGGACAAGCAGGTTTCCTAACGATGCTTTTCTTCACTCTAAAACTGTAAGTGTAACGTTATGTCATACATAAATTTCTCAAAATACAGCAGGGTTTTAATCATAAAGCAGTAGCATAAATACAAGGTGACTATGTTGGCACTAGTTTATCACAACCTACTAGTACGAAAATAACTAACTATTACAAGAACACCTTTCATCAAGTAGTGTTCGACCGAACATTCGGCCACCTTCAGACAAAAATACCACCTTGCCAAAAAATGCCAAAATGGGCAGAAGTTTTGTTCATCATCTCAGCCCATACTTGTCCACTGTTGAACATAGGCCTCCCCAATCGCTTTCCAGCGTAACCGGTCCGATGCCACCTGCATCCAACGACTTCCTGCGATTTTCACAAGATCTCGATTTTCACAAAACTTCGATCCCGAGATCGAAGTTTTGTTAGGAAACGCTAAAATTGAACGATCTATTACGATTTACGACTTACGAACGCGCGAGAGCGCGGCGGAATAGGCGCAGGGGGTCACATTGCGTTGCGCCGGCTGGCTGCCATTCCCCGTAAATAACCAAATCAAAACAAAACGAGTTGGACAATACAGTCACACACACCATTTCAAAAAATTTGCCAATCATCAACCCAATTTCTTAAGTTTATTAAACTTTCGGCTTCGGCGGAAGGTTTAAGCGATGGCCTATTAAACGGTTTCGGTTTCTGCCATAAATCGACCTTCGGTCGGACACTACTCGTAAAACATTACACTACAAATATTTAAACAAATTTTTGACACACGTAATTCAATTTACACTTCGGTGTAACAAGTATTAAGCCAAACAAAAGAAGATTCCGCGTAATCCTTTAAAAGCAGACTCTTTAATCTTATTGTTCTTTATTATTTTGAAAGCGTTTTCATAGATATCAACTTTGGTGGATATTTATTCTATTTCCGACTATCCACTTACTTTATTTGAATCAGATGTGATATTACACATGAAATAAAACTATTTTACGGATTTTATCGCGGTTTATTTTTGATTTTTAGTTCCCGACGTTTCGAGTGCTTTGCAGCACCCATGGTCACGTGAGGGACTGAGGTGCCTCTTAGAACTTTTTTTCTTGCAGACGTGTATATTGTACACTAACATTTCGCCAACGATGTTAGATCCGTAATAAGGGCAAGCCTATAGCCACAATACCGGATATAATGTCGGACCCGGGACAGCTGATACCATTTAAAAAAAAAATAACATTCTCGTTGATCTAGTCCCGAATAATGCGCTTAGCGATCACGAGGTCCTGGGTCCTAGATCGGACACAAAAGTAATTTTTCTATAGAAAAAAATCCAGTAGCAGTCCTAAGTCTTGTGAATTTTAAATGGAGGCTTGAAGTTTAGTTAAGAAAATTATTTTAACTGTTCATAATAAGGCAAATGCGGCTTTACCCGGTACTGATAGTAGCAAGTTAAAAATAAATAAATAAAAATAAACACCGTTACGGCTGTATTCCCCAAGCGGGGGTGGCAGATGTGTACTGTGTACGAACGTTAACGTGTTTGTTAATTTATATTTTTTTCCTATTTCAGCATTTGTGAAGAGAAAATAAATACTTTATTATTATTATATGTATCTCGCTGAGATTCACGGGCTTTACCCGGACCATTGAAAGGCTTGCATGGGGACATGGGTCCAACACGTAGAGGCCCTTTGCGAGAAGTTAATGTTATGTAAGCCACCTCCTGAGATCACTTGCTCAAAATGAAGAAACATAACCAGCGAACTGACCCCGGCAGGTGCAAGGACTATTGTAAATTATGGAAAGAAAACAAGGGCTAAGTAAATGAGGTTTGATGGACAAAAACTGGACTATTTCAAAGGAGATGGACACCGGCCATAATTAGTGATACCGCCGCTTACTAGATGGGCCCTCAAACGGTCGTCCTAGGACAACTAAGGGGAACACCGGTGTGTGCGGCTCAGGGGTGTAGAGACGTGTGCTGCGCTTTCTCCGAAGTTACTCGTGGCGTTGTGCCCTTTAACACTTCAACCCCTGGAGTACATCGACGTAGGAACGAATTATCTTCCTACGTCGATATAGCTCTCACGGCTCTTCTCTGGTCGGCCAATTAAGGCTAGCCAGAGCCGAGAGTCCTGCGGGTACCCTTCGGTTTCCACTCAACCGACGAACACACGCCGAGTTGGGGGCCCTGACCGACTCTCTGAAGCACTCGGGTCCGTGGTGTCGTTACTCACCAACAGCTGCGGGCTTATTATTATTATTATTTAACATATTTCGCCGACGATGTGAGGACACATGTAATAGGGGCGAGCCTATTGCCATATAACGGGTAAAATCCAGTCTCCGGACTGATGCTGGGAATTTTTCGATAGAAAATCTACATTTGTTTGATCTAGGATTTGAACCCAGGATTTCGTGGTTGCAAGGTGCATCATTCGCCACTGGACCATCGAGGCAGTCTTGAACTTAAAAATAAATAAATAGTCGTTTCCCTTCTTTTCCATTCGAATGGGGTTCCGAACGCGTGGTTTTTTGAGTACTCACTAGCCTTTTCTTACTTGATTATTCGTAAATGAGGGACGGTTTAACGCAGTGGTTAAGAGCTTAAGCCGCTACTCCCGCTGTGTCTAACAGTCGCGAGATCGAGTCCTGCACGAGACAAATCTTTGTGTGATCTACTATTATTTGTTCCGGTCTGGGTTTTTGTGTATCTGAATTTTCATGTTTGTAAACGCACCCACGACACTGGAATAAATCCTAACTAGGGGCTACGTTTTTTTAAAAAATGAATTGAAATACTTTTAGGTCCACATGAATAAAAAACTTGATATTGATGATGTCATGAAAGAAAATTACAACCGAAATACAATAAAGATTAGAAGGTCCATTTTTCCTTCAATAGCCATCTGGAATAGCTTGTAAATTTTAGTTATTACGGTCGCTGAACCAAAAAATCCGGTAATACCTGTAACTGGCAGTACCGGCTTAATACCTGTAAGGCACTTCTGGTAACTTCTAGCAAACCATTTTCAGGATTAATTTTTTCTAAAATCAAAGGAAAGATAGACATGTCCGCATCTATTATCCTCTATCTTTTAATTTTCATTCATCGTGAGCAACCATATCTTAATACCATTATGGCACTAGTTACATATTTAGTTATATAGTAATAAGTAATAATAAGTGTATTATCCCTGTTAAGAAACTATCCCATCGTTGGGCACGGGCCTTCTCTCAAACTGGAAGGGTTTAGGCCATAATCCACCACGCTAGCCCAGTGCGGGTTGGCGAACTTCACACACCTTCAAGAAGCTTTAAGGCATGCAGGTTTCCTCACGATGTTTTTCTTCACCGCTTAAACAAGTGATAGTTTATTTTTAATACGCACATGCTTTCGAAAAGACACAGGTGCGTGCCTGGGTTTAAACCCGAATCCTCTGACTTTGACGTCCAACTGTCTTAGCACTAGGCTACCACTGCTGATTTAGTTAGGTAGAGGAAGGAAGGAGGTAGGTTAGTAAGAGAGGTTAACCTTTGCACAAATGCCTACTTTATTACTAGGTGGTATAATAAAATACAATGTTTCTTAGCAACAAAATATAACACATCACTG
This sequence comes from Phalera bucephala, assembly GCA_905147815.2. NCBI lineage: Eukaryota > Metazoa > Arthropoda > Insecta > Lepidoptera > Notodontidae > Phalera > Phalera bucephala. The sequence goes on from LR990618.1 coordinate 29,604,916, forward strand.
GGTCGCAGAAAGAAATGCTAACGAACCGTGTCCCGCCAGGTGGCGCCACAGTTTATACGGCAGCTAGCGACATTACGAACACGTGGATATTATGTGTCGTATACAACACGAAGCGTCTATATTCTTACTGTTTATACGAAGGAAAGGACTTGTACGTTTGTTTGTAATAAAAAGTAACAGAATATTCAAACCCAAACTCATATAATTTATTTTGTTTAATCGCTTACAAATATTCAATTTACATTTTGTTTTTTATCTAATTTACTACTAATCTACCACCGGACTGAACGCGGCCTCCACTGAGAAGTTCCGGCGAAGAAACTTAGCGGGCTTGTCTTAATTATTTACCTTTATTTTCTCCCTTCTTTATTTTTCAATAATATTGTGTGGTATTATCATATTGTAATCATTATGTTTAGGTTATAATTAAATAGTTTACGATCTAGCTCCAGTGTCTTACGATCAAGATATGAATCTAATGATGTTATCTGTAAACAGAATCTAAAGGATTCTAGAGAGACTAGTCCTCACAAGCAGCACCGGTGAAGCTGTAAAGGCCTCGCGGCTAACAGCGGATTTTAGAGAAACTGACAACGAAGAATTTTTAAGTAGCAAATTCCAAAATTTTCTCAAGTCCTAAATGATATTCGGACGGACGATTGAGCGCAGTGGTTAAGAGCTTAAGCCGCTCCACCCACTGGGTCTAATACTCGTGGGTTCGATTCCCGCACAGGACAAATCTTTGTGTGATCCACAATTATTTGTTTCTGTGTGGGTATTTGTGTATGTGAATTTTCATGTTTGTTAACGCACCCACATTACAGGTAAAAATCCTAGTGTTGGGCTACGTTTTTTTTAATAAATAAAAATAAATGACTAAATATTGCATTGTAAATATTAATAAAACAAATCCGCGAGCCAAGGCCAGTCTTAAATAGAAACAAACAAATCCGTAGGATTAACTTATATTAAAACACGTATATTTTTCTAACAAAGGACAATAGAAGCTAAAGTTTGTACGCTGGTGTGATTTTATTTTCCAATGAAAGCATCGTAAAAGTAGTATATTTTATGTTTCCATATTTTTCACCTTAAGAATAGGAATACACGCGTGTTCAGTAGCTTTCTTATATTTAAGTGTTTGCGTTAAATACTAGAATAAAAGGTAGTCCCTGAATTCAAGAATGATTTATAGAGAAAGATAAATAGACGAAACGATAAATAGAGAACTTAGCGAGCCATGGAAAGAGCTATGCTTGGCGTTTCTCTACGTGATCAAATCAGAAATTAGGAGATTCATAGAAAAACCAAGGTCTCCGACATTAGCCCATAGGATTAGCAAAATGAACTGGCAATGGGCGGGCCACATAGCGAAAATCAGACGGGCGTTGGGGCAGAAAGATTCTAGAGAGGAGACCACGTATTACGACCACGTAGTTGTGAGTAAAAAGTTAAGATAATAAGAATAGGAGAGGAAAAAAAATTATGAAACAATGTAATAAATAATAAGAAAAATATTAAAAATAAACCTCATATAAAAATAAGAATAATAATAATAAATTTAGCCCCGTTAAGAAACTGTGGTCCACCTTCGATTGAACCACACTGGCTATTGCCGGTAACAACTATTGGGAGGTAGTCTCCTTGAGGGGCACAACTAGCGAGTATTGTAGACCGCTCGCTTTCTTCTTGCTCTGAGCACCTACTTCGTCTGCTTCCGTCTTGGGTATTATTCGCCACGATTCTTCTAAATAAAATTCCAATGTCTTCAGAAACGCTGGATCCCAGTTGGGCCTCCACTAGCTGGACTTCTGAGTTGAACACGCGATGGCTAAGACGCAACTGAGAGCGAGGCCGTTTCGGACCTCGCTTATATTTGTTTCTTAGGTGTCACAACGTCACATGGGGGTTGTACCGAGCCCAGCGTTTTACTTTATTTCTTATACCTTATATATTATATTCTACATTTATTACATGAGTTATTATAATTAGTCGCGAACACAAACAATTACGATTAGTCGCGAACAGAAACTGTCTCACCATTGGGCATGGGCCGTCTCTCAAACTGAGAGGGTTCAGGCCATAATCTACCACGCTGGCCCAGTGCGGGTAGACCAACTTCACACATCTTCGAGAAACTCTTAGGCATCCAGGTTTTCTAACGATGTTTTCCTTTACTGTTAAAGCAAGTGCAGAGGTGCGTGCTTGGGTTAGAACCCCATATCTCTGACTTTGCGGTCCAATGATCTTACCACTAGGCTATCAACGTTCTTAATAATAAGTCAATTAATTCAGGTAACTAAAATTTAACAATTTTTATTTAGGTTACAGATACTTATCTAATGTAATCATAAACACCGTCATGCCTATTTTTCCAAAGTAGACAGAGGTGGCAGATGTGTATTGAACACGCTGAAATGATGTTAGGTCTCAATGTAATTTGCGCGATGTTACTGTCATTATATCGGACACAAGGCCACAATTCTAGACACCAGAAGGCCAATTCTCGTCATTAAAGTTGTTCAAAATGCAGTCTCGGTCTAATCCCAATATCCTAAATCTCACAAATGGTATTCGCGTAAAATACAGACATCTACCGAATCGAGAACGGACCAAAAGTTGATAAAAATGTAAACATCAAATTGAACATTTCATTTGGACGTTATTTATATAAACTGTGGCAGCTAAAATTAGCATGTGATCAACAATACATTTTAAATAAAATAACTTGATTTATATCAAAATTAAACTGAGGTGATATTGAAATCGGAATGATTTTTTAGTAGAGCAGAATACCAAATGCGAGTTAATTTACAATTAAATCTCAATTCAGGCAATATTCGGTCTCAGTATCAGTTAAATACGAGAATTGGTCTTTAGACTGTATTTGAGGATTTTCGGTAGAATAAACCTGGCACAGAATTCGAACCCAGCATTATAATCTGCAACTGAAGTTAGTAGGTATTAACAAAAAATATTCGAGGTAGTCACTGTACAGATAATCGAATGAATCACCCAAAGAATCCATTGAAATCTGTAACAATAATTTTATCAAAAGTACAGTCAACCACAAGAACATCCGATAAATTACGGGCATATGCTCTACCATTGTTTCCTCCGATAGACTAAGTCGAACACAACGTACGCACCCATGTTACGAGGCTGCCAATAACATTGGTATGTACAATGCGTTGATTGTCTTAAAAAAACCGCCTCTTGTATTCATTGTATTGTTAAATTATGGTCATCGGGTTGTGTGAGATTTTCGAGTTTTTCTTTTGTGTAGATATTACATCAGTTCCATCTGAAGTGGTAGAAAGATTTAGGACAAATGAAGGATTATTTATATCCCAATCCTCCATGTTTCTGCATTTAGTTCATTGGCAGAGGGGATCGGTGGGGACAGGTTTATGTGTGTTGGAAATAAAAGCCTAAGTCTTCCGACCCCGCTTAACGACTACCAAATGAAGTGGCAAGTGGGAAAAATGGCTTGAATTGTCTTTTGAAGCACGATAGCGCTCTAAAATCTAAATGCCATTCCGGTCACCCATCTCAGACCGACTGGGCGGACGCTGCTTAACCTTGGCGATAGCTACGAACACTGCAGTACATGCCATAGCACTACAAGTGTTGCACTATAGAACAAAAGAAGATGTTAATTACGATGACTGTCCAAAATCTTTATATATAAAATTTCAGTGTGTCTGTTCGTAATTCTTCTCTTCCTAAGCAACTTGACCGATTTTGATAAAATATTTTTGTACTTATGGAGTCCACCAGGATGGTTCTTAGTTATAGTAGAACTACTGGACTCATTAGGCGGCGCTTTTGTCGACCGGGTGCGAAGCCACGAGAAACTGCGAGTTTTTTTTTAAATGTAGCCACACATCAGAATTTATTCCTGTGCCGTGAGTGCGTTTACGAACATGAAAATTCACATAAACAAATACTCAGACCGAAACAAATAATTGTGAGTCACACAAAGATTTGTCCCATGCGGGAATCGAACCCGCGACTGTTAGACACAGAAGGCGGAGCGGCTTAAGCCGCTTAAGAGAGCTTAAGCTCTTAACCACTGCGCTAAATCGTCCGTCAAAGTATATAATCCTCTAAAAATAATTTACAAATTAAATCAGTATGTTCGCGATACACAGAATATATTTTTCCAACATTTCTCTGGATGGACTCCAGGGGATTTGCATAATATTATTACATTAAAGAGAGTAACGAGATTTTTTCATTAATTTCAAAACTTTTTTAAGGCACACATACGCATTCACGACCTTACTCTCAAAGGAATAGTCAGAGGTATTCGACACTCGGTATACTAGTTAATTTATAACCTTCTATTATTTAGTACTAGCTTTTACCCGTGATTGCACTCGCGGTAATTTTATAATTTGACATGTTTAGGTATAGTATTTTATCCACCTGAAGGATCATTTTTCAGAAACGCTGAAACACATAGTCCCTTATTTCTTACCGAAAGTCCGTGTGAATTTTTGTATGCCTAACTTAAATAATTATGGGTTCCCCACACGGACTTTCATCCCCTATTTCATACTTTTAAGTGTGTTTATTTGAGATAAAAAGTATGTCCTTATCCCGGCTAAAATGTATCTCCATGCCAAATCTGATCAAAATCTGTTCAGCTGTTTAGGAGTGAAAAGGTAACAGAAAAACAGACAGACGGACAGTACGAATTATTTAGGGTGGCGTTATTAAATAATTTTAAGTCCCTATGATTTTATTCTGCCATTCTCCTTGAGGAATATCGGGGTGACGGTGTTTATTATACTATAATAATTTTAACCCTATTAGGAACCGTCCCACCGTTGCACACGGGCCTCCTCTCAGACTGAAAGGATTTAGGTCATAGTTTACCACGCTGGCCCAGTGCGGGTTGGCGAACTACACACACCTTCGAGAACCTCTTAGACATGCAGGTTTCCTCACGATGTTTTCCTTCACCGTAAAAGCAAATGATACTTAATTTTTTTACGTATATGTCTCATCCTAGGCGTTAATTAAGCAATGATGTGATACAGACCGATTTCAGCCATGGCGACTGCATGAGCTTCGTTATTGTTAACGATCGTGCGCTTGCATGTGGCTTATGTAGCCAATCTTCTTGGTAAAGATCCTCACACATTGCGGGCATGTGAGCACACCGTTAGTATATGAATAAATAATTGATCGCCACGTGTGATCGGGCTTTCAATTGATCACGCTTTGCGCCAAGGTCAGCGCGTCGCTGAGCTTTAAACCTCCAGACTGTGGATTTAACCAAAATCCTCCATTCCGATCTGTTAGCGGCTTGTTTTTACCACTGAGAGGGCTCTATGCCGCACCTCTTCATGTGGCTCTAGCACATCTTTGTACCTAAGGAGTTGTCCACCATGCTTGTGCTTGCCCTCTTCAAGTTTAGCATAGAAGATGCGCTTCGCTACATGCTGCTCTGCCATCCGTGACACGTGCCCGCTCCAACGAAGTTGTCGCCGCATGAGGTAAGATTCAATGCCACCCACATTAGCTCTTCGCAGAACTCTAGTATTCCGCACGTGGTCGGACCATCTCACTTTCAAAATCATCATATGCTAATCATCATCTGAAGTGAAATTGGTCCAGCATGCGAATGTGCCGGCGGTACACAGTCCAGGTTTCAGCAGAATAAAGAATGTTGGGCAGCACAACTGCCATGTACACTGAAATCTTTGTAGCTAGTTTTAAATCATGCGAGCAGAAGACCTTGGCATCCAACTTACCGAATGCTGCAGCAGCACCAATTCTGCTGTTGATTTCCGAATCTAGGTCGCACTTGGATGTTAATGTACTCCCCAGATAACGAAATTTGTCGACCTGCTTCAGCTCATCCTTGAAGAGTTTAATGGTCAGTGCCTGGTGACCGTTGATGTCAAGAGACATGACTTCCGTCTTCTTAACACTAATCTTCAGGTCAAATTTTCGGCAGGACTCGTCGTAGTCGTAGTTATTGAGCAATAAAGGCCAACTATACCAACGGGATTATGAGAAGTATAGAAATTCGACGGACGCTTGGTACAGTGGTTAAAAGCTTGAGCCGTTCCGTCCACCGGATCAAGTAGTCGCGGGTTAAATCCCCGCACGGGAAAAATCTTTGTTTGACTCACAAATATATGTTTCGGTCTGAGTGTTTGTGTATGAGTTTCATGTTTATAAATGCCCTCACGTTCAAAAATCAATAGGTTTTTTATTCATGTAAACCAAAAAGAGACTACGAACGACGTGTGTATGAGACAAACTATGAGAGTGGAGGAGGCCAGTGAGGTATGTAAGGAAAGAACCTGTTGAAACTCTGTAATCTCTGCCTACCCTGCAAGGGATCTGGCGTGATGATATAGATAGATAGATAGGCCAAAAAGCACTTATGAATAGACAAAACGAGAAAATTATTAATGACTTAAGACTCTACCCATCCGTTCGGAAAGTCATTCCTGTTGAGAAGAAGAGCAAGAAACTTCACGGGTACTCTTTTTAAAAATGGAAGTTTTACAATCCTTTTTGTATACATTGCATTGATGGGGTGGGGGAGAACTGTGCAGAACAAGCTAAATAGATGTGCTTAAGCATAGATTAAACAGTCAGTGTCTAACATAGTCCTCTCATGTACAAAATAACGACTGTAAAGGTATATAATAACGTGTTTAATAATAATAGTAACAGAAAAAAGGGTTACTATAAAATATGTAGAGAGTACGTACAAAATAGCTCCAGTGTGATGCCGAACGATACTAAGATATTTTTAGTGTGGGTCCACTTTTTTAAAACTTCTAATATATAGGGGATTTTTATTCGTGTTTTTTTTCTGTGTGTGTTATTTTATCGATTAATTGCATATACTCTTTTGGCACTATCATACGTATAGACTCATCCTAATGGCACCCGTATTAAAGCAAGAAAATAACTACAATAAGAATTTAAAAAAATAGGTACCAAATACCAAGCCAAAGTACACATTTTGTGCTAAGACTCATTTGGCTTATAATATACATTACGGCACCTAACCGTGACGATTTTGCTTCAAATAAATTTACACGAGTCATATTTCTTTCAGAGCCTGAAATTTTTGGCTTATGAAAGTCGTTTTAAGTGCTACTTCCTTTTTAATATAGAAGCACTTATTGCATTGAGTGCTTAAATTACACGCGATAAATGTGATTTATTTGATTTTACATTTCACTGAAATTCAATTTTCTGTGAACAAATTTCCGTATCCATAGCCTTTGATATATTATTTGTATTAGATGATGGACAATAAATAAATTCTCAACAAAAAAAACGTAGAGTTTGAATATATTTATGTACACATCTTTCATGATCATGCAAGGAAAGAAACTGTGTACTCTCTGCCTACCCGGCAAGAGATCTAGCGAAATGATATAGCTAGATAGAGATAGATCTTTCATCATCACACGACGGACGATTTAACGCAGTGATTAAGAGCTTAAGCTCCTCCACCCACTGGGTCTAATAGTCGCGGGTTCGATTCCCGCACGGAACAAATCTTTGTGCGATCCACAATTATTTGTTTCAGCTTGGGTATTTGCGTAAGCGCACCCAAGACACCAATAAACCCAAGTGTAGGGCAATGTTTTCTTTAAAAAGATCTTACTCTACACTTAATCGCCGTGCAACTGTAGGAATTAATTTTGAATTACTATTGATTTCAGATCTTTTTCTTATGGTAGTTTGTCAAACTGTACCTTTTTAACGCGTCTTAACGTTGGCTATGGTTGGATCGAACTAATTCAAAATAAAACCACACCCATACTTGTGCTCTTATTTATCAGGCCATTTTTCGGCTTTTATCTAGTACAGAAATACAATACGAAAGTGAAAGGATATCTATCTTCAGCCGAAAGACGTCCACTGCAAGAAAAAGGCCTCCCCTAAAGATCGCCACAACGACCGACTTCGTGCTGCACGCATCCAACTTCTACCCGCGACCTTCACCAGGTCATTGGTCTTTCTTGTAGGGGGCCTGCCCACTCCATGTCTTCTGGTACGTGGTACGTACGCCACTCGAGAACCTTTCTGCCCCAACGGCCGTTAGTTCTACGAGCGATATGCCCCGCCCACTGACACTTGAGTTTAGCAATTCTGAGTGCTATGTCAGTGACTTTGGTCCTCCTGCGGATCTTCTCGTTTCTGATTCGATCCCGCAGGGTAACTCTGAGCATAGCTCTCTTCATTGCTCTTTGGGTAACAAATAATAGTTACATCTTTGCTTGCATTTTTAATTCATTATCACGTTGTCATTACCTCTCTTTCTTGTCTGTTTGATAAATTAAATATAATCACGCCTATATTCCTCACGCGGGGTTGGAGGTATCCTCTGTACGCTCACATTACCAAAGATATTAGATCTCAATAGAAAAGGGGACGAACATATAGCTATCATACTGGGCGCAATTTAGACTTCGGACTACGACTGAGAATTTTTCCATTGGAGAAGTACACTATCCGATTTAGAATCCGAACCTAAAAAATGTGATAATAGATAGCACTAGACTTACGAAGCAGTCTGTTTCATCGGTACTAACTTTCCGATAAGCTAGATGCCCAGAATTGTCTCTTACGGGGATCGAAACCGCGCTGATCCACTAACTGGAGTGACTGGCTAAACTAGCATACTGAAAAAACATATTACTAACGGTCATTAATTATTTAAAATTGATTTCTACAGTTGCTAGCTACGAGTGTATAAGTATATGCAACTGCAGCCGTTTCTGGCTGTCATTTTGTCCGTGATCCTTAATTATTCGTACTAGGCGAATAATTATCGATGACCAATAGTATACTCCTTCACACACACAAAATCTTACCATTAGAGAAGTTTTACCGCTGTCAGAAGAATATCATACAAAACAAAACTCATGTATACACGCCTATCAGAATTTTTTTTACCCATCTCTGAGATACAATAACATAATTCCTCCAGCAGGGCTACCACGATCGGGAAGACTTTTCTCGCGCTGGACAAAATTTGGCAGCCCTTGAACGAGTTTTCTTGTATCGCACTTTGTTATGACACGCCATGCGTACTAGACGTAAGACATTTTTTTTTATTTATGACTGGTTAACAATTGGATCCGATGGAATGTGATGCTGGGGCCGAAATGGGGTCGCTGACTTAGTAATATTTGTAATATTTTCTTTTTATTTTATTTAATCCTTTATTGTATACATTACATTTACAGTTCTAATTTTACAGATGATATACAAAGGCGAGCCTAACTCAAAATATGAGTTCTCTTCCAGCGAACCTTTAAGTACTGAGAGATGAGAATGTTAATAAGAGGGCAGTTATACAATCACACATTCAAACATACTATAAAATTAATATAAATAAAATACATACTATACAAGAACTAAATATATATACTTTATAAAATACATATAGTATATTATATTATAAATATGTATCACCAATCAGATAGGAAATGTTCCCTAATTCTTCTCCTGAAGATGTGTGTGTGGGAGTGAGTTCCAAAGGTGCACTCCACGAACAGTAAAAGACCTATCATAGCAACTGGAAAAATGAAGAGGAGCACGAAGAAGGAGAGAAGTAGTACGACAAGCCCTTTCCTTGGGGACAAGAAATTCAAAACGCTCACGTAGATAAATAGAAGCTTTGGGGTTATAAAGGATGGAAAAGAGAAGAGAAGGGATATATGTCTCCCGGCATTGCCGAATAGGCAGCCACTTTAATTTTCTTCGGAACTCTGATACATGATCATATTTATATCATATATTGTGAGGTTGGAGTCCATAAAAACACCTAGATTTTTACTTGTTTTAGAGTAGGGTATAGATACAGAATCAAATAGAACTGGAGAGAGAGCCTGTAGATTCATATCTTGTGCATTCATATAGTATCTGCCACCAATGATGATAGCTTGAGTCTTAGCCGGATTGACTAAAAGACCAAACGACTTTGCCCACTTGCTGATATTTTCAGGCTCATCATTGATGACGCCGATCGACAATATAGCTGCAAATCGTCTGCGTAAAGATGATAGTAGGAAGTAATCACTTTAGTAACCGAGTTTATAAAAACTGAAAAGAGAAGAGGAGAAAGGACGCCACCCTGGGGCACACCCGCAGTAACACCACACCAATCAGAAGAAACTCCTTCAAAGCGGACCAACTGGGAGCGGCCCCGAAGATAAGAGTTAAACCACGCGATTGCCCGAGCGGAGACATTCAGAAAGGATAAGCTGCCTAAGAGAATGTCAAAATCAACTGAGTTAAAAGCATTACTAAAGTCCAGTAAGACTAACGGTAAGAAGTTTTTTTTTTCCATACCCAATATGATATCGTCAGTTATTTTGACTATCTATCAGGTATTTTGACGGTACTATGACCTGATCTAAAACCAGATTGAAAAGGACTTAGAAGGCTATTAGAAGGCTTATTATTAAAACGTTCGTTTTAGACGTTCGTTTTATTAACAAGCTTATTATTAAAACATTCGTTTTAAAATTAGATTCACGACTTATTTACGTTATGTAATACGGGTCTAAATCAACCATTTTACCGATGATTTTATGATAAATAGATAAACTGGTAATCCTTCTCAAAAAGAAAGTACCCAGGTATTGTATATTTTTTTATGAGACGGCGTTAGCGGTGCATACTTACGTTACTGCATATTACTATTCACTCACAAAATTCTAGCTTTCAACGCCTAGCTTTCACGTTTGTCTAGCTGGCCTAGGATTTCACTCTTATACGGTTTAAAGAGAAATGAAATCCTTATAAGTGAACTCCTTTAAAATCGTGAGCAAAATATAAGGCCTTTCACCCTTCATTTTCTTACAAATAATACTTTAAAAACTATCCCACATGACATACATACGAAATAAAAATATTGCTGGTACCGAAATTAACCGTTTTAAAAATATTCTCTGAACTTTACCAATAAAAAAATAAAGTATCAGAATGTGTCTTTTACTTTATACATAAAAATCCGTTGTTTTCACAGTTAAACGACTTGACCGATTTTAATGATTTTTGGTTCATATAGCGTCAACTGTTGTCGAGCGGATCCAAGTGACAGGAATCTGTTATATAAATATAAAATGAACGTGTGAAAATCCGCGGGACAACGCTAGTTTGTCATAAAAAAATAAGGAAGGAAATCCAATTTTAGCTTGCATTTGCGTCCAATTAGCCGTGAGCTATTAAAAAAACTGTGCTGTTGGATTTTATTAGCAATTTGTGAGAGCAGCGAAGAGGTCTAGAGATCCGCTTGTACTGGTTGCTATTTGCCTAGGGTGACAATGCAGCGATGCTCAGATGTATACAATATACGGGACCATAATTGGTCGCGCTCAACCTAAATTAGAAAACAGCCCAATTTTAAAATAAAACTATTTTTCGGATTTTATCGCGGCTTATTTTGATTTTTAAGTTCCCGACGTTTCAAGTGCTTTGCAGCACCTATGGTCACGGAAGGGCTGAGGTGTTAGACGTCCAAAAGGCATAGTTGTTCCGGGGTACCCTTAAACTTCTTAATTGTTTTTGTTGCTCCGATCTACGCAGAATGAGCTCACGATGTCTTGAGGCCTTGTAGTGTTATGCTTGGTTTTGGATTTGATTATATGCAGGAGTATACAAACTTGATTGTGACTGTGGTCTCTCTTATATAGGACAAACAAAAATACCAGTAAACACTCGGGTTGAAGAACACATAGCTGACCTAAAACACCGTCGCTCAAAGAAGTCTGCATTCTGTGAACATGTCCTTGACCGCACCCGCCACAACATCAGATTTGATAGACCACAAATCCTCGTGAAGGAACACCGATTCCTACCAAGGATGGTTCGCGAGGCTATTGAAATTAAAAAACATCCTAATTTCAATAGAGAAGATGGCTGGGTGCTTCTATCGAGTTGGGATCCAGTAATTAATATAATTAAATCCAAAGCCAAGCATAACACTGCAAGGTCTCAAGACACCGTGAGCTCATTTTGCGTACATCAGACCAACAAAATAATTAAGAAGTTTGAGGAACAACTGTGCTTTTTGGACGTCTAACACCTCAGTGATCACGGGAAGGCCCGTGACCTTGGGTGCTGCAAAGCACTCTTAAGAGCGATAAAATCCGAAAAATTGTTTTATTTCATGTGTAATATTCGCGTAAATTTAAGAACTCAGCCCAATTTTATTACAGAAGACATGGTTCCTATTATTTAGGAGCTTGTAGGTTATTAATTAAATCTAATGCCAAGCATACCACTAATAACCTCAAGACACTAACACTGTGAGGGTGTGAGGGTAACACTATGTAGATCATAACAACATAATTATTTACGAAGTTTTGAAGATATTGTATCGAAATCTGTCTATCTATATCATCACGCTAGATCCCTTGCTGGGTAGAAAGTACAGAGTTCCAACAGGTTCATTCCTTACAGTCCTCTCTGGCTTCCTCCACTCTCACAGTTCGTTTCGAACATGCTGCATATTATGGACATCAAACAAATCAATCTTTCCTGTGACCTTCCGACTGTGGTAAAAATTAAAAAAAAATCGACCTCAACTGCCTCGATGATCGAGTAGCGCAGAGTGCGGCTGACGATTGCAAGGTCCTAGTCTCGGATCATAGTTTGGACAGTGGTTTTAGAATAGAATAATTATATACTATCTGTACCAGTCAAAGATTGTGCCCACTATAATATCAATAGTTTCGCCACCTATCATATTAGAGCTTAACATCGTGGGCTATTTACAGTAGGTAAGTAAGTAAGTACACCTCTGCCACTGGTCACGTTGTTTATTTATTTTACTTTTTCGTGAGAAAGAAACATATAGACAGTGAATTGTTCCGTTTTATATAATAATACTTACCGAAAAGTTAATTCTTGTGTGTTTCTACGTTTCATAAATGTTAGTTTTAATCGCAGTACCACGGGCGCGCACAATTATACCTTCATCGTCTGAAAACAAGTCTCTGTCCCAGGCTAAACTGTGGTGCACTGTGATTATCTTTGTTTAATTATAATTTGAACAATATATTAGATTACGTGTGTATAAGAGGAATTAAGTTTTATGACATCGATTGTTCATGAATTATATTATTAGCCATAGATTAGTTCCTACATTACTTATGCGGCGTACATTGGTTTTCGGACTAGCTAGGCAGCATGGCATTAAGCATATGGAGACAGTTAATTGTACATGTAACGCCAAGTCACTTGCCACGCCGAGCTGAACCACGACAAGGTGAGCCACGCCAAGCTGAGCCACGCCAAGCTGAGCCACGCCTAGCTGAGCCACGCTAAGCTGAGCCACGCCAAGCTCAACCACGCCAAGCTGAGCCACGCCAAGCTGAATCACGCCAAGCTAATCCACGCCACGCCAAGCCACGCTACGATAGTCAATTCTCCTGTCAATCGCTATTAGCCCAGCCGAGCCGCCATGTTGACACACCTCTTGAGGGCCCGCCAAAATTCCACTGCCGAAGTAGTGGGGATGTATCTATTAGCGTTAGCAACATCATTTGTGATGCTGTTTCACTACTAAGTAAAAGAGTAGAACGAAACTCTGCTTCATTTTATTCCTATTCTTTACAAACGTGATTATTTAAAAACATCGTTATGCCTATATTTCCAAAGTGGGGTAGCATAAGTATACTGTGCACAATCACATTTTGCTGTCGATATTAGTTCCGTTAGTAATAGAAACCGAGCCTATTGCTATTATACCGAGCAGCATTCCAGACTCCGATACTCCAGACTGATAATTGGATTGTTTATATAGAAAAACTACATTTTATCTAACCTAGAATTTGAATTCAGGACCGTTACACACCTTATTCGCCAGTAGACCAACGGAGCAGGTAGTATGATAATAAGTGCCCAGCTAACTGGTATGCACTGAAATTATCTTTGATTAATCACAATTTGAACACTATATTAGATACACGTGTGTTTAAGAGGAATTAAGTTTTATAATGTCGATTGTTCATAAAATTATGATTATTGGCAATACATTCATATATTTTACTTAGCGTTTCGACAGAATACAAGATTATATTTATATGAATGTAGCCCAGAAGACGGCCACACTGATTGCATTGTCAGAAGCAGAGATCAAATCTGGCTGCGTGCAGGTGTAAGAGCACGCACATAAACCTCAGATTCGTACTGTCTGTGAATCTCCATCTGATCATGTTTTACTTCGGCCGACCTGGGTCTGAAGTCTATTTAAAGACTAGACTGTATATTCTAGACTGCCCATGGGCAGTTAATATATTAATTATTATATTCAACGAGGTAGAAAAGATCCAAGTGTGCAAAATATTTTATAAAAGCTTTAATTTAACCTGCTTAGTTCGTATGTTGGTCTATCTTTCCGGTTAAAATTTTGTGATCTATTTTTAAAGCACTTGTTGACATCCGATTGAGCTGATATTTGGCATACGTAACTTTGGTTTCAATGAAATTATATAGTTCTACATAGCTGGTCTGATTATGTTGCCGAAAGTTGACTATATAGCGCTATCGTGTTTGGGCTCGTTAGATTTGTATTGACAAGTGCTTTTAGCTCTGGGTGGCATTCAGGGTCTTATGATTAAGATCCGAAGGTGGCCACAGGAGCTCCTCTACTAAACATGATGGCTCCGTCGTGCCTGGGCTAATAAAGTTAGTACTTAAAATAATTTTTAACAAGCGCGTTTATTTACTAAATTTTACACCGTCACGCCTATATTCCCCAAGCGGGTGAGGCAGAAGTGTACTGTGTACACCCACTTTTTGCCGACGATTTTACGCCCATGTTATAGGGGGCGACTATATTTCCATATACCGGGTACAATTCCAGACTTGTACTGGGAAAATTTCGTAAGAAAAACTACATTTGTCCAACCTAGGGTCTGAACCCAGGACCTCGTCAACGCCAAGCGATGCGCTTTGCCACTAGACCAACCAGGCAGGCAATAATATTATTATTTTTAAGTAAATACACCCTTTATTATTTACTATTTAACCAAAACAAACATAGACGTTTAGTGAAATAAGTTCTCAAGTAAATACATTTAAGTGAATAACTGATATCAATTTCTTTAGTACTTTCTTAATTTGACATCGTTTCAGTTGATTTAGGACCTAACTAATGACGTTTGGGTCACCGATGTATTGTATAGAAAACTAAAAGATACTACAAAATATGTAATTATTTGTAGTTAGTAGACAATACAACGTTGTTTGTATTTCTATACAGGGCGTTAAGAAAACTTACGAAAAATTATCGTTTAACTAGTTTCTACCCGCGACTTCGTCCGTTTCTACTATTATTTCATGCAAATCCATTTCGCCGTTTTTGCGTGATTGGGTAACAAACATCCAAACATCTTGTTTTCTCGGAAAAATGTAAGGATCCTGTCTAAAGTCAACGTGTCATACCATTACATGGCCATTTCATGAAGTTATCTTAACGCACCGTTTGGTCATAGTGAATAAAGGTCTCGCCACATAGCCGACGCAGCGCGACGGGAGCGCGACAGTGGCACGGCTTTGGGAGTTGCAATGTACTGAAATGTACTGTCACACAGCGCAGCGCCGCTCGGCGCGATGGCAAACGTCACATCCGATTGCAGCCGAGCGCTTCCGTCGCGCTCCCGTCGCGATCTGTGGGCTATTTGATCAAACCCTAAGGGTCCTGGATCGATGACAATGAGTTTGATTTAGAAAAAGTAAACAGACGGACTATGAGTACATCAAATTTTATTTCCTTCATTAGTGAAGCGGGAAGGCGATTGCCTCGTTGATTTAGTGGCAAATAATACGTGTAGCGATCAACAGGTCTTAGGTTCGAATCTTAGATCGACCAAATGTTATCTTTCGATATGAAAAAAAAATCATTATCAGTCCGGAGCATTATGGCAATAGGCATATAAAATGGCAATAGGCATATAACCCCCTCATATTAGACTTAAGATCTTCTGCGAAAAATGGATGTACACAGTACACCTCTGCCATCCCTGCTGCGGAATATAGGCGTGACGCCTTTTTTTCACTACCCTCGCGGGACGCGCCAAAGCGGGAAAATGTGGAGAAAGCTAGAAAGGTATTTAATTGTTGGAACTTTGTACTCTCTGCTTACCTTGCAACAGATCTGGTATGATGATATAGATCAATAGATCTATCTATCTGTGTTCAGCCGAAAAAAGTCCACTGCATTGACAAAACAGACTGGATTTATAGATAGGTAGATTCATTTAAAAATTCAAATAAATCCAACATAACTAGCCGTTACTAAGAACAATTATCGGCAAAATTACTTTTCTCAAACGCCGAAAAGGGTAGAAAAAGTCAAAGATATCTTTTATTCTGAAAATTCAACCGTAGTAATAAAACGTTACTCACAATGATTATAAAAAGTCGGTGGATGAATCTAAATCGGCGAACTTTTGGATTAAGGAACTAATACCTTTCGAAGAGTTAGGAATTAAGAAAAAACAATTATATTCTATTTTATTCAAACCTGCTTTTGTAGTAGTTTGCTTGAGTTTTTCCAAATAGGTTATTTTTGCTTTTCCGTCGAAAAGTTTTTCTATCGGAAAGCTTGTTATCATTATAGCGAACACAATTCCAGACTCCAAATTGCTACTGCACATTTTTCCGCATTTTGTCCCACCTAGGATTCGAAAACGAGACATAGGTGCGAATTGGGATTTTAACCCTGAACCTCGTAAATACAAGGTGAGTGTTAAGCTCTAAGCTATCACAGCGTTATTTTTGTGTTTTAACACGCTTTCATTTCATCACATCTAGTTCCTGAAAGAGTAAGCACATAATGAAATGACTTTTAATGTAATAGCCCTGTATCATATTAGACTATTTTTACAAGCTTTTATTTAACTTGCAATGTTCGTGTGTCTGCCTTTCTGGTTCAAATCTTGTGATCCATTTTTCAAGCACTTGCAGGTATCTAATTGAACTGAAATTGGACATACTTATGTAAGCTCGAAAACAATGCAATGGAATATGGTAACATGGAGCTGGTCTAATGGTGGAGTCGGAAGGTAGCCATAGGAATATGTCAACTACATAACATAACCCCCTCGTGTTTAAGCTGGTTAGATTGGGATTAAAAAGTACTATATAACTAGTGTTTAAGATCTGATGAAGAAGCCGAAATGGAACCACCCAACAACTCAATATAACTCCGCCCTGTTAGGGGTTGTTGGATTTGTCTTGACGAGTTCTTTAGACCCGGATAGTATTCAGGGTATGATGATTCTGGCTCAAGCCATTGGATCTCCTAAATTAAGCAAGATATCTATCTGCCAAAATACTGAGTCAATTTCATATCAAAGATACTTCTTAACAAAACATTTTGTGGCTTGTGGCGATGACTTCAGAGGGTTGTGCTAGTACTCAACCTGGTGCGGTCTGCGACGATGAGTATTGTCCGGCATGCTGCCGACTTTACATCTCCGAGACTATGTCATTGCAGGTTTATAAAGGTTAAACGGATCTCCGTCCCGTACCGATGATGGAAGCAGCTGTGCTAAAGACTTATTTGCGTATACAGCATGTGACGTCGACGGCGCGGAAACTGAAAGTGGTTGGCTCCAAATCGGCAATTGAGTCCCATCTATTTTGATACTTCTTAACAAAACATTTTTGTCAATTAGTTTAAATCACAGACCAGAATGGATATTATGGAATTTTGCCTAAGACAATAGCCTAACCTTGTCAGTGGTAGACATTTCATCAAAATATCTGAGGACTTAGCACGAAAAAGTGACGTTAGCCTGACGCTAGCGAGTTAATATGCGATCTTTATCAGTATAAATTTAAGATGAACGATAGCACGATTACTCGATAGTGTCACGATTTCCGGTTACAAATGATTTATTTTGAATTGTAAAAGTATTTTATCTAACTTTTAATTGTTAAAGAAAATAAATAGTTCATTTGATTTGTTGATTATGGTTTTTGAAAGGGAAGAAACCAGAACGAATGTAAGGATTGTGGTTGGTATCGATGTGCTGGAGCAAGTGAATGAGTTTGTATATCTTGGATGCGCCTTCAGTAAGGATGGGAAATACACCGCTGACATAGAGAGAAGAGTGAGTGCAGGGAACAGAGTGAATGGTGCGATGGGAAAGCTACTCGGGAGCCGGCACTTAAGCCATAAGGCGCAGCTGGCCATACATAACGGAGTTCTTGTCCCAACGCTGTTATATGGTTGCGAGAGCTGGGTATGTAAGAAGGAGAATGAAAGTAGGATAAATGCGGTAGAAACGCGAGCTCTGCGGAAGATGTGCGGAGTGAAGCTGACCGACCGCATTAGCAACTGCATAGTAAGACAGCGAGTAGGTATGAAAGATAGTATCGGTGTAAAGATGAGAAAGGGCATGCTTCGTTGGTTCGGGCATATAGAAAGAATGCCAGAGGAAAGAATGACAAAACAGATATACAATGTGAAAGTGGAAGGATGCAGGTACCGGGGAAGACCTAGACTATCTTACCACGACCAAATAAACCGAGTCTTATCTGATGGAAAAGTCAAGAGTCTCCGTAACCGGCGAGCGTGTATGAGACGAACTATGAGAGTCGAGGAAGCCAGAGAGGTATGTAAGGAAAGAACCTGTTGGAACTCTGTACTGCCTACCCCGCAAGGGATCTGGCGTGATATCAATAGTGATCTATAATTGTAATGATTGTCTATATATGATCAGGATAGTTTACTTGCGTGTAAACATTTTAATCCCTTCAAGGCTTATTCACAAAACTTTAGGATGTATATAAAGGAATTTCAATGAAAAAAAGTAGAATAGGTACAATAGGAATATTGATGAAATTAATATTGATGAGCCATGTTAGTGTCAGTAAAGACGGTTACAATAGTAATAAGAAAATATCAATGAGAAGTAGCAGCAAAATGTTTTTATAAATACATTATTACGATCTGTACTGGTAATTGGCTTCTGAGTTAGATTTTTTAATCTTTCTAGATACCTAAGTGTGAAGCCATGAACATTAATTTTCTATGCAAATTGTTGTGGATGCAGTAACCATTATCAGAGTAATCTTATTGATGAAAAAATCTTAAATTCATTCGCCGTTACTTTTGGTTTACAACGTTTTTTATAAGGATATTTCATCTTGCAATCATATTTTCGTTGTAGTTGATGTTTGTTTATTTTTTATATATATATTCGATTATATAGCCCGCACTGTTATTTTGTTATTAAGATGCTATTTTATAATGTAATATATGCGAAGTAATTACTTTTAGAAGTACTTCATTTTTAATTGTAGTTGTTGTTTAGCCTTGTAGCTCCATAATTGCAGTTTTTCTTACTATAAAATTCTCAAGATACTATGTTAAAGATTATCTGGAGACAAGGCGCAATTCATAAAACAAAGTATGTGTGGGTTCAATTAAACAGTCATATGCATCATTAGTTATCTCATATAGATTATATACGTATATCTGAGGTTAATATTTTGTAAATAAAATTAAATATTTCAAAGGTTTCTGGGCAATAGTTGTTGCATTTTGTACCAATGTTTATGTTCATTATTGCGATAAAGCGTATTCTATCACTTCTGGCTTACGTTGTTTTTGTAATTGTATGAAATTTTCGGTAGAGATATGATGACTTGATGATAGTAGGTCTTTTGATTGCAAAGTTAAGTATTGAATTAAGGGGAATCCTACGCATTTTATTAATAATGTATTAAATTCCATTAGATCAATACTACAATCGCTTGTTATTACGATACTGTGATGGTTTTTGTATAACTTTAATGAAGCTTTTGTGGATAAAAACAAAAATTCGTACTCTGCTTACTGTTTTTTTTTCTAAAGTACCAAACATCTGAGCTGTGGTTTAGTTTCGCGGGAAATATTTGTTTAACCATTTATTCAAGCAAAAGTTCCAGGTTTTCTAGTAGCCTGCGATATAATAATGTAACACGATAAGATCTTATTTAAAGTAAAGAGGATTTGGTCATAATTTAGTGAGGAGAAACTGACTGCTTACGGTCACAGCCAGATTTTCGGAATCTAGCAAAATAATAACTTTTCTGGTAACAATACAGTAGACGGCCCATATTTTCAAAGCTGCTGGAGTAATTTTTGCAAAACTTGAACCGATCCTAAAGTGTAAACACATTCGAGTCAAACACAACGTATATACATACACACATACATAAATCCCTACGCACACATACACGTGCATACACCAATACATGCATACTCACACGCATACTTTCGTATACTTATATTTTCATTTATTTGGACCATAACAGCTAACATAATTCAAAATGCGCTTGCACCGAGATTTGGTTTGACGTGGTAATATGAATAGGTAAATAGCATATTAAACAAGTTAAATACAATCATTTTAATTTTAAAAGATCTTTCGAAGAACAACATTTTGTAGCGAAAACACAATGAAAATATCATGCTTAGTTGGGTTCCTTTGGACATCTTTCGGCTTTATCAGACCTTGAACACCTTCTGGGTCCATAGTACTTGTAAAGAAAAATTTAACAAGCTCAAATACGACGTGCTTATGTTGAGTAATTGTGTAGTTCGGATACCCACCATCGGGCTCCGTCATCAGACTCGACAAAACCGATCTAACGAGCCCCAAGCGCGATGGAGTTATGTTGAGTATTTGGGTTGTTCTTTTAGTCACCTTTCGGCTTCACCATCGGACCCTGAACAGCATCTGGCTGTGTAGAGCTAGACAATACTAATCTAACAGACCTAAAAATAGAAAGGTTGTGTGGCCGCCGCTGAATTTCGACATCAGACAGGCTCCATATTGTCATTGTCTCCCAACTTATGTACATATTATGCCAAATTTCGGCTCACTCTGATGCCTGCGGGTGTTTGGGGATGGATCACAATAACTTGAACCTGGGGGGATAGATGGACAGACAGACATACTTGCGAGCAGTGGGGGTTGAGTGAAGGCTAATAGAAACAAAATAAGGCTGATTAGGAATAGAGTAGGTATAAACGATATGAAAAAATTAATAATTTTTAGACTTTGATTATAATATTACGTTTCTGTGCTTTACAAAGATATAGTTTTGTATTGCTGTTAACGTCAAGATCTGGTTGGTTATATGTAAATTTATTATAAAGGCTACATTCTCGACGTACATGCATAAATTCTTAATGCTACTCTTCAAGACTTCCTTTTTGTACTCCATGATAAGAATAACGACGATCAAGGTATTTCACCATGGTTAAATTTGAGGAGGGCTGGGAATGGTTGCTGGGATACTATGCTAGAGGGGGAGCATAGATGTTTTCGCTTGATTTTGAGTTGGTTGCTATTTGTCGGATAATTGAGTGGATATGTTTTGTAAGGGATTCTGGGTAATTAGCGGGTTATTTGATTGAGTGGATATGTTTTCCGCTGGATACTGGATGGTTCACTTGTTGTCGTATTGAGTGGATATGTTTTCCGCTGGATACTGGATGGCTCACTTGTTGGCGGATTGAGTGGATATGTTTTCCGCTGGATACAGGATACCTCACTTGTCGGATTATTCAGTGGATATGTTTCCCACTAAATACTTTTAGGTTCATTACACGTCGAATGTTTGCTATTATTTGTAGTGAGATATTGCAATGACTTCAGAGGGTTGTGCTAGTACTCAACCTGGTGCGGTCTGCGACGATGAGTATTGGGCGGCATGCTGCCGACTTTACATCTCCGAGACTATGTCATTGCAGGTTTATAAAGGTTAAACGGAAGCATCTGCTATCTCCGTCCCGTACCGATGATGGAAGCAGCTGTGCTAAAGACTTATTTGCGTATACGGCGTGTGACGTGGACGGCGCGGAAACTGAAAGTGGTTGGCTCCAAATCTGCAATTGAGTCCCATCTATTTTTATTATACTTGAATGTAAGCTCGCAAGAATTGCTGTCACTTTATGGTCAAGTGTCTGGGAAGTCCGCTGTATTAAACAAAATTAAATCTTAATTCAAAATGAAGATGACTCTTTGTTGGCTCCTTTACTGTACGTGCGGTGAAACTTTAGAATTCCCTTTTACACTTTATACGCGATGACTGTTCCTTAGATGTTTTTAAAAGAAGAGTCAAAGAGTATTTCCTGTGAAGTTAATATATATTATACATATGTGTTGTGTATTTATTATATTAATGTAATGTATTTATTCATATTTGTGGATATATCATTTATTAACTTCTTACTATATACTCTGAATTTTTTCTGTTACTTTTTTGGTTCCGTGATTGTTGTACAATTGCCCTCACTTCCACATAAATAATTTTTCTTCACTTCACAGTTAACCCTAACTGGCAGACACTCAAATTAAGCATTGGCAGATACTCAAATTGAGTAAAGTTCACCTTTGTACATCTTTTGTTTTAATGTTCTAACTAATCAAAGTTATTTTGTACAATAAAGAATAAATTAATAAAAAAAAAACAAATGCATTTCTAAAACATTTTTCGTATCGTGTCACAAGTGTCGTGATTATTTTGTATATCTAAATATTTAAAAGGTGGTAAATAACCCTTTAAAATTGAAAGTTCGGTTTTGGTGTTGTATTCGCAAAGCAAAAATTTAGTTGGGATGTCTGAGGTCTAGTCAGTTTTGTTAAAGCGAACACATATGTCACAGAGTAACGTGGTTGTAAAGAAAGTAATGCAGTTGGGTTGGTTGGCAAATACAAAATAATCACTCTTATCGCTTATTATTCATAGTTTCTTCACGTGTTTGGCAGATGTAATAAATCGTGGTATATGTCTTAATAATTGCTATAGAATGTAATTCTGGTTTGGTAAGGTTAAAAATTGTGATCAAAATCGGTTAAACAGAAATACGTTTATTAATTATAATATGTGTATAGCCAATGTCACGATTTAGATACGCCTTTAACTACTTCTATACAAAATAAATTAATGTACCATTATGTTAGTTTTGTTTGTTTACAAAAACAACAGATTACAATTATTTCATGATACATATTTATGATTATAGGTACTTAATATAATCGTAATTGAAATAGTTGTTTCGGGAAGCGTTATGATTATGTATAAAGACCAAAAACGGGTATGCTATCACTTATGAGAAACTATTAAGGGCAAATTAGAATCTCTTTATATCTATAAGTGTTATTTTTTTGTATTATGAGTAAATGATTGCCAGGAGGCATCACGATGCCGGATGGCCGAATGTCACGATTTCCAGTTACAAATGATTTATTTTGAATTGTAAAAGTATTTTATCTAACTTTTAATTGTTAAAGAAAATAAATAGTTCATTTGATTTTTTGATTTATCGTAAGCTCTGATTATAATGGTATCTGATTTGACTCAACTAAAAGTATAAATTGATCAGGCCGGCCACTTTAAAGTTAGTTCAATTCGAACGCTCGAACGGAGCACACGGAATAATTGTCAAACGAGTAATCTCTGAAGAATTGTACAGTGTATAAAGTGTTAGAGGTAAATGATTAATAAAGGTGTTTTTCTGATAAATGGTTCAATGGCGTTTTACTCGTGCTACGATATCACAATAGCATCAAAGTTTTTGTGCTTAATCCTCTGAAATAATATTAGAGAAGCAAAAATGTCTGCCAAATTAAATTAATATCGTTTTGATAGAGACAAATGGTGTTCCTGGCCTGCCTACCCGTCCACTGAGCCTAGTATGAAGATAAATAACCAAATAGAATAAATTAAAGTCTTGTAAGTAGGTAAATAAAACCATTTATTTCCCACAAGAGCTATAATAGAAAATTTTAGTATAGACAGGGTTGCCGCTATTAATGTACTACATATATCACTATAGACACACCGTCACGCCTATATTCCCCAGAGGGGGTGGCAGAGGTGTACTGAGTACACCCACGTTTCACCGACGATGTTAGGTCCCATGTAATAGGGGGCGAGCCTATTGCCATATACCGGGCACAATTCCAGACTCATACTGGGAATTTTTCTTTAGAAAAACTACATTTGTCCGACCTAGGATTTGAACCCAGGACCTTGTGATCACAAAGCGATGCGCTTTGCCACCAGACCAACGAGGCAGTCAGTATATTACTATAGGTTTTAGTAGAATCAGTTTTTTTGTAAACAATTTTTTTTATTCCACTATTTTCGCCAGATTCCATGCAGAGCAGACAGACAGTACATGCAGGGAGTTTCTTATTAGGTGTTCTAGAAGGAATTTGATTTTCGGTGCCAACGAATACCTTATATGGTCATTATGATGCTATCACTAGTTAAGGCGCGCGGTTTCCATTCGATGTAACAACTCATCATCTCAGCCTATACTTGTCCACTGCTGAACATAGGCCTCCCCAATCGCTTTCCAGCGTAACCGGTCCGATGCCACCTGCATCCAACGACTTCCTGCGATTTTCACAAGATCGTCGGTCCATCTGGCAGGCGGTCGTCCCACGCTGCGCTTGCCAATACGTGGTCTCCACTCTAGAATCTTTCTGCCCCAACGCCCGTCCGATCTACGCGCTATGTGGCCCGCCCATTGCCACTTTAGCATGCTAATCTTAACGGCTATGTCGGTGACCTTGGTTCTTCTACGAATCTCCTCATTCCTGATTCGATCGCGTAGAGAAACGCCGAGCATAGCTCTCTCCATAGCTCGCTGAGCAACTCTGAGCTTTTTTATGAGACCTATTGTAAGAGACCACGTCTCTGATCCATATATCATCACTGGTAACACACATTGACTAAAAACTTTAGTCTTAAGGCACTGAGGTATTTTGGATGAGAAGATATTGCGCAGTTTCCCGAACGCTGCCCAGCCGAGTTGGATTCGTCGATTGACCTCTCTCTCAAAGTTGGACCTACCTAACCGGACTACCTGTCCCTGGTAAATGTATTCGTCGACAACTTCAAGAGTAGAGTTCCCAACGGTGAGTGCGGTGGGTACGACATGGACGTTAGACATTATTTTGGTTTTGTCCATGTTCATTTTAAGACCCACTTGTTGAGATACTCTGTTGAGGTCACCGAGCATTCGTCCTAGATCCTCCAGCGACTCCGCCACGACCACAATGTCGTCGGCAAATCGAAGGTGAGTGATGTATTCGCCATTGATGTTGATGCCAAGTCCTTGCCATTCCAAGAGCTTGAAGGCGTCCTCTAAGGTGGCCGTAAACAGTTTCGGAGAAATAACGTCTCCCTGTCTTACTCCTCTTTTTATGGGGATTGCCTTCGTGCACTGCCCCTGTACTCGGACTGACATGGTGGCGTTATTATACAAGCACTTCAACACTTCGATGTACCGATAGTCAATGCGGCATCGCTGGAGAGATCTAAGAACCGCCCAAGTCTCGATCGAATCGAAGGCTTTCTCATAGTCCACAAACGCCAAGCATAGTGGCCGATTATACTCCTCGGTCTTCTGTATAATCTGCCGCAGCGTATGTATGTGGTCTATGGTACTAAAGCCTTTCCGGAAACCGGCTTGTTCGGGAGACTGGAAGTCATCAAACCTGCGGTCGAGACGATTCGTAATGACTCTCGAAAACAACTTATAAACATGGCTCAGCAGTGTGATGGGCCTATAATTCTTCAGTAAAGTGTTATCACCTTTCTTGAAAAACAGTACCACCACACCCCTGTTCCATGCTTCCGGCGTTTTCTCTTCGAGTAAGACGGAATTAAACAGCCTCTGAAGGACTTTAAGTACTGGCGTTCCGCCCGCTTTCAGAAGCTCTACGGTAATTCCGTCTTCGCCCGGCGCTTTGTTATTTTTGAGTTGTTTGAGAGCCATCCTAATCTCGTACAGGCTGATGTCCGGGATATCTTCAGTGTAGTGTCGGGTTAGCTTGGCTCTTGGGTCTTTTACCAAGTCAACAACAGGTTCAGCTACTGAGGTATACAACTGCCCATAGAAACTCTCTATCTCCCTGAGCACCTCCGACCTATTCGACGTTACGTTTCCGTCCTCCATCTTCAGCTTCGTCAACTGGCTTTGCCCAATAGACGCGTCTCTTGCGAACACTTTAGAGCCCTTGTTCTGTGCTATGGTCTCCTCAATACGCCTTGTATTGAAGGACCGTAAGTCTTGTCGCAAGGACTTCAATATCTGTCCATTGAGCTGCCTATAGGACTTAGCATCATCGGAGGTTTGGAGCGTCATGGAACGTCGCTCAGCCATGAGGTTTCGAGTGTAGTTGGATAGTTTTTGAGGTCTATTTTTACGGTGGGGCTTAAAATACTTGGACCCGACCGTATGGACAGTCTCTACCAACCTATTGTTGATTTCGTCCACTGATGCGCTGCTGTCTAGCAATTCGAAGCGGTTTGCCAATTCGAGTTGAAAGTACTCGGGGTTTTGGATATGTGCATTACAAGGTCGGAGCGTAGACTTCATCAGACGCGATCTTTCCATTTTGACATTAATATTTAATGTGCCTCTGACCATTCGGTGGTCACTGCCGGTTTTTACCCTGTGGATCACGGTGACATCATTAAATATTTGTCGCTTGGTGCTCATTATTCGTTTTTGGTGGAACCATCAGGGCTCATCCAGGTCCATTTCCTATGAGGCGGCTTCTGGAAGAAAGAGTTCATCATAAAGAGTCCTTCTTTCTCCAGGAATTCGGCCAGCCTCTGACCCCTGGGGTTGCGCTGCCCATATCCAAATTGCCCCACTCTCAACTCATCATCGCCCCGTTTGCCCAGCCGCGCATTGAAGTCACCCATAACCACTGTAAAGTGTGTTTCGGAAGCATGTATGGCTCTACTAATGTCCTCATACATAACTTCGACATCATCATCTGAGTATGTCGAGGTCGGTGCGTAGACCTGTATGACCTTCAGCGAATATCTTTTGGATATTCTGAGTATAAGGTACGCTACCCTGCTCGACACACTAGTGATGGACACAACGTTGTCTATGAGTGACTTGTGGACGATAAATCCGACACCACCTTGGGACTGCTGTTCGCCCTCCCGGTAGTAAAACAAGTTGCCGGATTTTAAGGTTATCGTGTCCTCGCCCTCTCTTCGGACCTCCGATAAACCTACAATATTCCTACCTACAATATGGATACAGAATCAGAATATTTTTTATTCATGTAAACCATTATAGTATGAAGCGCCAGAAAAGTAACAAAGACTCTACCACCACTTCGGAATGTCATTCCTGTGGATTCTCCACAGGGCAAGAAGGGCACACAAGGGTAAAAAACTCCACGGTTACTCTTTTGAAATAGCATTTTCATATTCTAATTTAAATTATTTATTATATTAATTTTTTATAGTTACATTTTTTTTGTCTAAACATGAACCCTGTCAGGGTGCAGCAAAAAGGTACTTAACTTAACTTTTTTCCATCTACATTTTGCTGTGGGGTGTGGAAGAATAATGTAGTATCAGCACAGAAACAGTCCAGCATCTGGAATGGTTATAGAAATAGACTCATCTTGTATAACTTTGGGTCCTTAGGTCGTCGATAATATGCATGTATATTGCACCTCTGCCACGCTCGCTTAGGCAATATATACGTGACGGTGTGTTTACATTATGTACAAACATAGACATCGCAGCCCTATTACCAATATCTCTTCGAAAACTGAACACAAACATAGCTCGAGCCCTGTACCCACTTATCAAATAGTATAGTTCTAACTGCAAAACAAACTGGAACCCAATGTGGGAGAAGTTTATAAACGGACTAATACAAACACTTGAGACTTTAGACCCTTTTACTATGATTATTGGACTATTTGAGATTAAAATTCATGTTTGTTTGACTGCCTGGCTTAGGAATGACAAACTAAAAGCATGCATGTTATTGATGGCAAGGGACAAAAATTGGGCGTGGCTGAATAAGGACTTTTGATAGACCTTTATTCAGAAAAAAGTGGGGTAGCACTGATTCGAAATACTCGGCTGTCAGTTTTATCATGTAACGTCTTTTTTTTAAATAACGTAGCCCCTTCTAATAGTGGGTGCGTTTAAGAACATAAAAGTCACTCGCTCAAACACCCAGACCGAACCCAATATTTGTGAGTGACATATAGATTTTTTCCGTGCGGGCATCGCATTTGCGATTACTCAATCCAGTGGGCGGAGCTACTCAAGCTCCTAACCACTGGATCAAGCCGTCTGTCAGTTAAAGATTGATAGGAAGTAGCGAGAGCGACGGTTTCAGTCATTCCACGCAGTGCTCCTCCTCCGCCACCCCAAGGTGAACTCAAGGTCATAACAGTAAGCTGATTATATAGGCCAAATAATGACACACGATTTATGTTTTTATGACTAATAGTTTTGTAATTATTAAGGTAAGACGATATAGACCTTTTCGTTAAGCCCCACTTTCCTGTCCTGGTACCCGTATGTTTCGGTATCTATGTAAGTCAAAAATAGTGGATAATTGGGCATACAGAGTTAAAGTAATCCTACCGAATTGATACGCTATACTTTTCACACTACAAATTTAATAAATAAACATGACTGCAAGCATACTCGACAACGTTACTATAGCGTTAAATTGTTCGTGCTAAGCCCTCTGCGAATAGATCGAGCAAATTGAAAACTGCAATACGTGTCTGCCACAGTCGTCGACATAAAGTTGCACAAGATTTTGTTAATCGCGAGGTAGGTAAGCTAATGTATAACTACGCACAAAACACTTTTACAAATTGAACAAGCTAATTAAATGCTATTTCAAATACGTCTTTACAATGGTACAGTCGTCGTCGAAGCCAAATTGTATTGGTTTCGCGAAACGTATGGCGTAACAGCTAGGTTGTTCTTTTGATCTATTGCTTGAAGTGGCTATCGTTTCACCGATGTACAATCACGAAAAAAACACTTGTACGGATAAAAACGAGCGAATTGAAAACTACAATGCCTGTACAACTGGTACAAGCGACGACATATAGTTATCCGGGATTCTACGTCATACATGGTATAATATTTTCACATAAGATGGGTAGTGACAGTTCCAAGTGCCAAACGAAATAAATAAGTATAGAAACGGGCCATGCTTCGTATTGCCATTGAATAAAGTATAATTTTCTTTTTCACTTAAAACTGTCAGTACCCATCTTACATGAAAAATATAGCTAGTTCACTCTTTTAACTTTTTACCGAATATGTATGTCGTTTTACCGATGTACAGTTAGGAACAAAATATTTTTACAAATAAAACTAGCGAATTAAACGCTGTACAGTCAGGAACTAAACACCTTGACGAATTGAACAATCGAATTAAATACTACTGCAAATGTGTGTCTACACTAGTACAGTCGTCGACACGGAGTTGCACCAGATTTTATTAAACGCTATACATGGTAATAGCGAGTTCACTTTTTTGAACTTTTGCCAGTAACGTAATACCGTTTTGTTGAAGTATAATCACCAACAAAGCATTTTTACGAATAGAATAAGCAAATTAAATACAGTACAGTCACGAACAAAACGTCTTTACAAATAGAGCAAGCGAATTGAAAACTACAATACCTGTTTACACTGGTAATATCGTCGACACCGAGTTGTACCAGATTCTATTAAAGGCGATGCATGCGAGGTAATAGCGAGTTTGCTCTTTTGAACTTTTGACCAAAGTGGCTATCGTTTCGCTGAAATACATTCACGAGCAAAACGCTTTTAGTATTTTGAAATATTAACATCATATCGTGTTCTTAGAATTATGCGAATAGGTATTACTTAGTTGTTGTTAATGTTGTTTTAAATTTCTAATATGGACTGTGTTGTCTGAATAAAAGATTTTTATTTATTTATTTACTTAGTTTCTGCCCGCGACTTCGTCAGTGTTGACTTTAAACGGGAAACTTACATTTTTTAGGAGTAAAAAGTATCCTATCTGTTAATACAGGTATTAAACTATCTGTGTGCCAAGTTTCGCCCAAATCCGTTAAACTGTTTTTGCGTGATTGATTAACAAACATACAAACATCTAAACATCCGAACACCTAATCATCCAAATGTTCACATTCACATATTCTTTTAATTATTATTTTAAGCTCCCGAGATTTTTTATGCTGCTTTACAGCATCTACGGTGATGGACTTAAAGTTTTTGACTTCTAAACCCATTGTTCTTCCGGGGTACCGTTTCTTTTTTAATAATCGTAATGTAGACTCCTCGTTTCAGGTAATATGTGCAATAGTTTTATGAATCATATTTCACAGAATTTCATCCAAACCAAATCTAAGGAAATATACCAAGCGAAAATCTTACCATAATACCGTTATGATCTATTCAACAAAGTCATAAAATACCGTGCCAATACCGGGGAATATCCCTCACAATATCTTAGGAAAATATCGTAAGTATCCCGAGGGAACTTTATTAGATCCAGCCCAGTTATCGCTTCGCATGGGAGGTGTAATATACTTCTTATTTATTGAGTTAGAAAATATTATTATAGTGAGTTATTATAAGAGGGGCTTGTAGCGCTGTGCGATCGCGGTGTTCTTCACCATCACCAAGATTAAGCAGCGGTCGGGTCCTTTTGTAGACTTTTTCTGACTGCACTCTGGGGTCTGGGATTGGTTATACTCATAAAAAGCCTATGCTTGCAGTGGCTATTTGGTGCAGGTCACTTCCTTCCCTCTAGTGTCGAGGGAGGTGATGCCTGTTAAAGTAGTCGTACTCGTGAACGGGTGCTACTTTCGGAGACTGGTCCACCCAGAATCCACTAGCTTTTCATTATAACATATATTTCAAAATATTATGATTAGTTTTATATCTCAGTCGTAAGGCATCACACAGGAGCTTGATCGCATTAATGGTTTTGCATAATCTGAAAATGTATTTATGTATACAAAAAATGATAAAAAAAAAATTAAGAAGTAGGCAAAAAAGACAAGCCCGTTGAGTTTCTCACCGGATCTTCTCAGCGGAGGCCGCGTTCCAAACTGGTAGTAGATTAGTAAGTTTAAATATATAAATATGACAATTAGTAAACACCTCCGCAGGTTTTATGCACAATAAACGATTTGCGTTTGAGTTTGAGTTGGTCTAAGACCACTGAGTCCAGAGTTCTAACAAGATTTTTTCCTTACAAACCTGTTTCGCTTACTCCACTCTCATAGTTCGAGTCATACACGCTCAACATTTACGCTCTTTAAGGCGTACTGTTAGGATTGTTACTGGGCGAATATGGGTCAGCCACACCAAAAGATCGATGGATGCCCTGCTTGTCTAATATAGCAATATCTTCAGAATGCTGCTGGGACTACCCCAGTTTTGCGGTTTTTTTAAATCGTTAACCGCCAATGCGGTTCATGTTGTGCGACACTTGATTGTGCTACCAAGCCAAGCAAAATTCCCAGATTCTCTTAATTTTAATGGTCTGTTTTTTTACTATTTAGTTAGATTATATGCATAATTAATGTATTTAATAAAAGCAAACAGATTTTCGATCCTCTATTATGAATTATTAAGCGTCGGACAACATTGACCGCCATGGCCTCAGCGGACGAAAAATCGAAAATCCGTTCCATAGGGCCGCGCGGTCACATAGTCTAATACTAGCGGTCAAATACTACAATTAAGTAGAAACAACTTTGAGAGAGAGGTCTGCAGGAGGATACAGCTGGGCTGGGCAGCGTTTGGGAAACTTCGTCAAGTTTTCTCGTCGCCAATACCTCAAAGTTTGAAAACAAAAGTCTTTGATCAGTGCGTCCTACCTGTCATGTCATACGGAGTCAAGACATGGACACTTACATGAAAATTCACATACACAAATACCCAGCCCGAAACAAATAATTGTGGATCACACAAAGATTTGTCTCGTGCGGGAATCGAACCCGCGACTATTAGACACAGTAGGCGGAGCGGCTTAAGCTCTTAAGCACTGCGATAAATCGTCCGTCAAATAAAATAAAAACGGCGTCGCGCTATAGCTATCGCCAACGTTCAACAGCGTTCGACTCGGTCAATCTTAGATGGGTAACCGTTTGTAGCATATTGATAAGGAGACAATATTTTGGAATACACGCAAAAGCGTTGATCACCACGCCAGATCTCTTGCGTAGGTAGAGAGTACAGAGTTCCATCAGGTTCTTTCCTTACATACCTCTCTGGCTTCCTCCTCTCTCATAGTTCGTCTTATTTACGTTGACTACATTATTTGGAAGTCGTTGAGGCAAGTTGGAATATTTAAAGATGGTTTAAAAAGTTCCAACTGCAGGTGTCCACCACCATATGACCTGAGGGTCTAGTACTAAAATTTGGACGTTAACGTGACGCTAGCGATTTGATATGCCATCCTTGTCATATCTACCACAATTTATTAAACAAATATCACTGTGACAGCACGCTCACTCGCTAGCGTCATGCTAACGTCGATTTTTTTGTGTTAAGCCCTCTGTTCTCTGTCACCTAAATTTGTAAGAGGTCTTTGCTCATCAGTTACCACTCATGATGACTCCCACAAATTTCTCAGTATATGCTGATTAATTAAGTACCATTACTATAGGTACTGTGCTAGCACCGGTGCGTTCTATGCGGAGATCCCGGAGCCACTTCAAAGTGCTTATGTTGGCCACCCTGTGGTTTTTAGCCGGTAAGAATCTGACAAGCCCCGGGAGCTTCCTCCGAGATTCGAGGTAGTCCTAAGCATGATTTTCCCCAGGTAAAAAAGGTACTTTGTTAAAGACTCTACCAATGTAAATCAAACTATATAATGTAAGTAGCAAAGTAAATATTGCATTAGCTCACCCCCTATGCGCTTATACATCAAGTTATACCCTCCCTTTCATTCTAGATAATGTTAATCCTGTCCCCTATACCGCGGACCAGAGAGAAATTGCTTCATTAATGTATTTTTTGCTGTTTCCTTCCTTCCTGGTTAGATCCACTTGCAGTTTTTTTCTTTATGTAAATTTTTCTTTTATGGATCGGATAGTTTTGTAAAAGCTTATTAAAAGAGTAGAAAAATGTAGGCCTAGATCTTACAAAATGATTTTAGGGAGGGTAACCTCCTAACCCAACTTCCACAGAAAGTTTTGTGCGTGGAATTGTAGTATATCCGAATATTTGAAGGAAAGATTGAGGTTTTAAAGATGATTATTATCTGTATGTATTCGAACATTGAGGATGAAGGAAGGAATGAGTGAGTGAGGATTTCCCTGTTGGGGTTTTTGGTGGTATGTCGAAGAGTAATGTAATTGTAACAAAGTGATAAAACGTGCCTTTTCGATTTCCCTCAAAATGGCCGTTGCAATTGGTATGTAAAGTATCCTATGCTTAACTATCCAGGGGATACCTCATCAATTTCCTTATCATTGTTGTGATCAAGTTCATGTGGGAGTTGAATTAATTATGTAATTAAATTTTACAAACACGACTTAAGCGTGGTGAAAGTGAGATGCTTAAATCGTAAAAATTATAAAAAAATATTTTTACGATTTAAGCACTTCACTTAAAGAAGAAAAGTGAGTGACATATGGAAGTAATGAATGGAAATAATGAGAGTGGAGAGAATCGTGCAAGATACGACGGACAAGGTTTAAAATAAGAAAATAAGAAAAGATTGAAGAAACGACGATAAAACTATTTATAGGACGTTTAAAGAACCTACATGTATGTATGTCCTTTTCGATGGCACGCACTGTAGCTTAGGCGGCTTGATGGATTGTAACTTATGAGGTGTAATTATGTCGTAATTGTGAGAGGGACGTCTCTCTCTATCTCACCCTTTTTTTCTCATTATATATAATCTAATAATATAAGCCTATACTGCCCACTGCTGGGAAAAAGCCTTCTCTCACAAATCGAGGTGAGAGAGATTAGGTCATACTCCACCACGCGGACCCAGTGCGGATTGGTGGAGACTCATTATATTAGCACCATGAATTTTCAATCCATGATTATCACACTATTGGCCAAATTTCATGTTATATGGGCCAAGCTTACTAGCATTGCATTTGTTTAATGTTATAGGGGGCAAGGTTACCGGCAAAAACAAAAAAAAATAATTTCAGACTCCGGACTGAGATTTGTACAATTTCAAAAAGCACACTTTGTTAGACGTAGGATTTGAATCCAGGTCTTCGTCATCACCACCCATATTAGGCACATCTAGACCAACGAGGCCAACGATTCCCGTAGACCAATCTAGACTAACTAGTCAAGGTTATTTTTAGTTTTTGTAGTCTAGTTACTACAATACACAAGAAAAAAATCTACAGTTTATTATATTTTATGCAGTCGGAGTTGCCGAACATAGTAACAGGCTTGCCCCCTATTACATGAGATCTTACATCGTTGGCGAAAAGAGGGTGTACTGAGTACACCTCTGCCACCCTCGCTGATTGTGTATTTATTTATTGTCGAACAAATTATCTTTTCTTTAATACTAAAATCTATTGGCCGGGGCTTTGCTCAACGCGCTCTACTTTCTACTATTTAATTAAAAAATATTTAAAAACAGTAATTTCAAAATAATTCATAATTATATTCCCGATATAACCACTCGAGACTCGGTGTAGAATTAAAAATATAATTAACATAGTAATTCTGAAAAATTTATGCCGACTTCTATCCTTACGGCTTAACAAGAGATCATTAAAATTCACAGCTCGAAAACGAGACGGCAGACGGAGTCAGCGTTTCTTTTTAATACGAAATAACTGTCAGCAAAAATGTATACAAATTGTTGGATTTTCTTTAATTTGAATTATGATGGTAAAATCGTCACCTTTTATAAATTTAGTCCATGGTCTAAATCCCAGCTTAGGGTTATTCGACATTTCTACAAAGATTGATATCAAGACTCTTCGTAACCAGCAAGCATGTATGAGACGAACTATGAGAGAAGAGCGTGTGAGATCTGTAAGGAAATGATTGGATATATCTATATATTGGGTGGATTTCTGTGCTCACAGCTTACCTCGCCAGAAATCTGGCATAATGCTGTTGATGGATATAGGATAATTGTCACTTGCTTACTGCGTTTTCATGTATGCCAAGCCGCCCCATAAGGCTTCTAACACGGCTTAACAACCAGCAACTAAGTGGTAACCTAGACCAATGGCTTAATGAAAATGGAAATTACCACAAACGATTATTCATCACAGATTGAAAGAGCTAAACGCTGCTTTAATCTCAAACCTAAATAATTTTGTATAAGCCCTGCGGGGGTACGTACTTATAAATATTCAATTTATATTTTTTTATCTAATCTAACTACTAAGCTACCACCGGATCGAAACACAGCCTCCACTGAAAAGATCCAGCGAGAAACTCAGCGGGCTTGACTTTTTTATTTAATTTTCTCACTTTTAAATTTTTTTTTATGATTTTGTGTGAGTACAATGTTTATGTAACAATTAAATAATTAGGATCTAGCTCCAGCGTGATGCCTTACGATCGAGATATGAGGTTATTTATATTATTTCTAAAGAGTAAGTGCCTAGAGGATTCTGAATAGCCCAGTCCCCACAAGCAGCACCCGTTCACGAGTATGATTATTGGAACACTCCCCTAAACATATCGGAGGGTGGGAAGTGACCCGCACTAGATAACTACCGCAAGCAAAGACATTTGAGTGAGCATGACCAAACCAGAACCCCAAAGCTTTAGTGATCACTACGTCGATATATTATTCATACAAAGTTACAGATCACAAACAAAACGACAGCCAAAAAGCAGCCGTGTTTGGGTATATCGCACGCCAAGAACAACACTGCATTAAGTCAATATGGCTATTTTTCAGAATCGACAACAAACCGTTTATTGAACGAACATTGCATGTCAATCTAATATGTATCAGCATTATGTAATCAAGTCGGAACAAAACGCGATAATAAACCAAAAATATGCATTTTTTTACTCAATTCACTTCGCCTTAATACAAAGTGTATATGATGAAATACTATGAGTACAAGCCCAATCACTAACACTGAATTAAAACTAAATAAAGCGGAGTAATTTTTATACTGCATTCAATAAGACCTCATTATCACAAAATAATTTACAATTGTGTAAAGGATCTGTTAGACATTTTTGTAAATATATATACGGCTATCTTGGTGGTATGCGCAGCAAATTTTTGGTTCAGTCCCGACGTCGCCGGCCAGGTCGAAGAATCACTTGCTCGCCGGCCGGTGCAGAGCAACACGAAGAGACACCTAGTATATGCCCTTCCACATAGCGACTGCCCAAGCCGAGGCCGTGCCTCCTTGAGGCGCCCTTAAGCTAGTTGCCCCCTTGCCCTTCTGGGTCGAGCGAAGTGGTCATTCACACACACAAAAGCAAATTTTTGTCTATTCAAATATATGAAAAAGTCGATTTTGAGATTTTTCGACATAATAATATTGTGCTGGGTATGCGCTATGTACTTACGCATCTTAGTCTAATCATACGGAGTAACGGTAGAATTTTGGTTCAAAGACAGTTATTTCCAAATAATAATTCATTTCACTTAAAAAAAAAAAAAAAAAAAAAAAACACCGTCACGGCTATATTCCCCAGAAGAGGTGGCAGAGGTGTACTGAGTACACCCACGTTTCGCCGAAGATGTTAGGTCTCATGTAATAGGGGGCGAGCCTATTGCCATATATCGGGCACAATTCCAGACTCCGGACTCATACTGGGAATTTTTCGTTAGAAAACCTACATTTGTCCGACCTAGGATTTGAACCCAGGCCCTCGTGATCACAAAGCGATGCGCTTTGCCACCAGACCAACGAGGCAGTCAGCGTTGATGCAGCATTCCTAATATTTTCAGGTAAATTATTAAACAGTTGGACAACCTCATAAA
Source organism: Phalera bucephala (assembly GCA_905147815.2). NCBI lineage: Eukaryota > Metazoa > Arthropoda > Insecta > Lepidoptera > Notodontidae > Phalera > Phalera bucephala. The sequence goes on from LR990618.1 coordinate 29,641,691, forward strand.
AAACAGTTTTAAATTATTAAATACCTTCTTATTATGGCAAACAGTAGCATTTTAATGCGTTGGCTATGTTTGGATCGAACTGATTCGCAATAAGACCAGCAGATAGCCTTGTGCTCTCATTTTTCGGGCTGTTTTGCGGACTGTTACCTTTTATCTCGTACAAATAATATGTCGATGGATTGCTACGAATACATAAAATTATAACCTCCGAAAATCAATACTTAATGAGAATCATCAAATTACATCGGCCAAAGACTTGTTTGATCTAAAAGAGCTTAAAGGCAATTAATTTTATACTAATTAAGTTTGAAAAGCTTACTGCTCGAGGGAAGAAAGGTCATTAAATGTTATAAATAGCTTTTGCACTTCAGCATCGATCATTTTGATAATATTAGTGTAAAAGTAATAATGTGATAAGTTAAATTTAACTTGTCAGTTCGGGAAGTTTTTTCGTTATAACTGTACTAGCTGTGCCTTACGGTTTCGCCCGCCGTCTATTTTAAAATCTGTTTGCCCGGCTCCTAAGGACATAGCGTGATAAATAAAATGTCCCTTTCTAAAGAGTTGGACTATCAAATGCAAATGCCACAAATGGACACCCATCTCAGATTGACCGAACCTTGTTTAACCTTAATTATCACAACAAATACCGCTACAAGCACAAATAGGCGTACCTGTATTTCACAGATTGCACAGGTTCCTTCTGGATGACCACTTTGTAAAATAAATATTTTTTAATTTGCCAAACGAGCTCGAAGTACTGCTCCTTATGTAGACTTTTTCTGACTGCACTCTGGGGTCTGGGATTGGTCATGCTCACTAAAACGTCTATGCTTGCAGTGTCTATTTGGTGCGGGTCACTTACTTCCCTCTAATATGGTCGAGGGAGGTGATGACTGCTCAAGTATTCGTACTCGTGAACGGATGCTGCTTGTGGAGACTGGTCCACCCAGAATCCTTTAGCTTTTCTGTATAGCAAATGTTTAAAAATAGTCTTATATCTCAGTCGTAAGGTATCACACTGGAGCTGAATCGTATTAATGATTTTGTATGTACAAAAAATGATGGACAAAAAATGAATGGAGAATTAAACAAAAAAGACAAGCCCGCTGAGTTTCTCGCCGCATCTTCTCAGTGGAGGCCGTGTTCCGATCCGGTGGTAGATTAGTAAGTTAAAAAAATATGTAAATATGACACTTTGTAAACACCCCCGCAGGGTTTATGCAAAATAAACGATTTGAGTTGACTTTAAGAAAGATCTTTGTCCCTCAAGACGCCTCTCGGCTGGTTGTACAAAGTTATTTTTTCCAGATAAATTTATCGTCAATTCGGATAAAACCAAAAACAAACCCCAATTATGCGGACTCCATTAGAAACATAATTATATCAGAACTTGGATAATTAGATCGCCCAAAATCGGGACCGAAATTTTCAATAATTAATTTCTCTCATTTGAGACGCTTTGTTAAATTATACTTAACCATTTTAAAATATGTATGTGTGGGGTCAACACGTGTAACCGCTATCTGTCGTGCTGTCTCTTTCACTCGTGAACCACTTAATAGCATATGGAAATTTCCTAACAGAGAATATAAAAAAATGGGTGGCAACCGAGTGTGGCAGAGGTATACGATGTACACCTGCTTTTCGTTGGCAATTTTAGTTACCAATGTGATGGGAATAGGTCTACTACAGTAGGGGGCGAGCCAATTCCCATCACATTGTCTGACCTAGGATTCGGACCTAAAACTTCGTGATCGCTACGCGCATTATTTGCAACTAGACTAACTAGTCAGCCCCATAAAGAAAAAGGTTTATACAACCGTGCTATGATAGTACACTACTAGTTACTACAAGGCCCGGCGATGTGTGCGTGTCCTCTCATCGAGTAGTTTACGTACGCGGCGCCCGAGGATAAATCCGGTTTACGCCGGCCATTGTTAGATATGCAAATTAATATCGATAAAAATATCAATATTTAAATCGACACCTATTAGATATCGATAATCTATAAGATCGAACATTTTTATGGAAATTATCGATGTTTTGTGAAAATGTGTAAGAACGCGGTCCTTACTTTTAAAAGAAAAATAAAAAAGCCAATAAAGAACTTTTGACTAAAACAAACTGTTAAATTAGCAACTACTCTCACAACATAAGTGAAGACTATGGACACACATCGTTCATTGGTTTCACTTTGCAAAAGTAAAAAAATACCAGAAAACGTGTGAAAACCTATGCCCGGTGAAAAAAAATTATTAAAATTCCATCATGGTTGATAATCTTCTCGTATGGATATTGTTATAAATTCTATATAAAAATCGATAATTTTGATACTATGTTATCGGTTTTCCTATATATCGTTGCTACCCTAGCCATTGTCCTCAAGCGATGTGTTCTTGTAATAGTGTTTTACTGTAGCGCGATTATTATGATCATAATCATTTATTCATAAAAGTATAAATAAGGTGTTCTAATATTTAATAAGTCTCCTTAAAAATACCTTTACAGGCATTTGAACATTTCGAAAGTCTTGTTATGTACGTAATACTAAACGTCTTTTAGCTTATTCAAGCTATAGAATCACTTATCAGTAAGTCATTTAGTCAAATTATATGTATTGTCAAATTATGTGTATGAACCTTTGTATATTTATTTAACAAACTTAAGTAACCTAGTAAAGCTGCTTTTAGACGAACTATAAATAGGTGGATTTACTAAAATAGAGGAATAACTAAAAAAAAAGCGCAAGGCTAATGAAACCTTATAACTTTTACACTACAGTTCTAAATTAAGTAACCATATTTTTGAGTTGTGTCATTATTGCAATAGGACGGCGACGTGTGCTGTTAATAAGTTCTACTGCATGCAGTTGTGACTTCAACTGCAGAATGATCGTTTCGTCGTGGAGCACGTATGGTTGGTGTACAGTTCGACGGTCCCATGGAACAATGATTCATATGCCAAAAAAAAAAAATGGCATTTGCAACTTTCGTGCCCGTCCATAAGGTGATTTAAATTTTTTATATATTTTTATTTTATTAATTGACTGTTTCAAATTTAAATTTTAAAACATTAGAATTCTATTTCCAGCTTCTTTTTAATTTTATTGTCACATATATTATTATTTTATCAATTTGGTAATTTTTAATTATACTATTTATTATCTTTAAGTTGATGACTAAATTTATTTCTTAAATAATGTTGTATACTCGTACACATGTAGAGATTTAGCACGTTGTCTCATTCCTCTTGATTTTTTTTAAAATGTTTATTGTTAAGTTGATGGTGTAGCTACTTTAATAAATAAATAAAATATACTTTGATAGATAGTACATCAATTTGTTAATAAATTAAAATAGAGAATTTTGACGCTGATGTTCATTTGTTTAATGATTTATTACATTGGGATCTATCATCGCCAGTAAACATATTCAGTAAATATCTGCCACTCCCACACGTTTTTTCACAATTTTCTAACTCCTTCTTACAAATTTTCTAACTATCATTATCAACATGCTAGATCTCTAGCAGGATAGGCAGAGGGTACAGTGTTCGTGCGGATTCTTTCCTTGCAGACTTCAAAATGTTATATAACGAAATTAATAATATATCACCTTCTATGTATAATATACTCGTAGTACTAAATTTCCAAATAGAGTAGTAAGACTGGTCAACAGACATTTTGTTGTAGATGCGTAATGATCACTCAAAGCTGACCTCCAAAATGAGAGGGCAGAATAAAGAAACTTTTTAAAATATTCCGCATGTCGTGATAAACTAGTCGTAATATAACCTAGATAAGTTCGCAGCGTCGGTCGTTCTTACTATTCCTTCTGTTATAGCGACCTCCTTAATTGGGTCAAGAAATGTAAGGGGGCACCACTGAGATATTCTTGGGAATAGGGTTACCACAATATTCTTTTTATAAATTTTTATTTATGCCAAATGTTTGTCTGCGTCGTTAGTTTATTGACAAATAATGCGCGTTGCAATCACGAGGTCCTGAGTTCAAATCCTAGGTCGGGCGAATGTAGTTTTTCTATGAAATTCCCAATATCAGTCCGGAGTCTGGGATTGTGCCCGGTGTATGGCAATAGGCTCGCCCCCTTACTATACAGTACACCTCTGCCACCTTCGCTTGGGGAATATGGGCGTGTCGGTGTTTAAATCTACCATTTATAATTATGTATTTTGTATAGAATTCGTCAAATTTATCAATATTAAAGTAATCTTGGCCCGTCAAGATATCGCTCTCAAAAGTGGCTCGAAAACGCTTCTAAACAGACAATAATTATTTGTAGTATTTAAAAGAGTATTTTTCTTTTAAATATGACTACTGCTATGAGGTTAGATCGACCGTTATGATTTGGCTAGACCAGCTTCCTCGTATCGGGAAACATGCCGTAACACGACTGGGGCGCTTGGTGGCATAATTTTGCTAAGAAGGTTACCAACCATACCCGTAGCCTACCACTGACGAAGATGCTATTAGTTTACCACTGCCCAGGGACCACGTAGCAGCCTCGGACCTCATTTCATAATAATAAAGCTTTAAAATTGACAACCCTAATCGCAGACACTACTTGATATTTGTCGACACTTCCTTCTGAGTTTTATTGCTGAATGAATGAACTGAAACTGCAGTAAAGGGTCAGCTTTATTGCTGTTTCCAGTTTGCCGCATTTTGACTGGAAACTTGCTGGAATATGATTATTGTGGAGTTAAATTATATTTTTGAGTTTATAAATAAGTGAATGTTTTAATGTTGGTTTCGACAATGAAATAGAAATGCCGTTACTGATTGCCACCAAACCGTTAACACTGATAGTGTGGATAAATGTGCCTAAAAAGGTCACCTTTTACTGTGTTGTAATTTAAAGGCGTACGCGTAGAGACACTTGCGTAATTTTTCATTGCATGAACGCGCTTTTTCAAATTCAAACTCAAATAATTTATTTTGTATAAGCCCTGCGGGGGCATTTAATTTTACAAATATTCAATTTAAATATTTTTTTAATTAAATTTAACTACTTATCAACGACCGGATCGGAATGCGGCCTCCACTGAGAAGATCCAGCGAAGAAAATTAGCGGGCTTGTCTTTTTTATTTACTTCTCTTTCTCTTTTTTCTTTGCCTTTTTTTAATCATATTGTGTAGATACAATGTTTAGGGTACAATTAAGTAGTTTATGATCTAGCTCCAGTGTGATGCCTTTCCTAATGATGTTATCTGTAAAGAGCGTCTAAAGGATTCCTGATGAACCAGTCCCCACAAGCAGCACCCGTTCACGAGTATGACTGCTAGAACAGCCATCACTCCCCTCGACCATATTGGAGGGAAGGGAGTGGTCCGCGCCAGACAGCCACCGCATGCAAATACATTATAGAAAAAAATAAAGACAGACATTACTATAAATAATATGGCACTTCGATCCCACGCGGTCTTATCTTCTATGTACTCCGAAATTTTGTAATAAGCTTTCTTACATAATTTAGTCTTCATTATGGTTTTAAATTTATTAATTGGTCGAAAGTTTTCGTTCAGTCTTTGGGGAGGACGCCAGTGGGGACGTCATCACTTCTAAGCCGGAGATTCTTTTGGAAGTAGAAGACTTCTACAGCCGACTATACGCCTCGCATACATCTCGTCCTGATCCCGGAAATGAGGATCCTAGAGCTACATTAAGCCGCCACTTTACGGAAGACCTGCCCGAAATCAGCCTAGACGAAATCGTGGCTCTTAAGCAGCTAAGGAATGGAAAAGCCCCTGGAGAGGACGGAGTTACAACTGAACTATTAAAAGCAGGAGGTAAACCCGTGCTAAAGGAGCTCCAAAATATCTTTAACTCTGTCCTCTTTAATGGGAGAACTCCAGAGGCTTGGGGTAGGAGCGTGGTCGTATTGTTTTTCAAAAAGGGTGATAAGACCCAACTGAAGGACTACCGCCCTATTTCGCTCCTGAGCCACATTTATAAGCTGTTTTCAAGAGTTATCACGAATCGTCTTGCACGAAGGCTCGACGAATTTCAACCCCCGGAACAGGCCGGGTTTCGAAGAGGGTATGGAACCATAGACCACATCCACACTATACGGCAGATTATACAGAAGACCGAAGAGTATAATCGGCCCCTGTGCTTAGCATTCGTAGACTATGAGAAGGCCTTTGACTCGATCGAGACCTGGTCAGTTCTGATATCCTTGCAACGATGCCAAGTCGACTGGCGATACATCCAAGTGTTAAGAAGTCTCTATAACGCCGCGACCATGACCATCCAGTTACAAAACCAGCAGACCAACCCTATCTCAATGCATCGAGGAGTGAGTTATCTCCCCCAAATTGTTCACAAATGCATTGGAGGATATGTTTAAGACGCTGGACTGGGAAGGTCATGGCATAAACATAAATGGCAGTCATATCTCACACTTGAGATTTGCAGACGTCATTGTCATTATGGCCGAAACGTTGCAGGATTTACAACATATGCTGACCAGCCTAGCTGATTCTTCCAAACAAATAGGTCTCCGCATGAACTTGGACAAGACCAAGGTAATGTTTAACCGACATGTAGTACCGGAACCTGTTGCAATACATGGCGCTATTCTCGAGGTTGTTCAAGAATATGTTTACCTAGGGCAAACTCTGCAGTTGGGGAAAAACAAATTCGAGAAAGAGGTCAACAGAAGAATACGGCTGGGCGGCATTTGGGAAATTACGTCGAGTATTTACATCGCCCATTCTACAAAGCCTAAAGATAAAAGTCTTTAATCAGTGCGTCCTGCCCGTTATGACATATGGAGCCGAGACGTGGGCACTCACGGTTGGAATGGTTCATAAATTTAAAGTCACTCAGCGAGCTATGGAAAGGGCTATGCTCGGAGTTTCTCTGAAGGATAGAATCCGGAACGAAGTCATTCGACAGAGAACCAAAGTTATCGACATAGCCCACCGGATTAGTAAGCTGAAGTGGCAATGGGCCGGTCACATTAGCCGAACAACCGATAACCGCTGGGACAAACAAGTTCTTGAGTGGAGACCGCGGACTGGCAAACGTAATGCAGGACGCCCTCAGGCTAGGTGGAGCGATGACCTTCGTAGGGCGGCTGGCAGAAACTGGATGCGAGTAGCCGAGGATCGTACCCAGTGGCGTGCACTTGGAGAGGCCTATGTCCAGCAGTGGACTGCTATAGGCTGATGATGATGATGATGATGAATTGGTAAATTTCCAATATCGTAGGGAAGTAGGGAACTTTGTGCGTATGAACAGCGCACGTGCTTTAAAGTCGTGTACTGAAATGGCCTTTCACTATCCTTAAAGGCCCGGGACGGTATCCCGCTGTTGCCGACCCAAATTCGTCGACCCTGCGTGGGTGTAGTGAAGAGGCAAGTATCGCTTCTATATTCATTTATGCACAACACAGCACAATATAATCAAGATTTCAAGGACAAATCAAGAACTTTGTAGTCGAGTTGCGGACTACAAAGTTCGAAAAAACACCGCTTAATTAACTACTACTACTACAAAAATATAACTAATACTTGGCACATATTTTGTACAATCATGAAATTAGTGTGAAAAATATTGCAATTGTGTCCAATTTTCGCTCATTAATTTTGATTTACTCCTAAAACTTATAAGCTACGGGGCGATTTTTTATCACATACTATACATCTAGACTAACTCTATTGCAATCACATAATAATAATTCAGTTCCTACATTTATGTCGTGGGCACGTCATATACATGAGTCGGTCGTAAAAGAGTCTATCCGGTCCTGTCGCCGACATGTGCACACATTTTGTTTGTATTTTTTTGTAATTGTTTTTTATCGAAAGAAACGTTTGTGTCGTACATTTTGTAGTACAGTGCCGTCCACCGGTGTAACCACGCCTTATTATTTACCTGCAACCTCAGTATATGACATAAAACGTTAACTAACCCGCGCAGGGCCTTTATTCGCTATGCCACATGAGATTCCCCGCAAGTAACGTGTGAAGTCATAACAAGTAAACATAAACATGCTTCCTTGATGACCCTACGCGTGGAATTACAAAATAGTATTCTGTATGCCGTAAGCAATGTTGTCTACGGCAATTTGTTTTTTAATTTGATATTTCGCTGGATTAATTCATAAGTCTTCAAAGACTGAAAGCGATGAATAAAGGTGTACAAATGGGTGACTTAGTGGTAAACCATCTACTTTATGCAGATGACGCGGTTTTAATAGCGCCAACAGCCACTGATCTGCAAACACTAGTCACAGTTATGAAAGACGACTGCATGAACAATGGCTTACACTTGAATGTGAAGAAAACCAAGATTATGGTTTTTGAAAGGGAAGAAACTAGAACGAATGTAAGGATTGTGGTTGGTATCGATGTGCTGGAGCAAGTGAATGAGTTTGTATATCTTGGATGCGCCTTCAGTAAGGGTGGGAAATACACCGCTGACATAGAGAGAAGAGTGAGTGCAGGGAACAGAGTAAATGGTGCGATGGGAAAGCTACTCGGGAGCCGGCACTTAAGCCATAAGGCGCAGCTGGCCATACATAACGGAGTTCTTGTCCCAACGCTGTTATATGGTAGCGAGAGCTGGGTATGTAAGAAGGAGAATGAAAGTAGGATAAATGCGGTAGAAATGCGAGCTCTGCGGAAGATGTGCGGAGTGAAGCTGACCGACCGCATTAGCAACAGCATAGTAAGACAGCGAGTAGGTATGAAAGATAGTATCGGTGTAAAGATGAGAAAGGGCATGCTCCGTTGGTTCGGGCATATAGAAAGAATGCCAGAGGAAAGAATGTCAAAACAGATATACAATGTGAAAGTGGAAGGATGCAGGTATCGGGGAAGACCTAGACTATCTTACCACGACCAAATAAACCGAGTCTTATCTGATGGAAAAGTCAAGAGTCTCCGTAACCGGCGAGCGTGTATGAGACGAACTATGAGAGTCGAGGAAGCCAGAGAGGTATGTAAGGAAAGAACCTGTTGGAACTCTGTACTCTCTGCCTACCCCGCAAGGGATCTGGCGTGAGGTTATAGATAGATAGAATTCATAATCTTACATTTGTTTATTTCGGTACAGTTTTTTAAATATTCATTTAAACTTATTCAATTTCGGTAAAATATATTGATATGTGTTTATAACATGGTTTTAAGTATGTCTCTATTGAAAACTAAATAAATAAGTAGGGCCTGATATAAAAAAGGCAACTTTAATTAACATTAAACGAAGATCCAAGTTTTAGAAAGTACGAATGTCAAATACAATAACCTATACCACACCCCTGGACTACGCTCCACTACGGCGATTGCACCCTCACCCTGTTGTCCAGTGAAGCTGCAAAGATATCGCGGCCAACAGCGTAGATTATTCATAAACCACACCCAAAACCCCGCGCAGTTCAGGAGTGTTTTGCAAGTTTTCCATAAGATTCGACTAAAGACTGCGCAGTTATAGTACCCGCGCATATACCGCATATACCGCATTCACCAGTATAGGCGTGGCCTTACATCAATCGCTCTGACAAACAGCAAAATCGATTTTAGTCTTTTTTTCTCACTTTTAGGACATCTGAAAGGAAATTTAGTGATTCTGGTCTGCTATTCGATATATCAAACTAATCACACCTCTTCCTCTACTGTGCTGTTCCTTCAATGCTCGTGACACGTATTGCGGACACTACTCCCTTAATGGTAATTACGCATATAATTAATTTATATTCCAAATCGTTGGCCATTCAAGTAACAAAATGGCAGCTAACCATTTAGCGTGTGATCCGGCACACTTCCATGGCGCAGCGCCAGCGTCGCGCCAGTTACTGCGGACATAAGCCAATCCGGGTACTGGGCGTTAGCAGACAATTGCTAATGTTTGGAAACCAGCTAACGTTTATTGCCGCTTTGTACGGGATACTGCCAGCTTGGGTTTTATATTTGTATCTCAGTCATTGTAATTTATTTTGTGCTGACTTGCTTTTTATGATAGCCCATTTGCTTAGTTAGAAATGATTTGCGTATTGAATAGTTAAAATTAATAAAGGACTGATTTTATCGTATTTGTTTTATTACTAAAAGACTAATTCTTTTTTTTTTAAATAGCCCCTTGCAGTTTCATGCTAATTATTTCACACAAGCATATTAATATCGAATTGGTATACATTTATTTACAATTCAACAAACCTAATTTCATAAAGCTCAGAGTTGCTCAGCGAGCTATGGAGAGAGCTATGCTTGGCGTTTCTCTACGTGATCGAATCAGGAATGAGGAGATTCGTAGAAGAACCAAGGTCACCGACATAGCCGTTAAGATTAGCAAGCTGAAGTGGCAATGGGCGGGCCACATAGCGCGAAGATCGGACGGGCGTTGGGGCAGAAAGATTCTAGAGTGGAGACCACGTATTGGCAAGCGCAGCGTGGGACGACCACCTGCCAGATGGACCGACGATCTTGTGAAAATCGCAGGAAGTCGTTGGATGCAGGTGGCATCGGACCGGTTACGCTGGAAAGCGATTGGGGAGGCCTATGTTCAGCAGTGGACAAGTATAGGCTGAGATGATGATGATGATGATGATGAATTTCATAAATGGTAATAGCCATTAAGCATATGATCCGACACTCACGCGCCGGTTACTGCAGACAACAGCTCATAAAGATACTGGCCCTAAGCAGACGATTGCTAATGTTTGAAAACCGGCAAACGTTTATTGTCCCTTTCATATGGGATACTGCCAGCTTCTGTTTTGTATTTTTGTGTAAGTTTTTTAATTATAGCTCTTTTTTTCTTTTGCTAAAAAAATATGATCACATAAGGATCATATCGAATAGATAAAATGCATAGAGGTCATATTTTATCATATTTATAGTATGTGGTTATTTGATGAAAGTAGGAAACCGCTGAAAGATAGTGCTAAATACCATTTAATGTTAATAAGACGTTGTTATTTCCCATCATCGAGAAGTAAAGATACTTTAATTCAATGAGAAGGTATCAATCTTATTTAACAAACATATCAATATCGTATTGGCATATAGGTATAATAATAATAATAATAATATCAGCCTATACTGCCCACTACTGGGCAAAGGCCTTCTCTCACAAATCGAGGTGAGAGAGATATTTACATACAATAAAATAGGTATATTTACATACAATAAAAAGTGTGTCCTTTGCATGTTTCGGCACGAGTCCATGGCATGGTGGCAGCGTCACTCCGGATACTGGGCCTTAGCAGACAATTGCTAATTTTTGGAAACCGGCTAACGTATCTTGCCGCTTTCTACGGGGTACTCCCAGCTTTTATATTCATATATCCGTCATTAGAAATATTCTGCTACGATAATTTGTTGAATATTATGAGCGTTTTGCTGTGATTTGGTACATAAATCAATCAATTGTGAGCAAAGGTCTTCTCTCACAAATCTGGTGAGAAAAAATAGGTTTCACTACGCGGATTGAGTGTGCACTGTGGCAAGACTTGGTGTATTGTGTATGCGTAAATTTTGCCGACTGGGTGCGTTTCCAGGCTACGAACTGCTACCTACCAAATTAATTTCGATATAAGTAAATTTTAACCTAGAACCTTGTGATCACCAGCCATTTTTGGATCTGTTTGTATTAAAAAAATACAAAGAATTATAACTAAATGTATTTTACTCTCAAATGAATATATTTATTTCCATTTCATTTCTCAACCATACATAAATTTGAAATTATGAAAGAAAAATATCTATCTCTCGATATCGTCACGCAAGATCCCTTGTGGAAAAATATCAATGAAAATAAAACGCCAATGAATAAGAAACAAAAGAAACCTAAATTCGAAATTCGTTTAGAAACGCGTTGGGGTTCATTTTTCAAAATCGAGCAAAAAGGTGAAAATTTAACAAAAAAGTTTAAAATCGATCAAAAATGTTAGAAATCCCATGTATGTATAACATTTTAAAATCGAACTTCGAAAATTAAGGCTTATTTTTCGTTACGTACGGTTAGGTTCAGAGAGATAACATTTTAAAAATCCAATCGTTCTTATTTGAATTCTATGCTTGCAGTGGCCATTTGGTGCAGGCCACTTCTTTCCCTCTAATATGGTTGAGGGAGGTGATGGCTGCTCAAGTAGTCGTACTCGTGTAAGGGTGTTGCGTGTGGAGACTGGTCCACCCAGAATCCTCTAGTTTTTCATTATAACGTATATTTCAAAATATTATTATTAGTTCTATATCTCAGTGGTAAGCATCACGCTGGAGCTGGATCGCACAAATGATTTTGTATAAAATGTAAATGTATGTAACTATACACGCTTTGTGATCACGAGGACCTGGGTTCAAATCCCAGGTCGGACAAGTGTAGTTTTTCTAACGAAAACTTCCGAGCACAAGTCCGGAGTCTGGAATGTGCCCAGTATATGGCAATAGCCTCGCCCCCTATTACATGGGACCTAACATCGTCGACAAAACGTGGGTATACTCAGTACACCTCTGCCATCCCCGCTTGGGGAAAATAGGCGAGACGGTAACTATACAAAAAAATATGAAAAAAAAATTAATGGAGAATTAGACAAAAAAGACAACCCCGCTGAGTTTCTCAGACCTGGAGGCCGTGTTTCGATACGGTGGTAGATTAGTACGTAAAAAATAAAATGTAAAACCCCCGCAGGCTTTATGCAAAATAAACGATTTGAGTTCTGAGTTTGAGTATGAATTAGGGCCCAGTGGCAGAGACGTTCTTTAAATTTAAAAATTGCATTAATCCCTAATACGAGGCATGCCTTTTAAGTTTTGTCGTTTGAAGAAAAAAACACAACTAGAACCTTATAGTACTTTTTATTGTTTTTTCAAAGTATTCACCACGTAGCTTAATATACTTTTCCATTCACTCAAACCAGTTATTATAACATTTATTCCACTCTAAAGTGGGGGTGTTCAAAATGGCTGACTTGAAAGCGTCGACTGCTTCTTCACCGGACTGGAACCTTTGACCACGAAGACTTTTCTTAATTTTAGGAAATATAAAGAAATCGTTAGGGCTTAGGTCAGGACTGTATGGAGGATGGTTAAGAATTTCTATTTTTTCCTGCGTCAAATACTCAATCGTTTGACGAGCGCTGTGTGAGCTTGCGTTGTCGTGGTGCAGGATGATGCGTCGCTCTGAGTTAGATTTTCGAAGTTCGGCGATGACTTGTGGTAAACAAACTATGGTATACCACTCTGCGTTAACCGTTCTACGATCTTCAAGTGCAATAGTGTAGATTGTTGTTTGGAATCAGGATCGTAGGCATAGATCCAAGATTCGTCACCACTGATGATGTCGTAGACGTGATTAGACTCTCCTCGGTTGAACCTTTGCAGAGTTTTCTTACACCATCTGACGCGGGCCGCCTTGTGATCGTCGGAAATCGGATGCGGTATCCAACGGCAAACTAGCTTTCTCACACCAAGCGCTTCATGCAAGATCTTCTGAATGACTGTCCCTGAGATGCCTAATAGAGCTTCTATCTCTCGATACATCACATGACGATCTTCGAGAATTAGTTGTCTCTCAGCAATGATCTTCAGTGAAGGCGGATTTTGGGCGTCCTTCGCGAGATTTGTCACTAACACTAGTATGTCCACGCTGGAATTCTAAATACCAGCGTTCGACAGTCCGCAGACATGGGGCTTCATCACTGAACACAGATGTTAGTTCTTCAAAACACTGAAGCCGTGTCAGGCCTCTTCTAAAGTTTTAGAAAATTATTGCACAAACATTTTCCTTAGAAAGATTCATTTTCGTACGTGACCTGACAGATTCCAATCGACGCTGTGACTAAACAATAGCATTAATCCTAATACTTTCAACTGTTTTGAGATTCAAAATTTAAATACATTCGAATATAGAACAGTTCCAAATTCATAATTGCCGGGAAATATGGAAACGACAGAACTTAAAAGGCATGCCTCGTAAACTATCTTTGTAACATATGATTTAAAGATAGATTAGCTATTAATGTAATATTTAAAATTTAAAGATTGTCCCTTTGATAAACGCCATATTGTACACAATATGGCTTTTATCAAAGGGTACTCGTACGTTATTACAGAACTTATTTCCTGTCGAGTACCCTCTACAAGATTTCTTTCTCACTGGAGGCACACAGGTCTGGTAATTTTTCATAAGGTTTAGTATTGGATAACAATGAGCATAACTCACGTTTACGGGTGATGTCCTCAGAGGCTCAGAGCGTGGCTTTCACGTGATTTATGGCCGGTCAAAAGATTGTGGCCGGCAAAATAAATCTTCTGATATTAATACCTTTTCGCGGAGGACACAGGTCAGATCACGGTTAAGGAAAATTATGACAGTTACGTCTTTGTACTTTTGTGATAGAAATGATTGTATGATATAATATTGGAGGAGGAAAATACAGATTTATTCGCGACCTTGACCAAGTCGTTGGTCTTTCTTGTGAAACGTTTGGCAGCTCCACAAAAGCGGGTGGTTATAGTGATCTTTGGGGGACTTTGTTTGTCTCTGAGTGGATGTCTATTGCCTAATTTTTTATGATGAAAAATAAAAATACTTGTTATTATCATATCAAGAGTGAATAAATTATATTTAAAATACGTAAGGACCGACCTTTTTTCTTTCTTTAAAAAAAAGTAGCTTCACACTCGGAACAATTCCTGTGGCGTGGGTGCGTTTAAAAACACGGGATTCACATACACAAACACACAAAGATTTGTCCCCTGCGGGAATCGAACCCATGGCCACTCGATCCAGTGGGCTGAGCGGGTTAAGCACTTAACCACTGGACGAAGCCGACAAATAAATTTTTTTAAAGGATTATTATAAAAAAGGAAGGATTAACATAAATGTTTTTGAAAGGAAACTAAAAGATCATTTACCTAAGTATGTGCTGTATTTCAAAATATGCACCATTGGTCTAGTGGCAAAGCGCTTCGCTTTGTGATCCCACCCAGGACCTCGTCCTGGGTTTAAATTCTTGGGCGGAAAAATGTAATCTTTCTGAAGACAAATTCCCAGTATGAGTCCGGAGTCTAGAATTGTGCCCAGTATATGGCAGTAGGCCCGCCCCCTATTACATCGGACCTGATATCGTTGGTAGATTTGGTGTACTCAGTCCACATCTGCCAACCCCGCTAGAGGAATATAGTCGTGACGTTGTTAATTTTTTTTCATATGATCAATATCTAGTATTAGATTCAACGGACCCCACAGTCAAATTGGTTAAACAGTGTTGTATCGCTATGATATATCATTGTGCGTTTTATTGTTTTTTTTTTACGGAACATGCGCGCTGTTTACCTACATGATACAGAGAAATGAGTGACCCCTTCATTACCTAAACGAAACTGAAAAAAGGGTAGCTTCTTATTTTTTTTGGAATAAGAGATGGGCTAGAGTCGTTACGCAATGGGGGCCTGGGGCATCGGCGTCGATGCAGGTCCAGGAAGTGTAGCTGTGGATGCATTTTTGAAGGATTGGCTGGAGATGGCTGAAAACAGAAGAACGGTCTGGAAGTCATAGGGGAGACCTTTGCCCAGCAGTGGAAAAATATAGGTTAAAAAAGTGTAGATGTTTCCCGCTCTTGTGTGCGTGGAACACTTATATTGAGCTTTCTATGTATTCATGAAGTATTAAGAACTAGTTAACGCTGGTTTAATATGGACAAAATATCAGTTCAACATAATCTGTCTACGACCAATCTGCCCATCAAAATTATATTGGCAAAATGTGGTCATCTGGAATATTACTGTCCATATCCAGTGTTGTTATTATTCTTTATACCATTTATATATTATTAAAGTAGTATATTATAGATTTCTGTTTATTTATTTATTAAGTACACCCCTACTCTTGTGATTCCTTTAGATTCTCTCCATCCATAGGTTGCCTGGAAGAGATCACTATTAGTGATAAGGCCGCCCATTGTTACACTACCTTGTGAATTCATAAAATTGTATTCCCATATTGTGTCTTTGGTGGAACAATATAGTGTTATCCATCTGTCTATCTATCTATCTACAGTTTCAAAGGCCCTGCTTATCCTTTCCGGGGTAGTTCGTTAAGTACATTATAACTATCAATTCCCAAGATGTCATATTCCCCAAAGATATAAATCGCGACCCCAACTTTATCAATTGACCCCAAAAAAGGGGTGTTTGGACCTTATTAAGCCGGCACCAAGTGTGGGTAATCTACGTCGATAAAAAACCGTTATATTGACCGGGTCCCAGTAAAACATGACATCTAGATGTGTGAATATGACAGCTGGAGTTGATGATCACAAAGTTTTTACAATCATTATAAAATCATTTAACGTCTACTTTTGGGTGGAATATTACATATATTTCATACTAGCGAGCCGTCCCGGTTTTGCACGGGTAAATTATACACATAAGCCTTTGTCTTGGATCACTGCGTCCATTGGTGAAAACTGTATGAAAATCCGTTTGGTTGTTATTGAGTTTATCGCGTTCAGACAGACAGACGCGGTGGGGGGATTATTTTTTCTAATATGTAGTAGTCTGGAATCGGTTTATTTTACTTTGAATTGAAAATCTTAGCCTCTTTTATCTGTTATCGCTAACGTTTATTTTATTTCATAAGTAAGCTTAAGAGGAAATTATCTTGAAGTTACTATTCGAAAAATCGTATGACTTTCACTTCGATTTTGTCAAAACAGGAGAATTTTGCGGGTATAAGAGCGTATTATGCATTTAAAAGGTATGCACTATACATAAACATGAGGCTACTATATACCTACCTATCTATCTATATCATCACGCCAGATCCCTTGAGGGGTAGGCAGAGAGTACAGATTTCCAAGAAGTTCTTTCCTTATAGGCCTTTTTGGCTTCCTCCACTCGCATAGTTCGTATTATATTTACATGCTCCATGGTTACGGAGACTCTTAACTAGCCCTTCAGACTTTATAGCTATTACAAAAATAAACTGGGTGTATAAAATTAGACGCACATAAGAATATCCGCGTCCAATTTTATGCGTCTAGGTTTTTTGAGAAGTCTTGCCTCTTGTCTCTTGACTTGACCTGCGGACTTTTTCAGGACGCACAAAAGAAGCCTTCAATATAATATGGAGTCATACATGTGCGCACGGATCTAGTTTAATTAAATTTACATAATTGGTAACATTTTATTCTGTAAGTTTTCATCTTCACAGTTTATTTTTAATGAGATTTTATTTAACTTTGTTCGTATGTCTGTCTATCCATTATTCAAGCTCTTGCTGACAGAACACTTTCATTGTTATATAATTTCGGTCACAATGTAATATATGGCTCTATGGAGCTGCTCTGATGATGTAGCTGGCAGGTGGCCATTATATGAATTCCACAACTATTCTATTTTCGTTATAAAAGCTTGTTTAAAAAGTTTTTTTTAGTCAAATTCAAACCTCCAACGAGTCGATAATTATAAGTGTCAAAATATATCTAAATGAGTTAATTATAGTTAATTCAATCAAACATTACAGCAAGATAATTAGGATTTTAAGAACATTGTAAAAACAAAACCAGGCTCTTCATCTATAATGAAGTACCTACCAAAAAACGCAATGAAAAAACTTTTCACGTACTTCGCGTCAAGCTTGAATAATAACCAAGTTTTACAACTTCATTAAGTTGAATTCTTTATCTTAAACTAGTCAAGGAGAATTGATTCTTTTTAATTACTAGAAATTTTGTCTTCATTATGAAGTCCGACGAAGAGCGCTTAATATTAAAGACCTGAAAAGTTTGAAAGCTAAATATTGTCATCTCACAAAGAAGTTACGAGAATATACATTTTAAATATTTACAATATAATAATAAAGACACCGCCACGCCTATATTCCCCAAGCGGATGTAGCAGAGGTACTGAGTATACCCACTTCTCGCCGACTATGTTAGGTTCCATGTAATAGAGGGCGAGCCTATTGCCATATATCGGGCACAATTCCAGACTCTGGACTCATACTGGGGAGTTATCGTTAGAACAACCTCATTTGTCCAACCTAGGATTTGAACCCAAGATCTCGTGATCATCAAGCGATGCGCTTTTTCACTAGACCAACGGGGCAGTCAAAGAGAAAAATAGATAGATAGATAGATAGATAGATAGAGTACTCTTCATTGTACACCAGTGATATTAAGAATTAATTACATACAAGAAAAAAAAATAGGTACAATTGGCGGTCTTATCGCTAAAAGCAATTTCTTCCAGACAACCAATGTATTGGAAGAAGCAACATACGGAATAGGGCAGTTCTGGTGGCGTACACTATAAACCTCAATAATACATACTGTCATCATTTTACTTACATATATATCATAGTTATAATACAACATTATATACATACATATATACACATATAATACTATGCAAATATATAAATATATCTTACACACAATACAGAGAGTGTGCAATGAAAAATGTATAAATGAAGAAAGTGGTGGTGAACCATATTTTTAAAGGACGCCAACGACTGTGCACGACGGACTGTTACAGCCAATGCATTCCACAAGCGAACGGCTTAATTAGAAAAGGATTTATCGAAGTAGTTGGTAGAATGCATTGGTGTTTTCAGCCTTAGGTTCTCCGATGACCTTAGAAACCTTGAATGTGTGTCGTGAAGGAAATCAAATCGTTCTTTGAGGTAAGTGGGAGATGTTAAAATATCATGTGAAAATATCACAAAATAAAACAAATTAACTCATTTTATAAAGGTTTATTAAGATTTGAAGTTATTAGTGTTTTACGTATTTGACAGTAGATACCCATGGTGACTTTCGAAAAGTTTGAAGCATTAAGCCAAAATTAACAGCAATATAATGGTAAAAGGACTTTTTTTGTGTGTTTATATTTGTGCAAATGTAATCATTGAATTTTTAGTTTAGTTTAAATTGAGTCTTAAAGCAGACTCAGCAATGATACTTGTAAAAGTGCCATCATTTGTTTTTAAAACGTAGCCCCACACTAGGATTGATTCCTGTGTCGTGGGTGCGTTTACAAACATGAAAATTCACATACACAAATACCCAGATCGAAACAAATCATTATGGGTCACACAAAGATTTGTCCCGTGCGGGAATAGAACACGTGACTATTAGACACAGTGGGCAAAGCGGCCTAATCTCTTAACCGCTGCGCTAAATCTTACGTCATCATAAAACATCGCCGTGAAAATCTTCAAAAGACTTCAAGAGACGTCGGCTGCAGTACAAAGGCCTACGAAGGTATAAATACAAAGATTGCTACGACAACCACTTTCACCTGTGATCTTCACCAGGTCATCGGTCACACAATCTGATTGAAAAAATAGAAAAAAGTATTTAATACAAATGACGAACGGCTTAGTTAAGTGGTTAAGAGCCTAAGTCGCTCCGCACACTGGTTCGAGTAGATGCGGGTTCGATTCCCGCACGGGACAAATCTTTGTGTGACTCACGAATATTTATATCGGTCTGGGATTTTGTGCATATGAATTTCATGATTATAAACGCTTTCACGACACGACGGAATGATCCTTAGTATGGGGTAACGTTTTATTTTCATAATAAAAAAATAGGCCCGCTAGTTTCTGGCCGGTGTTTTTAGTAGAGTGCGTTCCGATCCGACTAAATTAGTGGTAAGATAAAATAAATTGACTTTGATTAATTTGTTATTCTCCGCAGGGGTATACCCACTAAATTTCTTAGGACGGAGGATTTGGTGCACTGGTTAATAACTTAAGCCACTCCACCCACTGTCGTCGCGGGTCCAATTCAAAATATTTGTTCCGGTCTGGGTATTTGTGTATGTGAATTTCATGATTATAAACCCGACTCAGGTCCTTAGTATGGGGATATATTTAAAAAAATGAGTTTGATGTTCTGATTGTTGGTTTAATTAAACGTTTACATTAATAAAAAGTGACGGTAAAGTTTCGTTTATATATTTGTACCTTTTTTGTACGTGAGTTGTATCATAATATCGCCAGGTATAAAACGAGTTGAATAATAAATTGTGTCAGCTGTTTCATTACGTAAAAATTATACTGAACCGTTGGTCTAAATAATAAAAATAATATTAGCCCTGTTGAGAAACTGTCCCACCGTTGGGCACGGGCCTTTTCTCAAACTGAGAGGGTTTAGGCCATAGTGCACCATGCAGGCCCAATGCGGGTTAGCGAACTTCACACACCTTCGTGGAACTCCTAAGCATGGAGGTTTCCTCTCGATGTTTTCTTTTACCGTTAAAGCAAGTGATAGTTATTTTTTTATATGCACATGCTTTCGAAAACACAGGGGTGCGTGCCTGGGTTTACACCCGAGACCTCTGATTTTGCAGTCCAACGGTCTAACCACTAGGCTATCAGTTGGTCTAGTGGCGAATAATGCCGTTGCGATCACAAGGTCCTGGGTTCAGATCCTAGGTCGGACAAAAGTAGTTTATCTATCGAAAAAGTCCCAGTATCCGTTCGGAGTCCGAAATTGTGATTTATGGCAATAGCTTCACCTCCTTACTCTCACCGTCTTCCTTACTTATTACACGGGACCTTACATCGTCGACGAAAAGTGTACACAGTACACCTCTGCCGCCCCTGCTAGGGGAATGTAGGCGTGACGGAGTTTATTTTTTTATTTAGTAATTATAACCTACACGTGCACACGTTTAAGGCAGTTTCAACGTAACTTATAAGTATTATATTCAGGTTCAATTATCATTATCACTACATATAAAACCGGCGAGCTTGTATGAAACGAACTATGAGAGTGGAGGAAGCCAGAGAGGTATGAAAGGAAAGAACCTGTTGGAACTCTGTACTCTCTGCCTGCCCCGCAAGGAATCTGGCGTGATGACATAGATAGATATTATTTATAGTATGGGTGGTGGGACCTTGGTTTACCAAGGTCCCATCGCCGCGTCTGTCTGTCTGTCTGAACGTGATAAACTCAATAACTACCGAACAGATTTCCAAACGGTTTTTACTAATAGACGAAGTAATTTAAGAGGAATGTTTATGTGTTTAATTCACCCGTATGAAGCTGGCGCGGGCCGCTAGTTCATGATAACTTGAACACAGTACATATTTTGTTTTGTTGGTTTATTTTTGGCGCAATTTTATTACCACTAATTATAACAGGTACAATATTGCAGACCCTAGACTTTATTGTGGATTTTTTGGTTAACAAACCATACCTGGGCTTATATGCTATGACTTATCAAACATATTATACGGCGCGTTATGTACTTCACGGAATGTCAGTTTAATGGTACTCACTTTATACAAACATTTCCCGAAGTTATCGTAACGCCCCGCGTTTGGTTATAGTGAATAAGGGTCCTGGTCCAACCTGGAAATCGAACCTAGGATCTCACAATCTCCACCCGCTATATGCGTTACTAGACCACGCAGTATTAAATATTAAACATCTACTACACACCCATACGCTGTGCTACGATGCTACGCCGTAGCCGTGCACTACGAGAGCTGCCCATGTTTCAGCAATTTATGTAGAACATAATTTACTAGACTATACCGCGTGGTTCCCGGCTTAGAATAGGACCAACCCATCTCATCCCATCGGGTGTCGTACAAGGCGACTAAGGGAAAACTAGGGAATGGGCAGCAGCGTTCCCTTAACACTTCTACGACCAATAACTGCGCTCGCCAACCCGCCTGCCAAGCGTGGCGAGTATGGCAAACACCCCCAATTATGGAAGGAAAACCAGGCCCCTAGTCCCCGGCGGTCCTGTTCGTCCTGGTCACGGTAGCAGCCATGGTAACGACAGGACAAGAGGTGCTAAGAATCTCCGGCAGAGATTCGGCTACCACCAAAACCGAAAATTGGCCCTGGTGACATACAACGCACGCACATTGAGGACAGATGAGAAGCTAGTTGAGCTGGAAGAAGAGTTAAACAAGTTGCGGTGGAGTATTGTTGGTTTATCGGAGGTCCGAAGAGAGGGCGAGGACACGATAACCTTAAAATCCGGCAACTTGTTTTACTACCGGGAGGGCGAACAGCAGTCCCAAGGTGGTGTCGGATTTATCGTCCACAAGTCACTCATAAACAACGTTGTGTCCATCACTAGTGTGTCGAGCAGGGTAGCGTACCTGATACTCAGAATATCCAAAAGATATTCGCTGAAGGTCATACAGGTCTACGCACCGACCTCGGCATACTCAGATGATGAGGTCGAAGTTATGTATGAGGACATTAGTAGAGCCATACATACTTCCAAAGCACATTTTACAGTAGTTATGGGTGACTTCAATGCGCGGCTGGGCCAACGGGGCGATGATGAGTTGAGAGTGGGGCAATTTGGATATGGGCAGCGCAACCCCAGGGGTCAGAGGCTGGCCGAATTTCTGGAGAAAGAGGGACTCTTTATGATGAACTCTTTCTTCCAGAAGCCGCCTCATAGGAAATGGACCTGGATGAGCCCTGATGGTTCCACAAAAAATGAGATAGACTTCATCATGAGCACCAAGCGACAAATATTTAATGATGTCTCCGTGATTCATAGGGTAAAAACCGGCAGTGATCACCGAATGGTCAGAGGCACATTAAATATTAATGTCAAAATGGAAAGATCGCGTCTGATGAAGTCTACGCTCCGACCTACTCATGCATATATCCAAAACCCCGAGAACTTTCAACTCGAATTGTCAAACCGCTTCGAATTGCTAGACAGCAGCGCATCAGTGGACGAAATCAACAACAGGCTGGTAGAGACTGTTCATACGGTCGGGTCCAAGTATTTTAAGACCCACCGTAAAAATAGACCTCAAAAACTATCTGACTACACCCGAAACCTCATGGCTGAACGACGTTCCATGACGCTCCAAACCTCCGATGATGCTAAGTCCTATAGGCAGCTTAATGGACAGATATTGAAGTCCTTGCGACACGACCTACGGTCCTTCAATGCAAGGCGTATTGAGGAGACCATAGAGCAGAACAAGGGCTCTAAAGTGTTCGCAAGAGACGCGTCTATTGGGCAGAGCCAATTGACGAAGCTGAAGATGGAGGACGGAAACGTAACGTCAAATAGGTCAGAGGTGCTCAGGGAGATAGAGAGGTTCTATAGACAGTTATATACCTCAGTAGCTAAACCTGTTGTTGACTTGGTAAAAGACCCAAGAGCCAAGCTAACCCGACACTGCACTGAAGATATCCCGGACATCAGCCTGTGCGAAATTAGGATGGCTCTCAAACAACTAAAAAACAACAAAGCGCCGGGTGAAGACGGAATTACTGCAGAACTTCTGAAGGCAGGCGGATCGCCGGTACTTAAAGGCTTATACTCGAGGGCACCTCTTCGAGGCGCCCTCGAGTATGTCGCCTCTTGCCCTTCTGGCTGGCTAGAGCGTAGTGGTTGCACGCTCGCCTTTAAGTCCGGTGAAGCTGTAAAGGCCTCGCGGCCAACAGCGTACATCATTCACACACACACAAATAAAATGGTAAAATGGTCAATGACCTCTACATAAGATTAAAACCTGTATTTCTACAGCCATTCACTTCTAAGTAGACTGGAATATCTTCGTGAAATATATATTATGTATGTACATTGGGGCTATGTACACTTCATTTTATGTATTATTTTAGTAGGTTTAAGCTCTCTCACTATCCATAGAATATATTTTAAGAAGTTGCCAAAGGGCTTATATAAATCTTTAGACATAAATTATACTAGAAAATAACCGTCTATCCTTCGTGACACGACTGCTTAGCACAACAAGTCGTGATAAGGAAAATTTTCTTTCCCGTTATACTACCGGTAGTACAATGCGTAAAACAGCTTCTCCTATAGTATGAGTGACTAGAATTACAGAAAATTTTATCTCCCTTGGCACCATTTACCATAAAAATTAAATGATGATAAATGATTCTGGCTAAAAAAAATATTATGAAAATGATGTGTGCTATAACGCCATCCTCCCTTATATTTTTGACTTTGATAAAAACTTCAAACCCAAGACTACTTAATTTAATAAGCCACCAAACAAAACAAATAAAAAGAAATTGAAAGTGTATGAATCTCATCCCAGCGAGCCACGTATTTGAGGCCCATTACAGTAAAGTTTTCGAAAAAAAACACTTCTGTCACTTTCACTTTTTTTTTTTTAATAAAACGTAGCTTTCACTCGGATTTAATTCTGTGTCGTGGGTGCGTTTACAAACATAAAAAATTACCACAACATACACAAATACCCAGACCGAAACAAATAATTGTGGGTCACACAAAGATTTGTCCCGTGCGGGAATCGAACTACGCGACTATTAGACACAGTGGGCGGAGCGGCTTAAGCTCTTAACCACTGCGCTAAATTGTCCGCCAAATATTTAGTAAAGGAGGCCCAAAATTCTTTAGAAATTCGGCTAATCTTGCGTCTCTTCCAAATAGTCAGTAAGGGTAACTTATTCTTAATGACACCCAAGGTGTGGGTGTCATGAAGAATAAGTCAAATATTTAATGAGATATTTGGATCATGAATATCCAAATATCTATTTAAATATTTGACTTTTTCTTTTCCAAGAAACGAGAACGTTTCTTAGATTATATTACCTCATTTTACCGCAGCCGCGGCTGATCGCGTTGGTTTGGGCGTACCTTTACTGACGCGCGTTAAAAAAGTACTCGTGCGAATGTAAGGAAATAAGGGAACGGATAGTCGGCAAAAACGTTATGTTTCACCCTCTCGGCGACACATGAGCATATATACTATACTGCCACACCCGCAAGGGGAATGTAAGCACGATGTTTATTTTTATTTTACATATTGTTATGTGTTTATATATTGTACAGCTTGTATTATAAGAATACAGATAACCTAAAAAACTTTCGTTGTCCACCTAAAATGCCATTTTAAACGGACTTATTCAATTCGGCGGCTTGCTGACTCAACTGTAGTCTGCACTTGTTACCGGAAATAAGGGGGCGGATGGCCGGAAATGACGTTATATTTCACCCCCACAGCTACAGGGTTTATGCTTTGTGAAACGTTCTCGTGAAATTGAGCGAACATATTTTTGGTGTGTCTTCACAAGTTAAATGAGACTGGTTTTCGTGACGTCATTTATTTAAACTCTGTTATGGTTGTAATAGTATTTTTTTATGAAGAAAGTGTTTGTTATTGGAAGGAAGGTTAATTATTTTGATACTGACTTCCTTTTTCCTCTAGTGGCGCATGGTGAGGCAAGTGATCACTAAGTTCTGGGTTCAAATCTTAGTTTGTTTTTGAAGTCTATTTTTATTTCTACCTTTTTATTTTTTGTAAATTTTGGCATGATGACTGCTCCCCTCCTATTTTGTGAATCATTGTCATAATTTGCATGAAATAATACCGAAGCTTACCGCCTCTTCTAAAATGGTTATGATGTAGGTACCATCATAAATAACGTCCGCAACCGGTTTTAATCCGCAAAAGTAACAAACAGAATGATCAATCAGCCTAATGGCGGCACACGATAGTATTAAGAAGATTTACGTATGTAATACTATTAAACAAACAGAATATAGATCAAAGGGCTTAGCACAAACAGATTAACGTTAGCGTAATGCTATCGAGTTAATATTCCATCCTTTTCACCCTACATATTCACTGAATAAACATGAACAAGACAGCACGCTTTTTCGACAACGTTATGACACTGTCGAATTGTTTGTGCTTAGCTTTCTGTGGGCTTTGCACAAACAAATTGACGTTAGTGTTCATACGTCATCCTTTTCACACAACATATTTACTCAATAAATATAAATGGACTGCCTCGTTGGTCTAGTAGCAAAACGCATCACTTGGTGTTCACAAGGTCCTCGGTTCAAATCCTAGGTCAGACAAATAAAGTTTTTCTAACGAAAACTTCCCAGTATGAGTCCAGAGTCTGAAATTGTGCCCGATATATGACAATAGGTCAGCCCCCTATTACATGGGATCTAAGATTGTCGGTGAAAAGTGGACGTACTCAGTACACCTCTGCCACCCGCGCTTGGGGAATATAGGCGTGACGGTGTTTATTTTTAAATATGAACGCAACAGCGCAGCTTCCCGACAATACTACACTTACCCCAGTCTGTTTGTGTTGAAGCTCCAGCGGGCTTAACAGATTGACATTAGTATAATTCTATCGAGTTTATATGCCATCATTTTACGCTATAAATGTACTAAACAACAATGAACCAGATACCACGCTTTCTTAACAGTGTTACGATACTGTGAAATGGCTTGTGCTTAGTTTTCTGATGACTTAGCACGCATAGATTAAAGTTAGCGTAATGCTATCGAAATTGCATGCCATCCTTTGAACACAACAAAGGATAATACCTAAAATCGGGCTATAGATGCGTCACAATGCACAGACACTTAAGTACTTTTTAAGTAATTTGGATCTGAATTATAAACTTTTGTCGTAGCAAAATGTTTACATTTATAGTCAGCTGGTTTCAGTTTGAGTCCAAACAATATTAGTTTTCCAATATTAGGTATTTTTTCTCCATCAAGGAGCTTGTTAAAATGAGGTAATATAATCTAAGAAACGTTCTCGTTTCTTGGAAAATAAAAAGTCAAATGTTTAAATATATATTTGGATATTCATGATCCAAATATCTCATTAAATATTTGACTTATTTATTATGACACCCAAGGTGTGGGTACAAAAGTAAAACATTAAAATTATTATCAAATCATAATTATTCGATATAAAACACTTACTGAATCAGGTGCAGTCCAGGAGGTCAAAACGTTAAGCATAGAGTTTGGTTAGTTCATCCATATAATGAACGCGTTCATGCCGTGGCAAAACCAATGAACACTAACTACACCACCGTGGTATGTAGCTACGGATAAATCTTGACGCCAACATAATTAGTGCACAAGATTCACTTGCACTTAACAAAACAATATCTAGTAGGTACAGAAACACCTATCAAACTCGTATATTGGCAGAAAATGTCAAAAGCAAGATTAACGTAATGATAAAACTGACCTTATGAATTTTTTATAGTGATTTTGACAATTACACTTCAATTTATTTATCAAAATAATTAATTGATATTGTGAATAACCCGAATCGTATTTCTCTATCTATATCAACACGCCAGATCCCTTACGGGGTAGGCAGAGAGTACAGAGTTCCAACAGGTTCTTTCCTTACATACCTCTCTGGCTTCCTCTACTCTCATAGTTCGTCTCATACACGCTCGCTGGTTACGGAGATTCCTGACTTGTCCTTCAGATAAGACCCGATCTATTTGGTCATGGTAAGATAGTCTGGGTTTTCCCAGGTACCTACATCCTTCCACTTTCGCATTATATATCCATTTTGTCATTCTTTCTTCTGACATTCTGCACTGTGGGATGTTGGGGTATCACTCAATAAAAGATAACGACTTTATGTTATCGTGTATTTGGTTAACTGTACTACTACTCAGTCCTGTTACATGATGTGTAGCCCTTTATATATGGGCTACCGTGAGGTAGGGGGGTCATACACTACACCACCCCCCTTAATTTAAAAAAGAAAAAAATACAAATTTCTCCATAACATATATGAAAGCAAAAAAAGAGTAATACAAAATTCAACATAGAACTACAGTTGTATAATTTAGTTACTTTATTTTTTGTTGAAAATTTAAATAAATTTGACAAATTTTATGGTTCAACATATAATAAAATATTACAAATAATAAAGTCAAAAGAATACAGCAACGCTTACGTCAAACAATAATTAATACCTAACACAAAAATAAACAAATAAGTAAGTAAATCATATTTTAAAGTAAAAAAATAATGCTTTATAAAAAAAGAAAACTTTACCATACGTTTTAAACCCAAAAAAAATAATTAAGTACCTTAAAGGGTAATAAAAAAAATTAAAAAGCAGTTAATACAAATGTAATAAAAGTTATTAAGAACAAAATCGTAAATTAAAATTAAAAAAGCACTTGAAGACACTAAGTATATATTGCATTATTGATGTCATGCCGTGTAAATAAATGTCGTATCCCTGTATGTTAATATTAAAGATAAAAACCTTTTCTTAGCCTGTTTTATCTCATTATCATTAATTTATCCTTTAGTCTTTGGATAAGAACATGTTCTTTGTTTAATTAAACTCATTACACAACAACATTAGTACACAAGTCATTAGTATTTAGTTAAAAAGATAACTTTTTTTAGTTCTTAGCTTAGTACATTTATGTATTTCCCTTATTTTCTGTCTATACATAACTTTTATCTTCATCTCGTCACCATGGTAATCATTATTATTAATTAATAATTGCATTTCTCGCATGCAATATTGTCAAGGTACACATATTTTTTTTTTATATTGACAGGCCTGTCTTATACTTATATTTATTTATTTATGGAGGATACAAGGAAATATATTTATTATTGTGCGCACACGTTCCATTATAAAACTTCATTATTCTTATTAAATCAGGCAGTTCATTTAACACTTCCAAAACTTAATAAAACCACACCATGTGTCCAAATTATCTTCACAAGTGGTAGCTCGACCGAATTATGATTAGACTAATAAGGATTTCGTGCCTGCCTTGTATCCTGGTGTACCTTGTTATTATTGAGATAAGCCAGCTCGTCCAACAGTGCATCTCGGGCTACTGTTGGTAACGACTGCTATGTCTATATTCCTCATATATTTATTCATTTTTATCCATTAACACATTAAATACCTATTCATAAGCATACTAAAATCACATCCATATCGAATACTATGGCACTTATAAGAAAATCACAAAAATGACTCAGGTGATCAGGCTAAGCTTTCGTTGATAACTTATATCCATAGATATTCCAATCACAATTTTATATACGGTTCCAACGCTACCTTTTTCCATTTCCAAAATAAAACCTTTTCGTTAGCCCACACGTCTTAAAGTCATTCATTTCCTAATCACTTTTTAATCCAACCAAAACATTCCTATCCAAACTTCCAACTGCTAACCAACATCTAAACCAAAAAATCCAACATTATACCACAACATATCCTACTAACCCTTACCGAAAACCTAGCTACTGTCAACATTTTATTTACAACATTCGTTTTAAAAATATTATTACGACAAGGTCATCTCAAAATTATTTTAATTCCACATTTTTTTTTTACTTGCCTCTATTATTTCATTTATATCTATACATTCAAATTCCTTTCTTTTTCTACCTTAAAGGCAGTTTTAAAATATTAGCGATTTTCCATTCTTATGTCAAAAATTGAATTGTTAGTACGATTTCAATTATATATAACACAATTCTTATATTTCCTACAATCTTTTTTTCTTACAACTTGGTTCTCGTGTTTAGTATCGATGTTTAGTCTTTAAGTATCAATTCTACAACTACGTGTAATTAGGTACATTTGCAGAATAAACTTAACTATATTTTAAAACAAAAGTCATTCTTTTAAACATTTATCTATCTATCTATCTATCTATAACCTCACGCCAGATCCCTTGCGGGGTAGGCAGAGAGTACAGAGTTCCAACAGGTTCTTTCCTTACATACCTCTCTGGCTTCCTCGACTCTCATAGTTCGTCTCATACACGCTCGCCGGTTACGGAGACTCTTGACTTTTCCATCAGATAAGACTCGGTTTATTTGGTCGTGGTAAGATAGTCTAGGTCTTCCCCGGTACCTGCATCCTTCCACTTTCACATTGTATATCTGTTTTGTCATTCTTTCCTCTGGCATTCTTTCTATATGCCCGAACCAACGGAGCATGCCCTTTCTCATCTTTACACCGATACTATCTTTCATACCTACTCGCTGTCTTACTATGCTGTTGCTAATGCGGTCGGTCAGCTTCACTCCGCACATCTTCCGCAGAGCTCGCATTTCAACCGCATTTATCCTACTTTCATTCTCCTTCTTACATACCCAGCTCTCGCTACCATATAACAGCGTTGGGACAAGAACTCCGTTATGTATGGCCAGCTGCGCCTTATGGCTTAAGTGCCGGCTCCCGAGTAGCTTTCCCATCGCACCATTCACTCTGTTCCCTGCACTCACTCTTCTCTCTATGTCAGCGGTGTATTTCCCATCCTTACTGAAGGCGCATCCAAGATATACAAACTCATTCACTTGCTCCAACACATCGTTACCAACCACAATCCTTACATTCGTTCTGGTTTCTACCCTTTCAAAAAAAAACATAAATTCATGTTATTAATTACCAAAAAGCAGGGATATTTACTTTTAACTGGAAATAATTACTAAACAATGGGAAGGATGCTCGTTTCTTCGAATCACATAACTGTAGTGGTTGTACAATGATAAAAAAATATCAATGTTACAAAATTACAACAATTTTAATATACATTTAGTTATTTTTCTGCCTGCCCCATCCTTATGGGGCATGATAAGGATCCCTTGATCTAGCGTGATGATATAGATTCATGCATAGTTATTTCAAAACGTTAACTAATCGTACCAAATAAAAAGCATATGTGTAATAAAATTAATAGAATGTGGAAAATTAAATCCATTAGGTACACAAGTTGTTAATTTAATTAAATTTTAAATAAAATCACTTAAGTAGGTATAATTTCTTTAACAAAGTAGGTAATTTAAGTACTTTAGACATTAAAATATAACCCAAAACTACTTGTTTAATTATTTAATTTCAAGCAACACTTTAAATAATGTAATTCAATCTTATTCAGTATCAGAGGTAGATAGAAAAGATACTTTACATAATTTTGACATTTTTTTTTATACTACTATAATCGCAATTTTATACTTATAGGTAATTATTTCTACTTATAGGTGAAAATATTTAATTTCAAATATAAAAGCCTATCTATCTATCTATATCATCACGCCAGCTCCCTCGCGGGGTAGGCAGAGAGTACAGAGTTCCAACAGGTTCTTTCCTTACATAACTCTCTGGCTTCCTCCACTCTCATAGTTCGTCTCATACACACTCGCCGGTTACGGAGACTCTTGACTTGCCCTTCAGCTAAGACACGGTCTATTTGGTCATGGTAAGATAGTCTAGGTCTTCCCCGGCACCTACATCCTTCCACATTCGCATTATATATCTGTTTTGTCATTCTTTCTTCTGGCATCCTTTCTATATGCCCGAACCAACGGAGCATACCCTATCTCATCTTTACACCGATACTATCTTTCATACCTATTCGCTTTCTTACTACGCTGTTGCGAATACGGTCGGTCAGCTTCACTTCGCACATCTTCCGCAGAGCTCGCATTTCCACCGCATTTATCTTACTTTAATTTTCCTTCTTACATACCCAGCTCTCGCTGCCATATAACAGCGTTGGGACAAACACTCCATTATGTATGGCCAGCTGCACCTTTTGGCTTAAGTGCCGGCTCCCAAGTAGCTTTCCCATCGCGCCATTCACTCGGTTCCCTGCACTCACTCTTCACTCTATGTCAGCGGTGTATTTCCCATCCTTACTGAATGCGCATCCAAGATATACAAACTCAATCAATTGCTCCAGCACATCGTTACCAACCACATTACTTGCATTCGTTCTGGTTTCTTCCCGTTCAAAAACCATAATTGTATTTTTACCATATTATATTATTGAATCGCGTCAATATGTACGTGGTTTGTTATAGTCATTGGGTTTCAATGAGATACTAATGTACAAGTTGCTGTTGTATTATTTTCAAATACTCCGATGTGATTTATTTAGATAATATGTTATGTTTTTACTTTATTTTTAAACGCAGTTACTAATTGGGCTCCAAATTGTCAGCAGGAACTTATTACATTTTGCCCATCTCTGCTTATAATTCAGATCCAAATTACTTAAAAAGTACCTAAGTGTCTGTGCATTGTGACGCATCTTTAGCCCGATTTTAGGTATTATCCTTTGTTGTGTACAAAGGATGGCATACAAATTCGATAGCATTACGCTAACTTTAATCTATGCGTGCTAAGCCATCAGAAAACTAAGCACAAGCCATTTCACAGTATTGTAACACTGTTAAGAAAGCGTGGTATCTGGTTCATTGTTGTTTAGTACATTTATAGCGTAAAATGATGGCATATAAACTCGATAGAATTATACTAATGTCAATCTGTTAAGCCCGCTGGAGCTTCAACACAAACAGACTGGGGTAAGTGTAGTATTGTCGGGAAACTGCGCTATTGCGTTTATATTTGAACATAAATAAAAATAAACAACGTCACGCCTATATTCCCCAAGCGCGGGTGGCAGAGGTGTACTGAGTACACCCACTTTTCACCGACAATCTTAGATCCCATGTTATAGGGGGCCAGCCTATTGCCATATATCTGGCACAATTCCAGACTCCGGACTCATACTGGGAAGTTTTCGATAGAAAAACTTTATTTGTCTGACCTAGGATTTGAACCCAGGACCTTGTGAACACCAAGTGATGCGTTTTGCTGCTAGACCAACGAGGCAGTCCATTCATATTTATTGAGTAAATATGTTGTGTGAAAAGGGTGACGTATGAACTCGATAGCATTACACTAACGTCAATTTGTTTGTGCAAAGCCCACAGAGCGCTAAGCACAAACAATTCGACAGTGTCATAACGTTGTCGAAAAAGCGTGCTGTCTTGTTCATGTTTATTTAGTGAATATGTAGGGTAAAAAGGATGGAATATCAACTCGATAGCGTTTCGCTAACGTTAATCTGTTTGTGGTAAGCCCTTTGATCTATATTCTGTTTGTTTAATAGTATTACATACGTAAATTTTCTTAATACTATCGTGTGCCGCCATTAGGCTGATTGATCATTCTGTTTGTTACTTATGCGGATTAAAACCAGTTGCGGATATTATTTATGATGGTACCTATATCATCACCATTTTAAAAGAGGCGTTAAGCTGCGCTATTCACAAAATAGGAAGGGAGCAGTCATGTCACAATTTACAAAAAATAAAAACATAGAAATAAAAATAGACTTTAATAAGGCATCATTTCATAAACGGGATCGACAAAAGTGCACAGATGTTGTGACGACGATGTGTAATCTTAATGCGATAAGGGGCACGCCTATAACCAATACACCGGTTACGATCCGAGACTCAGAATTGCTACTGCAATTCTTTGATATCAATATTCCAATAACACTTTCTCCAAACTAAGATTTGAACTTTCACTTGCCTCACCATTCGCCACTAGAGGAAAAAGGAAGTCAGTATCAAAATAAATAACCTTCCTTCTAATAACAAACACTTTCTTTGTACAAAAAATACTATTACAACCATAACAGAGTTTAAATAAATGACGTCACGAAAACCAGTCTCATTTAACTAGTGAAGACACACCAAAAATATGTTCGCTTAATTTCACAAGAACGTTTCACAAAGCATAAACCCTGTAGCTGTGGGGGTGAAATATAACGTCATTTCCGGCCATCCGCCCCCTTATTTCCGGTAACAAGTGCAGACTACAGCTGAGTCAGCAAGCCACCGAATTGAATAAGTCCGTTTAAA
Source organism: Phalera bucephala (assembly GCA_905147815.2). NCBI lineage: Eukaryota > Metazoa > Arthropoda > Insecta > Lepidoptera > Notodontidae > Phalera > Phalera bucephala. The sequence goes on from LR990618.1 coordinate 29,675,140, forward strand.
ATGGCATTTTAGGTGGACAACGAAAGGTTTTTAGGTTATCTGTATTCTTGTAATACAAGCTGTACAATATATAAACACATAACAATATATAAAATAAAAATAAACATCGTGCTTACATGCCCCTTGCGGGTGTGGCAGTGTAGTATGTATGCTCATGTGTCGCCGAGAGGGTGAAACATAACGTTTTTGCCGACTATCCGTTCCCTTATTTCCTTACATTCGCACGAGTACTTTTTTAACGCGCGTCAGTAAAGGTACGCCCAAACCAACGCGATCAGCCGCGGCTGCTGTAGCGTGCAGGGTGGCGATCAGCTTCCGCTGTATTATTTGTATCGAAATGATCACACCAACACGTCTTGCGTCCTGCACGCGCTATCTGGATGGCGTCTGCACGCGCAGTCATAGAGATACTCATCGCCACCGTGAATACCACCAGGGACGCCACCGCGGCCGTGGCTTAACGAGTTGGTTTGGCCGTACCTTTAAGTGTTGGAATGAAATAAATGGCTAACAGTGCATTTTTTTAAAGCGCTGTGTAGTGTTTTGTTTAGCACTATGCGTTGAAAAAGCATTCATGCGAACGATAAGTTACCGTGGATTTTCTCTCCCTTCTTCTGAGGAAGAAAATATTTAATTTCTCCGTTAATTACTGCTCGAAATGAAGACATAAAGAAAATCAATACAACATTAATAGAAATGAAAAACGCAAACAATAATATTGAAAAAAGTATGGCGATTTTGGCAGACCAAAATGAAGAGCTAAAATAAAAAATTGAACAGCTTGAAGCTCAAAACAAATAAGATAAAGATCATATAATTATACTAGAGGATAAAATTGAAGACCAACAGCGAGGAACACGGAAAGCTAACCAAGAAATCAAAGATGTGCCAAAAATTCCCAAACAGACTAAAGAGCATCTTATAAATAATGTATTAAACTTATCTAAAACAATCAACTATGCAATAGTGAAAAATGACATAAAAGACACATATAGAGTGCAAAATAAACGAGTATAAATAAATAACAATCCAATCATAGTTGAACTGGCGTTGACCATTGTGAAAACCGATTTCCTGAAGATGACCAAAACCTTTAATATCTGAAGCCGAGAAAAGCTATGTGCCAAACATCTCGGGTTTAAAAAAGACGAGTACACCCCTATATATGTGTCTGAGCAACTAACGGCAAAGAGCGGTCGGCTACACTTTCTTGCAAGGGATCTGGCAAAATCAAAAGGTTATAAGTTCTGCTGGAAGTCCTATGGAAAAATATACATCAGGAAAGACGAGAGGTCACCAATAATTAATATAAAAAATGAAACACAAGTTAACATATTGAGTTCTTAGATTTACGCATATATTACACATGAAATAAAACTATTTTACGGATTTTATCGCGGTTTATTTTTAGTTCCCGACGTTTCGAGTGCTTTGCAGCACCCATGGTCACGGGAGGGACCATGGGTGCTGCAAAGCACTCGAAACGTCGGGAACTAAAAATAAAAAAATGAACCGCGATAAAATCCGTAAAATAGTTTTATTTCGCAAGTTAACATCTCATGCAGCTCACGTGACTAGATTTATACTTACAAAAACTTGATTTACTAGGTACTTTCAGAATGTATTGTAAAATACCAAAACTTTTGAAAATCATAAGTATTGTAATCCCTGGTAATATTATGTCACATTACCTATGGTATCTGGATGTGCATGCTTGCACAAACAGACCTGCTATCTTTTTGTAAAATGTTTCGAGTTCTTCCTCAAATAATCGATATATATACACAATTCTATATATACAAACACAAAAAATACAACAACAAACAACTACACGTACATATTACATGAAAACGACCAAACTCTAAACTAGACACACCCACTATATACTCTACAATAAAATTCCATACACAAATCTACACATACATACACATGTCACATCACAACCGTTATACAAGGACGCACAAAGATACTTAACTAATTATTTAAGTTATATTCTAAAAACTACACCTAAATACGTAACTTATAAATATTATATATCGGTGACACCACTATCATCAATCGCAATCACACGGACTAATATTCACACATTTACTACTTATTATACATATAATATAATGATTAAATTATTCACAAATCTCCCAGCTTGGATGCTTACCGCGTCGAGTAAAATATACCATATATAACTCTTTGATAAAGTCTCGTCTCAATTATTTGATTGAAGTCTGGGGGTCAGCAGCCAAAACTATTTTGAATAAATTACAAAGAGCGCAAAATAAAATCATTAAAACTCTATTTCATTATGATTACCTTACGCCTACAATACAAATCTATAAAGATACGAAATTAATGAATCTTGCTCAAATGTATAAATACAATACGTGTATACTCGTAAGAAAAATCTTATACAGAAATGTCCATTTGCAAAATACATTCACAAAAAAAATTGACTATCATAAACGTATGACAAGACAGGCAAATAATATTAGTACAATATTTTCTAGGACGAACTATGGAAAAAAAAGTATTATGCATGAAGGAGCAAACCTATTTAATAAATTACCCAAAAGTATAAAATAAGCTAAATCTCTAACTACATTCAAAAAATTACTGAAGAGCCACATCTTGAAGGATTATTCATTAATATAAAACCGCGGATTGTGGTAGTAAATAATGTTATAATGGAAGCATTAATCGTAATCAAACACATACTGTTACCTTAATATTAATACGCTAAAATCCAGTTAGTTACAATACATAAAACAATAACAAGTAAAATTCAATTTATATTAAAAATAATATATATACACTCAATACTTATAATACATAACTATACCATAATACCAATAATATATAACAATACTTATATATTCACATAAAAATAAAAAATAAAACACCTACATAAAATTAACAATATGTCACAATGTCTCTTCTTCTTTCTTGTCTATGGCCTTTGTGGGGAGATCGCCACAGTTTTGCTAATGTCGGTCTCAGGCCTTAATAAACATCTATTGTTCTATCCACACTCGCACTTACCAGTCTTAGACAATTTTTTATTACAATTACCCTCTAAATTTAACAAATTTCGCTAATTGGTTCAAATGTTTTATTTTATATTGTATTTTCTCTGTAAGTGATTGTTTTGTAATCTTTTGAGAAAATAAATGTCTTTAACCGTAACTACTAAAAATGGATGTTCCAATTGAAACTTATAAAGAATTAGACTGTTTAGAAATTGCTAAGTCAAGTGAATGTCAACCCCAAAATTTCATACAAAAACACATTATACACAATAACGATATTACTATTATTACACAAAATATTAGAAGCATTTATAAAAATATTGACGATTTCAACCTCACTCTTGCGCAACTGCGTGCTCTATCTGACTTCATAATATTTAGCGAATGTAGATTACATTCTAACAAACCAATACCGTTATTAAACAATTATACATCCTATTTTACGACAAATCACATAAATCAGTATGATGGAATAACGGCATATATAAAAATCTACTCACGCTGTTACTGTTAAGGAAATTCATATTACACAGGGCTCCTGTTTGCAAATAACCTTTAACCATTTTGTCATTCAACATTTATCGTTCTCCTTCACATAAGAACACCAAGACTTTTGTTAACTCCTTAAACTCTCATTTAGAATCGATAAAAACTAATAAAAACATTATTTTAACAGGAGATATTAACATAAATATTATACACAAACCTGATGAAAATTCTAATGATAAAACAAATAGACTAAGCTACCTTAATATGTTATCTATGCATGGTTTACTTTCAGGACACTCTCTGCCAACGAGAGAGAACAATTGCCTTGATCACTTTATGTTAAAACTAGATATGAACAGATACTCTGCCTCAATAAAAGTAATAAATACTACCATTACAGACCATTATACTATTTTCTTAAAGTTGTCAAACCTATCCAATAAAAAACAGGACTGCATATCATTTAGGACTTCTGTTAACTATGAACAAGCATTAACTAGTTTAGAGAATTCTAACCTAGAAGAATTATTTTACTATACAGAACCAAGTAATTTATTAAATGCCATTACAAAATTAAAAAATGTATATTAGATAACAGCCTAATTACACCAGTGCCAAGAAAAAACCGTATAATCAAACCCTGGCTAACTATTAGTATCCTGCGTTGTATTCGAAACAGAAACAACATGCAAATGAAGTTAAGGGTTGATCCACATAATGAGGTCTTGAAGGTTACTTACAAATGATACCGGACCTACTGCATTAATTTAATTAAAAATCTCAAACGCAACTACGATCGAAAAAAAATAATCAATTCTACCAAAAATATGAAAACAATGTGGAAAACAGTGAACAATATTACTCACCGAAAACAACCAGAAAATAAAAATTTAAAGCTACTGAACATAAAATCAACTCCTCAAAACTCTATTGATTATGTTTACAGTTATTTATCTAATATAGGTACGATATTAGCGGAAAGCATAATTACAAACTGTAGCCAGACGGAACCTATTTACAGAGACTATTGGAGTACTTCACAGGTCTCATCATTTGTTCTACTAGAGGCTGATCGGGCTGAAGTTAAAACCATACTAATGAGCCTCAAATCTGATAGTGCCCCAGGCCATGATAATATACCTACAGAATTCTTAAAACTAGCCAATGTAATATTAGTTCCTATATTGACACACCTGGCAAATATCTGTTTCAAAACTGGAATCTTCCCCGCTGCTCTAAAATTCCATCACGCCTGTTCACAAGGGAGGAGACAGACAAGATCCAAATAATTACAGGCTTATTTCTGTTCTTACTACTAAATAATCGTTTAATAAACTATTTAAATAAATTTAATATACCAACACAGTCCCAATTTAGATTTAGACGCGGGTCAGTACTCATACTGAAGACTCTATAACGGCCTTAACCTCGCTGATCACAAAACAGGTAAATATAGGAAAAAATGCTTAAGCTTATTTCTTGATCTAAAAAAGGCTTTTAATACAGTGTCTGTCTCCGTCCTTCAGAATAGACTTGAACAAATTGGTATAAGAGGATTATCGCTAAACCTCTTTAAAGACTACCTAAGTGGCCGTACGCAGCGCGTAAAAATTGGCCCATATACCAGTCCGAGTGCTACTGTAAAGTATGGAGTCCCACAGGGCAGTATTTTGGGACCAATACTATTTGTAGTCTATATTGATACCCTCTGCAAACTAAATTTGTATGGCGGGCAAATCTTTTGTTATGCTGATGACACTGCAGTTGTATTTACCGGTGAGACTTGGGTAGATGTGCGATCTAAGACTGAAAAAGGACTAGCTAAGGTTGCCATCTGGCTAATGATACATTTATTGACTTTAAATATTTCAAAGTGTAATTACATATGTTTTACGAAATATGCCCGTACACAACCAAGTCTCACCATTAAAATGCACTCATGCAGTAATACTCTTGATCACCCTGGCTGTACATGTGAAGATATAAAAAAGTAACCCACACTAAATACCTGGGAGTTACAATAGACCAACGCCTATCTTGGCATCTTCATCTAGAACTTATGATGAACAAAATTAGAAAATTCATTTGGTTCTACAAAAATCTAAGACATGTTCTACAAAAATCTATGACAGCTACATCACAGATACTAAAACAAATATATACGTCATTAATTGAATCAATTCTGACGTACTATATAGCAATATGGGGAGAAGCCACCAAAACAAAGTTTCTGGAACTAGAAAGAGCGCAAAGGTCCTTGTTAAAGGTCATGTATTTTAAACCGTATAGATTTCCAACACTATTCTCGGTGACTTCAATATGAGCAAAAAAACTGGGATAATTTGAACCACACCTCTGGTCTTTCTCAAACCTTACTTGGTTTTACTTTTGTCAACAATCTTAAACAATTTAACTGTGTAACTAATTCCAGAGCTAAAATAATAGATTCAGTTTTAATTAATGATAATAACTGTTGTGTTACTCCTAAATGTTATCTTATCTGTAGTCGATCCACTGTATCCACAAATATGTATTTGCTTTACTATGGGCGTAGTTTCAAAATTAACACCTAATGATTCAAACATAAATTATAGCTTTTATGAAACTGATTATCTATCTCTATCTATCTATATCATCACGCCAGCTCCCTCGCGGGGTAGGCAGAGAGTACAGAGTTCCAACAGGTTCTTTCCTTACATACCTCTCTGGCTTGCGCCACTCTCATAGTTCGTCTCATACACACTCGCCGGTTACGGAGACTCTTGACTTACCCTTCAGCTAAGACACGGTCTATTTGGTCATGGTAAGATAGTCTAGGTCTTCCCCGGCACCTACATCCTTCCACTTTCGCATTGTATATCTGTTTTGTCATTCTTTCTTCTGACTTTCTTTCTATATGCCCGAACCAACGGAGCATACCTTTTCTCATCTTTACACCGATACTATCTTTCATACCTACTCGCTTTCTTACTCCGCTGTTGCGAATACGGTTGGTCAGCGTGACTCCGCACATCTTCCGCAGAGATCGCATTTCGACCGCATTTATCCTGCTTTCGTTCTCCTTCTTACATACCCAACTCTCACTGCCATATAACAGCGTTGGGACAAGCACTCCGTTATGCATGGCCAGCTGCGCCTTTTGGCTTAAGTGCCGGCTCCCAAGTAGCCTTCCCATCGCACCATTCACTCTATTACCTGCATTCACTCTTCTCTCTATATCAGCGGTGTATTTCCCATCCTTACTGAAGGCGCATCCAAGATATACAAACTCATTCACTTGCTCCAGCACATCGTTACCAACCACAATCCTTGCATTCGTTCTGGTTTCTTCCTGTTCAAAAACCAAAACCAAAATTATGGTTTTTGAACGGAAAACTGATTATAAGGCGATAAATAAATGTCTGAGTAGTGTGGATTGGGATTCAGTCTTGTCCTTATGTACAGATGTTAACAGTATGGTAGCAAAGTTTTATGACATCGTAAAGTAAATCATAAAAAGATTCGCGCCTTTGAAAAAATGCAAGAACTTGAGACATTACCCTTTATAGTTTAACAGGTTACTAGATTTAGAAAAAAATAATACCCGTATTAGATTTAAAAAATATGGTAATCCGTTGGACGAAATTGATTTACAAATATTAAACATAATGTGTGAAAAGTTATCTCAAATTTGCTATAACAATTACATAGACAGTATAGAAGCAATGATAGCTAGAAATTCAATATACTAGTATTTTTGGACATTTATGAAAGCAAAACGTGGAGGTTCAAGTTAAACATAGCGAAGAGCGGCGTTGATATTTGTAATATGTTTGCAGCTTCTTTTTCTAAAGTTTATGATAAAGGTGTGGACAATGGTCCCAACTTTGCTATGGCGGACTTTAGCTCAATTGAGAACTGTACATCCAGTTTTGCACGTTTTACCGTAAATCAGGACGTCATTTTAAACAAACCCAGAACTCTTGATGTATCGAAAGGGGCAGGTCCAGATGGACTATTTTCTGACTTCTTAAATAGTGTGCGGACAATCTGGCATTTCCATTGAATAAAATTATTAACTATTTATTATTTACTGGAGCTTTTCCTGAAAAGTGGAAGTTAGCAAAGGTTGTATCTATCTATAAATCAAGAACTGACGCCCACGTTTGCAACTATAGACCAGTCTCGTTACTCTCTTGTTTAGCTAAGCTATTTTAAACAGTTTTTGACCAACGATCAACAGGGGTTAGTAAAATACAGGTCAACTTCTACCAACCTTGCAAACTTTGTCTAAGACCTTACTAGTGCGATAGACAAGCACCAACAAGTTGACGTAATTTACACAGATTTGAGTATGGCCTTTGACAAAAAATTTCACACCATATATTACTTAAAAATTAAATATGTCTTCCTTAGAATAGTCTTCCGATATATAGATTCCCTTAAACTTTTTTTATTTTTTATAATTTGGTCTTTTTCCACCCGTTTGTAAATGATAATAGCACAGATCTATGTTTGTTCCCGACTTTATTTTTTCCTAGATGGTATAGTCTGTTTACTTCATTTTCTTCCACAGATAAATTTAAGTCTCTTTTAAAGATCTTGATGGTTTGAAATAGCTCAAATATAGATTTTTCTCTCTCTTCTAAGCCATAAATAACTATACTGATACTTTTCTTCTCTTTTTTAGATATTCAATCTCGTTCTCCAGGTTACACATTTTTTGTTTATATTCTTAATTTTCTTCAATCATAGGAGTCAGTTTTCCATCTATCCGATCCATCATATTCTTCGTAAGAGATTTTTTAGATCAGCTGTCTGTTTCTCCATTTCTATCTTCATTTTATCGAATAATAATTGAAATTGCTCATCAATGTTGTCGAATGAAGTTGTGTGGAACGGAACGTAAATGCAAATTGGTAGAAAGTATTTGTTTGTAATGGTAACACTCAGGTTAGTTGTCAGCCTAGCCGACTGACAGTTCAGGTATTTTTGTTTATTTTACCGGCTGTCAATTTGACGTTGAATGTTAAATAATTAGATGATATTGTATTCTAACCTCAATTGTGGATGTATATTTGAGCTTCACTTTTAATGAGTGGATCTTGAGAATATCCAAGGATTATTTTTGTATGTCTTCTAATGATATGACGACGAACATCACAGGCCTGTTGACACTTCAACGACCGGAAACAGCGAATTATATTTACAGATTAAAGTAAATATTAGACTGCCTCGTTAGTCTAGTCGAGAATAATGCGCTTTGCGATCACGAAGTCCTGGGCTCAAATCCTACGTCGGACCATTGTAGATTTTCTATCGAAAAATGCCCAGTATCAGTCCGGAGTCTGGAATTGAGCCCGATATATGGCAAAAGGCTCGCCCCCAATTACATAAGACCTAATATCGTCAGCGAAAAGTTGGTGTACACAGTACACCTTTGCCATCCGGCCATAAGAGTGTTTATTTTTATTTGTTTAAATTTAATTCTTGATGTTTTGTTTAAGGTAAATTGAAAGGCATTATAAGAGAAATTGTTCTAGTAGGTATTAAAATAAAAGGAAAATTAACACGCCTGGCTCCCGTCAGAAAGTTCGTCCGAGGAAGGATTCAGACGATTTCGATGTTTCAAAAATTCCTATCCATCATAGATATAGATATTTTGACGGTCGGTTTAGCGCAGTGGATAAGAGCTTAAGTAGCTCCACCTACTGTGTCTAATAGTCGCGCGTTCGATTCCCGCACGGGACAAATCTTTGTGTGACCCACAATTATTTGTTCCGGTCTGGGTATTTGTGTATATGAATTTTCATGTTTGTAAACGCACCCACGACACGGGAATTAATCCTAGTGCGGGGCTACGTTATAAAAAAGAAAAGAAAGAAACAGATTTAAAATTTTAACATTTTAATACGGACTAATTAATGTTTTTTTTTTATATTCAGCCATTGGTAGTATTGTTTTATTTAATAACAAACCATATTTCCATATTTTAATTACTTATTTGCCTGCCTAAAGAAGATCGCGGTTCTCGTTTGATCTCCGAAGTTAAGCAAAGTTGGGCGCGATCATTACTTGGATGGGTGACCGCCTGGGAACACCGCGAGATGTTGCCTTTTTTAATCATTTTATTGTTACATACTAAAAAGTGTAATTTCTTGTTAAAAATAACGGACCTCTACAAACATTCCAAGGTATAAATAAGGCAGTATGTCAAATAATTTCATTTTGTAATAATTGAAATAAAATTACTAACAACACACACTCACGCTTAAATTATACAGGTAGTTGTGACAGCGGTGTACAGTGTACACTCATTTTTCGCTGACAATGTTGGGTCTCATCTATTAGAGGGCAAATCTATTACTACAATGAGAACAATGACCAACAACATTACTTTAAAATCTTATCTAGTTCTTGAGGTATCTAGTTATAAATTATTTTTAGTTAACAAGAGTTCAGACGCAACGATTTCAATTAGTACCAGCGAACTACAATGATTGTAATAACCTATTTTTACGTTTACATCGCCAACGTCCATTCCACGTTGAATACACCGGTTCTCGTCCGATCACCGAAGTTAAGCAACGTTGGGCGCGGTTAGTACTTGGATGGAGGACCGCCTGGGAACACCGCGTGATGTTGGGATTTCGTCATTTAAGACATTAACTACTTATTAAAAAATCCTTTTATCTTTCTTTAATTTTGTGTTTACTGAATTTTGTGCCCCAGGTGATAGAGGAATTGTATCTTAGCCCCTTCGCACACGGCGTCGTATCGTTATACGCGCGTAGGACGAGAGCAATACGAGCGCGTTCATGTTCAAACAAGTCCGCACACGAAGCGGTGTTGCAGGGAATCGTATGAGATGTTTATTGTCATTACGATAATCGTAGCGTGCTGGCGTAAAAAACAAACGTGGAAAAATAAATCTCACGATTTTGAATATTAATATGAATTAACACTGTACGGACACGCACATTATTATTCTATATAGTGAATTTTACTGTATTTATGTTGCAATCCGAACGTCCTCCAGTAAACCTGCGATTCAGCAGAACATTGGAATTTGTATAACATTTAACATATCAGTAGCAATTTTGTACTCAAACAACTAACATGTTTTAATTGTAAATTCTAATTAAAACCATTTAAGAAACAAACAATCTTTATCTCCCACAAACGGGTCACGACTCATCTGTAGGATAAGGAATCAATCACCTTACCCCTACATTTTGGTCCTTCGAGCCCTGCTTTAGTGTTTTAGAATCTTTGCTGCGTTAGCAAATCGGTTTACCTGGCTTTCCACCAGCGGAATCCCCCAGGCGAATTGAGACGTTGCACATAACGTAGCTAAGCTGATAAAGTCACTAAAGATTAAACAAAACTAGTGCCGGGTGAAAACAGAGAACAATTTAACAAGTGTGAAAACAGGAAACATTTTACCAAGTAGGTGAAAAGGGAACAACATAAATACAGTAAAATTCACTATATAGAATAATAATGTGCGTGTCCGTACATACACATTGACAATTAAAGCGATTTCCGGGACACCCCAAGGTTCAAATCTTGGTGTCATCTAAAGAGACCATTGTGGAACCTGGCATACAGGAGTTACAATGGTGGGAATGTGGCGAGCTTAGTCCCAAAAAAAAAAATAGGTGGCCACTTACCTGCTTCCACCAAACCGCGTTGGGTCCACGTGGTGGTGTATAACCTTATCTATGGAGATTGGCGGTCAAGGTGAGAGCACCTTTACCAATGAGAGAAGTTCTTTGCCCACCAGTGGGTGCCAGTATTGGCCGATTTATTATTGTAAAACGGAGTTGGCTTTAGCTATTAGCGCTACCTCTGTATAAATCAAAAACTACTACACCTATACGCCTTATTCCCCAAGCGGGGGTGGCAGAGGTGTACTGTGTACACCTACTTTTCGCCAACGATGTTAGATCCCAGGGGGCGAGCCATTAGCTATTTTAACGGGCACAATACCAGACTCCGGACTATATTGGGTTCTTTTCTATAGGAAAACTATACTCGTACTTTCTGACCTAGGATTTGAACCTCTACTGCCAGGTAAAAGTAAAAGAAACGATAATTTGGTAGATAAATTGAAAAAATACAACTCTTTTAATTGATCAAATAATCCAAGTTGCAATCATTTTCTCCTTATTACATTTTGCGTTCCACCGACTCATATCATCCAGAAGAATTTCATTATAGCTACGCCTTCGAAATTGGTTTTCCTCGGCGTTTTTTGGTGAAATACCTGTCTTTGTAGCCTTGATTACAATTTCAGCAGTCGTTGAGAAGGAAACTATTTTCTTAATGGTGGAATTTGATCACAATGTATGTGCAGTAGACTTCTTGTTAAAAGGTTTTTTTTGTTTTACTGCATTGTGTTGTTTTACTGCGCTGTTCTTGCAAATAAAAAATTATACAGGTATCTGGTCTGACTAGTTTTTGAAATTGACTAAGAGTATTTAATAAATTATTAAAAAAACGCGAGGGGCATTCTAAGACTGTAGGTAGTAGCTGTTGTTGAGAAAACTCACATAAAAGTTCATAATGTAATTTTTAATGCAAATTATTTGTACCGAGCAAACGAACAGACAAGAAAATTAGAGAAGACTGTGACCAAGTGACGGACCAAAGATTATATGCATTTAATCATCCGTCATAAAGCGACTGAAACGGAGGTGACCGAGGTCCACACTTACATTTTGCTAACGATATAAGTTTAACATCTAATAAATGGCAGGCCTACCTGTACTTCTGGCACATTCTCGGACTTCATACTGCTATTAAGGATATTGTTAAGGAAAAAATGAGGTTAGAGGACGCGAGAGAGGTCTGTAAGGAAATAACCTGTTGGTACTATTTGCTCTCTGCAAGGGCGTGATGATAAAGATAGATGGATAGTAAAAATCCAAACATAAGTCTGAACTCGAAAACTAGAACTCGTGTTCAGCACATTGTCTCTCTAAACCAATAAGGTACAACAAATTTCATACAGCGAATAAATAATTGAATTTCCAACGCGAATTGGTATAATGACGGACGGCTTGATTCAGTGGTTAATAGCTTAACCCCCTCCACCCACTGGCTCGAGTAGTCGCCGCTCGATCCTATACTGGACAAATCTTTGTGCAACCCAGAAATATTTGTTTCGGTCTGGGTGTTTGTGTATGACAATTCCATGTTTGTAAACGCACTCACGACCCGGGCCAAATCAAAAAGCGGTGCGACGTTTTTAAAAAAAGACGTATAAAATAGTAATTAAATCTCCAACCTAACACGAAACTCGTGAACGCACAAGTAGTTTAAGGAACCAAGATCACGTACGCACTCCACTCCTCCTCTCCTTGACCCTTTGGCAACTTCCACTTAAGTACCAGGGAACTTGGTAACGAAGTTCCTAAAGAGTATTCCGACACGTTAATGCCTTTGTTTGTGTTTAGGCTCGAAGTTTTTAAAGTTTTCCTTTCAGCATTAAGGTTTGTTGATCAAATATTCGGTGTAAGTTGACTCTGATGTGTTAGGAGACGGTGCAAGTTTGTAGATGTTACGTAACCCTTAGAAAGGTTGTAAATGAATCGAATTCAGTAACTCCAAAATAGACATTAAGTTATTATTCATGTAGGCAGACTAATAAATTGAAGAAGACAGTAAGAAAGAATGGTGTTTAATAAAACTAAGTACAAGTCAAAATATTTTATTTGTATAGGCCAACAAGAGCGCTCACAAACTTCAAAAATTATTACAGTTTTTAGAAGTACCACCGGATCGGAAAGAGGCCCTAACACTAAGAAAATCCGGCAAGAAACTCAGCGGGCTAGTTTTTTAACTTAATTAGACTGGCCTTTTTGTTTATTATTCTAATCACTATATAGTCGTCCTATTATTCCCAAAGCAGGGATGTCAGAGGTATACTGTGTACACCCACTTTTCGCCGACGATGTCAGGTCACGGTGTAATGTAGGGCCTGAAATGGGTCAGTCTAATGCCATTATACAGGCCACCACTATCCCAAACTGCAGACTGTCGCTGTGAATCATTTGGTAGAATATCCCCAAGTTCACTTTGTCCGACTTAACCCTAGAACGGTAACACATTTTCATCGTTTTCAACCCGTAGCCAGCCAATGCTGAGTGTAGGTCTCTTCCATGGCACTCTATTCCCTTCGGTCTTGCGTTTTTGCATTTATTCCTTTCAGGCTACCTTCGTCAGGTCATCAGTTATACATCAGATCATCAGTCCAACTTGCAGGTTGTCTTCCTTCATTTCGTTGGCCGGTTCGCAGTCTCCATTCAAGCACCCTTTTCTTCCATCTGTTGTCCGATCTCCGGCATATGTGTCCTGCCCATCTCCACTTTTTTTCTGCTATCACTTGAGCTATGTCAGTAAGTTTTGTTCTTTCCCGGATTATGATGTTTTGGAGACGGTATCTTATCAATATACCTAACATAGCTCGCTCCATAGCTCTTTGGCTCACACATTTTTGACAAGCGTAATTGATAGTGGACTGCTAAAAGCTGATGATGATGATCAAATAGTCACCCCAACTGAATATTTTAAAAAAATAAACCGCAATTTGTATGGAAACTCGTTGTAATATAAATTAGACAAACAAATGGAACTTTCTTTTCAAGATCGGCTAATTTACCTTCAATCTTCGACACAATCGGGCCTTTTACATATTGTGCAACCAAAAATTACTATTTTTTTAAATTATTTTTCTGGTTCTCTTACAACAACTTCTTCGATTATATTTAGAATCTCTTGAATATTCCTTGCTAAATCGTAAAGTAAATTTGACAGTAGACGCCGTTTCATGTGTGGTTCAGTCAACTGTAACTTAAAGATGGCGCTGGCGTAGAGCAGAGGTGTCCATTCTTACCTTTTAAAATATGACCACGCATTTGAGAACATGGTACGTCATCTTCATCGAAACCAGAAATTATGTCGTCTTCCAAGGAATGTATGGATAGGGTATTTTCATATTTTAAAGCCTTCTCAGCTTCCAGTACATTAGTTTTAACTCTATTATCTTCAGCAATATTTTGCAAATAACTTTTAATCTAGGTAGCCAAAAATTACTACCGAATGGTGCCCAGATGGACACCGACGGCGGGGAAGACCTAAAAAAAGATGGACCTCACTACGAGCTTCTTCTTCTTAGCGTTTTGACGGCAAACATGATTATATTTATATGGATGCGGCCCAGAAGGTGGCCACACCGATTGCATTGTCGGTAGCAGACATCAAATCCTGCTGCATGCAGGTGTTAGGGCACGCAGAGCATGTTATAAGGTGGGACATCGTTTGGGTTACACCGCACAAACACCCCAGAGTAGTACTGTGTGTGAATCCCCACCTGATCATATTTTCCTTGCTTCAGCCGACCTGGGTTCGAAACCTATTTAAAAACTTCCAGACCGGCTATGGTAATTCTATGAGCTAATGAGATATAAAACTTCCATAGGTCAGTAAACCACATAGTCATCTGCGAATTGCAGAAAAAATTGTAGGTGTAATCCAACTTGGCAAGCAAAGAACATTTAATACATTTCCTACTACAATGAACCGAGAGGTGGTAGAAATACTTGTTCATATTGATCGAATTCTCAGGATAGTGGAGTTTAACTTACGTAAGTGGAGATCAAATTGTAACACTACAATTAACACTGTTTATAACTACAAAACTAGAGAGTAGTAGAAAAAAGTAGAATCTCTCCGATCCCCACGATGCTCTCTCCGATCCTCCCGATGCTTTCTCTCCGATCCCCCCGATGCTTCTCTCCGATCCCCCCGATGCTTCTCTCCGATCCCCCGATGCTTTGTCTCTCTCCGTTCCATTCACATGAATAGTTTAACTTGGTTAATTTAATTTAGACTCACCTGATACTACATTGTTCTCCCATATCCCACAACAAAATGTAGATGGAAAAATTGTAAAAATACTATTTTAAAAGAGTAACCGTGGAGTTTCTTGCCCTTCTTCTCCACAGGAATGACATTCCAAAGTGGTGGTAGAGTCTTTGTTACTATTTTGACGATTCATAAATACTGTAATGGTTTACATGAATAAAAAATATTCTGGTTTCGATTCTAATTCCGATCCCCCCGATGCTTTGTCATCCATTCTTTCCGCTCAGAATACGGGCGACGACGACGTAGTCGTAGATCCCCTCCCATAGCCGGCGGCTGACCGGTGCACTTAGTACTGCACCCCATCCCCCCACAGCGACTGTCCCAACCGAGGGCGCCCTCGAGTATGTCGCCCCTTGCCCTTCTGGTTCGAGCGTAGTGGTTGCACGCTCGCCCTTAAATCCGGTGAAGCTGTAAAGGCCTCGCAGCCAACAGCGTACATCACTCACACACACACACACAAAAAGTAGAACTTGACACAGTCCTTGCATACTAACTCGCCAGTTACTGGCACAACGATACAAACACTAAATTATTATTACTGGCAGAGGCGGATTTACACATTTGCCACTAGTAGGGTATTCAATTTTAACCGCCCCTACTAACCTCTGCAATTGAATACCCTAGTTCACAATCATATTAATTACATTTTCTTTGCCAATGAAATTGCAATTTTATAATTTGTGCTCTATCGTCATCATTACATCAGTTTTTTCCCGTTATTAGTATGATTGTCAACGAAGGGATCGTTGAGTCAGTTCCTTGATTAATTTTACAACTCGAGATTTAGTAAAGTTTACACAAGAAATAGTATTTGGGTATATTTTTGAGCGAAGAAAAGCTCAATCATGGGCTACAAAAAGAAAAAAAAATTAGTAAGTCCAGTGTTAATTTTCCTTTCTAATAAGATGTTTTTTGTATGATTATACGTATATTACATCTGTTAATTACGATACAATGTAACGAAACACATCGTTCGTAGAACTGACGGCCGTTGGGGCAGAAAGGTTCTCGAATGGCGACCACGTACCGGAAGACGTGGAGTGGGTAGGCCCCCTACAAGATGGACCGATGACCTGGTGAAGGTCGCGGGTAGAAGTTGGATGCGTACAGCACAAAGCCGGTCGTTGTGGCGGTCTTTAGGGGAGGCCTTTGTCCTGCAGTGGACGTCTTTCGGCTGAAGAAGAAGAAGAAGTAACGAAACACCCATATCTTGATTTGTACGCGCTAATAGAGCATACATAACATTTAAGTGGTGAAGCATATTACACGGTGACTGAATTGTATGAGTGGACCGATTAAGTGGAGAAGAAATATAGTAATGTGGGTCAAGCCTAAATTTAAATTGTAATATTGAATCGCTATTGGAGTATTTTAAAAATTCATATTCACAGTAATGTACTCTACAAAGCGTTTAGTAATGTTTCATATACAGACGTTGGAGTATTCGGTATACTATGTAGTACTAAAGGATTTGTAATTTTTGTTAAATTTTTGAGACTTCTTTTCTCCGTGTATATAATGATATCTTGTATTTTATTTCTGTAGGACAAAATAAATATTGAGCAGAATTTGCCGCCCGCCTAAAATTTGCTGCCATAGGCTCCAGCCTACTCAGCCTGCTGGTAAATACGCAAATTATTACTGGTATGGTGAAGGAGTGGTGACAACGATATCATAATGTGTAATGTTCATCAATGTAGACTACTGAACTATTTTTATAGGCTTACCGCCAACGTCCATACCACGTTAAATACACCGGTTCTCGTCCGATCTCCGAAGTTAAGCAACGTTGGGCGCGATCAGTACTTGGATGGGTGACCGCCTGGGAACACCGCGTGATGTTGGCTTTTTTAATCATTTTATTGTTACATACATGTAATTTTTTGTTAAAATAACGGACTTCTACAAACATTCCAAGGTTATAAGGTAGTATATGTCAAATAATTTCATTTTGTAATAATTTAAATAAAATTACTAACAACACTCACGCTTAAATTATCCAGGTAGTGGTGACAGCGGTGTACTGTGGACATCCACTTTTCGCCGTCAATGTTGGGTCTCATCTATTAGAGGGCACATCTATTACTACAATGAGCACAATGAGTAACAACATTACTTAAAAATCTTATCTAGTTCTTGAGGTATCTAGTTATAAATTATTTTTAGTTAGCAAGTGGTCAGACGCAACGATTTCAATTGGTACAAGCGAACTACAATGATTGTAATAACCTATTTTTACGTTAACATCGCCAACGTCCATTCCACGTTGAATACAGCAGTTCTCGTCCGATCACCGAATTTAAGCAACGTCGGGCGCGGTTAGTACTTGGATGGATTATGTCGGGTTTTCGTCATTTAAGACATTAACTACTTATTAAAAAATCCTTTAATCTTTCTTTAATTTTGTGTTAACTGTATTTTGTGCCGCAGGTGATAGAGGAATTGTATCTTAGCCCCTTGGCACACGGCGTCGTATCGTAAGCGAATCGTAATAGGCGCGTAGGACGAGAGCAATACGAGCGCGTACATGCGCGTACATTAATGCTCAGGCGATTGTTTCTTGCATACAAATTGTGTATAAAAAACAGGTCAAATTTAAACAATGTCACTATTAACCAAATAGATGAACTGAATGGTCTCACACATATGAGGTATTGGATAAAAAAAAATTCCTTTGCTAGTAACAGTTTATAGGGATTGTAGAACTTATAATTTACACTGTTCAAATATTTTAGATATGTACTCTTTAGATATTTGGGTTACATATATAAATGTAGGTTACAAGATAATTTGTAGTTAAGATTGTATAAGAGGATCTAAAGAATTATCAGGAAAATACTCCGGTTGGTTTACATTTAACACTGATGGTTCTAAGAATGAATCTGGTTGTGGTGCCGCGTTTTATAATATAAGTAATAACAATTCAGGTCTGTTTAGATCCTCTGATATTAATGTGTATATAATGACGGTGGAACTTGTTGCAATCTCACAAGCTCTAGAAAACATTCGTAATAACTATGTTAACAGTTTCCAAAATATAGTTATATTTTCTGACAGCAAAAGTGGTTTACTGCATTTAGCTCGATGCGCCTCTGGATATAGAGGTGTACCGATAGCTTATGTAATTCTTAGACAAATCCACAAATTAAGTAACATTAACTTGAGGTTGCAATGGGTTCCATCTCATATAGTTGTAAGGGGAAACGAGGAGGCTGACAAATTCGCAAAGGCGGCTATATGAGAGGGCATCGAATTTAATATTGCCCCTTATTATACAGAACTACTAAATCACTTTAAGGAAAAAATTATTTAACGTTTTAAGGAATATTCCCACCTGAGGTGTTAAGAAAAAGGCATATGATATAAAACCATTCAATGTGAGCCTTCACGGGTCCCATGGTTTATTGGTAAAATAAGCAGATCATGCGTTGTTATGGCACATAGATTACGTTCTGGTCACTTTCCATCTAAAAAGTTTGGATATCTGATGAAAAAAGTTGAATCGCCTGATTGCAAAGTATGTGGCAAAATTGAAGATTTCCAACACTTGCTGATGGAATGTGAAAAGAACCAGAGGGAAAGAGAAGTAGTGAGGCAGAAACTACAAGTTAATAAATACGACGTAGGAGCTTTTATAAGGGTTTTGTCTAAGCCTATATCCGATGCAGCAAAATATCTTTATGATATGGTACGATACGCAGCATTACCTCTTTCTCCATCACAATAACTTCAGTTGATTGTGTAATAGTGTTATATATATTAGATTAGGTATGATGGGGTTGACATACCTTGTAGGGTAAAAGCCTCTAAATAAATAAGATCAAAAAAAAAGATCATCAATAAATTCACCCAAAACATCTGGTACCGATGACGCCATGATTTCAACTGCGATCTTACATAATAATACGTCTACTTAACGACGCGTTGCGTTGTAACTATACACTTACGATACGACTACGCTTACGGCCCGTGTGCGAAGGGGCTTAGTGTTTAGTGATATTTAATATTATAAATTGTTTGAAAGAGTCCAGGTTTCTCAGGTCCTTCAAAAATCCTTGGTAGAACCAATTGCACCCATTCGGGGACATAGAACCGTTTAGAAACACCGCGTAACGTTGGCTTTTTGTTGACAAATTCGTAAAAAAAGTTCAGTTAACTGAAAAATACCTTTTTTTAAACAGTGATTTTTAATGAAATAAAACTATTTTACGGATTTTATCGCGGTTTATTTTTTTATTTTTAGTTCCCGACGTTTCGAGTGCTTTGCAGCACCCATGGTCACGGGAGTGATTTTTAAGTTTAAATTAATTAGTTACCTGAAGGTAATTAGGTTTATATTTGGTATTTTACGACGACACTACACTGAAGATATCCCGGACATCAGCCTGTACGAGATTGGGATGACTCTCAAACACCTTAAAAACAACAAAGCGCCGGGTGAAGACGGAATTACCGCAGAGCTTCTGAAAGCGGGCGGATCGCCGGTACTTAAAGTCCTTCAGAGGCTGTTTAATTCCGTCTTGCTCGAAGGAAAAACGCCGGAAGCGTGGAACAGGGGTGTGGTGGTACTCTTTTTCAAGAAAGGTGATAACACTTTACTGAAGAATTATAGGCCCATCACACTGCTGAGCCATGTTTATAAGTTGTTTTCGAGAGTCATCACGAATCGTCTCGAACGCAGGCTTGATGACTTCCAGCCTCCCGAACAAGCCGGTTTCCGGAAAGGCTTTAGTACCATAGACCACATACATACGCTGCGGCAGATTATACAGAAGACCGAGGAGTATAATCGGCCACTATGCTTGGCGTTTGTGGACTATGAGAAAGCCTTCGATTCGATCGAGACTTGGGCGGTTCTTAGATCTCTCCAGCGATGCCGCATTGACTATCGGTACATTGAAGTGTTGAAGTGCTTGTATAATAACGCCACCATGTCAGTCCGAGTACAGAGGCAGCGCACGAAGGCGATCCCCATAAAAAGAGGAGTACGGCAGGGAGACGTCATTTCTCCGAAACTGTTTACGGCCACCTTAGAGGACGCCTTCAAGCTCTTGGAATGGCAAGGACTTGGCATCAACATCAATGGCGAATACATCACTCACCTTCGATTTGCCGACGACATTGTGGTCGTGGCGGAGTCGCTGGAAGATCTAGGACGAATTCTCGGTGACCTGAACAGAGTATCTCAACAAGTCGGTCTTAAAATGAACATGGACAAAACGAAAATAATGTCTAAAGTCCATGTCGTACCCACCGCACTCACCGTTGGGAACTCAACTCTTGAAGTTGTCGACGAATACATTTACCTGGGACAGGTAGTCCGGTTAGGTAGGTCCAACTTCGAGAGAGAGGTCAATCGACGAATCCAACTCGGCTGGGCAGCGTTCGGGAAACTGCGCAACATCTTCTCATCCAAAATACCTCAGTGCCTTAAGACTAAAGTTTTTAGTCAATGTGTGTTACCAGTGATGATATATGGATCAGAGACGTGGTCTCTTACAATAGGTCTCATAAAAAAGCTCAGAGTTGCTCAGCGAGCTATGGAGAGAGCTATGCTCGGCGTTTCTCTACGCGATCGACTCAGGAATGAGGAGATTCGTAGAAGAACCAAGGTCACCGACATAGCCGTTAAGATTAGCAAGCTGAAGTGGCAATGGGCGGGCCACATAGCGCGTAGATCGGACGGGCGTTGGGGCAGAAAGATTCTAGAGTGGAGACCACGTATTGGCAAGCGCAGCGTGGGACGACCGCCTGCCAGATGGACCGACGATCTTGTGAAAATCGCAGGAAGTCGTTGGATGCAGGTGGCATCGGACCGGTTACGCTGGAAAGCGATTGGGGAGGCCTATGTTCAGCAGTGGACAAGTATAGGCTGAGATGATGATGATGATGATTGGCATTTTAAGGTAATTCGGTATTAATCGAAGGTTATTGAAAAAATATCCAAAGTTTGTTATCTAGTAAGTGTGAGCAAATGTGTGTTTGCTTTTTTGATGTATATAAAATTACTCGCTGAGGCCCCTTGGTCAAGTGGCGCATAGACTGAGTAGCAATTACAAAGTTGTGGCTTTAAATCTTTGGTCTGACAAAATGTACGTTTTCTATCGAAAAATTTTCAGTCATAGTCCTGAGTTTGGAACTGTGTCCGATATAATGGATAAAGGCTGATTCCCTATTACATTAGAACCTAATATCGTCGTTGAAATGTCTGTCCGTGCACCCGCATTTCTGCCACCCCTGGTTGCGGAATATAGGCGTGACAGTAATTTAAATTATACATCGACACTTATTTAGATTGTCCCATTTCAATACTGCTTCATAATCAGTCAAATAACCATATAAAAGAAGACAAACTACATCAACCTGTATAGTTTCTGCTATTTTTGACCCATTAGGTATAATATAGTTGTAGCGAAGTTTATTACGAAACGCAAGTCTAAAATAACTAAAACGGCTTATCTCAAGGTAATAGTGCAAACAATTGTGAAGTAACTAAGCAAAGTATTCAGCTTCCGTGCAGCGAAAATCCCTTGTTAGTCCCTGAAGTAAATTAGCCTCTGTGAAAAATTTCAACACTGCAACTCTACGTGGGCATAGTGGAAAGTATAAAAGTGGAATACGGTTGTGGGTTCCGTAACAATTTATATGAAAATCGGTTTGTGATTTAAGAATTTCCTGAAGTCAATAACTATAAAAGGTATAAACCTTGTATAATTTTTGACACTAATAAATTCTAAGGAACAGAGGGCTAAACACACACTTTGATTTTGTATTTTCACATTATATATTTTGACGTTATATAATAGTAGCATTGTCGAGGAACCTTGCTGTCTATTTTTATTCAGTATATTTGTGGTGTGAAAACGATGGTAGTCAAAAAACCAAACGATGGTGTGAAGTCGATATCGTTACAATAACGCCAACCTTTGTGTGACCTACTTATATTTATTTCGTTTTGGGTATTTGTGCATCTGAAGTTTGCGTTTGTAAACGCACCTACGATACAGGAATAATTCTATGTAAGGAAAACTAAAAAGTATCTTGGAAATTATGATAAATCAATAACAGACCAATGCGATTAGATTTGGCACACATATGCGCGCACACACGCTGTTACCCCTATATTCCCCAAGCAGGTGTGGCAGAGGTGTACTGTGTATACCGACTTTTCGCTGACGGTGTAAGGGCCAATGTCCCCTATGGGGCTAGTCTATTGTCATATACCGGACGCAATTACAGACTCCGCACTGATATTAGGATTTTTTTCAATAAAAACTCGACACGAGGCGAACTATAAGAGTGGAGGATGCCAGAGAGGTCTGTAAGGAAAGAATCTGTTGGATCTCGTTACTCTCTGCCTACCCTGCAAGGGAACTGGCGTGATGATATACATAGACAGAAAAAAACTACATTTTTCCGACCTACGATGTGGACCTAGGAACTCGCGATCGCAAAATGCATTATTCGCCACAAAGCAGTCGACGAGACGACGAGGATAAGTTTTATTTTAAATGAAATAATCCTCTCCCCTAAATTTCACATACGGAACACTAAAAAATATTGCATTTAGCTAGAGGGCGTCCGGAGAGCGTCGGTGCAAAACTCTGTTCGCTCAGTTTTACATCCGAATGGGTTTTCCGTTTGATTTAATAGGGAACTGGGAATACACCGCGAGATGCAGTGTTAGTTTCATGTTTGCTTACGATGTTTATTAGCCTTAGACATCTATATCCTATTGGTACTAGAATAAAGGTTGACATATTTAAAAATGGGCAAAAAAAGAAAAGCACGTACAGGCGTGATATCTGATTCGAACTAACGTGCAACAAATTCGAAATTAGACTACATCCATAGGCATGTGGATATGGTCTAATATCGAATTAGTTCGATCCAACCCTTTTTTTAACGTGGAGAAATCATCGAGGCTCTTACCGACTAAAACCCTATGGTGGCCATCATCGACACTTTGAGGAGGGGCTCCGGGATCTCCGTTAGGAACGCACTGGTGTACCTCTGTGGCGTGCTCCAAAGAGCCCTCCTTCGGGGGTAACCTATGGACCCGCTCTCCCCTGCACCATCGCGGTGCTCGCGGCGGCATGGGCCATACCACGCTGCCGTCCTCCTCGGGGTCGCACGTGAAAGATGCTTAGGGACATCGATCCAACTCTTTTTCCGTGGAGGAAATCTTTTACTGCTACATGTATGTAAATAAATAAATTAAAATTAATTTTTACAGTGCCTCGTTGGTCTAGTGGCAAAGTGCATCGCTTTGTGATCACGAGATTCTGGGTTCAAATCCTAGGTCGGACAAATGTAGCTTTTCTGATGCAAACTTCCTAGTATGAATCCGGAGTCTGGAATTGTTCCCGCTATATAGCAATAGGCTCGCCCCTTATTACATAGGGCCTAACATCGTCGGCAAAAGTGGGTATACTCAGTACACCTCTGCCACACCCGCTTGGGTAATATAGGCGTGATGGTGTGTGTTATTTTCTACAGTTGCTACCCACGAGTAATCCCAAACCTACGAATTCGTGAGCGATTTCTGGATGCCATTTTGTTCGTAATCCTTAATCTAGTACAAATATTGATGACCTCGGTCTTCTGTAAGGTAACGTTAATGCTTTCGTGATGAGTGTTGCGTTTGCTTAGCATTCTGCTAAGTGCAGTGACAACGCGCGTTGTATTTTTTGTTTTGATTGAGTTAGAAGTTTGGAAATAATTTTTGGGATTTCCGGAGTTTCGTTGATAAAGTTAACATTCGCTGAGTGATGACGCGATAGAATATTGAATTACCTGACTTTTTACCTACTACAATAAAGGAAACGCGTTTGGAGTGAACTCATGGTGTCTGGACTTTAATGTTGGGACAAAAATTTCAGTCAAAAGAAAAATATTTAAAATAGGATCCCGGAACAAACCATAAGTTTTGTAAGTGATAACAAGTCTTCATATTCAATGAAAACAAATGTTAAAATACCCGATATATAAATAAATCTAACAAATAATATAAGTAAGTATAAATAATATAAATATCTATCTATATCATCACGCCAGCTCCCTCGCGGGGTAGGCAGAGAGTACAGAGTTCCAACAGGGGCTTTCCTTACATACCTTTCTGGCTTCCTCCACTCTCATAGTTCGTCTCATACACACTCGCCGGTACACATACACAGCTAAGACACGGTCTATTTGGTCATGGTAAGATAGTCTTGGTCTTCCCCGGTACCTACATCCTTCCACTTTCGCATTGTATATCTGTTTTGTCATTCTTTCTTCTGGCATTCTTTCTATATGCCCGAACCAACGGAGCATACCCTTTCTCATCTTTACACCGATACTATCTTTCATACCTACTCGCTTTCTTACTACGCTGTTGCGAAAACGGTCGGTCAGCGTGACACCGCACATCTTCCGCAGAGATCGCATTTCGACCGCATTTATCCTGCTTTCGTTCTCCTTCTTACATACCCAACTCTCACTGCCATATAACAGCGTTGGGACAAGCACTCCGTTATGCATGGCCAGCTGCGCCTTTTGGCTTAAGTGCCGGCTCCCAAGTAGCCTTCCCATCGCACCATTCACTCTATTACCTGCATTCACTCTTCTCTCTATATCAGCGGTGTATTTCCCATCCTTACTGTAGGCGCATCCAAGATATACAAACTCATTCACTTGCTCCAGCACATCGTTACCAACCAAAATCCTTGCATTCGTTCTAGTTTCTTCCCGTTCAAAAACCATAATTTTGGTTTTCTTGACATTCAAATGTAAGCCATTGTTCATGCAGTCGTCTCTCATAACTGTGACTAGTGTTTGCAGATCAGTGGCTGTTGGCGCTATCAAAACCGCGTCATCTGCATACAATAGGTGGTTTATCACTAGATCACCCATTTTTACCCCTGTCTTTGAAGACTTTTATCCAGATACACTATAAACAGTCTAGCGGACAACACGCAACCCTGCTTGACGCCGATTTTAACGTCAAACCAAGGTGACATGTTAACACCCACCCGTACGCATGCCTTGCTGTCCACGTAGGTGGACTGGACGGCTCGCAACAGGGTGCCGTTTATAACATACTCTGGCAAAATGTCCCAAAGTCTCTTTCGCACGACTCTATCAAACGCCTTCTCCAGGTCCACAAAACCGCAGAAAACCTTCCGGCCTACTGCCAGATGCTTTTCTACGATGTTGCGGAGGGAGAAAACTTGATCCGAACATCCTCTTCCAGACCTGAAACCTCCCTGTGCCTCACACAACACTCCATCGGACTTCTCGCGCATTCTCCGTTCAATAATTTTACCATACACCTTAGCTTTTTATAATATAAATAAATCTAACAAAAAGTAACCCTTTATTTACATTTAATGCTTCTGTCTTTTCGGTATTTTTCTATCTAATTATCTAAAAAAATCTTCCTATTTCGCTTTGAAGAACATTTAGGCCCTTTATTTATTTTCTTATTAGCCTAATTGGATGAGCTACTTCAATTGTGTTAAATTATTTATACTGCGAGTAAGTTGATAGCAATTTTTGACGGTCTGCGAGTTATTTCAAATAGCTGAGTCTACACAAACTCAAATTATTTATAGTTTCAAATCGATAATTTACATTTTGGTATAATCTAACTACTAACCACCGGATCGGAATGCGGCCCTCAACTGAGAAGATCCGGCGACAAACACAAGCGGGGTTGTCTTTTTTGTTGAATTTTCTTTTTTCTTTGTATTGTTTTTAATTAATATACGAGTTTCTGCCCGTGACTTCGTCCGCATTGGCTTTATACAGGAACATTACATTTTTAAGGAAAAAAAGTATCTTATGTAACAAATCCAGCTAATAAACTATTTTTCTTTCTGCCCAATTTCATTTTAATCCATTCAGCCGTTTTTGCGTGATTGAGTAACAAACATCCAAACATCTAAACATACGAACTCACATTTGTAATATAAGTATGATAATATTTTTTTAAATAAGACCTTTTTTTAATCCTAGCCCCACACTTTGATTTATTCCTGTATGGTGGGTGCGTTTACAAACATAAAAATTCACATACACAAATACCCATACCGAAACAAATAATTGTGGATCACACAAAGATTTGTCCCGTGCGGAAATCGAACTCGCGGCTTTTAGAAACAGTGGGCGGCTTAAGCTCTTAGCCACTGCGCTAAATCGTCCGCTTATAAAATCTGTGTTACTAAAAATTGTAAGTAAGACATACTTGGCAAAGAATTGATCTACTGAGGGCTTAGCATTAAGACATTGACGTTAGTGTAACGCTAGAGAGTTGATATGCCATCCTTGTCACACTACAAATTTAGTAAATAAACATGAACGTGACAGCACGATCGCTCGCTAACGTCGCGTCACGCTAACGCCAAAGTTTTCGTGCTAAACCCACTCATTTTTAGTTCTATCCGCTCCACTCACTGGATCGATTGGTCGCGGGTTTAATCCCCTCATGGGATAATAAGTCATAGTTTGACCCAGAAATGATTGTTTAGTTCTGAGGGTTTGTGAATTTTAATCTTCACATGGGATAAGTAGTCTAAGTTTGACCCAGAAATGTTTGTTTCGTTCTGAGGTTTGTGAATTTTAATCTTCTCATGGGATATTTAGAATATAATAGAATAGAATACTCTTTATTGTACACCAACAAAATTATAAAACAACATGTGAAATAAGACACTGATACAATAGGCGGTCTTATTGCTAAGAGCATTTTCTTCCAGACAACCTGGTTAAATACAAAATACTAGAAAGAAAAGTAATCAGGGCGTTGGTGGCGTACGTTATTATTGGTATACAGAAGTATTTTAATGTTTATAAAAGATAAATAAATACATATACAAGCTGTAACATAATAAACGCAAGACCTGAAAGTAGTTTGTTCTAAATCGATAACTGAATTGATTCCAACTATTTTTAATGTATATCACATTTTTTTTAAATTTGCAAAAAATGCTTTTACTCCTTCAGTGCGCTATAAAAAATTAAATTTATTCTTGATACATAGCAATGCATTCCTATCCCGTATTTCTCAAAATGTACACATACGGGTACTAGTTTCATTATTAATTGGGGTATAAAAGTGCTTAAAAAAGGGGTCATCATCATCTCAGCCTATACTTGTCCACTGCTGAACATAGGCCTCCCCAATCGCTTTCCAGCGTAACCGGTCCGATGCCACCTGCATCCAACGACTTCCTGCGATTTTCACAAGATCGTCGGTCCATCTGGCAGGCGGTCGTCCCACACTGCGCTTGCCAATACGTGGTCTCCACTCTAGAATCTTTCTGCCCCAACGCCCGTCCGATCTACGCGCTATGTGGCCCGCCCATTGCCACTTCAGCTTGCTAATCTTAACGGCTATGTCGGTGACCTTGGTTCTTCTACGAATCTCCTCATTCCTGATTCGATCGCGTAGAGAAACGCCGAGCATAGCTCTCTCCATAGCTCGCTGAGCAACTCTGAGCTTTTTTATGAGACCTATAGTAAGAGACCACGTCTCTGATCCATATATCATCACTGGTAACACACAGGGGTAAAAAAGGGGTAAAAACCTTTAAATTTGGAAATTTGGTTTTCGTTTTGAATTTATGAAGCAATTCTCTAATTGGCGTGTCTGAGGTCTTGCGTTTATTATGTTACACTTTGTATACGTAAATAAGTACAAAACATTTATAACTACATACATACTCACAGATAAGTATAACAAAAAGGGATTGACTATGACGCATCTTATTTTATCAACAAGCGGTGAGATAGTGGTCTTTGACCATCTTTTTGAAAGAAACTGACGATTGTGCACGTCTAACTGATACAAGCAATGCATTCCACAAGCAGACAGCTTGAACTATGAAGGATTTATCAAAGAAATTTGTGGAATGCATTGGTGTTTTCAGCTTTAGATTCTCCGACGACCTTAGGGACCTCAAATGTGTCTCGTGAAGAAATTAAAATCTTCCTTTAAGGTAAGAGGGAGTTGACGGATTAAACAGGATACTGTACAGAAGAGATAATATATGAGCATTCCGGCGAAGGCGAACAACTATACTCCAAACAGCCAAGAAGAGCTTGCACCTTTATGATGTGCACTCCAATGCATGTCTTTTCGCTGGTCTTTTAGATTTGCTGCCTCTCGATGCTGGAGCGATCTGCCTACCCCTGTCTGCGCTCTAACACAGTTGAGAACTTTAGGCTAACACTAAAAAAATACTCTTAGCATCACAAAAAACAGTAATATAAAGACTTACAAGTGAATTATACACGTTCTGTGTTGGAGGTTATTTGTTGAGTGTTTAAACTGTATAGGCAGCCGAGAGGAGCCTGTACTGTCGTGTACATGTCCTTGATATTAAACAATCCGTTCGTCAATGATGTACACATCGTCAAACAACACCAAAATTGTTAGGGAACAAAGTAAATAACATACACTTTTGGCCACATAAATCAAGGAATAAATTCACTAACCTAACCTAACCAATACCCTCGTATGGCAATAATTATGCGCCATTCTTCTCAATCTCTTATCTTCTTATAGTTTGGTGCAAAGATTTTAATAATGTTTTGATATTACCTTCATGTCACACGTGCGTTTTTTAATTTATCAAATGACAAGTTTGACACAACGAGAGTGTTTTGTTTTAGATTTGACATTTTTTATTTACGTCATTGTCAATATCGTCATGTAATATTGTGGTTTATGGATTCGTGCTCATAGACAATATAGATCACAATTCTTTACTATAAATATAATTGTATTTTATTTATAAATTTATTTGTATTGTTTTACTTGAATTATTTAATATTGATTCTGCCTTTTTCTGAGCTTATTGCTGTCTTATATATGTCAGTTTCTTCTGCATACATATTTATTTACTATCTTTATATTTTATATATATATCGGCGTGGTTATTATCTGTGGCAAATAGTGCGCGGGTCGTCCGCTAGACAGCGCTACGGCCGCGTGCTGACGGAACGCTAGAGCCAACGGGATTTTGAATTAGGAAGATGGACAGAACATGGAGAACGATGCGAGGACGACGTGTCAAAATGGTCGTGTGGTGTTTCATGTGAATAAGTTATGTGATTAAATAAATGATGGGCAATCATTGTGTTTAGCTGTTTGAAAACCTAACCCCGCGCATGTCTGAGTCTGAAGATTGAGCTCTTGTGCTAGTTGGTTTGGCCATCTGACGACATCAGAAGTAGGATCTGAACCACGATGTCAATGGGGATAGTTTCCCAAACGCTCAGTGATTCGTTGTATGTTGAAAATACAAACGCGACGGAAATATGTATGTTTGCTGCCGCTGGCCAGCGGACCCCAAAAACAAATCCTACCGATGTTCATCGAGTTCGATCCCCATGGTGATACAAACGGTTTGTGCAAAGGATCGAGGTGATCCTTGATCTTATTATGCAAGGATCTTGAGGTACTGGTTTTTTTTCTTGTAGTCTTTATGAAAGCTGTTGGTAGACAAATACAAACTCAATAAGCTGAGATAGTGTCTTACAAAGATTAGTATTGAAACTACAAAACTATGTTCATGAGGTATATTTCTATGGCTATAATAAACGAAAATGATAGGTTATTAGGAATTCTTCGACCGGTATCCGTACTATGAGATGTATTACGTAATCACGATTTGTGGTTCGAGGCATCATAACACGAATGAACTTTGTAGCACATAGTAAAGGAACGAAAGGGAATGAATATTTTACTGCGTATTGTTATTAATGCGGTCTTCTCTTTGTGTCAATTTTTCAATGGCTAGTTCAAATGACTAGACCGGCCGCGCCGTCCGTGGCGGCGCTGGGCTCGTTCCTTGTAGGTGCTGGGGCACAAAGGGCGGACCGGCGAGTGCGACTTGACCTGTGGGGTGACGCTACAATTGCGGGCTATTAAATTTGAATCTTTGAGTCTCCATGTGCACGGATTTTGGCTGTATCTACCAATCTGAGTGCGTAGCTGATTTTATGATTTCCACTCTACACCGGCCTCGGTAGTTGGGGCCTCCGCGTAGATTGGCCTTGACATGGGGCAAACAGGGGCGGTAGGTATTTCTTACTCTCCATTGTCTCGCTGTTGGGAAGTGAGATTTGGTGGCCATTGGAAATATGTCGGCTGTCAGACTCTTGTTTTGACTTTTCTACGGAGTAGGCCATATCTCGCCGAACTTCGGGTGGCACTATGCCTGCTAAGGGTAGGGCATGATTAGTGGAGTCAGCTATGGATATCCGGTGATGTTGCGACAGATGTCGTTTACTGCGACATCCACGAGTCTAGCGTTAGATACGGTGAACAAGGTCGTAAGATTAGGAACTGTTTATAAACTGAATTTGGAAGTTTCACAGATGCAGTGTTTCATGAAAGACGCTGGGTTATTACGTGCTTCGTCTGCAAAAACCTAGATCCCCTATCTGCCCCATAGAATTTGAAGCTTCGGATAACAAAGTTGTGTGGCAAGCAGGTGGTGATCGGTAATTTACATACTACGGGTATGACAATTAATTTTTTCTTGACTCAAGTGTAAAAAGGATAGCAAGCGTAAGCATTTCCAAACTGATTACGAAGGGAAAGCTAAAGGTGGTGAGTGTGTAAGGAATAGCCTGCGAGGGAGGCAAAAGGTAAAATAATGAATTCTAGAATAGTGATTGATCGGAAGTGTGGTTAAAAAAAAACTATTGAAATCTATGTTTTCTGTTGACACTGCGAGATGCACGACCTGTCATATGTATGAAATCTTATCTGCACTGTATCTGTAGTGGATAGTGATGATCAAATATCGTAGATACCTCACCCGAGATTCATTAGTATAGCTTCAACAGTGTACTTGACGCGCCTACATTTGGAATAGTTACAGAGTATAGGTCAAACGTCCATAAGATATTAGACATAGACACGATCTAATAACGCCTTCTCTGTGTCGGGGGTGCTATAATTATGTAATGTCAGTTATGCATTTCTTTTCCCAAGTTCCAATTATAATCAATGGCTCCATCGCTTACCGATGATTCTGTCAATGTCAAGTTTGGCAAGTTAATTTAAAAGAAAAATGAAATAACAAATGTCAATTTGTCAAAGTCAATTGCATGAGTCATGTATACTTTTTGTGGGCACTTGGTACCTAAATGGTAACTAATTTAAAAATCTTTGTTCCTACATGGTTCGTAATTCCTTTTTATTTAAAATATTATGGCTTGTCATTTTGACATAGGCTCCACGCAAATTTATCGGTTAATATTTGTTTGTCTAGTGTCTGTGTTTTCGGAGGCTTTTTATTTGTTGTCAAGTAGTAAAAATAAGTAAAAAAACGTGCTTTATATTGGAAGGCAAATTTTATCGATCTAGGAAAGCAGCTGAAGCTAAGCTAGCGTCCGGTGCTTGGTTTTCGTTGATCATGTATGCCTACATATATTGCGGGTTAAATGGATAGCGGTTTTATACAATAGCTAGAGCACATTAGAATTGATAACAGTATAGCCGCATCTTTTCAAAACATATTACAAAACAGTTCGATGTTGAACACAAATAGCGAAGACCGAAACCAGTAGCAGTTTCAACGTAAACGTAAAATTAACTTTAAATTGTTCTCTTTTAGTTAATTATATTGTTTTTATTTTTGCAATAGGTGTAGTAATTTTTTTTAGGGAATGTAATGTACTAATGGCCCATTTTTGAATGAATCATTAAGATGTTGGGTTACAATATATAGAGCAACTATTAATAGTCCATGCTTGTACGGTATTTGGTACAAACTAATTATTTTGAAATCATTTTAAATAACCTAGCGTGATTATGACTGGACCTGATTTTATTTTCATTGAGTATGAAAGAAAATTTGGTGCTTTTATAGATAGACGTGTCATCTAGTTGGGTAACTGTATCGTGGTATGTGAAATAAGACCTACTCTTCTGAAAATACCAGGGAAAATACCAGCAAATAATATCATTCTTTATAGGTAGAATCATAACGTTCATCAGGCACGAATATGGATTACTATGCTGAAGTCAGTTTGTACGTCTATGGAGCGATTTATTTTAGTGATGTAAATAAGGTACCCACCTAAACTTCAGTTTTGAAGTCAAGTCGCGCTAATAGTTCATATAAACTCAAAAGATATTAGTGGGCGCAGTGGAGCATGTGTACATCTTGTATGCTAGGGCAGCTCTATATGTTCATAACTGAGTTTATTTATTTACAGTACGTGTGTATACGAAATTACGAACATAATTGTTGCCCCGGCTGACAGGCTTGTGTAGTGCATGCATGGGTAATGCATAGTCTAAAACAGATATAACGCTTGCTTTTGTAATAAATTATTGTTCAATTAGTAAATTTATTTGAATCTGGAGACTTATTCATTCTAAAAAACACAGTACAGAATGATATGGTTCCGTAGTCTTCTATTTGTCTAGTTATCTTTTTCGCTAGATGACTTACTGCTATCGGGAACAAAACTGAACGAGTCGTATAATATAACATTTGTTTAACGTTTATTTGAGTTTATTAACTGTATAAATTATTCATGCATAATTCAGAATGAAGAAACGAAGTTGATGTTTAGCGCCGATAATTAAAATACCCTACGGTTTTTTCGTTAAGTAATGATCCTAACTGCGAAATTATTAAATTTGTCTCGACTATATTCCCCGTGAAAATGTAGCTGGGGTGTAAGGCTAAAGTACTGGACGCCAAACTATTCTTAGTTTACTTCAACAATAGCATTGGATCGGAGTGCTTTTTTTTAATACCGAGCAAGCACTTTTCTATTGACTGATTTACATCGTGTTTACTAGGAACCATATCCTTTGGAGTACAAGGTACCGTCTGTACCTCGGGGTACGGGCACTTCGTGGTAAATACAGTTGTTTGTATGTGTGTGAATGCGTATGTTGTTGTCTGTGAGGCCAGTGCAGCTATTCTTTTTCTCACCCTTTTCGCCGCAGCCAAGGGGTAAAGAGGGTATAAACAACTCCAGGGACCAATAGGAGAAACGCGGGGTCGTTTCTAGAGGTTGAGGGCATGCTTAGACAATCGTCATGGGAGAGGGTATGAACTAGGTGTGTGTATTCGCAGTGGTGTTCGGCATCAGCTGGCGAGTAAAGAATTCTTTGGTCTTTAAAGCGATTGTCATGCCCGAGACTCACGAGAATGTTTAAAGTAGTATTTTGTGCTGCAATACGTTAACGTCTGAAATAATTATTTTGAAGACCTCCATGAAGGCTTATTAGCCTTGGGATTGTGACATCCAGTGAAGATTGTAAAAGTATTTGCAGTCAGCCTATTGCGGCTGATACTGTCAGCGAATAATATTGCTTGAGATTCAGCTGATATTGGTCACTAATTCTGTTGCATCTACATTATAACAATTCGAGAGCAGTCCCACAGTTTTGAGCATACGTTAAAATTGGTATAATAACACCATTATTGTTTGGCAGAAACCTGTGGATGATGGAAAATTACGGAAAATGCGGTAACTTCAAGGTTAGCCGAGCATGGAGGCGGTGATGATAATGGCGTATTGTGAGAAAAACGATCATCCATGTTACAGTGATCTCTTCAAGGATCAGCTGGGCATGTGGTGGTTGAGTTTAATAGACAAATGTGGCAATGATGGAGATGATGTTGCAGTGGTGCCTCTGTATTGGGATCAGCTGGACGTACGATGGTTAGATGTAGAGGTTAATTGCAGTGGTGATGATGTAACAGTGGTACCTCGATGTTGGGACCAGCTGGACATGTGATGGTGACGATTAAGTAGTCATTTTGGGAAAACAGTCATTTTGAGAAAGTGGTCATTCTGAGCCGATATAAGAGGTCCGAAGGAATGGTTAAAGAAATGTGTGCGCATGATTAGCGCCCGAGGACGGGCGCATGTGAGATAGGCCGTGTCGGCGTGGTTATTATCTATGGGAAATAGTGCGCGGGTCGTCCGCTAGACAGCGCTACGGCCGCGTGCTGACGGAACGCTAGAGCCAACGGGATTTTGACTTAGGAAGATGGACAGAACATGGAGAACGATGCGAGGACGACGTGTCAAAATGGTCGTCCTGCCCTTTTGATAATTCAATGGTTGATATTGTGTTTCATGTGGATAAGTTATGTGATTAAATAAATGATGGGCAATCATTGTGTTTAGCTGTTTGGAAACCTAACCCCGCGCATGTCTGAGTCTGAAGATTGAGCTCTTGTGCGTTTGGTTGGTTTGGCCATCTGACGACATATATATATATATATATATATATATATATATACCGCGTGGTTCCCGGCTTAGAATAGGACCAACCCATCTCATCCCATCGGGTGTCGTACTAGGCGACTAAGGGAAAACTAGGGAATGGGCAGCAGCATTCCCTTAACACTTCGACGACCAATAACTGCGCTCGCCAACCCGCCTGCCAAGCGTGGCGAGTATGGCAAACACCCCCAATTATGGAAGAAAGTAGAAAAACCAGGCCCCTAGTCCCCGGCGGTCCTGTTCGTCCTGGCCACGGTAGCAGCCATGGTAACGACAGGACAAGGGGTGCTAAGAATCTCCGGCAGAGATTCGGCTACCACCAAAACCGAAAATTGGCCCTGGTGACATACAACGCACGCACATTGAGGACAGATGAGAAGCTAGTTGAGCTGGAAGAAGAGTTAAACAAGTTGCGGTGGAGTATTGTTGGTTTATCGGAGGTCCGAAGAGAGGGCGAGGACACGATAACCTTAAAATCCGGCAACTTGTTTTACTACCGGGAGGGCGAACAGCAGTCCCAAGGTGGTGTCGGATTTATCGTCCACAAGTCACTCATAAACAACGTTGTGTCCATCACTAGTGTGTCGAGCAGGGTAGCGTACCTTATACTCAGAATATCCAAAAGATATTCGCTGAAGGTCATACAGGTCTACGCACCGACCTCGGCATACTCAGATGATGACGTCGAAGTTATGTATGAGGACATTAGTAGAGCCATACATACTTCCAAAACACACTTTACAGTGGTTATGGGTGACTTCAATGCGCGGCTGGGCAAACGGGGCGATGATGAGTTGAGAGTGGGGCAATTTGGATATGGGCAGCGCAACCCCAGGGGTCAGAGGCTGGCCGAATTTCTGGAGAAAGAGGGACTCTTTATGATGAACTCTTTCTTCCAGAAGCCGCCTCATAGAAAATGGACCTGGATGAGCCCTGATGGTTCCACAAAAAATGAGATAGACTTCATCATGAGCACCAAGCGACAAATATTTAATGATGTCTCCGTGATTCATAGGGTAAAAACCGGCAGTGATCACCGAATGGTCAGAGGCACATTAAATATTAATGTCAAAATGGAAAGATCGCGTCTGATGAAGTCTACGCTCCGACCTACTCATGCATATATCCAAAACCCCGAGAACTTTCAACTCGAATTGTCAAACCGCTTCGAATTGCTAGACAGCAGCGCATCGGTGGACGAAATAAACAACAGGCTGGTAGAGACTGTTCATACGGTCGGGTCCAAGTATTTTAAGACCCACCGTAAAAATGGGCCTCAAAAACTATCTGACTACACCCGAAACCTCATGGCTGAGCGACGTTCCATGACGCTCCAAACCTCCGATGATGCTAAGTCCTATAGGCAGCTTAATGGACAGATATTGAAGTCCTTGCGACACGACTTACGGTCCTTCAATGCAAGGCGTATTGAGGAGACCATAGAGCAGAACAAGGGCTCTAAAGTGTTCGCAAGAGACGCGTCTATTGGGCAGAGCCAGTTGACGAAGCTGAAGACGGAGGACAGAAACGTAACGTCAAATAGGTCAGAGGTGCTCAGGGAGATAGAGAAGTTCTATGGACAGTTATATACCTCAGTAGCTAAACCTGTTGTTGACTTGGTAAAAGACCCAAGAGCCAAGCTAACCCGACACTGCACTGAAGATATCCCGGACATCAGCCTGTGCGAAATTAGGATGGCTCTCAAACAACTAAAAAACAACAAAGCGCCGGGTGAAGACGGAATTACTGCAGAACTTCTGAAGGCGGGCGGATCGCCGGTACTTAAAGTCCTTCAGAGGCTATTTGATTCCGTCTTGCTTGAAGGGAAAACGCCGGAAGCATGGAACAGGGGTGTGGTGGTGCTGTTTTTCAAGAAAGGTGATAACACCTTATTGAAGAACTATAGGCCCATCACACTGCTGAGCCATGTTTATAAGTTGTTTTCGAGAGTCATTACGAATCGTCTCGAACGAAGGCTTGATGACTTCCAGCCTCCCGAACAAGCCGGTTTCCGGAAAGGTTTTAGTACCATAGACCACATACATACGCTGCGGCAGGTTATACAGAAGACTGAGGAGTATAATCGGCCACTATGCTTGGCGTTTGTGGACTATGAGAAAGCCTTTGATTCGATCGAGACTTGGGCGGTTCTTAGATCTCTCCAGCGATGCCGCATTGACTATAGGTACATCGAAGTGTTGAAGTGCTTGTATAATAACGCCACCATGTCAGTCCGAGTACAGGGGCAGTGCACGAAGGTGATCCCCATAAAAAGAGGAGTAAGACAGGGAGACGTTATTTCTCCGAAACTGTTTACGGCCACCTTAGAGGACGCCTTCAAGCTCTTGGAATGGCAAGGACTTGGCATCAACATCAATGGCGAATACATCACTCACCTTCGATTTGCCGACGACATTGTGGTCATGGCGGAGTCGCTGGAAGATCTAGGACGAATGCTCGGTGACCTCAACAGAGTATCCCAACAAGTGGGTCTTAAAATGAATATGGACAAAACAAAAGTAATGTTTAATGTCCATGTCGTACCCACCGCACTCACCGTTGGGAACTCTACTCTTGAAGTTGTCGACGAATACATTTACCTGGGACAGGCAGTCCGGTTAGGTAGGTCCAACTTTGAGAGAGAGGTCAATCGACGAATCCAACTCGGCTGGGCAGCGTTCGGGAAACTGCGCAACATCTTCTCATCCAAAATACCTCAGTGCCTAAAGACTAAAGTTTTTAGTCAATGTGTGTTACCAGTGATGACATATGGATCAGAGACGTGGTCTCTTACAATAGGTCTCATAAAAAAGCTCAAAGTTGCTCAGCGAGCTATGGAAAGAGCTATGCTCGGCGTTTCTCTACGTGATCGAATCAGGAATGAGGTGATTCGTAGAAGAACCAAGGTCACCGACATAGCCCTCAGGATTAGCATGCTGAAGTGGCAATGGGCTGGCCACATAGCGCGAAGATCGGACGGGCGTTGGGGCAGAAAGATTCTAGAGTGGAGACCACGTATTGGCAAGCGCAGCGTAGGACGACCGCCTGCCAGATGGACCGACGATCTTGTGAAAATCGCAGGAAATCGTTGGATGCAGGTGGCATCGGACCGGTTACGCTGGAAAGCGATTGGGGAGGCCTATGTTCAGCAGTGGACAAGTATAGGCTGAAATGATGATGATGATGATGATGATATATATATATATATATATATATATATATATATATATATATATATATATATATATATATATATATATATATATATATATATATACATATACATACATGTACAGGTTATTTTATTACCCGTGACGCCACTTAGAAAGGTTCTGCCAGAATACCAGCGCTGCACTATAACCATAGTGCAGCAATATGCTGAGGCAGAGTCCTGTTTGGCCCCATACAATTGTAGCTTACTTTACATAAGTGCCTATTTACTCTGTTCTGTAGTGTGTTGGTCAAATAAATGTTTTTCTTTCTTTCTTTTCTTTCAAAAGAAGAAGATCCAGTACCCCATACCGAAACTCAATAAATAAGTCATGTAGAAACAAAACCAGCAATATCCACATCGATCAATACGGATGTTGTGTTGAATTAAATCCAATATTTCCTCTTCATCT
Organism: Phalera bucephala; assembly: GCA_905147815.2. Classification (NCBI taxonomy): domain Eukaryota; kingdom Metazoa; phylum Arthropoda; class Insecta; order Lepidoptera; family Notodontidae; genus Phalera; species Phalera bucephala. Next base: position 29,713,439 of record LR990618.1, read on the forward strand.
AAATGTATTCGAATGTTTCTAATGATATATATGGCTTTGGCAATATCTGTAATATAAAGAGTATCACTGATTTGAAAAATTGAGAATGTTAAGCTACTTACGTTGCTGACCGTATATTACCGCAAGAGTTTTAGAGATGCTAGAGTCTAATAGTAACACTGACACGACTATATTGGCTTACTTGGGGAATCCCAAGTGGCGGGGGCAGAGGTGTAAGAAAACCAGCCCCCGCCGCTTGAAAGAGAGAAGAAAACCAGCAACATCCATATCTCTAAAACTCTTGCGGTAATGTACGGTCAGCAACATAAGAAGCTTAACATTTGCAATTTTTCGAATCAGTGATACTCTTTATATTACAGATGTTGGTGAACATTGCCAAAGCCATATCATTAGAAACATTGAAATACATTTAAATCAAGAAATTAAATCAAATATTGCATTTAATGCAACACAAAAGTGTGCAAGCGATGTGAAAAACTGAGAATGTTAAGCGACTTTTTTGCTAGCTGTACCAACGCCTATAAACTGGAAGAGAAAATTTCCCTACAGAAGCAAAACCAGCAACATCCGTGTCGATCGATATGGATGTTGCTGGTTTTGTTACTACATGACTTAAATGTTAATTCATCATAGCACAAATTCGAAATATTTTTTTTTTTGTTTACTAACTTTATATTCACTTAATATAACTTTATGTAACGTGTAACGTAAACGCCGCAAGACGTCAGATGCCCCAAAATATATTTTTGATAATAAATTTGTTACTATGAAAATCAGTATTGATGGAAGCGTTAATACCTTAAAAAATTAGAGAACATCCAAACTACTTGTATTTAAGAATATTAGTAAGATTTTTATTGTTTTTACCTAAAAAAATATATGTAGTCCTATTTTCGGAATTATTCCGGTGCCGTGGCTATTTACATACCGTAGGCTTACACAAATGGAAACAAACATTTAGAACTACTCGATCCAATGAGGGCAGTGGCTACAATCTAAACGACTCGATCAACTCGTTGTCAAATTAATAAATATTCCTAACAACAGGAAATATTCCTGTGTCTTACCAACACAATAATGTGTTGGTAAGACCAGACCCATCATTTAAATCTTTCAACGCTGAAAAAATCCAATATTAAATTTAGAGCCTTATTCACTATAACCAAAATCGCCGCGTTATGATAAATTCATGAAAGAAATAAACACAGTCTCGTCTATATTCCTCAAGTTCTCGCTTGGAAATATAGACGAGACTGTTTTTTTTTTGAGAGATCCTCGTGGGAGATCTAACATTGTATACTATGAGTGTTCCCCACTTTTCGCCGACAAAGTTAGGTCTCATGTAACAAGCCCAATGTTAGACTCCGGTCTGATACTGGAAATGTTTCGATACAAAAACTACATTCGTAGGTCGTCGTAGGATTTGAATCCAGAACCCCATGATCGCCACGAGTATTATTCACCACTAGACTACAAGGCAGTCGAACTATTCTATATCTCTCTGGAATACCATTTGTACGGTTTTGGTCAAAAGCAAGTGAAACGCACTAAAGGTAATGCGAGACTGTTTCTTTATTGAATAGTGGTATATCTATCTATCTATCTATATCATCACGCCAGATCCCTTGTGGGGAAGACAGAGAGTACAGAGTTCCAACAGGTTCTTTTCTTACATACCTCTCTGGCTTCCTCCACTATCATAGTTCGTCTTATACACGCTCGCCGGTTACGAAGACTATTGACTTGTCCTAGTAATAGAAGTCGCTCTATATACTGCTTATTACTACTACTACACATTAAACGATAAGTTCACGATCTCGTAACGCACTGCGTTACGTGGTCATAGCGAATAAGGCCCATGGAAGGGAATACGCTTGTTTTATTCATAAAGAGCGTTCCCCAGAAGGTCGTGGTTGGCCTTTTTACGGATTGCATTATCACAAATCTGTTCGTTTCCGTTATCTATTAATAATACATAGATGACATACGGTTTACTTGTGTAGTCTTTTTTACGAGTGATGGGTTCGGTGACGTTTGAGATTTGACGTTTCCAGAAATGTAATAATATTAGCCGTGTTAAAAAACTGTTCCACCATTGGGCAAGGGTCTCCTCTGAAACTGAGAGGGTCTAGAAATGTGGAGACGATAAAATGAAATGAAATAGAATCGATTGAATATCATATCAATACAATTAATAACGAAAAATGAATCGAATTTAATAACTATAATTTTGAAATGAAAGGAAATCGAAACACAATAGTTTTTATTTATTTACTAATCATGCCATTTTTTATAAAAATTGTCTGCCAAAACACTTAGTTCATCGCGCACGTGAATTATAATTTAAAAAATCTATGCAGCTGTCTATTTAACATGCCAAGATGGCGCATTCACTTTTTTATAACTTTCTTGACTTGAGCATACTAATCCTTTCAGTCAAATAGAGTGAACAATATTCGTAAAGAAATCGGCAATCTATTTTATACAATTTTAAAAACTATTAATCAATTATAAAGATTTCATTGCGTCAGTCCCTAAAACGCAAACCGTTCTAATTTAAATAATTAAAAATAGAATATCATAAAGTTTTAAGTTATTTAAATAATTACGCAAATTTAAAACAGTTTATAGTTTAAATGCAAATTAAAAAAGAATTTTGGTTTATATTTATATTCTTGTTTATTTGAAATATTACGCAATACAATATGCGTTAAATGGAATTTCGTTAAATGTCATAGTACCCATGACTCGTAAAAAGACTATAGTAACGTAGTACCATTATATATATGCACTGTATAAGCATGAATGAATTTATAAAACGTAGTTAAGGAAAGAATAATGTATTCAAAAATATCAAGTACGACACAAGAGAAAATTTATATGCGTTCGTACTAGTTACCATTACCATACGAGCCAGGATTTGAATTACGCCACGAGTATCATTCACCACTAGACTACAAGGCAGTCGAACTATTCTATATCTCTCTAGAATACCATTTGTACGGTTTGGGTCAAAGGCAAGTGAAAAGCACCAAAGGTAAAGCGAGACTGTTTCTTTATTGAATAGTAGTCTATCTATCTACCTATCTATATCATCACGCAAGATCTCTCACAGGGTAGGCAGAGAGTACAGAGTTCCAACATGTTCTTTCCTTATATACCTCTCTGGCTTCCTTTACTCTCATAGTTCGTCTCATACACGCTCGCCGGTTACGGAGACTCCTGACTTGTCCTTCAGATAAGATCCGGTCTATTTGGTCATGGTAAGATAGTGTAGGTCATCCCCGGTACCTACATCCTTCCACTTTCGCATTGTATATCAGTTTAATCATTCTTTCTTCGGACATTCTTTCTATATGCCCGAACCAACGGAGCAGACCCTTTCTCATCTTAACACCGATACTATCTTTCATACCTATTCGGTTTCTTACTACGCTGTTGCGAATACGGTCGGTCAGCTTCACTCCGAACATCTTCCGCAGAGCTCGCATTTCCACCGCCTTTATCCTACTTTTATTCTGCTTCTTACATACCCAGCTTTCGGGGCCATATAACAGCGTTGGGACAAGCACTCCATTATGTATGGCCAGCTGCGCCTTTCGGCTTAAGTGCCGGCCCGTTGTCTTTCATAACTGTGACTACTGATTGCAGATCAGTGGCTGTTGGCGCTATCAAAACCGCATAATCTGCATATAGTAGATGATTTACCACTAGATCCCTTCATTCATCGCATTCAGTCTTTGAAGACTTTTATCCAAATATATTATAAACAGTCTAGCGGACAACACGCAACCCTGCTTGACGCCGATTTCAACGTCAAACCAGGGTAATATGTTACCACCCACCCGTACGCATGCCTTGCAGTCCACATAGGTGGACTGGAAGGCCCGCAACAGAGTGCCATTTATACCATATTCAGGTAAAATGTCCCAGTCTCTTTGGCACGACTCTATCAAATGCCTTCTTCAGATCCAAAAAACCGCAGAAAACCTTCCGGCCCACTGCCAGATGCTTCTCTACGATTTTGCGGAGGGAGAAAACTTGATCCGAACATCCTCTTCCGGACCTGAAACCACCTTGTGCCTCGCACAACATTCCATCAGACTTCTCGCGCATTCTCCTTTCAATAATTTATTATTTTTTTATTACTAGTAAACAGCAGGCATTGAATACATCACCTGGGCTTTCGCTCCAGGACGACTAAAATTATACCTTGTATAATTTGCTTTATTGATTCGTATGTTTGTCTGTATTTCCGGTTTAAATGTTATAATTCAATTTTAAAGCACTTGCACGCATCCCATCGATTTGAAAGTTTACAATTATTTGACAGAAAAACTCCAGTAATACTTTGCGCGACCGAAGCTATTTATTTTAGTAATGCATGATGTGGCTGGCGATCACCAGATCTTGGGCTGGTGTGGCTTTATAATTCGTTTTTTATTCTGTCAAAAAATCATCAAATCAGTAAGCTTATAAAATTTCTCAGTGACAGTGCGGTATGAAGAAGTCATTCCTATAATGGCAATAGACTTTACCTTATTAGATTTACGCCTAACATCGTTAACAATATGTGGATATACTCAGTCTACCTCTGCCACGCCTGAGGAAGATAGGCGTCAGTATCTGAGGACTTAGCACGAAAGTCAATTGACTTTAGTGTGACGCTAGTGAGTTGATATCCCATCCTTGTTGTACTACAAATTTACTAAACAAACATGAAAAAGACAGCACGATTACTCGCTGGCGTCACACTAACGTCAAAGTTTTTGTAGTAAAGGTTTCGCCACATAGCCGGCGCAGCGCGACGGTGGCGCGGCTTGGGGTGTTGTAATGTACTCAAATGTGTCGGGAGACGCCACACAGCGCAGCTCCGCTGGGCGCGACGTAAACCTCACGAATGAACGTAGTTAAGCGCTTCCGTCGCGTTCCCGTCGCGCACCGTTGGCTTTTTGACTAAACCTTAAGCCCTCTGTTCGTAACCCTCAGAAGTTCAAAACTCTGAACAGTCGACGCTACAGTAACTTTTGATTAAGATTAATTCTGTACCAGTGTGAATAAGCCTAGCTCAGATTGATGATAAAGTCAGCTTTCACAGACTAGATTCCTAGCAGAAACTTAATTAAGTCAAACATCAACTCACATAGATATCACATTGCAATATAAACCTTAACTTTGATGTATTAAAGTAGAATTTTGCATAAAAGGTGTTGGCGTATTCTCCTTTTTGGGATAAACATGACGAGACAGATCAGTACGTTAAGATAAGTTTAATTTACAAGCGTTTCCTCAAGTCGTCATTGTGACGCATATTTTCACGACCTTGTCTCTGTTGAAGCTTAGTATTATCTCTGAAAATACTAAAAGTTTTGCCAAATCAAAATTTGATTTAATTATACACACTGCCTTGTTAATTACCTGCACCGTCACGCCTATATTGCCCAAGCGGGGGTAGCAGAGGTGTACTGTGAACACCAACTTTTCGCCGACGACGTTAAGTCCCATTTGATAGTAGGCGAGCCCATTGCCATACACCGGGCACAATTCCGGACTCGGGACTGTTACTTGGAATATTTTAATAGAAAATTGTTTTGTCCGAACTAGGATGTGAACCCAGGACCATATGATCGCTATGTGCATTATTATTTACTACTAGATCAACAAACCCACGAGATAAAGTAATGATGATATTTTGTTTTATAGATAGACCGTGTCTCCTCTGAAAGTTAAGTCAAGAGTCTTCGTGACCGGCGAGCGTGTATGAGATGAACTATGAGAGTGGAGGAAACCAGAGAGGTCTGTAAGGAAAGTACCTGTTGGAACTCTGTTCTCCCTGCCTACCCCGCAAGGGATCTGACGTGATGATATAGATAAATAATGTTTTAACAGCGCTTGGTGAGGTTGGCGATCACAACGCCATAGGAACAAATTTCAGGATGGACATATTTGTAGGGGTTTTTCTATCGAGGAAAAGGAAGGAAGACAGAGTTCTGTAAGGAAGGAACCTTTTGGAACTATTTAAAATCTGCCTCCCCCATAAGAGAAGTGGCGTGATGAAAGAATTCTATTGAAAATTTCTAAGGGCGAAGAAAGAAATGTACCCCCGTTTTTACAAGCTTTTATTTAACTTGCAATGTTCGTATGTCTGTCTGCCTGTCTTTTCGGGTTAAATCTTGTGATTTATTTTTTAAGCACTTGCAGATATCTGATTGAGCTGAATCTGATGATGGAATCCAAAGATGGACATAGGAACATGTGACTAACGTAACCCCCTCGAGTTTAGGCTTATTAGATTGGTATTGATAAGTACTATGTAATCAGATAGCGTTCAGGGTCTAACGATTAAGCCGAAAGGTGGCCAATGGAACCACCCAACTTCTCAATATAACCCCGCCGTGTTTGGGCTCATTAGATTTATCTCGACGAGTACTTTATACCCGGATGATGCAAGATATCTTTGGTGTTTTTGCTATAAAAATTTGCTTCTAAAAAAGTATTTTTGAAATTAAAATTTTTAAAACGTCATTGCAGATTCCTAGTGATAGAATAGTCATTATTAAGATTACTGAATTAGAGATTTTACCCAATTTTCCTGAAAAATATACTTATGTTTCGCCATATTCCCTAAGCAGGGCTGCGGCTGTACTGAGTACACCCACTTTTCGCAGAGAATTGACGGACAACATACGGGACGGATTTAGCACAGTGGTTAAGCTCTTAAGCCGCTCCACCCACTGTGTCTAAAAGTCGCGGGTTCGATTCCCGCACGGGACAAATCTTTGTGTGATCTACAATTATTTGTATCAGTCTGGGTATTTGTGTATGCGTTAATTTTTATGTTTGTAAAAGCACGACACAGGAATATATCCTAGTGTGCGGCCACGTTTTTTTTATAAAAAAAATAGGTAGGTCCCAAGTAATGGGGGGCGAGTTTATTGCCATTATAATGGGCACAATGCCTCCGGGCTGATACTAGTTTTTTTTCTATCGAAAAGTTGCATTTTTTCCGACAAAGGAATGAGTTTTTTCACAAATAATTATTATAATGGCACCTATCAGTTACAAATGTGGAGTGATTATGTTACGGATTGTAATTACCTAACTGAAATTCTCGATCGTAGTTAAGCAAGCTTTGCATTTAATAATCTCGACAAAGGCTTCTTATTCATTAAGTTATTGGTAAACGAAATTGCCTCCATCATTATTACCTGATATTAAATTAAATGATGATGATGAAAGTAGTTTGTTCTAAATCGATAACAGAATTGATACCAACAATTTTACGAATCTTACATTTTTTTTTTAAATTTGCTATAAAGGGTGTTACTCCTTTAGTGGGCTATAAAAAATTAAATTTATTCCTGATTTAAACCAATACGGAAATTACAAATGAATTTCTAAACACTATTTATCAATACGCACACATACTCGTAAAAGTCTCATTGTTAATTGGGGTATAAAAGTGGGGGTATAAAAGGTTTACTGCAGTTTTGTGGATCTGGAGAGGGCGTTTGACAGAGTTGTGCGAAAAATACATTTAACCAAAGTATGGTATAAATGGCACTCTGTTGCGAGCCGCCTAGTCCACGGTGTAGGTACCACGTAGGGGTGGGTGGTAACATTTCCCCCTGGTTTTACTTCGAAATTGGTATCAAGCAGGGACTGACAGACATACTGTTTATAATATGCGATGAATGAAGGAGTACAAATGGGTGATCTATTTTATGGATATACATATTATAATCTTACAACATAGGACGATAACATATCGTTCTTATATGCATATCAATTAGAGATGTACACAACATTGATTAAGATTTTGCATATGACATTAGAATTAACCAATTATAAAATATCACACTAATGAGAAGTGGTAAAATACATTAATTGACAGTGAAATTAACATAAATAGTTATTAATTAATTATTAAAATAATAAGAAAAAGAAAATTTTAATTAATTAAAATTAATTAATTCATAAAAGTTAATCATCCAGAAATGAAAACAATACGGAGAATTTTAATGTATACTAAGTTATGAAGAAATAAAATGATGAGATATTTTTTTCTTAAAATTATGTAAAGTGTCGTGAAAAATGTCAAAGTTGGTCGAGTTTTTGCAAATGGCATTGTACTCTGAACAGGATCGACCTAGAGGAGAATTACATCCTACACTGGTTCTGAATAGCGGTATGTGGAAAGATCTAGTTATAGGGTCTCGGGGGATTCTACTAGGTGCAGCGAACGCAACATTTTCCAGTAGATAATTGCAATCTATCTTGCCACTAATAACCTTATTCACGAAAACTATTTCATAGATTATACGACGGTGCTTAAGTGTGCCCATTTTGAGATATTTTAGCCGGTCGTTATATGGGACTCTATGTGATATTCCTGGTGCCATGAAAACCAAATATCAAGTAAACGTGCGCTGGATGCTTTCTATGCGCTGTGACTGAACTGCGTATATGGGGCTCCAAACTTCACTTGCGTATTCGAGATGACTACGTACAAGAGAGTTGTACAGAATTATTTTAGATGTTGGAAGACGAAATTCCTAAGTGTTTCGTTTTATGAACCCGATAATATTGGCAGCTTTATTGACAACCTCATTTATGTGATGAGTTAAGTTTAATTTGCTGTCCAAATTAACTCCCAGGTCCTTAATTTCACATATATCTTTAAGTATCTGTCAATGCAATATGAGGACCGCGTAGTTATTATTTTTCTTGTAAATTTTATATGACTACATTTATTTACATTGAGATTCATACCATTCGTCCGACACCAGTCCCTAATGTTGTCAATGTCGCACTGGATGAGATGCGTGTCCGATAATGAGTTCACTGTTTTGTATGTTTTAAGATCATCAGCATATAATAAGAATTTTGAATGCTGAATTCTATGGACAATGTCATTAATTAACACAGAACATAGGACTGGTCCGAGATGGGAGCCCTGTGGTACTCCGGAATCCGCATACTAAACTTTTGAGTCATATTCTTTTACGGATACAATCTGAGGTCGCTTTTTGAGATAAGAGTTAAACCAGCGTATTAGGTTTCCATGTATGCCAAGTGCTTTTGCAAGTTAGTTTTTCTATTAATAGAGAATGATTAACTTTGTCGAAAGCGTTAGAGAAATCGGTATAGATTGCATCGACTTATTTTCCTCTGTCGATTTGTCTTGATAAATATGTTACGTATGACACTAAGTTTGTGTGTACTGAGCGACCTCTCTAAAAACCTTGCTGGGCATTTGTTAGGGTATCATCCATGTATTGCGTTAATATAGGACAAACAAGAGATTCAAACAGTTTTGAGAGACAGGAAAGTATAGAAATGGGTCGATAGTTTTGTACATTGTTTTGTTCACCTTTTTTGTAGACAGGCACAATTCGGGCCTTTTTCTATTCTTCCGAAAAAACACCGTCATAATTAAGGGATTGGTTTATTATTAGGGATAACGGTAGGGCAAGAGAAGAACCGCACCGTTTTATGAATACTGGTGGTATAGCGTCAGGACCAGGACCTTTCGTTAGGTCCAATTGTTTGATATTTTAAGAACACCCATTTCACTAAAATTAATATTGCACAGGGATTTATATGTAATATAAATCCTCCAGAGCGCGCCGTCGTTCCCGCCTACCATGGAAAACCTAGACTATCTTACCATGAACAAATAGACAGGGTCTTATCTGAAGGACAAGTCAAGGGTCTCGGTAACCGGCGAGCGTATATGAGACGAACAATGAGAGTGGAAGAAGACAGAGAGGTATGTAAGGAAAGAACCTGTTGGAAATCTGTACTCTCTCCCTACCCCGCAAGGAATCTGAGGTGATGATATAGATTGATAGATAGATAGAGATTTTTTAGAAAATAATAATTATATGTCGTCAATCTTGTGGCAATTAATGTACATAGCAATCGCGAGGTCCTGAGTTCGAATTGTTATATAATGACAATTAAATCCCAAGTATAATTTTTCAATAGAAAACTTACCAATGTGAGTCCAGCATTGCGTACGGCATAATGGGTAGGTTAACGCCCTATTACTTAGAGACCACGAAATACTTATATTCAGTACTTTGTGATTGGGACCTAACATTGTCAGTAAACACAGTACACAGTACCCCTCTGCCACCCCGCCTTGGGAAATATAGTATAATAAAAGCTCGACTGCCTCGTTGGTCTAGTGGCAAAGCACCTCGCTTGGGGCTCACGAGGTCCTGGATTCAAATCCTAGGTAAGGAAGGACTAATGAAGTTTTTCAAACGAAACTTTCCCAGTATGAGTCCGGAGTCTGGAATTGTGCCCGATATATGGTAATAGGCTCGCCCCCTATTACATGGGACCTAACACAAGTAGCGAAAAGTGCGGCGAAAAGTGGGTGTACTCAGTACACCTCTGCCGCACCTGTTTGGGGAATAAAGGCGTGACGGTGTATAAAAGGTTGTTATAAGACTTACATGCGTTTCTTAAATATCTGATTCGCTGTTTTTGGAATCTATTTACCCATTGTCCTCCTATTTACCCGTTGTCCTAAATAATTTGATTAAATCATGAGAGAGCAAAGCTGAGTCGACACAGTAAAGATGCTACGTGACCTTTGACACCCAAAGCCCCATGGGCTACATAAAATTTATAAATTCGTGATCAATCACCCTTAGTTTAAGGGTAAAGATTGGGGGTCAGGAAACCGCTTTTCATTTGCAAATCGACATCCATTTTAGATCAGGTGTAGGCAAGGATAGATTAACGGGGAAAAGGGATTTTAACGGTGGATACTTTAAAGGTACGCAGAGAGGTACGTGAACTGTTCAAACTCAAATACGGACGGACTATTTGGCGCAGTGGTTAAGAGCTTAAGCCGCTCTGTCCACTGGGTCGAATATTCGCACGTTCGATTCCCGCACAGACAAATCTTTGTGTGATCCATAATTATTTGCTTCGGTCTGGGTATTTGTGTATGTGAATTTTCATGTTTGTAAATGCACCCACGACACAGGAATAAATTCTAGTGTAGAGCTATGTTTTAAAAAAACACAAAACAAAATATATTTTGTATAAACCCTGCGAGGTACTTACAACTTGTCAGTTTACATTTCTTTATCTACTCTTATTACTAAGCTACCACCGGATGGGAAAGCGGCCTCCACTGAAATGATCTGGCGAGAAACTCAGCGGGCTTGTCTTTTTAACCGACAAAAAGGAGGAGGTTCTATGTTCGTCTGTATGTATGATTTTTTTATGTAAGTTCACCGACATTTCCGTCAATTATGGACCTTGGACTTTGACAATACACCAGGGAACTCCTCAACGACAAGTAGTACAAATCTGTAGATTGAGTTATTATATGTATTGTGTTCATTCTATAGGTACCCTACCATAAAACTAATAAGAATATTAACTGACTTCAAAAAAGGGGGAGGTTTACAATTCTTTTGTGTGTTTTTATACTGATTTTGATGATTCTTTTTTGCGTAGTGTTTTGTATAGTTTTGAGGAGGATCCATTTATATGATATCGGTATTAAACTTTGGACTTTGAACATACACCAGGGGACTACTTAACGGAAAAACAGCACTCATGTATAGATTCCGTTATTATGGTTATTATATCAATTCTGTAGGAACATTACTGTAGAACTTATAAAATAATATAAAATAGGTATTTAAATATTAATAATTAATTCACTCATCACTTAAGTGCAGTTGGTTACTTGGCACCGACTTCAATTCTTTTTTTTGCATTTTGTAGTCGGTTTACCTTTTTTAAAAGAATATTGTTTAACTTTCTTACTCTTTTTCATTTTTTATATTGGAAACAGTTAAGATATAGCTCCAATTTGATGCCTTACGATCTAGATATGACACTAATGATTTTATTTCTAAAGAGTAAGAGTCTAAAGGATTCCGGATGGGCCAGTTCCCACAAGCAGCACCCGTTCACGAGTATGGACACTTGTCCCGGACACGGACAACGGAACAGCCAATTGTCCCCTCGAACATATTGGAGGGAAGGAAGTGACCCACACCAGACTTTGAACACCTTTCTTAATCACACAATCTCATAATTCGACTCATAAACATTCTGATTTTGCAAAATCTTCACTCTTGATCCAACAATATCTACCTATTTGGTTGCGATAGTAATTTAGTATTCAGAATGAATAAACTCTTCAAGACTCTTCGATACAAAAAAAACACTTCAGCCTAATATTTCTCAAGTGGAACTGACAGAAATGTACTATGTAGAGGCACATTTCGCCGACTACGTTAGGTCTTTTGCCGACTACATTAGGTCTTTTGCCATTTTAATGGTTTGGAGTCTAATATCATAGATCATAAGGCTGTGAACTGTGGGACCGCGGTGTTCTTACCGATCACCAAGGTTAAGCATCGTTTGACTCCGTCGGTTTAAGATGGGTGACCGTGTTTTGGCATTTTCATTTTCGAGTGTCTCCGTGCTTAAGAAGGCTCATAAAGCCGTTGGTCCCGATTACCACTTAAAGTGGTAGTTGTTAAGCCGAGTTGGAAGCGTTATAGGCGGCTTGATAAGTCTTAACAGCAGGTGGCAACAAACCTACCTTCATCAATCCGCACTGGGTCCGCGTGGTGGAGTATGACCTAATCTCTTGCACCTCTTTTTGTGAGAGAAGGCTTTTGCCCAGCAAAGGGACAAAATAGGCTTTTATTATTATTATTATATCATAGATCATAATCTGTGCAAGTATGTTGGTAACATCATCGTTCTCTAATCAAATTCTTAGCACCCCACACCATTATCTAATATGTTAATAATTCAACCTCTAGTTACACTAATTACAAATTACCAAGGCTTATTAATACAGCTTTGTCGCACGTCCGTCTGAACCCATAAACAATTAACAGGGGTCTGCTTGCTGTTTGCGATGCCATGAATAATGTAAGCTGTTTGCTCAATAGTTTGACATTCAACCCGTTTTCGGAATTTAGGTATGTATTTTAAATGTACCGGCCTGGTGGTTGATGTTTGAATAATATAAATCAGTGTATATTATTTCTAATCAAATCTATCAGTTATGCTATTGAGAACAGAAATTAAGTGATATTCCACCACATGGATCTATTGAGCGATTTGGTGAAGGCAGGTTTGAGGCTACTTGATGTTAGAGTTTATCATTTTACCTTAATAGTTATGCCACATTAAGTGGTAGCTAAGACCAAAGCCATTGCCTGTCTTCCAAAGTACAGAAATAGTAAAAAATTAAATTGGTCACGTTAAATGGCAGCTAGGACCACGAGTCGTGGCTGGAACAACGGCGTAAGTTGACTTCTTACCGTTTCTTAAAGTACTTAAGTGCTTAACGGTTCAATCACAAAAATGAAATTCCCATAAACGATCACCCATTTCAAACTAATGAAGCAAAACGCTATTTAAACTTGACAATCGAATAGATCACCACAGTTTTACAGAACTACAAGTGCTAGCTAACTTTATATGGCTTACAAAGAATAGGTACTTTTAACTGCACGTCTTCCGGAAACTAGTTAACTGAAAGACTCATATTTTTCCTTTCCTCCATATATCGTCAAAAACCTGACAAAGCAGCCTCAAATTAGTTTACGTCATATTTTGCTCTAACAAAGTTACTCGAAACTGGCCGCTCCTGTCGTCCTCATAAGTCCACTTGCCTAGTTTTTAAGAAAGGATTTAGGTACAGCTTAAATAGAGACAGCTCTCAGATAAACTGATATATATACGTGCGGTAACATGGTATACGATTATATACATCTATAGACATTTCCCTTTCTTTAAATGAGTTACTATATTCAGTCATTCATTCAAATCTTCCCACAGTCCATCTATCTATATCACCAGATCACTCGCGGGTAGGCAGAGAGTACAAAGTTCCAACAAGTTCTTTCCTTACATACCTTTCTGGCTTCCTCCACTCTCATAGTTCGTCTCATACACGCTCGTATTAAATAAAATTTTACCACGATTCAAAACGATTCGGACATTCCAATTGCACTTCTAATACATATTCTTCATAATATCATAGTTAAATATCAAAGAACACAAGAATATAATACTTAAAATATTAATAGAATATGTTTAATTTTAAACTCAAAGTTTGGATACGATATAAAACGATAATCAATTTAGGATGTTTAAGGTCTTCTGTTGTTTTCGTTACACTTTATATATAGTATATAGTGTAACGAAAACAACAAAAGTTCCACAAGCGATATATATATATATATATATATATCGCTTGTGGAAATGCCGTTTAGGTGAAAAGGTTCTCAAGTAGCGACCACGTACTAAAAGATGTAGACTGGCACACCCCCTACAACATACACCGATGAGCTGGTGAAGGCTGCGAATAAATGCATACAGCTCATAGGTCCTGAAGTGAATGTCTTTCGGCTGAAGAAGAAGTTGTAAACAGGTTACATAAAATAAAAAATATCTTTCGTACCTTAGCACAAACCATTTGACGTGACGAAGATGGAAATAAGCCACAATGTGGAGGACACAGTGGTTTAGTGATCTAGTCTAGCGACTTAAGAGCCTGATTTAAAGTCGAGAGATCGCCGAGTGTAGCATATTTCAACATAAAATTGTGGATGATGGTAATAAGGCAGAATTTTTCTGGTACTATAGTTGTAAGGCAGAGTCTTTGTTGCTATTCAACTGGGACCGAGATTGTAGGCATATTCTGGCCGAATGTAATAAAACATTGGCACGCCTGTATTCCGCAAGCGGGGCGGGGATATAATAATAATATAATTCCAAAAAATCGATCATTTGAATAAGCATTCTAATTTTACTAACTAAAAAGTTTGATTTCGCCTGTTCTTGTTTTTTAGTTAGCTCCGTATTCCATTCGACAAACATTACATTGTAATGATTTCTTGTTTAGTTAAAATTAATCAATATCGATGTCATACCGATATATTGACGACTTTCATAGGAGTTTTTTGAAATATTTCATTCAGTCCGCATTATTAATAAAAGTTTATACATTAAATATTGTTAATATCATTGGAAGTGGAAACGCAGTCATATAAACCACATTTACTTTATAATACCAGCCGAAAAAATAACATAAACAGAGCACGTATCCTCGGAAACCCTGTTTTTGTGTTTTTATTCAATATTTTGCATTTACGTAACCGTTTCTAGAATATTCAAAATGTTGGGTAATAAATATTTCTCAAAGGAATACGAGTTAATATATTAAAATCTCCACAAACGGACTTTAACATCCAAAAAATCTTTACGTAATAATCCCTTACATCAAACAAAGAATTCAAAACGATTTTTTTTTAATTATTCCTGTAGGTTCTACATATATAAATACATGTAATTGATTTCACTTTGAATTGTTTGCTTATTACAATTCTTGATTAAGGCATTAATTTTTTTTGTACGAAGGATATGCAAATGGAAAATAATATAAAGGTGACAACTAAAAAACAGAACAATGGGAATTAATCTAAAACCTTGTTATTTTTTTTAAAACGTAGTCCATCACTAGGAATTATTCCTATCACGTAGGTGTATTGTAGGTGAGGCGGTCGTAACGCTGTGCGACCGCGGTGTTCTTACCGATCACCAAGGTTAAGCAGTGTTCGACTCGGTCGGCCTGAGATGGGTGACCGTTTGTGGCATTTTCATATTCGAACGTCTCCGTGCTTCGGAGAGCACGTTAAGCCGTTGGTCCCGGTTACTTCTTAATGTGGTAGTCGTTAAGTCGAGTTGGAAGCCTTATAGGCGGCTTCATAAGTTCCAACAGCAGGTGGCCACAAACCTGCCTCCACCAATCCGCACTGGAGTATGAGTACCTAATCTCTCTCACCTCGATTTGAGCGAGAAGGCCTTTGCCCAGCAGTGGGCAGTATAGGCTGATATTATACGTAGGTGTATTTACAAACATGAAAGAGCCAGACCGAAACAAATATTTGTTGGCCACACAAAGATTTGTGTCGTGCGGAAATCGAACCCGCGACTACTCGATCCAGTAGTTGGAGTAGCTCTTAATTGAATTTGAAACTTACCTACATTTGTCAAACTAGGATTTGAATCCATGTGATTGCAACGCGCCTTATACGCCACTACACCGACGATGCAGTCAGTAAATAAAATAAATAATATTTAATAAGTCTCGTTCTTGAAATTCCTGAACGAAATGAGGGGAAACCATAAAAATTCTTTAAAACCACAAAAGTTTTTTTTAATTTGCTCCCAAGCGTCTTAACTTTCAGTGGTTTGTTAAATTAATTTTCTTTTATACAAACACTTATTACATTCCTTGATTCAGACATTTATGTTTTTATACGAAGAATCTGCGAATGGAAAAGAAGTATTTTAATTTCGGTTTTGGTATAGCTTTGCTGGTCTAGTAGGTTTTTTTATCGAACAATTCTTACTGTATAAAAATTTGTAGTCTAAATTGGGCGTAATGGCAATACGGCCGGCCAAATTCTAAACGCAGTAACTATGTCATGTGCGACACTACACAACATATAGTCGTTCACATTTCCACGGACAAATTGACGTTAAGTGTTGTCAGAATTTGACACTCTTCACATACCTTGTACCAAAATTTACTTTTTTGTCTATAATAGAAATAAATTTAGCGACGGAAAGAAAGAAAATTTAAAAGGGACGATTTAGCGCAGTAGTTTAGAGCTCCGCCCAATGTGTCTAATAGACACGTTCACGACATAGTTCGATTCCCGCATGATACAAATCTTTGTGTGATCCACAATTATTTCTTCCGGACTGGGTATTTGTGTATGTGAATTTTCATGTTTGTAAACGCACTAGTGTTGTTTTTAGTGTTAAGACGGATGTAAAAATTACGTCTATAATATTTTACTCAAAATTTGTATTACTTAAAAAAAAATCTTAAGTAACATCGGTATTCATAAAAAAAATAAAATGATTTACTACACAATTTATTGTTTAAATGCATACTGAGGAAATTTGAACCGTAATTTAATAAATATTTTTAAATATTTCGATTGATTATTTGTTAGTTCTATGCCGTGGATTTGTGAACACGCTTAAAGTTACTGTGTTTATAATTAGGACATCAAAATCGCCTTCTATTTCCATTGGGACCCAACACTGAAGGTAAAGTGTGAATGGACATAGTATACCTTTGCCACCCCGTTTGGGGAATATAGGTGTGATGATGTATTTTTACAAGTTTTTATTTAACTTACAATGTTCGAATGTCTGTCTATCTGTCTTTCCCGTTCAAATCTTATGATCCATTTTTCATGCACTTTCGGATTTCCGATTCAGCTGAAATTTGGCTTAAGTATGTAAGTTCAGTGAAGATACAAAAATATATCACCATGGAGCTAGTCTGATGATAGATTCCGAAGGTGGCCATAGAAACTTGTGAACCATACAATGTAACCCCCACGTGTTTAGGCTTGTTAGATTGGTATTGTCAAGTCCTATACAACCAGTGTTTGATGATGAAGCTAAAAGGTGACAAATGGAAACACCCAAACACTCAAGATAACCACGCTGTGGTTGGGCTTGCTGAAATTTTTGACAAGTACTTTAGACCTGGATGGTGTCCAGGGTCTGATGATAGAGTCGGAAAGAAACCATAGGAACCCCTTAACTGAAAAAGATATCTTTGCTGTGGTTTTGCTATAAAAGTTATTGCTATAAATTTAACTTATAATGTTCGTTTGATTATGGTAAATCTTGCAAGCTAAGTTAGAACCACTGCCTTGAATTTTAACATGTTGATTCAGTGCCAATGACAGTGCATGTTTATTGTAAGTATAATATATTTTGACATCCTGGATTGGCTCCAGACGAAGAAACTCCTCAACTTTTGACAGTTGCTGCATAAAAACTTGTTCTTAGAAATTTTATTGCAATTTATTTTATTAACAAAAATAGCTCCATTACGCCATTGCCATTAAAAAAATAAGAATTGTCAAAAGTGCATACGAACATAAAACCCAGGACTCACGTGCCAACTTTATACACATCAGCCGGGCATAGACTGAAAAATTGTACTTTGTTGAGTAAAATAGAAAACGTGCGCTGGATACACTATCATAGAGAAAACGTGTTGTTACAATGTTATGTGAGATAGATAACTTTGTTAGGGCTTTAAATTCAATAGTTCAGTAACAACTTGTGTTGGGTAAAATATTATATCGTTTGAGTAATATTTTATCAATTGAGTTTTTAATAGGATAACGTTTCTAAAATAATAAATATATCAAGGCGAATAAGAATTGTAGCCATTACCTTTTAGAGCAATTCCATTTTAGAATACTTCAAAGACTCGCTGAGACAGATCGAACTCGGTGCCACTTATGGTTGTGGTAATCATTAGGTCATATTCGTTGCCTTACAGATAACTTGATAAGTTCTACTAGAAGTGACCACAAACCTTTTTCCACAAACCCACGGTGGTTTCACGTGGTGGAGTATCACCCAATCTCTGCCACCACGACTTGTAAGAACAAATGTTTGCTCAACAGTCGGACAGTCCAGGCTGATTTGCTAAAGATATATGACTAAAGAAATCGTACTTACGATGAATGAATCGTAATCATTAGAAGTCATATAACCGCGTAAAGTTGTCGCCACACATGTGAGAAAATCATCACCTAATGCTTTACTACTGAATGGACTAATTTAGTGGCTAAAGTTAGTATTTTGCAACATATCCGGGTGCGAAATCTTCCAAAACTTATAACTGTACTAAAAAGGTACTACAATTCATTTGAAAGCATGTTTTACACTAATTATCTGGAACTCGATATCTTTAACTCTAAGCCGCATCATTTTAAACAAAAACGTGGTTTAGTGGTTTTCAAACTGTTAATAGCTTGAACCCCACTTTTATCATTCGATTAATGAAGAAGCATTTGTTAAACATATGTAAAAACATGTTAATGGTGTACAGATAGAATAAGACATTACATATGTTATAAATCACTTAATGTTTTTCGAATATAATAAAATAAATTATGTGAGATTATGTCTCTTTCTTTCTAACTGTCCATGTATGGCAAAACGGCGTTTTTGAACGAAATTATGCGCTATTCTATGTACTAGTGTGGTCGCCCATAGGTCAATATTCGACCTACTCTTTCATCGTTTACTGGTTATATTTGGCATTGAGTAAGACTATAGACAAATAATATTAAAGACAAACATCAATTAGACGTGTATTGTGTCAAATACATGGTAGTGTATGTAACGTTTTTTCATTGATTTAATGTATGTTTTATTTTAATATAATACAAACGGTCACAATACAAATGTAATAACTTAAATAAATGAAATTAAACAAACCTATAGTATCGAAAAGAAACATGTGCCAATATATTAATTAATTGTAAAACAAGTTTACTTGCTAAAACACACTGCTTATTTTGCTTGCATCACAACTTTGATATTGCTTTACGTTTAAATAAATTAAGATTCTCTGAGAAAATATCAATGTCCGATAGTCTGGTATTGTATAGATCAGAACTAAGTATGAAAAATCTTTATTTAGCATAGTTGGTACGGCCGAAACTAATGTGAAAATTAAATTGTTTGTTACGTGAGGAAATACGGGGATTTTAAGACATACTTTCGCTAAGAGGTTAGGACAGTTTAGATGGTTATTTATTATTTTATAGAGGTAAACACTATCGTTTAGTGCACGCCTTGTGCCAAAAGGCGGAATTTTGTGATATTCACAACTAGATTCGTAATCGACAAAAATATTCCCTGTTCTATAATCAAGGGCTTTTAGAAATTTATTTTGAAATTGCTCTAGTCTATCTCTATGCACAATATAATAAGGGTTCCAGATTATACTACAAAATTCTAACAAGTTGCGAACAAATGCATAGTATAAAATTTTGTGTCAGAGCTTTTGAAAGGTTTTTTTTTTTTTTTTTTAACGTAGCCCCATACTAGGATTTATTCCTGTGTCGTGGGTGAGTTTACAAACATGAAAATTCACAAACAAATACCCAGACCAGAACAAATAATTGTGGATCACACAAAGATTTGTCCCGTGCGGGAATCGAACCCGCGACTATTCGACACAGTGGGCGGAGCAGCTCAAGCTCTTAACCACTGCGCTAAATCGTCCGTCATGTAATCGACTTGACAATTACGTAGAATAAATCCTAACTTTTTAAACGACTTTCCTATAATGTGATTAATGTGGTCATTAAAATGCATTTTAGAATCGAACAGGACACCAAGATCTCTTATCGTTTCAATTGATATTTATAACTAAGAGTATTACGTTTTCTACAAAAACTAATTGTGTAACATTTATCCACATTGAGGTATAGCGAATTTGATTCGCAATAAGATACTAAATTAAGAAGATCTGTTTGTAAAAGCCTTTGATGTTGTTCTGATTTAATAATAGTGAATATTTTCATGTCATCTGCATAAAGAAGATACTATGTTATATATTTAAAAAAAAGTATTAGCATACTGCACTCCTTCTCTATATAAACTATAAGTGTGGGAAATTTTATACTCCTCCGTCCGCGCAATTTTCGTAAAATGTGTACAAAGTTTTTGCTTCACGTATTAATATATAGATAATATATCACTTGTAATGTTTCATTATTAAAATTCTGTGTATGTGGCATATGAAGGAGGAGGTTTATGCTTTGCTTTGTAGGTGAAATAAGCCATAAAAGTCGATAATGACGATAAGCTTTAGTGAAAGGACACAGAAACTAAAATTTCAGAACTTATAAACTAAACTATACTAATTTTCCAATACCTTTATATCGGGATCGAACTAATTGCTTGTAAATCTGTCTTAGTGAGATATTTAGATAATTTGCTTCGTCGGACTTAAATGGTCCTCGGTCGATTGGCCAGCCCTTTGAATATTAATGGCTGTCGAAATACAGATGCCGGCATCTTGGGTACAACAATTTCGATTAGTTTTAGATTGCTATAAACGTAGATAATGAAAGAGTGAAGGGTTTTCTTAAACTCGCCAATGAAGACGCTTCATAGCTTACCTATCATGGTCATAACATGAATATTGACAAAATTTACTATTTACCATTTCTGGCTTTGACGAACTTATTTTGTTATTTCCCATATTAGAAAATATTTTGCCGTAGGTTAGTTTTGTTAAATAAAATATCACCGTCACACCTATATACCCGAGCGGGGTTGGCAGAAGTGTACACCCACTTTTTGCCGATGATGTTAGCACCTATATGATAGGGGGCGAACCTATCACCATCATGCCCAGAACAATGCCAGACTCCGGACTAATATTGGTAATTTTTTTATAGGAAAACTTCATTTGGGCGACCTAGGATTTGAACCCAGAGTCTCGTGATTACAACGCGCACTATTTGCCATTAGACCAACGAGTTTGTAGCTGTATGATATACATATAATTTTTTTAATTTTAAAAATAAAATGTTCCATATATATGGCAATAGACTTGCCCCCTATTACATGGGACTTAACATCGAAAACCGAAAAGTGTGTGTACACAGTACACCTCTGCCACCCCCACTTAGGGAATATAGGCGTGACAAGGTGTATAAAAAATGAAATACGTTCGTCTATACAGAATACAAGATATAGTTGTGCAAAACCTGAAAAATGTGATATTTTTGTACCAAATATATTGTTACGTTGCGGGGTAATTAAACGCCGAATAACGTAATAGGCACTGTACTCACAAAACAGGATGACAAATGCAAGTACACACAAGTATTAAATAGACACTAGTGCCCAATTACTGCTTCCAAGTCGCTTAGTCACTCGTGGAATCTCTCAGGTTACGTACAAAAATAAATCTTTCTAAGGAAAATGTTCGTGCAATAATTTTCTACAACTTTAGAAGAGGCCTGACACGGCTTCAGTGTTTTGAAGAGCTAACATCTGTATTCAGTGATGAAGCCCCATGTCTGCGGACTGTCGAACGCTGGTATTTAGAATTCCAGCATGGACATACTAGTGTTAGTGACAAATCTCGCGAAGGACTCCCAAAATCCGCCTTCACTGAAGATAACATCATTGCTGTGAGACAACTAATTCTCGAAGATCGTCGTCTGACGTATCGAGAGATAGAGGCTCTATTAGGCATCTCAGGGACAACCATTCAGAAGATCTTGCATAAAGCGCTTGGTGTGTGAAAGCTAGTTTGCCGTTGGATACCGCATCTGCTTTCCGACGATCACAAGGCGGCCCGCGTCAGATGGTGTAAGAAAACTCTGCAAAGTTTCAACTGAGGAGAGTCAAATCACGTCTGCGACATCATCAGTGGTGACGAATCTTGGATCTATGCCTACGATCCTAATTCCAAATAACAATCTACAATCTGGGTCTTTCAAGACGAGCCAAAGCCGACTAAAGTTGTTCGTTTTCGAAGCACTTCAAAGAAGATGGTGGCCAGGTTCGTTGGAAAAACCGGCCATGTTGCGACTATTGCAATTGAAGATCGTAGAACGGTTAACGCAGAGTGGTATACCACAGTTTGTTTACCACAAGTCATCGCCGAACTTCTAAAATCTAACTCAAAGCGACGCAGCATCCTGCACCACGACAACGCAAGCTCACACAGCGCTCGTCAAACGATTAAGTATTTGAAGCAGGAAGAAGTAGAAATTCTTGACCATCCTCCATACAGTCCTGACCTAAGCCCTAACAATTTCTTTACATTTCCTAAAATTAAGAAAAGTCTTCGTGGTCAAAGGTTCCAGTCCGGTGAAGAAGCAGTCGACGCTTTCAAGTCAGCCATTTTGAACACCCCCACTTTAGAGTGGAATAAATGTTATAATAACTGGTTTGAGCGAATGGAAAAGTGTATTAAACTACGTGGTGAATACTTTGAAAAACAATAAAAAGTACTATAAGGTTCTAGTTGTGTTTTTTTCTTCAAACGACAAAACTTAAAAGGCATGCCTCGTATTCCACTTAGATCGCTGTTCTCGATTTAATCGTTGTTGCTTCCGAAGAAAGTCTGTCTTCGTCGCCGCGCCGAGTGTTTCTTTGATACTCGTATGAAAGATCTAGAGCGGACCAGAACCCCCCAATTACATCGAACAATAGCCGGCGCATTCCACAAAGTGGAATTATTTTTACTTGTACGTAAACAAGTAGGCTAAGCTTAAACTGCTTAATTTTGTACCTACCCAAAAATGCTCAGAGTACCTTTAGTTTAGTAAATGTTTTTATTCGACTCAAGGGGGTAGTTTTTAGAGTTACCTATGTAATTTTAAGCAATTTAACGTACGCAAGGGGTTGTTTTCCACAACGTCTACTAATGACCTGGTGAAGGCCGCAGGTATAATCTGAACGTGACAACACAGTGAGTCGTCATGGCGATCTATATGGAATGCTTTTGTCCTGCATTGCACGTCTCACAACTGATGTGAAGAGGTTTACCGTAACACTAGTTACAACAGGAATGCCAATTCGAAGTGGTGGTAGTCTGCTTCTTTTCTGAAGATTCATAAATACTATAATAGTGTACACACCGTCACACCTATATTTCCCCGCTTTTCGCTGACGATGATAACTCCCATGCAATAGAGAACAGAACCAGGCAGAATTTCAAACTCCGGAGTCATACTGGATTTTTTTCGTTAGAAAAACTACATTTGTCCGACCGAGGATTCGAATCCAGGATCTCGTCATCACAAAGCGATGCGCTTTGCAACTAGACCAACGAGGCAGTCATTATGGTTTACGTGAATAAAATTATTCTAATTCTCCTTTTCCTTGAAAATAATGTGTTTTTATCATCACTGCTGAACATAGGCCTACCCAATCGCTCTCCGTCGCAACCGGTCCGATGTCACCTGCATCCAACGACTTCCTGCGATCTTCATAAGGTCCATTTGGCAGACGGCCATCCCACGTTGCACTTGCATTGGCAGACCCCAGACGTGACCTCCAGTTTAGAATCTTTCTGCCTCAATGGCCGTCCGATCTTTGCGCTATGTGGCCCGCTCATTGCTACTTCAGCTTACTAATCCTATGGACTATGTCGGTGACGTTGGTTCCTACGAATTTCCTCATTCCTGATTCGATTACGTAGAGAACCGGCGAACTTTTGTTAGAGATCAGATCTCTAACAAAAGTTCGCTCTCTAAATGTGTGATAAACAGAAAAAACTTCTTTGTGTATGGAACCCAACTGCAAAAACTCGATTCGCATTTAACCGGTACACGAAAACCCAAACAAGGAAGCACCCAAATCAATTTCAGTTACATAAAAATGACTTCCAGAATGTTCTATTGAACGGCCACAGTAAATCGACATTTGATAAAGGTCGCTGACAGAAAATGGACTGGTTGCTCTTAAATTATTGACAATGGTTATTCATGTCACATGAAGGCAAGGCGAGTTGGTATAGGAGGGATGTGGTGTGAAATTGAATAGGATGTCCGTTGCTATTGCTATCATTTCTATACTTTCTAAGCGACAGTTGCACAGGTAAAACCTGTCCACCGATATTTTTTCTAACGATATTAGCTTTTATATAATATAAGTCGAGACTATTGCCATAATACATACCATGAATTCAGACTCCGGACTAGTAGTGAGCCTTTTTTGATAAACAAAGCTAAATAACAACTCAACATAAGCCCAACTTAAGATTCAAATATAAGACTTCGTGTCCAAAAACACAAATTTTCACGACGGGTTAACTTTTTTGAGTTATGTACTCAAAACCCAAAAAAAACCCCTAAATAATTCTAACTTGTGGTATTCCATTCCCAAAAAAAATTCAAGTTCCTCATCATCACCGAAACCCGCCCACTGGCCTCGCAGAGGGTTCTCTCAAAAATCGACATTCAATTTAAATAATCTACATAAAATCATGGAATAAGCCCTGATTGGTTCCTTATATAATAATTCGTTACTAATCTTCTATTACGCGTCTTCTTCAACATTATAAGAAACATCACCCCGAGGCCGCAAGGACGACCGGCTTTGTACTGTAACAGCCTCTGCCTACCACCTTCACCTGGTCATCCTTGCTAAATTCCTATTATACTACCTCGTGGACACCACAAGAAATAAAATATTTTACCATCTCAAACACAGAATAAAAGAGATTAATATTTCCTTATTCCGTGGTCTAAATGCCATCGAAAGACGTAACAAGCGCCAAGAAACATCAAAAAACTTTTCCTCGGCCCTTTTATTATTCATAATCCTGTCTGATATGTAGGCCGACAGGAAAGGGACAGATCTAACCCACAAATACGGACAATTTTGATTTATTAACGTCTATTTTTCATCGGTGACGTCGGCTAAGTGACAATAAATATGTGAGAATGACGGCGCTCGGAAAAGACCGGCTTGAGTGGCACTTGCGATTTTTTGGCTATTTTTTGGTGATGTTGGTAACGTTGTGATATTTTTTCAGCAATAGTTTTGTGCTTCGTCTTGGTTGGAATAAGTAGAATTTCGGTTGAATCTATGAATCTGTGTATTTTGATGAAATTGCAATAAATCTTATTTTCTCTATGTTAAACAAATGAGGACTTTGTGAACCCTGGTCTTACTGGGTTATTTTGCACATATACTTAAATATACATCGCTACTTCAATTTGGTGAATTGTCCTTTGTAGAATAGTTGGATAGTATGTATAAACATTTACAATAAATAATTAATCCAAATCTGAATATTGCGTAGGAGAAAAATTATATTTCATTAGAAATATTCCCACGTTGTTCCATTATTGTTTTTGTAGGAAAT
The DNA here is from genome assembly GCA_905147815.2 of Phalera bucephala. Taxonomy (NCBI): domain Eukaryota; kingdom Metazoa; phylum Arthropoda; class Insecta; order Lepidoptera; family Notodontidae; genus Phalera; species Phalera bucephala. The sequence goes on from LR990618.1 coordinate 29,739,180, forward strand.
ATAATTGGTATTAAATGTTTTATTGCTATCAATAAATGTATACAACGATCAGTCTACAAAAGTCGAACTAATATATATTTTAATAACAGCGGAAATTTATATTATAGGTTTAATTGCAATACTAACTTCAAGTAACCTTCAAGTTTTGTACAACCACTGTGACGCACAATATTCCTACCATTTATAACTTTACTTCATAGTTTGGTCATCCAAAAGAACTTTTATATTGCTCTGGGAAATATCACAAAAGGTCAAGATCTGTGTTAGCCGTCAAGATTCGAAACAAATAGTGGGAAGAAAAGATATTTCACATGTCTGCAAGAGACATTACGATTTATTACTTTAGCAAAAAGGTGTTCCTTATTATTTTTATTGCGATACTGGAAGTCTAGCGAAAATAGAAAAATCTCTGAAGCTATACCTTAGTTAAGTTTCTTTAGTTTGGGATCATTTGAAAGAGCGGTATGGCAAGATGGTTATCTGTTGAGTTGTTTGTTCTCTTCTCAAAAATGAGCATCAAGGTCTTTATCGTCATCCACAGCCCTTGACCTATTATTGGCCTAAGACTCCTTTTGCTTGAACCAACCGTCTCTGTCGTATATTAATTTAAACCAGTTCCTAATCGCAATTATAGATAGATAGATAGATAGATAGATAATACTTTATTGTTCCACCAGAAATACAAGAAGGAAAAAAAAGAGACAATATTTCAATTGAAAGATAGTGTAACAATGGGCGGCCTTATCACTAATAGTGATCTCTTCCAGGCAACCTTTGGATGGAGAGGATCTAAAGAAAACACAAGATTTAGGGGTGTACTTAGCTAACAGAACATAAAAATACACAAATAAATCTATCATAAACTACTTAAATAATATACCTATATATACACAAGTAAAAATAATATACACGCGTCAAAGATAAGTTATACTATTAAGCAACTAGCAACAGCATATAGAAAACATCAGCAAATTTAATTTAATGAATCGGTGATGTAGAACTTTTTCACTTGACCTCTGAATATATGAATAGATGGAGCACTCCTTATAGAAACAGGTAGTGAGTTCCACAGTCGTACGGCTTTGACCGTAAAAGAGTTATCATAAAAGGTGCTAGAGTGTAGAGGCATTACGAGAGCCAAGTTTTCTGATGACCTTAAAGAATACGAGTTGGAAAAGTGAAGGAAATTGAATCGTTCCTTAAGGTAGCGCGGGGAAGACTGACTGAACAAAATATTGTACAGAAGACAGAGGATATGAGTATTCCGGCGAAGACGTATAGGGAGCCACTTGAGCTTAGAACGAAATTGAGATACATGATCATATTTGCGCAAGCCAAATATAAATCTTATACAAAAGTTTTGAAGACGCTCAAGTTTATTTAACTGGTCTTCAGTGAGATCTAGATAGCAGATGTCAGCATAGTCGAGAATAGGAAGCAACAGAGATTGTGCTAGAGCAATTTTAGTGGTAATAGGCAGAAAGTTTCGCAGTCTTCTAAGAGAACTTGCTGCAGCGTATAGTTTACGACTGGCGTCTTGCAGCTGACTAGCCCAACTCATACAGCGATCCATCGTTAAGCCCAAGTTTTTACAGTTAACAATTATTTTAATATTCTCAACTCATTCTGGCCACTAGGGGCCCAATACTTCTATACTTCATATATAAATTATCAATACATCAGAACAGTTCCGTGAGAACCACACTAGCGCCATCTATCAAACTTAAAAGAACTAAGTTAAACTTTTCTAAATCTTTGTAGTAACGTTTTAAGATCACCACTAATTATTACTACAACCTAAAAATCTATGCATACTCACTACCTGTAAAACTGGGACTCAAAACCTACTTCGTATGTACACCTTTCCTTTTCTTGAACAAAGAGAGCAAGAGAAAACCATATTCATTCAATATTTAACCCATCTTCTTCTATACTACACTTATTCACTAAAGAAAACTACATCCCATTTCACATTGACGGTCCCTCCATTTTATCTCAATCCTAATAACAATATTCAAATATAAAACACGCGGCGGTACGTTCCGTTTGGAATGCAATCGTGCGAGAAATTAGGGGCAAGTAAGAAACATGTACACTCTAAATTGAAATCTGTCTCGGGTTGTTGAGGCGGTTCCATTGAGGTGCGAGTTAGAGGAGATTAGCGGAAATTGCGCTGATTATTTCCATGTTGTCTATTTGCGATGTGTGCTATCATGGTAATTTCATGCTGTAAAGCTGTGCGAGACCATTGAATGTGAAAGGCGATTTACAGCATTATTTACTCTTATTATATATCGAATCTTGCCAAGTGCCCTATCTATTAACAGGACACGGGGCTTGGTTTTATACGTCACGCACCGGTTCGCCCCCTGTTATCGCCCCCTGTAATTTAAAAGCGTCTTTCAGCCCTTTTTACGGTACCCGTTCGCCCCTCAGCACAGGATGAACTTATTTTTAATAATTATGAAGTACCCGTTCGCCCCTTGTTGTATTGTAATCTGAATTTTATTTCACTGTGACTACAATTTATTTTGGTTGATGGCTTTAAAAGTTTTTCTAAAGCTGTATGTTGACATAGACTACAGGAGGGGCGAACGGGACCATTTTATCTTTTAAGGGCCGGGCCTACGGGTTCAGTTAGGCTATCAGGGGAGACACCGCGTCGGTGCAGGGGGGAGCATGTCATCGAATCTTCCCCTGGTGACAAGACGGGCACCGGTGCGTTCCATACGGAGATCCCGGAGCACCTCCAAAGTGCTGATGTCGGCCACCCTGGGGTTTTTAGTAATAGCGCTAGAAATCTGACACGCCCCGCGGGCTTCCGGCGAGGCTCGCGGAAGTCCTACGCAGGATTTTTCCTAGTAAAAAAAGCAATCAGGGGCGAAACATACGGGGTGAATGGGTGCGAGACCGTTTTATGCAATATCAAAATAGCCTAATCAAAAAATCACACTTACATACATACTTTGAAAAAATAGTCAAAAATCACATGCACTTACATTATTATTGTAAAAAATCCTCTGAATTGTATTACAATATTAGTACAGTTACAAGTATTGTGAGAATTGTATACCAACTTTAGCCACTACGTCACATACATTGATCCACGCAGTCCTGAAGCATTATGTCATTATTTTGCTCACATACAGGGCGACAAGTTCACTCGGCTATATGACTTCTACTGTCTTATTATTGCGATCTCTATACAGTCATGCAAAGTCATGCATCTTGTGGCCCGCAGCTAAAATCAGAACTAGCGTTAGTTTCGATTTGTCATTAAGTGAAATGTCACTTCATGATAGTCGCAGAGTTGCCGTTTGCTTAAACTCAAACCATTTATTTTGCATAAACCCTGCGAGGGTGTTTACAAAGTGTCATATTAACATTTTTTTAACTTACTAATCTACCACCGGACCGGAACTCGGCCTCCACTGAGAAGATCCGGCGCGAAACTCAGTGGGCTTGTCTTTTTTGTGTAATTCTCCATTCATTTTTTTTTCATAATTCTTTGAATAGATACATACATTTTTATATTATACAAAATCGTTAATGCGATCTAGCTCCAGTGTGATGCCTTACGACTGAGATATAAGACTATTTTTAAATATGTTATAATAAAAATTCTCCACAAGCAGTACCCGTTTACGAGTACGTCTACTTGAGCAGCCATCACCTCCCTCGATCATATTAGTGAGAAAGAAGTGACCCGCACTAAATAGACACCGCAAGAGTAGACTTTTGAGTGAGCATGGCCAATCCCAGACCCCAGAGTGCAGTGAGAAAAACTCTACAAAAGGAGCAGTAATTCGAGCTCGTTTGGCACGACACGCTTGTTTTTTTTTCTTATTTTTATAAAACGTAGCCCCACACTAGGATTTATTCCTGTGTCGTGGGTGCGTTTACAAACATGAAAGTTTACACACACAAATACCCAAACCGAAACAAATAATTGTGGATCACACAAAGATTTATCTCGTGCGGGAATCGAACCCGCGACTATTAGACACAGTAGGCGGAGCGGCTTAACATCTAAATCGTCCGTCAACGCTACGCTTTGACAATTTTGTTTACAAAACACGTCTTTGTGTTTTATGGCCAATAATCGTCAATAAAATAAATAGACACTCGAGCAGACCAGGGCAAGAAACTCCAGCCACTCCTTTAAAACAAAAGCTGTTCTGTATACACTGTCAGTTGTGGGGTGTAGGAGTTTAGGAAATTAACCTAAGTTCTTTTTTGATTAGTAACTGTGCGGACCCATCTGTTGAAATATATCCCTGGAAGTAGAAAAATTTTACTTAATGATAACCGTAATTTCACACCAACACACCCTGACAATGTCATCCATCCAAAATATCCTTGTCGCACTGTATGTGGTTTCTGCGCATAATAGTCATATAATAATAATATTAGCCCTGTTAAGAAACTGCCCTACTGTTGGGCACGGCCTCCACTTAAACTGAGAGGGTTTAGGCAGTAGTCCACCACGCTAGCCCAGTGCGCGTTGGCGAACTTCACACACCTTCAAGAAACTCTTAGGCATGCCGGTTTCTTCACGATGTTTTCCTTCACGCTTAAAGCAAGTGATAGTTAACTTTTAATACGCACATGCTTTCGAAAAGACAGAGGTGCGTGCCTGGGTTTGAACCCGAGACCCCTGACTTTGCAGTCAAACGGTATAACCACTAGGCTATCACTGCTTTTTCAATTTTTAATAGTCATATAGCGAGATAGATTACGACGTGCTCACAGTGCTGCAAAACTGCGGAGTTTTTAGCAATCATCAAGTTTAAGCAGCATTTAACCCAGTCTCTCTGAGATAGGTGACCGTTTGGGGCATTTTCATGTTAAACCATCTTCGTATTTCATAAGGCAGGTTATGCTGTGGTTGTGGTTAAGTAATCTGGTATTCGTTAGCCAAGTTATATGCCTTGTTGGAGGCTTGATATGTTTTGACCGCAAATGTTTGCACGAATCCGCACTTGATCCGCATGGTAAAGTATGATTTATTCTCTTTATCCTCAATTTGTGAGAGGGCTTTGTCCAACAGTACGGCAGTTTAGGCTAATTTATTATTTATGATAGATGATAGACTAGTTTATCCTCGCAACTTTGTCCGCATTGAGTTTAGACAGGGAACTAAAATTGTTCCGAGATAAAAAGTATCTTATGTGTCTTCATGCATTCCTCCGTTCGCAGTGACGGTGTGCAGTCGTTAGCTAGACCCCACTCGGTGTCTGTCACTAAAATTGTAATTTAATCTGTGATTGGTACAATATTCGAACTTTCAATTCCTTGTCACTCCTAATAAGTATTAATTGTTAATTCCCCCCTCGGGGTGTGTGTGAAAGTGATAGCTGAGATTTTGTCAACTACGTAATCTCTACGTGTGAAGTAGCGACGCGCTTAATTGGCGGAGCGCCGAGTCACGTGACGAGTGACGAACTCGCAGCTGTTGGAGTGGGGCCGGCCGCCATAACCGGTTAGCCAAGGCACCCGATCGTAGTACCCCGTAACCAGCGCTCGCTTATTGCACGTCTGACGTCATCGAGGCCGTAGCGCTCTTATCGTCTACGCGCACAGCTACGATAATCACGTGCTGTTACGATTACTTGATATAACAATAGACTACGCGCACCGCCGTACGCTGAGACACCCGACTGTTTATTGCGTGGTTCTTGGTAACGAAACCCACCCGCGATTTATCCGAAGATGCAAAGATTGGCACGCAGCCGGACCTCACGCGTCCATCCGCAGGGGATCTCTAAAGTAATGTTGCGGTACGCAATAAACGCCCCAAACCGGACTATTTTACCTCCCCTTTAAGAGACTACGACGAGATTAAAGATATGATTTCATCTGTTATTAAAGAACTAAAGGAATTAAAAACTCAAAACGAGGAAATCCGTAAGTCTCACTTAGAAATTCAAAAGGATATAGAATTTATAAATAGTAACTACGAGGACATGAAAATACGCATCGAGGCGTTGGAAAAACAAAAATATATAGACCGAGAGTATATACACAAATTGGAAAATAAATTGCAAGACTTGGAACACGCTTCCCGTTCATCTACTATTGAGATAAGAAATCTTCCGGCAAGTGTGGCAGAGAAAACCCAAGACCTGATGACAACAGTTTGTACTATTGGCAAGGAACTCGGCACTGAGGTCAAACCATCGGACATACGAGACACCTATCGCATTCCGACTAAGACCAATATATACAAACCGATTGTAGTTGAATTCACCTCGGTACAAAAAAAGGATTCCTTCCTCTCATCGGTCAAACTGTACAATAAAAGCAAAGACCGCAACTGCAAGTTGAATACTAGTGTATTGGGAATACCGGGTAAAGCCGAACCCCTTTTCATCACTGAATATCTTCCTCCATCCATGAAGAAACTATTCTTCCTTGCTAAACAATATGCTTCTAATAATGGCTACAACTACTGCTGGGTAACAAATGGTAGAATTTACTTGCGTAGACAAAACGGTGGCGAGCTTTTTCGCATTGTTTCTGAGGAATCCCTCCGCTCTTTGCCCACTAGCAGTAATGTTGCAGTTAACTCCTAATCTGGTATCTTTTTTTTATGTTTTTTACAGCTTATTTTTTACTTTTGTGTTTATAATAGATATTTGTCAGTGTAATATAAATGCGGGATCCAATTTTTGCCTTGCATATTGTGTTTATAGTAGTAATTTACTCAATATGTCACACTCTACAACTACATATTTTAACAGCACATTTCTATTTAGTCCACGAATCACTACCTCTATGCAAACCCTTACTTCAATTACCAGGTGTGCCTCGCATCCAATTTTTATTTCGGTTAGTATGTTCCTTTTGCTACCTTATGTCATCAATTACATATTCTCTTGCAATTTAAATGTATTCAATGGCTAATAACATAAATTCATTACAAAATGCTTTGGACTGTTTTGAAATCTCTAATGTATACACATGCCTACCATCGTGTTGTTTCAATTATGTCCACCCTGCTAGCAAATCTTTGAAGATAATTCACCAGAATATCCGCAGTATCGGTAGAAACTTTGATGAATTACTCACCATGCTCCAAACAACTGCACTGGATTATGATATTATAGTATTGTCTGAGTGCTGGCTTAATAAGACCAATAACACACCAACTTTGAATGGCTTTAATGTATGTAAAACGATGCATAATAGAAATCAAAATGATGGGGTGGTTGTTTTTATTCGTGCAAACATTGATTATCACTTAACCGAACCCTCATTTTCCGAGGCCAACTGTCTTTTTCTGGTTATTGTTGATAAGAATCAGAATCAGAATCAGAATATTTTTTATTCATGTAAACCATTACAGTATTTATGAATCGTCAGAAAAGTAACAAAGACTCTACCGCCCCTTCGGAATGTCATTCCTGTGGAGAAGAAGGGCAAGAAACTCCACGGTTACTCTTTTAAAATAAGAAATTACAAACTTTTTCATCTACATTCTGTTGTGGGGTATGGGAGAACAATGTAGGTTGGTCATCAGGTGAGTCTAAGTTAAAAAAGTGAATAATACTATTTATGAGAATGGCTACATGGTTCCCTCATTTACAAAAAAAGTACATATTGTGTTAAATTAATAGAAGGAAGAGAGGTAATGTTAAATAACAACAGTTGAATAGGTTGTCATGACTCAAGTGGAGCTGGAATAGCATCTATCCAAACATTTTTATCTTTTAAATAATCTTCTATTGATTAATAAGCTTGCTTACAAAGTGTTCGTTTTACACAAGCTTTGAACTTATTTTCACTAAGTTTAGTGACGTCAATGGGAATTTTGTTATAAAATCTAACACAGTGCCCCATGAAAGACGTGTGAATTTTTGACAGACGAAACTGCGGTTGGTCTAATTTATTTCTATGTCGTGTGTTATAGCAATGCCTATCACCTAGCTGATTAAAAAGATCTACATTTTTTCTAGTATACATAATGTTTTCATAAATATATTGACATGGTACCGTCATGATATTAGCTACTTTGAACAGTTCTCTTAAAGAGTCACAACTACTCAAGCTATAGGTGGCCCTAATAGCCCTTTTTTGCAAGATAAACAGACTCAATGTCCGCTGCCCTACCCCACAATAATATACCGTAAGACATGACACTATGAAAGTAGCTAAAATAGACTATCCTCGCGGTGTCCACATCAGTTAGTTGTCTGATCTTCCTTACGGCATGGGCAGCGGAGCTAAGCCGTTTACCTAAATTCTCAATATGAGGACCCCATTGTAACTTGGAGTCAAGCGTAATCCCTAAAAAAGATGTATCATTAATGAACTCAAGTTTCTCATTGTTCAGTATAATATCATGTACAGTACTTTTTACATTTGGCAAAGAAAACCTTATACATTTCGTTTTCTTGTTATTGAGCACTAAATTGTTGGATGTAAACCAGTTATGTAGTTGAAGAATAGCGTCATTTACTTCGTCAAAGTTATTAACATGTCTACCTACTTTAAAAATCAAAGAGGTATCGTCAGCAAATAACACTATCTTCGCTCGATTTTTAATTACTTCAGGTAGATCATTTATGTAAACTAAGAATAGGAACGGACCCAGTATCGATCCCTGTGGAACGCCCATTTTAACTAAAGAGCCTAGAGATTTAGTTTGATTTATTTGAACACACTGTTGTCTGTCCTCTAGGTAAGATTTTAAAAGATTAAGTGCTTTACCATGGATACCATAGTGCTCCAATTCAAGCAGCAGTGTTTCATGTTTCACACAATCAAATGCTTTGGAAAAAGATCACAAAAAATGCCAATGGCGTCCTGTGAGTTCTCCCAGGCATCGAAGATATGCTTTATTAGAGTTACACCGGCGTCAGTAGTACAACGCCCTTTGGTAAAACCAAATTGCTGATCGTGCAGGATGTTGTTTGCGTTAAAATGATCTAGCATTTGCATGAGCATTATCTTTTCGAACACTTTACTGAGCACTGGCAAGACAGACACTGGCCTATAGTTGTTGGCATCTTTACTATCGCCGGATTTGAACAGTGGTATTACCTTACCAAATTTCATTAAATTCGGGAAGACTCCTTGATCTACGCACATATTAAAAATAACAGCTAAGTGTGGCGCGATTGTATGTATAATGGATTTACACACTTTTACCGACATTCCCCATAAGTCTTCAGTTACTTTTAATTTTAAATCATTAAAGACTTTGATACCAGACCGGGTATTAGTGTACTCAAACCCGAACTCCACCGGACAAAGAGTAATGTTGCTTTTAACAAAAGAAATTGCAAGGGAAGAAGAGCAATTTAAGGATTTTGTTGTCCCTAACGGAATATTAGTAAAAAAAAATTCGAATTCTTGAGCTACGTCTGCCTGAATGAGCCCACGCGCAGTCTCTAGAGTAAAGTCCACACTGCGGTGCTTAGACCTCCCAGTTTCACTATTAACAATTTTCCAGGTGGCCTTAATTTTGTCATCTGCAGATTTAATTCTTTTACTTATATGTAGCGCTTTTGCTGCCTTACATACTCTTTTAAACGTTTTAGAATAATCTACAACATACCTTGCAAAACTTTCACTATTCGTTTGGGATTTTAGGTCATATAATTCATATAGCTTTTCCCTACTTCTACGAATTCCAGCGGTGGCCCAATCACAGAAGGTGAACTTGGGTTTGATATTTTTCATTTTAATGGGAAAGCTACTAGTAAATTGTACCTGTATAATTGAAAAAAGATCAGCATACAGTTTATGAGGTTCGTTTGCGTTACTCGTGTAAATATCTAATTTATTACTCAAAGCTGTATTAAATGTATGCAATGTTGCAGGTGTTATATTTCTAGATTTAACTTTAACACTTCTCAATAGAGTAATATTAGTGAAAGTGACTGTTTGCCCAGTGTGATCAGATTGTAGATAACTAACTACTGCTTGATCTATATAATCGCAATTACAAAAAACATTGTCAATGCATGTAGCAGAAGTTAATGTTATTCGAGTCGGTTCGAGGAAAACATTAATTAACTTAAAAGAATTGAATAAACGTAAGAGTCTGTCACTATACGATGTTTTTTCTAAAATATTTATGTTGAAGTCACCACAAACTACAACAGACTTGTTACTCAAGAAAGTTTTATTCAGCACATCTTCCATTACAGATTCAACTGTAGTAAAATTTTGACTGTTTGGGGGTCTGTATACACACACAATAATATGCTTATCCAGCTCAACACAAGAAATTTCAACACACTGTTCAACTGAAAGCTCAACTATATCCCTACGTTCTCTCGACTTAATATTTTTTTTAACCAAAATTAATGTACCTCCATGAAGCTTGGATTTACGAGTATAGTAACTTAAGACGGAATAATTGTTATAATTTATTAATAATTCATACGATTTAAACCAATGTTCACAAATACAAACAACATCATATTTAGTTTTTTTCCAAAAATAACTCTGTCTCTAATGATTTTGAAGAAAATCCTTGTATATTCTGATGGAAAAGTTTCAAAGTACCAGGCCTTTCTTCCTCCTTATTTAAAATATGTGATTTGCTAGAGATACTAGTCTGTACCTCTGTTGTCAGCCTCGGTCGTTTAAACAGTTTATCACAGTATTATTAGAATAACTATATAATACTGGCTCGTCTCTTACTCTAGTTTTCGTTATATTACTTATAACGGAGTTAATATTATATGCTATCAAAGTAGCCATTGTTTTTGTGCATTTCTTGGGAAGAAACATACCTTCCTGTGTCAGTTTAAATCCACTAACAAACTTATTAGTGTCAAAAAACAAAACATTATCATGTTGACATGATATCATATACATATAATTATTCAAGTAGTGAATAAGTTTATTTTGTTTTTCTGACAGGTAGTCAGAGTAAGGAAAGGCACACAACATTAATTTTCCTTGGTTTAATTTTAATAAGGTGTTAATACCATCCACAATGTCCTTTTTTTGGATGCCTAGACTGTTACCAAACAACAAAACAATTGTAGTGATACTATCTATTTTTGTCAGTAAAATTCTATCTATCAATAACTTATAGGGCAAATTATTAAAACAAAAGTTGGTTGCAATCTGATTAAGTTCATTGTGTAGAAGTGCACCAAAGCCTGCTCCAATTTGGTCTGAGAAAACTAATGTTCTATAACTCACTATCGAATTACTAGTTTCTTGCACGGGTATTACATGCCTGGTCTGAGGAATAGATTTCGAAGGGGCACAGGCACACGAGATATTGTTGGTCAGAGACTCATATCTTTCTGCATTATATCTTACCAAATCAATTAGCTCGCTAACCTCCTGCATCCGTTCACATAATTGTGTCTGAGCGGCTTCATATTTACTAAAAATATCCTTTAAAGTCAATTCCTTAAATAGTAATTCGTTTTTTAATTGTTGTGTTTCTATATTGTACCTAGATTCACTATATTCTAATTCTTTTGTACAGGTATCCAACTTATTTAATAATTGGAAACGCTCTTTTCTAAGACAAACATTAGTTTTAAAGTAATTTTGCCTTGATAGTGCCTTTTTTGTTTTTTTAATAATGGATTTAATTTTTAAATACCTTTTAATTTTATTGTGACCTCTAATTGAAGGACGTTTGTTTATGGTATCATCACCAGTCAAATCTATAATGGCTGGCATGTCACATACACAACTGGACCCTTTACCGACTAACTCATCATAAAAGCTCTGGGTAGCAACAGTTTGTTTGTTAACTTGGAGGGATTCTAAATCTGAAATAGCCTTATGGGCCTCACTAAGTTGAATTTCAAGTTCTGTTATGCGTCTTAGAGCCAGTTCATGTGTGTCACCGCACTCTTCTAAACTAGATACAATGTCACGAATATGTTGATTTTGGTCAAGAATGTCCATATATTTTATGTGCAATTCAGCCAACTCCTTCTTGAGCTCAGAGTTTTTATCAATAATGTTCTTTACTTCCACCTCGCTGTCATCTCTCTCCTGCAGCAGTTGTTGGCACAGTTTTCTCGAGGACTCCAGTTCCTTAAGAGTTGCCCGGAGCTTGTCCTCTGTATCCCGGGTCATTGCTCTGCGGGTCATCATTTTACTGGAAAGTGCGAATAGGTGTTAGTAACAATGAAAATATTATTTAAAGAGCTTTGTTAAAAGGTAATAAAGTTTATTAAATATAAGGTAACAGAATAGGAATGTGACTGTTAGATAAACAATAAAAATAGAATAGTTAAGACAGGGAACTAAGTTCAGGGAAGTAACTAAATATTACAATTAGTATAAAATGATTAAAAGGAATACAATTGAGCAAGCTTAATGATTATTGCTTGCAAGAGGATAGGTTGGCATTATCGCTATCTACCGATCTCCATCCTTTATAAAATTAGACAAATTCTATAATGAATTAGATGACTTACTGACGTCCCATAGTTGCATACAGAATCTTGTTTTAGTTGGCGATATCAATATCAACATTGCTTCTGATAGTATTAGTAAGGACAAAGATCACTATCTTAATCTAATCTCCGCTCACGGCATGATTACGGCTTACTATTCTCCTACTAGAAAAGACAGTTGCCTCGACCATGTCTTACTCAAAACTAACGTAGTTACCTCTACCATTAAACTGGAATCGCATATTACGGATCATATACCTATAAGTCGTGAAGTCCGATGGAATGTTGTGCGAGGCACAAGGGGGTTTCAGGTCTGGAAGAGGATGTTCGGATCAAGTCTTCTCACTCCGCAACATCGTAGAGAAGCATCTGGCAGTGGGCCGGAAGGTTTTCTGCGGTTTTGTAGATCTGGAGAAGGCATTTGACAGAGTTGTGCGAAAGAGACTTTGGGACATTTTGCCAGAGTATGGTATAGATGGCACTCTGTTGCGAGCCGTCCAGTCCACTTATGTGGACTGCAAGGCATGCGTACGGGTGGGTGGTAACAGGTCACCCTGGTTTAACGTTAAAATCGGCGTCAAGCAGGGTTGCGTGTTGTCCGCTAGACTGTTTATAATATATCTGGACAAAAGTCTCCAAAGACTGAAAGCGATGAATGAAGGTGTACAAATGGGTGACTTAGTGGTAAACCATCTACTTTATGCAGATGACGCGGTTTTAATAGCGCCAACAGCCACTGATCTGCAAACACTAGTCACAGTTATGAAAGACGACTGCATGATCAATGGCTTACACTTGAATGTGAAGAAAACCAAGATTATGGTTTTTGAAAGGGAAGAAACCAGAACGAATGTAAGGATTGTGGTTGGTAACGATGTGCTGGAGCAAGTGAATGAGTTTGTATATCTTGGATGCGCCTTCAGTAAGGATGGGAAATACACCGCTGACATAGAGAGAAGAGTGAGTGCAGGGAACAGAGTGAATGGTGCGATGGGAAAGCTACTCGGGAGCCGGCACTTAAGCCATAAGGCGCAGCTGGCCATACATAACGGAGTTCTTGTCCCAACGCTGTTATATGGTAGCAAGAGCTGGGTATGTAAGAAGGAGAATGAAAGTAGGATAAATGCGGTAGAAATGCGAGCTCTGCGGAAGATGTGCGGAGTGAAGCTGACCGACCGCATTAGCAACAGCATAGTAAGACAGCGAGTAGGTATGAAAGATAGTATCGGTGTAAAGATGAGAAAGAGCATGCTCCGTTGGTTCGGGCATATAGAAAGAATCAGAGGAAAGAATGACAAAACAGATATACAATGTGAAAGTGGAAGGATGCAGGTACCGGGGAAGACCTAGACTATCTTATCACGACCAAATAAACCGAGTCTTATCTGATGGAAAAGTCAAGAGTCTCCGTAACCGGCGAGCGTGTATGAGACAAACTATGAGAGTCGAGGAAGCCAGAGAGGTATGTAAGGAAAGAACCTGTTGGAACTCTGTACTCTCTGCCTACCCCGCAAGGGATCTGGCGTGAGGTTATAGATAGATAGATAGATAGATATACCTATAATTATATGTATCGAATTGATAAACCTGAAAAGAACTAACAAACCCACTAAATTGCACTACGATCACAATGCTACTGTATATGACATCAATAACCTTGACTTTTCGGTGGTCTTAAACACGAATGATGTGGATTTTGCTACCGATACTCTGGTAGATATGCTAGGTGCGACTATTAACAAAAACTCAAAAACAGTTCTGGTTCTGGGCTCTTAAGATGCATACGTCATAGGGATAAACTTCATAAGAAAGCCAAAGCATTTTCTGATAACCTTATCTTGAAAAAAAGTTACACACGCTACAGGAACTTTTGTAACCTTATTTTACGTAAAGTTAAAAGAGAGTACGAAAGGAAAGAATTTATTAAAGCTAAAGGTAACCCAAAACGCACCTGGGATATTTTAAAAGAAATTGCATGTATTCAAAGCACAAGGTCCTCAGCAACAGAACTTCTTTGTTCGGGAAATGATCCAATGGTATCTCTCACTGAAGTAAACACCTTTTTCGTTGATATAGGCAAACGGTTGGCGAGCAATATTTTACTGACCACTCATAATAACCAAGTATCTGGAGGCACTATCAATTCTCGAATAAGTAATTCTCTTGTACCCGCGGATGCATCCCAGATAGATGTATTAATTAGAAACCTCCGTCATAATTGTGCAGTTGGCTCAGATGGAATCTCGAGTAAATTACTAAAAACCTGTAGTAAAGTTCTAGTTGCCCCTCTTACACACATCTGTAACTTATCCATAGCTACCGGGATCATTCCAGGCACCTTTAAAACAGCATTAATACATCCTATACATAAAACGGGCCCCAAAAACATTGTTAATAATTACAGATCCATCTCTATTCTGTCGGCAATGTCGAAGGTCTTAGAGAGGATAATAAATACTCAATTAAATAATTTCTTAGATAAATATAACCTTATATCAAAAAACCAGTTTGGCTTCTGTTCTGGAAAATCTACGCTAGATGCGGTTGAATCGTTCACCAAAAACGTTACTAGCCATCTTGATTCAAAAATTAAATGTATAGGCATCTTCCTTGATCTCTCTAAGGCTTTCGACACAGTCTCCCATCAGCTCCTTTTAGCCAAGCTACTAAACATTGGTGTTAGGGGTTCCTGCCTGAAACTACTCACTAGTTATTTACTGAACCGCTCTCAGATTGTCAAAATCGGCGACTATGCCAGTGATAAACAATTTCTCTCTTACGGCATGCCCCAAGGCAGTGTCCTAGGTCCCACCTTGTTCAAAATATATATTAACGAACTATGTGAACTAAAAATACCTCATTGCAAAATTCTATCCAATGCCGACGACACAGTTCTACACATAGACGGGGTCTCTTGGAATGATACCAAACTTCACGTAGAATATGCACTAAGAATCGTGATGCAGTGGTTGAACAATAACCTACTAACGCTAAACATTGATAAACCCAATTTCCTAACATTTTCCCTAAAAAAATCCACCAACCCACCAGATTCCTTTACCATAACGGCACACACCTGCGATCAATCTAACAACTGCTCTTGCCTTAACTTAAAAAGGTGTTGTACAACCAACTATCTGGGAGTTACTATTGATGACGCATTAAACTGGCATGCTCATATTGACAATATGTGCTCCAGAGTCCGTAAATTGATATTTATCATGAGAAAACTTCGGCCCTCAGCCGACCGTGAGACTTTATTTATGGTTTATGATTCCTTAGCCAAGTCTATTATCTCTTATTGTATTACTGTATGGGGTGGTGCAGATAAAACTGCCTTAATTAAGTTGGAGAGGGCGCAAAGGGCTGTCCTAAAGGTGATGTTATTCAAACATTTTCGATATCCCACATTAAAACTATACGAAGAATGCAAAATATTGACTGTCAGACAATTGTTTGTGCTCCTTGCAGTTTCACGTCGACACCACTCTGTTGTGCATTATCCACTAACAATCTTAAATCGCCGAAGAAGACCTATACCATGCCTACGTGAAAAAGTACGCACGACCTTTGCCTCTAGACAATATGAATACCTAAGTTCTAGTTTATATAACAAAATTGACGAAAAATTACACATTGTATCACTTGTGAAATTTAAAGTAGCTGAGATATTAAAGGAGTGGCTGTTGCACTTGGATTTTGATTCGACTAAGGAACTGGATTGCACTTGTTGGACTTTACACTAATAACACAACTCAAAATATAATGATCACCCAGTGACTCACTGACATACACTACACATCATTTTTCTTTGTTTCGTTATCTATTTTTTCTTACTTATTTATACAACATCTGTATGATACCCGTAAATATAGCACTGATTGATAGCTATGACTGACACTGAATGTAGCTAAACTATGCACTGGCTATTTCACTGTTGAACTGAGGATCACTGTCTCCCATAACACAGATTTACTCTAGCTTGGGAGACAGAAGATTCTCAATTTAGTACCATATCAGCCTTAATAGTATTGTTTTGTTAATAGTATTGTTTTGCTAATTGTATCGTTGATTCTTTTCTTTTATATACTATCCTTTATATAACGAAATAATCTTATGTAACTTTGTTTACTTGGTTTATACTTTATGGCAAGAAATAAAGAATTATTATTATTATTATTAAATTCAGGTAATAAACTATATGTGTAACAAATTTCATCCAAATCCGTTTAGCCGTTTTCGCATGATTGAGCAACAAACATCTATACATACAAACTTTCACATTAGTAGGATATTTTTTGGTAAAATATAATGTACATTTTAAAAAGCAGAATATTGAATGTAACGATTTCATTGTGCCAGTCCCTAAAACGCAAACCGTTACAATTTAGATAATTGAGTAATAGAGTTTTATTAAGTTTTTAGTTTTTAAATAATTACGCAAATTTATGAACAGTATATAAAATTTTAATGAAAAGTAAAGTAGACTTTGGATGTATTTTTATCTTCAAAATCTTATGACTTACACCACAGATAATACTGTCCGTTATTTCTTGAAGTGAGTTTTACGTTGTGAATACGTAATTCATGAAAACCTTTTGAGGTTTCGACTGAATTTTTTCCTGTACCTTTTATATATTTGAACGGAGAAAGCTCGGCTATTCCTTTTTATAAAACATTGGCTGAAATAATTGAGATTGCGCTGTGAACGGTACTTAACATCCAAAACGAATACCTACCGAAATAAAAATAAAAGTTACTTTATAAATAAAGGTCACTCCTTAGACCGAGTCTTATGTGAAGCACAAGTCAAGAGTCTCCGTAACCGGCGAGCATGTATGAGACGAACTATGAGAGTGGAGGGAGCAAGAGAGGTATGTAAGGAAAGAACCTGTTTGAACTCTATACTCTCTGCCTACCCCACAAGGGATCTGGCGTTATAATGTAGATAGATAGATACATAGATAGACTCCTTCAATTTAATTTTGGCATTGTCTTAATGGTCAATTCAGCGATCACGAGGTCCGGGGCTCGAAGTCTAAGTGCTGTTGTGGCACTTTAGAGTCTGGAATTGTGCTCGGTATAATGACAATTAAATCGATGAAACAGTAGTTTATCGTGACAATACTTTCACCAGCACTCGGATAATTAAAGATATTTTGACCAACTTTTATTTAACTTGCACTGTTTGTATGTCAATCTGTCTGTCTTTCGGGTTCAAATCTTGTGATACGTTTTTAACACTTGTAGTTATCCGATTAAGGTAAATCAGGCATAGGTATATGAGTTCGGTGACAATGCAATAATATGGTACCATGAAGCTGGTCTGGTAATGGAGTCTGAAGGTGGCCATAGGACCATGTTAACTGTTCAACATAATTCTCTCGTGTTTAGGCTTGTTAGATTGGTATTAAATAGTACTTTACACCCAGATGATGAAGCTGAAAGGTGACCAATAGAACCACCCAAATACTTAATATAGCCCCACCCTGTTGGGGCTTATTGGATTGCTCTCGACGAGTACTGTACACCCGAATGGTATCTAAGGTTTTATGTTGGAGCTAAAATGTAGTCACGGGAATTACTCAACAAAACCACGTCAAATGTTGGCTTGTTATTTGTAATGGCAAGGACTATGGACCCAAATGGTGTCATAGGTCAGATGTTGGAACCGGAAGATAGCCAATGGAACTATCCAACTAAGCAAGATATTTTCCTTTTTTTGCTTTGAAGCCTTGTTTTAAAAAAGGTATTTTAAAATAAAAATATTCTTCTTTTAGTTTTCTTTTGACAGTACGTTAGTCCTTTGGTCCTAGCTGCCATTTAATCTTCTCGGAGGTGTTCAGAGGGTAGCAACCTGCGAGATTTGCCTAGAACCCACGTAGAGGGTACGTATGTATTCACATATGTTAACTGGACATAAATAAGCAATAATGTGTCATACATTAACAAAGTGCGATTGAAAATTGAAAGTTGATGCTATATAATTAGAGTATTAAATTAAATGCCACGTTTTATTTGGTTGAAAGGGTGTTGTTTATTTGTGTTCAGCTGTAGTTATGTCCTGTACTAACTTATTAATATTTTTATTGTAGGTCGGAATATTACGGTATTATTAATGCGGTTATTATTGCTGGTATTGTCATCAAACTAAATCGTGACCTAGAGGCTATTAAGAATTGGTCTGACAGGTTTGGTGTCACGGTGAATCCTACAAAGTGCCAAGCGATTCTAGTTGGAAGCTCTAGGCTTATAAGCAGGGTCGATGTTGGTTCTTTGCCTCCACTTAAATTCAACGGGGTAGTTATCCCCCTGGGCTCCAGCGTTAAGAATCTCGGTTTGCATATTGACACAACACTTAGCTAGCAAACACAAGTCACGGCTGTCGGTCAAAAAGTTACCGGAACGTTACGATACCTGTATCGATTTAAAAACTTGCTTCCCAGCAACACGAAAGCAATGCTTGTGCAGTCCCTGATATTTCCTATCTTCGACTATGCTGATGTGTGCTACTTCGACCTGAACGCAGATCTCCTCAATAAACTAGACCGCCTACTTAATAACTGCATTCGATTCGTCTTCAATTTGCGTAAATATGATCATGTGTCGGAGCATCGATCACTATTAAAGTGGTTGCCTATTCGGAAGCGTAGAACTCTGAGGGCACTGACAACTTTATTTTCTATCCTTTATTCTCCAGTCTCGCCCGCTTATCTTACTTCTCAATTTCAGTATTTATGCTATAATCACAATAAACATCTTCGCTCTTCTGATAATCGTCTTCTTCAGTGCCCCCCTCATACTACTGATTTCATTCACTCTCCCTTCTTCGTCCAGTCTATCCTTCTTTAGAATGCTTTGCCTTTGGAACTCCGAATGGCAACCAATCGTCCCTCTTTTAAAAAAAGGCTGCAGGACTATTTGCATAAAAGGCCGGATTCTCCTCAATGTTAGTTGTTCCATCTCGTTATCTCGCACAGTTCTAGTTCATGTATGTATTGTATAGCTATATATGTATGTATATATTTGTGGTATTTATAAATATATATTATGTATCGTTATATATAATATGTAATTACTAAGTGTTATAAATAGGTAATTAGTTGTTATTTATATTTATTAATGTAACTTTTTTCCACTTGTATAATCTCGCACCTACCACACTACCAGGTAGACTGGCAGAAAATGCCGTAGGCATTAAGTCCGGCTATGTACATTAGTGCATTAAGTATAAATAAATAAATAAATTAATTACTGACCAACTAATTAGGAGTGATGATGGTTAAGCAGCCAAGGTTAAGCAGCATTCGACTCGGCCGGGCTGAGATGGGTGACCGTTTGTAATATTTTCATATTCGAGCGCTCCGTGCTTCGGAAGGCACGTTAACCCGTTGGTCCAGGTTACCACGTAATGTGGTATTCGAAAAGGCTTGATAAGTTCCAACAGCAGGTGGCCTTAAACCTGCCTCCCGCAATCCGCACTGAGTCCGCGTGGTGGAGTATGACCTAATATCTCAGCAGTGAGACAGTATAGGCTAATAATGTAATTTGGAATACTAAAATTAAAATACGTACAATGTAAATGTTGGCAATAGGATTATAAGAATATTTTATAAAAGCACTTGGCTCCTCGCGGAACAATTAATATCAGTGGCTTAGATAAATTTGATTAATATAAGTAAACTAACACCACCCAGAGGACAGATATCAAATATAGCGTGTGATATTTATTACTTGAATACGTGTAACTAGGCTTGGCTCGCGAATTAGCACGCGTCAAGCCACGTGGTCTTCTCCACCGTGTTAGATTTCGAAGCAAGTAGGTATGAAAGATAGTATAGGTGTAAAGATGAGAAAAGGTATGCTCCGTTGGTTCGGGCATATAGAAAGAATATCTTAAGAAAGATGACAAAACAGATATACGATAAGAAAGTGGAAGGATGTAGGTACCGGGGAAGACCTAGACTATCTTACCATGACCAAATAGACCGAGTCTTATCTGAAGGACAAGTCAAGAGTCTCCGTAACCGGCGAGCGTGTATGAGACGAACAATGAGAGTGGAGGAAGTCAGAGAGGTATGTCATGAAATAACCCGTTGGAACTCTGTACTCTCTGCCTACCCCGCAAGGGATCTGGCGTGATGATATAGATAGATAGATGTTGGATTTCAATATAGTTACCATTTTTTTAAAGGGCTACCGCGATAAAAACGTGTTTTGTACTTCACGCACTTCAAGAAGTATATGTAATTTAAATTAAATAAAAAAAAAAAAAAAGAAAAAAAAAGAAGTATATGTATTGGAGACTCGATATTTGAAAATATGATTTTTTATTGTATATTTTAGAGTCTGATAAAAAGATTTCACGATTAAACGAAACTTTGTCGATAGGAAAAAAATCTAAAGTCAACTCTTTTGTTTAAGAATTTCTGATTCCAACGCGAAATACTTAAGAAATAGTCAATAGAATTTGTATAAAAACAGCAAAGTTCTTGTAAAGCAGTTTTTTATTTCATAGTGTAGTTTTTATAGAAAATGACAAAACTTGTTTTTTTTTACATACGTCGTTTATTTCCGAGCGCGCGCTCTATACAGTAAGTTAGGTTAAACGAGGGACGTATTCAAATCCATGATAGTTCATGCTTACATACCTGTAATATGCCATAGTTTGGGTAACACCAGATAAAACACTTCAGATTGGTATTGTCTGTGAGTCTCCCCCTGAACATGTTTTCCTTGCTCTTCTTCTTCTTCTTAAGACTTCCAGACCGGCCATGGTAATTTATGTCCAGGTGGGAGACTTGGTACAAAACTCCATCTCTCCAACTCTTATACGCTACCTTTAGCCAACTTTAAGCTAACAGTTCATATTCCTTTGCGCTCTCTCACTTATCTTTAATTGTAATCTTTTCTGTTGACCAAATTAAAATAAAATAAAATTTAATCTCAATCCGTTTAACTGTTTCATCGTGATTAAGTGATGAATATTCAAACATCTAGAGCTTTACATTTATTACCTTAATTTGATTATTATTAACTATTTTAATATGAAACCAGAGATGGGCAAAATTTAATCAGATTAATTATTATCAACCCCTGCTTGGGGAATATAGGCCTGATGGTGTTTTAATGATTGACAATCATAATTACATTTTGTTATCTTCAACGATTACGATTATACTTCTAATTGTAAGTAGTGATTGAAAAAAAAAAAAACACCGTTACGCCTATATTTCCCAGAGGGGGTGGCAGAGATGTACTGAGTACACCCACATTTCGCCGACGATGTTAGGTCCCATGTAATAGGGGGCGAGCCTATTGCCATACACCGGGCACAATTCCAGACTCCGGACTTGTACTGGGAATTTTTCGTTAGAAAAACTACATTTGTCCGACCTAGGATTTGAATCCAGGACCTCGTGATCACAAAGCGATGCGCTTCGCCACCAGATCAACAAGGCAGTCATGGAATATTACAAAATGCAATTGTAAGCATTAATCTGATTACACTTTGCCCATCTTTGTATGTAAGCAATGAAGGTTTTCCCGCATTCATTCGTGATATTAATAGAAGTTAATAAATAAAATCCCTCTGGGAATATAATCCCTAATAATAAGTTTATAAAAAGACTGCCTCGTTGGTCTGGTGGCAAAGCGCATTGCTTTGTGATCACGAGGTCCTGGGTCCAAATCCCAGGTCGGACAAAAGAAGTTTTTCTAACGAAAAATTCCCAGTATGAGTCCGGAGTCTGGAATTGTGCCCGGTATATGGCAATAGGCTCGCCCCCTATTACATGGGACCTAACATCGTCGGCGAAACGTGGGTGTACTCAGTACACCTCTGCCATCCCCTCTGGGGAATATAGGCGTGACGGTGTGTAAAAAGATTCCGGTTTTGGTTCTTTTTTGGGATAGTGTTTGGAGGCAGAATCAGAAATATTGTAGTAGGTAAGGTACCTACTTATATCAGGCACAATTCTAGACACTGGGCTGCTACTGGGATTTTAGATAGAACTACTCTTTGTGTGACCTAAGATTCAGAAACCGAATCAGAAAATTATTTATTCATGTAAATCATACAGTATTTATGAAACGTCTGAATAGTGGCACCGACTCTACCACCACTTCGGAATATGATTCCTATGTGGCGTTTCTTATCCACTACGTTTTTTACAATTTTCTCCATCTAGATTTTGTTGTGGACTGATAGAAGAATAATGTCGACTGGTTTATCAAATTGTTTATTCGAAGCCAACAACAAATTCAAAAGACCAACGGAACACGTGACTTCAATTCGACGGACGATTTAGCGCAATGGTTAAGTGCTTGATGTCGCTGTGTGGTGTTGCTGTTGGTCGTCACCAATGTGTCTAATAGTCGTGGATTCGATTCCCGCACGGGACAAATATTTGTGTGATCCATAATTATTTGTTTCGGCCTGGGTATTTGTGTATGTGAATTTTCGTGCTATTAAACGCACTCACGACACAGGAATAAATGCTAGTGTAGGGCTACGTTTTTATGTAATAAAATAAATAAATATATTTTCTCTTGAACAAATTTTGATTCCCAATATCCCATTACACTGACGAGCAATAAGAGTTGTTCGTTATTTTTCCACCGAATATATTTTACACCAGTGGAGAAATATACTAGGAATATTTTGATAGAAAACCGACCCTGTGATCAATCGCCGCACATGTACCAAAAGACCAACGGACCAGTCTAGTCAGTTATGAAACCATAAAGCAAAAATGTATATATACATAGCAGGTTCCGAACTATGAGAATGGAAGAAGTCAGAGAGGTTCTGCCTTCCACGCAACGGATGTCGCATGATATAATAAAAAAATAGACACAGTAGGTAGTCAAATATCTAGGCCGGCGTGACTTTATAAAAATATATTTATTTAACAATACAAATTAATAATAGATACTCAAAATATTAATGCAGTCAATTAATATTACTTAACGTTAGTGCGAACGGTAAGAGAGCTGAGTCGATATTGAATGTACTTTGCTTTGCGATGGCTATTTATAGGCATCGTCAAGTAAACAACTGTTTCTAGAACAAACCCACGCATTATGCGTCTTATTAATTGATATTGATTACTAAGCATAACAGTTATTAGAATTGGACTGAGACTAAACAAGTAACCTGATAT
This sequence comes from Phalera bucephala, assembly GCA_905147815.2. Classification (NCBI taxonomy): domain Eukaryota; kingdom Metazoa; phylum Arthropoda; class Insecta; order Lepidoptera; family Notodontidae; genus Phalera; species Phalera bucephala. The sequence goes on from LR990618.1 coordinate 29,762,734, forward strand.
CTGTTTACATGATAAATACGCAGCTGAGGCAAGTTAAGCTGATTAAGCAAAACAGTACTTGGAATTATATTCTATTCTGTTGTTATTGCATCATCTTTTAAAGTACTTACACTGAGCTGTGCTGGTCTAGTATACATAACTCCTCCCTCCATAAGTTCAAAATCAGCGTTCGATTTTTGAGAATGTTTATTTTGTTTATGTTTACATAAGGACAATATTTAAGACTTATTAATATATAAAACAATCAAAAGCACAATTATTAATATTACATAAATGATTATAGAACCTAAACTTATGCTATGCACATTCACTGAATATACGTGGTTTTCACTGAGTTTTTCACTTTTACTGTTTAACACGTGTGACAGGAACTGAAGATCTTCTAAGTTGACTTCATCTATGCTGATTGGCTGCTTGTAGATTTTCTCTGCTGCTGTGATGCTTGGTAAATTTATAACTGGAACTTGATGGAAGACTTGATTAATTAATTGTATGAGACGTTTCCTTAATGTGGTGTTTTTAAATGTGGCTTCACATTCATTATTTAGGGTTAATATATAGGTGCCAAAAATGTTGTACTGGTTAAAATCGTTTTCACAATGTTCTGTGAGAAATATCTGTTTTCCTGAATATAATAACCATGTGTCAGGCCGAATAGATTTGACCTTGACTTTTGAGGATTTCACTGTAAGTGGAGAACATGATGTAATTCGTGAAGAAAATTTCATCAAATCTGTAATGCATAAGTCTTCATTAGTGACAGATAAATCTATCTATCTATCTATCTATAACCTCACGCCAGATCCCTTGCGGGGTAGGCAGAGAGTACAGAGTTCCAACAGGTTCTTTCCTTACATACCTCTCTGGCTTCCTCGACTCTCATAGTTCGTCTCATACACGCTCGCCGGTTACGGAGACTCTTGACTTTTCCATCAGATAAGACTCGGTTTATTTGGTCGTGGTAAGATAGTCTAGGTCTTCCCCGGTACCTGCATCCTTCCACTTTCACATTGTATATCTGTTTTGTCATTCTTTCCTCTGGCATTCTTTCTATATGCCCGAACCAACGGAGCATGCCCTTTCTCATCTTTACACCGATACTATCTTTCATACCTACTCGCTGTCTTACTATGCTGTTGCTAATGCGGTCGGTCAGCTTCACTCCGCACATCTTCCGCAGAGCTCGCATTTCTACCGCATTTATCCTCCTTCTTACATACCCAGCTCTCGCTACCATATAACAGCGTTGGGACAAGAACTCCGTTATGTATGGCCAGCTGCGCCTTATGGCTTAAGTGCCGGCTCCCGAGTAGCTTTCCCATCGCACCATTCACTCTGTTCCCTGCACTCACTCTTCTCTCTATGTCAGCGGTGTATTTCCCATCCTTACTGAAGGCGCATCCAAGATATACAAACTCATTCACTTGCTCCAGCACATCGTTACCAACCACAATCCTTACATTCGTTCTGGTTTCTTCCCTTTCAAAAACCATAATCTTGGTTTTCTTCACATTCAAGTGTAAGCCATTGATCATGCAGTCGTCTTTCATAACTGTGACTAGTGTTTGCAGATCAGTGGCTGTTGGCGCTATTAAAACCGCGTCATCTGCATAAAGTAGATGGTTTACCACTAAGTCACCCATTTGTACACCTTCATTCATCGCTTTCAGTCTTTGAAGACTTTTGTCCAGATATATTATAAACAGTCTAGCGGACAACACGCAACCCTGCTTGACGCCGATTTTAACGTCAAACCAGGGTGACCTGTTACCACCCACCCGTACGCATGCCTTGCAGTCCACATAAGTGGACTGGACGGCTCGCAACAGAGTGCCATCTATACCATACTCTGGCAAAATGTCCCAAAGTCTCTTTCGCACAACTCTGTCAAATGCCTTCTCCAGATCTACAAAACCGCAGAAAACCTTCCGGCCCACTGCCAGATGCTTCTCTACGATGTTGCGGAGTGAAAAGACTTGATCCGAACATCCTCTTCCAGACCTGAAACCCCCTTGTGCCTCGCACAACATTCCATCGGACTTCACGCGCATTCTCCGTTCAATAATTTTACCGTACACCTTGGCTGCCAAGCTGATCAAACTGATGGCTCTGTAATTGGCGCAGTCATATTGTGAACCCTTGCCTTTATACAAGGGTACTATGACTGCGCGGCGCCAATCTGTAGGGACTCTACCGGTCCTCCAGCAAAGGTTTGCAAGGGCCCGGAAAGCGTCCCGGACGCAAGTTCCACCATATTTGATCATCTCGGCAGATATCATGTCTACTCCCGCAGCTTTACCGTTTTTCATACTTCCTATCGCCCATTCAACTTCTTCCATAGTGATGTCCTCCGTTGATTCTGGTGCCGCAATCTCGCCTTTAGGCACGTCTGCGGCATCAGCATCCGGGTCATCTCCATACATTTCTCCAAAATATTCACTCCACCGGTTTAGCACAGCTTGTGTGTCTGCAAGAATGTCACCATCTTTAGATTTTATCCTTTCCATTCTGGAGCCTGACGAATCACCTCGAGCCTTTCTCACCTTGCTCCAAAAGAGTTTGGTGTTGTTCTCGAAGTTCTTCGCCAGCCTCTCCTCCTCAATCATACTGGCTCTTTCACGCTTTTCTTTCACTAAAGTTTTAGTGGCATTCTTGCATTGCCGGTATATTTCTTTCTTCATCTCTGTCATACTGGCATTCAGGTTCAAAGAAGATACATAGTCCTGCCACGCTTTCTTCTTACTTTCTACGGAGCTTTGCAACTCCGCATCCCACCATGCATCACCTTTTGCTGTAATATGCTTCTTTGAGCAACCACATACTTCTTTCGCGAATTCCACCAAACTCTCTTTCAGGCTATTCCAGCATTCATCTACATTTGAGTCCGAAGAGCCTGCTGTCAAAAGCTTGTCCCGGACTCTGTCTTCATACACTCTCCTCACGCTCTCATCTTGCAACTTTTCAACCTTTAATCTTTCAAGGTCTCCGAAGGGGATACGCTCTCGCCAGTGCCTCCACTTCCTGAACAGACCACTAAACCGCGCAACTACGAGATAGTGGTCTGATTCCAGAGTGGGGCCTCTATACGCACGCGTATCTTGTAGTTTGCTTCGGAGACGGTTATCAACCAGGATCAGATCTATCATGCTTTTTTGTTCATTCCTTCTCCACGTATACATATGTATGTCCTTATGCTGGAATATCGTATTAGACACAAGGAGATCCCTTTCCAAACAAACATCTACAATGAGCTTACCTGCATCATTCACTCTCTTATCACCATAACACAGACAAATTATCTTCATAACACAGGAATTCTCCTTCGTCTATTTCTTTGCATGATTGTGATAGTGGAAGTATATCTGACCCTCTGACCAGGATTTGGGAATATTGAGGCGTTAATAGGAATGTTAGGTTTAAATGAGGATTATACATGGGAAAAGGATGAAGGTTGTAATAGTTATAGAAATCTAATTGGACAATTGGTATCGACATAATAAACGTTATTCGTTTGTCCTTAATATATGCTCTTATGTCTATACAATGTTCAATTTTTATCAAATTATCTGAATTTACTGGATACATTAATTTATCTATTTTCTCTATATCTTTAAGAGTTGATAACAATTCATCTATTTCTAAAATGGATTGATGTAAAATATTTAATCTACTGAAAGCAATAGCTGTTTCAACCTCATCTAACCTAGTTATTTAAAAAATTTGAAAATTATGGATAATTAAATCGAAAGTATTCAAGACAATTTCTTTACTATGTTGGAATTGAGTTTTATTTAGGATGAATTCTATTTCGTTAATTGTTTTGTCTATTTCAATAAAATTATTTCTCGTAGAGTTTGTCAGATTTACTAATACTCCAATTGTTTCGGAAACTAATGATATTTTGTTATCAATAGCGTTTTGTTTAGATTGAATATGACTTATTAAGGAATCGTATCTAATTGCATCTTCATTATCTAAATTGCCTGTAATGTCTTTAACTATTGAACCTAAGGGATTTAAAATACCTCTTTTAATTCTAATTGTTGGGACTAATTGATTATAGCGCTCTAATGTTAAACTCATAATATACTCAGTTTGCATTTGTGCATCTATGATATTTCCGTCTAAGAAATATACATTTAATTTTTTCTTTTAAATAATCGTTAACTTCATAATACTTGTTAACGTTATATTCAATACTGTTACTAACAAATTTTAAATCTAATATTTTAATTATATTCCAATTATAGGTGCTTATGAATGCTTGTCCTTCCTTAACTGGGAAGATTCCAGGATTATCTTCAATTTTCTGAAGTTGAAGGGCCAGGTTTTGGGCTGCCTGTACGAGGATCAGGAGCGCGAACCTGCGGAGGACGTTTTATATCTTTTATTGGGACTTTTGTGTGCCTCTGATGAGACTCTACCGGTACTGTGTTTCTATTAACTGTTCCAATGATTTTTGCTTTTTTATAACGCGGTTGGTCTTTACTTCGCCTAATATTGACACCTTTTATGAAGACGGTGTCTCCTTGTTTAAATTTTATTATTTCTTCACCGCCACGTTTTTCTCTAATTTTAATTTTGTTATTTATCATTTTATCGGTTAAGAAATCATATAAGTGTTTAGTTCTTTTACGGTGCTCTAAAACAAGTTGCTGTGTATAATTTTTTTCAAAATCAACTTCAAATGTACTGGATGAATCTGTATGACCAAAAACTACTTCAAATGGCGTAAGACCAGTTGTTGAATGTATGGACTGGTTATACAACATTATCGCTTATGTCATTACTGAGGCAGTATCCGTTATTTTCCTTTCATATTTTGCAAGTCTATAAATTTCTATTATTGTGGAATGAAAACGTTCAACAATGCCCATTGAGTTGGGGTTATGGGGTGTTCCAATATGTAAATCTATTTTATAAAATATTAACATTTCTTTAAGTAAATTATTATTGAATTCTGAACCTGGATCTGAACTTATTTTTCTTGGTACTCCGTAAATGGAAAAATATTTGATTAATGCTCTAATTATTTCTGGTGTTGTTCTATTTGAAACTTCTATGGCTTGACCTAATTTACTAAAAGAGTCCACTATCGTTAGGAAATATTTGCCTTCTATGGAAAATAAATCTATAAAAATTTCCTGAAAGGGTCTAGTTTGAGTTTGAGTTTGAGTTAATTGAAGTTTAGGATTTAAAGGCTTTCTATCGTATTTCATGGTTTTACATGTTTCACAAGAATTAATTATACTTGATACGGTTTGTTCTAAATTTTGCCAGAAAATTGTTCGTTTAAGATGAGCAATGGTTTCTTTTATGCCACGGTGACAAGTTTTGCCAATATGGTATTTTAACACTATATGACGCTGCTCATTTTCATCTTCAACATACACTACACGTTTTGTGCATTCAAAGAATTTTACTGAAACTTTTTTAAATAAAGTTACAATAATTTCTGAAAATTGTTTACGATGACGTTCATTGTCAAAGTATAGGAAATATTTTATTTTAGGCCTAATATATTCTTTAAGGAATGATTTTATTAACTGGGTATTATTTAGTGGTAAATGAACTTCTAATACTTTTTGTTTATCTCTGGATAAATTTTTAACAGTAAATTCATTTCTGTTCCAGGTGTACACAAGTATTTGATTAGGTTTAGTATAAATTGCTTCTTGTAAAATAGGAATATCGGAAGAATCCATGTTTTCCTCTGAATGGACAGTTATAAAAGATGATTCTGATTTCTCAGATGCTGTTAAGGTACTACTATTTAAAGATGGAACTGGGTTGGTTAATTCGGATTTACTTGAATTTTCGGAAGATATTGTTATGGCACTTGAGGCATTAACTTTCATTGATAGATTATCTTTTAGTATATTAATTTTTGCACGTGAAAGCGCATCAGCGTTTCCATTTTGTTTACCGGGTTTGTATTTAATTTCGTAATCAAATGCTGTTAATTGTAATTTCCAATTAGTATGTCTATTTCCGGGTTCTTTAACGGAATTTAACCACATTAGGGGTTTATGGTCACTTAATATGGTGAATTTATTTCCATATAAGTATGGCCTAAATTTTCTACACGCCCATACTATGGCTAATAATTCTTTTTCTATTGTACTATAACGGGTTTCTGCGTCGTTTAATGTTCTACTAAGATAAGCTACAGGCTTGTCACTACCTATCGGTCCTTGTGATAGTATAGCGCCAAGAGCATAATTGAATGCGTCGGTTGTTAACAAAAATGGTTTAGTGAAATCGGGGTATTGTAAGATTGGGGCGTTTGTTAAAATTTATTTACATTTCTCAAATGCATCAATATATTCTTTGTTAATTATAATTTTGTGTCTTTTCTTTAAACATTTAGTGAGAGGTTGTGTTAATTTGGAAAAATCTTTAATGAATTTTCGGTAGTAACCTACTAATCCAACAAAACTACGTATATCCGAAGGTGTTTTAGGTAACGGAAATTGTAATATGGCTTTAATTTTATCATCATTTGGTTGAAGACCATTTTCTGTAATAGTGTGACCTAGGTAAAGAACTTCTTTTCTGAGAAATTCACACTTGTCTAATGTTACTTTTAAATTTGTTTGCCTAAGTCTTTCAAATACTTTTTCAAATTTTTCTAAATTTTCTTCTAAACTACTTGAGAATATAATGATATCATCTAAGTAAACTAAACAATAGATACCCTGTAACCCCTAAGTATGTTATCCATTGCACGTTGGAATGTTGCGGGGGCTGTTTTTAAACCAAATGGCATTCTAGTAAATTCATAATGTCCATTTTGTGCTGTAAATGCTGTTTTAGATTGATCCTGTTTCTCTACTTCTATCTGATGGTAACCACTAGCTAAATCTAATGTAGAAAAATAACACGCTTTTCCTAATTTATCGAAAAGGTCTGAAATGTTTGGTAATGGGTATTTGTCGTCTACGGTTATTTCATTCAATCGTCTATAATCTATGACCATGCGAAATTTTCGCACGCCCAAAGCGTCCATTTTTTTCGGAACTAAGTGAACTGGGGCGCTCCATGGAGAGTGCGATTCCCTAATGACATTGTTTCTTAATAATTTATCTATTTGTTTTCCAATTTCTTTATTTTCTGTGGGGGCAGGTCTATATGGTTTTATATATATGGAATCTTCATTAGTGGATCTAATTTTATGTTTAACTTGATTCGTAAAAGTTAAAGGAATATCATCACAATAGAATATGTCTCTATATCTGTAACATAATTTTTGTATGGCTTGTTTTTCTTCTTTCTTTAAATGTTCTAATCTTAATTTAGAAAGATTTTGTTGTAACAATTTATTTTTATTTGTATTTAAATTTAAAGTATTGAGATTATTGAAAAATTTTTCCTCAAATTTGTCTACTTTTAATTGATTATCAAATTTTAGTATAACATTTTGATCTGTAGAATTTTGTATAATTGTTTGGGCTATTGAATTTTTACAATTTACTATTGCAACGGGCATTCTAACTCTTGGTTGAAATTCTAAAAAATGTACTATGGCTTCACCATTTTTAAGATTTGTCGGAATTTTAACACGAGTTTCTGAACGCGGTGATAATTTAATTTCATAGGGGTTTCTGTACAATATTGGAATTTTAGTATTTCTGGTTTTTAACACTTGATTTTTCATATCTATTGTGGCTTCTAGTTCTTTTAACAAGTCTGAACCTAATAAACCTTCGTATCTGCTATCCACATCATAAATGTAAAATTTGTGACGAAGTTTGCTTTTAAAAGTTTTGGTTAAGGGCATATAAGCTACTTTACTGTGCCTACTGTGTCCATGTGTACTAATTATTTCAAAAGGTTCTAAAGTTATAAAAGAATTTATTTGCTATTTCGGGGCTAATGAAGGATCTAGTGTTTCCTGTATCTATCATAAATTTAATTCATTTTGAATATTTTGAACACTTATTATTCAATTTTACAAACACAATAAGATAAATATTACTCACACAAAATAATTAAAAAAATTCAATTTAAAATAACACACACAAAAAAAATACAATTTAAAAATAACACATAAAAAAAGTTTACGATAAAAGTTTTACACAATAAAAGAAAAAGTTCATAGATTCGGCGATTTGTGTCCGAAGAGATAAATTTTATCAATTATTATAATTTAATTTAACCTTAGCCTTTATAGGCAAAACAACGTTTATTATTTTCTTTCAATAATATTTAATTTCTTTTCAATAAGGTTTATTTTCTTTTCAATAAGATTTATTTTCTTTTAATATATTACGTTCTCAAGTGGACCTTGTGATCGACCCACTGGAAGTAATTTTCTTTTTCAATAAAATACGACAATGTTTTACGTAAGTTCAGCGATGCTGTTCTGATTCTTACGGCCCTAACTGGTGATCTACGGTTTAGCGATGCGTGTCTAAATCCCGTGAGATTCTAAATTCTAATCACAAATTAGCGATGCTTGTCTAATAATGCGATATCCTTTTATCCAAATAATTCCCGTGATTTTTGACCGGAATTACAGGCTCAGGGTCTGAATGAAATTAGCGATGCTTGTCCAATTAAATTCAGAATAGACAGAAAAATAGGAACATGTGGGAAAGGTCAGAACTCACACAATGCTGCAATTTTTCATGCCGAATATCCGCTCTTTGAGTATCTGCAGGCACTTCTTGGCAAAATTTCTTTGTTCGAAGGTAGGGTAGGTCCTTTTCTAGGATTCAGCCAGGCGATTGTGGTCCGGAATTGATGCTTGTACTCCTACACGGCGTTGAGCTTGTCTGGTATGACCGCTGCAACACTTATCGCGACTGAAATCCTACCGTTCGGCTGCGCCAGTCAAATATAAAGGCCGGCGTGACTTTATAAAAATATATTTATTTAACAATACAAATTAATAATAGATACTCAAAATATTAATGCAGTCAATTAATATTACTTAACGTTAGTGCGAACGGTAAGAGAGCTGAGTCGATATTGAATGTACTTTGCTTGGCGATGGCTATTTATAGGCATCGTCAAGTAAACAACTGTTTTTAGAACAAACCCACGCATTATGCGTCTTATTAATTGCTATTGATTATTAAGCATAACAGTTATTAGAATTGGACTGAGACTAAACAAGTAACCTGATATCTGTTTACATGATAAATACGCAGCTGAGGCAAGTTAAGCTGATTAAGCAAAACAGTACTTGGAATTATATTCTATTCTGTTGTTATTGCATCATCTTTTAAAGTACTTGCACTGAGCTGTGTACTGGTCTAGTATACATAACTAGGTACCTATTTACAAAACATAAACTAATAGTAAGCAAACATACAATATATAATATAAAGCATATATAAAGCAGTGATAGCCTAGTGGTTAGACCTTTGGACTGCAAAGTCAGAGGTCTCGGGTTCAAACCCAGGCATGCACCTCTGTCTTTTCGAAAGCATGTGCGTATTTAATATTAATTATCACTTGCTTTAACGGTGAAGGAAAACATCGTGAGGAAACCTGCATGCCTAAGAGTTTCTCGAAGTTGTGTGAAGTTCGCCAACCCGCACTGGGCCAGCGTGGTGTCCACCACTATGGCCTAAACCCTCTCAGTTGGAGAAGAGGCCCGTGCCCAGCAGTGGGACAGTTTCTTAACAGGGCTAATATTATTATTTATTATACAATATATTTACTCTATAACAAATTTTAATTCTCAATACAGTACAGTAGCGAGCAAAAAGAGTTGCCCGTTATTTTTCTACCGGAGATATTTTATCGGAACGCGGCGAGATCTCAGGTTCCGACCCGGAACAAGATCGTTGCTAATTAATTGCGATCGCTGTTAAACAAACCGAGCCGTGCCAAGGAAATGGCTGTGCCATTTTTTCTGGCCCGCAGTGTACATAATGGTTAAGGAAAATGGATTTTTTTCTTGTTTTTTTTTGTAATTCGGTCAAATCTCTTTCAGAGTAGGCAGAGAGTACAGTCACAAAATGCATCCATATGAAACTGACCGAGCAAATCGTTGCATAAAATGTTAATTACCTACTTACTTTAACTAAAGATATCCTTTTTAAAAATTTTTAGAGGGTTTTTACAAAAATGTAATAAAAGGGTTTTTAAGAATATTTCTATCTATCTATCTATAACCTCACGCCAGATCCCTTGCGGGGTAGGCAGAGAGTACAGAGTTCCAACAGGTTCTTTCCTTACATACCTCTCTGGCTTCCTCAACTCTCATAGTTCGTCTCATACACGCTCGCCGGTTACGGAGACTCTTGACTTTTCCATCAGATAAGACTCGGTTTATTTGGTCGTGGTAAGATAGTCTAGGTCTTCCCCGGTACCTGCATCCTTCCACTTTCACATTGTATATCTGTTTTGTCATTCTTTCCTCTGGCATTCTTTCTATATGCCCGAACCAACGGAGCATGCCCTTTCTCATCTTTACACCGATACTATCTTTCATACCTACTCGCTGTCTTACTATGCTGTTGCTAATGCGGTCAGTCAGCTTCACTCCGCACATCTTCCGCAGAGCTCGCATTTCTACCGCATTTATCCTACTTTCATTCTCCTTCTTACATACCCAGCTCTCGCTACCATATAACAGCGTTGGGACAAGAACTCCGTTATGTATGGCCAGCTGCGCCTTATGGCTTAAGTGCCGGCTCCCGAGTAGCTTTCCCATCGCACCATTCACTCTGTTCCCTGCACTCACTCTTCTCTCTATGTCAGCGGTGTATTTCCCATCCTTACTGAAGGCGCATCCAAGATATACAAACTCATTCACTTGCTCCAGCACATCGTTACCAACCACAATCCTTACATTCGTTCTGGTTTCTTCCCTTTCAAAAACCATAATCTTGGTTTTCTTCACATTTAACTGTAAGCCATTGATCATTGTGTAAGAATATTAGTATAAGAATTAAGACTAGAAAGTTTATTACGATATTATTTACTAAGAGAGATTCAGATTATCGACATTCTACTCTTTGTCTACCCCGAAAAGGATCTGGCATGATGATAAAGATACAGACGAAATAAACTACTTTTGAAGGAAACAGACAATTTCGCCTTTTTCTTATAGTGGGTCTATCAAAATTTGTAAAAATTCTACTTTTTCAAAAAACAATAAAGAAAGTGAAATAATGAATATAAAAACACCATAACGCTTATATTTTCCAAGCGGAGGTGGCAAGGGTGTATTCACCCCCTTTTCTGTAGAGGGCGAGATTATCATTGCACTGGACACAATAGCAGACTTCGGACTGATATTAAAATTTTCCTACCGAAAAATTTACATTTTGTCTGACCTAGGATTTGAACCCAGGACCTCGGGGTCGGTACTTACATCATTTACCACTAAACCAACAAGGTAGTCAGTAATAATGTAGGCAGCAATCAATATAAAGTGCAGCTAATAAAAAAAAATCATTACAATTTTCAAAATTCACATTTCTTGAAAGTAAACCTTCCAAAGCTTCCTTAGCATTAAAAGCCCTATTCATCCGTTCAAGATACGAAAAGAAAACCCATTTGACAAATCAAAGTGAATTTAAATGTAAGTTGAGATATAAGGGTTGAATAAGATGTTTGGGGAACACGGTGGACCATTTGAAGGGAAGCCTTTGGTAGATAAGGAGTTAGGTAAATAATTTTTATTTAAAAACGTATGGGACGCGACATGTGTCGATAATTTAGCGCCGTCGCATCTTCCAGAAACAGTCATTAGAGCTGGTAGCGCCGCGGATTCTGCCGAGTACCGCAAACGGCGAAAATACAGCAACCTGGATAAAGGATGCTTATTTGAGCCGTTTGATGTGGAGACTTTGGGTCAATGGTGTTCAAGTGCCCATCACATCTTTGGGGAACTGTCTAAAAACTGGTCGACACTACACATGACCAGAGGTCTGGCACGTATCTCGCGCAAAGGATAAGCATTGCTATCCAGCGCGGGAACGTTGCCAGCCTTCTGGGCACCCTGCCGAACGCCAGCGATCTGGCACAGTTGTAAATAGTGTATTATATTTTTCTACATTTTATTGTATTTTTTGTTTATTTAAAATATGTGATAGTTAGTTTAATTTTGTATTTATAAAATTCATTTTAAAAACAGCGTCACGTCTATCCTACTAATATAAATGTGAGTTTGTATGTTTAGATACTTGGATGTTTATTTCTCAATCACGCAAAAACGACTTAACGGATTCGAATGAAATTTGGCTCATAGGTAGTTTATTACCTAAATTAACATATAGCATACTTTTTATCCGGAAAAATGTAAGGTTCCTGTCTAAAGTCAACGCGGACGAAGTCGCGGGCAAAAACAAGTATTCTCTAAGGGTGTGAGACCAAGAAGTAGAAGTGGCAGTGCTGTATTATGTACACCCAAATTTCGATGAAACAGGAGCCTTTTATTTTAAACCTATTTTTCTTTTTTTATTTTAGCAGTGATAGCCTAGTGGTTAGACCGTTGGACTGTAAAGTCAGGGGTCTCGGGTTCAAACCCAGGCACGCACCTCTGTCTTTTCGAAATCATGTGCGTATTAAAATTTAACTATCACTAACGGTGAAGGAAAACATCGTGACGAAACCTGCATGAATACGAGTTTCTCGAAGGTGTGTGAAGCTCGCCAACCCGCACTGGGGCAGCGTGGTGGACTAAGGCCTAATCCCTCTCAGTTTGAGAGGAGGCCCGTGCCCAACGGTGGCACATTTTCTTGGCAGGGCTAATATTATAAGGTTAATATAAAATTCATATTTTTTAAAAGCGTAGCCCCACACTATAGTATTTTTCACATAGGATGAGTAGTGACAGTTCTAATTGCCAAAAGAAATTTTACATTATTCAATGCCAATAAGAGGCATGACCCATTTCTATACTTATGGTTTTATGCCTTAACGCGATTGAATTAAATATTAATTTCGCTTGGCAATTAAAACTGTTACTACCCATCCTATAGGTATTAATCTTATGTTGTGGGTGCGTTTACGTACATGAAAAATTATATAGATAAATACCCAGATAAACAAATATTTGTGGATCACACTGACAGTTGTCTCGTGCAGTGTGGGAACCTACGATTCTTTGATCCAGTGGGCCGAGATGCATAAGCTCTTATCCTTAGTCTGTCAATACCGAGCACAATTTTATACTACGGACTGTTAATAAGATTTTTTGATGGAAAAACTCAAAACAATGCTGTCTGACTTAGTAATCAAACCAAGACCTGGTGATAATCAGCCATATCATCACTAAATAAACAAAGCAGTAAAAAATACCTGCAAAATCTTTGTTTAGAATCTTCTTACTTTGTTAGTCTCATCATCAGCATCATCTTCTACCACCCGTTTTTAATTACTGTTGAGTTGTAAGCCATTCATTGATGCGAATACTGGTTTTCGACGTCATCCCACCTCGCTAGTAAACGCCAATTTTCTTCACAGACGTTCTAGGACACCATTCTGTGACGGCTGCATGTATGTTTTAGTGGTCCAGATGTCGGAGCCTTTAGAATTTTAGGGTTTCTTTTCGCAAACTGGTTGTAAACTTAGTTTAACGCTTTATTTCTTGCCACATTTGGTACACCATCTTGTAGCTTGATGCCAAACTTGGCTCACTTCATAGAGCGCAGGATAGAGGCAGATTCAGATTCGCAAACCTGACGGTCAACCTTCAATAATAAAAAGGTACTTCAAGAAGAAAATGCTGACTTGATGGCTTTAGTATATATAGGCTGTGAAGGAGATCAGAGATCTCCATCAGAACTAATGTTGGAAGTAGCGGCCAATCTAGAGAACCACTTCAAGAAAAAGATGGCTAACTCCATGTCTCTAGTCTATACAAGTTATATAGAAGAACAGACCAAAAAACTCTATCAGAAGTGATGCCTATGCAAAAATGTACCAGCTTTAATCTACGCAATAATGTTTCAGCTACCTCGCAAAGGCATTTTTCATGGAGCATATTTTTTTCTCTCTCGGTCGCGTCAGCTTGGTGTGAAAGTTTTAGTTTTCAGCGTTGTGTTTTTTCGTTTTTTCTGCCTATGTGACGGAGATTGATGGATCGCCTCGTGTGGGAAATAAGGCGTTGATTCTATTACGCCATGACTTTATATCAGCCTGCAACGGTGACGGCTGATAACTTTTATCAGAAAGATGTCTCTTTTATAAATAAAAATAAACCTCCTTACCCTTACATTTCCCATGTTTGGGTGGCAGACGATTACATCATCGGTGATATGTGTGTGTGTATCCAATACGTTTCTGCCACTTCCGCTTGGAGGATATAGGGGTGACGGTGTATTTTTTTTATGAAGTAGATTAGACTGGTCGCCGCTTCAAGGATCAAAAGTACTGGCTCTTATCTCGCTCATAAGTATATTTTTGCCCATCTGGCAATGGAATGCAGTCAGCGTTGTTACCATTTCAAGCGAACAAGATTCTTTTGTTTAAGTTTTTTTTTACTTGTAAATCCTACTTATATTATGAACGCCATAGTTTGTGAGGATGTATGTATGTGTATTACTTTTTTAAACAAAAACTAATAAACTGATAATCTATATCATCACACGCAGGGTAGGCAGAGAGTACAGAGTTCCAACAAGTTCTTTCTTGACATACCTCTCTGGCTTGTTCCACTCTCATAGTTCGTCTCATATACGCTCGCCGGTTACGGAGACTCTTGACTTGTCCTTCAGATAAGACTCGGTCTATTTGGCAATGATAAAATAGTCTAGGTCTTCCCCGGTACCTACATCGTTCCACTTTTGCATTGTATACCTGTTTTGTCATTCTTTCTTCTGACATTCTTTCTATATGCTGATAATGATGAAGCTTTACAGTGATATAGCTTATACATCGGAATAACACATTGGTTACAATTCATAAAGAAAGATATTTCAAAATAAACTTGTGCATGTGTGGGCCTAGTAAGCAGTGATAGTGGTTAGACCGTTGGACTGCAAAGACAAAGGTCTCGGGTTCAAACCCAGGCACGCACCTCTGTCTTTTCGAAAGCATGTGCGTATTAAAAATTAATTATCACTTGCTTTAACGGTGAAGGAAAACATCGTGAGGAAACCTGCATGCCTAAGAGCTTCTCAAAGGTGTGTGAAGTTCGCCAACCCGCACTGGGCCAGCGTGGTGGACTATGGCCTAAACCCTCTCAGTTTGAGAGGAGGCCCGTGCCCAACAGTGGGACAGTTTCTTAACAGGGCTATTATTATTATTATTTTTTATTATGTGTGAGTAACAGCTAGTACGAGACTAGTACGAGAACAGCGAGTATGTACTGAGTACACCCAAGTTTCACCGACGATTTTAGATCCCATGTAATAGGGGGCGAGCCTATTGTCATATACCGGGCACAATTTCAGACTCCGGACTCATACTGGGAATTTGTCATTAGAAGAACTACAGTTGTCCGACCTGGGATTTGAACCCAGGACCTCGTGATCACAAAGCGATGTGCTTTGCCACTAGACCAACGAGGCAGTCAGCAAAAAGAACTTGTTAAAGAAGGCAGCAGTTAAAAAAAAGGGTAAATTTCATAACAAACGGCAACTTTGCGACTGTCATAAAGTGACATTTCACTTGATGACAGCGTTAGTTCTGATTTTCGACGCGGGCCAAAAGAATCTTGTATAACTGTATTCTTTTTCTTAATTGGATTGGATAATGGGTAACAAAACAGGTTTCCGTATTGAAAAAAAAACATCAATAAGCTTTTTAATATCCTGTGCCTACATAAGAACGTTTTGTTCAATTGTTAAAATATGGATTTTATAGGAATTTGAGCCCTGTACTTGCAAGATAAAATTGAAATTTATTTGGCACTATACTCGCTCAATCGAAAACTTTTGTGCCTTTTATAAGAGTAAAAAAATAATAGGTAATATTTTTCTTTCCTGTTTGATAATTAGAAAAGGTTGTACAACTTCTGGTTGTTCGACCTCTATTTTTGTTCGTTTGTTTTTATTTCATTAGAAGGTTATACAACCCGATGTTTTGTTTTGGAGGAAAAAGAAGACGTCAATTTCATTTAAATTCTAAGAACAAGAAATTTGAATTATCTATCTATATCATCACGCCAGATCCCTTGCGGGGTAGGCAGAGAGTACAAAGTTCCAACAGGTTCTTTCCTTACATACCTCTCTGGCTTCCTCCACTCTCATACTTCGTCTCATTTGTATTATGTTGAGTGTTAAATTAAAAATTATAATAATATATTATAATTAACAATTAGTTTTATTATTTTACTGCTGGGCAAAGGCCTTTTGTTTCAAACAGAGTTGAAACAGAACAGAGGGTTTGTCACAAAGAAATTGACGTTAGCATGATGCTAGTTAGTAAGCGTGCTGTCTCGTTCATGTCCATTTAGTAAATTGCCAACAGTAATTAGTTATTCGGTATCACTGCAACAAGGTGTGTAGGGATGCTCAACGCCAACACATCCATAGTTTGGTACAAAACGGTAATCCAACAGAAGTTTGGAAGTTTCTTAAATCAATGGGGGTCGGTGAAACTCGGCAAGATAAGTTTCCTAAGGATTTATATATTAATCTCCTTAATAAGCATTTCTCAACTTCAATTGAGAAATGCTAATTTTGATAAGACTACAAAATTAAGTATGCTTAACTATCTTTCATCTATTCCGACGCCCGATTATTCACCTTTTGATTAAAGTAAATTTTCCACTTGTGATGTCAAAAGGAGTATAGAATCGATCACATCCAATGCAGTGATTGTATTAGCCGCAAAATTATTCTTCCTCTCCTTATCGAAATCCTTTCCATTATTGTCTACATCTTTAAACATTTTATGTCCAGCGGCAACTTTTAATCCTCTTGGAAAGAAGCCCAAATAGCACCCTTGCCAAAAAAATCCAATACTAAATTTGTATTTGAATATCGTCCCATATCAATATTGTCTTTCCTATTTAAAGTTCTTGAGTGCCTTGTCCAAGGCCATATCAGTAGATTCCTCAAGAAGAAATCTCTCATTAATCCTTTCCAGGCCAGTTTTTGTCCTGGTCACAGTGCCGTTACTGCTTTGGTGAATATCACAGACGATATAAGATTAAATATATAAAATAGCAATGTAACTATACTAGCACTGCTCGACTTCAGCAATGCTTTTAACATTGTGGATGTTGACATTTTGCTTAAAGCCCTATGCTCTATTAACATATCTCCAACGGCAATTGACTGATGATCGTAACTACCTGTTTGATCGCCGGCAACGGATTCACATAGAAGACTCTTACTCTCTTTGGTGTAAAACTAGTGCCGGTGTACCACAGGGTGGCGTTCTATCTCCTTTACTCTTCGCTGTTTTTATTAACTCTATTTCCAATCAACTAAGTGCATTATGCCACCTTTATATAGATGATCCCCAAATTTACACCCAAGCACCTTTGGCCAACTTGTCGGAAGCTGTGAACACAATGAACGATGATCTATCTAAGATATGTGAATGGAGTTGATACTACGGTCTTAATGTCAACCTAACTAAGACACAAGTCATTGTTGTTGGTAGTCCCAGCAGGCTCATTAGGAAGGTTGCGCAATTTCCTCCCAACAGCCACTAAAATTGTACTTTAACAATCCCTTCTACTTCCTATTATCGATTATGCAGACGACAGATAACTAGCTATCAAAATTTTCTATAACGTTGATATCTGGCCTGCGCGAATATGACCATGTTTCTAAATTTCGTACAAAGCTCAAGTAATAGCCACAATTCGCTTTCGCCGGAATTCTCATATATTATCGCTTCTATACAGTGTTCTGTTCAATCCGATAACCCCCTCTTACCTCAAAGATCGATTTGACTTTGCTAATGAGACAGATTCAAGGTACCTAAGATTACACAGGATCAGTCACCGACCTCACCGGCGAGGTCGAAGAATCCTTGCAGAGCACCACGGCAAGACACCTAGTATATGCCCTCCCCCATAGCGACCGCCCAAGCTGAGGCCGTTCCTCCGTGAGGCACCCTTGAGCTAGTTGCCCCCTTGCTCATCTGGCTCGAGCGGAGTGGTTGCACGCACGCCCTCTTGTCCGGTGAAGTTGTAAAGGCCCCGCGGCCAACAGCGTAGATCATTCACACACACACAAAGGTTCCTAAGATCATCGGAGAATTTGAAGCTAAAAATGACGCTGCACTATACAAGTTTCTTCGACAAATCCTTTACAATTCGTTTGTGGAATGCATTGCCCGTGTCAGTTAGACGTGCAAATTCGGTTTCGCTTAAAAAAATTGTTAACAATCACTATTTATCAATAATTTAACTGTTTGCTACTTTTATAAGGAATCAACTGTCGTAATCCTTACCAGTGTTATAGCAATAATATGTATTAGATAAGATTATAATATGTGTGTATGTTCACATAATCAGGTATATAATTGTATATGTATGTTTTTATGTGTGTTTATATAATTAGACATGTATTATATATGTATGTATGTATGTACCGTAAATTAATCAATACTAGTGGTCGCCCATTGGTCGAAAATCGACCATAATTAATTTAAATTATAAGTTTGAACATTAATAAGGTTCTATTGTCAAAGACTATACTTCTATAATCACAGATTTCGCCAAGGGTACACTGTTAATTTGCCTATTTTTTTCAAACCAATTATATGAAATTTAAATTAAAAAAAAAAAAACAAAAAATGATTAAAATAAAGAATACTTGTTTTATGTAACAAAATACCATGCAATAAAGAAAATGCAGTCCATTGAGCTTGACGTACATATTTCGATAATTTAATTAATGATACAAAACTTTTTTGTAAGCGATGTTTTTTGTAAAAACTCTTTCATCGTTTGCTGGTTATGTTTGCCATTCAGTAAGACTATAGACAAATAATTTGAAGTGTATTGTGTCAAATACATCGTAGTGTGTGTAATTTTCGTAAAAAGGGGTACAAAGTTTGTACTTCATGTATTAATATAATGATTAGTATACGCCACTAATTCTTTCTTATCTTTATTTGTTATATTGCCAACGGTTTTCTGGAAGAAATTGCTATTAGCAATATGATCACCATTTCTTCTTATTTATTGTTTACAGTTTGTTTATAATTTATTGTTTTTGCTGGTGTATAATAAAGTGCTATTATTATTAATATTTTTATCTCGCTGAGATTCACGGGACTTACCCGTACCTTTAAAAGGCTGCATGGGGACATGGATCCAACACGTAGAAGCCCCTTGCGAGAAGTTATTGTTATGTAAGTCCCCTGCTGAGATCAATTGTTGAAAATGAAAAAACATAACCAGCGAACTGACTCCGGTAGGTGCAAAGACTATTGTTAATTATGAAAAGAAAACATAGGCTATATAAATGAGGTTTGATGGACAAAAACTGGACTATTTGAAAGGGGACGGACACCGGCCATAATTAGTGATACCTAAATTGTTTTGTAGAGTGGCAAGGATAGCATATCAACGCTGACGTCAATCTTTTCGTGCTTAGCCCTCAGGTCATACTCAGCTACATGGACCTAGTGCGAATTGGTGAAAGCAGGTTTGTAGACTACTGTTAAAAACTGTCATACCCCTCGTAAGGCTTACTTGGTTTAACAACTACGACATGAAGCGGTAACCAGAACTAACGACCTAACGTGCTCTCTGGAGCACGGAGAGGAAGAAAACCGAACAGCTTAACGTGTCTCTTGAATCAAGGAGACAGAAAAATTATTACAAACGATTACCCATCTCAAACTGCCTAATCGAAAGCTGCTTAACCTTGATCATTGAACACTGCAACAAGCCCAACACGTGTCTAACCCAACAAAAATCAAATTCAATAAAACCCCATCTATTTTAAAACGGCAACCATCACTCGACAGATGGCATTCTGCCCCCTTCAAAAAGTACCATCAATCACAACCCAAGGAGGTACATATCAACAGTACTTTTTGCCATTTATCTTGGGAACGTCGTAGGAAACAAATTAAACACTTTAATACATGAGGCGTGACTAAAAAAGGAAAAAGGGGATGTAAAAAGTTCTCCATTGGGGAACTTTTGAAGATGTAATGGATGGCTGGATGTGGCTTTAATATTTTTGGGTTTGAGATTTTTCGGATAAAATTTGTGACAAGCAACTAACAGAGAAGTGTTGCAAAAGTGAAGCTCAATTTCGGACCACAGTAAAATTAAAAAAATTTAAAAACTCTGACTCAAATTAATCAAGTTAAGAACACTCCCGACCGAGTCATCTTACAAAAAAAAATTAATTCACTATCGGTTCATCCCTTTAGAAGCTATGATGCTGTAGTATTGTAGTCTCTAAAGGCCTGTTAAGCCTGTCTGCCACACAGGTTAACACAGGTACAGATAAACACGTTAAACTTATAACCGTTGGTTAAGAATACGTCTGTTTTCTTCAGCAGTGGTTTGTAATAATAATTGTGACAAGCACGAAATAAAATCCAACAGACTCATAATCCCCAGGTCAGAGGTTTCCTAGGTGCGCCCACATTTTGTCATTGATATAAAATCCCAATGTAATAGGAGGCAAACCTATTTGATGGCGAGAGTCATTGCAATTTTAATAAAACTGTTGATCATTGCCATCATAATTGTTAGTTTTGACAGATTCAATGTACTAATTCAATGCTTTCCAATTCTTATCCTATCAATAATTCTTATGGTTTTTCATAGCCGTAAGTACCAGTGCAAACAATTACCAATTTTTGGCACAATTGTAATCGAACGGTTTTTGTAGCATCTCATCATTACAAAAAATAGAAACACATGCGAAAAAAATAGCAGACTGGGTAAAGTTAGTAGATATAGAATCTGGAATGTGGTTAGTCTATTATCTAGAACATTACAGACTCCAGTCTACTAATGAGATTTTCTTTTTAAATCCTCCAAAAACACCTTTTTGACATAGTATTCCTAACCTCGCTATAGTCAGCAACATCAAACACGATCAGACAAACAAAATAGGATAACTGTATCCTACATTAAGTCTTTTTCTTAAGCTTGGTACGACATGAAGTAACATGTATGTATTTTAAACATAATTAGTACACTAATGAACGCCAACGACGCGTTGCGGTTTTCCCTCATTACAAGAACATATTTCAATCAAGCGAAAGAGCCACAACGTTGGCATGTGGTATTTTGACGTTAATAGCACTTGTAGATGCCACAAAACACCGTCACGACTATATTCTCCAAGCGGGGGTGGCAGAGGTGTACTGAGTAGACCCACATTTCGCCGACGATGTTAGGCCCCATGTAATAGGGGGCGAGCCTATTGCCATATACCGGACTCGTGCTGAGAAGTTTTCGTTAGAGAAACTACATTTGTCGGACCTAGGATTTGAACCCAGGATCTCGTGATCACAAAGCGATGCGCTTTCTTACTAGACCAACGAGGCAATCACCACAAAACAATTTCATTATCCAAAATAATCTAAGTAACTTGACGTATAATAATAATAATAGCCCTGTTAAGAAACTGTCCCACCGTTGGGCACGGGCCTCCTCTCAAAATGAGAGGGTTAAGGCTGTAGTCCACCACGCTGGCCCAGTGCGGGTTTGCGAACTTCAAACACCTTCGAGAAACTTTTAGACATGCAGGTTTCCTCACCATGTTTTCCTTCACTACTCGTATTGAAGAAGTGATAGTTAATTTTCTTTCTTTAGCTTGACGTAATGTTGTAAAATTTCTTTGAAGACAACCTAATTATTATCTATCTATTGCTTTTTTACCTACATCATCACACCAGGTCCCTTGCGGGGTAGACAGTAGACTTTGTATTACTCTAACGGGACCGATTCGAATGAAGACAAATTTTTGTGTAACCCACAAATATTTCTTAAGGTCCGTGTGTCACACGACATAGAAGTTATCTTAGAGTGTAGTATCTCTTTTATTTTATAAATAAAAATCTTGTTTATTGTTCCGAATAATATTTTACACCACTATATGGCCTAAATGGGAATGGCAGATGTTTACTAAGTATACCCAAATATCACCAACGATATTGGGTCTCAATGTAATAGGAGAATAATAATTATAATAATGATTTATTTCGGATTGATTTTACATTCATTTTGTTAGTAACAATCTGTCTTAGTAAATTTAGTAATAAATTTCTATCTATCTATCTATAACCTCACGCCAGATCCCTTGCGGGGTAGGCAGAGAGTACAGAGTTCCAACAGGTTCTTTCCTTACATACCTCTCTGGCTTCCTCGACTCTCATAGTTCGTCTCATACACGCTCGCCGGTTATGGAGACTCTTGACTTTTCCATCAACCTTAAATTTCGCATCATAATTTTATTTTCTATATTTTGCTATATAGACCGTTTCTGGTCTTGAGCACTGGATATGAACTTTTATACAATGCTCCAATTGCAGAATAGACAGACGGCCTGGTGCTGCGGTTAGGATCTTCAAGTGCTCCGCCCGCTGGATCGAGCAGTCGCGGTTTCGTTTCCCGCACGGGCAAATCTTTGTGTGACTCACAAATGTATATTTCGGTCTGGGCGTTTGTGTATGTGAATTCCATGCTTGTAAACGCATCCACGATATAGGAATAATTCTTAGTGCGGGACGACTTTTGTTAGAAAAAAAACCTCTTGCGGCTACATAATAACACCGGGAATGACTTCAAATTCTAGTCTAATACATTGTGACTACAGTGATTGTTTTAATGGACACAATTCCAAACTCCAGATTAACTGGGAATTTTTCAATAAAAAAACTATCACCGCTTATATCCTAATATAAATTCTCTTTATTTCAACTAACTAACACATCTAGCAACAAATTTAATACTACATCTTCAACATACAGCCATCAGTTGCGAGTCGTAACGCCAAACAAAAAAAAAGATGAAGTCCCCACGATATCCGTATTCTAAATCTGTCCCTTCTCCCTCTCTTTGACATTTACCAAAACGATACCTTTGATTAGTAATTTCGTATTTCTGAATACGTGAATAGTTTTAGGATTGGCTTCGACTAAATGGGACGTTTCGTTAAAATATTACTTTTGAATAGTGTTATATATGACTGCCTTGTTGGTCTAGTGCGGCATAGCGCGCATAGTGATCACGAGGTTCTGAGTTCCAATCTTAGATAGGATAAGACGTTTTTTTACTGAATGACATTTGAATGTGAAGAAAACGAAGATTATGATTTTTAAATTGGAAGGAACCTGAACGAATGCAAGAATTGTTTGGTAACGATGTGCTGGAGCAAGTGAATGAGTTTGTATATCTTGGATGCGCCTTCAGTAAGGATGGGAAATACACCGCTGACATAGATAGAAGAGTGAGTGCAGGGAACAGAGTGAATGGTGCGATGGGAAAGCTACTTGGGAGCCGGCGCTAAGCCAAAAGGCGCAGCTGGCCATATATAACGGAGTGCTTGTCCCAACGCTGTTATGTGGCAGTGAGAGCTGGGTATGTAAGAAGGAGAATTAAAGTGGGATAAATGCGATGGAAATGCGAGCTCTGCGGAAGATGTGCGGAGTGAAACTGACCGACCGTATTCGCAAGAGCATAGTAAGAAAGCGAGTAGGTATGAAATATAGTATCGGTGTAAAAACGAGAAAGGTTATGCTCCGTTGGTTCCGTGGAAAGAATGACAAAACAGATATACAATGCAAAAGTGGAAGGATTTAGGTACCGGGGAAGATATAGACTATCTTATTATGACCAACTAGACCGAGTCTTATCTGAAGGACAAGTCGAGAGACTCCGTAACCGGTGAACGTGTATAAGCGAACTATAATACTGGAGGAAGCCAGAGAGGTATGTAAGGAAAGAAACTGTTGGATCTATGTACTCTCTGCCTACCTCGCAAGGGATCTGACGCGATGATATAGATAGATAGACTAGCTAAACTTTAGCGGAGTTTTCTAGAATTTGAACCCTGTATATCTTTGATCTGAAAATTATCTGACATAACGCAAACCGTCGATTTCCATTCGAATGAATGTTCAGCATTCAACCTGTAATTTAGTCGCTTATACATCGAGAAAAAAACGTTTATATTCTCAGAATACTATTCTTTAAATAGTCTTATTATTCAAATGCTTGCTTCTAACGACGACTAAGAACTTGTACAATGAAAACACGACACTGTGCTACAAATTTACTTAGTATAACTTCCATTGCGGGATCGGTAAGGATTCACCATGGAAATGTTGCTCGGAAATCAGCTGTGGACGTCTAAATTAAAGCTGAGGGAGAAATTGTCGCTCACAAGAAGCAACGTCTAAGCACATCAGGGCGTTTATTCGCGGTAACCAATTAAACACTTAACGCGACGTGTTACGATAACTTTGTGAAATGATGTTAAATGGTACTCCAGTGGCATAAAGAATACCATTTCACGCAGTTATCGTAACGTCCCGCGTTTAGTCAGAGCGAATAAGGACCCAGCTGAGTTCGCTCACTAAGGATCTCTTCAAGGATTCATTCAAATTCAGCGCAGTTATTTCGTCTCTTGAGTATGTGTAATTTGGCGCTAAGATGTTTTTTGCTAGGTCTCCTGGTAGAAGGACTTTTCAAGTGCGAATTTGATTGCGTTAGTATTGAATGCTTAAATGGTTGTCATGAGCTCAAGTCATTGCACGGCTGGATCTTCATCATCACCGAAAGACGTCCATTGCAGGATAAAGACGCCCCCCATAGGTCACCACGACGATCGACTCGACTTTTACTTGCAATCTTCATCAAGTCATCGGTCCACCTTTCCGGCCTGCCCACTCCACGTGTTCCGGTACGAAGTCGCCACTCGAGGACCTTTCTGCCCCAACGGCCGTCAGTTCTACGAGCGATGTGGCCCGCCCACTGATACTTAAGTTAGGCAATTCTAAGAGCTATATCGGTTAGTTTTGATACAAGGTGTATCGTAACTACTACTAATAACGCAAGACCTCAGACATCCCGATAAGATAATTACGTCACAAGTTCAATACGAAAATCAATATTCCAAAAACAAAAATTTTAACCCCTTTTTTAAGCACTTTTGTACCCCAATTAACAATGAAATTTGTTCTTATATGTGTGCGTATTGAAAAATACGTTTTAGAGATGCATTTAGAATCTCTGTATTGCTTTGAATAAAGAATAAATTTAGATTATTATAGCGCACAAGTAACAGTATTGTAAAAAAAATGTAATATACATTAAAAATAGTTGGAATCAGTTCAGTTATCCATTCAGAACAAACTACTTTCAGGTCTTCTGTTTAGTATGTTACACCTTGTATACATACAGATCTAAATTGTTCCCGTTTTTTCGCGTGATAGACGAAGGTGTTCATAGCACGCCCACATTTGACTCAACCATTGGTCCCAACGGATTTTGAGATTGTCGCAGATATATGTTTTAACTTCACTCCATATTTCGGTTTCAGACGAAGAATAAAACATTAAATAAAACTATTTTTCGGTATTTATCGCGGCTTATTTTTGATTTTTAAGTTCCCGACGTTTCGAGTACTTTGCAGCACCCATAGTCACGAGAGAGACTGAGGTGTTAGACGTCCAAAAGGCATAGTTATTCCGGGGTACCCACAAACTTCTTAATTATTTTTGTTGGTCCGATCTACGCAGAAGGAGCTCACGGTGTCTTGAGGTCTTGCAGTGTTATGCTTGGTTTTGGATTTGATTATATTAATTACTGGATCCCAAGTCGATGGAAGCACCCAGCTAACTTCTCTATTGAAATTAGGATGCTTTTTAATTTCAATAGGCTCGCGAACTATCCTTGGAATCGGTGTTCTTTCACGAGGATTTGTGGTCTATCAAATCTGATGATATCGCGGGTGCGGTCAAGGACATGTCCACAGACTGCAGACTTCTTTGAGCGACGAGCGCGAATCTAAGAACTCATTACATAAAACATTAGTTAAAATTTCATGTTATTTAGAAAAACTTAACTCAAATCACGTATACAGTGCGACAAGCATATTTTGGCCCATAGATGTCATTGAAAGGGGAGCGTCGGTGTAAAATTAGAGTAATCATTTAGTAGATTTTCCTACATCCAGGGAAATATTTCAACAAGTGGGTTACTAACTAAAAAAAGAACTTGGGTAAATGTCATATCAAACGGCAACTCAGCGTCTGTCATGAAGTGACATCACATGATGACAGCAATAACTCCGATTTAGTCCACAGGATACAAGATCCTTGTATGACTTTACGTTTTAAAAAAAACAACAGTGGCACTCCGGGAGTGCCGACAGAAGTGAAAACTTGAACAACGTGCATGTGTATCTATGTACGTACATACACATTATATGTACATACTTATATACAGAGGTGTCGGTAACGGTAACAGTGTTGGGGGTTCAATGGTTTTTTCTATCTATCTATATATCATCACGCCGGATGCCTTACGGGGTAGGCAGAGAGTGCAGAGTTCCAACAGGCTCTTTCCTTACATACCTCTCTGGCTTCCTCTACTCTCATAGTTCGTCTCATACACGCTCGCCGGTTACGGAGACTCCTGACTTGTCCTTCAGATAAGACCCGGTCTATTTGGTCATGGTAAGATAGTCAATCCCCATCAATTCCCATCTCAAAAATACCCAACGCGCCTGAGGAGTTTTCACTTCAAAGAGCTGTCGGTAACATTGTCGCGAGTTCAATTATTTTTTCCAATCTAAACAATGCCCAACGCGCGTAAATAAGTTTTCACTTCAAAAAACGTAGCCCCACACAACACAAAAATTTGTCCCGGCGGGAATCGAACCCGCGACGGCAGCGGAGCGGCTTAAGCTCCTAACCATTGCGCTAAATCGTCTGCCGTTTGTTTCAAAATTCTTTGCTGTACGCACTTACAAGTTGTCAATTCTTTTTTTTTAATTCTCATCTGCCTATTACTCTGCCACTTGCTCGCAACGCAACCTCCGTCGAGAAGATCTTCGAGTAACTCAATGGAGTTGTCTTTTTCATTAAATTCTCATTTCCTCGCCTCTTTTTTATACATTTTAGAATCTAAAAGTAATTTAAATAAAACGAATCTTCAATCACTGTGAGTCCCTTAACACCTCAATATAAGACACGTGCGTACTTACTTTTTTAAATTGACTCCTCTAGCGACGGACTTCCATCCCCTATCCGATCGTAATTTACGAGGATCCCCGAGTTTTTACGACGTCATTCCATGCCGACGTCACTAGACTGATCGCCAGTTGGGCCACTAAATTTGAGAGGTTATTTGATACAGTGCAGTTATATTTAACATAAGCGTTTGATGAATTAAAAAGTGTGGCTATTTCTAAAAAAAAAAAATTGTTTACTTATTAAATTTTACACTGTCTCTTTGGTCTAGTGGGGCGTAATGAAGCTAGAATCCTAGGTTGAAGAAAATGTATTTTTTCTGTCGTAAAAGTCTTAACCTCTGTATTGAGCATTCAAAAAGTGGTTAAATCTGGTCTATGCTAAAAGTTAATACGTATTGAGTTTGTTTCCTTGCATACTGATAGCGAGAAAAAGCAAATAGTGTTTTTTCGCTTTTATCGATGCACTTTGCATTGTGCTTTTTAGCTTAAAGCAAAGTGAATTCGTGAGTTTTAACTTGGGGCCCACATTAATAGGTGGGATCTCTCAGTCAACAAGCGGCATTATTTCTTTTTAACACGCATAACTTCATCATTATCATCATCTCAGCCTATACTTGTCCACTGCTGAACATAGGCCTCCCCAATCGCTTTCCAGCGTAACCGGTCCGATGCCACCTGCATCCAACGACTTCCTGCGATTTTCACAAGATCGTCGGTCCATCTCGCAGGCGGTCGTCCTACGCGATGCTTGCCAATACGTAGTCTCCACTCTAGAATCTTTCTGCCCCAACGCCCGCATAACTTGGTAACCAGCAAATATTATTAGTAAATAGGTAAAGTGTTTTTTGTGTTTCAGGTTAGTGAAAGCCTTTTAGTGGGAGAGAAAGGAAGTTTTCTTTTCTTTCCAACTCAATTAAACCGGTCCCTGGGTACCCTGAGGTTCAAACTTTATGTAAGGATCAACCAAAAGAACCAAATTAAGCTAAAATCCTAGCTTACAGGAGTAACGGGCGGGCTTAGTTCCATAAAAAGCTCTACCAACCTCTAGCATGTTTCATGGCTCAGCCATGAATTTGTGAGCCACGACTAGTGGCCCGCGTTAATGAGTGGGATCTATCAGTCATCAAGAGGCCGGAATCAACTCAATACGATGGAGAACGGATATCTATTCTTGGATTTTTACTGTTCTATACTATTGTAAAAGTTTACAGGGACTGTACTTACCTGAATGTTGAAAAATATCTTGATTATTAAGAGGTATCTTAACATGAAACAATTATTGCTTATCGTTACTTCCAGTTCATTAGATCTTTTACTGCCAAAAGCTTCCTCCTTCTTCCACAGATACCACCCTATCCTGAGCTAATCTAAGCCAGGTCTTACCTATGCACTCAACACGACTGCAACCCATTTCTGTACTAGCCTAAGTACTGGCCTCCATTTGTTTAGATATACTTCACCGGCCATTCCGCATAAAGTTTGAGAAAATTTTGAAGTAACAAACTTTACAAAAACCAGTGAAACTATTTTAGACGGTCCCTTTGCATTTTTATTGCATACAT
This sequence comes from Phalera bucephala, assembly GCA_905147815.2. Taxonomy (NCBI): domain Eukaryota; kingdom Metazoa; phylum Arthropoda; class Insecta; order Lepidoptera; family Notodontidae; genus Phalera; species Phalera bucephala. Next base: position 29,791,340 of record LR990618.1, read on the forward strand.
GTGACATAAAAAGTAAAACATTTTTGTATTAAAATCCGTTGAGAGGAACGAGCTTCATATTTTCCCATCAAGAAATTTTAGTAGCGGTCCAAAAGAAAAAATGGTGTTTGGTAAAATGGCATTAGGTTTATCCTCTATTACATAAGGACCTTACATTATACACATTATACATACACTACATAGTAGAATTTTAGTTATTCTAACAATACCGAGTATTTTTCGGATTTTGCGCGGTTTATTTTTGATTATATCGGGAACTTAAAAATAAAAAATAAACCGTGATAAACTCAGAAAAATAGTTTTATTCTCTAGTTATAGTATAGTTCTTTTTAAAGAAGTCCATTCCTTTTGTAACAAATCGAAACTAGATTGACCTAGGTCAGGATTAGTATTTGCGGATTAGTTTTGTCCTATGTGATATCAAACTCGAGACGTCTCGTTCTAATGAGACCAGAGGCCTTCGCACTGACCATTAACACCAAATCATACTCCCATTTATATTTTTCTTATTTAATGACCTTAACATTTTAAATTGTCCCCCAATTTTCATACAAAATCAGGACTAACACAAAATCGTTTCACGAATTCTCGTCTATTTAAAGTAGTAATATACTGTTGAAGACTCTCCCCTGAAGTTCAGTTTAAAGCGAATGACATTTAGGCATACCTTACAGTCGAATCCCGAGTGAACGAACCCGAGCAGTCCCGAACACGACCGAGACGTGTCGTGCTTGCGCCGTTCTAAATTTAAACCGCCGGCTTAGGGCGCTCCCCCCTTCTTTTGTTCCTATTTCGATACTCAAAAAATAGAAACGAAGGGTGTTTCGGGATGCGTGAGTCAGTGACGTGCGGCGCACCGGCGCGTGCGCAGTTTCCGCGCCGGATATCACGGATTTTTCAAATTCCATATTCCGTAGCTTCTTTTTTTTGTCGTGGTGTTGAGTGGCCATTGTGGATTGAAAAACGGATGTGTTTCAGTGATTGTGTTTTTCATTTTCGTGTTTGGAATCATCTGTTTTCTTTGGTATGTATATTATTTACTTATTTTTAGTAATTGCGGGTAGTTTTAGTAAGGAGCTGAGCGGTAGGTACTATTTTTGATTAAATATATTTTTTCTATACATAAAATATGTTTAAATTTTTTATATAAATTACTTTGGACACTATTTCTAAGTTTCGTTTATTAGAAACATGTATCTATAATAAACTTTGGTACATCAATGAGACTACCTACAATATGGATGAAAAATAACTGAATCACACATTTTACTCAGAATAGTTTATATTAACTGAGCCACGTATACCAAACTTAGAATGTGGGCGAATAAGGGGTATTATATTTCTTTTAGTATGTAATACCCGCAAGGGATATGGCGTGATAATATAGATAGATAGATATTTATTTTTAATTATAGGTGTTTATTATTCGTATAAAAGAGGGTATGACGACGGATTAGTCCAATGGTAGACACCTCAAGCCCCTTCACCCACTAAATCGGTAGTTGCGGTTTCGATTCCCGCAAGGGACCAATTTTTGTATGACTTGGAAATATTTGCTTCAGTGTAGGTGTTTGTGTATGTAAACATTATATTCGTTAACGCATACACAACACATGAACAATTTCTAGTGAGGGAATACGTTGTATTATTTTAAAACGTAATATCTCCATAAATACATACACAATTGTCACGGGCTTTACGGGCAAGAATGTAAATTTAATGATCCAGTTTGATGTGCATAAGAATTTGTGTATATATTTTTCTTTTTAAGAAAATAAAGTTACACTAATTTCCCAAGGAAATCATCAGACATTCTCTAGTGAAATAAATGTTAATTTATTGGTGTTTACAGAAAAATATTTGAGGGTTTCGTAATATTAAATTATGGAAATATTAAAAATGGCGCTTAAAAAATTAATGGAGAGTAGGTACCGACCTCGTTTGTACAAATAGTGATGCGCAGCGCAATGATTCTTTTCGTTTGGATATCATGAGGGACTTCTTTATACATATTTAAGAGGACTCGTTAGGAGACTTACAAGTAGACATCTTGTATTGGAATGCCTTCTAAGATATGCTGGATAAATATTATGTAACTTCAAAATGATAAAATTTGGAATAATACACCACATTTTTCTGTTAGGTTATGAAAATAACTCGCAGAAGTCGAGTTTTAATGGTACTGCTATATAGTATACGACCGGTAAACGGTATACGACCAGATAGTGTTCAGGGTCTGATGATGAAGCCGAAAGGTGGCCAATGGAATCTACACACACGTACTCAATATAACCCCGCCGTGTTTGGGCTCGTTGGGTTTGTCTTGACGAGTACTTTATTTATCCAGGGTCTGATGATGGAGCCCGAAAGACGCCAAAGGAGTTCCTTTGGCTATGCATGATTTATTCGTTGTTTTTTGATTCGTTTATTTAAAAAGGTCTTTTTAAATTAAAATTATTATTTATCCGAATATCTATCACTCTTTTGGATACATCGCACATCACTATTCCAAATGTTAATAATTCGCCGGCCGCGGTAAAGAGGCCAGCAGACGCGCAAATGCGGTCGATAACATTAGCGGGAATGTTTCAGGAGTTTTCAGTTTACGCCGGTGTGTATTCAAACTCTTTGGAATGTTTGTTTACGTACTCAGACTGAAAAATTGATGGGCTTTGTGTCTGAAGGGAATTAGTATTGGTTTGGAATAGTGTGTTGATTTTTTAAGATAGATGACAAAGCGCAATACATTATTAGTTAGATTTTTTGGATTATTATTGCAATAATGTGTATAATATTGTCTGACATTTGCCAGAGAGATCTGTGAGAAAAGAACAAAAGATCTGAAAAAGCTTTTATGATTCTGTAGAGTGATTTGTTTTCGGATGTTACCAAAAGCATTTCCATGTTGACTTTCTTAAGACGCATTTATTAGCTTAATCTGTAACTATGTATGTATTTATATATGAAGCGGACGGCTTGGTTCCGTGGTTAAGAGCTTAATCCGCTCAGCCCACTGGATCGAGAAGTCGCGGGTTCGATTCCCGAACGGGACAAATCTTTGCGTGACCCACAGATGTTTGTTATAGCCTGGGTGTTCGTGCATGTGATTTTTTTGTTTTTAACGCACCCACGACACAGGAATTGTTCCTACTGTGGGGCTACGTTTTTATTAATAGGAAAATGTATAGACTATCTTACCACGACCAAATAAACCGAGTCTTATCTGATGGAAAAGTCAAGAGTCTCCGTAACCGGCGAGCGTGTATGAGACGAACTATGAGAGTCGAGGAAGCCAGAGAGGTATGTAAGGAAAGAACCTGTTGGAACTCTGTACTCTCTGCCTACCCCGCAAGGGATCTGGCGTGAGGTTATAGATAGATAGATAGATAGAAAATGTATGTAAAAAATTCTTTCAACGTAGTTTTTACCAACTTCAGGGCTCCAGATTAACTTAAAAACTGATACATTTCGATTATAAGCACTGCAAATGTCGGGCACTTTTAATTTATAGGGCTTTTTTGAAATGTAACATTTTTGGTTAGCTATAACAAGTGGAAAAGTTGTGACGATGAAACCATGGTGGTTGCTAAGAACATGGTCCCACAGAGCTACGAGCGCCTCAATAAAATACAGCGTGCCGGAGTAAAATACACTATAATAAAAATATATACAAAGCCATACGGATATTACTGTACCAGACGGCCTAGATCCAACTAGCCTTGCGTCATCTGAAGACTCATTCAGGTCTGTCTGATTTGATATTAAAAATGCAGTGTGGGTGATCTCATTTGGGTATACATGATCTATTTTATTTCGAAAATGGAACAGTGGGTGAATAGCGACGCACACAATATTATTTAATATTCAACCTATGCTGTTCCAACTGAGTCAAGTAGTTCTTTCATAAATCGAGATGAGAGAGATTAGGTCATACCCCACAACACAGACCCAGTGTTCCACCAGCTGTTGGATTATCAAACTAACTGACGACTTTTAACGTGTGTGAGCACAGAGACTCCTGGATATAGAATAGGTTAGCGATTTAAGTCATCAGTCTTAAACACGAAGCAAATATAAAAAGGAGTCGGCCTAAGCAACTGTGCACTGTTTCTTCCAACTAAGTCCTGACGTCATCGCGGTAGCGGTCAGCTAATAAATAAATAAATAAGGGCGGGGTGTAACGTCCTCTTTATTCAGATACCCCTCGCAGTGACACGCTTGATTGTATAGGGAAATCTAATAATGTTTTTCTCCCTCTTTAAGTGCATACCACTGAGTACGATCCTTACTAAACACTTGAGTACTATAAGTAATATAGAATCATGAAGTATATTTTTTGTTTCTCTATCTTTTTTCTTACTTTTTCTATCTAAATAGATAAGAAAGCAGATAGAGAAAGAAAAGAAAACTTTCATATAAGCCTGTAATTATGCAAACTGTTAATTTGTATTTTCGCAGGATATATGAAATACGTAATTACCAGAGTAATTGATATGTTTTAATTTAAATTTATTTAGAGACTTTAGTACAAGAGTACTTCTTTATTCTAAGGATTTCTTCTTTTATCTTTGTAGATAGAAAAAGAATGAAATGAACTCATTTTTTTCTATTTATCTAGAAGGATAGACAAAAAAAGACTGGGATGATTCTTATAATATAAATATATCATGATCCTGAATACTTTTAGGGAATTCTTTTTTTTTCTCTTTACGGTATCTAATAACTTACATTGTATCAAAATGGAATTTATCATCCAATTCATAGTCGTTTTTAATAAGCCATGGATGCAATATACGTGAAATTCTCTTTATATACGCTTTATATCAGCCATAGTTGTTTATCAAAATTACTGAAACATCATAAATTTCGTCTTGTGGAAGCAGAGGGGTGTAAAGCAAAGGTCGATTGTTTGATGTTAAGGAAAATCTTTACCGCTAAATGTATTATATTTAGAAAAATGTTTTTTCATATATAATAAAAAAAATTAGCGCTGTTAAGAAACTGTCCCACCGTTGGGCACGGGCCTCCTCTCAAACTGAGAGGGTTAGGCCCGGTGCGGGTTGGCGAACTTCACACACCTTCGAGTAACTCTTAGGCATGCAGGTTTCATCACGATGTTTTCCTTCACCGTTAAAGTAAGTGATAGTTTATTTGTAATACGCACATGCTTTTGAAAAGACAGAGGTGTGTGCCTGGGTTAGAACCCGAGACCTCTGACTTTGCAGTCCAACGGTCTAACTACTATGCTATAACTGCTTATATGGTTTTTACTATATCGGTATTTATTTTCACTGCCTCGTTGGTATAGTGGCGAATGATGCGAGTTGCGATCATGGGTTCCAATTTTAGGTCGAACAAAAAATTACATATTACACAGAACCTAACATCGTCGGCGAATAGTGGATGTACACATTACACCTCAGTTACCCCTGCTTAAGGGAAATAGATGTGCATATACGGTGTTAGTATTTTTTTTAAACGTAGCCCTATACTAGGATTTATTCCTGTGTCGTGGGTGCATATGTAGCGATCCCTATACATCGCTACATAGTTGCGACTATCTACCAATAGATGGTGTTGACGATTCGCCATACATGTCTAGAACGCGATATTAGAGTGTGCACGACGTGTAACATATATACAAGCCCCCGACAAGAACTCTGGGGGAGAGTGGCAGGCCCCGCCAGACACACCACTCGTCTGGCTGGAAGATCTTCCCTTTGACAAATCTTGCCACAACGTTCCTGCCATACATACAAACATGAATATTCACATACACAAATACCCAGACTGAAATAAATAATTGTGGATCACACAAAGATTTGTGCCGTGCGGGAATCAAACCCGCGACTATTAAACACATTGGAGCGGCTTAAGCTCTTAACTGCTGCTCTAAATCGTCCGTAATTTAATCATTTATTTTGGGGTATGTATATTATATGAAGTAGTGTTTTTATCTATCAAGAAAGACACAATTCGTGCTATGAGAACAATATTCAAAACGAAATTTCGTTGAAAAAGCTCTTTGTACTAGTTTTTGCACGTCATTTGTAAACAAACTGAATATAATGTATGTCAAGGATAAGCATAAACGTTTATTCGTATTTTATAGTGCTATAATTTGAAAGGAACGGTTGATTTATTGCCATTGATAAAATTATGACAATAAATGAAAGCTCGATCGCAAGCTTTCAAATAGGTTGTTTTTTCTTTTCATAGAAAATCCACACACGCTCATATTCCCAATTCGGTGTTGCCAGAGGCGTACTGTGCACAGACATCCATGTTTCGACGACGATGTTAAATAAATGGAACGTTATAATATTTTATTTATTTATGGTCTACCAACAGTTGTTACAGCTCACACCGTCACGCCTTTATTCCCCAAGCGAGGGTGGCAGAGGTGTACTGAGTACACTCACATTTCGCCGACGATGTTAGGTCCCATGCAATAGGGGGCGAGCCTATTGCCATATACCGGGCACAATTCCAGACTCCGGACTCGTACTGGGAAGTTTTTGTCAGAAAAACAACCTTTGTCCGACCTAGGATTTGAACCCAGGACCTCGTGATCACAAAGCGATGTGTTTGCCACCAGACCAACGAGGCAGTCAAACAGCTACAGCTTGTTACAGCTAATTCTTATGATCTAAATTATGTTAATTAGGTAAGTTCCTAACTGCACAATCAATTACAGGTAAACAGCATGCTTATGAATATAATAAATAATATAATATTAGCCCTGTTAAGAAACTGTCCCACATTTGGGCAGGGGCCTCCTCTCAAACTGAGAGGGTTTAGGCCATAGTCCACCACGCTTGCCCAGTGCGAGTTGGCGAATTTCACACACCTTCGAGAAACTTTCAGGCATGCAGGTTTCCTCACGATGTTTTCCTTCGCCGTTAAAGCAAGTGATAGTTACCTTGAATATATTACAACGATGTAAATAAACTTTGTACTATAATAACATATGGATGTTATTTGACACATTTACTAACTGTGGACAAGGGCTCTGTATGATGTCAATGATATCACTATGTTCGTATAGAAGTTTACACATTCTAGGGACCGGAAAGTTTGTGCCAAATTTAGTTCGCCTGAGTGGCGGTACAAGCGGACTTATGGGTTTTCTTGCAAGTCTTCGGGGTACTCTAAGAGAAAAAAAGCTTAGTAATTCAGGGTTGTGAATGTGGTTCTGAAATGATTTAAGTAAATTTCGAATGTCAATAATATTTCTACGATTATCTCAAGTAATTCTCATTTTAAAGCAAAAGGGTTTATCTAAATATGATTTCGTCTTGATTGTGCCGTGTATTAAATAACTTAAGTGCTTGAGAAATCTTTTCTGAACTTGTTGAAGTCTGTGCGCATGAGTAACATAGCAGCGTTTTAGAATATGTTAGCTTAGTATGGAGACCACACATACTATGCTAAAATGTTCTAAAACGCTGCGAACCAAACTATATTAGAGCATTATTTGGGTTGTGAAACACTTTGCTGTTGCGGATCACGAAACCTAAAATACGTAGTGTTTTTTTTAGTAATGGCATCTATGAGAGGAATTAATGATAATTTTTAATCTAAGATGACACCATCTCGGTGTCTTATATATACATAGTATAGTATACGGTATAGTAGTATATATAGTATACAGTAATTCTGGTAACGGAACACCGCCAATATTATAACATGTATCGATTTTCTTGGTTGCCTGCCTGACATGAAATTCATATACACGAACTTACAGAATGAAGCGCATATTTGTGGGTCACACGAGGTCAAGATAGCGACATAAATAGCCATAGTCAACACGAATATTATAAAATTGTATAAAAACCCACATAATAAATTTCATTTCCGCCATTTTGTTTCATGCTTCGTTGAGTTATGTAGGCCTGATACATTCATAAAAATGTGTCATTCATAAAGTTTACAGATGGACTGAAAAATAGGTGAAATTTTCACAACAATACCGCCACCGCTGAAATTGGCCGGAACGCCGGAATATTTCCGATAAAAAATTGTTTTCCGACGAATTTTTATTCATTACGTTCCCGATATCCGGGGCATGTATAAAACGATAAGCGATGATGAATTCAAAGTGACTGACTAACAAAGAGACTGACAAAATTTCAATTAAATATTCAGAGAATCAAATCTTGTTAAGATCGCAGGAAGTCGTTGGATGCAGGTAGCATCGGACCAGTTGCTCTGGAGAACGATTTCGGAGGCCTATGGAGCAGTGGACAAATATACGCTGAGATAATGATGATTCCGGAAAACTACCGTTTATCCTCCTTGACATACCTTATTACCGATGCCACTACTGTCAAATTCAAAATGCAAGATATCAGTTTTTAATGAAAACGATTATTGTATATATTCGTTTAATAAGATATTTTCTTATTTAGTTTATAATGTTTTATATTACTCTACTGGCTGTACGATCATAAAAGAAGTTAAAAATGTAAATCCTTTCTTGGCTGTAAGCTTAGAACTTAAGTTGAGATTGTAATATATTTAAAAGCTGTGGATTTTGTACCAATAAAAAAATAAACCTTACTTAGGGTATGTAGAATGCGACAAGGATATGTTGGCCCGTAAATAACATTGAAATTGGTGTCATTATAGGATTATCATTTAGTAAAACTGAAATAATGCAACGTGTGGGTCCGCACGGTTATTAATTAAAAAAGAACTTGGGTAAATTTTATAGCAAATGGAAACTGTGCGACCGGCATGAAGTGTAATTTCACTTTATGACAGCATTATTTCCGATTTTGGCTGCAAACCACAAGATTGTAAGACTGTTACTAAACTTATTCTAAAGTAAGATACTTCTTTTTCCGACTAGACCGTGTGTCCCATTTACTTGAGGTCGGCCTTCCTTGTCCTTTTATTACACTGAGCACGATTTTGTGCTACGTCTGTGCCGAGTTAAACAACTTTCAGGTCTTTTTCTACGGTCGTCAACCAAGTAGCGGGTGTTCTTCCAAGGGGACGTTTTGTCGTTGGCAAATTAAGGGCTAGCTTCACTATGTGATCATCTGGGCGTCGCTGGAATAGACCGTACCACCTTAAGCGATTTCCTTTGACTTTATCTACAATCGTGGTAACTTTAAAACTCCCTTTTATGTACTCATTGCGTATTTTGTCTATACGTGTGGCACCCGCTGACCAGCGTAGCATGCGCAATTCTGTCGTGTGAAGCTTGTTAATTGGTGGTGTTTGTTGGTTGCCCAACATTCTGAACCGTACAGAACTACATCCCGTATGGCTGTCTTGAACATTTGGCCTTTGACCCTAAGAGGAATTCTTCTATCACACATCACGCCTGTGAGTTGTCTCCATTTCATTCATCCTATTGTAGTTCTGTGAGTAACATTATTGTCAATCTTGCCATCATTACTGAGTATTGAGCCCAAGCATTTGAATTGTGTCACCGTGGGCAAAGGCGTGGTGCTTAAAGAGATCTGGTTGTTATTATTAGTGATACCATCGAAAATACATGACATGTGTTCCGTCTTCTTCCTACTTATCTTAAGTCTATTGGTTTCAAGTACTTCAAACCATTCTAAAGTAAGGTACACTATTAAAAACGGAACTTTAATGTGTTTCGTGAAAAGCTATTTTTCTTATTGCGCTATCGATAGTATCGATAGCGCGATGGAAAAGAAAAGTTTCCTACAGTACAACTGGTTCCTCTAAGCAGGTGCAACACGAAGGATAAACGAAAAGTCCCCGATTAAAGTGCCAATAGCTTGTCTTGAAATTTGAGTCTTGCCACTCGAATCACGGACGACACAGGTTCGATCCAAATGGGACATATTATTGTGACCGAAACATATTTGTTTCGCATAGGGAACATAGGCGGGACGGTATGTTATTTCATACTTCTATCTATATCATCACGACAGGGTAGGCAGAGAGTACAGAGTTCCAACAGGTTCTTTCCTTACAGACCTAGCTGGCTTCCTTCCCTTTCATAGTTCTTCTCATACACGCTCGCCGTGTACGGAGAATCTTGACTTGCCCTTCAGATAAGACACGGTCTGGTCATGGTAAGATACTAGTCTAGTATACTTACTTAAGTTTTACAAAAAATATATATTTACTGAGTTCTTAGATTTACGCGAATATTACACATGAAATAAAACTATGTTTTCGGATTTTATAGCGGTTTATTTTTGATTTTAAGTTCTTGACGTTTCGAGTGCTTTGCAGCACCCATGGTCACGGGAAGGACTAAGGTGTTGGACGTCCAAAAGGCATAGTTGCGCCGGGGTACTCTGAAACTTCTTAACTATTTTTGTTGGTCCGATCTACGCAGAATGAGCTCACGGGGTCTTGAGGTCTTGCAGTGTTATGCTTGGTTTTGGATTTGATTATATTAATTATCGGATCCCAAGTCGATGGAAGCACCCAGCCATCTTCTCTATTGAAATTAGGATGTTTTTTAATTTCAATAGCCTCGCTGCTGCAAAGCACTTGAAACGTCGGGAACTTAAAATCAAAAATAAACCGCGATAAAGTCCAAAAACATAGTTTTATTTCAAATATATATTTAATAAGACGCTTACTTCTTGGACTGATTGAATTCGGAAGTAAATTTATTTCGTCGACACTAATTGGAAGGACAGATAAATTATTATCATTCTAATTGCTTTTCAAGTTCCAATTGAAAACGGACTCAAGTTTAATCATCAATCTTTGTAATTAGAAGGATTTAATATCAATCATGAGCTAAAAATGGAGGCATTTGAAAGAATTTGTCTATTACTGGTCTCCGTTAACCACAAAATCGGTTGATTGTGTTCATCGACAGGTACCTATATCATAATAAGATACACAGTCCCGTTCAAAAGTTACACTTAAACGTCACCAAATCCACATAAGTAGTTATAGTTGTTACAGTAACAATTCGCCGGTCAGCAAGTGTTTAAATTGTGTAATACAAAAGGAGGAAAGAGTTTAATTATATTTAATTTAATTATATTAAGAGAAACTGCGTTTTGTATATATTCATCATCATCATCATGTCAGCCTATACTTGTCCACTGCTGAACATAGGCCTCCCCAATCGCTTTCCAGCGTAACCGGTCCGATGCCACCTGCATCCAACGATTTCCTGCGATTTTCACAAGATCGTCGGTCCATCTGGCAGGCGGTCGTCCTACGCTGCGCTTGCCAATACGTGGTCTCCACTCTAGAATCTTTCTGCCCCAACGCCCGTCCGATCTTCGCGCTATGTGGCCAGCCCATTGCCACTTCAGCATGCTAATCCTGAGGGCTATGTCGGTGACCTTGGTTCTTCTACGAATCTCCTCATTCCTGATTCGATCACGTAGAGAAACGCCGAGCATAGCTCTTTCCATAGCTCGCTGAGCAACCTTGAGCTTTTTTATGAGACCTATTGTAAGAGACCACGTCTCTGATCCATATGTCATCACTGGTAACACACATTGACTAAACACTTTAGTCTTTAAGCACTGAGGTATTTTGGATGAGAAGATGTTGCGCAGTTTCCCGAACGCTGCCCAGCCGAGTTGGATTCGTCGATTGACCTCTCTCTCAAAGTTGGACCTACCTAACCGGACTGCCTGTCCCAGGTAAATGTATTCGTCGACAACTTCAAGAGTAGAGTTCCCAACGGTGAGTGCGGTGGGTACGACATGGACGTTAGACATTATTTTTGTTTTGTCCATATTCATTTTAAGACCCACTTGTTGGGATACTCTATTGAGGTCACCGAGCATTCGTCCTAGATCTTCCAGCGACTCCGCCATGACCACAATGTCGTCGGCAAATCGAAGGTGAGTGATGTATTCGCCATTGATGTTGATGCCAAGTCCTTGCCATTCCAAGAGCTTGAAGGCGTCCTCTAAGGTGGCCGTAAACAGTTTCGGAGAAATGACGTCTCCCTGTCTTACTCCTCTTTTTATGGGGATCACCTTCGTGCACTGCCCCTGTACTCGGACTGACATGGTGGCGTTATTATACAAGCACTTCAACACTTCGATGTACCTATAGTCAATGCGGCATCGCTGGAGAGATCTAAGAACCGCCCAAGTCTCGATCGAATCAAAGGCTTTCTCATAGTCCACAAACGCCAAGCATAGTGGCCGATTATACTCCTCAGTCTTCTGTATAACCTGCCGCAGCGTATGTATGTGGTCTATGGTACTAAAACCTTTCCGGAAACCGGCTTGTTCGGGAGGCTGGAAGTCATCAAGCCTTCGTTCGAGACGATTCGTAATGACTCTCGAAAACAACTTATAAACATGGCTCAGCAGTGTGATGGGCCTATAGTTCTTCAATAAGGTGTTATCACCTTTCTTGAAAAACAGCACCACCACACCCCTGTTCCATGCTTCCGGCGTTTTCCCTTCAAGCAAGACGGACTTAAATAGCCTCTGAAGGACTTTAAGTACCGGCGATCCGCCCGCCTTCAGAAGTTCTGCAGTAATTCCGTCTTCACCCGGCGCTTTGTTGTTTTTTAGTTGTTTGAGAGCCATCCTAATCTCGCACAGGCTGATGTCCGGGATATCTTCAGTGCAGTGTCGGGTTAGCTTGGCTCTTGGGTCTTTTACCAAGTCAACAACAGGTTTAGCTACTGAGGTATATAACTGTCCATAGAACCTCTCTATCTCCCTGAGCACCTCTGACCTATTTGACGTTACGTTTCCGTCCTCCGTCTTCAGCTTCGTCAACTGGCTCTGCCCAATAGACGCGTCTCTTGCGAACACTTTAGAGCCCTTGTTCTGCTCTATGGTCTCCTCAATACGCCTTGCATTGAAGGACCGTAAGTCGTGTCGCAAGGACTTCAATATCTGTCCATTAAGCTGCCTATAGGACTTAGCATCATCGGAGGTTTGGAGCGTCATGGAACGTCGCTCAGCCATGAGGTTTCGGGTGTAGTCAGATAGTTTTTGAGGCCTATTTTTACGGTGGGTCTTAAAATACTTGGACCCGACCGTATGAACAGTCTCTACCAGCCTGTTGTTGATTTCGTCCACTGATGCGCTGCTGTCTAGCAATTCGAAGCGGTTTGACAATTCGAGTTGAAAGTATATATTAATGTATAAAAAACCTTTTACAATGATGAAAAAGAAAGAGGTAATTACTATGCAAAATTTGTTACAAACAGTTTTTTCTAATTGAATGCCGTCGAGTTATAGACAACCACGATCTTCCCTTCTTTCGTTCGTAGTGTGTTGCCATGCTGCGCCAAACCGTGCTACCGCTACCGAACAGTTATGATATACACATAAATTAGGAAATATTTTACCTTACTCATATCACTTAAAGTTGTATTTGCAAAAAAGCGGAAGCCTATTAATTTTTTAGTACCGTCCACTTTTGCCTGCCTATTGGTGGTGCCATTTTTCGTGCGGAAAGCGTGTCTTTATTTGATCGATGGTCGTGGTCTTATTTAGAGGAAGCCTATGCTCTGCAATGAATTTCTTTTGAGCTGACATAATAGTAAATGTCTCCAACTTGGCTGCCTCGTTGGTCTAGTGGCAAAGCGCATCGCTTTGTGATCACAGTAGTTTTTCTGACGAAAAATTCCCCGTGTGAGTCCGGAGTCTGGAATTGTGCCCGGTATATACAATAGGACCTAACATCGTTGACGAAAAGTGGGTGTACTCAGTACACTCTGCCACCCCCGCTTGGGGAATATAGGCCTGCTGGTGTCTTTGAGATAGATAATGACCTAACATTTCAGTAGTAATATACCACTATTGGACCTTCTTTCACAAATTGAGGCAAGAGAGAATTACTTATCTTCCATTATGCAGACCCAGCGCGGATTAATAGACTTATTGACTAACTTATTTGCTTACCGATTTCCTTATTAAATGGCAGCCAGAACCACCGGCATATCATGATTGTAGCAGGGCTTGAAAATAAAAATGTCACTAACGGTCACCCATCTTAGACTGACCGAGCCGAGCGTTGCTTAACCTTAGCGATCGCTAAGAATACCACGATCCCGTAACGCTACAAGCGCCTTCTGTTACTAAACGGTATTTACACCTTTTCCCAACAATAATTCCCTCTAGGGATAATATTCCAAACATTCCAAGGCCTTTAATATTATGTAGTACAATTACTTGTATTTACTTAGGCAAGGTTGAGCTTTAATACTTGGAATTCTACGGACGTCCTTACTTTTAATGTTTGTCATGTAAATTATGCTTAGGGCTACATCACATGCAATAATTTAAGCATAAGTGATCAGCGATTCTACGATTGCATTGATTACTGATTATGTTATGCTAACGGACAGCTTGGATCAGTGGCTAAGAGCTTAAGCCGCTCAGACCACTAGATCGAGTAGTCGTGGGTTCGATCCTAGAAAACTATAACTATCTATATCATCACGCCAGATCCCTTGCGGGGTAGGCAGAGAGTACAGAGTTTCAACAGGTTCTCTCTTTACAGACCTCTCTGGCTTCCTATATTCTCGTAGTTAACGGACGCTTTAGCGCAGTGGTTAAGAGCTTAAGCAGCTCCGCTTACTGTGTCTAATAGTCGCGGGTATGATTCCCGCACGGGACAAATCTTTGTGCGATCCACAATTATGTGTTTTGGTCTGGGTATTTGTGCATGTGAATTTTCATGTTTGTAAACGCACCCACGACACAGGAATAAATCCTAGTATGGGAGTACATTTTCATAATACAAACAAAAGTAGTTCGTCTCATACACGCTCGCCTGTTACAGAGACTCTTGACTTGCCCTTCAAATAAAACTCGGTCTATTTGCTCATGGTAAGATAGTCAAGAGCTTCACCGGTACCTACATCCTTTCACTTTCCTATTGTATATCTGTTCTTTTATTTTTTTTCGACATTCTCTCTATATACCGGAACCAACGGAGCATACCCATTCTCATCTTTACACTGATAATATCTTTTATACTTACACGCTTTCTTACTACGCTGTTGCGAATACGGTCGGTCAGCTTGGCTCCGCACGTTATCCGCAGAACTAGCATAGTGACCGCATTTATCCTGCTTTCATTCTCCTTCTTACATACCCAACTTTCACTGCCATATAACAGCGTCGGGACAAGCACTTCGTTATGCATGGCCAGCTGCACCTCTATATTCGCCAGCATATTTTTAGTCCAGTTAGGAGAAGATGTCTGTCTGTCTATCATCACGCCAGATCCCTTGCCGGGTAGGCAGTGAGTACAGAGTTCCAACAGGTTCTTTCCTTACATATCTCTCTGGGTTCCTTCACTCTTTTAGTTCGTCTCATACAGGCTCGCCGGTTACGGAGACTCTTGACTTGTCCTTCAGATAAGACTCGGTCTATTTGGTCATGTTAAGATCGTCCGGGTCTTCCCCGGTACCTTGATCCTTCCACTTTTGCATTGTATATCTGTTTTGTCATTCTTTCTTCTGAAATTCTTTCTATATGCCCGAACCAACAAAGCATACCCTTTCTTATCTTTACACCGATACTATCTTTCATACCTACTCGGTTTTTTTTCTACGCTGTTGCGAATACGGTCGTTCAGCTTCACCAGTTTTATAGTTCAGCTAGTTATATTGCACTATGAATACTACTTTTGTATGTAAATAGAACCCAGGTTATTTATTATAGAATTAAACTTTAGCATTGCCTAAGGAGCACTTTATCAATTTAATCATTTTTGCATCCCTCAAATCAAAGCACACAACTATTGTGCTATTATAAGAAATACAATTTAATATTTATATTTCATAATTTCTAACAATTTTAACATGCAACCCCAATTAGCTTTTATATAAAAAAGTAACAACGAAAAAGACAAAATACCCATATTTCTTTAAATTGTCAGCGCAAGTAAATTATTTTCTCTCCTTTTATTTTATCGTAAAAGTATAATTTAAGGCAAAGGAATATAAAATGTTCCAGGAAAATTTATTGTCACCACACACCACCCGTTTTCTTATCTCGTTTTCGGCTCGATTAGAACAAAGGAGGTTCCGTCCGTCGGGCTTCTAAGGCGTATTCAATGCGCGTTCATTTCCATACTATTAAACCTTTTAGGAGACGCCTGAAGATTTTTTTCGCCGAAACCAAAAACCTGGTATAATCGAGACCAAAATTAGGAAACTCGCAGCTTTTTTTAAGTTTTCCTTTTTGATATAAAACTTACTTTTTAACAGAAACAGGTACCCAAAATTCATAAATTTTTTCTACGATACTATCTGAATAACTGTGATACTTTATTTCATAGCAAATGAAATGGATATCTAGATTTTCTGCACTAAACTTTTTAAGTCTTAAAATATTATAACATAATACTTATGTTTAAATCTAATAGTGCACATTTTAAAACCAATTTTTCCTCAAAGCAAAACTGTCCAGTTCACCAGTCGCCGAAACCAAATTTTTCGGCGAAAACTGATTTCGTATATGAGTACCGCGTAAAATGAAGGCTTCTGTGAGTAAAACGGAATGAAATCCGCCCTTATCTCCTAGTTATGTTTTGTTCGTTTTACTGTAGGTATTGCATACGTGAAAATTATGGTCGTCATCAAAGAGATGTATGGGAATGAAAGCGAAATGTTGGAATATTATTTTTCACCAGTTTTCAAGCTTTCGGGAATTATGTGATATGTATTATATATATTTTGAAAAATGTATATTTGAAATAGAATTTAGAATATCTGCTTCGTTAGTTTAAGTAGTTCAACTTACAGATACTTCCCAAAAGAATATATATTAATTGACAGACTGTCTCTTTAGTCTCTTGGAGAAGTGCGCTTAGCAATCTAGAGGTCTTGGGTTTGATATCTTAAGTCGGGTTGTTCTATAGAATAGTGCTAAGTATAGTAAAACTGGTAATATAGAAATGTGGCAGTGTGGCAGAATCGGCGATATGTGGGTTTACACAGTATACCAGACTCCGCATCCCCCATCCCCTTCTTGAGGAATATAGGTATGCCAACGTTTTTAATTGTATATAACACATTCTTATTCAATGTTACATGGAAGGATTACAAAGCAACTAAACAGTAACCACTCTTGAAAAAAAAGATATTATAAAATGGCGTGTTCGTATTTTTAATATTTCACGGCTGTCATGGCGTGTCCAAAAGTGTGTTAACCCATGCCAGTCAGTTCCCGTAGATTAACTGGCCGGCTCGGCCAGTCTATTCTCTGAGGACAAACGTAGAGTAGTGTTGTCCCGGGTTTTATACTCGAGTGCTTTTTATACAAAAAAAGCACTGGAGTATATAATTTTCCCATACTCAGAATATTACTCTTGTATCGTGGATACATTTACAAACATTTCAGATGCACAAATTTCGTGACCGACACAAATTTTCGTGGGTTACACATAGATTTTTCTGGGGATGAACACGACTACGCGTATCTTTTAGCAATGAGGTCAATGTTTTGACTAGTAGAGGAACAGACTATCGAAGAAAAAGAGTATTGAGTTGAGGTGTGAGTCTACATACTTATTATTATCCTGAAAAATGCACACTCATACAATACCTATGCCACTGCTAATTAAAAACAAAGGCTCAACAGTGTTTTTTCCTACTCATTTTGATATACGCAATTGTAGGCAGGTAGGTATTGTAATATTAACATTAAAATATGTAGATTAGTACTACACGGCTCGTAACGGTAATAAGAAGTATCTAACTGTATTATCACGCCAGATCCCTTGTGAGGTAGGCAGAGAGTACAGAGTTCCATCAAGTTCTTTCATTATAGACTTTTCTGGTCTGTAATGTAAGGACCTAGTTTTAAAGCGCAATTTTTACGGTTAAACTTTTACGATTATGATGAGTTAGCTGAAGTAAGACTTAAAATATGCAAGAAAACCACTACATTATTTTAAAGGGATATCAAAAGTACTACAAGCACTGTTACTACTGTTTGTCAGTATTGGTTGAGACTCTTTAAATATCCTCAACAGGAAGGACTGACATGTCCACTGAAGGACATAGTCTTCCGCCAAAAGGTCCCCATGACGACCAGTTTTATATTATGCACTTGGGCCTAACTATTCCATATCTTCCTTTTGCGCCTTTATTAAAAAGGCGACAACCTGATATTTCGCGAACGCGTCCAATCATAAAAATCCGCTAATCGTAGCCGCCGCCGAGTACAAACCTAACTGCCCTCCTATCAGCCACTACCGCCGTCCGCGGCATGTTCTCACCGACCCTCCCGATGCCCTTACATCCCTTCTTTTGGATACAGATATCGCACACAGAATCAGACACCGACCTCGCCGGCGAGGTCGAAAAATCCCTCGGCGGCCGGTGCAGAGCACCACGTCAAAACACCTAATATGCGCCTTCCCCCATAGCGACTGACAAGCCGAGGCCGTTCCTCCTTGAGGCGCCCTTGAGCTTGTTGCCCCCTTGCCCTTCTGGTTCGATCGTAGTGGTTGCACGCTCGGCCTCTTGTCCGATAAAGCTGTTAAGGCCCCGCGGCCAACAGCGTAGATCATTCACAGACACACACACACACTCCATATCTTTCAGTACATAGTCAACACTCAAAAACCTTTCTGCCTCAATTTTATAAAAGCTCTCGAGTTCTTCCACACCGCACATCACTATCTTCCAGATTAAAAGAGCACCCGGAAAACTTTTTTCGCCCACAGCGTTCGGTTCACGAAAAACTACTAAAATAAACCGCTTTTTAACGACTGCAGTGAAATAGAGCTTGATATTTTTTGAATTTGGATTTTCAGACGTTTTCATGAGCACAATATTTGCGGTAAAACTTTTCTGATTATGAGTTAGCTGAATCTAAATATTGCTGTAGCGCATAGCGAAATTTATAGACTGTATTTGAAAAAACGTTGAAAAGACTGCCTCGTTGGTCTAGTGGCAAAGGACATCGCTTTGTGATCACGAGGTCCTGGGTTCAAATCCTAGATCGGACAAATGTAGTTTTTCTAACGAAAAATTCCCAGTATGAGTCCGGAGTCTGGAATTGTGCCCGGTATATGGCAATAGGCTCGCCCCCTATTACATGGGACCTAACATCGTCGGCGAAACGTGGGTGTACTCAGTACACCTCTGCCACCCCCACTTGGGGAGTATAGGCGTGACGGTGTTTGTATTTGAAAAAAACGGAGCTTCACACTAGGAAATATTCCTGAATGTTTAAATAAAAAAAAGCTATAACAATGTAAGTGTTGCCATCATAAAAACCTTTATCCCGGAAAGTTTCCACTTTATTTCAACCTTGAACTTCCAACAGTAGCGGAAGGAATTCTCATCGACCGTCGTATGAGCTTTTATTAGGGTCCCTTAAGAAAATAATAAAAACTCGCTGTAGGATGGATAACTCCATGATGTAGAGAAATAATATGTAAGAATTTTAGTACTTTGTTACAGTAACGTAATGTTTTAAAAACTGCGATTCTAATACAAAAAAATCCTGAAATATTACGCAAACATTTATTTATTTAATCACAAATTATAACTGTCAATACAGGTTGTTCCCTAATGCAATAGCGTATTTAAGTTATCTAAATAATATGTCATTGCATTAATATATAATATCAGCCTATACTGCCCACTGCTGGGCAAAGGCCTTCTCTCACAAATCGAGGTGAGAGAGATTAGGTCATACTCCACCACGCGGACCCAGTGCGGATTAGTGGAGGCAGGTTTGTGGCCACCTGCTGTTGGAACTCATCAAGCCGCCTTTAAGGCTTCCAACTCGGCTTAACGACCACCGGGACCAACGGCTTAGCGTGCCTTCCGAAGCATGGAGACGCTCCAATATGAAAAGGCCACAAACGGTCACCTATCGCAGGCCGACCGAGTCGAACGCTGCTTAACCTTGGTGATCGGTAAGAACATCGCGGTCGCACAGCGCTACGAGCGCCTCAACATTTATTCACTCATTACATTAATCCCTCAATTATATTATAAAAAATGATTAATTTATCATTTCATATATTGTACATATTATTTAATTATTGATAACTCTTGGAGCAGATGAATAAATCAATTCTTTCGACAACTTTATTAAGCACAAATGCAAAGCACGCGTCAGAGGTAAGTTGGCCAGCAGGCCAGTCCTGGCGCGCACTAAACATTAAATCTTGTCGCTTAAGCCGTATGGTGAAGTATGTTTAACATAAGTGGGTGAATCAAGATTAGCGAAATAGGAATTTCGATCTAAACTGTAAAACCACGTATACCTTACACCACAAAGCACATATAAAGAGGAGATGGCATTATTAGATTTTCTTATACAATCAAGCGTGTCACTGCGCGTGGTGGCGCGGTATGAAGAGTTACACCCCGCCCACTTCTGTATTGTCCATCTAGCTGAGAAGGATAGACGGACGTAAACCACGCCCACCGCGATAACGTCAGGGCCTAGTTGGAAGACACAGTGCACAGTTGCTTAGGATGACTCCTCCTTATATTTTTTTCGTGGATTACACGCATTTTCTTACGATATTTATACTAATGGACCTAATACAGTAAGATCTATTGCACACCTATGCAAGATCAAAACTATATATTGGTTCAGTAGTTACAAAAAAAGCAAGAACTGTAGCAACTAGGCAAATATCAAAAAATACACTAATATTTATGCGCAATACAAATAACTACATGCAAAATTTTTAATTCTGAATTCTAAACAAACTCCACGAAACAGCCCTAATAACCCAACTCGTCTACGCTTAATAGTATCATAACGCGAAAAAAAGTTGAATCAGGGTTGAAACGCCAACGTTTTCCGCGCTCATTTAACCTGAATTTTGCATGCGATGAACTTTTTTTTAATTTTTACACCGTCCCGACAAAATGATACGTTGGAATCGACCCGCACTCGCCACTCTACAGAGCTGATAAATGAAATTTTCCAGGGAGCTGACGGCAGAGGCAATAAATGGAATAAAGCCGGCTATACACATACTTGACTCTGGTCGTTTTATGTACTATCGGACACAAACTTGGGTCAACAATTTTAATCCTTAAATTCAAAAATTGTTTTTGGGCACGAACAATGTTATACGTTACTTCCCTTTTAAAGCTCAAAATCAACACAACACAAATAAGTAATACTTTTAACCACAATAACTGAATTATACTTTAAATTCAAATTTTGATTCATGAACAAACGCAACCTTTTTTGTGTAATATTCTTTGTAAAATTTAATTTGTGCCCTTTTGATCATTAAAAAAAATACCTGATTATTTGGTGACACATTTATCTTTTAATTGTAAAAAAAGTATTGAGATTATATTTTTCTTAGATTTTAAACATGTTTGTCTTTAAAATCATTAAACAGAACACATCGGACGTACATGAACTCTTGACATGGGTCTAGTTAAACACAATTCTGTGTCAAACTAGACCCATCATTTAGTCAGCAGACGAAAAACATGAACCTAACAGGTTGATAAAACAGTAGCCATTACCGAAGAAAAAATACTAGTAATAATCCTACTTATTTTTTCCCCAAAATGGAGCCGAGCTGTCTGAATCATTTAGCTCCAGGCTTATTTTCTGAACTTGCTATTTTGATAAGTCCCTTTGTGATGGAAGGCAATTTGTAAATGAAATTACATGGGGTGCACACATGCCTTCTGCTGTTTACAGAAGGAAAATATATCTTCATTGTTAAAACGATTATGGTCTACTTTTACGTAAGTCATGATACGGTATTTTTCTATCTCGTGTACTCGTTTATTTATTCGTTATTTTTTTTATTTATCAAGAACCATTGTAAATCGTTAATAGTTTTCCGAGTCTTGAATTAGAATAATAATATTTTATGGTTGGTTTGCAATACGAATATTTTATTTGTCTAAGAGTCTTATATATTACAGTTGTAAAACAATTGTAATAAAATTATACTAGTAAAAGTATATAAAATACTAAGCATACTCTAATCGCTTGATTAGAGTAAGCTTAGTATTTGTTTAGTTAAGATATTAATTTGTACTAAATTCTTTTTGTACTAAATTCTTTTTTCTTTATTCACACTAAAGGACTATATCGTATAAATTAAGTGTTTTCAAATATACTTTATATACAAGGTGTATCATAATTAACGCAAGACCTGAAAGTAGTTTGTTCTAAATCGGCAACTAAATCGATTCCAACTATTTTAGATGTTAGATATTTTCTTTTTTCTATCTATATCTATCTATCTATATCATCACGCCAGCTCCCTCGCGGGGTAGGCAGAGAGTACAGAGTTCCAACAGGTTCTTTCCTTACATACCTCTCTGGCTTCCTCCACTCTCATAGTTCGTCTCATACACACTCGCCGGTTACGGAGACTCTTGACTTGCCCTTCAGCTAAGACACGGTCTATTTGGTCATGGTAAGATAGTCTAGGTCTTCCCCGGCACCTACATCCTTCCACTTTCGCATTGTATATCTGTTTTGCCATTCTTTCTTCTGGCATCCTTTCTATATGCCCGAACCAACGGAGCATACCCTTTCTCATCTTTACACCGATACTATCTTTCATACCTACTCGCTTTCTTACTACGCTGTTGCGAATACGGTCGGTCAGCGTGACTCCGCACATCTTCCGCAGAGATCGCATTTCGACCGCATTTATCCTGCTTTCGTTCTCCTTCTTACATACCCAACTCTCACTGCCATATAACAGCGTTGGGACAAGCACTCCGTTATGCATGGCCAGCTGCGCCTTTTGGCTTAAGTGCCGGTTCCCAAGTAGCCTTCCCATCGCACCATTCACTCTATTACCTGCATTCACTCTTCTCTCTATATCAGCGGTGTATTTCCCATCCTTACTGAAGGCGCATCCAAGATATACAAACTCATTCACTTGCTCCAGCACATCGTTACCAACCACAATCCTTGCATTCGTTCTGCTTTCTTCCCGTTCAAAGACCATAATTTTGGTTTTCTTCACATTCAATAGTAAGCCATTGTTCATGCAGTCGTCTCTCATAACTGTGACTAGTGTTTGCAGATCAGTGGCTGTTGGCGCTATCAAAACCGCGTCATCTGCATACAATAGGTGGTTTATCACTAGATCACCCATTTTTACCCCTTCAGTCATCGCATTCAGTCTTTGAAGACTTTTATCCAGATACACTATAAACAGTCTAGCGGACAACACGCAACCCTGCCTGACGCCGATTTTAACGTCAAACCAAGGTGACATGTTACCACCCACCCGTACGCATGCCTTGCTGTCCACGTAGGTGGACTGGACGGCTCGCAACAGGGTGCCGTTTATACCATACTCTGGCAAAATATCCCAAAGTCTCTTTCGCACATTTTCTTTTTTAATTTTCAAAAAATGTTTTTACTCCTTCTGTTCGCTGTATTAAACAAAATTATATAATTATTCAAAGCATTACGGCTACTTTAAATGTATTTCTACTACACACACCTCAATACGAATACAAAAGTTAATTAATTATTAAATTTTATGGTTAATTTGGGTACCAAAGCTTAAAAAATGGTAGAAAACCCCTTAAAGTTGGAAGTTAATTTTTGTATTGAATTCGTTAAGCAATAAATCTAATTGGGGTGTCTGAGGTCTTGCATTATTTATGTTACAACTTGTATAGCAGGGAAATCAAATTAGTGCACTATTTTTACATGCTACTTTCATGCAAGGCAAAATTCGGAACGGATAATTACCAAAACATCCAACAATATTAATACTCCAGTAAATTAGTTTGTCATCACTGAAATACTTCTAAATATTATCCCTATGGAAAATTCCACATTTCTCACGTCTCCCAGTGTGCCCTAAATGTAAATATTTATTTTCGTTGCCAGCGGCGAATTAACGCGGGCGCGGGCCTTATCGCCGTCATCAGTAACATTCACTACATTTCCTACTTTGATATGTGCCCGTTCGTACCACGGAGGCTTTAATTAAGCTTTTAATCGCATTTCTGCGAAATCGATTGCTATCATTTGCATATGAATGTTGCTCGAAAATAATGGTATAATCTGCTTGAGGATTACTTTAGGCAGGTACTTTTGTATTTTAATTATTTATGTCACTTGATTTGTATTAAAAAAGACAATAATATTGCTCTCAATACCTGATGAGTATTGTGATTAATATTGGTGGTTTGAAGAAAATTTCTGTTTCGATTTTCCAGATCCCAGGCCCGGGCCGGAGCCCGGGACAAATCTTCGAGTGAATCGCAAACATACTTATTGTTCAATTTTTAATTAATCTTTATATCATTCCGCCCGATCCTTTGTGGATAGGCAGAGAGTACAGAATACAAAGTTCCAACAGGTTGCTGAATATTTAATTTAAATTTTCAATCAGTCCCCCTTTCTTTTCCTTCTGCAAATATCAAGTCCTGCAAAATATTTATGACAAAATTGATAACAATTAGTTAGGACCTATTACTAACATTATAGAAAAATATCATCGTTGTAAGCTCTGTTAAAATATTATAAGCGACTCAGAATAATCAGGGCCAAGTACAGGAAATTAAACCTCACATACAGATTCAGCATCTTAGTTCACCTTTGCAGTAAACACAACCTATACTTTACTCCCATTCAGAAAACTCAAAGTTCTTACAACGCTAGCTACTCCTTTGAATACATTAAAAACAATAAAACTAGCGGAGCGCGTACGCAAACGAGTAATCAACTGCTATTGTTAAAGCATGGGAACACACAAATCGCAAAGGACGAAATTGAAACACGCGACCCCATCTTAAATAAACAAGAATGACATTAATCCAAAGCAAGGTTGTTAAATGTGCCTCGAGCGCCGCATTTGGGTCTCCGAAGCGAAAACCAATAACGTAAATATGTCCGATGTTTGGAACCAAGTTTGGTGCGAGGACGGTTGAATATTTCGTGCGTGATGTAATTTTGCGGATTTAAATGAATTTGCCGTAGGAAACTCGGTAACTGGGAATTGTGGTTATTAAACCGGCACGTTTATACACCTCAAATGTCTTGAGTCTATAGGAGGATAATAACGAGACAATAGCCATTAATCCGGACACAATTCCAGACTCCGGATTGGTGTTAGTATATTTTTGTTGAATCTTCTTTAATGTGTATTGCAACAAATCCATTTTTTTTTGTAAAGTATATTTCAAGTTTACATCGTATAATATCAGCCTGTACTGCTGGACAAAGGCCTTCTCTCACTAATCGAGGCGAGAGAGGTTAGGTCATACTCCACCACGCGGACCCAGTGCGGATTGATGGAGGCAGGTTTGTGGCCAACTGCTGTTGGAACTTATCAAGCCGCCTTTAAGGCTTCCAACTCGGCTTAACGACTACCACATTAAGTGGTAGCCGGGACCAACGGCTTAACGTGCCTTCCGAAGCACGGAGACGCTCGAATTTGAAAATGCCACAAACGGTCACCCCTGCCAACCGAGTCGAACGCTGCTTAAACTTGGTAATCGGTAAGAACACCGCGGTCGTACACTACGGTCGTATAAAACGCGCTTAATAAAATATTTTAGCATGACCAAATAGACTGTGTTTTATCTGACTGATCTGACTTACCCAAGTTAAGAATCTCCGTAACAGGCAAGCGTGTATAAAACGAACTATGAAAGTGGAGGAAGCCAGAGGTCTATAAGGACAGTACTTGTTGGAACTCCGTACTCCTGGCCTTTCCCGCAAGGAATCTGAGGTTACTATGTAGGCGAATATCTATCTATCTATATCCCTGATAATAATATAGCAGTATCTACTGACGTATTGTTATCAGGCACAAAAATATACCTAAACCATTACGCATAGATGATACAAACGAACTAATTTGAATAAAAATGGGCACACACAACCTTGACAATTAATGTGTGACGTTTATTAATTATAACTGTCACTAATTACCCAGAATTATGTCAGCACGAGTTTGTGGAATGTGAGCGGAATATTTTTCGGGGTTAATTCATTATAATAAACGTTGATAAAAAGTAAATCTGGGAAACGGAAAGCCACTTTTGATCCAACTGCCACAGAGGAAAGGTAATGATTTTCATGTATTTAGGTTTCTATTTCTGAATACTTTCTTACCCAAACGACAGATATACTAGTTTCTGCCCGCAACTTCCTCCGCGTTGACTTTAGACAGGAACCTAATTTTTTTCCGTGATAAAAAGTATCCTAAATGTTAATCCAGCTAATGAACTATCTGTGTGCCAAATGTCGGCCGAACCATTTCAGCCGTTTTCGCGTGATTGAGTAACAGACATACAAACTTTCACATATATAATATTAGTAGTTTTTAGACTGGGTCCGAGTAGGTATGATCTATGTGACTCACGTCGTTTTCTAAGAGAAGACTTTTGACCAGCATTGGAACAGTAATGGCCTATTTATTTATAAGTTAAATGTAAAACCCCAATTTTTAAAGTCAACGTGGAATGTCTCACCCTTCTCCACAGGAACGATATTCCGGACGGGTGGTAAAGTCTTACGTTTAGCGTAATTTCTAGCGTTTTCTTGAACAGTCATAAGTAGTTTCGGTTTCATCGTCATCAGCAGCCGAAAAACGGTCACTAGAGGACCAAGACCACCTCAAATATTGCAACGATGACCAGCAACCTGTTTACCGCATCCATATTATACTTACGACCTTTACTAAATCATCCAACCATCTTGTGTTCTTGGTAGATATATTAAATAAAAACATTTGATTTTGATTCTGACCCCAACTTATGTATGATAATATTATTGTAGCTTAATATTATTTTGTTTTTGTTTTTTTCTGTATTTGTTTATTTTTAATTTTATTTTTACGCAACCTGTCCTACTTTTTGTGATTTTAAAATGTGCGCTGTGTTGATTAAATATTTTTCATTTCATTTCATTTCATTAATATAATACTTACATTTTACCTCCATTCTCTCCCACTTTCAACTTCGAAGCTAATTAGCCCCGGTGGTCCACTAAAGTTTACGCGATAAATTCCATTCCAGAACAAAAAGCAATGGCGTAAATCAATATAGAGTGGTTCGTAGCGTTTTGTTTACCAAATACACCGCCATTAACGAGTAACCGCTCGGACTTACGCTAAGTTACGACGTGTTAGAATTGTTTTGTGTTATAAGGACTGTTCGAATTTGTGCAAAATATATTTAAGATTTTTATACTGACTGTTAATAATAGACAGACTAGTTGTATTAAGAATAGACTAGCAAAACTATTTATCTATCGATTGTATCGATAATATAGATAACTAGCAGTTTCCCGCGACTTCGTAGATGGTCGACAACAGCGCCACCTACTTGGTCTATGTTATATGGCCTATGTTACTTCCTCTCTATAATATTAGTATATATATAACTTGTTTTGATGCCAATCGATTCTGTTTCTTATAAGGATTAAAAAATTTTATTGGAGCAGCTAAGGTTGGAGTACTAGAAAATTCAGAAACCGCGAAAAACCATTTCCCATACATTTTGTAGGAGATCATGGCGGATGGCATGGCAGATGGCAAATCAAACAAAAACTTTTTTGACTCCAATAGATCCTGTTACTTAAAAGGATCAGGAAGTAAGGTGTACTCAGTACACCCACCTTCCTGTCATAGGAGGCAGGCCAGTCGCTAATTAAAAAAAACTATTCTTCCCATTTCTATTTCAAGTAGAAATACTTACATAAATTAGCGTTATACCTCACCAGTCCAAAGATACCCCCAAGTAGTCGAAACAAAAACCGTTTCCCGCAACATAAATCAACGTTAAGTGAGTTTGTTTACAAACTGCAACGCTATAAACGGGTTAACTACTGGTCATAATGAACCTAGTTGCTTTAAACGACGGTTAAAATGCTTTGACTTAAGTTCGGTTAAGTAGTGAAGAAGAGGAAAGCTTCCACTTTTGCACTCATCCTTTCGTTACTAATAACTTTTGTTATGAATAAGAATGTCAATGAAGGAACTTAAAAAACAATAAATAATAAGCCCTAGTAACATTTTCAGGTGGTAAGCTGGAAGCCTAAACCTATGGGCCTAAACACTCTCACTTTGAGAGGAGGCCCGTGCCCAACCGTGGGACAGTTTCTTAACAGGGCTAATATAAATGATATACTAAGGTGCTCGTAGCGCTGTGTGACTGCGGTGTTTTTACCGATTACCAAGGTTAAGCAGCGTTCGACTTGGTTGGCCCGAGATGGGTAACCGTTTGTGGCATTTTCATACTCGAGCGTCTCCGTGCTTCGGAAGGCACGTTAAGTCGTTGGTCCCGGCTACCACTTAATGTGGTAGTCGGTAAGATGAGTTGGAAGCCTTACCTTAGCAGATGGTCACAAACCTGCCTTCATCAATCCCCACTGGGTCGGCGTGGTGGAGTATGACCTAATCTCTCTCACCTCAATTTGTGAGAGAAGGCCTTTGCCCAGCAGTGGGTAATATAGGCTGATGTTATTTATTAATATTAAACTGGAAGCCTTGATTAGTTCCATCAGCGTCCGATCTAGGATTTGGCCACAAATCTCGTAATTATCAGCCATATCATACACACACGCATCATAGAAGGACGGACGATTAAGCGCAGTGGTTAAGAAGGAAGGGAGCTAAAGCCGCTCCGCCCAATGTGTTTAATCTATCTAATCGCATGGAACAAATCTTTGTATAATCCACAATTATTTGTTCCGGTCTTGATATTTTTGTATGTGAATTTCAATGTTTGTAAACGCACTCACGACACAGGAATAAATCCTAGCGGGGGGGCTACGTTTAAAAAAAATTAAAAATAAAAATACGAACGAGTTTTTTTGTAAATCCATTAATGTGGTCACACAGATACGTATTTTTTTACTAGCCTATTTTGTCCCCACTCGTGTATGTGTGTGTGTGTGCGCGCGCGAATGTGAATGATGTGTTGGCCGTGAGGCCTTTACAGCTTCACTGGACAAAAGGGTACCCCACTCGTAGACAAAGGCCTTCCTTTTATATTTTTACAAATGTTGATCCACTGCTATTTCAGGAAGCAACCGTATTATTATTCTATCTATCTATCTAAATCATCATGCCGAATCCCTTGCGGGGTAAACAGAGTATACAGAGTTCCAATCGGTTATTTCCTTACAGACCTCTCTGGCTTCTACCACTCATAATTCGTTTCACACAATAATTTACTATGTTCATTTTTATTAATCAAAATAAGAATCATCGAGATTGGTCATCTTAATTCTATCTACCCATCTATTTATGCAAATCATCACGCCAGGTCCCTTAAAAAACATTCTAAATTAAAAAATCTACTTAAAAGTAAGTTTAAAACTAGTTTCACGACTGATTTACGTACTGTACGAGCTTAAAACCTATTGTAATCTACACTTAACTACCTTCTTAAGAACAACAGTCTTCTATCTTAAATAAGGAAGTGTTTTTAAACAAAAATAAAATAACGTGTAAACAATGCGGATACTTGTTTACAAAGTGCAACACTATTAACGGCTAACTTTCGTGAATAACGTGCCAAGTTTTCCACTGTGCCCTGATAAAATACTGCCAAGTTGTTTTGTTCTAGTATTTATCGGTTTCTTGTAGCTGCATTATTTCTCACATTCTAAAGATTTGCGTATAAAAAACAATAAAGCCGGTCCTTCTACATTCCCCAAGCAAGGCTGACGGAAATGTTAACAGTCACATGTCGTAGGCGACTAGGTTCCTATGTAATATGGTGCAATCCTGTTGTCATCACACTGGTTACTATTTAGCGCAGTGGTTAAGAGCTTAAGCCGCTCCTCCCACTGTATCTAACAGTAGCGAGTTCGATTTCCGCACGGGACAAATATTTGTGTGATCCACAATTATTTGTTTCGGTCTGAGTATTTGTGTATGTGAACTTTCATGTGTATAAACGCACCCACGACATAGGAATAAATCCTAGTGTGGGGCTACGTCTTTTTATTTAAAAACAAAGAAAAAAAATCTAGTCTCCATACTGCGACAGACTTTTTCAATAGAAAAAGCAAACTTCAACTGACCTTCGATTCGTACTCCTGACCACTAGCTGCACCGCCACTAGTAGTAAATACACATTTATTTGTATTACTGCTCGTAAATCTTTTGTAATCTCCACCTAACTACATTCCTAAGAACAACGGTCTTTTATCCAAGGACATGTTCTTAAACAAAAATAAAATAACGTGTAAACAATGCGAATACTTGTTTACAAAGTGCAACACTATTAACGGCTAACTTTCGTGAATAACATGCCAAGTTTTCCACTGTGCCCCCATAACATACTGCCAAGTTGTTTTGTTCTAGTATTTATCGGGTTCTTGTATTGCATTGCTACTTAAACCTAAAAAAATAAAAGGAAAAACACTGTTACGTCTGTATTACTAGAGCTGGGGTAAAAAAGGTGAAAAAAATCTTTAAAAAAAAAACCGCTTAGTTCAGTCAGTTACTTGGCACCGACTTCAAATATTTATTTTTTTGCTTTTTGAAGTCGGTTTTGATTTAAAAGCTTTTTATTTTACAATTTTAAGTGACAAGTGAATTATTTACTAATATTTATATAACTATATTATATTATTTTGCAGAGTTGTACAGCAAGGTACCTACAGGATTGGTATCATAACCATAATAACGGAATCTATTCATGCGTGCTGTTCGCCGTTAAGGAGTCCTCTGATGTATCTTCAAAGTCCAAAGTTTAATACCGTTTTCATTAAAATGGGACCACCTCGAAATTATACTAAACCCAACGCATAAAGAATCATCAAAATCAGTTCATAAATAAAGACGTTATAAAAAAACAGACGAATTGTCGACCTCCTCCTTTTTTGAAGTCGGTTAATATTCTGATTAGTTCTATGGCAGAGTACCTAAAGGATTGGCGTAATACCCATAATATCTCAATCTACGCATTGGTATTGTTTGTCGTTAAAGAGTCCCCTGGTGTATCTTCCAAGTCCAAGGTCCAATACCGATGAAATTAAAATGGGACCACTTTGGAGCTATACTGAACTCAATTTAAAAAAAAATCATCAAAATCGATCCATAACTGGCGGAATGATCGCGTAACATACATACAAAAAAAAAACAACATAGAGTCAACCTCCCAATTTTTAGAAGTCGGTTAAAAAAAGAACACATTTTTCTGACATTATTAAGCCCCTATGTAGGAACAAGCTAGTTAGTCCTTCAATCTCGATATAGATAACGATAGCTATGTTAACGATTTTAATCCATAAATCCAATGAATTTATTTTAACGAAATTTAGTAGTCTACTGTAGAAGCTATCGATTTATGACGCCAACAAAAATCAGTAGCTTTGACAGTATTGTAGGAAATAATTTTAATGAAGTTTGGTGCAATTGGTGGTCTAATTGCACCAAATATCATTAAAATGAATTCGCAAAGACTTATTAGTGGACTACGGGCTGTGATTGATTTTTTTTCGATAAAAAGCTTCAAAGGATCTGACCTCGTCGGTAGAAGGTGAGTGTATGCTGTAGAAAGAAAGAAAGGAAAACGTTTATTCAGTGGCACAAAATACACGGCAAATAATATAAAATAAACGTGGCACTGAAATGGTATACACTCAGTATAATTCCGTAGCAACTCAGGTGCCACGACGCTGGTCTTCCGTGTGTACCAGTTCAAATTGAGAGCGTAACTGCGCGCAATTACAATACAAAGAAAAAACAATGCAAACAGATATCAGAGTAAATGTAGACGTAGTTAAAATAATAATACAAGCCTATACTGCCCACTGCTAGGCAAAGGCCTTCTCTCACAAATCGAGGTTGGAGAGATTAGGTCATACTCCACCACGCGGTCCCAGTGCGGATTGGTGGAGGCAGGTTTGTGGCCACCCACTATTGGACTTATCAAGCCGCCTTTAAGGCTTCCAACTCGGCTCAACGACTACCACATTAAGTGGTAACCGGGACCAACGGCTTAACGTGCCTTCCGAAGCATGTTGTAGATGTAGTTGGTGAATACTAATATGGAAAATAAAGTATATTACGAATGATTAATAAGAACAACTGTAAACAATAAAATTACAAAATAGAGTTAAGTCGATCCAAAGAAAATTTCAGTACACGCCTCGGAAAATTAGTAGTACACGGCTTGGAGAAAAACAGCTATGGAATTAATTGTTGGTGTAAAAGGTGCTCTTTTAAATTGTTTTTTTTTTTTTATTTTTTTTTTTTTTTAAAACGTAGCCCCACACTAGGATTTCTTCCTGTGTCGTAGGTGCGTTTACAAACATGAAAATTCACATGCACAAATACCCAAACCGAAACAAATAAATGTGAGTCACACAAATATTTGTCCCGTGCGGGAATCGAACCCGCGACTATTAAACACAGTGGGCGGAGCGGTTTAAGCTCTTAACCACTGCGCTAAATCGTCCGTCAATTAAACTATATTTCCTGATTGGTGGTGGGAGATTATTACTACCTACTACTACACCTCTGCCACCCCTGTGGAATATAGGCGTGATGGTGTTTATTTTGTTTTACATTTTTGATATGCTTTACTATTATATTTAATTTTAAACACAATAATACACCCTCCATCTCATTAACAAATTGAAAAGCTAATAATCATTTTTCTTGTTAAACGAAAAAGTATCGAAATTTAATATAACACATCAAAGGGACTTCGGTATCCAATTAACTTGAAATTTTGAAATAAATTACATGGTTCATTTTTTGATTAAAAAAAATGATTAATTACAGAATGGCGGCGTGTCACAGACGCGAATAAATCGTTTAAAAAAATTTTGTAACTTTCATAGTTTTTTTGTTTTATGCCCAAATAGTTAAGATAATTAAAAGAAAATAAATAGATAATAATTTCCCCAACGATATTAGATCCCAAAATAGGACAAATGTCCTTATACGAGGCATATTTTCTGTGGCCGTAATAACATTGTCCGACCTAGGCTTTGAACTCAGGACCTCGTGATTACCAGGCGCTTTATACCCACTAGTCCATTAATGCTTAATAATAATATTTCAACAAAAATATACCACGCCATTCTACAAATTTAACAAATGTCTCATCCATCCCTTCCAAATTTTTCAAAGTTCTTACCCCCCACTTCCAAAATACAATCAAGGGATGAACGTGAATAAATATTATAAGCCGCAAGGAAAATTGAAAACACCGTGTTCCCGTGTAAATAATAAACGTGGATTTACATAGGATCAGTTAGGCCCACGCTACATGTGCAAGAGCTTCAGATATTTGGAAATGCTTTTTTTTTAATTATAAAAAGTGGAAGAAATATGGATAAACTAAATATTAAGAAACATAGGCAGGCTAGCATACGAATTTTATGGGGATTATGGATAGCAAAAAAAACAAATATTGCTTACGAATTTTGATTTTTTTATAATTACCGCAGCATTTTTATGCAGGGTTTTCTCAGCGGTTTTGCAGGCCTCTTCTGATGCCGATGGCTAGTGACGTATAGGGCAGGTGACGAAGGGGTCCTATCCTAGGTCGGGTTCGAATCCTAGGTCGGACTAAATATTTTTCTGTCGAAAATGTTTCTAAATCTTAGCCCAGACTGTAGAATCGTCCCGGATACAATGACAATAGGCCAGTCTCCCATTACATTAGGACCTAGTATCGTAAGCGATGTATAAGCAGTACACCCTTCCCCACTTGACTAGTATAGACGTGACAGTGTATTTTAGTTATTTTTCATATCTGAATAGCAGGTCGAGAGTCTCCATTACCGACAAGCTTGTACGAGACGAACTATGAGCGGGGAGGAAGCCAAAGAGCTTTGTAAGGAAAGAACCTGTTGGAACTCTGTACTCTCTGCCTACCTGCAAGGCCTAGGAAATTCAACGGAAGATTCGAGGGGCTGCACCAGCTGACACTAGAGGCTAAACAATGGATCCTTCACGCTGATATAAAATTTTGATAATATGTCGCATTATTGAAAGTACATCGCCATACGACGATGATGATGATGACCTGCAAGGGATCTGGCGTGATTATATAGATAGATCCGTCAATATTATTTTTATCCCCACCGTCACTGATCATCATGTAAACCAATCTTTGTATGTAAATCTGTGCGTATCTCTCACGGTTTTTGGGCGTGATTCTCCCCCTTTTTTCCACGTCGACAGTCGTAAATATGTAAATACGGAGGGGGTGCAACCGTGTTACGAGAATTCGGTTTTTATTGATTGCGGTTCGGTTGGTAATACGAGGAAACCTGTTCTGTTTGGAGTTACAATTGTTCGATTCTTATTAAACATAGTGTTTATGTGTAAATTATCTTGATAGTTTTATGATTAGTATTACTAATGATAAATTACGTAAGAGCCTCTTTCACTACAACAATTAAAGTTGTAAGTAAGTCTATCCACTAATTTCACCATCTTTTAGTAACCTTATCCGACGAGTAAATTAGCTAATTTTTTAAATTGATGAGTAACGCTTAATGAGAAGTCACTAACCAACATTTTAGCCGAGGGTGATAGAAAGAGTCCCTCAGACTTTTAAGGGGTCAGAGTGATTTAACTTTTTGAGATTTTACATTGCGGATTGGTGGAGGCAGGTTTGTGGCCACCCACTATTGGACTTATCAAGCCGCCTTTAAGGCTTCCAACTCGGCTCAACGACTACCACATTAAGTGGTAACCGGGACCAACGGCTTAACGTGCCTTCCGAAGCATGTTGTAGATGTAGTTGGTGAATAATAACATGAAAAATAAAGTATATTACGAATAATTAATAAGAACAACAGTAAACAATAAAATTAACAAAATAGAGTTAAGTCGATCCAAAGAAAATTTCAGTACACGCTTCGGAAAATTAGTAGTACACGGCTTGGAGAAAAACAGCTATGGAATTAATTGTTGGTGTAAAAGGTGCTCTTTTAAATTGGTTTTATTTTTTTTAATTAAACTATATTTCCTGATTGGTGGTGGGAGATTATTATATTAGCTACACCTCTGCCACCCCTGTGGAATATAGGCGTGATGGTGTTTATTTTGTTTTACATTTTTGATATGCTTTACTATTATATTTAATTTTAAACACAATAATACACCCTCCATCTCATTAACAAATTGAAAAGCTAATAATCATTTTTCTTGTTAAACGAAAAAGTATCGAAATTTAATATTACACATCAAAGGGACTTCGGTATCCAATTAACTTGAAATTTTGAAATAAATTACATGGTTCATTTTTTGATTAAAAAAATTGATTAATTACAGAATGGCGGCGTGCCACAGACGCGAATAAATCGTTTAAAAAAATTTTGTAACTTTCATAGTTTTTTGTTTTGAGATTTTACATCTGTAACGGATTTTCATTTTGTAATAACATTTTTAGGACCTGGATTGATCAATGATTTTAGACTAGAACAATAGCCCAGAGCAAAGTCCCAGGTTTGTAATAAGATGAATGAAGTCTTAACTAATTTAGTGTGATTTCATTCATTCATGATAATATAATACATCTTAAAGCTCTTAACCAAACAGTTAAAAAAAAATGAAATTTTGGCAAGAAGAAGGATGACATCCTAGTGTAGAACCACCTTTTGTCTCAAAAAATAGGGGGTAAAATAAGGGATGTACGTTTGTATGGGAAACCTATTATTTCTTAAATTAGGGATATTATGAAAAATTAAATTTAGGAATGTGTGAAAGTGGAAGGATGCAGGTACCGGAGAAGACCTAGACTATCTTACCACGACCAAATAAACCGAGTCTTATCTGATGGAAAAGTCAAGAGTCTCCGTAACCGGCGAGCGTGTATGAGACGAACTATGAGAGTCGAGGAAGCCAGAGAGGTATGTAAGGAAAGAACCTGTTGGAACTCTGTACTCTCTGCCTACCCCGCAAGGGATCTGGCGTGAGGTTATAGATAGATAGATAGATAAATTTAGGCTTTTGGTGGAAATTGCAAATGGCGTCGCAGGTAAAACTTGTAGTACACAATATATTAAAATCTCTGTCTTTCTTTATTCTTTAAAAACAATCGCCCCACATTAGGATTTATTCATGCATCATGGATGCATTTGCAATCATGAAATTTGAGTGAGAAGAGTGAGTGCAGGGAACAGAGTAAACGGTGCGATGAGAAAGCTACTTGGGAGCCGGCACTTAAGCCAAAAGGCGCAGCTGGCCATACATAACGGAGTGCTTGTCCCAACGCTGTTATATGGTAGCGAGAGCTGGGTATGTAAGGAGGACAATGAAAGCAGGATAAATGCGGTGGAAATGCGAGCTCTGCGGAAAATGTGCGGAGTTAAGATGACCAACCGCATTCGCAACAGCGCAGTAAGAAAGCGAGTAGGTATAAAAGATAGTATCGGTGTAAAGATGAAAAAGGGTATGCTCCGTTGGTTCGTGTATTTGGAAAGAATACCACAAGAAAGAATGACAAAACAGATTTACAATTCGAAAGTGTAAGGATGTAGGTGCCGGTGAAGACCTAGACTATCTCACCACGACCAAAAAGACCGAGTCTTATCTGAAGGACAAGTCAAGAGTCTTCGTAACCGGCGAGCGTGTATGAGACGAACTATGAGAGTGGAGGAAGCCAGAGAGGTATGTAAGGAAAGAACCTGTTGGAACTCTGTACTCTCTGCCTACCCCGCAAGAAATCTGGCGTGATGATATAGATACATAGATAGAAATTTTCATATACAAACATCCAAACTAAAACAAAAATATCTTACGGAAAGATTTGTTCCGTCCGGGAATCGAACCAGCGACTTTTACTACTGAACCAATACATTAAAGCATAACATGTCTTTAAACATTCATTGCTAATATAACATTCTTTTCACACCACTTCGATTCCCGGAAGTGGCTAATTCAATTAATATCGCATACCACTCCACAGTATTGTATTGAGAGAGTCTCTCGAACATTCTATGGCAAATAACTGAACAATCCATCTAATACTATTGGCATTGTTAGTATAACATGTACAGCCCCTGTCTGTACCATGTTAAGCTAACAATGCCAACCCTTAAGGAGGGGTTAGAATCGGGGCATATTCCTACATACTCCTTATTAGTGGTACCTATGTAACTGAAAACTAACTCATATTTGATGTTCTTAAAAACTATTCTTAAAAGAATAAAGCTCAAATCTGAGGAACTCCGGAATGAAAAAAGATAAATTCACTTTTAGACAAAAAAATTTTCATTAGTCAACAAAATATACTCAATCTATTTGTATTATCACTCTAGATCCCTTGGCAGGTTAGCAGGGAGTACTAAGTACCATCAGGTTCTTTTCGTATAGACCTATCTAGCCTCTATTTAAACGAAATAATTTATTTTGTTTTTACACTGCGGAAGCACTTAAAAATTACCATTTTTTTTCTAATCTAACATTTGTTCGCCAAAAACGTACTAAATATAATATTACAGATGGTCAGCCCAAACAAAACCTGTCAAATATATGAATTTATTAGCAAGTCTGTTTTAATAATAATAATATTAGCTCTGTTAAGAAACTGACCCACCGTTGGGCACGGGCCTCCTCTCAAACTGAGAGGGTTTAGCCATAGTCCATGATAGAGAGCCAATAGGCCACAGGCCCACTGCAGGTTGGCGAACTTCACACACCTTCGAGAAACTCTTAGGCATGCAGGTTTCCTCGCGATGTTTTCCTTTACCGTTAAAGCAAGTGATAGTTAATTTTTAATACGCACATGCTTTCGAAGAGACAGAGGTGCGTGCCTGGGTTTGAACCCGAGACCTCTGACTTTGCAGTCCAACGGTCTAACCACTAGGTTATCACTGCTGAAGCCTGAAGCCTACTTTAAGTATTAAAAAAAATAACGACTAATACCCGATAAAAACAAGCAATCTGATTTGTTTTTTGAAAGAAATGAAATTATATTTATCGGCTTTTGTTTCACATTGTGTTCATAGAAAATAAATTACAAATTAAGTTACTATTGGCTTGTTAGTTTAACATGTACTGACACTAGTCTGTATTATGTTAAACTAACAACACCAACCCTTAAGGCATACTCCTACATACTCCTTATTATGGGTACCTATGTAACAGAAAACAAACTCATTTTCGATATTCCACAAGACTGACTTAAAAAAAAATAAAGCAATAATTGAGAAACCCTGAACAAAACTCGATAAATTCACTTTTCGACAAAAATGTATTTTGTAGTTTTTTCATCAGTCAACAAAATCTTGCGTGGTTGGCAGAGAATACCTATTGAGTACCAACAAGTTCTTTTCTTACAGACCTATCTGGCCTTTTATTAAACGCAAATAGTTTATTTTGTATTAATACTGCGGGGTCACTTAAAAATTACCATTTTTTTTAATCTAATCTAACATCTGTTCGCCAAAAACGGATTAACTGGAATGCTAAAATTGAGCAGCCAGTGTAATCTCTAACAGAAACTCTAATTTTCAGCAAACATGTCTTAAGTATTTAAAAAAAATAAAGCCCGATAACCGATACAAACAAACAGTACTTTATGTTTTCTGTCAAACAGGTAATTGGATCGGCTTTTGTTCCAGTCTTCAAAGCAAATAAATTAATAATTAATTTTACTATCTAACTCTATTGTGATCCCATATGCTCGAGATATGAGACTAATAACTACTAACAGGAATAATTGCTTGTTTGGTGGTGAAACAATCTCATAATATAATTTATTTATTTTTTCATCGAAAGAGGTCGTTTACTGAAATAATACATGATATCAAAGTTTTCTTGTAATTTCATATATACATAATCCGTTCACAATAAATGCTTCTCGTCCTATACATACCAAGTTTTTTCTTGGGGGTTCCTTGCGGGGTTTTGTGAACTTCGCGGGTATTCCTAGTATAGCGCAAAATATACGGATAGAGATCTATAAATACTGAGTTCTTAAATTTACGCCAATATTACACATGAAATAAAACTATTTTTTGGATTTTATCGCGGTTTAATTTTGATTTTTGAACGTCTGAAACACAAAATCAAAAATAAATCGCGATAAAATCCGAAAAATAGTTTTATTTCATATCTAAAACACCGTCACGCCTATATTCCCCAGCGGGGATGGCAGAGGTGTACTACACCCACGTTTTGCCGACGATGTTAGGTCCCATGTAATACGGGGCGAGCCTATTGTCATATCATCATCATCATCATCAGCCTATAGCAGTCCACTGCTGGACATAGGCCTCTCCAAGTGCACGCCACTGGGTACGATCCTCGGCTACTCGCATCCAGTTTCTGCCAGCCGCCCTACGAAGGTCATCGCTCCACCTAGCCTGAGGGTCATATACCGGGTACAATTCCAGACCCCGGACTCGTA
Organism: Phalera bucephala; assembly: GCA_905147815.2. Classification (NCBI taxonomy): domain Eukaryota; kingdom Metazoa; phylum Arthropoda; class Insecta; order Lepidoptera; family Notodontidae; genus Phalera; species Phalera bucephala. Next base: position 29,830,569 of record LR990618.1, read on the forward strand.
GTAGGAAGTTTTTTTGTTAGAAAAACTACACTTGCCCGACCTGGGATTTGAACCCAGGACCTCGTGATCACAAAGCGATGCGCTTTGCCACTAGACCAACGAGGCAGATTCATATCTATAGATGTCAAACATTAATCAAACGGAATCCTACCAAAATGAAACTATTCTCCTAACTCTCAAACTTAACATTGAATTGCCTTCCGAAATATCTTATTATTAGTTCCTTGGAAGACCAAATCCGGTCTGAAATGTAAATACAGCTATAGCAGAGCTAAACTTTGCCCACGGTCTAGGCACATAACTAATAGTATTTGTGACACACAGCCATAAAGGATGGCAAATATTTCTTTATGATTATTTCTTTACACACCTCACACCGAGGCAAACGTCACAAGTAGCAGTAGCAGTTTATTTGTCTTTCCTCGTTATTTTTTGTAACTGTTCATATGTGTGCTGTGCTAAATAAATACTTTCTTTATTTTTTAGCTTACACTAAGTAAAGGAAAGTTTATTATTAACACTTCATCACAAAAAACGGCATAATATAAAGTTGCCGCAATTTTGTTTAATGCAATAATTTAATGACAGATTAGCGATTAATATCATCAAAAATAACTTTATTAAAAATAGGCAACCGACGCAAAAAGCAAAAATAAATATTTGAAGTCGGTGCCGGTTGGTGCAGTTGGTTACTTGGCATCGACTGCAAATATTTATTTTTTGGTTCTTGCAGTCGGTTTTCCTATTCTTTTAAGTTACTTTTTTGAAAATATTAAGTGATGAATGAATGAATTATTAATATTTAAATACTGATATTTTATTATTTTCCTTAGTTCTCCAATAAGGTACCTACAGGATCGATATAATACCCATGATAACTGAATCTACACATTCGTGCTCTTTGCCGTTAAAAAGTTCCCTGTCCCCATCTTTTAATTCTAAAACTCCGAACACAGACGAATTCTAAAAATTCTTTTTTTATGAAGTTGTTTAATATTCTATTTAGTTTTACGGTAGATTACCTATAGGATTAACACAATAATTATTATAACTCAATCTACAGATTCGGATTACTTGTCGTTAAGGAGTTCCTTGGTGTATCTTCTAAGTCTAACGTTCAATACCAATGAAATGGGACCACCTTGAAGGTATGCTGAATCCAATGCAAAAGAATCATCAAAATCCGTCCACAATTGACGAAAATCGGTAAATATACATAAAAAAAAACATATACGGATGAATATAGAACCTCCTCCTTTTTGAAGTCGGTTAAAAAACTGCTTTGCAACTGGACGTTAGAGTGAAAACCATGGATGTGAAAAAGAGGTAACAAATCTGCCGCCTTTAAAAATAGATGCCTAAGTTTATACAATTATTTGTTTATAGTATGAAACTAAAATTCATTTTTAACCGAAATTGAGTTATCACAAATGAAATAGACTGCAAATATGCAATAATGCTTTCAAAATAAAAAGTCAAAATATTTTATTTGTATAGGTCAGCAAGAGCGCTTACAAAGGTCAAAAATTATTTTTTTTTTACAACTACCACCGGATCTGAACGCTGCCTTACACTGAGGAGATCCGGCGAGGAAATCAGCGAGCTAGTCTTTTAATTAATTGGACTGGCATTTCTGTTTATCATTCTTTTGTTTTACAAAATTGTATAACAAAGTATTTTACAAAATGTAATTTGGAGTTGCCGAATGAGGAGTTGCTCAAACCCAATCAGTTTTACCGTCGATATATTCTGGAGTATTATAATATCCTTAACTACATAGTCTAGTTTTAATAGCCTTTTAAACTTATTAATAGATATATTTTGGATATAGGTATTTTTTTTGTAGAAGCGTATAGATTTCCCAATGAAAGAATTGCTAATTCTATGGAGACAAGTAGAATGTACAATAAGATCATCTTTGTTCCGTGTATTGACAGCTTCTACCGAGGTAGCGTGCATGGCTTTACCGAGGCTGTAATTTTAAGGCGACGGTATTGTAAAAAAATACTATCGTTAGTCTAATTCCAGTGCAGTTAGCATTCTGTTAGTCCTTATTGTCTTAGATCAGACAGTGGTGCCATTAGTGGTCACTAAACTAACGAAGAATTGAATTTTGTTTCACATCCACTAAGTGACTATGTCCCAACTTATCAAGTTATCCTTACACTTAGGAAGTGATCCCAAGCAATCAACGTATCGTCCGACACTAATGATTGTGTATACTCTACCACAGTAGAATAAACAGCGAGCTAACTTCGTACAAATGCATCAAGATTCTCAACATAATAGTATCGGAATTCATATGTCCACGAATACATTAGAAATATTTATTTCTACATAAGACGCTCGTATTCCTATCGAGTTTCTATAATCACTAACACTAATAGAAATTGGAAAAATGTACAAAAATGTCATTTTTTCCATTCTCACATGGTCAGAACAAGGTTACCACCGATTTCGAAATAATATATACAAAATACTTGCAACGGGGCCTGCAGTTTCGACAAAAAACAAGCCAGATGGGTAAGCACAAACCGATTGATATTAAAGTATTACCACCAAACTGATGTAACATCCTTTTCACACTAAAAATTCACTGAATAAAGACGTAAGTGACAGCACGCTTTCTCGACAATGTTACGATGACGCTACTCTGTTCATGCTAAACTTTCTGCTGTCTTAAGCTGTGCTACTAGTTCCATACATAATTACTATCAGCTAATGTACTGACACTATTCTAGGAATTCAGAACAACCGACCATAAAAGAACTGCGATAAAAATAACGTGTTTTTAAACTCAGCGTGGGTAATTACGTGATGTGAAATTAGGATATGTTGGTACGCTGTTGTTATGCTAATTATACTCTACAAAAATATATCGTTTCCTATCTATCTATATTATCACGATCCCTTGCGGGGTAGGCAGAGAGTACAGTATCCTATTACTTGAAAATTAGTTAATGGAATGACAAGCAGCTATTTTCATTTTAGTAACCTAATAATCTTGTCTATAGACATGATCTATGCCTTAAATTGCTTGAGTGCTAAGCTTGAGTGTGTTTAGTTTGAAGCGATGACAGAACATCTGTCAGATAACAATTTACCGATGACAGATAGTCGATGTAAGGTAGCGTACGGCGCTGCATGGTCATTCTATTGGCAACGGGGCGAGCGGTCGGACTTGTCGCGGTGCAGCTAAGCTCACTGCATTTCATGTGTCAATATTAATCTCCAACTATAGTACGTATACTCTTATATCAAAGAAGATTAGTGCACCTGAAAGGACCCCAGTGTTATTTTAAGATTTCCTTTATGTTCGGCTACCATGCAGATGACTATGGAAACTAAGATAAAACCACCTTTCACCGTTACCAGCATTGAAACGGACATCCAGAAACCTCAAGCACCGACAAATATATTACTTGGGTTTTCGTATTTATATTTAGGTTTCACCAAGTCTCACGTACGAATTGTTATAGCTTTTATACATATGCAATGCAATACCTTATCTATGAAATAATCCATTTTAGTGCCCACTTCTGTTTTCAAAGATAGTACATTGAAGTTATTTTGCTGCCCGCTTACATGTATACATAATTAGATTTAATTACAAAATAACCACCGTCACGCCTTTTTCCCAAGCGGGGGTAGCAGAGGTATCCTGTGTACATCCACTTTTCGCCGACGATATTAGGTTCCATGTAATAGGGGGCGAGCCTATTGCCATATATCGGCCACAATCCCAGACTCCGCACTAATACTGGGATTTTAATGTATCCATCTATATCATCACGCTAAATCCCGTGCGGGGTAAGCAGTCAGTACAGAGTAGGTAATTGCTTTCAATAGTAAAACTACAAACTTAAACTTACATAATTTATTGTGTATAAGCCCTGCGGGGGTGCTTACATATAGTCAAATTACATTTTTTTTTAAATCTAATTAAACTACTAATCTACCACCCCATTGGTACGCAGCCTCCACTGAAAAGATCCGGCGAAGAAACTCAGCGGGCTTGTCTTTTGGTATTTATTAAAATTAAGTAGTTGACATTTTGTTCGACTCAGGGCCTCGTGATCTCTCGACTAACGAGGAAGTCTAGTCATATTAATATCTATCTATCTATCTATCTATAACCTCACGCCAGATCCCTTGCGGGGTAGGCAGAGAGTACAGAGTTCCAACAGGTTCTTTCCTTACATACCTCTCTGGCTTCCTCGACTCTCATAGTTTGTCTCATACACGCTCGCCGGTTACGGAGACTCTTGACTTTTCCATCAGATAAGACTCTGTTTATTTGGTCGTGGTAAGATAGTCTAGGTCTTCCCCGGTACCTGCATCCTTCCACTTTCACATTGTATATCTGTTTTGTCATTCTTTCCTCTGGCATTCTTTCTATATGCCCGAACCAACGGAGCATGCCCTTTCTCATCTTTACACCGATACTATCTTTCATACCTACTCGCTGTCTTACTATGCTGTTGCTAATGCGGTCGGTCAGCTTCACTCCGCACATCTTCCGCAGAGCTCTCATTTCTACCGCATTTATCCTACTTTCATTCTCCTTCTTACATACCCAGCTCTCGCTACCATATAACAGCGTTCGGACAAGAACTCCGTTATGTATGGCCAGCTGCGCCTTATGGCTTAAGTGCCGGCTCCCGAGTAGCTTTCCCATCGCACCATTCACTCTGTTCCCTGCACTCACTCTTCTCTCTATGTCAGCGGTGTATTTCCCATCCTTACTGAAGGCGCATCCAAGATATACAAACTCATTCACTTGCTCCAGCACATCGTTACCAACCACAATCCTTACATTCGTTCTGGTTTCTTCCCTTTCAAAAACCATAATCTTGGTTTTCTTCACATTCAAGTGTAAGCCATTGACCATGCAGTCGTCTTTCATAACTGTGACTAGTGTTTGCAGATCAGTGGCTGTTGGCGCTATTAAAACCGCGTCATCTGCATAAAGTAGATGGTTTACCACTAAGTCACCCATTTGTACACCTTCATTCATCGCTTTCAGTCTTTGGAGACTTTTGTCCAGATATATTATAAACAGTCTAGCGGACAACACGCAACCCTGCTTGACGCCGATTTTAACGTCAAACCAGGGTGACCTGTTACCACCCACCCGTACGCATGCCTTGCAGTCCACATAAGTGGACTGGACGGCTCGTAACAGAGTGCCATCTATACCATACTCTGGCAAAATGTCCCAAAGTCTCTTTCGCACAACTCTGTCAAATGCCTTCTCCAGATCTACAAAACCGCAGAAAACCTTCCGGCCCACTGCCAGATGCTTCTCTACGATGTTGCGGAGTGAGAAGACTTGATCCGAACATCCTCTTCCAGACCTGAAACCCCCTTGTGCCTCGCACAACATTCCATCGGACTTCACGCGCATTCTCCGTTCAATAATTTTACCGTACACCTTGGCTGCCAAGCTGATCAAACTGATGGCTCTGTAATTGGCGCAGTCATATTGTGAACCCTTGCCTTTATACAAGGGTACTATGACTGCGCGGCGCCAATCTGTAGGGACTCTACCGGTCCTCCAGCAAAGGTTTGCAAGGGCCCGGAAAGCGTCCCGGACGCAAGTTCCACCATATTTGATCATCTCGGCAGATATCATGTCTACTCCCGCAGCTTTACCGTTTTTCATACTTTCTATTGCCCATTCAACTTCTTCCATAGTGATGTCCTCCGTTGATTCTGGTGCCGCAATCTCGCCTTTAGGCACGTCTGCGGCATCAGCATCCGGGTCATCTCCATACATTTCTCCAAAATATTCACTCCACCGGTTTAGCACAGCTTGTGTGTCTGCAAGAATGTCACCATCTTTAGATTTTATCCTTTCCATTCTGGAGCCTGACGAATCACCTCGAGCCTTTCTCACCTTGCTCCAAAAGAGTTTGGTATTGTTCTCGAAGTTCTTCGCCAGCCTCTCCTCCTCAATCATACTGGCTCTTTCACGCTTTTCTTTCACTAAAGTTTTAGTGGCATTCTTGCATTGCCGGTATATTTCTTTCCTCATCTCTGTCATACTGGCATTCAGGTTCAAAGAAGATACATAGTCCTGCCACGCTTTCTTCTTACTTTCTACGGAGCTTTGCAACTCCGCATCCCACCATGCATCACCTGCTGTAATATGCTTCTTTGAGCAACCACATACTTCTTTCTTCTTGTGCTGGAATATTGTATTAGACACAAGGAGACCCCTTTCCAAACAAACATCTACAATGAGCTTACCTGCATCGTTCACTCTCTTATCACCATAAGGACCCAGAGCAGCGTCGCAAGTTTGCCGTCTGGTTCCTACCCATCCGTTCAGATCGCCACACAGAATCACCTTTTCGCTAGCCTCAGCCAAATCCAGAACTTCCCTGACATTATCCCAAAACTTCTCAAGGTCCTGGGGTGTCGACGAGCTTACGGGAGCATACGCTGCGACCAAAAATACTCTAGTGACACCCAGTTTCAAACGGACCCAGAGAAGTCTCGCATCGCACAGGCCATAATCTCTCACTCCAGAGGCCAGGCGACGGGACAGCAAGATACCCACCCCCATGCTGGCACGACTGCTCTGCGGTACCCCAGACCACAGAGCCATCGTTCCATCAGGAAGATCACAGGTCTCACTGCCCCTCCGCTTAGTCTCTATTACACACAGAGCATCCAGGCGTCTCTCTTTCATCACATCAATCACCTCATGCATCTTATCTTCCATACCACCTCTTACATTCCAAGTACCTATTCGGCACTCTGCACCCCACGACTCGCCAGTTCGGGCCCGGCGTGATGGGTGGCGGCCCCCATCGCCGTTTCCACCTATATTCGTACCGACGAGGGCGGGCCGGTACGCGTTGCCTGGGGGGGACGCCCTAGCCCGCACTGCGGTACGTCTTCGGTCCAAGATTGCAGCCATAATGACTGGCAGGGGTCGCGACGAGCACGCTCTTGGACAGACCCCCATATTAATATATTATATGGAATATGATTTGCTCTAAACAACCTATAATTATCAGTTTATACTGTCCTATTGCTGAGCTGCGGCCTTTTTGAGATGAGAGACAATAGGCCATATTCCACTACGCGGACCTAGACAGTATGGATGGGTGAAGGTAGTTTTTTTTCACCTGCTGTCACAACTTATTAATCCGCGTATAAGACAACCAGAACCAACATATTAATGTGTTTTCCGTAGAAGAGGAATTCTCGAAAATGAAATCGGTTGATGCATAACTAATAACAATTCACTCAGTTGCAAAAATCTCATTATTAACACTTCATTACATATCTATATCTTCACGCCAGCCCACCAAAGCATACCCTTTCTCATCTTTACATCGATACTATATTTCATACCTACTCAATTTCTTACTACGCTGTTGCGCATATGGTCGATCTGCTTCACTCCGCACATCTTCCGCAGAGCTCGCATTTCCACCGCATTTATCCTGTTCTACTTTCATTCTCCGTCTTACATACCCAGCTCTCGTTGCCATTTAATAGCGTTGGGACAAGCACTCCGTTATGTATGGCCAGCTGCGCCTTTTGGCTTAAATGCCGGCTCCCAAGTAGCTTTGCCAGCGTACCATTCACTCTGTTCCCTGCACACACTCTTCTCTCTTTGTCAGCGATATATTTACCACCCTTACTGAAGGCGCATCCAAGATTACATTTATTACATATATTACATACATCATTATATAAAGGCGCATAAAATAAATATATTATTACCATATAAAATTTTTCAAAATTTTGTTTGTGCAGTGATTTAATGAAAGATTCGAGATTAATGTTATCTTTAAAATATACTTGCCTCGTTGCTCTAGTCGTGAATAATGGCATGAAATCATGGGTTCAATCCTAGGTCAAAAAAAGGTAGGTTTCATATCGATAAATTCCCAGTATCAGTCAGGAGTCTGAAATTCTATTGTATATAACCTGGCAATGTCTCGCACCCCCTATTCCTAACAAAGTCGGCGAAAGTGGGTTTACACAGTACACCTCTACTCCGCTTGGGGAATCTATATTCCCCTATGCGTAACGGTGTTTATTTTCTTTTTTAATTTAAGGATCATCTCTGCAACATTCCAAAAAAATAATTGCTTACGTAACTTCAATAGTAGCAACATTCAAAAATAAATGTATCAAAGTTACCTTTCATCACAATTTATGAAGCGTAAAGCAAAATCAGAAACACACTACATCTAATAAAAACTAATGCGGCGTCATGGCTTGCAGTTTCCCATAAATCTTCCATAATTAATATCTTGTTACCACCATGAATAATGCGGGCCAGGATACACTGGTAACACGAGTGAGGTCTGCTATTTTATGTATGTTGGTATAGGGTTTTCTTTTATTCAGGGTAGTGAGGTGACATTTATCGATATGTGTTGAGTAACTCGAGTACCTATTTTATACTTTTACGCTAGCTTTGTTACGTCATTTTGTGATATAAATGTGTAATACCCAATTTACACACTGCTTAATTCCGCGTGAAGTGAGGGAAGTTTGAATAAACGCGCCAATTACGCTCTACTTCCCTTTCTACACTATGACTGCGCTCCCTTCGTTGGCGGTTTTTTGAGCAGGAGTCAAAAGACTGACAGGCCACGCCCATTTAGTGTGGCCGGTTTAGAAATCTTTTTGGAATTACAGGAAAAAAAACTTAAGGATAAAAAATCTAAAAAAATATATAATCTACAAAAACATGCGAGGGTGGTGCATAAGAAAAACTATAGGAAAGCTAGTATAATAATTGCCTTGGGGATATTTTTATGAAAACTATATCGCTTCGGGGAAAAATCTGATGTTGGGAGCAAACATAATAGAAACACAGAGCGATGCTTGAAGTGCGAAGGGAGTATTTACAGTCGACGCTGCCGCGGTACTGCGCAATAATTTTAGCGGGAAGTGGCAGTAGCAGTGTATAAACCATGTTTAATAATAAAGAGTAACTGTATTGACTGTATGGACAGCTCGGATCGTGAGCGGTGACGATACGACATTCAGTTGTTGGCTACCGCCTTAAGCGGACGTCTGGGCATTACGTATATTAAAATGCGGTGATAACCAAAGATTATCATCAATCAGCCCGTATCTACCCTCTGTCGAGTTCCGGTCCAGTACTAGTCTATTACACAATTTTCTGGCTATCTTTACGATGTTATTTCTCCATCTGATGGTCAATACATGTCTGCCACTTGGCTTGGAAATATTAAGGTAAAGAGGTTCATTTTAATTTTTACAAAGGTTATAATTTAAAGGAGATTTTGCCAAGAATTAATCGGACCAAAGTTACATTTGAATGTGAAATTAAATAAAAGTGTTGTCACTTTTTTGTATAAAAGACTTTATGACAACTGTGAGGTAAATATGATGCATACGCGCGCATACACATCTGTTTACTTGTATACAAAGTTGTCAAAGATATGATGTAATTTCGACCAGTGGGTAAACATTACACAACACAACTTTAATAAGTTTGTTCTTTCATGGTACCTCATGGAAAGTGACGATGGGCCGAATATGTGGCTCGCTGACTGAGTAATAGCCTATTCACTCTGTAATAGGTAGTTAGATACAATTCCGAATCGATGAAGGTGCTACTTTTTTAGCACTGCCCAGGAACCACGTATACGGAATCGAGAGTAAATCCTACGGATGCCAGAAGCTTTGGCCCCTGAAAGAAAATAACTCGAGGCGAGTCAAGTTAGTCTTATCCCATCACTAAACTAGTCCCTAGGCATTGCCACCTGATGATATAATGGTAACAACTCACGCGATGAAGGAAAAAATATACAGAAAAGATGCGTTGATTAAGCAAAACATTGCTTACGTTTCAGGATAAACTTTTCCCTAAAAAAATATTTGTAGGTGGATTTAAGTGTGTATTATAAATTATTTGTCTCCCTCCTAAGGCTTTAGTGTAATGTAACCGTAAAGAGAGTGTTTGCACTCTCGTTGAAACGTAATGCGACCGGCGATCATTAGATCCTGAGTTCGAATTCCAGGTCGGACAAAGTATTAATGTGTGTTTATGTAATGAAGTTTTTCTATAGATATTTTTTCAGAAACAGATTCAAATTTGGCCTAGTGCAATAATAATATAATATGGTTTGCATACAGATGGACGGTATCGTTCTTACTTAAATCAAATTCGGTATTTCACCCTCTCACACCCACGCGATCCTAAGCACATCAAGCATCCATTTGAATGAACATTAACGACCATTGATTTACTTGTATATCTGTAACGAGTGTTCTCGTAAACTCCAAAGGCATCTCGTAAAACACGAGCGTGTATCTCATTTACGCGCACTTGAGCCTCATAACGACGGCCGTGGCTTACACCGATGCGTAACAGCGTTTTACATACATATAACAACGTACACTAGTCGCGAGCGAGCATTAGTTATTGTTGATTTATTGGTCGTTTCAGAATGAAAACTATGGCACAGGGTGATAACACTGAAACATACATATCTATAAGTAAGATCCTATATTTATTTAAGTCTAGGCTTTGCTGTTTGTAAAAACATTTACTATACAGGCATTTATTTCAGTATGAGTATTAAAATTTTCTAACTCGTATTTAGAAACGTTTCCACGGTACCAGACAGCACAGCCTAATCAAAAAGAACACTAGGTGATTTAGAGCGACGAAAAAGCTGTATTATTTAAGTTGGATACCGTTTACAAATAATCATCGGAAACACAAGTGTTACATAACTGTGTGACATGAAGTTAGTGATAACATCGTAAAATCAGTAAAATCTGAACAGACACTCGAGAATTGTAATGGTCTATAGGAATAATAACGAGGTGCTCGCGGTGGTCTATTGTTGTAACATTCGAGCGAATAGTTGCTTTCAGTGAAACCGCATTAGAATAAAGTAGGGAAACACTTGACCGCTTGTACAAAAAACACGGAGGGTTATAAAAGGAAAACTATTGACGGATACAACGACAAAACAGATATACAATGCGAAAGTAGAAGGATGTAAGTACCGGGTATGATCTTTTTTTATATGGCGAAATCCTCGTGGATTTCCGCCAGCCTCGGGGAACGCTGGCATGGCATATTGGCTTCCTACCGCTTAAAAACCCCACGGTGGCCGGCATGGACACTTCGGAGAGGCTCCGGGATCACAGTTAGGAACGCTTCTACCAGTTAAGCAGAAAGTACAGACCGAGTAAGAGACGGGCTCGCGCAAAACCTATCTTAACTAATTGTACTCAGTTCCGCTTAACTATTTCTCGCACATTACCTTCTGCAGTGGAAGCCCGGCTTGAGAATAGAGTACGCCAGAGAAATCTGTGAGGAAAGAACCTGTTGGAACTCTGTACTCTCTGCCTACTCCACAAAAGACCTGGTGTGATATAGACAGATAGATAGATATTAACAAATGTTGAAAACATGAACCTGCAAGACATCGTACATTTCGATACAAGAATATAGAATAATGTTAATGACTCTCTTTTGGCTTTAGTATAACAAAATTGGACTAACAAAGTTGGTTTAATGGCAAGTCTAGGCGCGAAGGTATTTGGTTTTATTTTTTTATTACAATATCGAAAATCAAACAGTAAGTAATACCAGTTTTATTCTCTATACCCTACCCTTTTCGCATCATACGCAATGTGTAGCTAAACAAAAATTCCTTACCATTTATATAGCTCGCCAAATCACACGACCGTTCAGAATAGTCTGAAACGTTACATTTTACTTCGGGAATATAATAAAAAAAAAGTTTCGTTCGCCAAGTTGGCAGGCGTACGGAGTTTTTTTGCGCGGGCAATTGACACGGTTCGCAAAATGGGAAACGCGGTCGGGACGTAGGCGTCGGTACACACACACTACACAACACACTAGTTATAAATACTGTTATCTGTAGCTAACTTTTGACCGTGGCTATTCTTTATAGTTATAAGGACCAACTGCATAATAAGAAAAAAAAATATAGTTAATGAAAAGAGATTTATTTTACCTGTTGGAACTCTGTACTCTCTGCCTACCCCGCAAGGGATCTGGCGTGAGGTTATAGATAGATAGATAGATAGATTTATTTTAATAATTACTAGATTATTATGGTGGTCTTTATTAATTGTAGTTCTTTCTTATTGAGAAAAATTCGGGTAATTTCATAATTACTGATTCTGTCGGGGGCAGTCAAATCAAATTGGGATAATTGGATAATTGTTTCCGCCATTTTGGATTTTGAAATGTCATATCGTCTTCAAATACAGCGGTAATCGCTCATATCGTCCAGAAATCGGTACTAGTTTTTATCATACAATCTTTGTATTTCACCAAAGTTTGTTTGATAAAAAGTAGTACCGTGAAAACCAAATATTAGCAACATATTGAAATATTACGCAGCAAAGAAGTGCAAGAGATTGGAAAATACGTATTCCGCTGATAATCTTCTGAGTGTACTAAAATCTACGTTTGTTTGCTATTTCAATTTATAATCTATCTCTCTACTCAAAGGTTTCGCCACATAGGTGACGTAGCGCGACGGGAGCGCAACGGTGGCGCGTTTTGGGGTGTAGTAATGTACTGAAATGTACGGACAGCCACGCTCGGCGTGACGGCAAACGTCATGACCCAACGCTGTCCCGCCCGCCGCGATCACATAATAATTACAAACAAAATACAACAACAATCAAAACGGGGGAGCGAGATGCCATTACGTGTGCGAGCGGGACGCTAGTGTTGAGCGGTCGCCGGCGAGCTCAGCCGGACCAATCCTTAATTGTTAAAACTGTTCTAGAATTACTGCATGACCGAATGACAAACACACATACAAACTTTCACGTGTATTTTACTAGTAGAATTAAGATAGACTGAAATCAACGCAATAAAAAGCTTGATGAATCGGACAAATGTTTGTTTGGGGATTTTCTGAGGTTATATTTTGTTTTCTTTCTAACATGATCGTTTACTTTATGAGGAAAGAGGTTAGAGTATAGTTTAACATGGTGATTCATATTGTATGTAATGGTTTTATTGAAGTGACTGATTTACGTGATAATATTGATTACAGTAGATACTAAAATAACTGTTACATGACCTACCTAACTAAATTTATATGGGACAATATTTTTTCACAAACTTACGTAAACATTTTATATTGAAAGTAGACCTAATTTTATGGATTTTATTGAGGTTAATTTAGCTTACATACATCTTTATCATCACCCGAGGTCTTTTGCGGAGTATGCATCTCTGCATACAGTAAAGCGTTCCAATAGGTGCCTTCCCTACATACCTCTCTGGTATCATCCACTCTCATAGTTTGTCTCATACATGCTCGCCGGTTACAATGACTCTTGACTAGGACGCCAGATAAGGCACAGTATATTTGGTCATTAGGCGCTCGTAGCGCTGTGCGATGTTCTTACCGATCACCAAGGTTAAGCAGCGTTCGACTCGGTCGGCCTGAGATAGGTGACCGTTTGTGGCATTTTCATATTCGAGCGTCTCCGTGCTTCGGAAGGCACGTTAAGCCGTTGATCCCGGTTACCACTTAATGTGGTAGTCGTTAAGCCGAGTTGGAAGCCTTAAAGGCGGCTTGATAAGTTCCAACAGCAGGTGGCCACAAACCTGCCTCCACCAATCCGCACTGGGTTCGCGTGGTGGAGTATGACCAAATCTCTCTCACCTCGATTTGTGAGAGAAGGCCTTTGCCAAGCAGTGGGCAGTATAGGCTGATATTATATATATATTTGGTCATGGTATAGGTCTTCCCCCATACCTACATCCTTCCACTTTCACATTGTATATGTGTTTTGTCATTCTTTCTACCGACATTCTTTCTGCCTGAACCACAGGAGCATACCCTTTCTTATCTTTACACAGATACTATCATTCATACCTACACGCTTTCTTATTGCGCTGTTGCAAATTATTATTACAAATACTTTTTATTATATACGTCTACAAAGAAGGGGACTATGTAGACACTAATTAATACCATAGGTGTAAGTATATTTACGTTTAATCTATACTTAAACCTATCTAGCTAGCTCCTACATTATTCTCCCATGCCCCATAAACGTAATGTTTCCAATTAAATTGTAAATATCTCATTTTTAAAAGCATAAACGTGGAGTTTCTTGCACTTTTTCTCCACAGGAATGACATTCCGAACGGGTGGTAGAAATCTAAAGTCCTAATCATCATCTTTTTTAATACTTTTTGGTGTACGTATCTTAGTGTAACTAACTTTCAATTTTGTATTTTTCGTCAAGGTACAAACACAATGCGAAAGCAAACGGTACCAGATAAAGAAATCGATTTGCACAGAGACTACATCCAGGGTACAAATAGGGTCTATCTGATCCCTTCGTTGAATACAAACTGCTGGATTTGAACCCCGCACCGGGTATGGTAATAGTTCCGGAATGAGAGTCACAGCGTTTTTTACGTGCATAATAAGTTTGGAGAGAATGTTTTGATTTCGAAATAATTGGGTTTAAAGGTTTTTTTGTTGGATTTGCCTGGTTTGTCTATTCTACTAATATTGTAAATGTGAAATTTTGTATATTTAGATGTTTGGATGTATTTTACTTAATCACGCAAAAACGGCTAAACGGATTTGGATGTGATTGGCACACAGATCGTCCATTACCTGAATTAACACATAGAATACTTTTTATCTCGGAAAAATTTTAGGTTCCTGTCTAAAGTCAGCGCGGAGGAAGTTGCGGGCATAAACTAATGGTATACAAGGTGTAACATAATAAACGCACCTGAAACCTGAAAGTAGTTTGTTCTAAATCGGTAACTGAATTGATTCCAACAATTTTTAATGCATCTTGCATTTTTTTAAATTTGCAAAGATATGCTTTTACTCCTTCAGTGCGCTATAAAAAATTAAATTTATTCTTGATTCATAGCAAGAAGAAGATTCCAAATGCATTCCTAAAACGTATTTCTCAAAACGCGCACATACACGTACAAGTTTCATTGTTAATTGGGGTATAAAAGTACTTTAAAAAGGATAAAACCTTTAAATTTCAAAATTAGGTTTTCGTTTTGGATTTATGAAGCAATTGTCTAATCGGGGTGTCTGAGGTCTTGCGTTTAATATGTTACACCTTGTATAAGGCGGCTAATGATCCCGAGGTTATAGGTTCGAATCTTAGGTCGGACAGAGTATTATTGGGGTTCTTATATAAAATATTCTCAATGGCAATAGAGTAGTCCTCTTCATTGGGATCTATGGTATTATTTCATTGTGATTGTAGGCAAAACGGTGTACACAGTAGATCTTTGCTTGGGAAATATAGACATGACGGTGTTTATTTATCTTTTTATGGAATAATATTTTCAATTTAAGAATTAGAAATTGTATTCCAAAAAAAGCTTATTTTTAATCTCTATCTATCTATATCATCACGCCAGCTCCCTCGCGGGGTTGGCAGAGAGTACAGAGTTCCAACAGGTTCTTTCCTTACATACCTCACTGGCTTCCTCCACTTTCATAGTTCGTCTCATACACACTCGCCGGTTACGGAGACTCTTGACTTGCCCTTCAGATAAGACACGGTCTATTTGGTCATGGTAAGATAGTCTAGGTCTTCCCCGGTACCTACATCCTTCCACTTTCGCATTGTATATCTGTTTTGTCATTCTTTTTTCTTTCTTAATACTAAGTATTAAGAAAATAGAAAGAGAAAGAAATGAGATTGCGTACTATAATGCATTTCAGTCTATTGTAAGCTACTAGTGTCAAAACTAGTACATTTCGAACTTGACTAGCTTGGTCCAATGGTTAATCAACGGACGATTTAGCACAGTGGTTAAGAGCTTAAGCCGCTCCACCCACTGTGTCTAATA
Organism: Phalera bucephala; assembly: GCA_905147815.2. Lineage (NCBI taxonomy): Eukaryota > Metazoa > Arthropoda > Insecta > Lepidoptera > Notodontidae > Phalera > Phalera bucephala. Next base: position 29,846,428 of record LR990618.1, read on the forward strand.
GTGGTGGGTTCGATTCCCGCACGGAACAAATCTTTGTGTGATCCACAATTATTTGTTTCGGTCTGGGTATTTGTGTATGTGAATTTTCATGTTTGTAAACGCACCCACGACACAGGAATAAATCCTAGTGTGAAGCTACGTAGTTTAAAAATAAAAACAAAAAAGACAGGAAGCCGCTCTAACCACTACTGAAACAAATCTTTGTACCCACAAATGTTTCGGTCTGGGTGTATGTGTATGTCAATTCCATATTGGTAAAGACACCTACGATACAGCAGCACCTAGTGTGGGACTAATATTAAAAAAAGACCTAAATTACCTAATACGTCCTTTAATTCTATGAATTTCTCCAATAGCGTTGTTACAGTACAAAATCACCGTTTAATATAGATAAAAACATCCCTTCAAAGGGCTACCTCAATCATTACCTCTCAGTCATAAAGGACCACTTCAAACGATCCATAGTTCCGGGTATGGGCTTCCAATTGCTTAAACCATTAGTGGTTGTGATAACTATGATAAATTAAGTCTAAATGTTACTGTTTGGTTTACTATATAAGATACGCAATTTAGATGTTTCTGTAGAAAATTCTCCAGAATCTAGAATTGAGCCCAATATAATGTCAAAGTCAGTCAGCTAAAATCATTTATATGTATATAAGATTGCTTCTAGTGATTTGGACGACACACGCAATCAAAACACAATTGAGTGTCTCTGTAAGAAAACATTTATTGTTAACTTTTTACGTTACAGATTTGATGCACTTAATTAAAAGTATTTATACTAACAAAACTTTACCGGTAAGAAAAGAAACGACATTTAATGTTATTAATTACAATTTCTTTTCCTAAATCACAGTCATAACCTATTATAAAATAACATTATTTTCAATAAATTGTTTTTTCACAACGGCTAGATGCTCCATAGGCTATATAATTCGACCACAGATTATAAAATAAATAAACTTCTACGATGAAGCTTCATGCGCGGGAATATTTAAATTAAAGAAAAATATATTATTCTTTACATGTATAGGCAAATAAAAAGCATTTACAATCTGATTGCCACGCACCACGGCGAGACACCTAGTATACGCCCTCCCCCATAGCGACTGCCCAAGCCGAGGCCGTTCCTCCTTGAGGCGCCCTTGATCTAGTTGCCCCCTTACCCTTCTAGCTCAAGCGTAGTGGTTGCAAGCTCGCCCTCTTGTCTGGTGAAGCTGTAAAGACCCCGCAGCCAACAGCGTAGATCATTCACACACACACAAAAGGTGGTCTAGTGGCAAAGCGCATCGCTTTATGATCACATAGGTCGTACAAATGTAGTTTTTATGACGAAAACTTCCCCCACGAATTTTTTTATTTTCTTTTGTCTTTTTTTTCCTTTTACATGGGACAAACATCGTCGGCGAAAAGTGGGTGTTCTCAGTACACCTCTGCCACCCCCGCTTGGGGAATATAGTCGTGCCGGTGTAACAAACGTCAAAATTATTACATTTTCAACGTCTATCACCGGATCGGAATAAGTATGAAAACAAGCACACCCCTATATATATTGGGGTGTAGCAACGTCAACAAAATGTGGTCTTAAACAGTACTCTACTACTCATTAGGGAATATAGGCGTGACGGGGCTTATTGTTTTTGTAAATTTGAAATAAATAAGATTCTTTTTACAAGTTTTTATTTAACTTGCAATATAACTATGTTTGGTCGTGTGGAATTTTGCGACCCAAAAGCAGATATCTTCGACCGATTGAGCTGAAATTTTTTATACACGTTTAGTTTGGATGACAATGCATGGTAAGCTGTGTGAAGTCATTCTAACTCTAACATGGCGGAACACCCAAGATGGCGGACTAGTTATATTTTAATGCACTCCTATAATATGGATATCAAATGAAAGGGCTTACTGCGAATAACTCTAAAAATAAAGTGACGTTACTTTAAATCCAATATGGCAGACTTCTAAAGATGGCGGACTAGGTTTTTTATGCTTTCCTACAATATGGGTATCAAATGCAAGGACTTGCTGGAATACGATTGAGAGTTAAACTATGATGCGTTGAATGAGATGAACAGACTGAGAAACCTGTCCAGCGATAGCTAAACAGTAAAAATTAAATTAAAAGTAAAGACCTTTTTTAAAAACAAGCTTTTATTTAGAAATAAGTACGCGTATTATTCGTGCGTCTCCGTGCTTCGGAAGGCACGTGAAGCCGTTGGTCCCAGCTACCACTTAATGTGGTAGTCGTTAAGCCGAGTTGGAAGCTATAAGTTCCAACAGCAGGTGGCCACAAACCTGCCTCCGCCAATCCGCACTGGGTCCGCGTGGTCGAGTATGACCTAATCTCTCTCATCTCGATTTGTGAGAGAAGGCCTTTGTCCAGCAGTGGGCAGTATAGGCTGATATTATTATTACGCGTATTTACTTAGTTTGAAAATTTTAAATATTAAAATATATCAGATCAAGTTATTTAATGTACTTGTTTATCAACACAGGTAAATCTCGCGACAAGCTTTTATATCATATAAATTGTGTAATGACGTTAAAAGTAGATAGTAAAAGTTTTAAAGGAAAAGTTTATTTAATTCTTTTAAGCGCATTTAAATAAAAGCTTGTTTTTAATAAAGTTTTTTATTTTGATTTCTTTGTAAAAGCCTGTTTTGTCAGCCAGACACTAGAATCTGAACACTGTCTGAATCTGAAAACTGGAATTTAGACTGTACCAATCTTCAATTTCAGCATGCTAAGTGGGTAAATAGTACAAAGCTTCAACAGGTTCTCTCCCTACTCTCCCTCTCTGACATTGTCCACTTCGTCTTATACACGCTCGCCGGTCACGGATGTTCTTGACTTGTTCTTCAGATAAGACACGGTCTATTTAGTCATGGTAAGACAGTTTAGGTCTTCCCCGGTACCTACATCCTACCAATATTCTATATATTCTGCGATCCCTTCTCCATTCCTCTGATATGTCATCTCCAATGAGATTTCGCAAATAAATTAATCAACAACCTGCGACGCGTTTACGGAACTTTTTTGCCAAAATATTTGAGCGAATCACGAGCCTTGTGAAACTTCCGAACTCAGCGTTTAGAAATTCTGTAAAGCGATGTCCATAAATAACGGGACGTTTTTGGCATTTTAATTGTTACTATATCAGTATAAATTTAATTATATTATACATGTACCCAGTTAAGGAAAACAATAATTAAGTCTTATCTGAAGGACAAGTCAAGAGTCTCCTTAACCGGCGAGCGTTTATGAGCTGAACTATGAGAGTGGAGAAAGCCAGAGAGGTATGTAAGGAAAGAACCGTTAGGAACTCTGTACTCTCTGCCTGCCCCGCAATGGATCTGGCGTGATGATATAGATAGATAGATATAATAATAATCAATATTCTTTAAAAATTATCATCTTAAAACCTAACCTCATAAAAATAGTCTGAAACAGTTAAATTATATAGCCATAATTATTACGGGCTTGAATTTGTGCGCATTAGCTTTGTTTGTAGTTTCTGCATTTTGTTATCATTGCTAGTTATGTTAAGATCAATCGAACCAGGCTCATCCTACCATCATCATCATCATCATCTCAGCCCATACTTGTCCACTGTTGAACATAGGCCTCCCCAATCGCTTTCCAGCGTAACCGGTCCGATGCCACCTGCATCCAACGACTTCCTGCGATTTTCACAAGATCGTCGGTCCATCTGGCAGGCGGTCGTCCCACGCTGCGCTTGCCAATACGTGGTCACCACTCTAGAATCTTTCTGCCCCAACGCCCGTCCGATCTACGCGCCATGTGGCCCGCCCATTGCCACTTCAGCTTGCTAATCTTAAGGGCTATGTCGGTAACCTTGGTTCTTCTACGAATCTCCTCATTCCTGATTCGATCGCGTAGAGAAACGCCGAGCATAAATCTCTCCATAGCTCGCTGAGCAACTCTGAGCTCCATCCTACCAGCCTGTAACAAACTCAACCCTTCTATTCATGAAACCTTGATACTTATTTATAAAATCGCTCCTTTACTTACCCAAGTCTTAGATGTTTAAGCATTTTATTGTAATCTTGGTTTTTTCTTTATCTATGAGGCCACACGTACGAGGCATGCCTTTTAAGTTTTGTCGTTTGAAGAAAAGCAACACAACTGGAACCTTATAGTACTTTTTATGGTTTTTCAAAGTTGTTTTATCAAAAGTATATTAAGCTACGTGGTGAATACCACGTAGCTTAATATACTTTTCTATTCGCTCAAACCAGGTATTATAACATTTATTCCACTCTAAAGTGGGGGTGTTCAAAATGGCTGACTTGAAAGCGTCGACTGCTTCATCACCGGACAGGAACCTTTGACCACGAAGTCTTTTCTTAATTTTAGGAAATGTAAAGAAATCGTTACGGCTTAGGTCAGGACTGTATGGAGGATGGTCAAGAATTTCTACTTTTTCCTGCTTCTAATACTCAATCGTTTGACGAGCGCTGTGTGAGCTTGCGTTGTCGTGGTGCAGGATGATGCGTCGCTTCGAGTTAGATTTTCGAAGTTCGGCGATGACTTGTGGTAAACAAACTGTGGTATACCACTCTGCGTTAACCGTTCTACGATCTTCAAGTGCAATAGTCGCAACATGGCCGGTTTTTCCAACGAACGTGGCTACCATCTTCTTTGAAGTGCTTCGAGAACGAACAACGTTAGTCGGCTTTGGCTCGTCTTGAAAGACCCAGATTGTAGATTGTTGTTTGGAATCAGGATTGTAGGCATAGATCCAAGATTCGTCACCACTGATGATGTCGTAGACGTGATTTGACTCTCCTCAGTTGAAACTTTGCAGAGTTTTCTTACACCATCTGACGCGGGCCGCCTTGTGATCGTCGGAAAGCAGATGCGGTATCCAACGGCAAACTAGCTTTCTCACACCAAGCGCTTCATGCAAGATCTTCTGAATGGTTGTCCCTGAGATGCCTAATAGAGCCTCTATCTCTCGGTACGTCACATGACGATCTTCGAGAATTAGTTGTCTCACAGAAATGATGTTATCTTCAGTGAAGGCGGATTTTGGGCGTCCTTCGCGAGATTTGTCACTTACACTAGTATGCCCACGCTGGAATTCTAAATACCAGCGTTCGACAGTCCGCAGACATGGGGCGTCATCACTGAACACAGATGTTAGCTCTTCAAAATACTAAGCCGTGTCAGGCCTCTTCTAAAGTTGTAGAAAATTATTGCACGAACATTTTCCTTAGAAAGATTCATTTTCGTACGTAACCTGACAGATTCCAATCGACGCTGTAACTAAACAATAGCATTAATCCTAATACTTTCAACTGTTTTGAGATTCAAAATTTAAACACATTCGACTATAGAACAGTTCCAAATTCAAAATTGCCAGGAAATATGGAAACGACAGAACTTAAAATGCATGCCTAGTACCCATGTCGTCACAAGTATCTCAATTTTTATAATTATCTCTACCTCTCACAAGTTACGCATTTTGTGGATGCTCCTTACCTCCTGTCGATCATCTATGTTTGCGCGTTCTCTTTATTAATTGAAAAACTTTAATGGAATTCGTTTGACGAATCTTTTTAAGATGTCTGAATTTGTAATAAATCGTAGCGGAAGATAAGTTGTACGATTGATGCCTGATAACTAGAAGACCTCCTCCTAAAACGAGTAGAGACAAGGTCGTAGTTTGCCTTAGGTTTCGTATTAGGTTACTAATTCTTTCCTCAAAAAAGACCGTATGGCTAAGAAAAAAAAACCTATTAATGAACGGCCACGCCAGGAGTTTCAAGTACTATAGAGTAGTGGCACTACAGACATGACCTCAGTCATAACTGTAAAATATAGTTCTAAATTTTTGTTAAGTTACATTTGTCCTATAATCTTTAGTTTTATGGAAATCATTAATTCTGTGACATGCGACGCGTGCTATTTACCACAGTAGCTCGTAGCACTCCTGGTGTGCCGTTCGAACTGATTTGTTTAACAAACTTAACTAGTTAAAGTTCTCTCAGATTAATAAGTATTCATAAGGTAAGTCAAGATTTCCTTCGTCGAAAGCAATTTACAATTTTCATAAGAAAAACTCGAAAGTCAGAAAAATCGATTCTTTCGAACATTAAGTTCTTAAAATGGCAACCACACGTCCATTACAGTACGCAAACTTGACCTGAAACTTTTAATCAATTCTTCTGGCTACCTGCAGAACGGTGCGTGTAAGTGAAAACGGGTTGGCTTAAGCTCTGGTCCCACCAAAAGCAGTATATGTTTGTGAAAATATTTAAACGATCGGTGTAAGCCTTGCTGTAATTTATTTGCACTGTATTAAATATGACAGTCTGAAAAAAGACCTGAGCACAGCTGTGGGTGTGGTCTTATTTCGAATTAGTTATATCCAACCCTAGCCAACGTCTAGCCCTAGCCAACGTCAACTCTTCTAAATGCAACGGATTGCTGAAACTACAATAATAAAAAGACGATAATTTACAACTTATTTCTACAATTGCTAGCTACGAGAAGGTATGTTCAAACGCGCCCTGTTTTTGGCTATCCTTTTGTTCGAGATCCGTATTTTAGTACTTTCTAATATTTATCTTATATCATGGGTGCCTTTACAAACAGAAAAATCACATACACAAATAGCCAGACCGAAACGGAACGTGCGGAAATCGAACCCGCAACTACTTGACACAGCGAGCGGAGCGGCTTAAGCTCTTAACCACTGCGACAAATCGTCCGTCACATAATATATTTATGGTGTAAAGACAAGGAAAGGTATGCTAAGACAATTGGAAAAATAAAAAGAAAGTCTCAATAAAAAATGACAAAAGAGATATACAATGCAAATGTCCAACGATGTATGTACGTGAGTATACAAAGAATACCTGGTCTGTTATAACTTTACCATGATCACGTCACGCCGGCGAGCATGTATGAGATGAACTTTATTATTGATTATCATATTGTAGAGGAATCCAGAAAGGTTTGTTAGGAAAGAACCTGCTGAAACTCTGTTCTCTCTGGTAGACGGTTCCAATGTGTATTGGTGGAGACAATTTTTCTGGCCACCAGCTTTTGGAACTTATCAAGCCAGCTGTATAGCTTTTCACTTGTCTTAACGACTGGCAAATGCATAAGTAACCGGGACTAACGGTATAACATGGCTTCCAAAACATAAAGACGCTCGAAAATGTAAAAGACACACACGTGACCAATCTCAGACCGACGAAACCAAAGGCCGCTTAAAGGATATTGTCGAAAATTGCCCCAGAACCAACAAACATTAGACCCATGCCACCGTTATTTATCTATTTTATTAAAATAATGGCAAATATCCGCATCTAACGGACAATTTGAAATCTAAAACGAATATTTCAAAGTATTGTAAGTACTTATCGAAGTCGCCGACATGTTTACTGTATGTCAACATACAATATAACCTCAAATGTGTTAATGGCTACTGAATTATAACCTCAAAATTGAATAATTTTTGTGCAATATGGTGATTCCGCTTGTCCGTTTAATAAATTCCTTAAGAGACTTTATGGGTGATTTGACATCATACAAGTATTTTTTCATTGCTGTTGGTTCTTGGGCAAATCATGTATGGGCGCAGAACAATGTCCTATAATAAGTGATCAAACGAACTTACCTGAAGTGAAGTTCGATCATTATTATACGAAGTCCTTCGTTCGAAGATATAAACATGCAGCTCTCTCTACTCGCTTGGCAAGCCGCTAAATTTTTTAGAAACGTCAACGCCTCCTCTATGGTATCTGTGGACATAACCTCTGCGACCATTCCTTTTAGAAGTAGTACATTTCAACTTTACCAACGGGCAGGGCGGGTTGGGTACTTATATCTTCGAACGAAGGACTTCGTATAATAATGATCGAACTTCACTTCAGGTAAGTTCGTTTGATCACTTATTATACTGTGTCCTTCGTTCTCGATATAAACATGCAGCTGTTTAGAGCTATAAGGGTAAAGTTGAAGTATACCACATGAATGTCATTTTTAAGCGTGAGCTCTAAAACATAATATGTCATGAGTACATTTGTATAACACATTCCCGTTGTTTGCATTGCTATACAACACAAATACAACATATATATATATATATATATATATATATACAGACGAGTATATATACACCTATATTGTTTCTTACAACCAGTCTGTCTAACTTATTCAAAATAAATTTATTTAATCAAATTCTATAACATGTTATGTTATATAGCGTAGATCCATCCCAACAAAATTCTTTAAAGCACCTGTTATAGCACACCTGTTGTCCTTACCTCATTACTACCGGGTAATAATAATCAATCATTACTTATCAAGATATCAGTGCATTCTCCATCTGTTATGTCTTCTATATAAAGATTTTTTTTTTTTTTTTTTTATAGATGTCCCTTTATATAACGAGAGTTGAGGAATTACCGATCCAGAACTTTGTTTATATGAAATTAATCCCTTTATAATAATTCTTGTATCATAGAAAACCCTTCCGAAACGAACTATGAGAGTGGAGGAAGCCAGTAAGTAAAGAACCTGTTGGAACCCCGCACCCCCCCCGCCTACCCCGCAAGGGGTCTGGCGTGACGATATAGATAGAGATCGATAGAAAACTCTTACTGTGTACTAGATCTAGAAACAAACTATATTAGTACCCAATCTATAACAATATAAGACAAATAAGACAGGGAAACCTGTTTCCCCACTAACGTGTCTTCCAAGTGGCATGTGGGGCTTTATGTGTTTTTTTTTTTTTTTTTTTTTTGTCAAATGTTCTCTTTTGTGAGTACAGTACCAGACAAAGGCTACCAATTCTATTGGTGATTATAAGGATGATTTGCTATAATTACTTATTTAATTTATGATAAAGTATTTTCCTTTATGTCAAAGTTCGGTTATATTTAATGTTAGTTATATTTATAATCTTTAAAGATGCACATATACCAAAATTTAACATTTTTGTACTAGAGGCCTTTGTACTAATGTCCTTATCTAGAGCTATTCCTCACATAAGGCTATGTACCTTAACTATATGATCTCGCCCCCCCCCCCCCTCCCCCATTTTTGGGTTTGGAACGAAGGGCAGTGCTGATGTGTGGTAACCTAATTTAACCTGCCCCACTGTTAAACTATACTACTATTATTATTATATATTCCGAAACTATCCCGGATATCATTTTTATGTCCACCTAAATATTTATGTATCACTTAACAATTCGTTCTTGCGCAATAACGCCCGCGAACATTCATTTTTGGCAATACGATCGGGCCACCCCTGACCCGTTATATTGCTGATGAAAATTACACTCAAATTTACTAATTTAGTAATGACTTAAGTAGCGAATAAGTCACAGGCAACTAGACCAAACCACGGACTATAACTTTATGATATTGGGAATCCTATTCATAACTTAACTTTTTCATACCCTTAAATGCCACACTTCCTCTGCTTCTTTGTATGTGGTTGTTTTTTATAAGTAGCAACTGTAGTGAGTAACTTTTTAGTTAGTTCTAGATTTCCAACCGTGAGGATTGAGTGTCACTTAACTTATACATGTAGTACCTACGTATCATTCATATTTCATTTAATATCATAATAATATGTTTTTCGCCCTCGCCTACCCACTTGGGATCTGGCGTGGTCTTATAATTATTAATAAATAAATAATATCAAGTTCCCTAAGACTAAGGTTATTGCTGATACTACCTAATATTTATCATACCTGTGATAAAAATATACTTTTGATTATTCTTGTTTAAGATAATCTATACTTTTAAATATTGTAACTCAATATTTCATCAACTTCATCAACAATTTTTAAATAGGTATTATTATTAAGTCATTTGCATGACTTTATTTTCTTTTTATATATAGATACATTAATAAGATACATGTAACATGTGGATGTAATAATTTAAATGTAACAATATGAAAAATGCAAATTTTTTGTATGACATTTCCAATTCAATACTTTTACACTGAACCACCTTTAAATAAATTACAGCATGTATAGTGCCCTAAAACCACCTGTTTCCATAATAGTAGCAGGTTGTGTTTGTGTCATATCTCCGATATCCTAACTGTACCAGAAACATCACTGGTGCTCAATATAAATGTGCACATTCAAAACTAAACACAAACCTATTTTTTATAGTTATTAATTACTTGAATAATTTTATTTGATTATATATTATTAATTGATTAAAATATTATCAAACAAAAGTACAATAAAAACATCTAATTCTTCAATTCATGAATTGATGTATAATCTTTCCTCTGTGTGTCTCAAATTTCTAATGTATTAATTACACTATAAATGATGCAGGACGCAACCAAAAACCAAAACTATTGGACTCATTACCCAATAGAAAGCTGAATAGCTCCTAATAATTTTTTTATTAGTATATTTAATATGACTCTAATGTCTATTATTAGCATTGAGTTTCTTTGTGGGATAAGGATTATAGCACAGTTGTGATCATCCATCTTTAATTAAATTCTAATGAGAATGGCTATAAATTGTATATCAATTATTAAAAATTATGTTTCTAATAATAATGTTTCTATACATAATGTTAAATATATGTAGGACCAGATTTATTTAACCTTCACTTGTCTGGATTACTTGCAGTATTTGCACAAAACCCATAAAGTTATGTTTGCCGTTGAAGGCAGACAGACACACATTTTTATTAGTGTCATAGATACATTGTTACATACCAAAGTCAGTGAATACCTTTAGCCTCCAATATTATGGTTTATTTGTAACAGCCATGTTGTATTCCTGAATGTTTAACTGATTTTTTCAGTAACATAAAAAAAAAAAACAAAACAAGCCTTTATGTAAAAAGCCTAGCAAGCTTTTCTTACCTCACATTCTCTGGTAGGAGACTTCCAATGTCCATTGTGATTTGTTTTTGGTGGGCTGATAGGTACACTGTAGGTACATTTATACATACATTTGTGGATAGATGTACATTTTTACACACCGGATGAGGATTGTTGTTCCATATTGGTTACAACACTGGTGGTTTCTTGAAATTTAAACTACTGCTTATGAATAGCTAGTTATAATTCCATCTTGGTACTCCACTATATTAACCTTATTTAATACAAAATATATACTGCTGACCACAAAGGTTCTTATCCCAATCAATGTTTCATGACTGTATTGTTAGGACTCATCTTCCCTGGCTACCCTGCAAGGGGTCTGGGCTGATAATATTGATAATTATTAGTTTTATGTTAACTGGATAGACCAGGTATTTTATATTATATTTTAAGGATGTATGTGTGTAACACAAATTATTGTACAACTTGCCTGTCTCAGCATCGGTAGACTGTGATATTATATTTGGAATATTTCCACAATTCTGTTGCTTGTCAGTTATAACAGGCATTGTTATAAGTAGAGACTACTTTGGCTCATCTGTTTATAAACCCTGTTCAGGGATAACTATTGCAAGGTTTACCTTTTTAATACAAGTGCTCATAATATTGCACAATTCTTTGTGTAATAAGCTCCACTTTGGGCTATTTTAGGATTATTATACAAGTATGTCTAATAATGAAATCAATGCAAAACATTATGTTTCTGCAAAGGGGTGGCTTATGTTATTAATAATGTATTGTTATTCATAAATTCATAAACAATGTCCCTTTAGTTACCCTTTCAGAAAGTCTCCTTTAGGAGATATAATATCACAAATTGCTTATAGTTTATAGCAATAGTCTTTGTATTTACTGTTTAAGGTATGTATGTTGGGTAACATTTTAGTTTCTTACCATTGTAGAAATGTGAACTGCACAGGAGCACCTCATGGGTGAAACCTATGAGTAGTATGACCTTCAGCACATATCTCGTATGGGCCCCAAGTCTTGCGGATCACGCCGATGCATCTCGTACACCGCTCGTGTCCTTGAATTACCGTTAAGTCTTGCGGACCACGTCGATGCATCTCGTACATCGCCCGTGTCCTTAAATTGGCATCGATCCTTAACAATCATTATTGATTAATGTCCCCGCTAATTTCTCTCATTAGAGGTTTTACCTTGCCAATTTATAGACGGTTAATAATTGTTTGCAGGTATATTGCGTGTTAAACTGTTTTTACACGAAGAGGGACATGAGACTTCGTAAGTATACTTTTCGAGTGAAGACTTTACTTTATAATAAAACTCACGTCTCCAAATATTCGATATTATTATACATAAACATGTTAAGCTGAAAACGCCACAATTAAACAACTATCAGTTGATCTTTTTGGAATGTACTTTTTTGTCAAGACGTAAATTATTTCTGAATTTGCCTATACGATGTTTTAAATTTATTTCACAACATCACTTGAGTATATAAAGACCTTTTGTTATATAATTTCACTGCTACGATTATTTGATTAAATTAAATGTCGACCAAAACTTTATTACAAGGCATCGGCTGCCACGCTAAAAGAAAGAATGGTCGCAGAGGTTATGTCCACAGATACCATAGAGGAGGCGTTGACGTTTTTAAAAAATTTAGCGGCTTGCCAAGCGAGTAGAGAGAGCTGCATGTTTATATCGAGAACGAAGGACACAGTATAATGATCACTAAGAACACATAGGTTGCCTAGAAGAAATCGCTTTAAGCGATAAGGCTGCGGTGTATGTGTGTCATATTCATGTACGTAACTATGACGTACCTATATAGTTTTAGAAACTATTTATATAGTTTTACTATTATACTTATACTAAGAACTACTTGTCTAATAGTCAGTAATAAACGTTACTTGTAAAAACGCGGTTGTTTATTTAACCATCCGAAGACACCACCTTTATATGGCGACACTGCTATTTGAGCCGGTCTTGCGGAGTTCAGTCGTGCGTGTGTACAATATGAACTAAAGTGTAAAATATGGACTAAATTTCTAGAAAGGGTGGATTGTTATCTAAAGAAATGATACTGAACTTTTGCTAAAATGTGCCGTCCCAGTGTTGAAAAGAAGGAGGAGAAATTCATTATGCAAAATGCGTCCGGTGGATCCAATTGCTTCAACATGCAGGAAGACCATTTATGACATATAAGCATCGTGATGTTTGTAATATGCACAATAGTTGCCATCGCTGGAATATACTTACGCCTTACTGTAACTATAACAATGTCAATACTTTTATTTCTTTTTGTCATTTTCTTATGTGCTGTAAAGAATATTGTATAGTAACACATCAAACTCGCCTCCTATAAAATTAGCAACATGCCTCATCAAATTAGCAACATTGTATCAAGAAACCAGATCTTAACATATCCGAAGTTGAACTTCCAAATGGATTCGAAGTTAGCCGTTTAAACTTATTCGCAAGTTGCGGCCTGCCCCTAACTGCACGACTTATTTTACTCGTAAATCTTTTAAACCTGAAATTATATTAAAGTTAAGGAAATACGTAACGTTCGTTATTTACGTTTTGCCAAATTGTGGCTTGAGTTTGTCAGGAAAGTTGAGTTTGGGAGAGTTTGCGGCCCGAAAATGTCAACTTGCTCTGTGCACGAATTTAGTCGATATTTTGTTCAAGATGTCAGATATTTTAAATTGTTTTACTTCATGGTACATTTAGGTATTAAGCAGTAGCACGTAGTGCAGCATGTGATCGTAAGGTTCTGGGTTGTATCTTAAATCATACACAGTGTGGTTTTTCCATCGAAGAATACTCAGTAGCTTTTTATTCTCCTATTGCCGTCGTGTTAGTCCAAATAGTTATAGGGAGCGAGGATATTCCTGTTATAATTTTTGGGTTTTCTAACCTCACTTAGTCCTGTCCCTACTTAGGATTGGAATCCAGGATGTCATTATCAGTAGCCGCAACATGCGTCACTAGCACAATTCTTTGTATTAGCTTAAAAGTTACTAGACCAAGGCTAAGAAAGAAAGAAAAAGAAAGACTTCCAAGAAAATAATATTGAATATTCTGCGCAAAAATGTTGTCATAAAGTAATACATGGTGTAAATAACCTTACTGCAGGTCACTGTGTTTGTAGAGGGGTAGCACGAAAAAGTGGACGTTTCAATAACGTTGTCAAAAAAGCGTGCTGTCGCGTTCATATTTATTTATTAAATTTGTAGTAAAAAAGGATGGTATATCAACTCGGTAGCATCGTGTTAACGTAAATTTGTTCGTGTTAAGCCTCTGGTGGCTATAAATCATACGTGAACATTGTTTACACCGACAGATGGCGCTGTAGCTGGTATTAATATTCGGGTCCCGTCGCCGACCTGTCTACGTGTGCTGTGCTCGGAAACTGTTGGAATTAACCGTTTGCACGGAAATTTGGAGAGTAGAGTGATAAGCGGAGCGATTTTAGACCAGCGTTTTAATTTAGGCGTATTATTAACATCGTCATCAGCTGCGAAATCTCTTCTGTAGGCCACAAAAATTTTGTAAGTCGTACATTATAAAGTCATATATTTTTGACACTGTTACGCTTTTACGACTCAAACTCGATGACCGAGATGTAACACCCTCTTTTCGCCGGCGATGTTAGATCGCATGTAAAAGGGGCTGAGGTTATTGTCATTATATCAGACACAATTCCAGTTTTCAGACTGATAACGGATTTTTACGGTGAAAAAAACCACACACTATCTGACATAAGTTTCAAACCCAGGACCTCGTTATCGCCAGTTGCACTATGAGTACTAAAAGGTTATTTCCTTTCAGAACTCTATGGGTTCCTCTTCTCTTATAGTTGTCTCATTCGCGCCCGCCGGTTACGGAGACTATTGACTTGCCGATGATCTCTATATTTTTTTTTAATATTTAGTCGACAACCTCGTTGGTCTAAATCCTAGGTCGGAAAAATGTAGTTTTTCTAACGAAAACTTCCCAGTATGAGTCCGAAGTCTAGAATTGTGCCTGGTATGTGGCAATGGGCTCGCCCCCAATTACACGGGGTCATCGTCAGTGAAAAGTGGGTGTATTCAATATACCCCCACTTGAGGAATATAGGCGTGATGGTATTTTTTATCGGAACGCATTGCTCTCTACGCTCAGTACCAGCAATACGTTCCCACCTTTACGGTTTTCTCGGCACAGCGGCGACGTGAAATGTCACACGCAACGCAATGCGTTCCCTCACACAGAGATTCTGTAATCAGTGAATATTCACCTGCCTTTTATATGGGGTTTGCATATTTCTTATTAAGCCGTTTTAAAAGTTTTATATATCTTTCTTCGTTCGTATGTCTGTCTGTTCAGTTAAAAATTTGTCCGTATTAAATTTAAGCAGTTACTGGCATCCGATTGAGCTTAAACTTGGCATACCTATGTAACTTCAAAGACAATAGAGATGATCTGATAATGGAAGCAGAAGGTAACCAAAGGAACATTTCAACTAAAAAGACAGCATATAAATACAAATCTTTCCTCTTTATTATATTAGTGAGGATTGTCAAAATTTAATTTAATAATTTAATGTAATTCTCATAGCATTTCTATTCTCTTTTTGATTTAGATTTCATACTTTGTAAAATGGTAAATGATGTATACATCTGTAATTGGTGTACATATCGGAATGTGTTATGTTGATGTATTTGTACATATTAATACCACGATCAAATAGATCGAGTCTTATCTGAAGGGCAAGTCAAGAGTCTCCGTAACCGGCGAGCGTGTATGAGACGAACTATGAGAGTGGAGGAAGCCAGAGAGGCATGTAAGGAAAAAACCTTTTGAACTCTGTACTCTCTGCCTACCTCGCAAGGGATCTGGGGTAAAAATATACATAGATAGAATATGTACTCTATTTGTGTGTCTTAATAAAATAATAAAAGAAAACTACTTTATCAAACGAATATTTCCTTAATGTGAATACATTAAGCACCAGATTCGAATGATTTAGTAACAAAACTCGGATTACATATAATATTAATACATCTAGCCCTATTCGCGGATGATACCGCTCTCTACGTCTCGCATAGGAATAAGGGTTTCATTACCAGACACCTTCAGGCATCCACCAATTCCCTAGGGAATTGGTTCAGGAAGTGGCGTATTGAGGTGAACCCGGACAAGAGCGCTGCGGTGTTCTTCTCCAGAGGTGCCACCCCGCGCCACTCCCTTCGCCGCCCTAGAAGTAATCTCGGCCAAGTGACCATGTTCGACCGACCCATTCCCTGGGTCAAAGAGGTCAAATATCTAGGGGTCACCCTAAACAGTACCATTCGGCCCGCACATCAAGCGGGTCCGTCACCGAGCATCATTTGTGCTCGATCGTCTCCATTCGTTAATCTGCAAGCGGAGTAAAATGTCCCTTAGAAATAAGGTGACACTTTACAAAACTTGCGTTCGACCCATCATGACTTATGCGTGTGTTGTGTTCGGGCATTCGGCCCCCTCTCACATCGATAAACTCCAAGTGGTTCAAAACCGCTTCCTCCGTAAAGCCGTAGGAGCCCCCTGGTTCGTACGGAACGTCGACCTCCACTCCGATCTAGGTCTCGAACCTATTCGCGCCTTTATTAAAAAGGCGTCAACACGTCACTTCGCGAACGCATCTACCCATGCGAATCCGTTAATCGTAGCCACCGCCGACTACGATCTCCCCCCCGACCCCTGCCGCCACCGCTGGCCGCGACATGTTCTCACCGACCCCCCCGATGCTTTGTCATCCCTTCTTTCCGCTCAGAATACGGGCGACGACGACGACGTAGTAGTAGATCCCCTCCCATAGCCGGCGGTTGACCGGTGCACTTAGTAGTGCACCCGTCCCCCTACAGCGACTGTCCCAATCGAGGGCACCTCTTCGAGGCGCCCTCGAGTATGTCGCCTCTTGCCCTTCTGGCTGGCTAGAGCGTAGTGGTTGCACGCTCGCCTTTAAGTCCGGTGAAGCTGTAAGGGCCTCGCGGCCAACAGCGTACATCATTCACACACACACACAGCAGTGGGCAGTATAGGCTGATATTATTATTACGCGTATTTACTCAGTTTGAAAATTTTAAATATTAAAATATATCAGATCAAGTTATTTAATTTACTTGTTTATCTGCACAGGTAAATCTTGCGACAAGCTTTTATATCATATAAATTGTGTAATGACGTTAAAAGTAGATAGTAAAAGTTTTAAAGGAAAAGTTTATTTAATTCTTTTAAGCGCATTTAAATATAAACATGTTTTTTAAAAAGTTTTTTACTTTTATTTCTTTGTAAAATACTCAGCCTGACACCAGAAACTGAACAAAACTGGAATTTAGACTGTACCAATCTTCAATTTCAGCATGCTAAGTGGGTAAAAAGTACAAAGCTTCAACAGGTTCTTTCCCTACTCTCCCTCTCTGACATTGTCCACTTCGTCTTATACACGCTCGCCGGTCACGGATGTTCTTGACTTGTTCTTCAGATAAGACACGGTCTATTTAGTGATGGTAAGATAGTTTAGGTCTTCCCCGGTACCTACATCCTACCAATATTCTATATATTCTGCGATCCCTTCTCCGTTCCTCTGATATGTCATCTCCAATGAGATTTCGCAAATAAATTAATCAACAACCTGCGACGCGTTTACGGAACTTTTTTGCCAAAATATTTGAGCGAATCACGAGCCTTGTGAAACTTCCGAACTCAGCGTTTAGAAATTCTGTAAAGCGATGTCCATAAATAACGGGACGTTTTTGGCATTTTAATTGTTACTATATCAGTATAAATATAATTATATTATACATGTACCCAGTTAAGGAAAACAATAATTAAGTCTTATCTGAAGGAGAAGTCAAGAGTCTCCTTAACCGGCGAGCGTTTATGAGCTGAACTATGAGAGTTGAGGAAGCCAGAGAGGTATGTAAGGAAAGAACCGTTAGGAACTCTGTACTCTCTGCCTGCCCCGCAATGGATCTTGCGTTATGATATAGATAGATAGATATAATAATAACCAATATTCTTTAAAAATTATCATCTTAAAACCTAACCTCATAAAAATAGTCTGAAACAGTTAAATTATATAGGCATAATTATTACGGGCTTGAATTTGTGCGCATTAGCTTTGTTTGTAGTTTGTGCATTTTGTAATCATTGCTAGTTATGTTAAGATCAATCGAACCAGGCTCATCCTACCAGCCTGTAACAAACTCAACCCTGCTCTTCATGAAACCAAAAAATAAAAAAATATTCACACCGATACTCATTTATAAAATCGCTCCTTTACTTACCCAAGTCTTAGATATTTAAGCATTTTATTGTAATCTTGGTTTTTTCTTTTCTTTCTTTTCAGATTTCGAAAACTTACAGCTAGAACAGAGATAGTATATAGTAATATATAACAGAAGGCCAATTACAAGTTTTCACAAATAGTTTCACAAAAAACAATACAAGATTAGCACATGAATAGTATACCGGTACGCACAGCTAAGACTAATATATAAAACATAGAATTAAAGATATCACACATAATATAATATAATACTACTCACAGAAAAACAAACAATTTAGGGTTTTTTTTAAGTTTTGGTACACTTGTACAGAAAAGATCTATATCGGTATCATGCACCACTGTATTAAAATGTCTGCAGGCTCGAATAAAAAAGGAATTTTGATGATAGGTGGATTTCGCATTAGGAACATTTAAAAGGCAGGGTTTTCTAAAAAAGTTTGAGTGAGTCCGAAGCCCTATTTTGCTCAGTAGCTCTGGACAATCTACGGAACCGTTCACTATTTTAAATAAGTACGCTAAGTCAGCAATACGCCTTCGCTCTTGTAATGGTAATAGATGAAATTTCTTACATCGAGTAATATAATTCGGTATATATGTTTTAGATCGATATTGAATATACCTTACAAACTTTTTTTGAATCCTTTCAATTTTGTCTGTGTAGATATTATAGTTTGGGTTCCATACCTGAGATGAATATTCGAGATGACTACGGACGAGGGCGCAATATAGTATTTTAATTGTTTTAACATTGTTAAAATGAGACGATAATCTAATTAAGAGTCCCAGTGCTTTAGAAGCTTTTTTGACGATATTAGTAATGTGAAGATCAAATACAAGTTTAGAGTCGAATGTTACCCCTAGATCTTTTATTGAGTTTACTCTTGTTACAGCAGTACCGTTAAGTGTGTATGTGAATATAATGGGTTTTGGTTTTCGAGTAAAAGTGCAAATATAGCACTTAGACACATTTAAGTCAATTTTGTTAACGGTACAATACTCAGTAAAGCTGTTAAGATCGTTTTGTAGGGCCAAGGTGTCAGCCTCAGTCGTGATGCAGCTTAATATTTTCATGTCATCTGCATAAATAATTATTTTTGAGTTTGTGAAACATTTAGAGATGTCATTAATGAATATTGCGAACAGCAACGGGGCTAGTAAGGATCCTTGGGGAACACCGGATGGTACAAACGCCGCTCTAGACGAGAATCCGTTGAGTACAACAGTTTGACATCTATTATCGATCGATATCGATGTAAGAGGAGAACCATCTATACAGGTTTCCTCTGATACCAACAGCTAGTAATTTCCGAAGCAGTAGAACGTGATCTATTCTATCAAATGCCTTGGAATAATCAGTATATATTATGTCGACCTGATGACGTAGAGACATATTGAAGGATAGGAAGTCACTGCAAACGAGGAGGTTTGAGGTAGTGGAACGGCCGCTAAGAAAACCATGTTGATTTTCGCTGAATGTGTGTTTAAGCGAGACATATAGTTGACTGTGAACAATTTTTTCCAGTATTTTTGCAAATATGCAGAGTTTGGAGATTGGTCTATAATTTTCGACTATATCTTTGGGCCCTTTTTTATGGATCGGTGTGACAAACGCTGCTTTCCAAATTTTAGGAACCAATCCTTCACTTAAAGACCGGGAGAACAAGAGAGTCAGGGGTGTGGTTAGACTTTTCGCACAATTTACAATAAAAACTGGGGCTACATTATCGGGGCCAGATGATTTGTTTAAGTCTGTTTCTTTTAATAGTTTGTATACCTCTTCATCTTGGATGGTAATCGATCCTATGTCTACTAAAGAGTGTGGGAAATTTGTGGGAGTAGAAGCAGAGTTTTGTACGCTCGAGGAACTATCATTTGCTGTAGAAACCTGTAGGAAATTAGAATTAAAATAATCAGAAAACATGTTGCATATTTGTTCGCCATCATTGGAGGAAACTTGCCCGTATTTGAAGGTAGAAGGATAAGAGTCACATCGTCTAGTGCTATTAACAAACTTCCAAAATGCTTTAGGATTTTTTATTATGTTATTTTCAATATTGGAGATATATTCAACAAACATCTCTCTCAACAGGACAAAAGATGTATGGTCAGATATATTACCGTATTTTTTATATTTTAAATGATACTTAGATTTTTCTTTGAGAGTCTTAATCAGTGGTTTTTTAAACCAAACGGGATATTTGGATTGTGGGCAAACTAACTTGGCTGGAATGTGGGCGGAACGTAGTTTATTTAAAATATTGTATAAAAAATCCGTAGCTTTCTCTAACGATTTATCTTTAAATTCCTTATGCCAGTCAATCCGGTCTAACTCTGCTGAGATGGCAGTAAAGTCGGCAAGATTGTAAAGAAATTTTGTGTACTGTGAAGAATGTAACGTATGAAGTTGAACGAAATCCGCTGACACACATACCGCCATGTGATGAGGATCTTCGGGTACTAGAGGGTCGCCACGATATGTGACTATACATTCGTTAGAAAAAATTAAGTCCAGTAGTCTTTTATTGCAATTAAAATGAGAATTATATTGCAGTAGATTGCACGTATCCATGTTGTCAAAAAAATTTAACTGAATTGTACCAGTAATACAATCGGCTTGCCAAGAGCAGCCATCGTCAGACAAAGACCAATTAATATTCGGCAGATTAAAATCTCCTAAAATGACGAATTTGTTTTTTCTTTATCTATGAGGCCACACGTACCCATGTCGTCACAAGTATCTCAATTTTTATAATTATCTCTACCTCTCACAAGTTACGCATTTTATGGATGCTCCTTACCTCCTGTCGATCATCTATGTTTGCGTTTTCTCTTTATTAATTGAAAAACTTTAATGGAATTCGTTTGACGAATCTTTTAAGATGTCTGAATTTGTAATAAATCGTAGCGGAAGATAAGTTGTACGATTGATGCCTGATAACTAGAAGACCTCCTCCTAAAACGAGTAGAGACAAGGTCGTAGTTTGCCTTAGGTTTCGTATTAGGTTACTAATTCTTTCCTCAAAAAAGACCGTATGGCTAAGAAAAAAAACCTATTAATGAACGGCCACGCCAGGAGTTTGAAGTACTATAGAGTAGTGGCACTACAGACATGACCTCAGTCATAACTGTAAAATATAGTTCTAAATTTTTGTTAAGTTACATTTGTCCTATAATCTATAGTTTTATGGAAATCATTAATTCTGTGACATGCGACGCGTGCTATTTACCACAGTAGCTCGTAGCACTCCTGGTGTGCCGTTCGAACTGATTTGTTTAACAAACTTAACTTAACTAGTTAAAGTTCTCTCAGATTAATAAGTATTCATAAGGTAAGTCAAGATTTCCTTCGTCATAAGCAATTTACAATTTTCATAAGAAAAACTCGAAAGCCAGAAAAATCGATTCTTTCGAACATTAAGTTCTTAAAATGGCAACCACACGTCCATTACAGTACGCAAACTTGACCTGAAACTTTTAATCAATTCTTCTGGCTACCTGCAGAACGGTGCGTGTAAGTGAAAACGGGTTGGCTTAAGCACTGGTCTCACCAAAAGCAGTATATGTTTGTGAAAATATTTAAACGATCGGTGTAAGCCTCGCTATAATTTATTTGCACTGTATTATATATGAATGTCTGAAAAAAGACCTGAGCACAGCTGTGGGTGTGGTCTTATTTCGAATTAGTTGTATCCAACCCTAGCCAACGTGAGGACTCTTCTAAATGCAACGGATTGCTGAAACTACAATAATAAAGAGACGATAATTTACAACTAATTTCTACAATTGCTAGCTACGAGAAGGTATGTTCAAACGCGCCCTGTTTTTGGCTATCCTTTTGTTCGAGATCCGTATTTTAGTACTTTCTAATATTTATCTTATATCATGGGTGCCTTTACAAACAGAAAAATCACATACACAAATAGCCAGACCGAAACGGAACTTGCGGAAATCGAACCCGCAACTACTTGACACTCTGTTCTCTCTGGTAGACGGTTCCAATGTGTATTGGTGGAGACAATTTTTCTGGCCACCAGCTTTTGGAACTTATCAAGCCAGCTGTATAGCTTTTCACTTGACTTAACGACTGTCAAATGCATAAGTAACCGGGACTAACGGTATAACATGGCTTCCAAAACATCAAGACGCTCGAAAATGTAAAAAACAAACGTGACCAATCTCAGACCGACAGAACCTAAGGCCGCTTAAAGGACAATGTTGAAAATTGCCCCAGAACCAACAAACATTTGACCCATGCCACCGTTATTTATCTATTTTATTAAAATAATAGCAAATATCCGCATCTAACGGACAATTTGCAATCTAAAACAAATATGTTAAAGTACTGTAAGTACTTATCGAAGTCGCCGACATGTTTACTGAATGTCAACATACAATATAACCTCAAATGTGTTAATGGCTACTGAATTATAACCTCAAAATCGATTAATTTTTGTGCAATATGGCGATTCCGCTTGTCCGTTTAATAAATTCCTTAAGAGACTTGATGGGTGATTTGACATCATACAAGTATTTTGTCATTGCTGTTGGTCCTAGGGCAAATCATGTATGGGTGCAGAAAAATGTATTTTGATGATCACTAAGAACACAGATTGCCTAGAAGAAATCGCTTTAAGCGATAAGGCTGCGGTGTATACGTGTCATATTTATGTACGTAACTATGACGTACCTATATAGTTTTAGAAACTATTTATATAGTTTTACTATTATACTTATACTAAGAACTACTTGTCTAATAGTCAGTAATAAACGTTACTTGTAAAAACGCGGTTGTTTATTAAACCATCCGAAGACACCGCCTTTATATGGCGACACTGCCATTTGAGCCGGTCTGCCGTTCAGTCGTGCATGTGTGCAATATGAACTAAAGTGTAGAATTTGGACTAAATTTCTAGAAAGGGTGGCATATTTTATAAAGAAAATGATACTGAACTTTTGCTGAAATGTGTCGTTCCAGTGTTGACAAGGAGGAGGAGAAATTCATTATGCAAAATGCGTCCGGTGGATCCAATTCCTTCAACATGCAGGAAGACCATTTATGAAATATAAGCATCGTGATGTTTATACTATGCGCAATGGTCGCTGGAATATACTTACGCCTTACTGTAACTATAACAATGTCAATACTTTTATTTCTTTTTGTCATTTTTTTGTGTGCTGTAAAGAATATTGTATAGTAACACATCAAACTCGCACCGTCACGCCTATATTCCCCAGAGGGGGTGGCAGAGGTGTACTGAGTACACCCACGTTTCGCCGACGATGTTAGGTCCCATGTAATAGGGGGCGAGCCTATTGCCATATACCGGGCACAATTCCAGACTCCGGACTCATACTGGGAATTTTTCGTTAGAAAAACTACATTTATCCGACCTAGGATGTGAACCCAGGACCTCGTGATCACAAAGCGATGCGCTTTGCCACCAGACCAACGAGGCAGTCAACTCGCCTCCTATAAAATTAGCAACATGCCTCATCAAATTAGCAATAGTGTATCAAGAAACCAGATCTTAACATATCCGAAGTTGAACTTCCAAATGGATTCGAAGTTAGCCGTTTAAACTTATTCGCAAGTTGCGGCCTGCCCCTAACTGCACGACTTATTTTACTCGTAAATCTTTTAAACCTGAAATTATATTAAAGTTAAGGAAATACGTAACGTTCGTTATTTACGTTTTGCCAAATTGTGGCTTGAGTTTGTCAGGAAAGTTGAGTTTGGGAGAGTTTGCGGCCCGAAAATATCAACTTGCTCTGTGCACGAATTTAGTCGATATTTTGTTCAAGATGTCAGATATTTTAAATTGTTTTACGTCATGGTACATTTAGGTATTAGGTGATCGTAAGGTTCTGGGTTGTGTCTTAGATCATACAAAGTGTGGTTTTTCCATCGAAGAATACTCAGTAGCTTTTATTCTCATATTACCGTCGTGTTAGTCCAAATAGTTATAGGGAGCGAGGATATTCCTGTTATAATTTTTGGGTTTTCTAACCTCACTTAGTCCTACTTAGGATTGGAATCCAGGATGTCATTATCAGTAGCCGCAACATGCGTCACTAGCACAATTCTTTGTATTAGCTTAATGGTTACTAGACCAACGCTAAGAAAGAAAGAAAAAGAAAGACTTCCAAGAAAATAATATTGAATATTCTGCGCAAAAATGTTGTCATAAAGTAATAGATGGTGTAAATAACCTTACTGCAGGTTACTGTGTTTGTAGAGGGGTAGCACGAAAAAGTGGACGTTTCAATAACGTTGTCAAAAAAGCGTGCTGTCGCGTTCATATTTATTTATTAAATTTGTAGTAAAAAAGGATGGTATATCAACTCGGTAGCATCGTTTTAACGTAAATTTGTTCGTGTTAAGCCTCTGGTGGCTATAAATCATACGTGAACATTGTTTACACCGACAGATGGCGCTGTAGCTGGTATTAATATTCGGGTCCCGTCGCCGACCTGTCTACGTGTGCTGTGCTCGGAAACTGTTGGAATTAACCGTTTGCACGGAAATTTGGAGAGTAGAGTGATAAGCGGAGCGATTTTAGACCAGCGTTTTAATTTAGGCGTATTATTAACATCGTCATCAGCTGCGAAATCTCTTCTGTAGGCCACAAAAATTTTGTAAGTCGTACATTATAAAGTCATATATTTTTGACACTGTTACGCTTTTACGACTCAAACTCGATGACCGAGATGTAACACCCTCTTTTCGCCGGCGATGTTAGATCGCATGTAAAAGGGGCTGAGGTTATTGTCATTATATCAGAGACAATTCCAGTTTTCAGACTGATAACGGATTTTTACGGTGAAAAAAACCACACACTATCTGACATAGGTTTCAAACCCAGGACCTCGTTATCGCCAGTTGCACTATGAGTACTAAAAGGTTATTTCCTTTCAGAACTCTATGGGTTCCTCTTCTCTTATAGTTGTCTCATTCGCGCCCGCCGGTAACGGAGGCTATTGACTTGCCGATGATCTCTATATTTTTTTTTTATATTTAGTCGACAACCTCGTTGGTCTAAATCCTAGGTCGGAAAAATGTAGTTTTTCTAACAAAATCTTCCCAGTATGAGTCGGAAGTCTAGAATTGTGCCTGGTATGTAGCAATGGGCTCGCCCCCAATTACACGGGACCATCGTCAGTGAAAAGTGGGTGTATTCAATATACCCCCACTTGAGGAATATAGGCGTGATGGTATTTTTTATCGGAACGCATTGTTCTCTACGCTCAGTACCAGCAATACGTTCTCACCTTTACGGTTTTCTCGGCACAGCGGCGACGTGAAATGTCACACGCAACGCAATGCGTTCCCTCGCACAGAGATTCTGTAATCAGTGAATATTCACCTGCCTTTTATATGGGGTTTACATATTTCTTATTAAGCCGTTTTAAAAGTTTTATATAACTTGCTTTGTTCGTATGGTTGTCTGTTCAGTTAAAAATTTGTCCGTATTAAATTTAAGCAGTTACTGGCATCCGATTGAGCTGAAACTTGGCATACCTATGTAACTTCAAAGACAATAGAGATGATCTAATAATGGAAGCAGAAGGTAACCAAAGGAACATTTCAACTAAAAAAGACAGCATATAAATACAAATTTTTCCTCTTTATTATATTAGTGTAGATTGTCAAAATTTAATTTAATAATTTAATGTAATTCTCATAGCATTTCTATTCTCTTCTTGATTTAGATTTCATACTTTGTAAAATGGTAAATGATGTATACATCTGTAATTGGTGTACATATCGGAATGTGTTATGTTGATGTATTTGTACATATTAATACCACGATCACATAGATCGAGTCTTATCTGAAGGGCAAGTCAAGAGTCTCCGTAACCGGCGAGCGTGTATGAGACGAACTATGAGAGTGGAGGAAGCCAGAGAGGCATGTAAGGAAAAAACCTTTTGAACTCTGTACTCTCTGTCTACCCCGCAAGGGATCTGGGGTGAAAATATACATAGATAGAATATGTACTCTATTTGTGTGTCTTAATAAAATAATAAAAGAAAACTACTTTATCAAACGAATATTTCCTTAATGTATTCGGCACCAGATTCGAATGGTTTAGTAACAAAACTCGGATTACATATAATATTAATACATTAGCTCAATACCAACATTTTTCATAAGCTCGTAAACAATAAAGGTATTAAAAGCAATTATTTCCACGTCGACATAACACAATAGACGCACAAACCGCTTTGTGAAACCACCCCGTATCATTGAATAATATAATTCAATTTACACAACAGAATGTACAAACAAAACAAAGGAAATGAAATCAAATACGCATTTGAAACGCTTCCTTTATTGATATCAGTTTCTCGTTATGAATTACACAAAATTATGTCTGTGCTTCTTGGAAAACTTTTCAAAAAATTTTGTTGTGGTTTATTTCATACATCCTACATTTACATTAAAGAGAAATAGTAAGAAACATAACTTAATAGCAATTAAAAAAAAACTAAACGTCAGTCCAATGATTAAAACCAGTCGATTCCCCGACGGTACAAATCTTTGTGTATACAAAAGCATTCTCTCACAAATTGCTGTACACAATAGATGAAAAATCTTTACTCTATCTATCTATATCATCATGCCAGATCCCATCCGAGGTAAGCAGAGAGCACAGAGTTCCAACAGGTTCTTTCCTTACATACATCTCTGGCTTCCTCCACTCTCATAGTTTGTCTCATACACGCTCGCCGGTTACGGAGACTCTTGACTTGTCCTTCAGATAAGACTCGGTTTATTTGGTCATGGTAAGATAGTCTAGGTCTTCCTCGGTACCTACATCCTTCTACTTTCGCATTGTATATCTGTTTTGTCATTCTTTCTTCTGGCATTATTTCTATATGCCCGAACCAACGAAGCATACCCTTTCTCATCTTTACACCGATAATATCTTTTATTCCTACTCGCTTTCTTACTACGCTGTTGCGAATACGGTCGGCCAGCTTCACTCCGCACATTTTCCGCAAAGCTCGTATTTCCCCGTATTTACTCTAAATTTTGCTTAAAAATCCAGTAAAATTTCTAGAAATATCTACGTAGCATACGTTACACAATTGCATTGCAAACAGCGAGGGCCACAAGAGGGTCCCCACCTCCTAGCTGAGCTTTCCGCAGTCACTTCATTAAAACGTGCCTTTGCATTCGTCGCACGCATTCGCAACATGGCGATTAATGACGTCACATGTGCTAATATAGCTGTGAATATGTTCAGTATGATATTAAAATGTGGAACCGTTTGATTTTATGTATGTTATTCTGAAAGAACACTAATAAAAATATATTGCTATATTCCGAAAGCGAGGCTGGCAGAGGTGTACTTTGAACACCACTTATCGGTCACGAGATTAGATCCCAATGTACAGGACGAACATGTTGCCATTACACCGGACGCCATTTAAGACTCCTAATAACGACTAAGGTTTTTTTTTGGAGGAAAAGCAAAATTTGTCTCAACCAGGATTTATTTTAGGATTATAACCTAGTCCTTGTGATCATCATTCAAATTATGCGCCACTAGATCAACGAAACAGTGTTAGGTAGGTTGATGTTATTCGCGTTGTGCCTTTCGAGCTTTAGGTATTGCTGCTTTGTAATCCCAATCTACAATACAGAAGACTGCAGAGTATAATCTGCCCCTATGTCTAGCCTTCGTGGACTATGAGAAGGCCTTTGACACTGTCGAGACCTGGTCAGTTCTGGACTCCTTGCAACGATGCCAAGTTGATTGGCGATACATCAAGGTGATGAGATGCCTTTTTGAAGCTGCAACGATGACCGTCCAAGTACAGAACCAGCGGACTGAACATATCCACCTGCGCCGCGGAGTGCGCCAAGGTGATGTCATATCACCAAAACTGTTCACCAATGCACTGGAGGATATGTTCAAGACGCTGGACTGGAAAGGTCGTGGCATCAATATAAATGGCGCATACATCTCTCACCTGTGATTTGCAAACGACATCGTCATCATGGCTGAAACGTTGCAAGACCTACAACAGATGCTGGACAGCCTTGCTAATTCGTCTCAGCGAATCGGTCTCCGGATGAACTTAGATAAAACTAAAGTTATGATCAACAAGCATGTTGACCCGGGACCGATCGCCGTAAACGGAGCCCCCCTCGAAGTTGTTTCTGAGTACGTATACCTAGGGCAGGTGCTCCAACTAGGTAAAAACAACTTCGACAAGGAAGTTAAGAGACGGATACAGCTGGGCTGGGCAGCATTTGGAAAACTCCGTCGAGTTTTCTTATCGCCCATACCCCAATGCCTAAAAACGAAAGTTTTTAATCAGTGCGTCCTACCTGTAATGACATACGGAGCCGAAACGTGGCCACTCACTGTGTGGCTTGTCCACCAGTTCAAGATCGCTCAACGAGCTATGGAAAGAGCTATGCTCGGAGTTTCTCTTAGGGATCGAATCCGGAACGAAGTTATTCGTCAGAGAACCAAGGTTACCGACATAGCTCAGCGAATTAGCAAGCTGAAGTGGCAGTGGGCAGGTCACATATGCCGCAGAACCGATGGCCGTTGGGGCAGACTGGTTCTTGAGTGGAGACCGCGTGTCGGCAAACGTAGTGTAGGGCGCCCTGTAGCTAGGTGGGGCGACGATATTCGTAAGGCAGTGGGCAGGGATTGGAGAAGGAGAGCTGAAGATCAAGCTCAGTGTCGTGCCATGGGAGAGGCCTACGTCCAGCAGTGGACTGACACGGGCTGATGATGATGATGATGATGAATCGCAATCTGACCACCGTCTTTGGGGTTCTGATTTGGTCATGCTCACTATAATGTCTTTACTTGCGGTGGCTGTCTGGCGCCCTACCCTCCAATATGGTCGAGGGGAGTCATGGCCGTTCCAGTAGTCATATTCGTGAACGGGCGCTGCTTGTGGGGACTGGTCGATCTGGAATCCTTTAGACACTCTTTATAAATAACATCATTAGTCTCATATCTTGGTCGTGCGGCATGACACTAAAGCTAGATCGTAAACTATTTAATTGTAACCTAAACATTTTATCAACACAAAATGATAAAAAACAGAAAGGAAAAAAAGAAAGAAAATTAAATAAAAAAAGACAAGCCCGCTAAGTTTCTTCGCCGGATCTTCTCAGTGGAGGCCGCGTTCCGGATCGGTAGTAGATATGTAGTTAAATTAGATGATAAAAAAAATGTAAATTGACTATTTGTAAGGCCGCAGGGCTTGTACAAAATAAATTATTTGAGTTAGAGTTATTAACACCAACGCGTTCAGCCGCGTCCGCGGTGGCGTCCCCGGCGGCGATCACGGTGGCGATCAATATCTCCTATGATTGCGCGTGCAGACGCTGCCCAGACAGCGCGTGCAGGACGCAGGATGCGTTGGTGTAAACATTTCCATACAAATATTACTACAGGAGCTGATCGCCACCGTGCACGCCATCGCGAACGCGGCTGGACGCCTTGGTTTGGCCGTACTATTAGAGTCTGTAACAGTTAGTTGAGCTAGTACTTAACTTGCTGAACAATTATTATCATTATTACTAATAGAATTAGTGCGATGTGGGTGCATCATAAAGACGTCTCCACTACCTCTACCCAGTGTCTTTGAATTGGACTGTCCAGTCGGTCACCAGTCATTTTCAGAATGCTGTTCCGAGTGCCGCGCAAGCGTTGCAGTAGTGAAGCCGCTCTTTTGCGCATGATGGCGTAAAAGACATCCATACGAGCTTCGGCAAACATCCCCGACACACTGCAGCGCCATGGAAGTCGCAACAGCATCTTGAAGACGTTGTTGTATTTTACGCACAGGGTGATATAGGCTCGGCTCGTGTATGAAACCTCGCCGACATGCCGCTCGAGTAGAAGAACTCATAAAAAGGCTTAAATAAATTCACTTTGACGTCTGATTCTGACGATCTATATACATAAAATTCTAGTGTATTCGGAATTATTCTCCTGTTAGACGGTTTCACCGAATATTTAAATGAACGCGTGCAAAGTCGCTGGAAACCTTGTGTCTGTAAATGAAATGATTTTTATCCATATGCTTTCGTATAGCATACCGCTGACTTAAAATCTAATAAGAACAGGTAACACATTGTCTTGAATGAGAAGGAACTTTTAAAACATATTAATTCACGTCTTCGGAGCTTTAAACATACCTACTTTATCGTCCAAGATGAGATTACAAGAATATTACGACAGTATACAATGACGATGCGGAAGGTTCACTCCGCAAAAACGGGAATTAAGGATCACTGAAGTTTTTTTGGCGAAAATGTAGTCACTATATTTTCTGTCATATTAATATAAATATACCGCCTCATTTTTTCAGCTGACGGGTAATAATGAGGTTCTGGAACCGAATTAACATAACGCAAAGTGATTCTTTAAAAAAATCTCAGTGGCAGTCGTTATAAAACTTTTACTTTTGGCATTAAGCTCGTCTTCTATTAAATTAGAACCAAATACTATCAGCACAATGTGGGCGCACACAGTGCACCTCCACTACCCACGGCATAAGCGATCTTCATTTATTTTTTTATTTAAATTTTCAATCTTGGGAACGCGTGATCGTCAGCTGAACTAACCGCCACTGAAATATAAAATCAACATGAATTATATTGTCATGAAATATCATACAGTCTATTGTTGAAAAATCTTTTATAAAAAAAGGTAAACCGACTTCAAAAAGCAAAAAAATAAATATTTGAAGTCGGTGCTGGTTGGTGCAGTCGGTTACTTGGCACCGACTTCAAATATTTATTTTTTTGCTTTTTGAAGTCGGTTTACCTTTTTTTATAAAAAAATTTTATTTTACAATTTTAAGTGACCAGTGAATTCTATAGTAGGGTACCTATAGGATTGACGTAATACCCATAATATCGCAATTTACACATGCCTATTGTTTGTCGTTAAGGAGTTCCCTGGTGTATCTTCTAAGTCCAAAGTCCAATGTCAATAAAATTAATATGGGACCACCTTGGAGATATACTGAACCCAATGCAAAAAAAATTATCAAAATCGGTCCACAATTGACGGAAATATCGCTGAACATACATAAAAAAAAAAAAAAAAAAAAAAAAAAAAAAAAGCATACATACAACCGAACATAGAACCTCCTCCTTTTTGAAGTCGGTTAAAAACAAGCGCCCAAACTAGGTAAAACTTATTAAAGGTTACTAATCTACTGCTTTCCCTGTATCACGTCGAAGTTACCCTTCAGGGTACCAGGTGGCGTGTTGAATTAAAACGCGAACAAAAGACTACACACAATGAGGCAACGAAAGGCGTACGTAGAGAAGGACTTTTCTATATATATATATATATAGTCTATACTGAGAAACTACTTGGCAAAGGTCTCACACAAATCAAGGTGAGAGAGATATAGGCGTACGCGGAGACAGTGCGAATTGGTGGAGGCAAGGCAAAGGCCATATCTCACAAATCGAGGCGAGAGAGATTAGGGCATACTCCACCACGCGGACCCAGTGCGGTTTGGTGCCACCTGCTACTGGAACATATCAAGCCGCCCATAAACTCAAACTCAAACGATTTGAGTATTCTTATATTACATATTTTGCATAAACCCTGCGAGGGTGCTTACAAATTGTCATATTTACATTTCTTTTTAACTTACTAATCTACCACCGGATCGGAACGCAGCCTCCACTGAGCAAATCCGCCGAGAAACTCAGCGGGCTAGTTTGTTTTGTCTAATTCTCCATTCATTTTTTGTATACATTTTTAAATTATAATAAATCATTAAAGCGATCCAACTCCATTGTTATGCTTTACCACTGAGATATAAGACTAATAATAATATATACGTTATAATGAAAAGCTATTTATAAATTTAAGTCCCTCGAGAAACAAGGTCCGATGACTAATAATAATATATACTAGCTAGCTACGAGCTATTTATAAATTTAAGTCCCTTGAGAAACAAGGAATAGAACCGATGTTTATTCACCTACTCCGAAAAATATATAACGATAGTTCTGCATCCGCCCTCATTCACACAACTGGGCCTTCCTTTTCTATTCAAAAATGAGTCAAGCAAGGTGATCCACTGTCTTCCAAACTTTTCACAGCCACTCTGGAGAAAGTTTTTTAAAACCTCAACCAAGTTTGGAGAGGCAATGGTATTGTCGTTAGTGAGAGGCGATTGACTTATCTGCGGTTCGCCGACGACATATTCCTTTTCTCTTCGTCCGCAGCTGATTTAGGCCTACTACTCGAAGAACTGAGCCATGCAAGCGCTGAGATTGAGCTTCGAATCAACGACGGCGCGACAGGCCCAGAAAGAGGTGGCGAGACGAGCTGGACTCCTATAACAAGGATTGTCATCAGCTAGCACTAAACCGAGATGAGTGGAAGAAGGGAGGGGAGGCCTTTGCCTTGCAGTGGGCTGCCACGTTATGGGCTTATAATATTAATAATGAAAAGCTAGAGGATTCTGGGTGGACAAGTATCCACAAGCAGCATCCGTTCACGACTACGACTACATAAGGCTTCCAACTCAGCTTGTAGTCGTCAAGTGGTAACCAGCAACTTAACGGATCTTCCAAAGCACACACAAATTATTATTCACACGGCTAGTATAGTTAAGAAAATTATATTATCCTTCTCCCTCGCCTTAGTAGCGAAAAGTGCCGTTGACGATCACGATGTCCTCTGTTCGAACCCTCGGTCGGAAAAAGTGTAGTCTTTCTATAGAAAAATCCTCGATCACCGACTGAATTTTGGAACGAAAGAACGAGTCGACGGACGATTTAACGCAGTGATTAAAATCTTAAGCTGCTCCCCCCACTGTGTCTAATAGTCGCAGGTTTGTATTTAAAAACAAAATAAACACCGTCACGCTTATATTCTCCAAGTGGGGGTGGCAGAGGTGTACTGAGTACACCCACTTTTTGCCGACTACGTTAAGTCCCTTGTAATAGGGGGCGAGCCATATACTGGGCATAACTCCAGACTAGACTCATACTGGGAATCATTCGTGAAAAAAACCTACATTTGTCCGACCTAGGATTTGAACCCAGGACCTCGTGATCACAAAGCGATGCGCATTGCCACTAGACCAACGAGGCAGTCAAATATTTGTATGATTCATAATTATTTGTTCCGGTCTGGGTATTTGTGTTTGTGAATGTTCATGTTCGTAAATGCACCCACGACACAGGAATAAATCCTAGTGAGGGGAAACGTTTAAAAAAAAGAATCAAACCCAGTATACCTAACACCGTCGACGATATACGAGTGAACACATTACACGTCTTACATCCCTGCTTAGGAAATATAGAGATGACGATGTTTATTTTGTTTAGTTTTTACATAGTTTTTACATTAACTTTAACTCAAATTAGATAATACACACGCTCACACAACCGCAATTCTATTAAAGTTGTTCTCATTCAGTAACATGCTTTCGACGTCAGGAAATATTTATTATTAATTTATGTAGAACAAGACCTATTTCCTCCGTCAAACAATGTAGGCCAACCCTAACTAGTTACTTAAGAGACCATCCTAGGCTCGCATTTGCCTAAATAATTCATTTTGTTGTTATAAGCCCAGCTTAATAAAACAGCTGGATCACTCCGTTCTGGCAGACTTGTCAGAGATACGCTTGTATTTTTACTTAGCCGCATGTCAGGTAAAACTTTACTAAACCCGACTGATGACTGGTTGCCAATTGGTTAT
The DNA here is from genome assembly GCA_905147815.2 of Phalera bucephala. NCBI lineage: Eukaryota > Metazoa > Arthropoda > Insecta > Lepidoptera > Notodontidae > Phalera > Phalera bucephala. The sequence continues at coordinate 29,880,348 of LR990618.1, forward strand.
ACCGTATTTATTTTGTACATATTTACAATCAAGCAATGAACCTTAAACGTTTCGGTTTATGGATTGCAGAGTCCCATAACATGACATTGCAGTTACTAATGTTCTTTTGTAATGAAAAATACCTGCTAAAGATGAAACCTAGTAAAATCTACGCAAATAAAGTTTTCGATAATGTATGAATCTTTCTAAGAGCATATCTTTCAAGTCGTTGACAAAAAAAAACAACTACACGAGCCGACTTTAAATATTTAGTTTTTGTTTGTTTTCACTTTATTATGTTATTTTTGGGCTTTTTGAAGTCGGTTTGCTTTATGAAAATCTATCTATCTATTTATATCTTTACGCCAGTACCCTTTTGGGATAGGCAAAGAGTACAGAGTTCCAACAGGTTCTTTCCTTACAGACCTCCCTGGCTTCCTCCACTCTCATAGTTTGTCTTATACACGCTTGCTGGCTACGGTGACTCTTGACTTGCCTTTCAGATAAGACACGGTATATTTAGTCATTCCTCTTGACTCGGAAATATATGAATTCATACGTGCATCAATACCCAAAAACTCGCGAACGTATGAATTCATACGTTGGTACGAGTCCATTTTTTTATCGTTTTTGTGGCTCAACTATAAATCGGAGCCATAGACAATGTTTAAACAAAATGTAAAGTAAATTATTCTCGTTCTGTTGATGTATAATACTTTGTAGTCCGTGTTAGTGGTATCGTGAATGGATAATGTAAACATCCGATAAGCGCACGTGCCCGCTGTCAAGTGCCGTAAGGGTTAACAAATAAAATGTGTTATTGTTATTGATGAACGAATCATATAAGAATTCTTGTTAGAATGTGTGAATAAAACGTTTGTGTACATGTTATCGGGAGTTGAAAAATGTAAGTGATAAACTGTGTTTGTTTAGAAGACTTATGGGGAATGTCTGTAAAAGTGTGTAAATCCATTATACATACAATCGCGCCACACTTAGCTGTTATTTTTAATATGTGCGTAGATCAAGGAGTCTTCCCGAATTTAATGAAATTTAGTAAGGTAATACCACTGTTCAAATCCGGCGATAGTAAAGACGCCAACAACTATAGGCCAGTTTCTGTCTTGCCAGTGCTCAGTAAAGTGTTCGAAAAGATAATGCTCATGCAAATGCTGGATCATTTTAACGCAAACAACATCCTGCACGATCAGCAATTTGGTTTTACCAAAGGGCGTTGTACTACTGACGCCGGTGTAACTCTAATAAAGCATATCTTCGATGCCTGGGAGAACTCACAGGACGCCATTGGCATCTTTTGTGATCTTTCCAAAGCATTTGACTGTGTGAAACATGAAACACTGCTGCTTAAATTGGATCACTATGGTATCCATGGTAAAGCACTTAATCTTTTAAAATCTTACCTAGAGGACAGACAACAGTGTGTTCAAATAAATCAAACTAAATCTCTAGGCTCTTTAGTTAAAATGGGCGTTCCACAGGGATCGATACTGGGTCCGTTCCTATTCTTAGTTTACATAAATGATCTACCTGAAGTAATTAAAAATCGAGCGAAGATAGTGTTATTTGCTGACGATACCTCTTTGATTTTTAAAGTAGGTAGACATGTTAATGACACTATTCTTCAACTACATAACTGGTTTACATCCAACAATTTAGTGCTCAATAACAAGAAAACTAAATGTATAAGGTTTTCTTTGCCAAATGTAAAAAGTACTGTACATGATATTATACTGAACAATGAGAAACTTGAGTTCATTAATGATACATCTTTTTTAGGGATTACGCTTGACTCCAAGTTACAATGGGGTCCTCATATTGAGAATTTAGGTAAGCGGCTTAGCTCCGCTGCCTATGCCGTAAGGAAGATCAGACAAATAACTGATGTGGACACCGCGAGGATAGTCTATTTTAGCTACTTTCATAGTGTCATGTCTTACGGTATATTATTGTGGGGTAGGGCAGCGGACATTGAGTCTGTTTTTATCTTGCAAAAAAGGGCTATTAGGGCCATCTATAACTTGAGTAGTCGCGACTCTTTAAGAGAACTCTTCAAAGTAGCTAATATCATGACGGTCCCATGTCAATATATTTATGAAAACATTATGTATACTAGAAAAAATTTAGATCTTTTTAATCAGCTAGGTGATAGGCATTGCTATAACACACGACATAGAAATAAATTAGACCAACCGCAGTTTCGTCTGTCAAAAATTCACACGTCTTTCATGGGGTACTGTGTTAGATTTTATAACAAAATTCCCATTGACGTCACTAAACTTAGTGAAAATAAGTTCAAAGCTTGTGTAAAACGAACACTTTGTAAGCAAGCTTATTATTCAATAGAAGATTATTTAAAAGATAAAAATGCTTGGATAGATGCTATTCCAGCTCCACTTGAGTCATGACAACCTATTCAACTGTTGTTAGTTAACATTACCTCTCTTCCTTCTATTAATTTAACACAATATGTACTTTTTTTTGTAAATGAGGGATCCATGTAGCCATTCTCATAAATAGTATTATTCGTTTTTTTAACTTAGACTCACCTGATGACCAACCTACATTGTTCTCCCATACCCCACAACAGAATGTAGATGAAAAAGTTTGTAATTTCTTATTTTAAAAGAGTAACCGTGGAGTTTCTTGCCCTTCTTCTCCACAGGAATGACATTCCGAAGTGGCGGTAGAGTCTTTGTTACTTTTCTGACGATTCATAAATACTGTAATGGTTTACATGAATAAAAATATTCTGATTCTGATTCTGGTACGACACCTTTTTGAGATTTTAGGTTATAATTTCGTAAAATAAACGAATATTTGTATATATTTATATGTATATTGCTAAAATAGGATGTATTCTTTCTATTTCTGCCACAAAATAGGTCGTAAACCGTTACATTATTGCTAAAACTGTTTCCTGTTTTACGGTCTACCTAGGCCGATATTTAGGCTATTTTTTTTGTAGTTTACGAGGTATTTTTAGATGTTTCTTTATTTAGATGACCTAAAATTATATGTGCAGGTTTATTCATTAGTTGTTTACGATTCGAAAGCGCAATAAATTATTTCTCGGAGTTTTCTGAAAATTTTGCTGAAAATATTTGTTAACGTAAAAAATTTTTCGGGTCTGAATGATTGAAGTAGAAATTTTAAAAGTATAAGGTGATAAACTTTGTAAATGTGTACTTTAACAAAACATGCCATTATCATTAAGACGTTTACTTCTTATTTCAATTGAAAATTTGCTATAGTTTTTGAATTATATAATTATTTTGCAAACGTCGCCAAGAAATGTCCTCGCCCGCCCTGGCCGTTTTCGAAAAAGTACTTAAAATTTTAGTGTTTCCCGATTAGGGGGGTTCTTTTACAATATTAAGTAATAAATGAAATGGTACAGGTCGCAGGTAAAACCTGCAAGCGTACAACACAAACGTCTTCACTCAAAGTGTAGCTTTAGCATTTTCCCCTTTTTTTTGCTACCATCGATATTAAGTCAGCTCTCTGTGACTACGCTGTGCTAATGTTGGAAGTTTAACAACTCAAAGAAAGGTCACATGGACGATAAACTTAAATGGTGTCATTTATTCAAATACCTCTACTTAAGTAATTTGTGAGTGAAAAGTTATAGTATACCTATATAGTGCTAACTTATTTCTAAAGGCATAATTAGATACGTTTAAATGAAACATCATCATCATCTCAGCCTATACTTGTCCACTGCTGAACATAGACCTCTCTAATCGGTCTGCAGCGCAGCCAGTCCGAAATAGGACTAAATCATCATCATCATCATCATCATCATCATTTCAGCCTATACTTGTCCACTGCTGAACATAGACCTCCCCAATCGCTTTCCAGCGTAACCGGTCCGATGCCACCTGCATCCAACGATTTCCTGCGATTTTCACAAGATCGTCGGTCCATCTGGCAGGCGGTCGTCCTACGCTGCGCTTGCCAATACGTGGTCTCCACTCTAGAATCTTTCTGCCCCAACGCCCGTCCGATCTTCGCGCTATGTGGCCAGCCCATTGCCACTTCAGCATGCTAATCCTGAGGGCTATGTCGGTGACCTTGGTTCTTCTACAAATCTCCTCATTCCTGATTCGATCACGTAGAGAAACGCCGAGCATAGCTCTTTCCATAGCTCGCTGAGCAACTTTGAGCTTTTTTATGAGACCTATTGTAAGAGACCACGTCTCTGATCCATATGTCATCACTGGTAACACACATTGACTAAAAACTTTAGTCTTTACTAACTAAATAGGTGGTAATAAAGGACTAAATAGGTTATCTAAAATGTTTTTTTTTCATTTCCTCTAATAAAACGGCCTCCGATCACACCAATATACCATTCCACTGCTGAACCAAAACCTTCCATAAATGGAGATTAAAGAGATATCAGATCATACTCCACCCCTAGGTTTCAGTGAAATAATGAAAACTAGTTTTTAGCCACCTGTTTGTAGAACTATCGTTCATAAATATCAAATATTATTCTTTCAAACGAATATAAAAATAAATATCACATTTTCTCCAAAATGTAGTGTTAATTACGTCCAATATTTTCACCTAATAAATTTCACGGCAACGGCAAGATGCATAATTTTCAGGTGAAAACAAATCGTCAAGAACATTAGGTAGAGGTAAATTCACGAAATAAACAAAGCCACAGGTGTGAGGTACGAAATGAAATACGTACTGGGCCCTTATTCCCTATAATATAACGTGGAGCGTTAGGATAATTTCGAGAAATTATCTTGTTACGCTATTTTGTACGCCACTGGAGTAACGTAAAGGCGGAAAAACTAACTAACGGAGAAATCCCAAAAATAAGCGCGGTTGACAGACGATTAATGAAATATCTACTGCCTATTTGCTATAAAAAATATGCATGAAAACAAAGATAGGAAAGTCGTGAATATAATGTATTGAACAAAATTTTATTTATGTGATATAAACCCTTTTTTTGATATAAATTGTTAATAGTCTATTAAACGGCTAAGCGTATATGTAAACAATTTATACGAATAAAGCTTAAGATATGCGTTATAAATTGTATTGACGACTTTCGCATTTGAATTTATCGGATCTAAATTTTTTGAAAAAAAAAACCTGAAATATTAGTCATTCCGACTTACTTTTTACTTTTTCCAAATTTAGCAGGCAGGCTAAATTTTCAAACAAAAAATCTCATTTACGTTACTTATCCCCTTAGATGATTATTTTAGCAAGGCATTGTAACGCGCTGCGTTACATATTCAATTGGTAGAGAATAAGGACCCTGAGCATAAGGAAACTGCCCTCCGGGTATAAATAATTCGCCCTTTAATTTGAACTCATAATACTTGGGGTTCCTTTACCCCAAGTATTATGAGTTAGGATCCACTTAAACGTTTATTGATGGTCGTAATGCTGTAATGGTAGAAATCACTAATGGTAAGCAGCGTATGGCTCGGTGAGTCTGAGATGGATGACGATTTGTGGTGTTTCTATTTTCAAACTTTTCTTTGGAAGGGACGTTAAGCCGTTGATATCGATTATAACTTCATGTGATAGTCGTTAAGCCGAGTTGAAAGCTTTGTAGCTGGCTTGATATTTTCCAACTACAGGCAGGCCACAAACCTGCTTCTATCAATTCCAACTTCTCATCCTCATGATAGAGCATGACCTATCCTCTCTATCATGATAATCTATATTATATTAACAACGCGACCTGCGTTTCATTTAAAAATTTTTTTGATGAGGCGGAACGACAATATTTGGATCAAGGCCGTGACAAAGTTGTGGCCCAGAAAGGGACGCAGGCCTAAAGGTAGACCATCAGCCAGTTGAAGCGATCATATAGTGAAGGTGGGTGGAAAATTGTGCATAGTACAGGACCGGAACGAATGGCGTGATAGAGGAGAAGCTTACTCTCAGCAGTGGGTACATGCTGATTGATGATAATGAAAAAAAAACACATTTGTGTATGTAATAATAATTACTTTTCAACAAAATGCACAGTTCAAAGTTTTAGTGGTTGAACTGCGCATGTTGTTGCCTAACGATTATACTTTGTTTTCAGTTTTACCCTCTTTTTATTATATTTTTGTATTAATTGTAAGCCTGGTTTGTGCAATAGTGTAATATAGTTTTCAATTTATAAAGTTATTATTAATAATTAATTTCATCAAAATTTTCAAACATAAAATCAGCTCTAAAAATCTTTTAAGAAAAAAGGTAAACCGACTTCAAAAAGCAAAAAATAAATATTTGAAGTCGGTGCTGGTTGGTGCAGTCGGTTATTTGGCACCGACTTCAAATATTTATTTTTTGCTTTTTGAAGTCGGTTTACCTTTTTTCTTAAACGATTTTTATTTTACAATTTTAAGTGATGAGTGAATTATTTAGTAATATTTATATACCTATATTATATTATTTTGCTGAGTTGTACAGTAAGGTACCTACAGGATTAATATAATGAGTATAATAACGGAATCTATACATTCGTGCTGTTCACCGTTAAGGAGTTCCCTCTTGTACCTTCAAAGTCCAAGGTCCAATACCAATAACATTAAAATAGAACCACCTCAAAACTGTCAAAAAAGCAAACTATGCAAAAAGAATCATCAAAATCGGTTCATAAGCAAAGGAGTTATAAAAAAGGACGAATTATGAACCTCCCTTTTTGAAGTTGGCTAATATACGGCTTAGTTCTATAGTAGGGTACCTATAGGATTGAAGTAATACCCATTATATCACAATTTACACATGCCTATTGTTTGTCGTTAAGGAGTTCCCTGGTGTATCTTCTAAGCCCAAGGTCCAATGCCAATGAAATTAAAATGGGACCACCTTGGAGCTATACTGCACCCAATGCAAAAAAAAACTAAATCGGTCCATAATTGACGGAAGTATCGCTGAACATACATAAAAAAAAAAATAAACCACACATACAACCGAACATAGAACCTCCTCCTTTTTGAAGTCGGTTAAAAATACAACCACATCCAGTTTCCCTATATCAAAATTTCTGTTTCCACAATTTAGACGGTGTATTTCATCCCAAGAACGAACGAGACACCTCCAAAATTGCGGTATGTCTTGCCTCTTCAATAATTAATAAGTTCGAAGTATCACATGGTTGAAGTAACTGCCGGATGCTTCCGGGAGGGTTAAGTAAAGGTAAAATTTATGAGTGGTTCTCGCGGGAGTTTAATCTTGTTCGTTGTGGTGGGGACCTTGTTATAACCGTACACCTTGGATATTATATTCGGGAGAGAGGGGATAATATTTTTTTTGTTATAAAAATACCGATACACCTATTATTTATTGAGAGGGAGGAACAGAGGTGTACTGTGTACGCCCACCTTTCATCATGGTTGTTAGGTTTTAATGTGATAAAGTACCAAAGTTGTTTATAAGCCGACTCTTTTACCTCTATACCAGGAAGATCAGGTTTTAGACTACAAATTTTTTTTCAATAGCAAATCCATACTTTAGCTGACTTAGAATAAAATCCTAAGACCTTATGCTCGCTAGCCGAATCACCGAATCACCAGCTGAATTTTATTCATTATTAGATCAATCAGACATTAAAATAAAATTTACGTTACCACAAAAACACCACAATAAAGCTTACCTTAGTATATCAAAGTTAGAAAGACTAAAAATTTTCAAGACATTTTATCCATGTAAATTTTTTATTTTATTTTATTGACACAACACAGATTACATTTAAAACATGACACTTGGTTCTAAAGTAATGGCATAGATCTGGATTGTAATCCAACACATGTCAGCTAATTAAAATTAACGACAAACAAACAAAAAACAATATTATCTAACGTTACCACAAAACACTAATAAAATTTACCCAAAACTTCTGCGTAACTCCACCATCACACATTCCCGTAAAATAAAAAATAAATTTCAATAAAATGCGTATGAAAAGTATCATCATTTCAAGGTCCATATATTTCAGTACGCGTCGTACAATTGGCGTCAAATCGTGCGTGGTCGGTCTCCTTACGTCCTCGTGGGCTGGGGCTTGGAATGCAATGACTGAGAAACTGATAAGCTCGATACGGGTTTACATGATGAGTAGTAATGGAAGATTTCAAGCGAATGACTGAAAAGACTACGACGAATACGATACGATAGTGGAAGGTGCAGGTACCGAGGAAGGCCTAGACTTGCTATGCTTAACGATCAATTCGCCTAAGTAGCAAAGCGTGTGATTAAATAGACCGTGTCTTATCTGAAGAGCAAGTCAACAGTTAACGTAACCGGCGAGCGTGTATGAGAAAACTATGAGAGTGAAGGAAGCCACAGAGGTTAGACACAAAATATATAGATTTAAGCCAGGAATAATCGAATACAGGATCTCTAGATTTGTAAAGGAAACAATAAAACATACGTCTATATACCTCTAACGGGGTTACAATAGTGGCTATAAATATTCCGAATACGCACCTTAATTTTTTTTAAAAGCAACGTAGCCCCACAATAGGAATTATTCTAGTGTCATGGGTGCATTTACAAACATTAAACTCACATAGACAAACACCCAGACCGAAACAAATATCTGTGGGTCACACAAAGATTTGTCTCGTGCAGGAATTGAACCCGCAACTACTCGATCCAGTGGGAGGAGTGGTAAGCTCTTAAACAATTGACCGGACAGTCTGTCTGTTGAGTGTATACTCGTTACTCGTCTCCTATTATTCCGTCACGCCTATATTCCCCAAGTGGGGGTGGCAGAGGTGTACTGTGTACACCCACTTTTGCCGACGATGTAAGCTTCCATGTAATAGGGGGCGAACCTATTGCTATATACCGGGCACGATTCCAGACTCCGGACTCATACTAGGAATTTTTAGTTAGAAAAACTACATTTGTCCGACTTAGGATTTGAACCCAGAACCTCGTGATTGCAAAGCACATTACTCGCCACTAAACTGACGTGGCAGTCAGTCTCTTATTGACCGGTTAAGAAGTCGTTAAGATATTGTCATCAATCCTCCTCTATCAACCCACTCTCCTATACCCTTCCAGATCTGTGATTTTACTCCAAAACTCGAGCGTAGGCGTACTCAAATTAAGTTTAAAATAACAGTTCTATGAAGTCCAGTTTTAGAATATTCAAGCTTGCTAAGGGTACGGCCAAACCAATGCGTCCAGCTGCGTCCGTGAGGGCGTACACGGTGGCAATCAGTTTCTGCAGTAATCTATCTATAGACATGTTCACACCAACGCGTCCTGCATCTTGCTCGCGCTATCTGTATAGCGTCTGCACGCGCGATCATAGGGAGCAGGTGATTGCCACCGCGGACGCTACCGTAAACGCCATCGCAGACACGGCTGGACTCGTTAGTTTGGGCGTACCTTAAAGGTACTGCCAAACCAACGCGTCCTGCCACGTCCGCGATGGCATACACGGTGGCTATCAATTCCTTCAGTAGTTTTGTATGGACGTGTTCACACCATCGCGTCCTGCGTCATGCACGCGCTATCTGTGCGGCATATGCACGCGCGATCATAGGGAGATGCTGATCGCCACCGCGGACGCTAACGCAGACGCGACTGGACGCGTTGGTTCGGCCGTACCTTAAGTTGGTGTCCGCTAATCCAAACAATCATGAACTTTTAGGACCAACTCGCCATTCCCAACTTTATTGGACTCCTGTCGAATATTTATAACTAACTTGTTGTTTCTGAAACAAGGTTGTGCTAAAATTAATACGGTTTCGTATGAAACTAGTTTACGTCACGTTCTAAAATGTTTTGGCGATAGTTAAGCGGTCTTGGTGTAAATGATTCAATTGGCCTTACTGGGCCAAGAGCAAGATTGAAACTGCTGAATAATTTACAAAAAAAGGTTTTTACGTTTATTTTGTCATAGGATAAGGATTGAACCGGGAAGCAAACTTAAACCACGACGCCAATGACTTTACAATAAATGTGCCGTTCCGATATAAAAGAAGGCTCCTATATTAATTTTTTTTTGTTAAATCTTAACCTCACTCTTGGAATTATTTCTGTGTCGTGGGTGGGTTTACAAAACTTGATATCCACATGCACAAATATTCAGACCGATTGTGTGTGTGAATGATCTACGCTGTTGGCCGCGGGGCCTTTACAGCTTCACAGGAAAAGTAATAAGATTTGTGGGTCGTACAAAGATTTGTCCCAAGTCGATTGAAACTACGACTACTCGGATCCAGTGGGCGAAGCGACTTAAACTCTTAACAACTGGACCAAGCCATCCGTCACATTTATTTAAAGGTTTGGTCTTGGTTTGGTCAAACAGCCGACGGAGCGCGACGAGAGCGCTACAGAAGCGCTTGGCTACGTTCGGTTGTGACGTTTGCCGTAGCGCCGAGCGTGGCTGCGCTGTGTGGCGTCTCGCGTACATTATAGTACATTACAACTCCCCAAACCGCGCAGCCGTCGCGTTTCCGTCGCGCTGCGTCAGGTATGTGGCGCGTACTTAAGTATTACCTAGTGGAAGCCAAAAACGTCTGCACAAAAATACAAAGAACTTTATGAAATTAACCAGAAATATGACGTCTCTATGATAATCTCCAAAATAGGTCCTTTTCAAATTCTTTGCCGGTCTACCGAATTTTCTAATAAAACAAAATTGTGGCAAAAGTTATATACTCGGAAAAGTATAGATATTTCTTAATTTAATAAAATTACCCAAAAAAAAAATCAAGAGATATTTTAATTAATGTAGAAGAAAGTAAACGGTTTTAAAACTGTTAATCCAAATAAGACCCATATTACACTAAGTAAACGTTAAATATTTTTGAAAACTAATCAGAATTTCTCCCACATTGCATAGACTTAGTTCATTCAAGCAAAATAACTAAGCCCTGATATTTTTCTATCACATTTTGCAGTAGATAAAACGGCTTAAGCCTCCTAAATAACATACTATCGGTCTTTCCAAGTCGCTACTTCAGAAATATGGGGACAAAACACAGTCCATTTAAGGGGTGAAGTGTAATGAAGTATAAGGACCATGAACTTTGAGTGGACATCGGCAAACGACGCGGAAGACGATCGATAGAAGGAGACACTGATACGATACGGGATTATATGGTGTGAAAGGCTATTAACATTGAAGTTCAGAAGCAATGAACGTTGAACAATTTATTTGCGCAAACGAAATGGAAGAATTGGAAGGTGGAAAAAGTGTTCGAGCATTTCGAATACTTTGCTTGCTTGTGACGTCAATGGAAGAGTTTATTGACTAACAAAAGAGCAATTGAAGAGTGACTTTTCAAAAGAACCTATTTCCTTAGCAAATAATAATGTTTGAATCTAATATCCCTTGCTGAACGTAAGAGGAAGACATGCCAAAGTTTCAGTTTGGCAAACTTATATCGTATCGCTATTATATTTAGCTAACTGTATGTCGTATAAGCTTTTATTTAACGTGCAATGTTTGTATCAAATCTTGTAAGTTGAATTAGACAACTTTCACTTGCCCTACGGAGTTGAAATGTGACATGTGAGATCAGTTCTGAGGACAATACATTACTCCCAGGATTAGCTCCAGTCGAAGGAACTCCTCAACGGCCAACAGCAAAAACACGGAATGTCCTATATACATTTAATTTTGATTGGTTGTTCTAATTACATTTCAGAACTGTTCAAATCTGCTTGGTTCTTGAAAAGTATTTTCCATCAAATTCTATGCTTCAGTTTATGCATATGTTTAAAATTACTGGAATTATATCAGTTAAAATGCCACATAATTTTGAACCTTAACCCCTATAGTATAAACAACCCTTTGTTTATACACGCTAATGTGATGTATATACAGCTGTTAGTTCATGTCCCCTCACTCGCTTTGGGGACCGGCAGATCAAAGAGCTTTTACCTTTGAGTTCACAAGAATGGGTGAATGCATCACTATCCGAATGTAATAATGGTATAACTCAAAAGTACGATTACTTGATTTTGAACTTTAACTCAATTTTAATGAAGTTAATTTCCTCTGTTCTTTGCTTTTAGTTGTGTCGCTGTTTGATTTTGCCATCGATATGGTTATGCGGTTGATACGAATTCCTGCCTGTTTAACTGCTGTTATAGTGGAATTTCTTTAGGATTTGAGGTAATTAAATAAAAATAAATATCATCATTTCTGCATTCCTGTTTTGTAGTGAGGAGCCAGAGGTGTACTGTGTACACTCTATTTCTCAGACCATTTTAGTACAAGGGTTAGCTTATTAGCATCATACCAGTCACAATTCTAGACACCGAACTGCTACTAAAAATCTTTAATTATCTATATATCACCGTTTCCGATGCGTGTAAGCAGAGTATAGAGTTCCAACAAGTTCTTTCCTTACAGACCTCTCTTGCTTCCTCCACTCTCATAATTCGTCTCATACACACTCGCCGGTTACGGAGACTCTTGACTTGCCCTTCAGATAAGACACGGTCTATTTGGTCATGGTGAGATAGTCTAGGTCTTCCCCGGTACCTACATCCTTCCACTTTCGCATTGTATATCTGTTTTGTCATTCTTTCTTCTTTCTTAATACACGCGTTCCGATTACGGAACGAACTTGCCCTTCAGAAAAGACAGTTTATTTGGTCACGGTAAAAGTCTGGGATTACTAAGAATCTTCGATAGACAAACCCCAAACGACTCGCTCCTTATTACAATCTAACATCGTCGGCGAAATATGGGTGGCTAATGAACACTTCCAATAATCCTACTTAGGAATTAAGGTGTAACGGTGTCTTTTTCTTGTTCGTAATAATTTCATAAGTAATTAATAACACCTCAATTTCCATCACAGTAAATACAACTATAAATCATCGTTTTAAGACACAACCCCCAAAAATCATTCACACCTGGGCTCGTCCCTCATAGCCCACGAACCCAAACTTAATCTAAAAACGCTAACCGTGTACAGTCAGCAACATAATTCAATTCGGTTATTGTCTTTATTTAATACTAACAGTTTCCCGCGACTTCGTACCCGGTTGACACCAGCGCCACCTACCACGGTCTATGTTACTTCTGGATAAGGTAGCTTTCCAATAGTGAAAGAATCATTAAAATCGGATCAATCGGATTCGGAGATTACCCCGAATATCCAAAATCATAAATTTTATAATATTAGTATAGATGTTGTTAATAGTTGGTTGATGATTGTCAAACCAAAATATTTATTGACATGGCTTGTTCTTGTGGATAGACTATAGGCAGTTTGATTACCGGGGTAAGTAATAACATCGCAATCGCAAATATTTGTGTGATTCACATAATGTTTAGTTCCGTCTACGTGTCTATATATGTGAATTTCATGTTTCTAAATGCATCAACGACATAAAGACTACTCGTACGTGAAATAGTATTGGATTATGTTTTTTTTAATATAAAACATTGTATATTAAAATAAACATGTGAAAACGATTTTGAAAATGTACAACGAATACAATAAAAAGCACTCAATCATTATAGAGTGTTTTTTTTTATTAAAATAGTATATTCAACTTGAGTAAAAATACTAATCTATCACCTGTTGGAACCTATTGGAACTGAGTTATCTGCCTATTCCGCATAATACACTTTGTTATGTTCAGTATTCTATACATTACACAATATTTTTTATATATTTCTTTATCATCATATAGACAAACATTAAAATTTCTTATATTTTTAAATTTCATCGACTTATATCGCCGACTATACACCGACAACTATTGAGCTAAAAATACACGTGTCAAGTCTACGGCGAGCACGTGTAACCTCCCCCTGAACGAACCCGATAAATGCCTCCAAATTTAGCCCACAGGCTTTTAGATAACCGATGACTTGTTTATCTGCGTGCGTAAGATAAACTCTGATGGTGGACTTAAGTTCGACTTGATAGGGTAGAGGGTTAAAAATGTGTTCCGGTTTCTGTGAGGTTAAAAGAGTTGTGTAATAAGTTAGTGTTGTGTATATCACGTTTTTATTCAAACCCAAACTCAAATTATTGATTTAGTATAAACCCTGTAAGGTACATACAAATGGTTTTATTTACATAATTGTTTTAACTTACTAATCTACCACCGGATTGGAACGCGGCCTCCACTGCGAAGATCCGGCGAGAAACTGAGTGCACTTGTCTTTTTTTGTCTAATTCTCTATTAATTTTTTTGATAATTTTTCCGTCACCGCCGTCCACCTCTGGCCGGTTAAGCGACCGTGTATGAGTGTGGAGGAAGCAAGGGAGATATGTAAGGGAAGAACCTGTTGGAACTTTGTACTCTCTGCCTACCCCGCAAGGGATCTGGCGTGATGATATTGACGGATAGATCATTTTCAGTATTGATTTGATTGCATACTTAATTTTGTATAGTATAAAAGTGTATATATCTATACATTTTTATATTTTAGAAAGTTAAGTATGCATGTGTTAGAAATGGTAGAATTAAGATATTGGCTAAGTTATTTAATGCTTCATGTTAAGTCACTAGTATTGTTATTTACTGATTATACTAAATTATGTTATAAGGAAATAAAAGGGGCAGCAATTTAGAAGTTAAAGAAACCCAGATTATCGACATGAAACATATAGTTTATTACTCAAGTCAAATGGCATACACAATAAAATACAATATATACGGACATCATAGGATCAGATGCCAAGACGGGCATAATAACAATATATAACAGTAGTCACAATAAAAAGGTACTTAACTTGCTTATCCGCTCTCGATTAAAAACTGAACTGTTTCTCAAATTACGTGGCCTTTTATACCCATCAGTTTTTTAAATATAGATGAGAACGTTAAAAGGTTATAATTTGAAAATAAGCCAATACAATTTCAATATAAGCCAATCAGAGCACAGTTACAATTTAGAGTCTTTTTAACGAGAACTAAAAGAACGGCAATGAATATAGTGATACCAAAAATAGCTCTGTATTATTTAAATAATCATTAAATAATACTCACAATAATTATTTACAATTCTAAAACATCTTATAAAATTATCAAGTTGTCAATACAATCACATATTTAAATAAATTCAAAAACAACGGAAGTTTATAAATACTTTTTCTAATTATGTATTGGGTATTTAACCATAATACATCATAAAGTCTGTACTCAAAAGTCTTTCATCAATTTAATACTTAATATTATGGCATTATCTTAGTAATCAATCCTAGTAAAATATTAAATATCTAACACATGCAATCCAGCTCCAGTGTGTCTTACGACTGATATATAAGACTAATAATAATATTTTTAAAGAATGACATGCTAAAGAATTCTGGGTGGACAAATTGAGCAGCCATTTATTAAACTTGATGACCAATTAAACACGCTTCGCGCTGCAATTGATCATAGCGGATATGAAATAGTTAAGAACCGGTGATAAGAAATAATTAAGAATCCACTAATAGCATTAACAACTCAAAAACGAAAAACAGACATCAGAAATCACAAAACATGAATGAAAACCTTTACCTTTTTTTATATTAAAAGTAAAAAAATTGCATCATTATCGCTACACGAATAAGGGCATATTTTTTGAATAATAGTAACTTTTTTTTAATTTTTAAGTCTCCAGCCCATCGGGAAGTTAGTTTAAAACAATCAAAGCAATTGTATTACCTTATATATGGCCCCTGAAGTTTCGTCTTCTAGAAACCCAAAACAAATTACTGTTCCTGATTGGTATCAAAACTATTAACCACTGACTTAAGTCGTACGCCATTGTATATATATTAATACAGGTCTACTCCTTTCAAAAATAACAGCCTTGGGAGATAATACTTCCTTTGTGTTTTCATAGAAAATCACAAAGCCGGTATACGTCTGTTAATAGAGGTAATGGAGTAGGTCGTTACTCGAATAAGCAGGACTGACTATCTGCCGAGAGCTTATCCCCCGGCTTTTGATGTGCAGTATTAATGGCCATTTCAGTAGCTAGCTCATGCCAAGCTTAATGTAATGAACTTGAAAATTTTTTGGCTGTTTCTTCGGGCATTACGTATGTTAATGTTGTTGATTGAGAAAAAAAAGGATCCTATCCTTAATCAATAACACCATCAACTCCAAATGTAACTGATTTAATTTCAGTTAAAGCGAAATAAAAAAAAGTATAATCGTGGATGTAACTCGACGGTCGCTTCGTCCGCTTATAGTCAAACTTAACACCGTCACACACACTGTCACACCTATATTCCCCAAGCGGGGATGCCAGAGGTGTACCTGTGTACCCACGTTTCGCCGACGATGTTAGGTCCCATGTAATAGGGGGCGAGCCTATTGCCATATACCGGGCACAATTTCAGACTCCGGACTCGTACTTGGAAGTTTTCGTTAGAATACTACACTTTTCCGACATAGGATTTGAACCTAGGACCTCGTGATCACAAAGCAATGCGCTTTGCCACTACTAATATTATAAATGTAAAAGTTTGTATGTTTGGATGTATGTTCTCAATCACGCAAAAACGGCAAAACGGATTTGCATGAAATTTGGCACACAGATGATTAATTAGCTGGATTAATACATAGTGGAAGGATATAGATACCGGGGAACACTTAGACTATCTAACCATGACCAAAATTGGAAGCAAATAATGCGCGTAGCGATCATAAGGGCCTGGGTCTCCTAGGTCAAACTAAATGTATCAAGTCTAGGGTCTAGAATTATGTTCGATTTAATAAATCGCCCCATATTAAGTTGGGACCTAAGATTGACGGCGAAAAATATACGGTACACCCTTGATACTTGGGAAATATTTGACACCATGCCTCTGACGTTTGTTTGTGTGTGAATGATCTACGCTGTTGGCCGCGGGGCCTTTACAGCTTCACCGGACAAGAGGGCGAGCGTGCAACCACTACGCTCAAGCTAGAAGGGCAAGGAAGCAACTAGCTCAAGGGCACCTCAAGGAGGAATGGCCTCGGCTTGGGCAGTCGCTATGGGGGAGGGCGTATTCTAGGTGTCGCGCCGTGGTGCTTTGCATCGGCCGGCGGGCAAGGGATTCTTCGACCTCGCTGGCGAAGACGGTGTCTGATCCGGTGTGCGGTATCTATATCCGAAAGAAGGGATGTAAGGGCATCGGGAGGGGAGGGTCTGTCTAAACATGCCGCGGACGCCAGTAGCGGCTGATAGGTGGGGAATTAGGTTCGTAGTCGGCGGCGGCTACGATTAACGGATTCCTATGATTGGACGCGTTCGCGAAATATTGGGTTGCCGCCCTTTTATTAAAGGCGCGAATAGTTTCGAGACCGGGATCGGAATGGAACGCGCCTCTGACACGAAAAATCTATACCTACATTAAATCTAGTTGCCACTAAACTGGACGTATTTTCATGTTCAATGAGCAAATTCGCAAAGGTAACGTTACATGTTTTATGTTATCGCATAAATTATTGACAGTTGTTCAAAATTATTATATATTTAATGGAAATGTAGTTTATTATTCAATTTATTTTGTTTTTCTTTTCAAATATTATTGTTTTAAATTTTGTTTTTTTTTTAATGTCTAATTTATTAATTTTTTATTATTATAAAAATAATCAATGTTTATTACGTAAACCAATGTGCTGCTACTCCAGAACAAGATGTTAAACGGCTCTAATCAGAGTTCTTACCGGCCCCTCTACGTACAACAATTCTAAACTTCCAATGTATGATTAACAGCCTAACTCGCCACCCGGTGCCAAAACAAAAAGTAATTTATTACTAACGTCGAACGATTTATTTTTGTAAAGTTTTAAAGATGTTTTTTTAACTGGGTGTATCATAGTTTATTTACCAATTGTTTAGCTTTTTAAACCATTCTATCATCAAGTCAGATCCCGGGCGGGGTAAGTAGAGAGTACAGAGTTCCAACAGGTTCTTTCATTATAGCTCTCTTCTTGGTTCTCTTATAGTTCGTCTCGTAGATCTATATAACAGAACCCTTCTCCCTTGAATTATTCTCTCTCATCATCTTGGTCCAGTGCGGATTTATAGAGGCAGGTTTGTGGTGTTGAAACTTATCAAACCGCCTATAAGGCTTTCCATTTGAATTTACGACTACCAAATTCAGTGGCATCGAGGACCAACAGACCAACGTGCCTTCTCAAGTATAGATATAATTAAATATGGAAATGCCACAAACGGTCACCCATCTCAGGCCGACCGAGTAGAACGCCGCTTAACCTTAGTGATCGTTAAGCTATATTTATTAATTTTAAATTGTTTATATTACTTTATACACAGGTGTATCGTAAATAATGCAAGACCCCAAACACCCCGATTAGATAATTGGTTCACAAATTTCATACTTAAATTTTCTAATTTTTATACCTTTTATTTAATAACAATATGTTTCAGGAATGCATATAAAATCTCCGTATTGCTTGAATCAATAATAAATTTAGGTTATTATAGCGCACTATGGGAGTAACAGCATATCTTGCAAATAAAAAAAAATGTAATAAACATTAAAATAGTTGGAATCAAAACAGTTATCCATTTAGAAAAAATTTGTTTCAGGGCTTGCGTTTTTTATGTCACACCTTGTGTAATGAAATAAAAATAAATCTATATCTATATAACCACGCCAGATCCCTTGCGGGGTAGGCAGAGAGTACAGAGTTCCATACCTCTCTGGCTTCATAGTTCGCCGCATACACGCTCGCCGGTTACGAAAAATTTTTATCTTGTCCTTCAGATAATAAAAATAAACATCATACACTGTAATTTATATAAGTTTATTGTTATTTATTCCCCTTAAGTCCAAGTCGGCATCTCTGACGTCACCCTTGTTGGTGCTGCCAGAATACCAGCGCTGCACCATGATCCAACGTTATGGTGTAGCAATATGCTGAGGCGGTATCCTATTCAGCCCCACACAACCTCTGGTGTCTGTAAATGTTTTGGCTAAATCTTCTTTTGTTGTTTGTTTTTATTTCTATTTGTTATTTTTTTTGTTATTAATTTTAGTGATTATCTTTGTTGTTAATTTTAGTATCACCATTACTATGCTTGTGTGGCTGAATAAATGTCTTTTCTTTCTTCTTTCTTTCTTTCGATACACAAATTAACCTCTATCTTTCATTGCTGCGGACGAAGGTCTTTTTTCATAAATCATTCTCGCTTTCAAAATACGGACTCAGTGCGAACTGGTGGAGACAGGTTTCGAGCGAGCTGCTTGTGAACTTGACGACTACCAAATTCAGTGGCAGCCAGAACCTACTGCTTTAACGCACTGAAATCTTCAAAACTGGAATTGCCACAAATGATCACCCTTTTCCACAAAAAAAAGAATATTAAAGAAATATTTGTATTTCTTTAATTTTTATATTGTTACAAAATTAAGCTGCTAACTTAATTTTTAGGGGTGGAATTCCATTAATATTTCTTCTTCTTTATTTTATTTTTTTATAATTAAAGATTAATATATATCATTTTCATTGTAAAAATAAAGAAAATATTAAAAAAAAAACTTAAATATTTAAAGATTTATTTATCTCCTTAATATCTTCAATATTATACTCTTATTTTAAGTTATTTAAACAAAATATTATTAAACAAATAATAATTTATATAATAAATCCAAATAAATATTTTTTTTTAATTATTATATATAATATTGTACATATCTGCAATATAATTATAAATATAGAACTTTTTTTAGAATTATTACTGTTCCTATACCTCTATAAACCTCGCTTCAACCTAAATCAATATTTTTTAATAAATTACCCCCTTAATTAAGAAAATTATATCTAACCCTATAAGCTGATAAACTAGGTATAAAACATATTAAACAAAAAAAAATCTTCAATAATAAGTTATTAAAAACTTATTTAAAGAACAAACAAATAAATATTTTCTTACAAAATAACCTAAAGCTCCCCCTAATAATCTAACATAAATTACTATTATTTTTAAATTAAATGAGTGAACGTTTGTGGCACCCATGCCACAAAAGTTCGACTGAGATGGACGCTGCTTAACTTATCTAAGATCGCAGTAAAGGGCTTAAATAAATACTAACATAAAAAGGCCAAAAGTCGAATGGCGTGTTTAAATTGATCTAATATTGATAAAGATGGCCGAGTGCGTGTGAGCGGTCCGTTTGAATAAATTATTATACGTGTGATATATAAAGGTCTTAGATCCGCAAATGAGGTACATTTTGGCCTGGAGATATTCGGCTACTTTTTTGACAAGCTATTTGTCAGCGCAATGTAAATGGCACCTATAGGAGAATTTATCACAAACAAAATGTGCGAAATAAAACTATTTTTTGGCTTTTATCGTGGTTTATTTTTGATTGTTAAGTTTCCGACATTTCGAGTGCTTTGCAGCACCCATGGTCACGAGTGGACTGAGGACTGAGGTGTTAGACGTCCAAAATCCGTCCCCGGCATAGTTGTTCCGGGGTACCCTCAAACTTCTCATTTATTTTTGTTAGTCCGGTCTACGCAGAATGAGCTCACGGTGTCTTGGGACCTTGAAGGCCTTTGTTATGCTTGGTTTTGGATTTGATTATATTAATTACCGGACCCCTAGTCGATGGAAGCACCTAGCCATCCTTTCTATTGAAACTAGGATGTTTTTTTTTAATTTCAATAGCCTCGCGAACCATCCTTGGTAGGAATCGGTGTTCTTTCACGAGGATTTGCGGTCTATCAAATCTGATGTTACGGCGGGTGCGGTCAAGGACATGTTCACAGACTGCAAACTTCTTTGAGCGACGGTACTTTAGGTCAGCTATGTGTTCTTGAACCCGAATTTTTACCGGTATTTTTGTGTGTCCTATATAAGAGAGACCACATTCACAATCAAGCTTGGATACTCCTGCATCTTGTAGAGGGATGTGACACATGCGGTACGTTGATGATACTTTCACAATATTACCATCTGACAAAATCGATGTATTCCCAAATAATCTCAACTCCATTAACCCTAAAATTCAGTTTACAATGGAGTTGCGGGGTAAGTAAAGACAGAGTTTCAACAAGTTCTTTCCTTACATACCTCTCTGGCTTCCTCCACTCTCATAGTTCGTCTCATACACGCTCGCCGGTTCCGGAGACTCTTGACTTGTCCTGTAGATAAGACTATTTAGGTATATTCGGTCATGGTAAGATAGTCTAGGTCTTCCCCGGTACCTAGATGCTTCCACTTTCGCATTGTATATCTGTTTTGTCATTCTTCCTTCTGACAACTTTTCTATCAAAGACCAAAATGGTCTCATTAATAAATTATACTTACTCCGTTGGCTCAGCGACCCAAAGTGAGTCTTGGACTCCGAAACGAGATTCCGCCACTTCTTACAGTTCTGCGCGATTCCCTGCCAGTCTTCGGCTTGAAACTCACGCAGATCCGCCTCAACCATGTCACACCAGCGATACCTGGGACGACCAACCGGTCAGCGGCCGATTGGTCGGCCCAGATAGGCCTTCTTTACACTACGGTCTTCTCCCATTCTTTGAATGTGGCGAAGTATGTACGCTTTGGTCTCTCCTATGATATTAGGGCCAGCCATGAGTTCTTCGATTTCGGCGTTAATTCGGATTCTCCAACTTCCATCTGAGTTTCGGACGGGGCCCAAGATTTTCCGAAGAATCCGCCACAAGCTTGTTTTCTCCTTTAGTGTTAGAGTCCAAGCTTCACACCCGTTAATAAATAAAAAATAAACTTTTAGAAATAAACTGTCATGCAGCCAAATAATGCGTACTTTAAAACGGCCAAACAAAATTAAAAGTATACAAAATTTCGTGTCTGTGCTGTTCACCGTTGGGGAGTTGCTTCCTCCAGGCCTAGTTTTGGGTATAGAAGCCACATCATCATTACCATAAAATACTAAACCAACAGGTCAAAGGACATTGTTGAATTGCCCCAGAACCACCAAACAATTGACCCATGCCATCATATTTATCTATTTTATTGAAATGATTGCAAATATCTGTATCTAACGGACAATTTGCAGTAAAACTAATTTTTCAAAGTATTGTAAAAACTTATATCGTAGTCGCCGACATTTTCTGAATGTCAACACACACAATATAACCTTAAATGAACAAATGGCTACGGAAATATAACCTCGACATCTAATACTTTTTGTGCAATATTGCGATTCCCCTGCTTGTCCGTTTAATATTAAATTCTTTAAGTGAATTTATAAGTGATTTGAAATCATACAAGTATTTTTTCATTGCTGTTGGTTCTGGGGCAAATCATGTATGGGCTCAGAACAATGTCCCTTCAACTCCGTAGAATAAAAGTGAACCTAAGTCAGCTTGAAAGTTTTGACCAAAACAAACAAACATTGCAAGCTTGTAGAAATGATTAAGTGTGTTAGAATATTGAATGATTGCTATTAATATATTTTTATTAAAAACATAGTCTGTTATTACTTAGTTAAAGTGAAGAAAGCGAGTAGGTATGAAAGATAGTATCGGTGTAAAGATGAGAAAGGGCATGCTCCGTTGGTTCGTTCATATAGAAAGAATGCCAGATGAAAGAATGACAAAACAGATATACAATGTGAAAGTAGAAGGATGCAGGTACCGGGGAAGACCTAGACTATCTTACCACGACCAAATAAACAGAGTCTTATCTGAAGGAAAAGTCAAGAGTCTCCGTAACCGGCGAGCGTGTATGAGACGAACTATGAGAGTGGAGGAATCCAGAAAGGTATGTAAGGAAAGAACCTGTTGGCACTCTGTACTCTCTGCCTACCCCGCAAGGGATCTGGCGTGATAATGTATAAAGTGAATTTTTTATCTTGGACACTAACATAAAACAGTGATTTTAGTTAACTTTGTAAGCAATTACGTATTTAAAAGTTTGTTGTTGAATACAGACACTACACACAGAATAAGACACCGACCTCACCGGCGAGGTCGAAGAATCCCTTGCCCGCCGGCCGGTGCAGAGCACCACGGCGCGACACCTAGTATACGCCCTCCCCCATAGCGACTGCCCAAGCCGAGGCCGTTCCTCCTTGAGGCGCCCTTGAGCTAGTTGCTCATTGCCACTCTGGCTCGAGCGTAGTGGTTGCACGCTTGCTCTCTTGTCCGGTGTAGCTGTAAAGGCCCCGCGGCCAACAGCGTAGATCAGTCGCACATACACACTTACAATTTAAAAAGATAAGTATACCTAAAATAATTGTATTATCAAAATAAAGCAATATTTACTTGCATATACTAATATTATTCCTATGATAGACATATTGGTTATAATAATAATAACAATAAGGCAGTCATATTGGACACGGCGCGCATTGTGAGGAGGTTCCTCTCTTTGGAGCCCTGACCACCGGTAGCTTGGGTCGTAGACCTTGCTGTCGGTGGAGCACATTTTTTTTATACAATATATACATAAGTACATACATAATAATAATAATTATATACTTTATTGCACACAAAAATAATAAAAAATCCAAAAAAATATTGTACATAGTTGTTGGTACAGTAAGGCGGCCTTATCACTTAAAGCGATTTCTTCCAGGCAACCTTTAGTTAGAGGACAGAGATG
Source organism: Phalera bucephala (assembly GCA_905147815.2). Lineage (NCBI taxonomy): Eukaryota > Metazoa > Arthropoda > Insecta > Lepidoptera > Notodontidae > Phalera > Phalera bucephala. Next base: position 29,903,842 of record LR990618.1, read on the forward strand.
GTTACGATAAAAACTGACAAAGTGCAACAATTTAATAGATTTTTACTAAATAATAAAAATACACAAAAAACACACACACCGTCACGCCTATATTCCCCAGAGGGGGTGGCAGAGGTGTACTGAGTACACCCACGTTTCGCCGACGATGTTAGGTCCCATGTAATAGGGGGCGAGCCTATTGCCATATACCGGGCACAATTCCAGACTTCGGACTCGTACTGGGAATTTTTCGTTAGAAAAACTACATTTGTCCGACCTAGGATTTGAACCCAGGACCTCGTGCTCACAAAGCGATGCGCTTTGCCACCAGACCAACGAGGCAGTCAAAATTAATATTAAAAATACACAATTTAAGAGATATAAAGGAAAGAGTCAATTTTACCTATTACACATAATACAAAAAATGACAGAAAAAAATATAAGAGTTGAGAAGTATCAAATGAAAAACAGCGAACTAAAAATGTGAGGGGGAAGGGAAGCTAGTATTCAATTTGAAGGAAATGCGCTTTATATTCACGCTTAAATATTTCCAATGACGCGCAAAATAAGACGCGCAAGCGTCTTATAGACTCAGGTAAGGAATTCCAAAGACGGACACTTTGGTTATGCTCAATTGCTTCACATAATAAACTAATATCAGCCAATACTGCCCACTGCTGGGCAAAGGCCTTCTCTCACAAATCGAGGTGAGAGAGATTAGGTCATAGGCTCCACCACGTGGAACCAGTGCGAATTGGTGGAGGCAGGTTTGTGGCCACCTGCTGTTGGAACTTATCAAGCCGCCTTTAAGGCTTCCAACTCGGCTTAACGACTACCACATTAAGTGGTAACCGGGACCAACGGCTTAACGTGCCTTCCGAAGCACGGAGACGTTCGCATATGAAAATGCCACATACGGTGACCCATCTCAGGCCGACCGAGCCGATCGCTGCTTAACCTTGGTGATCGATAAGAACACCGCGGTCGCACAGCGCTACGAGCGCCATAATAAACTAATTGGCTACAAACAAATATTGGTTATATTACAGATTTGTTTCATTTAAATTTAATACAAATTAAACTCGATCACTTATATAATAATTCGTCCAGCAATTCAATTTATTAACATTTTGATAAATATATTATTAGTATTCGCTAGTATTAGTATATTCAGATGAATATGTTATTTTTTTCATTGACTGCCTCGTTGGTCTGATGGCAAAGCGCATCGCTTTGTGATCACGAGGTCCTGGGTTCAAATCCTAGGTCGGACAAATGTAGTTTTTCTAACGAAAAAAAATCCAGTATGTGTTCGGAGTCTGGAATTGTGCCCGGTATATGGCAATAGGCTCGCCCCCTATTACATGGGACCTAACATTGTCGGCGAAACGTGAGTGTACTCAGTACACCTCTGCGACCCCCTCTGGGTAATATAGGCGTGACGGTGTTTTTTTTTTATTTAATTTATATTCCGTCTCTCACTAGTGCGTAGCACTCCTAACCGACGATATGCATGAGGAGATGATTGATGAGTACTCGCATGAACGTTGATGAAGCGAAAGTGTGACAGGATCATCATGGTATGAGGGGAACTGTAGTCTCTGCATACTCCACTAGGAAAAAATCGTTAGTATATATATTTATGTAAGCGGTAATTTTTATATCAATGATTTAAGATGTTAGAACGTATTTTAAGCGACAGTATTTACTTATGATACATGTAAATATACTTAGTTACGGGAAAATAAATCTTTATAAGGAAAAGCTTCTTTTTGTGTCGATTTTCAAAGAGAACTAAGTCGATTTCAACAGTGCTGAGAAAGGATTAGGTATAAATGGCATGTTAGAGTTGAACAGCATTCAAAAATATTTTTTCCAGAAGAAGAAATAAATCTCTGTATTACCTGCCTGCCTCGCAAGGGATCTGGCTTAGTAATATAGACAGAACAAATAAGCCTGTTTGAAGAATCCTCAACTTCAATACTTGAATCAGAGGATTTTTTTGTGTAAATCTTAACCCAATTTTTCTTAAAACTATATTTTTTAAACTTACGTAGCTCCATTCTAGGAATAGTGCGTAGGGACTGTTTGTAAGCGTACCCCTGTCAACTCACATACAAAGACCGAAACAAATAGTTGTGGATCACACAAAGATTCATCCCGTGTGGGCTACTTTTCGATCCAGTGGGCGGACCGACTTACAGTCCCATAAGGATATTTTGACCTGCAGCCAAAATCGACACTGTCGACAAATCGACAGTGGCTGTCATCAAGTGCGGACCCACCTGTTGAAATATTTACGTAGAAGAAGGAAAATTTTACTAAATTATATCCCTAATTTCACACTAACGCCCCCCCCCCCCCCTGTCAATGTTATCCACGGGCCAAAAGATCCTTGTGCACCTATAAGCTCTTAACTACTGGACCAAACCGTCGGTCGATATCATTATCCAGTTTCTAGTATTGAAATAGATGGCCAGGTACACGTGGATAGTCCGTTTCAATAAATTTTTGCACCAGATATTTATGACCTAAGCTAGCAAGCCTTCAAAATTCCTAAAAGCCTTTCCTAAAAGCCGTCATCGTGGTGGGCGTGGCTTACCTCAGTTTGTCATCGCTACTCGCTCCATACACACGTCCCCTCGAGTTCGCATAGCCATTAAATATTATATATTTCTACTAAAAACCATACTTCTAAAATAAAGTAATGTATCTTAATATGCAAAAGTTACTTGGATCGACATTCTGGTTACACAAATAATATGACATTTCTCTTGTAAGTGTTTTTTTGGTAATTTATTAAAATACTTATATGTTAAAAATGCAATCTACCGTAATATAATTCAACTTCCAAATAACATTGACATGGGCATGGAGTTTTTAGTCTCCTCCAAATGGCAAATACAAGTGTGGGTTGGGCGTAACCCTGTGCCACCCCGCGCAATGCCACGCTTAAATTGTATCTCCTCTTTGCATTTGCTTCATGAAGAAGAAATTATTTTAGATTACTTTTTATCCCGTAAAAATATGTGATTCCATATCAACACGGCTTAAGGGATCTTTAAAAAAACTTAGTATGGCGGTGTCTTGGAATGATATACATGATCTGTGCTAATCCGAAAGACCGACCTACCAATGCCAAATTACAAAAAAAAACGCGTGCGTAGCCACGGGTAACAGCTAGTATTGAAATAGATGGCCTTTTACTCGGGGCTAGTGCGTTAGATTAAATTATTGCACCAGATATGTATGATGGAATAATGCCTGCGAATGTCAGTTTTATGTTCTGACTTACGACCATTTACGACCTTACTTTACGGATGTCAAACTTGTTATGGTTTGGTGATATATACAGCATCATTATGGTTATATTTCTCAACCAGGGGTGGCAGATATCATCGCTGACGATGTTAGATCCAAATTAAATAGGGAGTGAGTCTTAAGTGTTGTAAAAATGAGCGCTGAAGTCGAGCGTCTCGTGCTGAGTCGACGCTAACGAGCGTTGAAATACGTAGAAAACGCGAGCGTTTTAAGCACCGACTTGAGCGTTTTTACAACACTAGTGAGTCTATAGCTATCATACAGGCACACCCTCCCGATGCCCTTACATCCCTTCTTTCGGATAAAGATATCGCACACAGGATCAGACACCAACCTCACCGGCGAGTTCGCGGCAAGGAAGGAATCCCTTGGCCGCCGGCCGGTGCTGAACACTACGGCGAGACATCTAGTATTCGCCCTCCCCCATATTGACTGCCCAAGCCGAGGTCGTACCTCCTTGAACTAGTTGCCCCCTTGCCCTTCTGACTTGAGCGTAGTAGTTGCACGCTCGCCCTCTTATCCGGTGAAGCTGTAAAGGCCCGGGGCCAACAGCGTAGATTATTCACACACACACATACGGGCATAATGCCAGACTCGGTACTGATATTACAATTTTGTAATAGAAAAATGCCACTTCGACCGTCCTAGGGCTCAAATCCAGGACCTTGTAATCGCTGTATGCATTACAGTGCCACAAGGATGTTTTGACCCATAGATGACATTGACAGGGGGCGACGGTGTGAAATTAGGGGTTACTATTTAGTAAAATTTTCCTACTTCCAGGGAAATACTTCAACTAGTGAATCCGCATGGTGTAACTAACTCGAGAGAGTTGACGCATTTATTTAACGAATTTAATCAATCTGCACCATGTGGACGCAGCAAAATTGAATTATAGAACAAAATAAAAAAGGTTTTAAAACATTCCTACTTATTAAAAAAAGAACTTAAATTCATAGCAAACAGCCACTCTTAGACTGCGATGAAATGACATTTCACTTGATGGCAGCGCCACGTATACGCCACGTACTCCGAGGTTCAGGTTAGGAAAATTGAATGTCGTGTAAAATTAAATATCTAGTAAACATAATATAGTAGCTGATTATTTTTCTCGATCACCCATACTCGTACAGACTGAAGATACGCAATGTAATAATAAATGCAATATCTATTCGATGAACGCGCTGCAGTTACAAAGTTTACCGTTATGTTTTAAAGATGTGCAGACGGCTACTAAGGAAGATCGCGTATTATCAACAGTCATTAAATATATTTGTCATGGCTGGCCGCGAAGGATTAAATGCGAGGAAATAATGCACTACTTCCGCTGTAAAAATGAATTAGAAACAGAAAGTGGATGCGTAATGCGGGGCCATCGAGTAGTAATTCCATCAGAGCTGAGAGATAGGTTGCTCAAAGAATTACACAATACTCATATGGGCATAGTTAAGACAAAGAGCGCCGCGCGAGCGCGTATGTGGTGGCCAGGTATAGATAAGGCAATAGAATAGCTAATCGGCGCTTGCGACGTGTGCGTGGCGGAGCGCGCCGCGCCGCCGCGGGCTGCCCCCGCGCCGTGGCCGCGCCCCGCCGGGCCCTGGCATCGCATTCATATAGATTACATGAGCGTAGTGCAGAGGACGTACTTAATAGTAGTTGATGCCTTTAGTAAGTGGATCGAATGCATAGACATGGGTGAAGGTACTTCTTCGAAATGTTTAATTGACAAACTAAGACAATTATTTTATAGGTTCGGGTTGCCAAATATAATAGTTTTAGATAACGATGCAAAAATTTCTTCGACAGAATTTAGGGAGTTCTGTAACAGCAATGGTGTTGAACATCCGACGTCCCCGATTTACCACCCATGTAGTAATGGTCAGGCGGAGAACTCTGTTCGAATTTGAAAAAAAAGATATTGTGTATTGTGAAAAATTTAAAATGTAAAAGTGCAATTAATGATAAAATCCAAGAATATTTATTCGCGTATCGCAACACGATCCACTGTGCTACGGGACTATCACCAGCTAAATTAATGATGTAACGCAATTTAAAGGGGAAATTAGATTTATTGTTACCTCCGTGTAAGCCATACTATAAACAACCTAAAAACATACAAAATAACTCTCGGGTATTCAATGTTGGGCAAAAAGTATGGACCAGATGTTATGCACATCGGAAACCTTTCTGGAATGAAGGGATCATGGTAAAAAAGGTTGGGTCAAGAATATTTATCGTTAAATTAATTGAGCAAAACGTTGAATGCAAACGCCATGTGGATCAGTTGCGACGATACACGGATAAAAATAAACATGGATCTGATTGCTTTCCGTCGTCACAAAACGAATCTATATCTGCGAAATGTGGCATGCCATTTCCCCGTTCTCCTCCAATTAGAAGTAACTTGGAAACCGCGTCCGCGACCGTGTCCGTGCCGGCTATTGCACCGGCGCCGCTAGTAGTCGATGATACCGATAGGGACGGCCCTTCGGACGTGTTGAGTGTTGAGGATACATTTTATGATGTGGAGGGTCATGGAGGAAAGGGATCTAAGAATGGAGAAGCGATGGAGAACACTGACGAACCGGTAGGCACCGAGGTGTCGCCGAGTTCACCGATTATTAAGGAACAACCATACGGTTCGTCAGTTGACGCAAATCGCTGCCATATGAATCTCAGACCAAGAAACAGGAAATAGTTATTTATTTAAATATTCTATCTCATGTTTATGTGAGTTAATGGATTAATTGTTTTGTATTGTCATCAGGTTTCCTAATTAAGGCTGAAGGAGATGATATGTATGTACCTAGATTATACATGTATACCGCGAACGATGTTCCCGCGTATCGTTCCGTTCGTTCGATGTGAATTGTAATAGGTCAGTAACAAACTAGCTTCAGTGCGAACGGTTGTTTGATTCTGGTCTTAACATATCAGAATGTCACTGTCACTATGCTGTCACTTGTTTATTATAATATTTTTTTTCTCTTTTTATGGCAAGTGGTTTGTACCATGAATTTATAACCCTAAACGGATTGAGTACTGTCAAAATATTGCTAAAGAAAATTAAACTCTTACTCACAGATACAACGTTGAATTTTCTATGATTTAAACAACTCGAGAAACCATGATGAGTGAGAGCAATAACCTGGAGCCCGGTGTCACGATCGCACCCATTACGATGCAGTATGGTGACCATAAGGCAGAACTAATACGGACTAAACCTTCTTATGATATGATTTAAATACGCTGTAAACCATTTATTCCCGAGTACAAAACGAACAAGCTTCTCAATTCGTCTTTATATACAGGTGGATTAAGATGGGACTGTAAGAGCAGCCATCTCAACCGTTGTAGATACAAATATCGGCCCTAGGAATTTACAAATTCTGAAAAATATGTACGGTCAGCAAGAAAATGGGCAATTTAATCAAAAACTTTGACTACTACTTATTTAAGATGTGGCATGTGCGTAGAAAGAAAGAATTACGGCAATAAACAGTGCCCGAGAATTTAGACGTTAATTATATGTCAACAAGTCCATAATCGTACCAATGTTTGGTCACCCTACTTACAAAGAGACGTAGAGCTCTAAGTGATTATCCTTGTCATCACGTTTCTTTTTCAGAGTGCTCAATCCATTGTAATATATCCATGGTTTGTACCTATTATGTGTTAGTCTGTAAGATTTTGTTTTATGATTTTTCATGTACCCTATTTAATTCGAGTTACTAATTTTATTTTTTGGTTGTTTGTTTTTTTTTTCTCTTCTCTCTTTTGCTAACGTCCATGACGTCACCAAACGGCTCAACGGAAGACCAACATTATGCTGAGTTGAGTCCGTTTTTGTAGCGAGGTCATGTAACGTATTTACAATTACCAACGTTTGTATTGTGCATACTCGTTGCAAAATAAATTTTATTTTCATTCTTCCTTTCTTCGTTAGTTTCGAGTTTGGCCGCGGGCCAAAAGATCCTTGTGGGACTGTATGTACCACTAGACCTATAGATATAGCATTAGTACCTGACGAGACCAATGAGACAGTTGTTAAATGTGTCAGAAAAAATAAGATATGTGCCACCACACACTACTCCACTGAGTACGACCTATTTTCTCCCAGACAGAATGACCGCCCTGCAGTGGCGTTAAGTGATCTGATTTAGATCATTTTAGAGCAAAGTGGGTGTACACAGTACAGCTTTTCCACCCTCGCTTAGGGAATATAGGCGTGACGATGTCTTCATTACTTTTATAAACAGCTCAGTGATATGTGGGTTCACTATTCACACCTCTCAAATATGAACGTGAGAGAGATATTTTCATATTAGAACATCGAAATCTCCTTATTTCTTACCCTATCAAACCTATCAAACCGATTATTCTGCCAAAAAGTTACTTATTGTATCCAAAATACCTTTTCACCCTTTCATCGATATTATTCGTATCAAGTCTCTCACCTCTACCCTACTTGACATTCTTATCTTCAACTCAATAAGACGTAAACGATTTGTATTTAAACAGCGCGCATACAATAAGAGGTGGACTAGGAATAGTATCGATACTTTTAAAAGTATTGATAACAGACGGCACGTATCGAGTTTACGTTCATTCAGTTGATTCCAATCGCGATAAGTAGAGTCGCGATGTCCCAATGATTGTGCACACGTACAGAATGTTTGGTCTGATAAGGGAATGTGTACACACTGCTTTATAAAATTAAGAACAATGAAAGGCTTGGTTTTGTAGAAGGAGCATAGACTTCTCCGCTCACTGGATCAGTGTTAGTTACTAGACATCTGTCGACCTTTACTGATACGATACAGTGATATGAAACATGAACGAGAACTACACAATGCAAAACAGTTGAACAAGAAAAAAATCTGAATCTCGATCTTCCATTCACCAGTCAGTATCGGCCAAAGGTGCTGCTAATCTTACAGAACAAACCAAATGCTCCATATTTTATTCCAATCTGAATCCGAATCTCTATCTTAAATTTACTAAACTTACTCTCACAGAACGAACGAATAAGCGACGCGATTTCGGTCCGTGGGCCAATTGTGCTTGAATTTAACTGATCCAAACCTATTGGGATTTGAATCTTTGCACTATTTCAGATACAAATGATCAATTCTGAACATTTCGGTGCTAAATATTATGGTTATGTCCAGTGGTTACGTCTTCGATTCATCTGACGATGTCAGGTCCTAATACTTTACCCATTACACACACAGTAGGTAACTACAACAGTTTCAGATTTTGGATTGTTACTGAGAATTTCTTGATCGAACAACATCATCCAACACTATCCGGCATATGATTCGTACTCATAAACTCGTGATTATCAACTACACTATGCTCCACTAAGCCAACGAGACAGACACATACAGCAAATTTGATTACGTTTTTACAAGATTTTATTTAACTTGCAATGTTCGTAAGTCTGTCTGTATTTCCGGTTTAAATTTTGTAAGCACTTTCGGATGTCCGACATGAAATTTGGTATTCTTATGTAAGTTCGGTGACAATGCAATAATATGGTACCATGGAACTGGTCTTATGATGGAGTCAGAAAGTGGTCATAGGAACATGTGAACTATACAACGTAACCTCTTCGCGTTTAGGCTTGTTAAATTGGTATTGACAAATACTATACAACCAGTTAAGAATCTGATGACGAAACTGAAAGGTGTCCAATAGAACCACACAACTACTTAATATAACCCCGCCGTGTTTAGGCTGGTTAAATTTGTCTTGACAAGTACTTTAGACTCGGATCGTGTCCAGTGTCTGAAAGAAGTCATAGGAACTCCTGAACTAAGCGAGATACATATCTTCGTTATGGTTTTACTACAAAAAATTGTTTTTAAAAAAGTATTTATTTATTTAAAATTTTTTTTTTTTTACTAAATGTCCCATTTCATTGTCATCTAGCCTTGGGGTCTCAATGTTAGATAAGGGTCCCCTCACACATATTGTTATTAAGATATCTGTGGGTTTTTAAGATATCCTTTCTCTTCCATAAATTCCTATCTTTGACCAATTCAAAATATACTATGTATTTCCGATGTTCTATATTCTTCAAGGCAGTATGTCCCAAACAAAGAGATACGCTTCAAAACAGCGAACAAAGTCGAAGTTACAAAGTACACCGATTCACGTAATTTATTTTGTTTGTATGTTGCGTTCTTAACGTAAATCCAAATTAACTAGTATTCTAGCATTTATAGCTTGTGATAACCATTATTAAAAAAAAAAAAAAAAAAAAAGCATCCATACAACCGAACATAGAACCTCCTTTTTGAAGTCGGTTAAAAAGACATATATCTATCTATATCATCACGCCAGATCCCTTGCGGGGTAGGCAGAGGGTACAGAGTTCCAACAGATTCTTTAATTACAGACATCTCTGGCTTCCTCCACTTTCATAGTTCTTCTCATACACGCTCGCCGGTTACGGAACCTCTTGACTTGCCCTTCAGATAAGACACGGTCTATTTGAAATTAACGGCGACACAAAACTTGAAAATGAATCATGAATATAAGTTTTGTCCCCAAGGAATAGTGGCAAAAGCGTTTTGTTCCCACTCTGAATGATTTCAATTTCTTAAGTGATTTTTCGTTATTTAAAAAAAACCTACGCACCGCACTTAATATTGTTCCTGTGTCGTCCCTTTGCCACCCCGCTTGGGGAATATAAGTGTAATGGCGTGTGGTGGTTTATTTTTAATTTATCGTGAGTTTTTTACACACAAGGACATTGGCTCTCACAAAGATGCACCCTGAGCGGAGATCAAAAACATGCTCCGGTGCAATAAGCGGAGAAGCTACGCTCTCAATCGCTAGACCAAGATGTCGATAAAATTTTAATTATATTTATTTATTAATGACTATAGCAGTGATAGCCTAGTGGTTAGACCGTTGGACTGCAAAGTCAAAGGTCTCGGGTTCAAATCCAGGCACGCACCTCTGTCTTTTCGAAAGCATGTGCGTATTAAAAATTAATTATCACTTACTTTAACGGTGAAGGAAAACATCGTGAGGAAACCTGCATGCCTAAGAGTTTCTCAAAGGTGTGTGAAGTTCGCCAACCCGCACTGGGCCAGCGTGGTGGACTATGGCCTAAACCCTCTTAGTTTGAGAGGAGGCCCGTGCCCAACAGTGGGACAGTTTCTTAACAGGGCTAATATTTTTTTTTTTTATTAATGACTTGTACGTTTCACAATCTTGTACTTCATGGATTAAAACTTAACACTCCTATTGTCATTACTAATTATGTTAGTAAAGAAATATGAGCGTAAATTTCGGACTGCGCCACTATTATTTCTGTGAGGGAGGTATCGAATCAACACGTATTCGTCGCATGCAATCTATATAGACCGACGTCTCTTACAGAACTCTGTAAGAGTTCAGAGTTCAGTTCAGAGAATCACCGAAATTCAACAGTTTTTATTCTTCCTCTTAATACTAACCTTTATTAATGACTTATTTTTTCTTTTCAGAACACCACCACCACTCACCATCAGGCCAGGTAAATAAACTGTTTTATTACGAGTTTTTATTTAACTTTATTATATGTTGTTATATAACTTTTTTTTAAACATATCCCTACACTAGGATTTCTTCCTGTGGTGTGGGTGCGTTTACAAACATGAAAATTCACATGCTCAAATATTTACCGTCTCTGTCATACATGAATCTCATCGCTTCTCCCTCTGCGATTTCAAAATTACCTATTTCCAAAGAATTTGAATAAAAAACAGTGTATATCTAAAAATCAGTGGATATCAGCACATAAATAATTTTTGGATTTTTTATTATGACATGCATGGATAACGTTTAGGACCTCTTAACACCAAGGTGAATATTAAGGAATAATAAAATTAAATCTTAGTCTGTGAATGTAGTTTGCAAAGAAATAAGTTCGACCTTTAATTTTTATCGCGAACGGATATTATTTACTATGTACTGTGCGACCGCGGTATTTTTACCGATTACCAAGGTTAAGCAGCGTTCGACTTGGTCGGCCTGAGATGGGTGACCGTTTGTGGCATTTACAGATTTGAGCGTCTCCATGCTTTCGGAAGGCACGTTAAGCCGTTGGTCCCGTTTACCACTTAATGTGGTAGTCGTTAAGCCGAGTTGGAAGCCTTAAAGGCGGCTTGATAAGTTCCAACAGCAGGTGGCCACAAACCTGCCTCCACCAATCCGCACTGGGTCCGCGTGTTGGAGTAAGACCTAACCTCTCTCACCTCGATTTGTGAGAGAAGGCCTTTGCCCAGCAGTGGGCTGTATAGGCTGATATTATTAAATAGATAACACAAGACAAACAACAAGATACTCCATTCAAATTATTGCTTGGCAATTCAGTATGAAAACCAAACATACAGTTTTTGAGAACTTTGATACCCGAATTAATGATAAAACCTGGCGTATGGAGGAATTATGTTAAGAATTGCAATTTAAATAAATGTACTGTTCATAATCATAGTTCAATAAAAACCAAATACAGAAAGACGAGTAACGATTGGAATGAGTTACACCGGTTTTGACTAATGTGAGCATTGAAAAAAAATAACTATTAAAATAATGGGAATCTATTCTATTCCCGATTTAGAAACTGCTTTATGTGTCTTGCGTTAATTATGTTACACCTTATTTAAGTTTAAACCATACTCATAATATATAATATTAGCTCTGTTAAGAAACTGTCCCACTGTTGGGCACGGGCCTCCCCTCGAACTAAGAGGGCTTAGGCCATAATCCACCACGCCGGCCCAGTGCGGGTTGGCGAACTTCACACGCCTTCGAGAAACTCTTAGGCGTGCAGGTTTCCTCACGATGTTTTCCTTCACCGTTAAAACAAGTGATAATTATTTTTTAATACGCACATGCTTTCGAAAATGCAGAGGTAAGTGCCTGGGTTTGAACCCGAGACCTGTGACTTGCAGTACAACGGTCTAACCACTAGGCTATCACTGCTTTATACTCATAAAGTTTATGAAAGTAATATAATGTTGTTGCTATACAATATTATCACGCTATATAAACGCTATATGTGTTTACTCATGAGTACGGGTTGCGGTCTAAAACCTGAATAACATACTCACACGAGTATTTTAAGGTTCCACTAACTTAATCATTGATAAAACGAGTCAATTTACAATATGCATTCGTTGTTTGTTCATTTCAATTTGTTGAAATGGTTACGTCATGGACACAGACCCTTGACCTATTTGTACTCTTCTAGCCTAAATATTATGATTTGTTATGAAAAGCAAAAAATAAAAAGGTATAAAATATGTATTAGATATTATTTATGGTTGTTTTTATTTATAAGTCTAGTAAATGTATCTTATACGTGCTTTGACGAATTTGAAAAATAAAAAATGAAATATACTCGTATATATATAGCCATTTATCAAGATATTAACTATCCTCAATTGCCCAATCACAATATTTCTTATCAGACGTTTCAACCACCTATAAAATATATGCTTGATCAATTTTATTTTTTTTCCACTGCACCCGCAAGTTGTACGCTTTCGAACAGAAAATATTAAAATTCCTCACCAATATGAATCGGATAAGCGAAAACGCGCCAACCTTTAAAACATTTTATTGCAAATTGAATTTCAATATTACATGTTTAGAATTCCAATTCGATTGTCACGTGGAATAAAGTTTACAAGTTTTTGAATATGAGATATGTACCAATTACATGGGTGAATATGGTGGGTTTGAGTTACGTTTCAAATGTAATTCAAAGACGTATTTTGGTGGGTTTACTTACATACACTGTAAATATACTTAGCGGAATACAAATTGGGTTTCTATTTGTTGATTTGTACAGCGAGATTCGACGGTACATGGTTAAAATTTTGTCGTACTAAAACTAATTTTACGGTTCAGAGAGCTTAGCACGAACAGATTGACGTTTGCATAACGCTAGCGAATTGATATGCCATCCTTGTTATTCTACAAATTTTCTGCTCCGCCCACTTGTTCGAATAGTCGCGGGTTTATGTGACCCACGGCCATTTGTTTCGCTCTGGGTATTTGTGTATGTCAATTTTCATATTTGTAAACGCACTCACGATACAGGAATAAATCCTAGTGTGGCATGAACGTGACATCAGGCTTACTCGGTAGCGTAACCCTAACGTCAATCTTTTCATACTAAGCCCTCAGAACTATTCGTCACTTTGTAGGAACATTGACGCAGAAAACGCACAATGGAACCCTTTTTATCCCAAGTTGAAAAGTGCCCTACATTTTAGTCAATAACCCATCGCCTGACAACGAAAACCGTCTAGACCTATTTTAAAGCTATTACAAAATACCTTTAAGGTTTGATCAAATAGCCGACGGAGCGCGACGGGAGCACGACGCTAGCACTCGGCTACGTTCGGTCGTGACGTTTGCCGTCGCGCCGAGCGGAGCTGGGCTGTGTGGCGTCTCCCGTTCATTTCAAAGATTTCAGTACATTACAACTCCCTAAGCCGCGCCACCATCGCGCTCCGGTCGCGCTCCCGTCACGTTGCATCTGTTATGTGGCGAAACCTTTAGAGTTGTCTTCTCTCACCACCACAGGGTATAACAGATACATCGCTCTATACGTCCTATCAATGGAGCTAGAAAATCACACAACGGCAAACACACAGCGATACTCGTGTATTAATGTCCGATTCAATGTTCATCCATCTACGGCGTTATGTTAGATCCCTTGCAGGATGCGAAATTATTTTAAATTCTACCTTTTTAGCGGATCGTTTTTACACTTCCCATCGTAAATGTATGAGTGGGAGGCATATGTTCGATGATATCGTTGTGAATGTCACGGTGTGAATGTCACGACATTTATAGTGACGGTGCTTAAAAACAATAGATGTTCTTACATGGCCATCATGTTACAACCAAATTAGCTTACTGTAAAAAAATTAAATGGACTGTAAAACACCTTGTAAAATAGGCAGTCATTTCATTACATACTGACGACTCTGCTGCCTTGATTGATAATAAATTGAATATAACTATATTGAACCGCTAGTCATAGCCCGGTTCGAGGGCACTCCCGAAACTTTTAAAAACTTCACCTGACGTCGCATGTAAGATACGCAACAGCGACAGTATGCCACCGCGTCTATATATCAGGGTTACATACACAGAGTAAAGTATCTGCTATTTATTTGTGCCTGATTTGAGATAAATTAAAATTATTTTTCTCATATTTGTGAACGCCTACTTTTTGAACACAAATTGTGTCGTGATTTGCAAATCGTGTTACGGAGTAACGAACCTTATTTAGTACAGATTTAATCTAAAATTTTCTTGAAGATTAATGGGAACGGATTTATTCAATATGACACCCAAATACAACGCTAAGGGCGGTTTTACCACCCTCGAGTAGAGAATTGGTTAGTTACTTATCGATAAACGTTACTTGGGAATTAGAACAGGTTAGTTTAACTGTCGGTTAAGACTACTCAGAGAATACTCAAGAGTGGTAAAAGATACCCCTAGTCTCTGAACGCGTGGTTCAGAGTTGGAGCTCCAATGACAAATGATATTTTCTGTAATACGAGTACAACGCACCATTACGTCCCTAACTCCCACGTCTATATTGCGGAATTGCAGTTCCCCCATTATTCCGTCACGCCTATATTCCCCAAGCGGGGGTGGCAGAGGTGTACTAAGTACACCCACGTTTCGCCGACGATGTTATGTCCCATGTAATAGGGGGCGAGCCTATTGCCATATACCGGGCACAATTCCAGACTCGGGACTCGTACGCACGCACGCACACACATTATACTTACGTTGTAAAGAGCACAGACACGTACCATAGCAGAGAGGACAGAATTTCAACAAATCCTTACATTTTTATTTTATAATCCCGAAAACGTAGACCTGGAACAGGAATGGTATTATAGGAATGTGTAAAAGAACGCCAATTACAAGTTTCTACATAAAGTTCGTTAGCGTCCATATACATTACATTTGAAACCTGCATCCATAACATAAACAACCCATCGTCGGTCGCTAGAATAATAATTTTTCTCTGAAATTCAAAGCCACTCCGCGACGCGGATTTATGTTCGGCACAAATCAAAATTTACGCTTCCCGATACAAAATTATGGTACGCTGGTAAAATATTAAATAAACACATTTTTGGGTCTTAAAACCTGCACGATAGAGTGCAAATTCGTTTGCATGCAAATTTTAGGAGGCAAACTGTTTGCTTAGCAGCGGGTTATAAAACAGACCTTATATTACACCGGAATGTAACAAATGCAGTTGGAATATGCAATTCCATTATTAATTAGATAGGTAGATAGATAGATAAATGCACGAGTTGTTCGCGTAATTTTTATTTTTTTTTTAAAACTTAGTCCCACACTAGGATTTATTCCTGTGTCGTGGGTGCGTTTACAAACATGAAAATTCACATACACAAATACCCAGACCGGAACAAATAATTGTGGATCACACAAAGATTTGTCCCGTGCGGGACTCGAACCGCGACTATTAGACGCAGTGGGCAGAGCGGCTTAAGCTCTTTTAAACACTGCGCTAAATCGTCCGTCAAATATCATGGTTGCAGCTAAAAATCAGCGTTTTGCTCCTCGAGCAAATGCCGCGCTGAGCTGTGGCCCATATGTACCACTGTGACATACGTACTACAATAAAATTATAATTTAAACTATACTAGATGTTTTTTTTTTGTATTTTTAGAAAATATTTTGTATAGTATATATATTTTTATTTTGAAAATACTGTGTGTCCTTTTGTTACAAATAAACTTTTTATCTGTCTATCAATTAATAATTAAGGAAAGCGAATACTTTTACCTTAACCTAAAAATAGAATGATAATGCAATTATATCATATAGGTAAATACGAACAGTCATGCCTCAATTACATTAGCCCATCGCATTTTTTGTGATAGACTATCTTACTTCTATATGTATATACATACAGAAGTAAGATAGTCTATCACAAAAAATACAATGTAATCACGCCAAACGTCGTACTGCATATGTTGCCCCAAATCTACTAACAAAATAAAGCAGCCTAAAAAATTATCCAGTTTTATAGAATTGATACTAAACAGAAACAAGACGTATTGCTTTGACTGAGAATCAAAACTAAAAAGTAATATTCATTGTATAAATCTAAATAGTAAACTGACAAAAGAAACTCACCGACAAAACGCCTTTATTCAATGATCTACAATGGAGACTCGTATTACTTTACTATGATTCAAATGTTTAGCAGAAAGGCCAGACATATTAAACGATTCAACCGTAAAGACTAGGCAGTTGAGTTTCTCTCCAGATTCGTACGTATTGATTCGTACTCGTAATAAAATCGTTAGTAAGTACTCTTTTGCTGGCCCATACGAATAAATGACTTTAGATTTTGACTTTATCTGGGTTATAAACGACATACTTGTATATAGGTTACATAAGAAATAACAAAAATTTTACAGTTTGGTGTAATCGAACGAAATGGAATCAGCCAGACGGGATGATGTCACGGCGCTCGCGGCGGAAGCGGGCGCGCGCCGTGTTTCCGCCGTTGCGCTCGCGCTAACTTGATCACCGACTGTTGATGGGAGTTCCTTTCCGATCAGCCGCTCGCTTTTATACCGGGCTTACATTCAGCCAATGGTAATGAGCAGGAAATTGTACATGAAATTACCAGCGAGGATGTAAACGTGTCATTATTGTTGCGCTATGTTGTGTTAGTGCTGTAAGCGAGTGCTTAGTCGGTCGTCGTGACAATATTTGGCGGGGGCTTTCGTTCTGCAGTGGACGTCTTTTGGTTGGTGTTAGTACTAATTAAACAAAATTACACTGAACTTTACGTATTTAGAGGTATTTCGTATTAATATTATAAATGTGAGAGTTTCGATGTTTGTTACTCAATCATGCAAAAAGGGCTGAATGGAATTTGGCATACAGGTAGTTTAAAACCTAGATTAACACATAGGACACTTTTTTCCGGAAAAAATTTAGGTTCCTGTCCAACGCTTGCGAAGTCGCGGGCAGAAACTAGTTAGCGTATAAAATGAATCATGTAAGAAAAAGCACATTAATATACATATACAAGCTGACGATTCTTGTCTGTTTTACTTTGGCCACTCGATAGATACGGTGATAAATGAAGCACAGCATGATTTACATATACTAAGCACTTGGCTGAAGTCACTTACCCAACAGTCAATGTTTCAAAAACCAACTATATTATTTTCGCCGCAAAAAAGAAAATAATTGCTGACCACAGGCATCTAACAATTGACGGCAACATTATAACTAAAATAAACGAGCAAAAATATCTAGGTATAGTTCTTGACAAACACATTAATTGGAAGCCTCATATAACCAAGACCTGTACCACACTCTCTTTTGTTGACCGGTGCGCTACGAGTCGTATCTGGATGCTTACCGCGGCGAGTAAAATATACCATATATAACTCTTTGATAAAGTCTCGTCTGAATTATTTGATTGAAGTCTGGGGGTTAGCAGCCAAAACTATTTTGAAAAAATTACAAACAGCGCTCTTTTCAAATGTTTTATTTTATATTGTATTTTCTCTGTAAGTGATTTTTTGTAATCTCTTGAGAAAAAAAATGACTAACCGTAATATTGTTTTTAAAACGAATCTAAAATTCAAAAGACATATTTCACTTCCTAACAAGAGCTCACTCAATTCACTCTGTAACTGTAAACATATAAAAATTTCATTCATTACCGCCTGTCATTACCCACCCTCAGCAACAGCAATAAAAGCGAGAGTTCATTACCGGTGTTGCGTTGTTATTTTTGGAACGGAAACGACTCGTGCGCATCCGTTCATTGGGGGTCCTGCGTTCGCGTCTATGGATCTAAAAATAGATTTACTTATTTTATTGTTTGAAATGATGAATGTTTGAAATTAATCTTAGGTGGTAATATTAAACACAATGCGCGAGAAAATATTTAAGCTGAAAGTTATAAAGATACACAATGTGCATGATATGTAACAACACATTTTCAGTTCTGTGATTTTGGCTATATTTAAAAAGTGTGCCTGGTATAATTGGAATTATTTAATTCGAATAATTAAGAACGGCGTGCGGTGTATGAGACGAAATATGAGAGTGGACGAAGCCAGAGAGGTATGTAAGGAAATAACCTGTTCGAACTCTGTACTCTCTGCCTACTACGCAAGGGATCTGACGTGATGATATAGATAGAATAATTAGGTCTATACTTAACTGTCAAATTACAAGTAGTTAAATAATCTTTTAAAATATATTTAGTAAATGTAAACTCAGCGCACATAAATGGTGTCGTCAACACAATTTATGTCAGAAAACTACTCAAACGAAATTGCAGGTACAATTTGTAACATACTAAGTTAAAATCACTGTAATTTTAAATACAACTATCCTAAAATAATAGCAACAGGCCGTGGAAAGCTAACATAGTCCGCAAAATGTCAAAATGTGGGTGAAGAATGTAGGCGTGACGCCCACATGCAGTCATCGATGTTAGATCTCAGTGTAATAGGAAGCTAACTCAATTTCAGACTTCTGATTGAATTCATAAGAACTTCTCAACTAAGCAATAGATATTCGTCATGGTTTTGCTATAAAAGCCTGTTTTAAAAAAGTTCTTTTTACACCGTCACGCCTATATTCCCCAGCGGGGGTGGCAGAGGTGTACTGACTACACCCACGTTTGCCGACGATGTTAAGTCCCATGTAATAGGGGGCGAGCCTATTGCCATATACCGGGTACAATTCCAGACTCCGACCTCGTACTGGGAAGTTTTCGTTAGAAAAACTACACTTGTCCGACCTAGGATTTGAACCCAGGACTTCGTGATCACAAAGCGATGCGCTTTGCCACTAGACCAACGAGGCAGTCTTCTTTTCAATGTTTTAAGTTCTTTTTAAATTAAAATTATTCTACAAAGTTTATTATTATCATTTTATTAATTTATTGACATACAAAACAAGTATCATCAATATAATTTTTTAGTATTAATCTTCATAGCAAACCACAATAAATGGGTATTTTAGTATTATCTCTAAATATTGTCAGATTATTGTGGATCAGATAAGCTTCTACTTCCGAAGTTCGCACCAAAGTTGAAACTCCGTTCGGAATACCGTACCCGCGACGAAGAAAATACAAAAAAAAATATATATTTCGAGAGAGAATCGGAAAGTTGGGGAAAATTTCCCGCTAAGGATTTCGTTTAGCCGCCGGTTGACAGTTCTGCAGTAAGCCGAATGCCAACAGAAAATCAAACCTACTATGTGTCTTAATAGAAATTGTTTGTGATTCCTATCAAAGCACATTTTTATTCTTATAATTTCTATCTAGATATCTATTTCATCACGTCAGGGCCCATATTCTATATAAACAATTAAACATGTAACGCGGCTCGTTACGATACCATCATAAAACGATTGTTTAATGGTTCTCCAGTAGCTTACAGAATATCATTTATCGTAATGTGCCCCGGTTGGTCATAGGGAATATGGTCATAGGGATGTAGGAGTGGACAGATAGAAATGAGTTTCAACAGGTTCTTTCCGATGATTAAAATAACAATAATTTTTCTTAAAAAAAATATTGCATTGTTTTGCTCTTGGAAGAAATTAAGGCTTGTCAGTTGGTTACAGAACAAAGAATAATAACAAAATAATAATATAGTGTGAGAGGGAAAGAAATAAGTTACCAGTTGTGTTACTGCTTATCATATATATTCTAATGTCATTTACTCGTACTAATCAGTGGCAGATAATGGCTAAAATACACTACGTCCTAAGATAAAGCCCATTCCAAACAAGCATATTCCAAATATCCTATTTTTTTACCAAAGCTTCCCAACTCCATTTTTTATTTAATTAGATTTGACATTCCCAAACTCCATTCCCATTACGATACTTAATATGTCCCAAAACTTTACCCTGCCTGTTCGCCAATAATCCTTTTGTAACAAACCAGTTTGACAGATGGGGATTCTATTGTTGGGATTTTCTCTTTTTATCGCGTCTTCAATGAATAATGGAATGTGTCGTAAATTTTGAAATTAATCTCCTTATATGACACGGTGTCGCCTTGAAATTACAGATCATGATTCAGAATATTTGAAAGATTTATGTTCGTATGTGTAATTGTTATTTTTATCTGTCAGTCTTTTGATACAAAATGACCCATACAGAATGTGATCAGGTGATTATCCAAATTTTTGTTTTTTTTTCAATACTAAAGCTACCTATAGTCTGAACAGAACGCCTAACCAAGTGGCAAGGATTTTGTTTCTATTGTCTTGGTGCAGTAGATAGCGCTTTGTTTTGACCACATGAATTTTCGTTGTAGACTGTAGAAATTAACTTAGCTACAGGCATTGACATAGAATCGATTGTTTAATTTTGGAAAGCCACTAGAATAAACATTATATAGTAATATGTACTCCATTCAGCGTCAGCTATTGCTAAAGTAACAGCAAAACTTGGTGGAATAGCCGCAACAGCTTTGCTTCCCAATTGTTCTAGCCGATACGACATTCAATTCAGCAATTTTGCGAACTGGCACGTACGGTACTGTAATTCTTTCGTCGTACTTTCCCAAGCTTCCTATTAATGTTTCGCTAGTTTTATTCTGGATACTGGGAAATATCTCGACGATCGCTTAGTTATGGTCCGAGTGTACGTTTTCTCACGTTCTCTTGTAGGAATCATAACCAAATTACGAATTTCGAGAAATCTGAAGGTAAAAACTAAAAATAGAACCTACATGATCTCGTTTAAGGCAAACATTTCACTTTCCTATCTGCCAAGAAAACTTGATCAAAGGTTGAAGTAAAATCAGTCATAGAATATTATTCTATTAAGCTTCATCCAAACCTATAGAAACTTCTAAGTCCGATGTTTTATTAAAAATTCTGCCTCGTATTTCTAATAGTGCAAGTGCAGTAAAAAAATTCAGTAGTAAAAAGGTCGCCCTGTCTTAAATTGAGACCTAACATTGTCCGCGAAATGCGGGTGCACACAATATTCCTCTGCTATATACCCCCCTTTGGGCAATATATGATGGTGCTTATTATTTTTTTTAATATACATTACAATTGTCCTTTCTATGCATCACTTGAATCGGTTTAAATACTACCTACCCCCACGAATCACTTAGATAATTTAAGTTCTATGTAACGGATAGTAAAGATATCACAACTTTTTTTGGACATATTGTTCTACATGTCTTACGAGAACTTGGTAAGTTCTCTTCAACATATGTATATTCGAATACGCATATAATTTCACCGCCGTCTGCAAATCTTATTTCAGTAGAAAAGGTTGATTTTAACGTTATTTACTCGCGGAACAGCCGAGAAAATTATGCGGAGGGGACTACGGTCGTGATGGAGAGACTGTCTGAAGCATTACTATACCGAATCAATTTCAACACCCTTACTAAGGTATTGAGATAACTGAAGGTATTTTCATTAGATATATGTTATGTCGTTTCCTTTAGCGTGCACTGTAGTTTAAACAGCTTGAATAGTTTTACCACATAAGGTTTCGTTATATGTATGTATATAAAATAACCCTACCTAACTTTACCATATAAAAGCAAAATCAAAAGTTTTTTGTTCATGTAGACCAAAAGGCACTTATGAATAGTCAAAAAGAGAAAATTATTTAATAATTAAGACTCTACCACCCGTTCGAAAAGTCATTCCTGTGAAGAAGAAGGGCAAGAAACTCCATGGTTACTCTTTTTAAAAATAAAGTTTTACAATGCGAAAGTGAAAAGATATAGGTACCGGGGAAGACCTAGACTATCTTACCATGACCAAATAGACCGGGTCTTATCTGAAGGACAAGTCAGGGGTCTCCGTAACCGGCGAGTGTGTATGAGACGAACTATGATAGTAGAGGAAGCCAGAGAGGTATGTAAGGAAAGAGCCTGTTGGAACTGTACTCTCTGCCTACCCCGTAAGGGATCTGGCGTGATGATATAGATAGATAGATAGATAGAAAGTTTTACAATTCTTTTTGTGTACATTACATTCATGGGGTATGGATGAACAATGCAGAATGAGCTAAATAGATGTGCTTAAGTATAAATAAATCATAAGTGTACTTAGATCTATGGTATCAGTCTGTATCTACATAGTCCTCTCATTTACAAAATAGAGATTTTGTAAAGGTATATAATAAAAGTATAATAATAATAGTAAGAGAAAAAAGGGATACTACTATAAAATATGTAAAGAATGAGTACAAAATAATTGGTTATAGCTCCAGTGTGATGCTGAACGAGACAAAATTCAAGAGTACTACGGTATATTTTTAATAAGTCAAAGAATAGAGGACGGACCAGTCCCCACCAGCAGCACCGGTTCATGAGTATAACTTGAGAAGCAGCCATCACTCTCATCGACCATATTAGAGGGTAAAGAGTGACCCACTCCACAGAGCCGCCACTAGCAAAGACATTTTAGTGAGCATGACCAATCCACGACCCTGTCGACATCGTCCGAAAATAATATTTAAAATCAATGAACGCTCGCTTGGCAGGACACGCTACACTTAACATTATATTCTTATGAACTTCAGGAATTTGTATAAAGGCATTTTTATCATTTATTAAATCATTTACAGTATAATAATTATCCTTAACTCATTAGTGAAAATTGAATATAACTTTAAAATCTGTCAAGTGGCAAATCTAACATGGGCTTTGGTATCCTATTGTAGCAGCAAATACCGACTCCTACTAAGGAAGTGAATACTTTTTTAAACTTAAAAATTGGTAATACAGGTTTATATTTATGTCTCGTTTAGTTTATGAACTTCGCTCACTTTATCAAATAAATGGATATTCTTGCGTATGTTCATAATATGAATGTATGCGAGTGCAATAGAGTATAATATTAGAAAATACTTTCATCAGTGGCATCTGTAAATCAATAAAGTATGGGGAATATTTTTTTGTACCCGAGTGTAGAAAAAGGCAATGTTTGTTTTCTACTGTTTTCTTTTCCTCTACAGTAATATTTTTGCAGTCGAGTTTTTATTTAATTTAATAATTAACCGTGCTGATATACTTTACTTTTATTATCGATCGTTTTGTATATAATATTATTTAGTGCCACATGTCAGTTTCAACTTTGAAATTCGGAAAATAAGGTCTCTTTGATACGCAAATGGTAGCGGCCGCGGTAGAAGCCGCGACTTTATCGGCACGAATAATTTCCTATTACAAGCATACACTAAACCGGTTTTCCAATTTTCCAAAGTAAACAGCCGCTCAATTGAGTCTTCACGCAGTACATTCATAGACGGGCTAAAGGGGTGGTTAATACGATTTTGTTGGACTATAGAAATCTGATTTTGTTGGTGCTTAATACTTGATTGGATTTTCGATAGCTTTCAAATTGAGACTTTGAATTAAACCTAAATATACAGCTTGTTATTCAAAATGTTTCACCATTCCACGAGACAGGCTTTGCCTAGTGTGGAAGGCACCAGTACTTCGAGCTTCTCATGTTCCTTTTATCTAATGTATAGATTTTAAGGATTCGAAGGTCCCTAATTTTTGGAAATTATTAAAAATTTAAAATTGGTTCATATATTTATTTTGTTAGGCTTTTAACTGTGGGCTCCAAAAAGGTGACTTAATAGAAGTATATTTCACATCAATTAAGTACCTTATAATCAGAGCGATATTTAACAGCAGCTCCCCCTAATTTTTTAAACGTTTCTAGTGTAAAACAACCCACTCTTGCTATTTCCACTCTCATAGTCTCATACACGTCCCTCGGATAGGGAGACTTAAAACTTGTTGATCACACGATTGACACTGTTATATTTGCTCTAAATATATCAATCAAACTGTTTTTACTTTGAAATGATCCAAACTTACTCAAATCTCTTCATATACCGAGTTTTTAAAATGTTCAATATTTTGCCTGTCTCTCCCATCTCATGACGTATTTTTATCATATATTCATTCTTATCTTTTCAAAATTTTCATCACAGTTAATTTCTATATTACTAGACACCATGATCCTGGAGTCATCTCATTCCACCAAAAGCCGCTTATCTCCCACAATAATAACTACAGATGCTAATAATAACCAAGTAGCTTACGCAGACCGAAATAATTCCGGAAATAGCTGACAGAATATCTAAGTTATGGTGTGTCTTAGGCAACTAGTGAGGGGAGTAACGAGTAGAAGATGTTGTTGTCATTTTTGGTAGGTGGATATAAAATGATAAATAAATGCCTCAATTCATGTGTCTGAAGGAATGAGGTATATTTAGCACATCCATATTTAACCAATTAACGACCAAAGTATTTTAGTTCTACTGTGGCCAACCAGTATCTATTCGTCGGGTACATTATTGAGCATGACAGGAACTAAGAACTATTTTGTAAATGAAATTACACTGAGATGGAAATTTCTAGATGAAAAGTGACAATGAACCTAAATATATATATCGCTGATACAGTAAAAGCCTATTCACTCTGAAATAGGCTCAGGAGATGGAGGTTCGCCCAAGGTCCGAATCGGTACGATCGGGCTAAGCCCTGCCTCCTCGCAACGCAACTCCGGGTAACATACTGGAACACGCAGTCATCCCTACCAGAATAGTCAAACCGCCAAGCGAACCAGTGGTCGCAGTGGTGGTAATTCTAATTTAAATAGGCCTTTTTTAAATTAGAATTATTCATTCAATTGTGCGCTTATATTTTCCGTCCTGAACAGTATACATATGAAACTTCTCTAGAATTAAATAATTCAACATACAAACAATTTTTTTTTTAAAAACTAGTCAACTAAAACTTTCTCTTGATTACATTTCAACCTTGCCCATCCTTAGTCAGCACCTCGTTTAGTTTAACAGCCTCGTTTGCCCTGAATAGACAATTTCCTTACACTAGAAGCTATTTCAGAGAGCGACATAGACGATTAATCATTTTTTGTTTGCGATGACAATACAATAAATATAAGCCTGACAGTGGATTAGAGTTGACATTATTATTTCCATTAGACTGTGACAAAATCATAAATTAGAATTTACATGAAATTTCCTATGAGATATACGTCCCGTAATTTGTGGATCATGTCTGGAATCATTTGAACTCACACAAGTATGTTAAAGATATATAATTATATCTTGAACGTACTTGTGTGTATATGTGTGTGTGAATGATCTACGCTGTTGGCCGAGGGGCTTTTACAGTTTCACCGTTGAATAGGCTTTCATTAAACTACTAAATTAAATTAAATTTCTCTTGCATTCGAAGACATTATTACTGTTTTATATATCTATTGTTTTGAGTAGTAATGGAGTAATAACCATTATGAGTTAGCATATGCGTATGAATGAAATAAATGGTAGGAACAATGTGATAAAAATTTACTTTTCAATTTCGTTTAAAACCCCATCGTGATTGGTATAAAAACCATTACTTCACTGTTCAGAGTAGAATATTTAATCGATTTCATTACCATCGTACCATCCGACCACCACAACCAACTTGTTATAACTAATCGACATTGGTGGTAATTACAATAATGGTTTAACTTCGTAGCAGATCGCTATCATTAAAAATTAGGAAAAGACGAACAAACCAACGAACGTTAATAACAAAAAGAAGCAACAACCAAGTTTGACTGCCTAATATAAAAATATAAGATTTTCATTTCGAAGTCAGCCCTCCTTTTTTAAAAAATTGGTTCACCTAACATACTAGCGACATCGCATAAATCTTAAGTCTTAAGATTTAAAATTAAGATACATGTCGAGACTAGACATCTGATGTTCATAACTTGCGGTATTCATAGCACCACTATATGTTTTTATAATATTAATTAATAAATGGAATCAAAGTATGCGAAAAACAAAAACCTTATTATGTTTAATTAATTACGACATTATATATGTGGGATCGTTTTTGAGTAAAAGCGGGATGAATATATCGAACTTCTTTATTTTTTCCTTCACAATCACTTCGTATACGTCTTAACAAATTTACCATCCTCCTCTTTCTCCCTCTAACCTTAAGCTCCTATCTCTTTCTTAACCTAATAGAATGTTGCCACTGCAATGAGATTAGATAATAATAATGGGAAAAACAAATTTAAAAACGTAATAAAAATAACACTCCCCACACGGCCATCCTGGTTATTCATCTGGCCCAGATGAACTATTTTCATCTACGACCCAAGGCTTCATAAGGTCAGCCGAGCTGGTGGTGTTGATGGGACCTTCACTGTCGCCAACTTTCCTTACAGCGTACCGATCATGGTGTCTCTTTGCTACTACTTCGTAAGGCCCCAGAAATTTTGGGTACAGCTTACTTCCTTGAGTGAATTGAGTTCGCTTAATAGCAACCAGGTCACCTACTTCGTAATCTATAGCCTTTTTTCTCTTTCTATTGTAACATCTGACATTCTCCTCTTGTATCTTCTTGATACATTCTTTGGCTTTAATTCTTAGTTCATTCCGTTTCTCACTGTAATTCTGTATTTCCTCTTCTTGTATCAATTCCATAATATCTCCATTCTTGTCTTTCATCTTTGTCCCCAAAAGAAGTTCAAAAGGCGTCATACCAATACTTCTCTGGTACGTGCTATTCAAACAGCGTTGTACTCCTGAAACTCGTCTATACCATTTTGTCGGATCATCAGCACTAAGCTTACTTAAAACGCTTATGATTACTTGGTGGATTCTCTCGACTTGGCCATTTCCCCGTGGCTGTCCAGTAGTAATCATGTAATGAGAAATGCCTTCCTCTTTACAGTACTCTTGAAAATTTGTTGATGTAAAGGCGGCGTTACGATCTGAAATAATCTTCTGTGGTGAGCCGAATGTTTGTTGTTGGATTCTTAACTTATCCAACGTCTCTTCTGTACACAAAGTTCTCGTTGGGTAGATCCAGGTGAATTTTGTGAATCCATCCACAACAGTTAGGATGTACTTGTATTTCTTATGGGTTGATGTCAACGGACCAAGGTGATCAATATGATACGTCGACAGCGGAACATCTCCTTTTTCCAACGAATGTAAGTATCCTTCTTTCTTTCCTTTCTTATGCGAAATAAGAATGCATTCTACACAATTATCAATAACCTTTCTTATCTTTTCTTTCAGGTTCTCTATGTAGTATTCTCTATTTACAAGTTCTTCCGTCTTAATTATTCCAAAATGTCCATGTTCGTGTTTCTTTCTTATGATTTCGTATTGCATCTTCTTTGGGACTACAATAAGTCTCGTACCATCCTTTTCTTTACAAAGTTTTCCTCTTTCTATAAGATAATCTTGATAGGGTCCTTTTTCTAACATTTTCTTTAACAGGTTGGTATGCGGGTCATCGTCTTGTGCTTTCTTAAGTCGGGCTGTAGTTTCCGTTAATATCATACAAATCGGATTTCTGCTTAACGCGTCGGCATGTTTAAGTCTTGTTCCAGGTCTATGCTCTATTTCGTAGTTATACTCTGCAAGAAGTAGGGCCCAGCGCGCAACACGCGGAGGTAAGTCCTTCTTCTGTAACGTCTTAGTCAAAGCAGAGCAGTCTGTGATAATTTTAAATCGTATTCCTAACAGGTACACGCGGAATTTTTTCACCGCTTCGGCAATTGCTAATATCTCCAGGTAATAGCTATGATAGTTTCTTTCGGTAGGTGTCGTCTTTTTGCTCATATAATAGATTGGATGCATCTGATTGTCTGTTGGGCTTTTCTGTAATAAAACAGCTCCATAGCCTTCTGCGCTTGCGTCTGTATGTAGCTCCGTCACCAAATCAGGATCATAGATACGGAGAACGGGTGAGCTGCACAGTATGTTTTTTAACTCATTGAAAGCCTTCTCACACTCATCACTAAAATAAAATTCTGCGTCTTTCTTTAGTAGATTAGTCAGTGGCCTTGCAATTATCGAGTAATTCTTAATGAATTTTCTGAAGTACCCGGACAGTCCTAAAAATGACTGAAGGGACTTTAAATTGTTAGGTGTCTTAAATTTTGAAACAGCTGCAATCTTTTCTTTTGAAGGTCTTACTTTGTTATCCTTAATAATGTAGCCTAGGTACTCTATTTCTCTCCTCATGAATAAGCATTTGCTCCAATTAAACATTAAACCATATTCTCCAGCTCTCTTAAAAACTTTTATTAATTTCTCTAGTCCTTAATCTTGTGTTTTACATGGTATAGCTAGATCATCTAAATACGCTAGAACGGTACCGTCTGAAATGAGGTCTTGAAAGATGTAATTGACGTATCTTTGGAACACCGATGGTGCCGTACACAAACCAAACGGCATTTTTATAAATTCATATTGCCCTCGAGGCGTTACAAAGGATGTGTATTTTATGCTGTCGTGGTGAACGTTTACATGTAAAAATCCATTCTTCAAGTCTAATGTCGTAAAAACTTTTGCACCTTTCAGTCTGTCTATCTGATCTTCGATAAGCGGCAATGGGAATCGATCTCTTATAATTTTCTTATTTAGTCTTCTGTAGTCTATACAAAGTCGGTATGTCCCATTCTTCTTTTTCGCCAGTACAATAGGACTTGAGTAATCTGATTTGCTTGGTCGTATAATCTTCTGGTCTAACCATTCTTTTATTTGGTCGTCAACTACTTTCATTTCCAGAGGTGATAGTCGTCGTGGACTCTGGTGAATTGGGTCTTCGTCCGTGAGTATTATTTTCATTTCAATATTCGTTTCTTTCTTTGCTTCGTTGGGTTTGTACTCCTCTATCATCTTAGTTATCTTTTTTTCAATTTCTTTGTTTTCACAGCCTTTAAGATCAGTGACCTTCTCTTCAGCCAATATAGTTAATTGTAAAATCTTCTCAAGAAAAATGCCATCTGCCGTAAAATTAACTTCGAAGTCTTTCAGGATAGGATTCCCTAATATAACTTTGACAGGTATAGCATCATCTTTGACTACATGGAATTTAATGTCGGCGTAGTAATCATCAATTATAAGTATGGCATTCAAAACTCCTTCAGTACGTAGTTCTTTTCCAGCAATTCCAGTCAAATTAATCGTGAAATCTCTATTATAGCTTGATTTGTCTTTCAGAACGTTCTTAACTTCGGAAATATTGATCAAATTAACGTCACTTCCGGTATCGATCAAGGCTATCACTTCAACATCATTAATCTTTATCTTCTTGTATGGAGTTTTAACTTCTTCTGTCTTTTCTGTAATATCTTCTATCTCTTTTGTAGTATTTATTTTTATGTTTGAATTATTTTGGATATTTAGGGTATTCTTAGGTTTGTTTGTACACTCCGGTCCCTTATGTCCAAATTCATTACATCTGAAGCATTTGATACCCTTCTTACAAGCTGGTGCTTGATGATCTAAGTCACCGCAGTTAAAGCATCGCTTGACGTGGTAGTTCCTCTGAATTTGAGGACGTTGAGGAGTCGTGTTAGACGTAATAGGGCGGTTGGACATTTTCTTCTTCATATTGCTGTAGTTCTCTAACTTCTTACGGAAATCTCTAAGGTTTGATGCACCATACAACATAGATTTATTAGACTCACTGTCTCGGATGCCATCGATAACATATTCTATAAGCGCATCGTCTTCAATTTTACCGTGAAGTGCGCATTCCTTCATGTGGAGAAAATACTGCTGGTGCGTCTCATCACTTTTCATTTTTCGTGAACTGAGTTTTTTATGTATAGCAGCACTATTTAGTTTAGGACCAAATTCTTCTTCGAGTTCGTTCTTTAACTTTGACCAATCTTTCACACCTCCTAGTGACCGTAAAAATAACTTGGCAGTTCCACTAAGCAGGCGTTTTGCATAGATAAGTTTTTCAGTTTCAGTCCAGTTCATCAATTGTGCCGTATCTTCCAATTCGTCAAACCATAATAATATAGGGTAAGTATCATCGCCAGTAAAAGTTGTCATTGACTTCTCCAAATCACGAAACGGGATATAAGGTGGGTCATCATGAGTGTCCCGATCTTCTGCTTCTTTAATATCCTTCTTCGGCGGCATCTTGAATGGGTAAGTAGTTTAGTCTTGAATTTTCAAAATAAATCAATCTTCTTATAAAATCTTCTTAAATCGTAAGTGTGGCCAACATCTTATATTCGTCATAGAACCTTCTTCTTAATACGTTAAATCTTCTAGTCTTAATATTTGCGAAATCTTCTTATCATCATAATAACCTCCTTCGTAAAACGTGAATAATCATTACTCGTAAAGTCCGGTAATCGTAATAATTGCCGTCTTGAAACTAATATTTTTATTTCACCTTCGTATATTCGTTCATAAAAAATATTAATTTATGACGTAATAAACAGCGTCCCGTAACATTTTCTAAACAGTTCGTGCATCGGTGAACCATAATTCGCGTCCCGAAGCATTCGGTGCAGCGACAATCCGTGTCGGTAAAGAAGTCTCACGCGCTCAATTTCTTGAATGAATTCGAACGAACCGTTGTACTATCTTCGTTTTGTTCGAAATCGGGTCGGTAAAGCAGATTCAAAATGACTTGCCAGTTGTTCGTATTTTGTGGATAGTATCTTCGTGAATCTTCATAATTCTTCCTCACTGATACTTTTCTCGATCCCGGACGAGCCCCCAAAAAGTTGTGGGATCGTTCTTGAGTAAAAGCGGGATGAATATATCGAACTTCTTTATTTTTTCCTTCACAATCACTTCGTACACGTCTTAACAAATTTACCATCCTCCTCTTTCTCCCTCTAACCTTAAGCTCCTATCTCTTTCTTAACCTAATAGAATGTTGCCACTGCAATGAGATTAGATAATAATAATGGGAAAAACAAATTAAAAAACGTAATAAAAATAACACTCCCCACATATATACATACATATATATATATATATATATATATATATATATATATATATATATATTTGTTTATATAATAATTATATATATATAATAATTATATATTTTTATTATCATCGTGTAAGTCCTCATCGCCTTTATCATCCTCATCATATCCATTATCATTGTCTGAATCCTTATCGTCGTCATCATTATCAGTGTCCAAATCATAATCCTTGTCGCCGGTTCCATTCCCTGATTTTCGATCTATATTAGTGGTGGACGCATTTTCGCTAGTGTTTGCATGGATGGACCCTGAATCTACCTCAATAGATAGTAAGATTAGCGTCAGACACATTACTACCTGCGGACATAAGGAATTACAAGTTAATAAATAGGTTTTATCACTGTTTTCTGGTCACCCGGCTTGTTTAATGTTATGATAGATAGAGGATAGGTTGTTTGTTGCTGCATTTAAGTCAAAAAATGTTGATTTGGACGTGCAGCTGGATAAAATAGTAAAATTATTATAGGCGCAAATTAATAGTATCTATGTTAATACTGTTACTACTTTACTTACTGTTATTACTCTATATGCCGCATTTTACGATACCCACATATGGGCTATTTTGAATGAACAATATCTAAAATTATGACCAATAATTTAGAAGTTATTTTTAAGAAGTCACGCAAATAATAAATAATAAAATTACTGCAGATGGATTTCTAAGATAAATATAAAAATGGATCATCATCAGATTTCTTTTTCCGATACACAAAACATAGGATTTGAACCCAGGAGATCTCGTGATCCCCAGCCACACCATGCCTTACTAGACCAACAAGGCAATCAAAGGAATGATTTGAGTTTATTTATTGTTTATAAAAAAAAATTGTTATTACAAAACTGTTAATTGGTGATAGTCCAGAGTACGAATTCTTAATTTCTTTATTATAACAAAACTGTAGTTTTACTTACAAGTACTATCAGCTTCATGATGAGCCCTTGAAGTGTTTACCTTTACACTGACGCTGTGAAACTAGAATACGTTTTATATGCCTGAATATTTTAATATAATTCAAGCGCTAATTCGCTGTATCATTATTTAGGAGCAGATAAATAGCTTAATTCATGCGAGTGATAACACTAATTAGACTTGTTTTTAAAATTCAGGCCATTGAATATTTTTAGGGAAAAAATACAGTTTCCTTTAGAATCCTTACCTAGTTGGTAAGGATTCCAAAGGAAACTGCATTTTTTGCATCTTACCACCTACTCATGAATCAAAATAGACTGTGTATATCAAAGAACATAATTTTGCACACTGAAAAGTCTTTGCTTACGGTGGGTATGTGTACTGGGTAATGACAAATAAAATATATTATAGATTTGGCACAACACAAAAAAAAATTGAGCTATTTTCATTTTAGAACTAAAATGGCGGTATATTTTTCACCAATTACAATAAGTCAGGCACATGTGACAGAGAAATTAAGAAACTAAAATTTTGGATACTAAAAAAAGTTAATAAAATATAGAACTAGCTTCAAAATGTAACGAGCGCCATATAGTTTGTTTCATGTCCGTATATTTAGGTAAATAGGTCATTGGTAATAACGTTGGGACGTACGTTACTAATTGTTGGGAATGATACTGACTGTTGAGACAAATATCGTATATTTGTAACGATAATAGTTTTATATAATTTAAAGGTTTACGACATACCCCGATAGATGGCGATGCACCGAAAATGAATAATAGACCAGGAAAACTAGCCCGCGGTTTTAAATTGTTCAGAAGATTAATAACTATCGGTTAGTTTCGATGTAGCGTCAACCTTGCCACAGTGGAACAGTTTCGTTTATTCCTTAGTTCATACGGAGGTTATTTAATCTTTCGTTCCTTGTAGTAGAAATATAATTTCTTCATATCTTGGTCGGCATGAGGCGCTCGTAGCGGTGTGCTTGACCGCGGTGTTCTTAGCGATTATGTATGGATCTCTATCGTAAAGCATCTCTGCTAGTGTTGCGGACCCATCGATAGCTGACCTCGTAAATCAGTCATAATATCGATAGGACTATCGATTGTATAATTACCACGTGGCAATTAAATCGATACTATAGATTATATCGATTTCATAAATTGAGCAATACTATTGATAAAGGCGATATTATCGATAGTATCGATACTATTTTGCCCGATACTATCGATAGTATTGCTAAAACCAGTAGTTGATGACGTAAAACTATGAAAAGTGGCGATACTTTATGCATACATCGATAGTTTAAGGCTATCGATAGTCCTCATATTTTCGATACTATTGTTCCTAAATATAAGGTAATGTAGGTCGTCAATAGAAAGGGAGATTGAATTCTAGTGCTTCGTTTTTGTACATACGTTGTTATAACAAAAGGTTAAAAAACTTGGTTCTATATTTCGTCCTATTTAATTAATATAGTAATTCTTTATGTTCGTAGGTAACAATATGTCTGGCGGTAATCTAACTAACTATCGAGGTAGATTCTGGGTCCATCCACGCTCCAAACACAAGCAAAAACGCGTCCACCCCTAATGAAGATCGAAAAACAAGGAAAGGATCCGACTACAAGAATGATGATTGTTGGTCCGATGACGACAACAAGGACGATGATAGCTGTGATGTTGATAATGATAATAATGACGACAGCGATAAGGATGATAAAGATGATGACGATAAGGAAGACAAAGATAAAGATGACAATGATGATGATAACAAGGATGTTGAGGATCAAAATGACAATGACAAGAGTGATGATGATGATAAGGATATCAAAGATAAGGGTGATGATGGTGATAAGGGTGACAAAGATAAGGATGATGATGATGATTATAAGGATGACAAATATAAAGATGATGATGACAAGCATAACAGAGATAAGGATTGTGATGATAAGCATAAAAAAGATAAGAATGGTGATGATAAGCATAAAAATGATAAGAATGGTGATTATAAGCATAAAAAAGATAACGATGACAAAGACAAGATTGATGATGATGATAAGGATAACAAAGATAATGTTGACGATGATAATAAGGATGACAAAGATAAGGATGATGATGATGATGATAAGGATAATAAAGATAAGGATAACGATTGCAACAATGATAACAAATGGAAAAAGAATAACTAAAAAAATGCAAGTGCGAGGGTACTTGAAAATATAAGTACTAACAAATTCCGAATATTTTTGTAAATTGTTGCCACTCGTATGTATCTGAAACGGAAAGGCTTAAAAAATGAAACCTAAAAAACAAAATATAAATTTACATTAGATTCACGGGATATTTATTTATTAAAGAAATCCCTTTACACATAACGAAACCATCAGCCATCTTGCTACTATTTTACACAGACTTGACCATTACTTGTTTACATTAAATCTTAACGTTAACCCCTGTGTCAACAAGAGCTATAAACAGAGCGTTAAAATTTACTTATTTACTCTTCAAATTTACACTCAAGCTCCGTCAGCCAGGTTGTCGGCGGCAGTTAGCATTAATAATCATGATCTAAGATATGTTAATGGAGCAAATACTACGGCCTTAAAGTCAATCCTAGTAAGACTCAGGTAATTATTGTTGGTAGCTCCAGATTTACTGGACGCGTTGACTGGTCCAACTTCCCCAAATTATGTTTGATGTGATTACCATACCAGTAAGTAATACTGTAAAAATTTTAGGGATTTACATTGACACCAATCTGACATGGGGTCCGCAACTGCAAGAACTCAGTCGTATTTTTTTTGCATCCGCTGGCTCAATGAGGAGCTTACGCATTTTTTTCCTACAGCCACTAAAATTGCACTCGTACAATCCTTTCTTCTTCCTATAATCGTTTATGCAGACGCTGGCTATCTAGATCTTACCGAAAACCAACTGATGAATACCACCTGATTACCACCTGATTACTTTTCTTTCTAGTATTTTGTATCTAATCAGGTTGTCTGGAAGAAATGCAATAAGGCCGCCTATTGTATCAATGTCTTATTTCACATTTTGTTTATAATTTTGTAGGTGTACAATAAAGAGTATTCTATTGTATTCTAGTCTATAAATAGCACGTTGAAAGAGTGGCTAAAATGCCATCAGAGTTGCTTAAGTTCTAAAGTCATTAACAATGAATTCCGGTCTCAATCAACGCAATGTAGGCTAAATCTACGAAGGGACTTACTTATAAATAGATAGATAAGAAGTTAATTTGCAACAGAAGGACACACAGTTTTAATTTTAATTTTATTGTAGTCCGTGTGTCACATTAGTACAAAAGGGACACAGCTCAGCGCGGCATTTGCTCGAGCAGTAAAACGCTGATTTTCAAATGCAGCGATGAAATTTATGCGAGAAACTCGTGCAGCGTTACAAACATGAACCCAAAAATTGAACCAATAGTTATCGTGTTAATTCGCGCAGTATGACACAGGTGAACAGGTCTATTATAAGGTTTTTGTTACGCAAACTTTGGTTATTAATTGTTATTATCTATACATTTATTAAAACTGTAACCGAGCCGAATCTGTACATTGAATATTATTTTGAAAATTTTAAATGGGGTTACATTTCCTTATCGATATACGGGACGAAACATTTTTTTTTGGAATTATTGTCTCTCTGTTTTTCTGTCTGTCTATCTGTCGGTCTTTTGGGATTTCAATCACGTAAAAACTACCGACCCGTTCCCGGCTTAGAATAGGACCAACCCATCTCATCCCATCGGGTGTCGTAGAAGGCGACTAAGGGAAAACTAGGGAATGGGCAGCAGCGTTCCCTTAACACTTCTACCATCAAAAACTGCGCTCGCTAACCCGCCTGCCAAGCGTGGCGAGTATGGCAAACACCCCCAATTTATTAAAATGGAAGAAAAAGATAAAACCATGCCCCTAGTCCCCGGCGGTCCTGTTCGTCCTGGCCACGGTAGCAGCTATGGTAACGACAGGACAAGGGGTGCTAAGAATCTCCGGCAGAGATTCGGCTACCACCAACTACGAAAATTGGCCCTGGTGACATACAACGCACGCACTTTGAGGACAGATGAGAAGCTTGTTGAGCTGGAAGAAGAGATAAACAAGTTGCGGTGGAATATTGTTGGTTTATCGGAGGTCCGAAGAAAGGGCGAGGACACGATAACCTTAAAATCCGGCAACTTGTTTTACTACCGGGAGGGCGAACAGCAGTCCCAAGGTGGTGTCGGATTTATCGTCCACAAGTCACTCATAGACAACGTTGTGTCCATCACTAGTGTGTCGAGCAGGGTAGCGTACCTGATACTCAGAATATCCAAAAGATATTCGCTGAAGGTCATACAGGTCTACGCACCGACCTCGGCATACTCAGATGATGACGTCGAAGTAATGTATGAGGACATTAGTAGAGCCATACATACTTCCAAAGCACACTTTACAGTGGTTATGGGTGACTTCAATGCGCGGCTGGGCAAACGGGGCGATGATGAATTGAGAGTGGGGCAATTTGGATATGGGCAGCGCAACCCCAGGGGTCAGAGGCTGGCCGAATATCTGGAGAAGGAGGGACTCTTTATGATGAACTCTTTCTTCCGGAAGCCGCCTCATAGGAAATGGACCTGGATGAGCCCTGATGGTTCCACAAAAAATGAGATAGACTTCATCATGAGCACCAAGCGACAAATATTTAATGATGTCTCCGTGATTCACAGGGTAAAACCCGGCAGTGATCACCGAATGGTCAGAGGCACATTAAATATTAATGTCAAAATGGAAAGATCGCGTCTGATGAAGTCTACGCTCCGACCTTCTTATGCACATATCCAAAACCCCGAGAACTTTCAACTCGAATTGGCAAACCGCTTCGAATTGCTAGACAGCAGCGCATCAGTGGACGAAATCAACAACAGGCTGGTCGAGACTGTCCATACGGTCGGGTCCAAGTATTTTAAGCCCCACCGTAAAAATAGACCTCAAAAACTATCCAACTACACCCGAAACCTCATGGCTGAGCGACGTTCCATGACGCTCCAAACCTCCGATGATGCTAAGTCCTATAGGCAGCTCAATGGACAGATACTGAAGTCCTTGCGACACGATTTACGGTCCTTCAATACAAGGCGTATTGAGGAGACCATAGCACAGAACAAGGGCTCCAAAGTGTTCGCAAGAGACGCGTCTGTTGGGCAAAGCCAGTTGACGAAGCTGAAGACGGAGGACGGAAACGTAACGTCAAATAGGTCAGAGGTGCTCGGGAGATAGAGAGGTTCTATGGGCAGTTGTACACCTCAGTAGCTGAACCTGTTGTTGACTTGGAAAAAGACCCAAGAGCCAAGCTAACCCGACACTACACTGAAGATATCCCGGACATCAGCCTGTACGAGATTAGGATGGCTCTCGAACAACTCAAAAATAACAAAGCGCCAGGCGAAGACGGAATTACCGCAGAGCTTCTGAAAGCGGGCGGAACGCCGGTACTTAAAGTCCTTCAGAGGCTGTTTAATTCCGTCTTGCTCGAAGAGAAAACGCCGGAAGCATGGAACAGGGGTGTGGTGGTACTGTTTTTCAAGAAAGGTGATAACACTTTACTGAAGAATTATAGGCCCATCACACTGCTGAGCCATGTTTATAAGTTGTTTTCGAGAGTCATCACGAATCGTCTCGAACGCAGGCTTGATGACTTCCAGCCTCCCGAACAAGCCGGTTTCCGGAAAGGCTTTAGTACCATAGACCACATACATACGCTGCGGCAGATTATACAGAAGACCGAGGAGTATAATCGGCCACTATGCTTGGCGTTTGTGGACTATGAGAAAGCCTTCGATTCGATCGAGACTTGGGCGGTTCTTAGATCTCTCCAGCGATGCCGCATTGACTATCGGTACATTGAAGTGTTGAAGTGCTTGTATAATAACGCCACCATGTCAGTCCGAGTACAGGGGCAGTGCACGAAGACGATCCCCATAAAAAGAGGAGTAAGGCAGGGAGACGTCATTTCTCCGAAACTGTTTACGGCCACCTTAGAGGACGCCTTCAAGCTCTTGGAATGGCAAGGACTTGGCATCAACATCAATGGCGAATACATCACTCACCTTCGATTTGCCGACGACATTGTGGTCGTGGCGGAGTCGCTGAAAGATCTAGAACGAATGCTCGGTGACCTCAACAGAGTATCTCAACAAGTGGGTCTTAAAATGAACATGGACAAAACGAAAATAATGTCTAACGTCCATGTCGTACCCACCGCACTCACCGTTGGGAACTCTACTCTTGAAGTTTTCGACGAATACATTTACCTGGGACAGGTAGTCCGGTTAGGTAGGTCCAACTTTGAGAGAGAGGTCAATCGACGAATCCAACTCGGCTGGGCAGCGTTCGGGAAACTGCGCAACATCTTCTCATCCAAAATACCTCAGTGCCTAAAGACTAAAGTTTTTAGTCAATGTGTGTTACCAGTGATGATATATGGATCAGAGACGTGGTCTCTTACAATAGGTCTCATAAAAAAGCTCAGAGTTGCTCAGCGAGCTATGGAGAGAGCTATGCTCGGCGTTTCTCTACGCGATCGAATCAGGAATGAGGAGATTCGTAGAAGAACCAAGGTCACCGACATAGCCGTTAAGATTAGCAAGCTGAAGTGGCAATGGGCGGGCCACATAGCGCGTAGATCGGACGGGCGTTGGGGCAGAAAGATTCTAGAGTGGAGACCACGTATTGGCAAGCGCAGCGTGGGACGACCGCCTGCCAGATGGACCGACGATCTTGTGAAAATCGCAGGAAGTCGTTGGATGCAGGTGGCATCGGACCGGTTACGCTGGAAAGTGATTGGGGAGGCCTATGTTCAGCAGTGGACAAGTATAGGCTGAGATGATGATGATGATGAAAAACTACCGAACGGATTTCAATGAAATTTGGTATTGTAATAACTTAAAATAATAAATACTTTTTATCCCGGACATAACAATTAATCTTTATTTAATTAATTTTTATTATTGTTAGTATGTCTACACATGAATTCCTTCATAATCTGATATTGGACTCAGGTTCGTCTCCTCACGAGAAACTATTCGGTGGTTAAAAGCACTCGACTGAAATTGTACATACACGTTTGATTTAAACACTTAAACATGATTTTGGGCGTGAACCGTCGATGCATTCAGGATTGTCTCTTCTGGAGAAAAATCTTTAACGATGAATGGCCCGGCCCGTACACAAAACTTTTTATAATCATTTATTTAAGATATCTTAACATAATTTTGATCATGCACATGAACTGTATAATCTTACGAGAAGACACGAAATGTACTGTCAAAACTATGTTACATACTTAGCTCGCAATGTACCTTTTTTAAATATTATTTCGCAAGATTACGATATTTGGCAGGATAGGTAGAAAAGGTTTAAAAAAACCCAAGTATTGTATATGTTTTTTTTATGAGATGGCGTTAGCGTTGAATAACATTGCACTTTAGAAACCTTTGTCAAATTATAAAATAAATGCGTGCGTAGGAGCGGGTAACAGCAACACATATAGTGGTGCTATAAATACCGCTAGTTATGAGCATAGTCTAGTGTCCAACATAGATCTTAATTTGTAAAAAAACTTAAGATTTTTGACTTCTGCGATGTAGCTAGTAAGTTAGATTAACCGATTTTCAATTAAATAGCTTTGTTTTTAAAGAAAGGGGGTTTTCAAAAAGTAATAAGTTTATATTTAAAGTCGGTGCCAGTCGGTTGGTGCTGTCGATTACTTGGCACCGACTTCAAATATATATTTTAAACTTTTTTAAGTCGGTTTCACATTAGTTAATAATATTTATTCTACTAGTTCTACAGTAAGGTACCTACAAGATTGACATAACACAACGAACTCAAATAAGACATTCGTGCTGTTTGTCGTTGAGGAGTCCCCTGGTGTATCTTCAAAGTCTAAGGTTCAATACAAATTAAATAAAAATGAGACCACCTCAGAGCTATACCGAACCCAACGCAAACCATCAAAATCGGTCCACAATTGATGAAAACATCGGCGATCATACATAAAAAAAAAACAATAAAATACATGTAGACCAACATAGAACCTCCTCGTTTTTGAAGTCGTTTAAAAAAGCGGACTGACATAGAAGTAAAAATCTTATATTTTCATATTAAGCGGTCAAACTTAGTTGTTACTTCTTTTTGTTATTAACGAACGTTAATAACAAAAAGTTGGTTTGGTCTTTTCCTTATTTTTAATGATAGCGAAGTGCTTCAAAATTAAGCCATTATTGTGATTACCACTATAGGTTATACTCGTATTATTAGGTATAACAAGCTGGCAGTTTGTTGTGGCAGTTCGTTGGTAATGAAATCGATAAAATATTCTACTCTGAACATATGTAATTCATAATGGTTAATATTCCATTAAGATAACGCATTATTTGAAGTACTCATAACACAAGATTCCAACATCTACTTTCCGTCAAAAAATCATAGGTATATAAAGTTATAATAACTTTGAATGCAAGAGAAATAAAATTTAATATAGGAGATAAATAAACATTCATAAATCCACAAATTACGGGACGTATATCTCAAAGGACATTTGATGTAAAGAAGATGTTAAGATTGCTCCTTGATTTAAAGAAAAGTAGGTTAGTTTATCTTTCAAATTCTACCTTTAGGAATTACAAAATTATGCAAGTTTTGTAGAGAGGGTACGCTATTATTAAAATACCGACCCTCCCGATGCCGTTCCTCGGTTGGATTGATTCGCCCCTATGAAACTTCCGTCTTTCGGATACAGATACTGCACACAGGGTCAGTCACTGATTTCGTGGTCCATGAATCTCTTTCCTGTCGGCCGATGCAGCGTTTCATACCGAGACACTTAGTATATGCAGACAGCAACAACTTTAGCCAAAGCCGTTCGTCCTTGAGACGCCCTTGAGTTAACTATTCCCTACTGACTGGAGTTTATTTGTTGTACACTCGCTCTCTTGCCCAGTAAAGCTGTAAAAGCCCCCTGACTATTCACACAGACACACACACACACACACAAACACACAAAAGCTAAACTAAGTCATGACATGGAAATTCGTGTATAGCGCTCGATTACGACGTTGTGATTAACGCAAGACCTCAGACACTCTGCTAAGCTAATTGCTTCACAAATTTAATACGAAAACCAAATTTGCAAATTTAAAGTTGTTTACCCATTTTTATACCCCAATTAACAATGAAACCTGTACGTGTATGTGTGCATATTGAGAAATACATTTTAAAAATGCATTTGAAATTTTCTGTTCGCAAATTTTGAAAAAATATAAAATACATTAAAAATAGTTGGAATGAATTCAGATACCAATTTAGAAAAAACTACTTTTAGGGCTTGCATTTATTATGTTACACCTTGTATATTGTCTTAGGGTGTCAATCTCAAAAAATGTATTTTGGTAAAACGATTTATTGCTGGAATCTATCATTAACTTGCCTTGGTCCGTATTGAATAAGTCGTTAAGGCGCTATATTCAACCGTAATTAGCATTTCTCCGTCCATGCCATAGTCTAAACATGACTATAAGTAGCTGCAACTTTTGTTACTACCCGACAACCATTGCCTTATTTCTTGGTATCCGCTCCTTGTCAGCGAATTTTCTTCGCAGTAATAGCACGCGGGCAGCGAGTGACCGACCCGCGGTATACAGGTGAACGCCACGTGGTCAAATACCTCGCGCATGGTCAACAAATTTCAGTAGTCGGTCAACGATTTCCAACAGTTCTACTTGTATTCAAACGATTCATAAATGGGTCCTTGACCTTTGGCTAATGCGGTTTCACCTAAAAAAGTGAGCAAGCAGTGTACTGTTATCAAGTGGTCCACACACGAACACCTTACGAGCGAGGCAATGGGGTGAGGCTGCGGAGCTGATAAATAAGCGCATATAGGTATTCAAAAGTCTATAATATAACAAAAAAATAGGGCGAAATATAGAACCAAGGTTTTAACCTTTTGTTATTACGACGTATGTACAAAAACGAAGCACTAGAATTCAATCTCCCTTTCTATTGACAACCTACTTTACCTTATATTTAGGAACAATAGTATCGAAAATATGAGGACTATCGATAGCCTTAAACTATCGATGTATGCATAAAGTATCGCCACTTTCCATAGTTCCTACTGGTTTTAGCAATACTATCAATAGTATTGCTAAAACCAGTAGTTGATGACGCTAAACTCATCAACTACTGGTCATACTGCGCGAAGTAACACTATAACTATGGGTTCAGTTTCTCGCATAAATTTCATGGCTGCATCTGAAAATCAGCGTTTTGCTGCTCGAGCAAATGCCGCGCTGAGATGTGCCCCTTTTGTACTAATGTGACACACGGACTACAAAAAAAATATAATTGAAACTGTGTGTCCTTCAGTTGCAAATTAACTTCTTATCTATCTATTTATAAGTAAGTCCTTTCGTAGATTTAGCCTACATTGCGTTGATTGAGACCGGAATTCATTGTTAATGACTTTAGAACTTAAGCAACTCTGATGGCATTTTAGCCACTCTTTCAACGATAGACTAGAATACAATAGACTACTCTTTATACCAACAAAATTATAAACAATATGTAAAATAAGACACTGATACAATAGGCGGTCTTATTGCTAACCTGGTTAGATACAAAACACTAGAAAGAAAAGTAATCAGGTGGTAATAATCAGTTGGTTTTCGGGAAGATCTAGATAGCCAGCGTCTGCATAATCGATTATAGGAAGAAGAAAGGATTGTACGAGTGCAATTTTAGTGGCTGTAGGAAAAAAATTGCGTAAGCTCCTCAGTGAGCCAGCGGATGCAAAAAAAATACGACTGAGTTCTTGCAGTTGCGGACCCCATGTCAGATTGGTGTCAATGTAAATCCCTAAATTTTTTACAGTATTACTTACTGGTATGGTTACCACATCAAACATGATTTGGGGAAGCTGGACAAGTCAACGCGTCCAGTAAATCTGGAGCTACCAACAATAATTACCTGAGTCTTACTAGGATTGACTTTAAGGCCGTAGCATTTGCTCCATTAACATATCTTAGATCATGATTAATAATGCTAACAGCCGCCGACAACCTGGCTGACGGAGCTTGAGTGTAAATTTGAAGAGTAAATAAGTAAATTTTAACGCTCTGTTTATAGCTCTTTTTGACACAGGGGTTAACGTTAAGATTTAATTAAACAAGTAAGTCATTACTTACTTGACCATTGTAAAGTCTGTGTAAAATAGTAGCAAGATGGCTGATGGTTTCGTTATATGTGAAGGGATTTCTTTAATAAATAAATATCCTGTGAATGTGTAATGTAAATTAATATTTTGTTTTTTAGGTTTCATATTTTAATCCTTTCCATTTCAGATACATTAGAGTGGCAATACTTTACAAAAATATTCGGAATTTGTTAGTACTTATATTTTCAAGTACCCTCGCACTTTTTTAGTTATTCTTTTTTCATTTGTAATCATTGTTGAAATTGTCATCCTTAACTTTATTATCCTAATCATCATCATCATCATCCTTATCTTTGTCATCCTTATCACCATCATCATCATTATCTTTGTTATCATCATCATCCTTATCTTTGGCATCCTTATCATCATCACCACCATTATCTTTGTTATCATTATCATCATCCTTATCTTTGTCATCCTTATCATCATCATCACCATTATCTTTGTTATCCTTATCATCATCATTACTCTTGTCTTTGTCATCGTTATCTTTTTTATGCTTATCATCACCATTCTTAACATTTTTATACTTGTCATCACCATTCTTATCTTTTTTATGCTTATCATCACCATCCTTATCTTTGTTATGCTTGTCATTATCTTCTTTATAATTGTCATCCTTATCATCATCATCATCCTTATCTTTGTCATCCTTATCACCATCATCACCCTTATCTTTGCTATCCTTATCATCAACATCACTTTTGTCATTGTCATTTTTATCCTCACTATCCTTGTTATCATCATCATTGTCATCTTTATCTTCCTTATTATCATCATCTTTATCATCCTTATATTTGTCGTCATTATTATCATTATCAACATCGCAGCTATCATCGTCCTTGTCGTCGTCATCGGACCAGCAATCATTTACCTTGTGGTCGGATCCTTTCCCTGTTTTTCGATCTTCATTAGTGGTGGACGCGTTTTTGCTTGTGTTTGGAGCGTGGATGGACCCAGAATCTACCTCGATAGTTAGTAAGATTACCGCCAGACATATTGCTACCTGCGAACATAAGGAATAACAAGTTAATAAACTGGTCTGGTCAACCGGCTTGTTCAATGTTATGGTAATTAGAGGAATGGTTGTTTGTTGCTGGATTTTAGTAAAAAAGGATCAACTCGGACGTGCAGCTGGATAAAATAGTAAAATTATCGTAAATGCAAATTTCTTAAGTATTAATACTGTTAATCTGTTAATTACGTAAAGGGAGGCCTTTGCCCAGCAGTGGGATACAGAATAGGCTATAAAAAATATAACAATACTGTTATTTCATCTATATGCCGCATTTTGCGATACCCACATATGGGCTATTTTGAATGAACAATAACTAAAATTATGACCAATGTTTAGACAGTTATTTTTTAAGAAGTCACGCAAATAATAAATAGCAAAATTACTGCAGTTAGCCTTACTGTTCTAAGATAAATAAAAATAAGTCATCATCAGAATATTTTTTCGCTA
The DNA here is from genome assembly GCA_905147815.2 of Phalera bucephala. NCBI lineage: Eukaryota > Metazoa > Arthropoda > Insecta > Lepidoptera > Notodontidae > Phalera > Phalera bucephala. The sequence continues at coordinate 29,948,704 of LR990618.1, forward strand.
GACAAAACATATATTGTTCGATCCTAGGATTTGAACCCAGGACCTCGTGATCACAAACCACGCCATGTCAAAAGCTGGTTGTGTTTTTACAAAGTAAGGTAAGCTAATAAATACCGGCTACTGGCAAATCTGACAAGGCAGCGTTGATGGTCTAGGGTGGCAGTTGAGGTTATAAGTGACTCCGGCTAGATACTGCATCTAAACTCCCTGCTAGTCGTAACGGACTTCGTTATATTGGGTTACGGGGAGTGACGACAAGAGAGGGCATGTACGGCTGCGCGCCCGCATATGCACTAAAGACTAATAGATGCAACACCGATGATGACTGCTCGTTCATTGGTAATAGCCCAGAGTACGAATTCTTAAACAAAAAAACAAAAACAAAACACCGTCACGCCTATATTCCCCAGAGGGGGTGGCAGAGGTGCACTGAGTACACCCACGTTTCGCCGACGATGTTAGGTCCCATGTAATAGGGGGCGAGCCTATTGCCATATACCGGGCACAATTCCAGACTCCGGACTCATACTGGGAATTTTTCGTTAGAAAAACTACATTTGTCTGACCTAGGATTTGAACCCAGGACCTCGTGATCACAAAGCGATGTGCTTTGCACAGGACCAAACTGTAGTTTTACTGTAGTAAGGAGGGGAAATACACCGCTGATATAGAGAAAAGAGAGGGTGCAGGGAACAGAGTGAATGATGCGATGGGAAAGCTACTTGGTAGCCGACACTTAAGCCAAGGTGGTAGGATAAATGCGGTGAAAATGCGAGCTCTGCGGAAGATGTGCGGAGTGAAGCTGACCGACCGTATTTGCAACAGCGTAGTAAGAAAGCGAGTAGGTATGAAAGGTAGTATCGGTGCAAAGTTGAGAAAGGGTATGCTCCGCTAGTTCGGGCATATAGAAAGTTTGTGAGAAGAAAGAATAACAAAACAGATATACAATGCGAAAGTGGAACAATGTAGGTACCGGGGAAGACCTAGACTATCTTACCATGACCATATAGACGCAGTCTTTTCTGAAGGACAAATCAAGAGTCTCCGTCACCGGCGAGCGTGTATGAGACGAACTATAAGAGTAGAGGAAGCCTAAGAGGTATGTAAGGAACGAACCTGTTGGAACTCTGTACTCTCTGCCTACCCTGCAAGGTATCTGGCGTGATGATATAGAATAGCAGTTTTACTTACAAGTACTGTCAGCTTCATGATGAGCTCTTGAAGTTTTCACCTTCATACTGACGCTGAAAAACTAGAATGCGTTTTATATACCTGAAAGTGTTAATTTAATTCGATCGCTAATACTGTATCATTATTAAAAAACAGTTAAATAGTTTAATTAATGTGTATGATAAAACAAATTAGACTTGTTTTAAAATGTAAGGCCATTGCTTCTTAATTGGAGCAAAAATGGAGTTTCCTTTGGAATCTTTACCAACTACTTACCACCTACTCATGAATTAAAGTATGCTGTGTATTAATATCAAAGAACGTAATTTTGTTACATCGGTAACAAAATAATAATTTTGTGTTGATTTTGCACACTGAAAAGTCTCTGCTTACGGTGTGTATAAGTACTGGGCAATGACAAATAAATTAAATATATTATAGGCTTGGCATAACACAAAAAAATGAGCCATTTTCAGTAAGGAACTAAAATGGCGGTATATTTTCACCATTCACAATAAGTCAGGCATTTTTGACAGAAAAATTAAGAAACTAATTAATCCATGAATAAAATAGAGAACTAGCTTCAAAATGTAACTGGGTGCCATATAGTTTGTCTCATGCCCGTATATTTATGTAGATAGGTCATTGGTAGCGGGTTGCTTCTTTCCTTCCAGCTCGGAAAGGATACCGACTGTTGAGACAAATAATGTATATTTGTCACAAAAATTGTTTTATATAATTTAATTGTTTACGACATAAATACGCCGATGATATTTGTAACGTGCCTCATTTGGTCATAGCTAAGAAGGGTCCGAGACTTTAGAAAAAGCATTCATTTCCTTCAGTGGTTGGTTTAATTTTAAAATTTTGTTATCCTTGTCTAGCAAACGTAGTTGCTACGTTGAATTTTCATTTACATATACAAGGTGTAACTTAATAAACGCAAGACCTGAAAGTAGTTTGTTCTAAATCGGTAACTAAATTGATTCCAACAATTTTTAATGTATCTTAATTTTTTTTTAAATTTGCAAAAAATGCATTTACTCCTTAAGTGCGCTATATAAAATTAAACTTATTCTTGATTCAGAGCAATAAGGAGATTTCAAATGCATTCCTAAAACGTATATCTCAAAATCGACACATAAACGTGCTAGTTTCATTGAAAATTGGGATATAAAAGTGCTTAAAAATAGGGTAAAACATTTAATTTTGGAAATGTGATTATTGTTTTGATTTGATGAAGCAATTCTCTAATCGGGGTGTCGGAGGTCTTGCGTTTATTATGTTACAGCTTGTATAATCTTATTATTTTCACTTGAAACGTTTTCCAACATTTTTATTGATACCAAAGTGCCGCATTTCTAATTAAGTTTCTCATTAGGTACTGATAGTGTTTGAAAAAAGGACTTTTTTTCTTTGCTAATTTCTAACGACCTTATGTGGAATAACGGGTCGTTGACTTCGCTCATAAGGATTAAAATAAGCATGTCTTAGTTCTTTTCAACCGACTACGGCAAAGCCAAAAGAAAGGGTAATGTTTTTAGCAGTCGATATATGTATGTTTCTATTTACGTATGTTCCACCGTAGCGCCAAAAATTACTCATCCGATTTGGAACATGGTGTAAATCGATTCCTTATAATTAATATTACATAAAACAAAATCCATACGACGAATGTGTGGATGTGGAATAAAAGTAGAGCATTTTCCAAGTACAATATAAAATATACCAATCGACAGAAAAACCATTTGAGAAGAAACAAATAAATAAAAATAGCAAATATTATATTTTTTGCAGCGCTTGTATTAATAGTGCGTAAAAATCTGCTTCTCAATATTTTTAAAGATTTTTCCTTGTTTCAATTTTGTCACCACCTTAAAATGTATATTAAATTATGCTGGCATTCGATGTGTGTTTGTAAGTGATGTACGCCGCCGACCGCGAGGCCTCCACAGCTTCACCGGACTTAAGGGCGAGCGTGCAACCATTACGCTCGAGCCAGAAGGGCAAGGGGCGTCATACTCGAGGGCGCCTTGACGAGGCGCCCTCGGTTGGGACAGTCGCTGTGGGGGGACGGGGTGCACTACTAAGTACACCGGTCAACCGCCGGCTATGGGAGGGGATCTACGACTACGTCGTCGTCGCCCGTATTCTGATTGGAAAGAATGGATGACGATTCAGCTCAAATTTGACTTATATTGTGCCGTATACAAGGATATTTTGGCCCAGGGATGACTTTGATAGGGCGTTGGTGTGAAATTAGGGTTATCATTTAGCAAAATGTTCCTACTTGCAGGGAACTAGTTTAACAGGTGAGTGCGGAGGCGTTCGTAGCGCTGTGCGACCGCGGTGTTCTTACCGATGACCAAGGTTAAGCAGCGTTCGCCTCGGTCGGCCTGAGATGGGTGACCGTTTGTGGCATTTTCATATTCGAGCGTTTCCGTGCTTCGGAGTTGGAAGCCTTAAAGGCGGCTTGATAAGTTTCAACAGCAGGTGACCACAAACCTGCCTCCACCAATCCGCACTGGGTCCGCGTGGTGGAGTATGACATAATCTCTCTTACCTCGATTTGTAAGAGAAGGCCATTGTCCAGCAGCGGGAAGTATAGGCTGATATTATTAGGTGAGTGCGCATGAATGCTATAGTATTTTCTACATAGGATGGATAGGATTCTATAATTACGTTTGGCAATTAGAACTGTTACTACCCATCCTATGTCATATATGTATATCCTAATGGCAACTTTGCGACTGTCGTGAAGTGACATTTCACTTGATAACAGCGTTAGCTCCCATTTTGTCCGCAGGCCAAAATATCCATGTATGACTGTACCTATAAAACTTCGGTGGCAATTCGATAAATTGGTACTATAAACCTGGTACATAATTTAAGCCAGAAAGTTGGCATTCTCAACTAGACAAAATAACTTCGTGGTGTTTGGAAAGGATATTCAGGAATTATTGCTGCCACGTTGGTGTAATGGCGAATAATGCGCGTAGCGATCTCAAAGTTCTAGGTTCAAATCCTAGGTCGGACAAAATGCATTTTTTATCAGACTAGAGTCTGGCATTTTTCCCCACATAACATAACATCGTCGGCAAAAGTGAATTTACTTAGTACACCTCTGCGACCCCCACTTGGGAAATATATAAGAGATGTTGTGGGTCACATAAACATTTGTCCTGTGCTGGTATGAAACCCGATATCACTCTTAACAATTGGACTAAATCTTCTGTCGTTTTTTCATAGGTTCTAACTTCCTACCCTCAAGAGTCTCCGTGACCGGCGAGCGTGTATGAGACAAACTATGAGAGTGGAGGAAGCCAAAGAGGTCTGTAAGGAAAGAACTTGTTGGAACTCTGTACTCTCTGCCTACCCCGCAAGGGATCTGGCCTGATGATATAAATAGATAGATTTATAAGTTCTACGACTGCAAAATACTATATATAAATACCAATATAGTAAAATTAAATCGAAATCGGTTGAAAATCCTTCAATATACAATTCATTTCCGTTCAACAATTTTATAATTTAAATGTATCGAAAACGGTGAACTCAATTTCACGCCGTAAATAAATGATCGGCTTCCATTTCTTATGGGTTTCATTATTGAAATTCACTTCGATAATGGCTTTTATTAAATTTACGAGTAGGAAATCGATTGTTGAGTAACATTGGTTAAATTCAATGAATAGAGGAATAACTTTGTAATGATATTTTTATTTAATAAGACATCTGTATCCATCTATATCATCACGCCAGATCTCTTGCAGGGTAGGCAGAGAGTACAGAGTTCCAACAGGTTCTTTTCTTACATACCTCTCTGGCTTCCTCCACTCTCATAGTTCGTCTCATACACGCTCGCCGGTTACGGAGACTATTGACTTATCTTGCAGATAAGACTCAGTCTATTTGGTCGTGGTCTCCGTTAATTCGGGCATATAGAAAGAATGATAATACAGATATACAATGCGAAAGTGGACGGATGTAGGTACCGGGAAAGACCTAGACTATCTTATTAAGACATGACGTAATATAACTAATATTTTTTGTTTAAGTTTCAACAATAACATTAAAAAAAGTTATATCTGGCCTTTAAATAACTTTGGATCACTTTAAAAAAAGTAGCCCCTTACTATGAATTATTTCTGTGTCGTTTTCAAACATAAAATTCACCACAAGAAGACCCAAAAATATTTGTGAGTCACAAAAAGATTTGTCTCGTTCGGGGATTGAATCCGCGAGTCTTAACCACTGAACAAGCCATTCATCATTTGGTTTTTGAGTTCACTCAATTCAATGAATGAAGAATTAGTTTTGTATTTTATCATGCTAAACACACCGTCACGCCTACATTCCCCAAGCGGGGGTGGCAGACGTGTACTGAGTACACCCACTTTTCGCCAACGTTGTTAGGTCCCATGTAATAGGGGGCGAGCTTATTGGCATATACCGGGCACGATACTAGACTCCGGACTCATACTGGGAAGTTTTCGTTAATAAAACTACATTTGTCCGACCTATGATTTGAACGCAGGACCTCGTGATCACAATGTGATGCGCTTTACCATTAGACCAACGAGGCAGTCAGAGGCAGCACGGTAGCAGTTTATCATGCTAATTTATTTTTTTATAGCCTATTCTGTATCCCACTGCTGGGCAAAGGCCTCCCCTTTACGTTCCCACACAAATTGGTCCTGGGCCTGTAATGTCTTTCCCGCATAAGGGTCCAAGTCGTCACGCCATCTTCGTCACGGCCGACCACGGCGTCTGTGACCGTCCTCAGGGGTCCATACCGTGACGATGTTTGCCCACCTTTGCGGGTCCATACGCAATTATATTTATTACATTCATTAAACATTTTTATAAAAAATTTAACAATAATATTAAGTAGACTGTCTCGTTGGTATACTGTCGTATAATCAGTCTAAAAGTAGTCGGGTGTCTAGAATGGTCACCAGTGTGATGGCTATAGACTCGTCTCATTCAGATCTAACGTCCTCGGAGAAAAGTGAGTGCGCATAGTATCTTTCTGCCACCCCCGCTTGGGGAACATTAAGGTGTCGGTATGTTTTTTAATTAAGATTGTTTCAGCCCAGAAAAATTAATTCAAATAGTCTGTGAATTTTATACTTAAAAGCTAAAAATTATGCTCTATGACGTCTGTCACAATGACGTTCCATATTACTTTTTCTCACCCTTTTTCGCCTTGCCTTCGAGGAGGCAACTCATCATCCAAAAATTTTGGAAAACTTTAACAGTATATACATATTTCAAAGGAAAAACGCATTTTGCTGTCAAATGTCCCCGTGAGACAAAGATCTTTTATATTTCTGACCGGTTTCTCGTGCCTGATTTGTGAATTTGTCACTTAAGTATAGTCCCATAAGGATCGTTTGACCCTCGGCCCAAATCGGAACTAACCATGTCATCAGTAAAATGTCACTACATGACAGTCGCAGAGTTGCCGTTAACTATAAAATTTGCCAAAGTTCTTTTTTAATTATTCACTGTGCGAACCCACCTGTTGAAATATTTCACTGGAAGTAGAAAAAAATTTAATAAATGATAACCCTAATGTCACACCAACGCTCCGCTGTCAATATCATTCACGGGCCCGAATCTGGTTGTTTCACCACAAGTAATAAATTGTCTAAACTGGAACTGTCAACTTTGGAAAAAAGGCACGTGATATTAATGCCACATCATTTTCTTCGCTATTACTTTATGTCATTCTAGTCCGAATCTTTATTTATTTTATATATATTATCATTATCGAGTACTGTATAAGGACCTATACTGTCTGTACTGTACTGTACTCTCTGCCTACACCGCAAGAGATCTGGCGTAATGATATAGACAGATAGATTATCAAGTAGCTCTTCTATGTTGCTCCATGCCTTTTCAGTAGTAGTAACCCTATTCTCGTAATTTATATAACAATCATTTTCCGCATTTTCATATTCACACCGTCACGCCTATGTTCCCCAGAGGGGGTGGCAGAGGTGCACTGAGTACACCCACGTTTCGCCGACGATGTTAGGTCCCATGTAATAGGGGGCGAGAGGTCCCATGTAATAGGGGGCGATTCATATTCACCATTATAATATACATCATATTCGACTATTTAAGGATCTATATGAGGTATTTCATCTTTACTTTTGTCTTTATTATCATCAATGCTGTTTTGATCATCATATTGGTATTCATGTTTATTGTTGTCATTACTATCATCTCTTTTATTACTTTTATCATCAGCGTCCTCTTCTTCATAATAATCATCTGAGTCACCATCACCTCTATTGTTCTCTTCTATATTGCTATTGTTATCATTTCTTTCTCCATTCTTATCACGTTGGTCATTACGACTTTCTTCTTTTTGTTTCTTTTCATTTTCGAGGAACAACCAATCTATTAAAATATCTATAATATCTTCATCCCCTTCAAAAAAATCTTCTAAACTATCACTTTCATCACTTCTATGCTCTATATCTTCTTTGCTTTCCTTATGTCTCTCTTTATTCGTATTTTCATCTGGGTTACTTACTGTATCATCATAAGTTTCTCTCTCGTATTCTCTTATTGATGCAGAATTAGCTTCAGTAGTTAGAAAGACTACTATACAAATTGAAATCTGTGGAAATATAACTCATGATGTGACATGTATTTTTAGAGCTATTATTTAAAAAAAATTATAGTTGGACTAAAGACTGCCTCGGTATAGTGGCGAATACTGTGTTTTGTGATCATGAGGTCCTAGGTTAAAATCCTAGATCGGACAAATGCAGATTTTCAAACGAAAAATTCCCAGTGTCAGTCCGGAGTCTGGAATTGTGTCCGGTATATGGCAATAGGCTCGCCTTCTATTACATGGGATCTAACATCGACAACGAAAAGTGTGTGTACGCAGTGTACCCCGCTTGTGTATGATAGTTGAAATATTACATACCGATACTAAGAATTTCATTGCTGTAACAATGTTCTTCAATCAAGATAGACCTCAAAGTAAGTGTCAGAATATATCGACCAAAAATTGCTTTTCATGCGCACTAATTTGCGGTCATATACTTCCAAAACAAGTAAAGCACAAGCAGTTATGTGCTAACTGAACAAATGTTTTATTGTATTTTAACATTTAATTCCATTAGAAATAAACTTCAATTTTCAAAAAAGATCTTAAGGCATTTAATACGTAATGTATAATGTGTAAATATTATCTTTTTAGTTTTATTATTATGCTAGATAAGTTTAATAGGGATAATTATTTAATTATATCGTTAAATAAATTGCTAGTAATAAAATAAAAAATTAAAGCCATCAGGTTGTCATAGCAGCAACACCCAAGTATAAATGTAAATATTAAAATGGACACCGTCGAACCTATATTTCCCAAGCGAGAGTGGCAGAGGTGTACTGAATACACCCACTTTTCACCGACGATGTTAGGTCCCATTTAGTAGGGGGCAAGCCTATTGCCAGACTCCAGACTCATACTGGGTATTTTTCGTTAGAAAAACTACTTTTGTCCGACCTAATATTTGAACCCAGGATCTCGTGATCACGAAGCGATGCGCTTTGCCACTAGAGCAACGAGGCCTGTAAATATTCAAAAGAATTTAAAACACTTACCATATTCTTGAAGTAATGACATCATGAAGTCAAACACATTGATGTCGGTGTAAGGCTAGGCACCTAGGGATAAACTTGTCCGTCGCATTTCGCTTCATAATTATTACTTTTAACGACTTTTTGCATGCCGAGAAAGAACAGGTCATGCCACGTCCTAGTGCGGATTGGTGTAGGAAGGTTTGTGGGCACTTGATTTTGGAACTTATCTATCTATCTACATTATCACGCCAGATCCCTTGCGGGATAGGCAGAGGGTACAGAGTTCCAACAATTTCTTTCCTTACATACTTCTCTGACTTTCTTCACTCTCATAATTTGTCCCATGCACGCTCGCTGATTACGAAGACTCTGTGTATTTGGTATAAGACTCGGTGTATGTGGTCATGGTAAGATAGTCTAGGTCTTCCCCGGTACCTACTTTCGCATTGTATATCGGTTTGTCATTCTTTCTTCTGACATTCTTTCTGTATGCCTGAACCAACGGAGCATACCCTTTCTCATCTTTACACCGATACTATCTTTTATGCCTACTCGCTTTCTTACTACGCTGTTGCAAATACGGTCGGTCAGCTTCACTCCGCACATCTTCCGCAGAGCTCACATTTCGACCGCATTTATCGTTCTTATCAAGCTTAAAAAGCATCTAGCTTGGTAAGCCAAGCTAGATGCTTTACGACATGACGACAATAACAGTAAATGGCCAGGATCAACGGTTTATCGTGCCTTCTAAAGGACAGAGACCAACTACAATTCTACTAATAGTCACAAATAAAAAAAAACAAAAAAAAAACGCCGTCACGCCTATATTCCCCAAAGGGGGTGGCAGAGGTGTACTAAGTACACCCACGTTTCGCTGACGATGTTAGGTCCCATGTAATAGGGGGCGAGCCTATTGCCATATACCGGGCACAATTCCAGACTCCGGACTCATACTGGGAAGTTTTTTTCATTAGAAAAACTACTCTTGTCCGAACTAGGATTTGAACCCAGGACCTCGTGATCACAAAGCGATGCGCTTTACCACCAGACCAACGAGGCAGTCACACATCTAGATTATAATCAAGCAAAATGGTGCTTTACCTCGGTGATCACTAAGAGAGTTATTATAAGACATTGTGTTCTCGCGGAAGTCATCATCATATTAGCCCCGTTAAGAAACTGTCCCACCGTTGGGCACGGGCCTCCCCTAAAACTGAGAGGGTTTAAGCCATAGTCCACCACGCTGGCCCAGTGCGGGTTGGCGAACTTCACACACCTTCGAGAAACTCTTATGCATGCAGGTTTCTCACTATGTTTTCCTTCACCGTTAAAGCAAGTGATAGTTAATTTTTAATACGCACATGTTTCCGAAAAGACAGAAGGACGTGGGTTTGGACCCGAGACCTCTGACTTTTGAGACTTCTGTCCAACGGTCTAACCACTAGGCTATCACTGCTTTCGGTAGCTTCAGTTTAAAAAAAAAAAATCTAAAATTATTGAAGCTATTGATCCAATCGTTACTAATACAAATTGTACAAATTGATTGAAGGTGCCAGTAGAATTTGCCTATTTTAATATATAAAATGAGGGTGTGAGAGTTCGTAATTCCTTTCCGAAGCGGCTTAATCGATATAGACGATTTTTTATATGTATATTTCAATCAATCAATCAATCAGCCTATCGCAGTCCACTGCTGGACATAGGCCTCTCCTAACACGCGCCATTGCACACGGTCCTCCGCCTTCCGCATCGCATGTATATTTACCTGAATGGATTTTAACTATAATTGAACCCGGTTGGTAGCGTTGTTTTCAATCCAGTTCAAAGTCGCGGAAAACTACTAGTGAATATAAAAATTTAACGCATGACTGCCTTGCGTAATTCATCCATACCTTTAAATTATGTGAGTTTCTGAAACAAGTTTTTCAAAAACTTGTTGCCTTATCTGTCCTCGTTACATATTAGTACCAAGTGTCTGTGTCTGACGCTTGTTAATTTAGATGTATTTTTAATTAAGGATACTGAGAACTCACTTTCAGCTTTAACGGGACGGAAGTTTTAGCGCAATGGTTAACACGTTAGCTGCCAATAAAAAACTTGCCCCTTCTCATTCGGGCCATGGCGGACAATGTTGGGCGACATTGAAACTTTCCATTCAGGCCGTGTCGGACAACGATGACTGCGCGGCAGACCCGTGTTCGAAACTGCCTGCAGCGCCGACGGACAGCGACACCGAGATAATTCACTTATAAGCTGACCCGCGCGGCTCTTTAGTTTACCCCATATAGCTTGGTTCTTACAAGAGACTATCACTTAGAAAAAAAAAAATGATTTTTGAGACGCTACTGTAAAATGTAAATCACTGTACAGTTATTTGGAATCATAATAAATTAAACCAACTTTTAAAAGAAGAAATAGCTGTTTAATTATTTAAAAAAGATATACTCATATCATTAAGGCTTTTCTAGAGCAAATTGAAACTGAAATTAAACATAATGTTATAAAAAAATTAAAAACTTCTCCATAACTTATTGAAAGGTAAACTGACTAATCTCCGCTTTGCCGATGATATCGTGCTGTTTTCATCCACACCATCAGAACAACAACAAATGCTCCAAGTCTGAGTACAGCAAGCCTCGAGGCTAGATTATCCATTAAAAGATCAAAAACTCAACTTATGACCAACTACACGAAATGTAGGGTAGAGATAGATGGACAGATTACCTACGTAGTGCATAGTGTCAACGAATATACGTATTTGGGCCAGACTGTCTCGTTTCATAACCGGCATGATTCAATAGACAGAAAGAGAACGCGTGGAAGAGTATGGTCCTTGAGGGATATGATGAAGGATGACCTTACCTTGTCTCTCAAGCCAGACTGATGGATATGTGTGTTTGACCCGTCGTAACCTATGGTGGTACAGTGGATGAAATTAACAACAGGCTGGTAGAGACTGTCCATTCGGTCGGGTCCAAGAATTTGATGCCTTACCGTAAAAATAGGCCTCAAAAACTATCTAACTACACCCGGAACCTCACGGCTGAGCGACGTTCCATGACGCTCCAAACCTCCGATGATGCTAAGTCCTATAGGCAGCTCAATGGACAGATATAGAAGTCCTTGCGACGCGATTTACGGTCTTTCAATACAAGGCGTATTGAGGAGACCATAGAGCAGAAAAAGGGCTCCAAAGTGTTCGCAAGAGACGCGCCTTTTGGGCAAAGCCAGTTGACGAAGCTGAAGACGAAGGATGGAAAAATAACGTCGAAGGGAGATAAAGAGGTTGTATAGGTTATATACCTCAGTAGCTGAACCTGTTGTTGACTTGATAAAAGACCCAAGAGCCAAGCTAACCCTACACTACACTGAAGATATCCCGGACATCAGCCTGTACGAGATTAGGATGGCTCTCAAACAACTCAAAAACAACAAAGCGCCGGGCACAGACGGAATTACCGCAGAGCTTCTGAAAGCGGGCGGATCGCCGTTTCTTGCTCGAAGGGAAAACGCCGGAAGCATGGAACAGGGACAACCCTGTGTGGTGCTGTTTTTCAAGAAAATTGATAATACTTTATTAATCGCACTGCTGAGCCATGTTTATAAGTTGTTTTCGAGAGTCATCACGAATCGTCTCGAACGCAGGCTTGATGACTTCCGGCCTCCCGAACAAGCCGGTTTCCGGAAAGGCTTTAGCGCCATAGATCTTCCCGTCCAAAATACCTCAGTGCCTCAAGGCTAAAGTTTTTAGTCAATGTGTGTTGCCAGTGATGACATAAAAAAGCTTAGAGTTGTTCAGCGAACTATGGAAAGAGCTATGCTCGGCGTTTCTCTACGCAATCGAATCAGGAATGAGGAGATTCGTAGAAGAACCAAGGTCACCGATATAGCCCTCAGGATTCGCAAGCTGAAGTGGCAATGGGCGGGCCACATAGCACGAAGATCGGACGGGCGTTGGGGTAGAAAGATTCTAGGAGACCACGTATTGGCAAGTGCAGCGTAGGACGATCGCCTGCCAGATGGACCGACGATTTTGTGAAAATCGCAGGAAGTCGTTGGATGCAGGTGGCATCGGACCAGTTACGCTGGAAAGCGATTGAGGAGGCCTATGTTCAGCAGTGGACAAGTATAGGCTGAGATGATGAACCTACGGTGCTTAAACTTGGTCGCTACCTGGAGAGAAGAAATTCAGAATTAAGGTTTACCAAAGAGCACTTAACGGATGGATTGCATCAGAAACACCAGGCTGCCTTACACACTTAGGTTATGGATGTAGGCTTAAAGTCAGCAAAGCTGTAGTGGGATTGGACGGGGCATGTCTTGCGTATGAACCTGCAAAGTTGGTCAAATATCGTCACGGCATGGATCCCTGAAGACATCATAGGTCAGGTCATAGGTGTCGTGGTCGACCGAGATGAAAATGGAGTGTCAATTTGGATACTTTTTCGAGAAAGACATACTACTGGTCCAGAATTGATTTATGTGACCAAGTGGAGGCCTTTGCCCAGCCGTGGGAAATAGGATAGGTCACTAAAATAAGCACGAGAGTCTCGGGTGGGGGTGGGCGACAATGTGACCGCGCGGCCCTATGGAACGGATTTTCGATTTTTCGTCCGCTCAGGCCATGGCGGTCAATGTTGTCCGACGCTTAATAATTCATAAAAGAGGATCGAAAATTATTTGGGTTAATTAAATAAATTAAATTAATTAAATAATTAATTAAATATATTAATTATGCATATAATCTAACTAAATAGTAAAAAAAAAACAGACCATTAAAATTAAGAGAATCTGGGATTTTTGCTTGGCTTGGTAGCATAATCAAGTGTCGCCCAACATTGACCGCGTTGGCGGTTAACGTGTTAAGAGTTTAAGCCGCTCCGCCCACTATGTCTAATGCCCACTATGTCCCGGGTTCAATTGCCGCACGGGACAAATCTTTGTGTGATCCACAATTATTTGTTCCGGTCTGGGTATTTGTGTATGTGAATTTTCATGTCTGAAATCGCACCCTGACACAGGAATAAATCCTAGTGTGGGGCAAAGTCTTAAAAATAAAAAAATCATTACTCTACTTAAAATTTTGAAAAGAAAAAAGAACTTATTTTGTTGCGCGTTGCAAATAAACCTTTTTTCTTTCTTTCTTCTTATTTCTTTCCCTATTAAACCTAATGAAAAGTCATGCGGCCAAACATGTGGCACGATGACTTAGTGATAATCTATTCGCTTTAAAATAGGCTGGGGAGATGGAAGTTAGAACGAGTTCCGAATCGGTATGAGTGGACTAGACCCGCTTCCTCGTATGGAAACTCCGGACAAAATGCAGGAACACGACTGGGTCGCATGGCGGCTTGACTTTGCTCCGAGGCTAGTGACCAGCCACAGTTGTCGTTTACCACTGGTGTAGGTGCTGCGTACGTATAAAACTTGAAGAGTCAAAAAAAAAATATTCTAACATCGTTACAAAACGGTCCCGAACTCGGCATAATGCTGAAAGCTTTCAACAGCAACCAGCACTGGTCCTCCGTCGGGCCGTAAGGTGACGCCACCCACGTTTACAAAAAAAGTGCATTGCAGTTGACCTCACTCGATAAAAAAAAAAATATTTTCTGTCTGCCAAAAGTTTCCGCTATCTCCCAGTCAGTGAGTATTAAAGTATGTTTAACTAAAACAAACGACAACATTACCTAAAGCTTTACCAAAATTATATCTCAATACGTAGGTACACACGATAATCTTGAAACACCTCCAATGGTCCCCTTTGCTGCAAAAGCATTTAACGCCCAACTTAACCCCAAAGTCGGTCGCAAGTCACGTATGAACACTAAAGTGAGAATTCCAAGATTTTGCGGTGTTGAAGCGGAACGGTATTCCGGGGATATTCGCCTTGCGATGTATGCTAACAAATACCGGAATTTTAGGGGAACATTTTGGGAAGCAAATTTCGTAATTCAACAGCCGATTTAAGCCGCTATTTCATTGCGTAGGATGTACACGACGAGGACACGAACGGCATATACAAAACAACTATAATAAAACAAAGTCCTCTGCCACGTCTGTCTGCCTGAACGCGATAAACTCAATAACTCTCTTCCCTCTGTTATGGTCTAGGAGAGTGATGGCTGCTGCTGTAAATGAGAGGACTATGTAGACACTGACCGATACCATTAATCTTTGTACACTTATGATTAATCTATACTTAAGCACATCTATTTAGCTCGTTCTGCATTGTTCTCCCATGAATGCAATGTATAAAAAAAAGAATTGTATAACTCTCCTTTTTAAAAAGAGTAACCGTGGAGTTTCTTGCCCTTCTTCTCCACAGGACTTTCCGAACGGGTGGTAGTCTTAAGTACACAATATTTTTTTTCTATTTTTAACATGTCAATATATGTTAACATTTTTTAAATACTTAAATTAGCTAGAATTAATTTAACTCGTTCCAAACGTTACTCGACCCGTTCTATTGAATACGTTTTACTATGTTTATAGCACCAATACCACCACCACTTCACCACTAACAAGGCATTGTATTTACATTACTTAGAATAAACATGTACATTAATTAACATATCTTGATTATGACGCCAGATCCTTAGCGGAGTCAAAGAGTTTAATGCAAATAAGTATTCGATTTTTTAGGTATACTCAGTTGCCGAAAGCTTAGCGACGGCACGACGACGATTTAGCGCAGTGGTTAAGAGCTTAAGCCGCTCCGCCCACTGTGTCTAATAGTCGCGGGTTCGATTCCCGCACGGGACAGATCTTTGAGGGACCCACAGTTATTTGTTCCGGTCTGAGTATTTGTATACGTGAATTTTCATTTTCGTAAACGCACCCACGATACAGGAATAAATCCTAGTGTGGGGTTATGCTTTTTTCTAAAAAAAGAAGAGAAAGCTACTCATTAACACTTCATTATCTAAAGCTGCATTATCATTAATGAATTAATTAATGACAGCCCCATTGCTCTAGTGCCATAGCGCATCGCTTGGTGATCATGAGGTCAAATGAAGTTTTTATAACGAAAACTTCCCAGTATGAATTCTGAGTCTGAAATTGTGCCCGTTATATGGCAATAGGCTCGCCCCCTATTCCATGGGACCTAACATCGTCAGCAAAAAGTGGGTGTACTCGGTATATCTGTGCCACCCCCGCTTGGGGAATATAGCGGTGACTGTGTGTAAAGTCATGAATATATCTTTAACCGGCGAGCGAGTATGAAACGAATTATAAGAGTGGAGAAAGCGAGAAAGGTCTGTAAGGAAAGAACCTGTTGGCACCCAGTACTCTCTGCCTGCCCAGCAAGGAATCTATCGTGATGATAGATAGATAGATAGAATTCATTAATGTAAGATTTGTGGTAATTTTGTTCTGTGCAATATATTAATGATTAATTAACGACTAATGTCATCTTTTATATTTAAGATGAGAAATTATAAGCTCCGGTGGTTTCAGAATTTCAGAATAGAGAATGACATAACAGATATATAATGCGAACGTGGAGGGTACCGGGGAAGACCTAGACTATCTTACCAAGACCAAATAGACCGTATCTTATATGAAGGATAAGTCAAAAGTCTCCGTAATCGGCGAGCGTGTATGAGACGAACTATGAGAGTGGAGAACGCCAGAGAGGTCTGTAAAAAAAGAACCTGTTAAAACTCTGTACTCTCTACCTATCTGTGGGTTCTGGCGTGATGATATTGGTTTAATATTCAAAGAACTTTTCTACTACTGGGCTATAAACTACAAAAGCAAGCTACATAATACATAATTCTGGGTGTATACTTTACACAACTGTTGGGGATCCCTTAAGAGCCCTTAATTGCGGGTCCTTTGAAAGCGTACGTACTAATTAATACTGCAATGGCTACATTAACAAAGCCGACGGACAATTGCCGAGTGTTTTAGTGATATTTAGGCGTATAGTACCTCCATAAAATACCGTCATGCCTATATTCCTCAAGGGGGGTTGCAGAGTTGTACAACAGGTTGTACCACGATGCAAAAATTATAAAAAGGAGTCGGCTTAAGCAACTGTCCACAATGTCTGTCTTCTAACTGGGCCCTGACGTCAGTCGGCATGGTTTGCGCTAATCTGTCATTCTCAGCTAGATGGCAAATACAGAAGTAGGTGTAACTTCCTCTTCATCCCGAGCCACCCAGCGCAGTAACACGATTGATTGTATAGGGAAATCGGATAATGCTATTCTATCTATCTCTATCTATCTTTATCATCACGCCAGATCCCTTGTGGGATAGGCAGAGAGTACAGAGTTAGAACAGGTTTTTTCCTTACATACCTCTCTGGCTTCCTCCACTTTCATAGTTCGTCTCATACACGCTCGCCGGTTACAGAGACTCTTGACTTATCCTTCAGCTAAGACTCTGCCTAATATTATAATAATAATGCTATTCCGCTTTATATTTGCTTCGTGGGTTTTAGGCACATTAAATCTTTAATATCCATTACATATTTACGCCTATATTCCCTAAGCAGGGGTGGCAAAGATGTACTGTATATACTTGTATATCTATATTAGGTTGGAGTGAAACTGAGGTGAGCCTTTTGCCATTACCGAGCACAATTCCAGACTCCGGACTGAGACTGAACATTTTTCGAAAGTTAAGTACACTTTGTCCAAGATAGGATTTGAACCCAAGCCCTCGTGATTGCCACCCGTGCTATAAATATGCTACTAAATCAACGAGACAGAACTCGTCATCCCTCTTCCCTATCGATATTAAAATCTTAAAATATTCAAACTGTAGCGATCTCTGCAATTCGCTTCCTAACTTCAGTTAACACGGATAGATGGCGCCAGCTTAGCGACAAATACTTTAATTCAAAATCTTCATATAAATCTGAATCGCGCAAGAAAAATTTTCGTGATGTTTATTTTTGTCGAATTTTTTGTTTCAGTGTTTCTGGATAGACTAGTAAGTTTAGACCAAGTGTACAATACCTTTTTCCCTGTTTTTACCTCATTCAGTGAGGCACACAGTTAAAATGTATTTACACTACATATGGGAAAGAGTACTAATGCTGGCCCCCTCCAATTATTGACATTTTGAATTATACCCGCAA
Source organism: Phalera bucephala (assembly GCA_905147815.2). Lineage (NCBI taxonomy): Eukaryota > Metazoa > Arthropoda > Insecta > Lepidoptera > Notodontidae > Phalera > Phalera bucephala. The sequence goes on from LR990618.1 coordinate 29,966,573, forward strand.
TTATTAAGGATTTACGGCTTATAACTAGTCGACTAATAGTTTTAAAAATCCCTCGTACCTTAATTACCAAAATTCAAACGTCAATTAATAGAAAATATGTTTTATTGAATGACATTAAAATTAGTTGCCTATGTTGCCTATGTTAATGCATATTGCCCATTATCATCGCCTGTGTGATTCTGAGGGTTCCTATTTATGAATAATGGAAAAAATAATATAATATTATTTTACAACTGGTGAAAACAACATTATTTAATAGTATTTCTAACTTAGCGGGGGTACCTATAAGCACAGTTTTTGTAACAGCAGTTAACTGTCAAAACAAACTAAAAAAAAGTTATTCGAAGAAGACATATTAAGGGCATTCATGGCTATTCCAAATTTCAACATTCTATAACGTGATATATTCGAAATATTAGGCATAACATGTTATTTTTGCAATATTTACTTCCGTGTTGGAGCATTGTTATAGAATATTAAAATGTGTTTTCCTAATATTTTGTCTTATTCAATAATTTCCGAGCACTATTACTCAATGGCATATACATCCTTTGGTACACCACCACTTGCGTTTAGTGATTGGCACTGCCAATCATTATACTTTTTTATATTAATCATTGTGTCGAAAGGGCCAATCTTAGTGCTTTTGGGAGAGTTTTCTTATTTTGTGTAATTTGAGATAGAGAGGATAAAAAAATCGACTAAATAATCATTAATAAAATTTCTTGAATCTTTGCAGATTTTAACGGTATATTTCATTAGCCGATTACTAAACGCATTTAACAGCTATTGAAGCTCAAACTTGAAAGTTTCTTTAAAGTGCCAATCATTGTACCCTTTCCCCTATTACATTACCTACCTACTAGTACAAAAAAAACTCAGAATCAGAATATTTTTTATTTATGAAAACCATTATAGTATTTATGAATCGTCAGAAAAGTAACAAAGACTCTACCACTATTTCGGAATGTTATTCCTGTAAAGAAGAAGGGCAAGATACTTCAAGGTTACTCTTTTAAATAAAGTGTTTTTAAATTTTTTTCCGTGTACATTTTATTGTAGGGTATGAGAGACAATTAAGGCTGGTCTATCATGTAGGTCTAAGTTAAATTAATCAAATTATACTCTTGGTGGCTACATGGTTTCCTCATTTACACATAAAAAAGTGAGAGAAAAACAAAATGATCACATTTACGAAACTAATAAAAGGAAGAAAGGGAATATTAAATAATAATAGCTCATGTTATTCATATTCAGGTGGAGTTGGAACAGCACTTATCCAGCACCTTAATTTTACAACTTAACTCATTAACCCTCAACTGATATACACAAATATTCCAGCCCAAAAATGCCTCAGGCGTTCCGTAACAATAACTTCAAACCCAAACCTTTCTCTTTACAAAGCCCCTACACTAAGCAAATTCACTAACCCCTGACTTAATTGTGGTCTACTCCCCTTTGAAATAATGTCCTAATTAATACTGTACAACATGCTTTATCCCACTCGAGTTGTGTTATTCAGCAATTCGGGGATTTTAACGTGTATGAGGTTATTCATGGGTAGATAAGAGGTAATATTACACATGATATTAAACTAAGTTTTGACCTTGTATGTATGTCCTTTTCTTACCTTGATTTGTGCGAGAACTTTGCCCAGCAGTAGAATACTATATAGTCTATTTATTAATTAATTAAATTACTATTAGCCCTGTTAAGAAACTGTCCTACTGCTGGGCACGGGCCTGCTCTCAAACTGAGAGGGTTTAGGCCATAGTCCCCCACGCTGGCCCAGTGCGGGTTAGCAAACTTCACACGATGTTTTTCTTCGCCATTAAATCAAGTGATAGTTAATTTTTAATACGCATATGCTTTCGAAAAGACAGAGGTGCGTGGGTTTGAGACCTCTGAATTTGAATTTGCAGTCCAGTGGTCTAACCACTAGGCTATCACTGCCTTTTTATACCATTAAAAGTATAGAATAGCGACTTTTCTTTCTATATCTGTTATTAAATGGTAACATTTGTTGAATAATAAATTCACTGGTATTTATTCGATTCGGGCTTATCATTACACCTTCCTTGATAGCTGTTAGTACGAGTGACAGTACAATTTGACATAAAACTTCGTCACTTTTTAAAGACTCTTCTGTAGACATTAAAAACCTGTATTGTAATCGCGTTTACAAACACGATATTCACACACACAAACACCCAGACAGAATCACATATTTGTGGGTCACACAAAAAATTGTTCAATGCAGGAAACGAACCCGCGACTAATACGATCTATTGGGTGAGATCGCGTACGCTCCTACACGTAGACCAAGCCACCACCACACCAACTGCAAAGAACTAAGACACAGAAACATCGATATAATTCACAGAAAGATTTGTTCTATACAGAGATCAAACCCGCGACCGCGATCAAAACCGGTTGATACAGGAACCTACCCTCTTGCCACTACAAGGTGTATCGTAAATAACGCAACAACTGAAACCTGAAAGATAATTGCTTCACAAACTCAATACGAAAACCAAATTTCCAAAGTTTTTCCTGTATGTGTGTGTATGCGTGCGTGCGTGCGTGCTTGCGTGCGTACGTGCGTGCGTGCGTGCGTGCGTGCATGCGCGTGCGTGTGTGTGTGTGTGTGTGTGTGCGAATGATCTACGCTGTTCGCCGCAGGGCCTTTACAGCAAGGGATACTTCGACCTCGCCGGCGAGGTCGATGTCTGATCCTGTGTGCGGTATCTGTATCCGACAGAAGGGATGTAAGGGCATTGGGAGGGTCGGGGAGAACATGTCCCGACCGGCGGCAGCGGCTGATAGGAGGGGAGTCAGGTTCTTAGTCGGCGACGGCTACGATTAGCGGATTCCTATGATTGGCCGCGTTAGCAAAATATCGGGTTGTCGCCTTTTTAATAAAGGCACGGATAGGTTCGGGACCAAGATCGGAATAGAGATCGACGTGCTATATGAACCACGGGGCTCCGACGGCTTTACGGAGGAAACGAGATTGAACCGTTTGGAGTACATCGATGTGAGAGCGGGCGGGCCCGAACACCTTACAAGCGTAGGTCATGATGGGCCGTACACAAATTTTGTAAAGTATCACCTATTTTTATACGCCAATTAACATTGTGCGTATTGACAAACACGTACGTGGCATCCCCGGCGGCAATCACGTTGACGATCAGTATCTCCCTACAACTCCGCGTGCAAACTCCGCCCAGATATCGTACATATACAAATTATATATATTACTGCAGGAGCTGATCGCCACCGTGCACGCCACGGCGGCCGCGGTTGAACGCATTGGTTTGGCAGAACACTTAGAAGTGCATTTGAAATCTCCGTATTGCTTTGAACCAAGAATAAATTTTGTGTGTTATAGCGCGCTGAAGGAGTAACAGCATATTTTGCAAATAAAACAAAATTAAGATACATTAGGAATTTTCGGCATCAATTCATCTACCTATTTAGAACAAACTACTGTTCGTTTGCGGGGTAATTAAATGCCGAATAACGTGCGAAGTACTTTATTAGGCGCTGTACACACAAAACAGTACGTCGAATTTGTGTGTGTGTGTGTGAATGACCTACGCTGTTGGCCTCGAGGCCTCTACAGCTTCACCGGATTGGCGCACCGGAGGCGCCCTCGGTTGGGACAGTCGCTGTAGGGGGACGGGTGCACTACTAAGCGCACTGCAAATACACACGCGAACCAATCACACTCTAGTACTACTCTCGTTAGTACCCAAATACTGCTTCCAAGTCACTGATTCGTATCCGTATATCGATGCTAAAGTGGCCGGTGTATTCCACTTAGATCGCTTGTTCTGCGATTTAATCACTATCGCTTCCGAGAAGATACTGTGTGTCCCTGCGCTCTGTGTTCCTTTTATACTCGTATGAAAGTTCTAGAACGGACGGGCTCTCTAAGTACATCGAACAATAGCCGGCACGGCCCACAAAGTGGTATTATTATTACATATCTATTTGTGTGGGAACAAATAGTTACTTGTATACCGCGACTGCGCGCCGGCGATAAATAAAGGGGTGGAACCTTCTAGACGTTACAGCACTAAAGCGCGGATTCTAGATCTTTCTAGACAGATCACCGGGGGCCTAAGGGTGTGTTATGCGTTTTAGAATCGTCATCTCCCGATAAAGACTTTTCAAGATATCGGGGTATTTTCGGGTCGTAACACTACTTTTAGGTCTTATGTTAATTATGTTACACCTTGTATACCGATGTCATCAAATATTATGTTATTCTATTATAGTGTTTCCCTTATCAATTAGAGGGACCCTTATTACTACCAAGTTACATTTGGTTCTCAAACTTGTTAAATGTTTAATGAGACCTTTCTTTGTTGTGTTACACTCTAATTCGGGTCCGTTTTGTGTGTTAATAATCTAGTGAATGGGACGACAAATGTAACTGGGGTTGGTAAACGTGATCTAAAATGCATTCTGTATTGTACTCCATGAGATAAAACTGCCTCATTGGTGTAGAGGCAAATCGCATCGCTTTGTGATCACGAAGTCTTAGGTTCAAATTCTAGGTCGGACAAATGTAGTTTGTCTATCTATTTATCTATATCATCACGCCAGATCCTTAACGGGGTAGGCAGAGAGTACAGAGTTTCAACAGGTTCTTTCCGCGCACACCTCTCTGGCTTCCTCTACTCTCATAGTTCGTCTCATACACGCTCGCCGGTTACGGAGACTCCTGATTTGTACTTCAGATAAGACCCGGTCTATATGCATGGTTAATAATTCCCAATATGAGTCCGGAGTCTGGAATTGTGCCCGGTATATGGCAATAGGCTCGCCCCCTATTACATGGAACCTAACATTGTCGGCGAAAACTAGGTGTACACAGTACACCTCTGCCACCGCCGCATACGGAATAAAAGCGTATTTATAAGAGTAACAGTAATTATAAGAGTTTATACTTCTAATATAACTCTTATTTTTACAGAAACAAAGTCGCAATTTGAATGAAAAATAAATTTAATACTAATCTCATTAGATTCACGTTTCTAATCACATTCAAATTACTTCATCCAAATTGATACTAACTTTTAATGAGAGTTCGTCGCTAATTACTGGAACTTCGCCCGTCTGATTAACATATAGATCGATCAATATGGCTTTGTGTGCGAACACGATCTATTAATTAAGACTTTAATTGGAATTAGTGAAGTCTGTTCATCTATATTATCATGCCAGATCCCTTGCGGGGTAGGTAGTTCCAACAGGCTGGTTCCTTACAGACCTCTCTGGCTTCCTCCACTCTCATAACTCGTCTCATAAACACTCGCCCGTTACGGAGACTTCTGACTTGCCTTCAGATAAGACAATATTAGTAAAAATAAATAAATAAACATCGCCACGCCTATATTCCCCAAGCAGGGGTGGCAGAGGTTTATTGTGTTCACCCATTTTTTGCCGACGATGTTAGTTCCCATGTAATAGGGGGCGATCCTATTGCCATATACCGGGCACTTTTCAAACCCGGACTGATACTGGGAATTTTTCCATAGAAAAACTACAATTGTTCAATATAGGTGTTGAACTCAGGACCTCGTGATCGCAAAGCGTAGCCACTAGACTAACGAGGCGAGAATGTTAATGAAAGTCGAAGTAGAAGTCGAAGAAGAAATGAGAAAGTCGAAGGTCTCAAGTTCAAACCCAGGCACGCACCTCTGTCTTTACGAAAACATGTGCGTATTAAAAATTAACTATCACTTGTTTTAACGGTGAAGGAAAACATCGTGAGGAAACCTGCATGCCTAAGAGTTTCTCGAAGTTGTGTGAAGTTCGCCAACCCGCACTGGGCCAGCGTGGTGGACAATGGCCTAAACCCTCTCGGTTTGAGAGGAGGCCCGTGCCCAACAGTGGAACAGTTTCTTAACAGGTCTAATATTATTATTATTATTAATACTGTTACGCCTATATTCCCCAAGCAGAAGCTACGGAGGTGGACTTTATTCTACAGGTCCCAGTGTAATAGAAGGCGAATCTATTGCTTTTGTTCCTGGCACAATTGCTAGACAAAATGCTATACTACACAACCTCTAATAGACGCAAATATCTTACCTAAAACTCAACTCAAGGGCTTGCTTTTCAAGATTCTAAACGAATTTAATACATTTGAAGCAGACACTTTTCTTGTTCCCAAAGGTATTTTCAATTCGCTCAAGTACTACCTACCTACATTCTCATTACCTCTGTACATCCCACGCCAAAGAAATGCACCGAATCGTATTCTATTCGTAAAAATACAGATCTATCGGAAAACAGCTTTATTTTCTTTTAAAAAGGATGTTTTTTAGGATTTAAAATACGGCAGAAAGGCTTTGGGTTCCGTAAGTTTTTGCGTTTATTGCCAAGGTTGAGCAGTGTTCTGCTTAGTCAGTCTGAAATGGATGACTGATTGATGCAATAGTTTTTGACCGGCTCTGAGCGTCGTCGTGCTTCAGAAAGCATGTGAATCGTGCTTAACCCGAATTGGACGTCTTGTGCGGGGACTTGATAAGTTCCGGCAGCAGATGGTCACTATCCTATATCTACCAATCCTCACAGGAACCGTTGTGATCGCTGGTGTTAAATTACCTATTTTCTCTCACCATATTTGAGAGGAGGTCTTTGCCCACAAAGGGTTCAGAATAGCCTGATTCATATATCATCATCATAATTTTCAGCAGAAAAATATATATCCACCGTAAGACAAAAAAATCGACAACTGGCCTTGTGTTGTAGGCATCTATTTATTATATTAATATTATCAGCCTATAATGTCTCACTGCTGGGCAAAGGCCTTCTCGTACAAATCGAGGTGGGAGAGATTATATCATACTCCACCACGCGGACCCAGTGCGGATTGGTGAAGGCAGGTTTGATCAACTGCTGTTGAAACTTATCAACCCGCCTATAAGGCTTCCAACTTGGCTTAACGACTACCACATTACGCGTAACCGGGACCAACTTTTCAACGTGCCGTCCGAAGCACGGATGTGCTCGAATATGAAATGCCACAAACGGTCACCCATCTCAGGCATCACCGAGTCGAATGCTGCTTAACCTTCGTGATCGGTAAGAACACCGCGCACAGCGCTACGATCACCTCTCTTCTCATCTATTTATATTATTTGTTATTTATATGAGCGATAATCTGGGGCAGGTTGCAAATAGAAGCTGGATGTGTGCAGCACAAAATCGGTCCTTGTGATGATCTTTGGGGGAAGCCGTTGCCGTTAAGTGGATAGTGAAAACTCAAGGAATTTGAAGTAATTACGTATTTACTTCTTTATTTATTTATAGGCAGGTACAAGGACAAATTACTAGAAAGTGTGTTACTGTGTTTAAGAAATTACAAAAAAATACAGGTAATTTTTTGCAATCCGATTACAACAGATATATTACATTATACTTTCTGTCATGTTTCAAAAAAGAGTGTCATTAACTATTAGGCTCTAAGGAACCCCAAATCCACGTGACTCAGCACCGGAGCTATTTAAGTGCACATTTCGCGAATTCTTTTCCGTTCGCAAGACTGTGTTTGTCGTCGGCAGTCTTTCCGTTTCCTGTTTGTCGACTTTCAGGTTACAGGTCCGAACATCGATTCGTTTAAGTTAAAATTGTGTAACTAATTTATAATGTAAATAAATGTAACTCTCAATAAAACCAAACAACATACCGAACACAATACCAGACTCCAGACTGCCATTGGGGATATTTCAATAGAATAAATATAACTCAAAAAAGCTTTTTTCAAAACAAGCTTTTATAGCGAAAAAATAAAGAAAAAGAAATATATTTATACTTCTTTATTTCTGTGATTATCTACCGGCTCACATTATAACATTGCCACCGAAGTAACATAAGCATGCCTTTCAACTCAATTGGATGCTCGGAAGTGCTTGAAAAATGGATAAGAAGACAGACAAATAAATAGAGAAGCATAGAATAGAAAACTCTTTATTGTACACCAAATTTATTACAAAGTAGTGATAGTAAAACAATATAAGGTACAATTGGCGGTGCTATTGCTAATACCAATTTTTTCCAGACAACCAAGTCGAAAGAAATACTCGTACAACAAAGTAGAGGGCAGTTGGTGGCGAACATTTATTAAGATTAAAGTAACTATACTTATATTAAATATATTACACACATATACAAATATATATAGTAAGAAATGAATATTTATATAGTGAAATAAACATAATGCACTTAAGTAAGGATAGGTAAATGGAAGTAAATACAAAAGGTTGGAAGATGGTTCGAAGTTATTTATGACAGCGTCTCACTAATGACAGCAGAGAAGAAATGGTTCTTAACTATCGTTTTAAAACTAGCCTATGTCTGTGCACGTATAGCTGCCACAGGTAATGCATTCCACAAACTTGACTTGTTTGAACTGAAAAGGGTTTATCATAGAAATTTGTGGAATGCATCGGTGTTTTTAGTCTGAGATTTTCCGATGACCTTAGGAACCTTAAATTGTTTCATGGAGAAAGTCAAGTTGTTCTTTGAGATAGGAGGGAGCTGCTGGATTAATCAGGACGTTATATGAAAGCGATAACAAGTGAGTATTCTGGCGAAGACGAATTGGCAGCCACTTGAGCTTAGCTCGAAATTCTGAAACATGATCATATTTCCGCAAACCAAATATCAATCTTATGCAACAATTTTGAAGTCGCTTGAGCTTATTAGGTTGGCTCTCGGTGAGATCGACATAACTGGCGTCTACATAATCAAGGATAGGAAGAAGGAGGGATTGTGCGAGTGCAATTTTAGTGGCAGTAGGAAGAAAGTTATAAATTTAGTATATAAATAAAGCAAGTTAAATAAAATCTTGTAGGAACCACCCTTTGTTCAACCTAAAGTTCGAATACCACCCTTAGTTCGTCCTATACACCATTCGAATGCAGGAGCTCGTGATATTCAACCGTACCATCCGCGATACAAATAAGCAGAAAACTACCTATCTATCTACTGAGCTCTAACAGGTTCTTTCCTTACAGGCCGTGAAACTAATTTCAACATGAAATATATCTTCTTAAAGTATTTCTGCTTCGCCTATTTTTATTAACTCATGCACTTCCATTGCGTTTACTTCCATTCCGTGGCGCATAAATTGCCATTAGCGCTATTACGATATACTCTTTGAGGGAACAAACTATGATGTAGTACATTTGTATGCTTTGATCCTTTTAAATAACAAGTAGAGAACTAAAAGTCGAGAGATTCTCGCAAGTTTCTGTCCTTCCATTTGTAATATTTGTCTTTCCCAGAGAAGTTTTGGAAAATATTTTCTTTTAGCATCCATCCCTTTTCATGTTTTAAGCCATTAAAGCTTTCAATACTTTCTTTTAGGTACTAGATACCTCGAAGCATGCACCCGTTTCCAGTTTGCAGACTTCAAAATAGCTCTATTTTGAAGTCTGCAAAGATATCATGATAAGTGAGCAAGTTAGTATATATGTTTTGCCTTTTATTATCTTTGTAGAAACGAAACCTTTATAATTAATCAGCCCACTTACCACTGCTAGAAAAGTACCACATAAATCGAATTGAGACTTAATAACTAAATGTAATTAGCATCATTATATTCTTATAAACCTTAAACGTTGGCACATTTAAGGTTTAGGTTTAGCTTAGGTCTGCAAGCTGAGAACCTCCTCCCCCTTCCTCCACTTTTCCCGGTCTAGTGCAAGCACTACAACATAAAAATGAAGTAAAAAATCCCAAGTCGCTGGTTTTCTAACAGGAGATCCACAGGACCAACCAAAATCACTAACATAGCACCCAGAATTGCTAAACTTAATTGGTTGCTAGTCGCGGACATCGCTCGTAAAACCGACGGCCGTTGGGGCAGAAAGGTTCTCGAGTTGCGACCACGTACCGGAAGACTTGGAGTGAGCAGGCCCCCTACAAGATGGATCGATAACCTGGTGAAGGTTGTAGGTAGAAGGTGGAAGCGTACGGCACAAATTGAGCCATTGTGGTGGTGTTCGGGGAGGCCTTTGTCCTGCAATGGACGGCGTACGGCTAGAGATAGACAAGAGGCATGAATTTTCCCCAAACAATAGCTTAAAATTAATTATTACAGTTCGAGCAAGATTTGATCTCAATCTGTCCACTCCACAAAGTTTAATTGAATGCGAATAGGTCGGTGGGATATGGATTTATGGTTCAAAGTCGGAAGGTCCATTCGTCCCTCAATAGCCACATGCCAGCTTTACCATTTGTTGCTTTCGAAACTATGCTAGCGAGTTATACTAGAAGAAACATAGCTTACTTTATTTTTATGAATAATATATTATGTTTTTGCATACATATATATATATATATACATGTTCAGTTGTTAATCTTACAAATAGAAGACACCATTGCTGGGCAAATGTCTTGTCCTGTAATTTGAAGTGAGAAAGACCACAACGCGGATACAGTGCGGAATAATCTAGAAAGATTTGCTTCCACATGTTATTGGAACCGTCAGACCTATATTCCTTAAATACGGTCAGCAGCGGCGTACTGTGTATACTGACTTTTCGCCTAAGAAGTTAAGTCTTAATGCAACAGTAAACGGGGCTATTGCCATTACATTAAACACAATACATTATATCAAACACAATTCCAGACTCCACTGTTACTGACTCTCCGTAGAAAAAACACGTTTTGTTCAATAAACGATTCAAAGATTCCGAATCCAGAATCTTGTGATTGTCAGCTGAACTATGTAACAGAGTCTAACAAGGCGCTCCTTCAAATTACTTCGAAAATATTTTTAAAAGACAAAAGTCTCGCTACCGTCGAGAGCATATGAGGTATACTATGTAAATGAAGAAAAAACCTATTGGAATTCCGTACTCTTTGCTCGCCCCTCGAGGTATTATTGCTTATATTCAAAAGCTAATAAAATCCCAGATTACTACCAACGCTAAGTTCTCATCTAGATTCTATATCTCAACAGATCAACCAGTTTGGATTTATCGTCAAAACTTATCTTAATTTATGCCCAACAATAAGTCAGGGTGATGCCAACTTTTCGGCTTTCCACCTCATTATTTGGTTGTTCCCTGCTTTTAATTTATACAAGTTGCCAATTCGAACCCCACGTTCCTAACCATTCCTTACATACCTTCGGCGGTTGATTTATTTGCTTTTATACTGTTTGTATAGGGTAGTTTAATTAGGAAATAGAATTGTTTTAGGCATGCAATGAATTCTCGTAAGAGCTTTTCTGTTCTAGATTCTTGGGACTGAAAATTGTGTAAAGTTTTATGTTCATCTAGTGTTTTCTAAAGAGTTGTTTTTGAGGTACTAGAAATTGTATCTATATCATGACCATGGTAGGTAGATAGGCATGGTAGGTAGATAGTACAGAGTTCCAACAGGTTATTTGCTTACAGACCTCTCTGGCTTCCTCCACTCTCCTAGTTCGTCTCATACACGCTTGCCGTTTACGGAACCTGACTTGCCTTACAAATTAAATATGAAATAAATGTTCTTTAAGTGACTGCCGTTGGCCTAGTGGCAATCACGAGGTTCTGTTTTCGATCGAATCCTAAGTTTGACAAAGTACTTGTTTTTATAGAAAAACTTATTTGTGCCCGATATAGTGACAATATAATGACAATCAGCTCATCGTATATTACATCGGGAACCAATATCAATATATGGTCGTACAATACACCTCTGTAATCCCTTCTAGGTAAAGGCTCGACTTCTAGTATTTTCTTAAATAATAATCATGGCTTGAGGTTGAACACTGTGTGGCTCAATTTCTCACCGGACATGGCAACTTTAAGAGTAAATTATTCTCTTTTAAACTGGTACCTTCACCGCTATATCAGTGTTCCACGTCTAAGCGCGAGTATGAACAATCAGCACACCACTTTCTTTGGGAGTGCAGTCTCTGGCACAACGAGCATACCATTATGTTAAACAGTCTGCGAAATACGTCTGGGGTAATCTAGTAGACTGCTCTTGTAGAAACTAGGGATAATTTCCGTGTGTTTAAGCGTTTTTGCTATACCCATTACTGGAATCAAACATGAGGCTCACAAATAGGCCCTGTTAATATTTTTTTCGTATCCGTGGTACTTTACAACTGCGCTTATCCTAGTTATAGTCTCCGTCTCTATGGCTGATGTGCCAATTTTTTGTGTCTCCCGTTATGCAAAATATTTTTTTTTTGTTTATAAAAAATGTAGCCCCATACTAGGATTTAATTCCTATGTCGTAAGTGTGTTCACAAACATGAAAATTCACGTACACAAATTTTATTTATCCTACTCCTGTTTTTCTTTCTAATTGAATTTGTTGCTGGTTCCAAGATGATTAAAGTGCTTCCAGGGACTCCTCAAGGTTCCAATCTTGGTGTCCCGGTGATCCTGGTTTACAGGAGTGACAATGGTGGGAATGTGTAGCGGGCTTAGTCCTAACAATAATAATAATCATGATTATTAAACTGATTAACGATCGTATTCGCAAATACGCATCAGTTTAAAATAAGAAAGGGTATGCTTCGGTGGTTCCGGCATATAGAAAGAATATCGGAATAAATAATGACGGAATACCATACGAAAGTGGAAGGATTTCGGCACCGGGGAAACCTAGATTATCTTACCCACAATGACCGTGTCTTAAATAAAGGACTTATTAAGAGTATTTCTAGCCGGGGGTGTGTATGAGACGAACTATGAGAGCGGAGGAATTTAGAGAGGTCTGCAGAGACAGAACCTGTTAAAACTCTCCCTACACCGCAGGAAATCTAACATGGCGATATACATAGATAGATAACACTGATTGACAGATTACCCACCGGAGGATCTCAGTGAGTTTCTCTCCGAATCTCCTCAGTAAAAACCTTGTTCGAAAAAATATTTAATTTACAATTCAAATCACCGCCAGAGGTTTACAGAAAATATATGATTTAAACCCCTTTAAGTAAATGCTTCGAAATTATTATATAGGAGAAATAATTATACTTATACATATTAATCTAAATAGAATGTTCAGTATCTAAATCAATGTTCTATTGTACAACAAACCAAATATATTACTTGTAAATACCAAAGCTGGAATTTTGGACTCTACGTCAAAGCCTTTTCCACAAATGCTCCGTGGCCACAAACAATGGAGCCGCGGTTCTATGGAAATCACTCATTAGAATTTCAATTCATTGTTCGGTGATGGTAATTAGAATTTCATTTAATTAAAGCGATGACAATTGGAAGGACACGAACATTGTATGAATGGTGCTTGTGGAATGATTAACTTTGGGGATTTTGTGATGGCTTCGGATTTGACGTTGAGATATTGTTTACAACATAGATAGCGATAGATACATAGATAGAGTTCTCTTTATTGTACACAAGTGATTTTACAATTAATATTAAAGAATTACATACGCATTTATGCGCATTCAGCAAGGATGGGAAATACACCGCTGACATAGAGAGAAGAGTAAGTGCAGGGAACAGAGTGAATGGCGCGATGGGGAAGCTACTTGGGAGCCGCCACTTAAGCCAAAAGGCGCAACTGGCCATACATAATAGAGTGCTTGTCCCAACGCTGTTAAATGGTAGCGAGAGTTCGGTATGTAAGAAGGAGAATGAAAGTGGAATAAATGCGGTGGAAATGCGAGCTCTGTGGAAGATGTGCGGAGTGAAGCTGACCGACCGTATTTGCAACAGCGTAGTAAGACTAGGTATGAAAGATAGCATCGGTGTAAAGATGAGAAAGGGTATGCTCCGTTGGTTCGGGCATATAGAAAGAATGTCCGAAGAAAGAATGACAAAACTGATATACAATGCGAAAGTGGAAGGATGTAGGTACCGGGGAAGACCTAGACTATCTTACCATGACCAAATAGACCGGGTTTTATCTGAAGGACAAGTCGGGAGTCTCCGTAACCGGCGAGCGTGTATGAGACGAACTATGAGAGTAGAGGAAGCCAGAGAGTAATATGTAAGGAAAGAACCTGTTGGAACTCTGTTCTCTCTGCCTTCCCCGTAAGGGATCTGGCGTGATGATATAGATAGATACATACAATATTAAAGGAACATTCGTTAACTCACTTTTATCATTCTGTTTACCAAAAACATCGATCTAATATTGTATGCAGTCGTCCTTCTTCAAAAACAAGTTTTAGCCGAAGATTTTTCTGCTTTATGGGTCTTACCTCTACAATAAGTGCAATAAGTTCACGCGGCATCTACGTCCTCAATCACAATCTTTGTAAAAAAAAATGATTACAGACTGGTCAATCAACATGAACGATAAGGAGACAGAACATCTTTTACAAGTAATATCATGAAACTGTTCTCTCTCTCTCTCTCCCTTTTCGGCGCATACCAACACCACACACCGTTACTGTTTTGCAAAAAATCACCATCACGACTATATTTTGTGTGCCCCAGTACACCGATTTTTCGCCGACGACGCTAAATCCATGGATTTTAGTTATAATAGAATTGGCGATAGAAATTGACAGCTGTCAAAATTATTAGAATAAAAAGTTTGTGGTCAAAATGGAGATTTCTATTTGCGAATATTGACCATGTTCATTATTATATATTTAGGTTTTTTGCACAAAACCTCCTTCACAACTCTCACTCTTTTTTCCATTCATTCCTCCTATTCTCACTCACTCACTCATTCCTTCCTCCTGCAGTGTTTGGATACATACTCAGGATACATATAATAATAATCATCTTTCTTCTTCTTCTTCTTCTTTAAGTTATGGCTTCACACTAATTTTAAGTGTATTTTGTGTATTTTGCCTCACGCAGGGCAACGCGGCGAGGGAGTGGAGACCGAAGTGCGGGAGAGGGGCGTGCACATCTATGAAAAAGGAAGCCGCGCGTTCCTACGCAGCGGACGCAATGTCCACCCGTGCGAAGCTGGAACGGGCCGCTAGTAACATATATAACATGGACCATGTCCATTATTCAATATGTTACACAATTTATACGCGTGCCCTTTCATAACCCCATTTTCATACCAACATTATCATACAACTCCTGCCTTATGCTACCCATATTTATAAGAGGTATTCGACCACAGAATTTCATTTCCTGTAGGACCCCTTACCAACATCAGATTTTTTCAGCCGGAGGGCACGATGGTCCATGATATGGCCTTTAAGGCTATTGGTTTTCAATTTCCGGCGTGATTCGCCATTTTCTATTTCGTGTTATTGGTAATATCAAATTAATATTTTATTACTTCGAAATTTTGGGAAAAAAGGTTGAGGGTGTCTGGAGGAAATACTGGTTAGAGTCGGATATTTGGGAGTAATCGTTTGTTTTTTTGTTTTTAATTCTTTATTTCCAAACTTATCTGTAATCTCCGCAGTGGTTAAAAGCTTAAGACACTCCGCCCACTGGGTCGAATAGTCGCTGGTTCGATACCCGCCCGGGACAAACCTTTGTGTGACCCCCAATTATTTTTTTCGGTCTGGATATTTGTGTATGTGAAATTTCATGTTTGTAAACGCTTTTATGACACAGAAATAAATCCTAGTGTGGGGCTACGTTGTTTTTTTTAAATTAAAGAAAAAAAAAACAACGTCTTGAAAAGAGACCGTTGCTCAACTGTGGAACGATATATCTATCTATGTCAGATCAGATCCATTGCAGAGTAGGACAACAACAAAAATATTTCTGTAATTATGCACCCGCTGATTTTGAAGGGACTTTTTGAACGATATGTTGAACATAAGGGTACGAAAAGCTTGGGAAAGCGTAGCTTCGATTCCAAATCATTAATAGATCTTCCGACTGCCTCGTTGGTCTAGTGGCGCTTAGTACAGTTGGCGATCAAGAGGTCTGGGTTAAATTTTAGGTAGGACAACATTTTAAGTTTAATTTTAAGTATGAGTCCGGAGTCTGGCATTATGACCGGTATAATGGCAATAGACTCACTCCCTATTACATGGGATCTAACATTGTCGGCGAAAAGTGAGCGTGCACAGCACACAAAATGTAGGCGTGACGGTGTTTTTTTTATTTGTATATTTGTTTTACATTAAGCTCTAAAGTTGTAAATACTTCTACGGCTATGAAACCTGCAACTTCTCAAACCAAGAACCTAATAATCTACACTTAAACCAAAAGATAAAATGGTACACCATATCGAAACATCAAATCTAAAGCCATCACAAAATCCCCAAAGTTAATCATTGCACAAGTACCATCCTTACAATTTTCTTGTCTTTCCTACTGTCGTCGCTTTAATTAAACGAAATTTTAATTACCATTTGGGTTGGTTACCAATATTTTATTACCAATAGTTGGTTGAATCTGAGATTTTTCTATTGAAAAAATCTTGACAACAGTGCGAAGTCTATAGTTGCGCCCTGTATAACAGCAATAGGTGCGCCCCTATTACAATGATACCTTTTTTATGGGGGGGGGGGGATGCCTAGTGCATACTGGCTCGCACGCATTTAAACCCACCGGCGTCCGTCTATTGCCCGAGTGCCTTGCCGCGGGAATCACCAGTGGCATAACATCCTTCATGACTATGACCTCATCCATGTCCCGTGCTCTTCTTTGTGAGGGCACCCAGGACGCAGCGCGCTTCCCTCGGTTACCCCGGTTACCCCTATGTCAGGGCAGGCCTATGTTAATGGAGAGCGGAGGTCGTTTGCACCTTCGCCTGATACATCTTCTGCGAGCGGGATTAGAGGAGGGCTCCTCCCGCTCCCTTTCAGCCTCCTCTCTTGCCGTCAACACGGCCTTAAAAAGGCCGGGTTGCTACCCAGGCGCTTTCCCACTGGATCATCACTGCTATCACAGCCGGGAGCGAGAGAATTACACTGAGACCTAACATCGTCGGAGAAATGTGAATTTACACAGTACATCCCTGCCACTCCCTCTTGAGGAATAGCCTTATGTTTTATCTATATTATCACGCCAAATGCCTTGCAGGGTAGGCAGAGAATACAGAGTTCCAACAGGTTTTTTTCCTCACATACCTCTCTGGCTTCCTCCACTCTCATAGTTCGTCTCATACACGCTCGCCGGTTACGGAGACTCTTGACTTGTCCTTCAGATAAGACTTGGTCTATTTGTTCATGGTAAGATAGTCTATATATCCTTCCACTTTCGCATTGTATATCTGTTTTGTCATTCTTTCTTCTAACATTCTTTCTATATGCCCGTCCCAGCGGAGCACACCCTTTCTCATCTTTACACCGATATTATCTTTCATACCTTCTCCTTTCTTAGTACGCTGTTGCAATTCGGTCGGTCAGCTTCACTCCGCACATTCATTCTAATTCTTACAAACCCAGCTCGCGCTGCCATATAACAGCGTTGGGACAAGCACTCCGTTATGTATAGCCAGCTGCGCCTTTTGGCTTAAGTGCCGGCTCCCAAGTAGCTTTCCCATCGCACCATTCACTCTGTTCCCTGCACTCACTCTTCTCTCTATGTCAGTGGTGTATTTCCCATTCTTACTGAAGGCGTATCTACGATATACAAACACATTCACTTGCTCCAGCACATCGTTACCAACCACAATCCTTGCATTCGTTCTGGTTTCTTCCCGTTCAAAAACCATAATCTTGGTTATCTTTACATGCAAATGTAAGCCATTGTTCATGCAATCGTCTTTCATAACTGTGACTAATGTTTACAGATCAGTGGCTGTTGGCGCTATTAAGACCACGACATCTGCATATATGATGCTTAGTTTTTTTATTTAAAAATTGTCGGTACATACAAATGAAGTATAAAAGCGGAATAACTGCCAATTTATTCTGTCTGAACCTCTCAAAACTCAACAACGTTGAAACGGAAATATTTTAACAAACTATTATCACAGACCAGTTCAAATTAAAAGACTATCACAGGTCATAACGAAACGTAACCTGGAATCTTGTATTATGCATAGATGGCTGACTCGTAGCCTGGAAACATTCGTAGAGCCATTAAAACCAAGAAAATTAAATTTCTTCTTAAATTAAAACCATGCTTCGTCAAAACCACAAAGAACAACCTATCTTGTTTTTTACAATACGTATGATATTGTACTGTACTTGTAACTTTGTGCCTACCATGCAAGATCCCGCGTGATAACACAGATATTTAATAATAATAATAATATCAGCCTATACTGCCCACTGCTGGCACAAAGGCCTTCTCTCACAAATTGAGGTGAGAGAGATTAGGTCATACTCCATCACGCGGACCCAGTGCGGATTGGCGGTGGCAGGTTTGTGGCCACCTGCTGTTGGAACTTTTCAAGCTGCCTTTTTAGACTTCCAACTCGGCTTCACGTACCTTCCGAAGCACGGAGACGCTCGAATATGAAAATGCCACAAACGGTCACCCATCTCGGGCCGACCGAGTCGAACCGCTGCTTAACCTTGGTAATCGGTAAGAACACCGCGGTCGCACAGGGCTACGAGCGCCTTGATTGAGATAGTTAATAGCTTGATGTAAACGAGTTACGATATTTTGTAGTCTATTTATTTATCTGGTCTCTGCTATTATGCAGCTGGGAACTCGAAAGTGTCCGTCATCCAGGCAGCTTCGAGCGCAATTAAACTGAAGTTAGTGCATTGCAGTTAAAACAGTTTACTGCTAAATACGGGACGGTTAAACTGGGTGAAAGAAAATTAGATGAAGTCAAAGACATATGTGTACCATATAATTACTAGATAGGGCCAATTATAGAAACATTTTAATAATAAGACAGTCAGAGTCAGAACATAAAAGAATACAAACACTGAAAAAAATTAACAACATTATGTCTATATTCTCCAAGAAGGTGTGATTGAGGTGTATTTTATACCCACATCACCGACGGTGTTATATTTTAATGCAACCACAGTTCAGATTTCGGACTACCATTAAGGCCTTAATAAGAAAACCTAACAGCGCTTTGTCCAACCTAGCCTTCAAAATCCGGGACTAGACTAAGCATAGTCGAGTTACCGCTACTGCTATTGTCGAGATACAAAAAATTTGGCATATTTTTCAAGTTCCTAGGTCTATTTACAACGTTCCTAGGTTTTAAATGTTTTTTTAATCATTGGGTACTAGACCGGAACGCGGCCTTCACTGTGAAGATCCGGCGAGAAACTCAGCGGCCTGTCTTTTTTGTCTAATTCATAACATCTCTCCTGACCATAACCTCATCTGAGTTCCGTGCTCTTTTTAAGAGGGCACACAGGACGCAGCGCGCTTCCTTCACGGGCCTGTCACTGTTCGGGCGACCGCTACTGTAGAGTTAAGCGCTACTGTCGAGATACAAAATATTTGGCATATTTTACAACGTTCCTAGGTCTATAATTTATTTTTTAACCATCGGGTTCCATATCCGACTATAAATTTTAGATGTCAAACGCTAGTTTCTCCCGAGACTATGGGTGCTGTAAAATAGACGAACGTCAGGAACATTAAAATAAAATACGATGGAATCAGAAAAACAGTTTTTTTTTACGTGTAGGTATATATTTGCATCTAATGCTTAAGTGCTTAAGTTTTTAGTTCAGGCGTCCCATCTAGTACCGCAGTAGATACCATTGGAAGAAAGGTATTTCATTAAAGTACTTTATATTGTCTGCTCACAGCTGAGCCCTAAAGTGTATGTTATATTAAGATGGAATGAAACTTTAATATCACATTTTGCAAATCCCGAATAAGATAGTCAAACTCAAACTCAAATAATTAATTTTGTATAGGCCCTTCGGGGGCGCTTACAAATAGTCAATTTTCATTTCTTTTTTAATATTAGTAATTTACCACCGGATCGGAACGCGCCGTCCACTGAGAAGATCCGGCGAAGAAGCTCAGCGGGCTTGTCTGTTTTATTAACTTCGCTTTTCTCTTTCCTTTTTTTTAAATCATATTGTGTGGATACAATGTTTAGGTTACAATTAAATAGTTTATGACCTAGCTCCAGTGTAATGCCTTACGATCGAAATATGAATCTAACGATGTTATCTGTAAAGAGCGTCTAAAGGATTCCAGATGGGCCAGTCCCCACAAGCAGCACCCGTTCACGAGTATTACTGCTGGAACAGCCATCACTCCCCTCAACCATATTAGAAGGGCAGAGTAGTAAGAGCTAGTTGGGCTAGTAATGCATGTTGTGGTTAAGGATCTCGTGGTCTTGGCTTCAAATCCTATGTTGGACTGTATTGTTGGCGTTATCCTATAGATAATTCCTGGTATGATATGTCCGGTGTGATAGCAATAGACGCTTACCATATGGAGGCTTTGGCTGAAAACCAGCGCGGGGGGAGACTCTGTTCCCCTCCAGCACATGCTGAGCCAATTGCCTTTCGGCATAGCTCACACCAAGGCGAATGCTGCAGTAGCAGCCTATTGTAGCTTAATTTCATTTTGTTTTTTCTTTCTCCGTATTTTTTTATTACAACCTGTCCTACATTTTGTGATTTTCAAATGTGCGCTGTGTTGAATAAATATTTTTCATTTCATTTCATATCACAGTGAGTTATCTTTGGTGAAATATGCAAATGCAAAATCTTTAGCTCTTATTGTAATCTCACTCTTTTTAGAGTAAAGACAGTACTACAAACTAGTTGTAACTCATCATTTTCCTTCCTTCTATATATAATCCTTCCTAAAACCTGGTTTATACACTGGTACTGCCGCCAATTTCCACCAAGAGCAATGCGCAGTTCCGCGGCAGCGTCGAGTGTTCACATACCCCTTTCGCACTTCAGCCGTCGCTCTGTGTTTCTCGTATGTTTGTAAAAAACTCCCGACATCATTTGTTTTTGCCCCGAAGCGATATTGTGTTCATAAAAATATCCCCAAAGCAATAGGGAATATGCGTGTATTTTTTTATATTTTTATACGATAGATTACATCAATATATAACTGCATAAAAAATTAAAGCGTCAAAAACAAAATGTAAAGGGCAAAAAAAAAATGTTGAAGATAGCAAACAGATAAGAGCATTTCAAACGCCCGCCATTTTGGCGCGCTTGGCGTGACGTCAAAGTCTAATAACAACCAATTAGTGAACAGCTGTAGAAGTATTTTATTCTGTAATTTATTGCTATTTTGTATTTTGCGACTATTATACAATGGAACAACACTGTGTTGTGCCTAGGTGTTAAAATACAATAAGAAATATACCCGATAGGTGTGGACATAAGGAGAACGTGGTGTAAAATCAGAAAAAGATACATGGTATCTCCATCAACTTGTTTATATTGCTGCGAAGATCACTTTAACGTAAGAATTAACTTTAATAATTTACATGAAATAAAACTATTTTTTCGGATTTTATCGCGGTTTATTTTGATTTTTAAGTTCCCGACGTTTCGAGTGCTTTGCAGCACCCATGGTCACGGGAAGGACTGAGGTGTTAGACGTCCAAAAGTCATAGTTGTTCCGGGGTACCCTCAAACTTCTTAATTATTTTTGTTTTTGTTGGTCCGATCTACGCAGAATGAGCTCACGGTGTCTTGAGGTCTTGCAGTGTTATGCTTGGTTTTAGATTTGATTATATTAATTACTGGATCCCAAGACGATGGAAGCACCCAGCCATCTTCTCTATTGAAATTAGGATGTTTTTTTAATTTCAATAGCCTCGCGAACCATCCTTGGTAGGAATCGGTGTTCTTTCACGAGGATTTGTGGTCTATCAAATCTGATGTTATGGCGGGTGCGGTCAAGGACATGTTCACAGACTGCAGACTTTTTTGAGCGACGTCGCTCAAAACAAAAATAATTAAGAAGTTTGAGGGTACCCCGGAACAACTATGCCTTTTAGACGTCTAACACCTCAGTCCTTCCCGTGACCATGGGTGCTGCAAAGCACTCGAAACGTCGGGAACTTAAAAATCAAAATAAACCGCGATAAAATCCGAAAAAATAGTTTTATTTCATGTGTAATATTCGCGTAAATCTAAGAACTCAGTATTTAATAATTTAAACTAAAATGTTGTCTTTGTGTAAATCGACAACAAAAAATAACAATAAAACTAACTCAATAGCAAACATCCAACAAATATGCACTTGTTGACATTTGTATTGTAGCCTTTGACGTTACATTCGATCTGACCAATAGCGTGGCGTTCCCGCTACTTTGAATTTCCTACTAATTTTTCGTACTTTCAATAATTATTTTCTTAATAAAAAAGTAATGTTATTAAAAAAATATTGGTATAGACATTATTCTAATACGATAAAGTTTGTAAAAAAAATTATTTGACACTTATTTGAATTACACGCATATTCCCTATTATGATACTAGCATTTCCATGGTGTTTCTAATGCACTACCTACTACATTTATTTGTCTACACTATCTACACTAATATAATAAAGAGGAAAGGTTTGTATGTTTGTAACGAATTAACACAAAAACTACTGGACTGATTTTAATAATTCTTTCACCATTAGAAAGCGACATTATCCAGAAGTAACATAGGCTATACAAATATAGACCCAGTAGGTGGCGGAAACTGCTAGTATTTTCTTTATTTTTAACCGACTTCAAAAAGGAGAAGGTTCTATGTTCGGTTGTATGTATGCTTTTTTTTTATGTATGTTCAGCGATATTTCCGTCAATTGTGGACCGATTTTGATAATTTTTTTGCATTGGGTTCAGTATATCTCCAAGGTGGTCCCATATTAATTTTATTGACATTGGACCTTGGACTTAAAAGATACACCAGGGAACTCCTTAACGACAAACAATAGGCATGTGTAAATTGAGATATTATGGGTATTACGTCAATCCTATAGGTACCCTACTATAGAATAATTCACTGGTCACTTAAAATTGTAAAATAAAAATCTTTTATAAAAAAAGGTACACCGACTTCAAAAAGGAGGAGGTTCTATGTTCGGTTGTATGTATGCTTTTTTTTTTATATAAAAGATTTTGTCATCCCTTTTTACCAAAATTAGTTTTACCACATAATTTCAAAAAGATTTCTATTCCTCATAAAACCGCCAACGAAGGGAGCACTCGGCAGTGACAGTGTGGGAAGGGAAGTAGAGCGTAAGTGACGTGTTTATACGACTAACCTTCCCTGACTTCGCGTGGAAGTGAGCAGTGTGTAAATTGGGTATAAAAGATGGTAGCCACCGCTCATCGGTTCAAGTTATGGGTATCACGTAAAATCATCTCTTTCATCCTTGTTTTAAAAATGTCAGCCCTACACTACGAATTATTCCTATGCCGCAGCCTTTAGAAACATATTTACATACACAAACTTTCAGCGTGGAGTCTGATGCGGATGATCTACAAAGGTGTTTGGGTCTGCACCCGTGAACATTTGTAGGTCTGCACCCAAAACACATCGGTAAATCCCACAACGATTTTTTTGCAATCCCCGCGTGGTATCTGGTATACAAGATAGATACTTGACGGACGATTTAGCGCAGTGGTTAAGAGCTTAAGTCGCTCCGCCCACTGTGTCTAATAGTCGCGGGTTCGATTCCCGCACGGAACAAATCTTTGTGTGATCCACAATTATTTGTTTCGGTCTGGGTATTTGTGTGTGTTAACTTTCATGTTTGTAAACGCACCCACGACACAGGAATAAATCCTAGTGTGGGGCTACTTTTTTTTTTAAAAAGAAATAAAGAAGATAGACAACGATTTGTCTCATGCAGGGATAAGACCAATTCAATCCAGTGAGCGGAGCCTCCTACGCTCTAACCCAATGGAACAAGCCTGGTCATTATTATGCCATACTAGTATGCCACTTGTGGCTAGCCACAGACCAAATCAGACTTCACTCACTCTTCTTTCTGTGTTTAGTCTAGCATACTATGGAACGCACTATCCCAGGATCTCAGGATCCAATTGGCAAGGAGGCAAGTGATCGCAATTGTTTCAAACTAATAGTAAAAGATTATCTGCACAAAATGTTGGCAGAAACATCTCAACGTTAATTTTATCATGTATTGTATATATTTGTTCCTTATGTATAATTATAAGAACTATAATAAACATTATTAAGGTTCTATTGTCAAAGACTATTCTTCTATAATCACAGATTTCGCCAAGGGTACACTGTTAATTTGCCTATTTTTTTTCAAACAAATTATATGAAATTAAAAAAAAAAACATGTTTAAAATAAAGAATACCTTTTTTTATGTAAGAAAAGAACCTGTTAAAACTCTATACTCTTTGCCTACCCCGCAAGGGATCTGGCGTGATGATATAGGTAGATAGATAAATAGAATACCTTTATTTTATTTTATTTATATTGTAACAAAAAACCAGGCGACGAAGAAAATGCTGTCCATTGAACTTGACATACATATTTCGATACTTTAATTAATGATACAAGACTTCTTTGTAAGCGATGTTTTTTGTAAAAACTCTTTCATCGTTTGCTGGTTATGTTTGACATTCAGTAAGACTATAGACAAATAATTTGAAGTGTATTGTGTCAAATACATGGTAGTGTGTGTAATGTTTTTTTTCATTGATTTAATGTATGTTTTATGCATAATTTAAAAAAAATATTAGCGTTCTGCACTCCTTCTCTATATAAACTATAAGTGTGGGAAATTTCATACTCCTCCGTCCGCGCAATTTTCGCAAAAAGGTGTACAAAGTTTTTGCTTCACGTATTAATATATAGATATATTTATTTATTCGTAAGTTTGGTTTGCTTTCTATGAGTTTAGTTATTATGTATATGCGCGTTAGTTATTGATTTGTATATTTTCTTGCGCGACTTCCCGCTTTTTCCCTTCGCCTTGTGGATTTTGCACCTACTTCACTTGTTTCTGCATCACTCTAAGGTAAACTGGCACAAAATGCCTAAGGTATTAAATCCGCCTATGTACCAACAGTGCATAAATTATTTAATGAATAAATGTGCTAAAATTTTTAAAAATCTATATTATCATAACGAAAGCAAGAAATCGCCTCTAATCGATTTGGGGTCGGTTCAAAGGTGGCTATTGTACGCCAACGATCGACACCCGTTTCATTACCCCACCTCGCGCTTGTATAATTAATCAAGACTAGAGTTGGACCAACTTGATTGAGAATATCGATATTATTCTCATTGATGTTAAAAAAAACGTTTATCAATAATTTTATTAAAAGATTTTTTTGATATCAATCATTATTCTTTGCTTTTTTGTGCTTCACCAAAGAAACATCTTCGAACGTTTCTCGGAATCTGTTACCTGTAGAATGTTGAGAACACTAAAAATCCCCTCAAAAGTCTTCTATGGTAGGGACCTTGCGGATCTTCAGATATAACGCACCGGTGCCCCTTCATGTGCTTCGCTCCATTGAACACATGTTGGAGAAAAAATTGTAGCTTAAGATATAGCAGCAGTAATACCATCCATACACTCCATTCATATATCGATACACTGCAGACCAGTAAATTAATTTATTGAAAATCCTGAAGAGTCTGCATGTTTTTTATAAAAATACATTGTGGAAATTATTATAAATCTACAATTATTTGTGTGTCTACTGTGTATTGATATATCAACTTTATTCATAGATATTATAGTACTATTGAGTGTACGCAAGTACACCTCTGCAACTTCCGCTAGGGGAATATAATCGTGACGATAATATTCATAGACACCATTTTTACAGTAAAGGTTAGGAAAAGCCACTATAATTAGACTTACAGGTTCCAAGTATATGCATGAATAAAAAAAAGATTAAAGGCGAAAAAGGCGGGTATTATAAAACAAAACAAGCTAAAAGACTATCCCCCTTTATAGTTGTAATGTATAGTTTCTCGATGGATCTTCTCAGTATTCAGTAGCAGGCCGCGTACCAATTTTGTAGATTTTGACGTGAAACGTCTTTAAAATCACACCGAAACATACGGGTACGAGGTGAAGAAAAGCGGACCATAAGGAGAAGGGCTATATTGTCTTACCCTAATAATTACAAAACTATTAGTACATGAAACAACTACTAGAAACATAAATCATGTGTCATTATTTTGCTTATATAGTCAGCTCGCTGTTATGACCTTGAGTTTGAATCGGGGCTGGGCGGAGCGGCGGAGGAGAGCCTCTGCTTAGAATGACTGAAATCGGCGCTCAGGCTCCTTTCTATAAATCTTTATCACTACAAGCAACTCGCTGACATACACGTTTCACGTTAAAACCTACAGTCGAGTGCCCCAACACAGCTACATCCGATTTTTTTTATTGGGACTTAGCCCGCCACAAACTCCTATACGCCAGAATCAAATTCAAATATGAGATCTTAATATTATATAGTGGATAATAAAGATATATCGGGAAGGGTTAATTGTCTTGGAACCCACAACCAATTTAATTAGAAGAAAAAACAGGAGCAGAAGAAAAAAATCAGTAGTAGATGTAAAAAATGTAATAGTTTTCTATCTATCTATCTATCTATAACCTCACGCCAGATCCCTTGCGGGGTAGGCAGAGAGTACAGAGTTCCAACAGGTTCTTTCCTTACATACCTCTCTGGCTTCCTCCACTCTCATAGTTCGTCTCATACACGCTCGCCGGTTACGGAGACTCTTGACTTTTCCATCAGATAAGACTCGGTTTATTTGGTCGTGGTAAGATAGTTTAGGTCTTCCCCGGTACCTGCATCCTTCCACTTTCACATTTTATATCTGTTTTGTCATTCTTTCCTCTGGCATTCTTTCTAAATGCCGGAACCAACGGAGCATGCCCTTTCTCATCTTTACACCGATACTATCTTTCATACCTACTCGCTGTCTTACTATGCTGTTGCTAATGCGGTCGGTCAGCTTCACTCCGCACATCTTCCGCAGAGCTCGCATTTCTACCGCATTTATCCTACTTTCATTCTCCTTCTTACATACCCAGCTCTCGCTACCATATAACAGCGTTGGGACAAGAACTCCGTTATGTATGGCCAGCTGCGCCTTATGGCTTAAGTGCCGGCTCCCGAGTAGCTTTCCCATCGCACCATTCACTCTGTTCCCTGCACTCACTCTTCTCTCTATGTCAGCGGTGTATTTCTCATCCTTACTGAAGGCGCATCCAAGATATACAAACTCATTCACTTGCTCCAGCACATCGTTACCAACCACAATCCTTACATTCGTTCTGGTTTCTTCCCTTTCAAAAACCATAATCTTGGTTTTCTTCACAGCCATTGATCATGCAGTCGTCTTTCATAACTGTGACTAGTGTTTGCAGATCAGTGGCTGTTGGCGCTATTAAAACCGCGTCATCTGCATAAAGTAGATGGTTTACCACTAAGTCACCCATTTGTACACCTTCATTCATCGCTTTCAGTCTTTGAAGACTTTTGTCCAGATATATTATAAACAGTCTAGCGGACAACACGCAACCCTGCTTGACGCCGATTTTAACGTCAAACCAGGGTGACCTGTTACCACCCACCCGTACGCATGCCTTGCAGTCCACATAAGTGGACTGGACGGCTCGCAACAGAGTGCCATCTATACCATACTCTGGCAAAATGTCTCAAAGTCTCTTTCGCACAACTCTGTCAAATGCCTTCTCCCGATCTACAAAACCGCAGAAAACCTTCCGCCCCACTGCCAGATGCTTCTCTACGATGTTGCGGAGTGAGAAGACTTGATCCGAACATCCTCTTCCAGACCTGAAATCCCCTGTGCCTCGCACAACATTCCATCGGACTTCACGCGCATTCTGTAATAGTTTTGACGTTTATAAACGCTTTTTATTAAACTATACAAATGATATAACTTTAACTCTGACATACCAAGGAATAGATAAACGAGTACTACTAATTCGCATTGAACACCTCTCTTTAATCGACTCGACTTACTATCGATACCGATATAAATCGAATGTATCCCGCCTCTAGTGCGGTCGTGTAAGTGGCTTCGGCACATGCGAACCATGGACAAAAGATTGGGGTAGCGTCATTTATTCCTGAAACACGCCAGAGTCCTCGTTATAGGACGAATTATATTGTGATTAAGTTCAACAAGTGATCTGGAGGCCTTAATTAATTTAGTAAATTTTGGTAAGGTTAATTAAAATATAAAATTTTGGCTTCAACGGTCAATGACTTAAGCGTAAGTCGCAAGGCACGAATCTTTCAGAAGCTGTCAAATTTTAGGTTGGGCATTATGAAGTTTACGTTTTTAAACAAAAACCATACAGAGATAGGTAATTTTTAATGTAAGACAAAACTCTAAAGTAAGAAAAAACATTGTGTAGAGTTCCCGAAAAGGCTTATTTCACTCAACTTCAAAGCTATTGTTTTAAAAGCTTAAACGTCTATACATTTCTTCCACTAGGTTCCAAAAGGATATTAGTAGTGTTATCAATAAAAATACAGATTTTTTATTTAGGAAAACCTTTTTAAATATGTTGGTTAGGTCATGGCTTAGTAATTCAACTAAGGGTCATGCTTAAGTTAAATTTTTTCGAGGCCTAAATAACAATACCATCATAATAATTAATAAAAATATAAAGAATATCATAAAGAATGTCGTTTTAAATCTCAGCTTTTAATTCAGATTTGAAAATCTTTCTAAGATATATATTTGTTTTAAAGTTCAGTGGCATAAGATCCAAAAATTAATGAGCGAGTCAAAAACTTTTAGGTCATGTAAGAGATATTTCTGGAATCTGCGCCTACAGCCAAATTGACAATCTACAGTCGTTAACGCTAATAGAAAGCGGAAAAATGTATGGGAATGATATTTTGCAACGAAAAATCACGTGGTCAAAACAATGCGCTATCGATTGCGACAAGAGAATAGAAACAAAACGCTTGCAACTTGTCCAGACCCTCTATTTCTATACCACGACATATCTAGCGTGATGATATAAATTAATTGATAATAATATTTTAAGAGCAGTGAAGTAATTCACCAATAGCAAAAATAATTAAACTAACTTCTTTAATCAATTTCATGTATTTAATTCCGCTTAGGTAATACAGGCGCGCGTTTAAATAAAATCTGTTTACTGCGCCCTCTATACGCTTACACTCTAACTTAAACAAGATTGCTTCGTACGTTGTAAGTTCGGCAGTATTCATCCGTAAGATTTGGTAAGCTTCACATGCTAGTTAACATAGCAGTTTTGGTAAAAACCGCTAGATGACACTTTAAGCTATTTTTAATTCTAAGAATTAAATTATATATTTTTGGTAATGACTTTTTCTGAAATAATTATAACATGTAAGTACTTTCGAAATTCCTTTTTTGCGATTTATAAAAAATAACTTTGTCCCACTTCCTTATCATTTGATTAATAAAAAATAACTAGGTAGATACTTTACTTTGATCAGAGATATTACAGAGAATACAATATGACCTAAGCTTCACGCCTGTTCTTACAAAGTGAGATTAGAGGACAATGTACCATAATTTCTTGATTATTTCGTATAGGTTATCATCTGGATTCTGGACTAATTGTGACAGGCTCACGTAGCGGACCTACCTATTTTACTAAATACCGGTAACATCCAAAGTATTATAGAAATAACATATCTTATTATCAATCAATATCATCACGCCATTATTATGATTAATATTGATCGATGCCTATTTAATATATCCCTTCTCTTGTTTCAGATGAGCCCTCGAGTCGACCAACGAATAATTCCTCAAAAATTAGTCATGATCAGTTCCTAATAGTATATTTATATTAGTTTAGAAAAATGTACAATTCCAACGAATTCCTCCACAGCGCTGGAGTCAGTCGCCATATGCAAGCAACTGGGGAAGCTCCTTCCCAGAAGACAAGCATGAAACGACGATCATGCGAAGTCCCTTTAGGAGATATATCTTCTAACAATTTCAAAGTTTCCTTAGGAGATATAACTAGCGACGGTCCTAACTACGATTGTAGATCTTTAAGATCAGTAAAATCTGAAGATACTAGATCTGTAAGGAGTTATAGGCCGATAGATAGTCGAAGTTTTAAGAATTTCCGTTCTTCGCTTACTGATATTTCTGGGTACTCGCTATCGAGGCCTCCTAGTTATGATCAGCTGTCGAGGAGGTCGGTGGTTGAAGGTCCCGAGGGTCAAGGCATCACGTCCAGCATCGAAGGCGTTCTGTGGTCCGATGAGGAGGAGACGGAGTATTTTTACCAGGAAAATGTAACGGCAGCGTGGAATCAAGGTGAGTGGTTTTTCTTTTAGTGTAAACACATTTCTGCATTGTAGTAGCGGTGTATTTTATTCAGTTTCTTCATTCAAGACGCTTAAACGAGGGTGCTGGATTATTGGACTGTTCAGATTACTGGATTGCATAGAAAGGTTCATAATAAATAAAATATAGCATTTCGTAAAGGGAATATATTTCTTCTCCGCGCGTCTTCCGCTGCGCTCTCGTGCATTCGTAATAGATCGTTCAATTTCGGTTCTTGCTAGAACCTTCGGCTTCAGCTAAAATTCCATTTTGGCTGTAGCTGAAGGATTGACCAAAGGTGGTATTATTGGCCGAGGGTGGCCGAAGAAGGAAGGTTTGGTTGAACAGTAGTGCCGGATAATTGGACGTGCCGACTACTAAGCTGCCGGATTAGTGAGACTTTACGTAATTGAGTATACCAATAGTAATTATATTTTTAACCGAACAGTAAATATGTCTACAGTATTGTAAAAAATGAACCACAGACTCGGAATGCCTTTACGATGAATAAATAAATACCACTATTTAAGTCTTTGCTACTAGAAAACGCGTAGGCGCTATCTCATTATTTTTCAGAAGTTTATTTGTAAACAACAACGCATGACCTCAGACACCCCGATTAGATAATTGCTTCACAGATTTCATACGATAACCAAATTTCCAAATTTAATATTTTTAACCCCTTTTTACACACTTTTCTACCCCAATTAACAATGGAACTTGTGTGTATGTGTGCGAATTGAGAAACACGTTTTAGAAATACATTAATAATCTCCGTAATGCTTTGAATCAAGAATAAATTTAGTTATATATAGTTATCATAGCGCACTAAGGGAGTAACAGCATTTATTGCAAATTTAAACAAAAATTAAAATATATTAAAAATAGTTGAAATCAATCCCGATCGATTTAGTATCGATTTAGAACAAACAATTTACAGGTCTTGCGTTTATTATGTTACACCTTGTATATATGTGTGTGTGTGTATATGTGTCTGCTGTTCTAGAAGAATGCAAATATAGTCAAAAGTCGGTAAAACTTTCCGTTGCCTGAATAGACAAGTGAAATAGGCTTGGTGTGAATAGTAACACACACAACTATTATCTGTCTAGTGCTGTGGGGTTCCACTAGATAAATCTCAAACAATAATACTTAGATTAAGGAGGCAATAGATGGGTGCAATAATCTTTCATTAATATATTTTTGGGAAATTAAATTTAAAGTACCACAAAATAAAATGTGATTTTTCTAAACTAACTATTTATCTAGTATAATATTATCACGCCAGTATTCTTACGGTCTACGCAGGGGTTAGGGTTCTAACACATTCTTTCCTGTATGTAAGTAAAATACAAGCACTTCTTTAGCTTCCTCCGCTCTCACAGTTCGTCTAATACACGCTTGACGGTTACGGAGACTCTTTCTACAATTTGTTTCTATAAGTTTATTTCATTTATGAAATAAAACTATTTTACGGATTTTATCGCGGTTTATTTTTGATTTTTAGTTTAGTTAGTTCAGTGTTATAACACTGCAAGACCTCAAGACACCGTGAGCTCATTCTGCGTAGATCGGACCAACAAAAATAACTAAGAAGTTTGAGGGTACCCCGGAACAACTATCCCTTTTGGACATCTAACACCTCAGTCCCTCCCGTGACCATGGGTGCTGCAAAGCACTCGAAACGTCAGGAACTAAAAATCAAAAATAAACCGTCAAAAATAAATTTTATAAAAAACTAGTGATTAAGAAACTGCATAGTTATATATAGTTACAGTTATACGACTCTCAACCAGAAGTTACAACATTTACCATACCTGTGGTAAACGATGTGGATGTCACAATTATTAAAAATGTTTATATATGTCTTAATTACTAAAGTTATTGTGATGTTGTTTGTTTACCCAATAAATAGAAAAAAATAAATAGAATAAAACCGCGATAAAATCCGTAAAATAGTTTTTGTTCATAAATGAAATAAACTTATAGAAACAAATTGTAGAAAGAGTCTCCGTTTGTACCCTTTTTTACGAAAATTGCGCGAGCGGAGGAGTATAAAATTTCCCCCACTTATAGTTTATATCGAGAAGTAGTGCAGAATGATAATATTTCTTTTAAATTATGCATAAAAAATATATTAAATCAATAAAAAACACATTACACACACTACCATGTATTTGACACAATACCCTTCAAATTGAGAATAGATTAATATTGTTTGTTTTTAATATTATTTTTCTATAGTCTTACTGAATGTCAAACATAACCAGCAAACGATGAAAGAGTTTTTACAAAAAACATCGTATACAGAGAAGTTTTGTATCATTAATTAAATTATCGAAATATGTATGTCAAGTTCAATGAATTTTCTTTTTGGTTTATTGTTTTAATAAAATAAAATAGGTATTCTTGATTTTAATCATTTCTTGTTTTTTTTTTTATTTACATTTCATATAATTTGTTTGAAAAAAATAGGCAAATTAACAGTGTAGCCTTGGCGAAATCTGTGATTATAGAAGTATAGTCTTTGACAATAGAACCTTAATAATGTTCAAACTTACAATTTAAATTAATTATGGTCGAATTTCGACCAATGGGCGACCACTAGTTTTATTTATTTCATAATTTAAATTTAATAAATACCTATTACGATTATAATCCCGCAAGGAATAGGCAAAGTAACCGGCGAGCGTGTATGAGACGAACTATAAGAGTGGAGGAAGCAAGAGAGGTATGTAAGGAAAGAACCTGTTGGGACACTACTCTCTGCCTCCCTTGCAAGGGATCTGGCGTGATAATATAGAATAGAATAGGCAAAGGTGTACCTGTGCCAGAGATGGGCAACATGTAATCAGATTAATGATTAACCACCCCCACTTGGGGAATATAGGCGTGATGGTGTATTAATCATTATAATTACATTTTGCAATCTTCTTACGATTACACTTTGAATCTTGAATTATGATTGAATATTACAAAATGCAATTGTAACCATTAATCTGATTACATTTTGCCCATCTCTGACCTTTGAATAGTATCCGCGCCTTCTTTAAAAAGGCGACAACCCGATATTTTGTGAACGCGTCCAAGCATAGTAATCCGCTAATCGTAGCCACCGCCGACTACGAACCTAACTCCCCTCCAATCAGCCGCTACCGCCGTCCGCGGCATGTTCTCACCGACCCTCCCGGTGCCCTTACATCCCTTCTTTCGGATACAGATACCGCACACAGGATCAGACATTGACCTCGCCGGTAAGGTCGAAGAATCCCTTACCCGCCGGCCGGTGCAGAGCACCACGGCAAGACACCTAGTATACGCCATCCCCCATAGCGACTGCCCAAGCCGAGGCCGTTCCTCCTTGAGGCGCCCTTGAGCTCATTGCCCCCTTGCCCTTCTGGCTCGAACGTAGTGGTTGCTCGCCCTCTTGTCCGGTGAAGCTATAAAGGCCCCGCGGCCAACAGCGTAGCGTCATTCACACACACAAGATATAGGTGATATAACTTCAAATAAATCCAGATGCTAACTTTGACGAAAGCTTCTTCCAGTGGTTATGAGCTTGTGTGACCCACAAAAACTTGCGTCGGTCTGGGTGGCACCCACGACACAGGAAAAAATCCTATTGGACGATTTAGCGCACTGGTTAAGAGCTTAAGCCGCTCCGCCCGCAGTGTATAATCGCGGGGTCGCGGGAGAAATCTTTGTGTGATCCACAATTATTTGTTTCGGTCTGGGTATTTGTGTATGTGAATGTAAATGTTTGTAAACGCACCCACGACATAGGAATAAATCCGAGAGTGAGGCTACGTTTTCTTTAAAATATTAAAAACATGTGGGACTAAGTAAAAAAAATGATTTAATAAAGTCACTCACATCTAAATAAAATTGAAGTGTCTGTTTGTAATATCAAACTAACCTTTTTACTAAATGCATACATACGGTACTTACAACAATAAAAAAAAAACAATTTTTAAAATTTAATCTGCCTGTCTTTTTGTTCCGGCTAATCTCGGAAACTTTTGAACCTATTTTGACGGGACTTTCACTGGCAGATAGCTAATGTTACAAGGAGTAGCAGTGTAGGTAGCAGTGATAGCCTAGTGGTTAGACCGTTGAACTGCAAAGTCAGAGGTCTCGGGTTCAAACCCAGGCATGCACCTCTGTATTTTCGAAAGCATGTGCGTATTAAAAATTAGCTATCACTTGCTTTAACGGTGAAGGAAAACAATGTAAGGAAACCTGCATAACTAAAAGTTTTTGAAGGTGTGTGAAGTTCGCACTGGGCCAGCGTGGTGGGCTATGGCCTAAAAACCCTCTCAGTTTGAGAGGAGGCCCGTGCCCAACGATAGGACAGTTTCTTAACAGGGCCTATATTATAAGGAGTAACTTAGGTTACTTCTATTTTAAAAAAAGATTTTTTGCTAAATTTCACGCGAGCGATGTCGCGGGAAACAACTAGTATTACATTAAGCAAAATCAAAACATGCCAGCTTTTCAAGTACATCCGTAATTATGCAAATGTGGCCGAGGCATTGATCATTGATCTCTTGGTGATCTGCGGTTCAATGAACTCTGTATCAAGCCAATCGGATGCGTGTGCGCATGGTATTTTAAGAATAGCGATTAAATTTGATTCTATGATTGGTGAGACGTGATAGTAACCGAGTAATTGAACAACAAACAGAGATGTATATACCAGGGTGTTCGTAAAGATTACTAGGGTTAAGCAGCGTATGACTTGATCAGTCTTGAGATCGAAGACCATTTGCGGCATTTCAATTTTCAAAATTATATAAGTATATGACATTGCAACGATCAGAGAAGTTCATAGCACTGCGGTATTCGTGAAGATTGCCAAGGTTAAGCAGCGTTTGGCTTGGTCAGTTTTTAGATGGGTGACCGTTTGCGGCATTTATTGTATTGTATAAGATCCATATTATATTTTATGAGTAAACGAACAACCGACAGAGATGTAGCGTTGTGGTGGCGCGGCGTTCCTTCGGCACGCGTGAGGTTAAGCAACGTTCGGATCGGTCCGTTTGGGATGGGTGACCGTTTGGACCGGAGGACATTTCTGTTTTGTAGATTGTATAAGTATGTAAGTTCCTTAAGGTATATTATTTAAGTTACAAATAATAAGTTAAGGATCGAGGTCTAGTGATACCCCTCGACTACTTGGGTTTGGACAAATAGCCGACGGAGCGCGACGGAAGCGCCCGGTTACGATCGTTTGTGATATTTGCGTTGCGCCGAGTGGGGCTGCGCTATGTGGCGTCTCCTTTACATTTCAGTACATTACAACTCCCCAAGCCGCGCTACCGCCGCGCTCCCGTCGCGCTGCGTCGGCTATGTGGCGAAACATTTATTCTAGTTATCTACCAAGAGCGTAGGCCGCTAGATTCACTGAATTGAGTCTTCGTAGGTGCGATCCCACGGGATAAATCTTTGCGTAGCCCACAAAATTTAGGTCTGAGTGTTTGTGTACATAAATTTAATGTTTGTAAAGTGCACCCACAACACAGGTCCTTTTCCTAGTGTGGGGCGTAACCCCACATTAGTTTATTGAAATACCTGTTAAAACATAACAGGTATTTCAATAAAATAATCATAAGTACTACTTTAGTTTGTTTAGTAAGTACTGCTCATAAAGCTATTACAAATATAACCGTGGGCGGGGTCTAACGTCTTTCGCGTTCCGCGCCACCCCGCTCTCGCACTCTTTATTTTTTTTTTTTTTGGTAAATGTAACCCCTCTGTAGAAATAATTCATGTGTCATGGGTGCGTTTGCAAACATAAAATTTACTCGCAGATACACCTATATTTGCGGGTCACACAAAGATTTGTCCGGTACGGGAATCGAACCCGTTTCTACTCGATCCAGTGGGCGGCGCGACTTAAGCTCTTAACCACTAGTCTTAAGTCATCCGTAATTGTATAGGGAAATGTGTTTAGGCCTCCTATATTCTCCAAAGCCATCTTAAGCCTAGCTCCCATCGATAGCCTTCATAGAAACTGCTGTATATGTATCTAACACCTTATATAGCCCGCACAGCCGGTGCCGACTTCCTCTTGATAATATCTTGATCGATGAGCAAAATCACGAGACAAGCACTAATTGAGAGCCTCGATGTAATGAGGCTACCGGCAGTTCAGCTTTCTTGAACTTACGCTTAGTATGGGACTGAGTTATTATTATTTATGATGTAAGATGGGGTGAATAGAAATGTAAAAAAAAAAGAGCTTAGACAAATTTTAACCGACTTTAACAAGAAGGAGGTTCTATTTTCGTCTGTATGTATGATTTTTATTATGTATGTTCATTGTTCCGTCAATTCTGGAAGATTGATGATTCTTTGTGCACTAGGTTCAGTATAGCTCCAAGGTGGTCCCATTTCATTGGAATTGGACCTTGGACTTTAAAGATATATCAGGTAACTCCTTAAAGACAAGTATTACGACTCTGTAGATTGAGTTATTATAAGTGTTGTGTTAATCCTATAGGTACTTTACCATAGAACTAATCAGAATATTAACCGACTCCAAAAAAGGAGGAGGTTTACAATTGGTGTGTTTTTATAACGACTTTATTTATGAACTGATATTGACAATTCTTTTTGTGTTGGGTTGAGTATAGTGTCAAGTTGATTCCATTATAATAAAATCGGTATTGAATCTTGGACTCTGAAGATACACCACTTCTTAACGAAAAACAGCAAAAATAGATTCCGTTATTATGGGTATAATATCAATCCTGTAAATTCGTTACTGTTGAACTAAGTAGAATGATATAACATAGATAAAAAATATCAATAATTAACTGACTCATTACTTAATTTTTTTAAATAAATAACTCGAGAATAAAAGGGAAACCGACTTCTTAAGCATAAAATTAAATAATTGAAGTCGGTGTCAAGTAACCGATTGCACTAACCGGCATTGCCACCAAATATTTATTTTTTGCTATTTGAAATCAGTTTCCCTTTTGTTGAAATTATTTATGTTAAACTTACACGTAGTAAGTCGTGGTGGTCTACGGGGAGGCCTTGGAAAGTCTTGGTGTATTGAGGCTACTTGGCAGTTCAACTTTCTTGTTTTTGATTTAAACTTACGCTAAGTATTAAAAGGTGTATTCTTTATGTTGTAAGACGGGGTGAATAGAGATGCTGGGCATTAAAGAACATACCCCTCTATTTGTTACCAATAATAATGTACATCCATCTAAGTTATCCCGTTAAATATTTTTATTAAACTTATTCGTAGTATGAATGAATTCTTAATGATATATATATACACATACAATAAGTTTTTATGAACATATGATAGGATAGTAAATTTAGCAATCAGGGAACAACAATTACGGTTATTAATTACACGTAGCGTGGTAGTAATTATTCTTAACAATGCATCAGAATCAGAATATTTTTTATTCATGTAAACCATTACAGTATTTATGAATCATCAGAAAAGTAACAAAGACTCTACCACCACTTCGGAATGTCATTCCTGTGGAGAAGGGCAAGAAACTCCACGGTTACTCTTTTAAAATAGTATTTTTACATTTTCTTTTTCCATCTACATTTTGTTGTGGGATATGGGAGAACGATGTAGGCTGGTCTATCAGGTAGGTCTAAGTTAAAATATACAAACTATACTATTCATGTGAATAGCTACATGGTCCCCTCACTTACAGAAAAATAAATGAGAAAAAAATGATACATTTTACTAAATTAATAGAAGGAAGAGAGGCAATATTATATAATAATAGCTAAACAAGTTGTCCATATTCAATCAAGTGGAGCTGGAACAGCCCCTATCCAAGTATTTATGTCTATTAAATAATCATCTAGCGTATAATAAGCTTGCT
Source organism: Phalera bucephala (assembly GCA_905147815.2). NCBI lineage: Eukaryota > Metazoa > Arthropoda > Insecta > Lepidoptera > Notodontidae > Phalera > Phalera bucephala. Next base: position 30,004,547 of record LR990618.1, read on the forward strand.
TACTAAGCGTATGTGTAATATGTGTAAGGTGAGGTGAATAGAAACATTTAAAATCTATCATAGATTTAGGTACTGCAAAAATTAGGTTACTCGTTGATCGGTTACTTGATACACTAATGATCGGTTTCAATATTTAACTAAGAATAGATTTGCTTACAGTCAAAAGAATTTTGACAGATTTTCCATACAAAATATGTAAAAATTCTATCAGTAGTAGGCAAATCGATCGATGAGTTAAATATTAAAACCAGCCGTAAGAGACATACGAGCGGAGTTTTAGGAACAAGTTTGTATAAGTTTAATACAATAACAACCCTATTTTTAATACGATTACCACATCTTTTAAAGGAAGGATGTAGGTACCGGAGTAGATCTAGACTATCTTACCATGACCGAATATACCGAGCCTTATCTGAAGGACAAGTCAAGAGTCTCCGTAACCGGCGAGCGTTTATGAGACGAACTATGAGAGTGGGGGAAGCCAGAGAGGTATGTAAGGAAAGAACCTGTTGGAACTCTGTACTCTCTGCAAGGGATCTGGCGTGATTTTAATCAAACTTTAAATCAAGCCAAATAATGAACCAAACATTTAATAACATCAATCAAAAAATAATAGTTGCTTATTATAAACATCAAAACGCTACTTTATTACATACAGTTGCAAATAAAACACGTTATGGGTGGTCTTAATAGTTTTATAAAAACCAGGACTATAACTAATTGTGGACTAAAAACTAGTATAGGTATTAACTGCAGAATTATAAGAAGACTAAAGCGCAGTACGACTGTCGAGACATAAAAAAAATAAGTGGAACATAACCCTTACTATCGGTTACGATAATTTTACGTACCGCAGAGGTACTTTCTTATTCTTCTTTTGTATCATATCTTCTACTTCAAGTGCCTCTCCATTACTGGAGGTTGGCCTTGTGTATGTGCTTCTTTCTTGAGCCATACGGAACTGCTCAACGCTGGCAATTCCGGTCCACTCCCTGATGTTCCGCAGCCATATATAAATACACTGTCACGCCTATATTCCCCAAGCGACGGGGGCAAAGGTGTACTGAGTACACACACTCATTCTGTCGATGTTAGGCCCCATGTAATAGGGGGCAAGCCATATACCAGGCACGATTCCAGACTCGGGGAAGTTTTCATTAGAAAAACTACTTTTGTCTGACCTAGGATTTGAACCCAGGACCTCGTATACCTTGCGTTGTATTACAGTAGATTTTTCTGTTTTCCATCAGCGTAAACAACTGCAGAAAGACAGGTTTGTTACAAACCCACCGGCACAATTAAGTAGGACTCTTAAAATGGAAGAAGAAGGCTTCGTTAAGAGCTTAAGTCACTCCGCCCGCGAGTAGCCGCGAGTTCGATACCTATCTATGTATGACCCATTAATATTTGTTTAGGCCTGAGTATTTATGTATGTGAATATCTTGTTTGTAAACGAACGAAACAAAAATATTTTCAACAGGAAGCTAAGTCATTTAAAAAGAGAAAATAAAAACAGTTATTGTGTTTTCTTTTCCTATAATCTTTCCTCTTCTAACCAAGCAGTCTGACGAACTTAGCCGATATGGAATCGAGAACTATCCAGACCAAATTTTCATAGTAGGAGCTATCTATCCAACAGGGCTAATTGGTGCGAGAGAGAGCTCCGAAGTACTTGAGCAGGGCTTGACAGATAAATCCGAGCCATTAATGCGTCCATTCCAGTCTAATTGTACCTTGTTAACCGAAGTTATAGATTTCTTAACAGAATTGGCCGAGTTTTTACGCTGTTTATTTAAGTAGAATACTAGGCTTAAGGTTGTAAAATTATTGTAAAAAGAAGTAATCCTATTAATATTATAAACGAGACAGTTTGCAGAATTGATGTATAGATGTTTTACTCAATAGATTTTTCTATTCTATATCATCACGCCAGATCCCTCACGGGGTAGGCAGAGAGTACAGAGTTCCAACAGGTTCTTTCCTTACATACCTCTCTGGCTTCCTCTACTCTCATAGTTCGTCTCATACACGCTCGCCGGTTACGGAGACTCCTGACTTGTCCTGCAGATAAAACCCGGTCTATTTGGTCATGGTAAGGTAGTCTAGGTCTTTCCCGGTACCTACATCCTTCCACTTTCGCATTGTATATCGGTTTTGTCATTCTTTCTTCGGGCATTCTTTCTATATGTCCGAACCAACGGAGCATACCCTTTCTCATCTTTACACCGATACTATCTCAACAGATTTTTGTGACATTTTATGGGCTAATTAAGTATGAATGCGATGTTCCACCTATTTAGTTCTCTTATATGTTCTTGGACACACTAAGTAACCCGAAATATTATATATTATTATTATATGGAAAAACAAAGGAAAAGCAGTGATAGTCTGGTTAGCCCATTGGACTGCAAAGTCGGAGGACTCGGATTCAAACCAAGGCACGCACCTCTGTCTTTTCGAAAGCATGTGCGTATTAAGAATTAATTATCACCTGCTATAACGGTGAAGGAAAACATCGTGAGGAAACCTGCATGCCTAAGAGTTCCTCAAAGGTGTGTGAAGTTGGCCAATCCGCACTGGGCCAACATGGTGGACTATGGCCTAAGCCCTCTCAGTTTGAGAGGAGGCCCGTGCCCTACAGAGGGGCAGTTTCTTAACAGGGCTAATATTATTATTTATTACTATATACAGTAATATAGCTTATACATAAGAATAATACATAGGCTATAATTCATAATATTACTAGCGACCCCGCCCCGGCTTCGCACGGGTGAATTATACATATAAATCTTCCTCTTAAATCACTCCGTCCATGGGTAAAAACCGTATGAAAATCCGTTCGGTGGTTATTGAGTTTATCGCGTTCAGACAGACGGACGCGACGGGGGAAATTTTTATTTTATAATGCACACCGTCATGCCTATATTCCCCTAGCGGGGGTGGCAGAGATGTACTGAGTACACCCACTTTTTGACGTCGTTGTCAGGTCCCATGTAATAGGGGGCAAGCCTATTGCCATATACCGGGCACAATTCCAGACTCCGGACTCATATTGGAAATTATCGTTAGAAAAACTTCATTTGTCCGACCTAAGATTTGAACCCAGGACCTCGTGATCACTAAGCGATGCGCTATGCTACTAGACCAACGAGGCAGTCTTAGTATAATATGTAGTGATTACAAACTAAACGTGTGCGCAACTGCGGGTATCAGCTAGTAATCCTCCCATACAAGGTTAAAGAATTTTGTAAAAAAGAGAAATAATAACAAATATAATATTAGCCCTGTTAAGAAACTGTCCCACCGTTGGACACGGGCCTTCTCTCAAACTGAGAGGGTTTAGGCCATAGTCCACCACGCTGGCCCAGTGCGGGTTGGCGAACTTTACACACCTTCGAGAAACTCTCAGGCATGCAGGTTTCCTCACGATGTTTTCCTTCACCGTTAAAGCAAGTGATAGTTAATTTTTAATACGCAGATGCTTTCGAGAAGACAGAGGTGCGTGCCTGGGTTTGAACTCGAGACCTCTGACTTTGCAGTCCAACGGTCTAACCACTAGGCTATCACTGCTTTTAATATAATAATAACATAAATAAACAAATTTCTACTTACATTAGATGTAGCATTGAAGACGCTTGTAGGGCTGTAAGACCGTAGTGTTCTTAGCCGTACCGAAGTTATGCAGCGCTCTGCTCGGTCGGCCTAAGAACGGTTACTGTTTGTGGCGTTTTCATATTCGAGCGTCTCCGTGTTTTGGAAAGTGTTGGTCTCGGTTGCTACTTAATGTGGTAGTCGTTAAAGCAAGTTGGAAGCATTATAGGTGGCAGAAGTACCAACAGCAGGTAACCACAAACTTGCCTCTCACTTCGATTTGAGAGAAGACGTTTGCTCAGCAGTCATGGTTTCCCACTACTAATCATTATTCCGTCGTTTGGGCTGATTTATTTTAAAGATGTGGCTTCATCTCCTATACTATTTTTCACATAGGATGGGTATAATTCAATGGTGTTGAGGCATAAAACCATAAGTATAGAAACGGGTCATGACTCTCATTGCCTTTGAATAAATTATAACTTCGTTTGGCAATTAGACCTGTCACAACCAATCCCTTGTGATAAATATTATAGGTTGGATAAATTGATTTTCTTCTATACAAAAAAATTATGAAGTCTGGAATAGTGCCCGGTATAATAGCCCCCTATAACATTTTGATCTAATATTGATACTGAAAATAATAAGTGGAACAGAACCCCTACTATTGGTTTCTTATGATAATTTTACACCTCCTAGATCGGATATATTAAGCTTCTTCTTCTATAGAAATCTTCTATGAAGTGTGTAAATATATCCGATATAATGGTAATGGACAGAGTTGGCCAAAAATTACTTGTGAAAAAATTAAGTTGCAATTAAAAGTTTTGGATTGCGTTGCGGATTATTTGTGGTTTTAAAGTGCTCGACGTTTCGAGTGCTCTGCAGCACCCACGGAAGAGACTGAGGCGTTTGACGTCCAAAATGTCATTGTTATTCCGGATTTACAATTGAAAAATGCCCAACACTGGTATTGGGCAAGCCGTTATTACATTTTTGTGTGTGTACGCTGTTGGCCACGGGGCCTTTACAGCTGCACCGGACAAGAGGGCGAGCGTGCAACCACTAGGCTCGAGCCAGAAGGGCAAGGGGGCAACTAGCTCAAGGGCGCCTCAAGGAGGAACGGACTCGGCTTGGGCAGTCGCTATGGAGGAGGGCGTATACTAGGTATCTCGCCGTAATGCTCTGCACCGGCCGGCGGGCAGGGGATTCTTCGACCTCGCCGGCGAGGTCGGTGACTGATTCTGTGTGCGGTATCTGTATCCGAAAGAAGGGACGTAAAGGCATTTACGCACGGACGATTTAGCGCAGTGGTTAAGGGCTTAGTCCGCCCGCCCACTGTGTCTAATAGTCGCGGGTTCGATTCCCGCACGGGACAAATCTTTGTGTGATCCACAATTATTTGTTCCGGTCTGGGTATTTGTGTATGTGAATTTTCATGTTTGTAAACGCACCCACGACACAGAAATTAATGATAGTGTGGGGGCACCGTTTAAAAAAAAAAATAAAAAAAAGGCATCAGGAGGGTCGGTGAGAACATGCCGCGGACGGCGGTAGCGGCTGATAGGAGGGGATTTATTTTATTACATTTGGATCTAACATTCTTACTGAAAACAAATTAAGTAGAACAGAACCTACTATCGGTTTGTTATGATAATTTAATACATCCTAGATCAAGTAAATTAAGCATTTTCTATAGAAAATTCCGTGAAGTCTGGAATTGTGCCTAGTATAATGGTAACAGGCTAGCCCCTTATTACATTCGGATCTAATATTGTTACTTAAATAAGATACGTAATAATACCTGATACACCTCTGCTACCCTCGCTTCGAGAATAAAGACATGAGGGTGATATTATACCCACATACTCATTAAACTTTCATTTTAATCGTACTTTTTTATTAATTACACAATGCACCAGGTTATTATACACAAAGATTATCAATCACACTTAAGCTTAACTGCGTTTCGATGTTTGCGAAGACATGTTGATAAGAAAGGAATTTGTTCGCGGCTACTTTTAAGTTAATTAATCCGCGTCGAAGTAACTATTTTTTATTATATACTTTTTAAGGGATTATACATGTCTTAAGACATTGATTAATCTGTGCTCGCGACTGCTTATGCAAAATAAATACTACCTACTCCTTACTACATCATCACGCTAGAACCCTTGCGAGGTAGGCAGAGAGTACTGAGTTCCAACAGGTCTGGTCAGGTCTGTCTTTACAGAGATAAAAATAATGAAAATATACACCGTCGCGCCTATATTCCTAAAGCGGCGGTGGCTGAGGTGTACTGTTTTCACCCACTTTTCGCCGACGATGTTAGGTCCTATATAAAAAGGGGCGAGCCTATAGTCGTTTTACCTGGTATGATTCTCCGTACAATTACCGTTTAAGAAACTCCGGACTTATAATGATTTTTTTTGTATAGAAAAATTATATTTTGTCCGAACCCATTCGAACCCAGGACCTCATGATCGCTTCGCGCATTATTCACCAATAGGCCAACAAGAAAATTCTTACAGATTATTTTTTAAAAACCGTAGCCCCACACTAGGATTAATTCTTAAGTCGGCACCCAGCCTTTAAAAACATGAAAATTTATATACACAAATACCCAGACCGAAACAAATAATTATGGATCTCACAAAGATTTATCCCGTGCGGGAATCAAACCCACGACTATTACACACAGTGAGCGGAGCAGCTTAAGCTCTTTAACCATTGCGCTAAATCGTCCGTCAAATCTCTCTGCAAAATGACGGAACGCGTAATAGCTAAATTAATGTACAGTCTACTTTTTGATAGTCATTTTATTAGTAGTTTTTTTTTATGTTTTAAGCATAGTTTATATGTTGTAAATAATTATTCTTTATTTAATAACCTATTCTGTATCCCACTGATGGCCAAAAGCCTTCCCATTATGTCGCCACAAAAATCGATCCTGATTAGTCCTATGTCTCTCCCGCAAGTGTCATATAAAAGTTTTTTCATCATCGTTAATTGCGTGCTTTCGTAAAATAATTTCCCGTGAATTAAATAATGCCTGTACATTGAACGTCTATCACAAGGTAACACACGCCACCACTCTATATGTTAATAAGGAGAAAATGACACAGCTAACGCTACTGCTTACCCTTTGATTAAACTTTCGATGAAACGAGAGTCGCCACTTTATATCTATTCTCTATCTATCCCTTGCGGGGCAGGCAGAGAGTACAGAAATCCAACAGATTCTTTCCTTGGAGACCTCTCTGGCTTCCTCCACTCTTATAGATCGTCTCTTTGTGTGTGTATGTGTGTGTGTGTGTGTGAATGATCTACGCTGTTGGCCGCGGGGCCTTTACAGCTTCACCGGGCAGGAGGCCGAGCATGCAACCACTACGCTCGAGCCAGAAAGGCAAGGGGCAACTAGGTCAAGGGAGTCTCAAGGAGGAACGCCCTCAGCTTGGGCAGTCGCTATGGGGGAGGGCATATACTAGGTAGACACCTTGTCTCGTCGTGGTGCTCTGCACCGGCCGGCGGGCAAGGGATTCTTCGACCTCGCCTGCCAGGTCAGTGTGCGCGGTATCTGTATCCGAAAGAAGGGATGTAAAGGCAAGTTCGTCTTATACACGCACTCCGCTTCCGGAGACTCTTGACTTGCCCTTCAGATAAGACACGGTCTTTTTGGACATGGTAAGATAGTCTAGGTCTTCCCTGGTACCAACACCCTTCCACTTTCGCATTGTATATCTGTTTTGTCATTCTTACATTTATTCTCCGGGTGTTTATATATATAGTATGACGATATTATTTAAAAGCGATGTGGTTTTATCGTAAATCATTGATAGTATACGCCACCAACAGCCCCTTTCTATCGCTATTTGTTATCTTCCCAACGGTTATCTGGAAGAAATTGCTATCAGCAATAAGACCGCCATTTGTACATATTTCCTGTCTCATGCCGTGCCGTACTCATGCCGTGTTGTGCCGGCAGAGCAGAATAGCACCACCCCATATCTTCCCGTGGGTATCGTAAAAGGCGATTAAGGGAGTGTGAGAAAATACTGACTTCTTGTATCTTTCTCACCGTGATACTGCTCCGTCTGTCTGAGTCCTTCTCCGGTCGTAACGGTCTCCGTTCCACTGGGCCCAGAAGGATAAGGATGAGTATGTGCACCTGTGTCTCGCGCGTATACTTGTGCACCTTAATATTATCTGACCGCTTCCACTCCGACTAGGGGTCAAAGTGGTCGCCATGGCCGAAATCGGTCGGATCAATCATCATCAATTTTTTTTTAATTCATTGTTTTTACTGGTGTAAAGGTTTTACTACAGTAAAGTGTACTATTATTATTTTATTTTTCTATTAAGATTCATTATTATACAAGATCTAACATAAAATACGTAGGACCTCATTTCTTCAATGTATTTAAGTTTAACATTTACCTACTTATATACCACTTTTATAAGCAAATGTGATGTCCAAATTGACTACGAAACCTGTCCTTTAGTGTGCGTATTTGTCACCGACTTCTAAAAAGGAAGAGGTTCTCAATTCGACTATATGTTTTTTTTTTGTATGTATGTTACGTAATCATTCCGGCAATTATGAATCGATTTCGATGATTCTTTTTGAATTGGGTTCAGTATAGCTCCAAGGTGGTCCAATTTTCATTTCATCGGTATTGGAGCTTGGACCTGGAAGATACACCAGGGAACTCCTTAACGACAAACCATACGAATGCGTAGATTGAGATATTATGGGTATTACGTGAATCCTATAGGTACCCTGCCATAGAACTAATCAGAATATTAACTTCTGAAAAGGAGGAGGTCGACATTTCGTCTGTGTTTTTTTATAACGTCTTTATTTATGAACTGATTGTGATGATTTATAATGCGATGGGTTTAGTACAGTTTCGAAGAGGTGGTAATGAAATGGGTATTGAACATTGATAATACATCAGGCGACTCCTTAACGGCGGACAGCACGAATCGATAGATTCCGGTATTATGGTTATTATATCAATCCTGTAGGTACCTTGCTGTACAACTCAGCAAAATAATATAATATAGGTATATAAATATAAGTAAATAATTCACTTGTCACTTAAAATTGTAAAATAAAAATCAATTGTTTTTTAATAAAATTGACTTCAAAAAGCTAAAAATAAATATTTAAAGTAGGTGCCAAGTAACCGACTGCACTAACCGGTATAAACTACGGTATACGGTATAACGGTATCAAACTAATTATGATTTAATTTACAACGGTGGATTGAATGAATAACAGCTTTTTGCTAATTGAATGATTTTATTTATTGATGACAATAAACAGTTGCAATATGCAATACGCGCAGTCTTATTTTAGTCGTCTTGGCCCAGGCCCAGGTATTGTATCCAATGCCTACTGTTCATGTAATAAAAAAAAAATACAAAAAGAACACTACAATTAATAACATCTCTATAAATCTTATTTAGTCCATTAAGAACAACTATGCGGACAGTGCGGAGTGAAGCTGATCGACCGTATTCGCAACAGTGTAGTAAGAAAGCAAATAGGTATGAAAGAGAGCATCGGTGTAAAGATGAGAAAGGGTATGCTCCGTTGGTTCGGGCATATAGAAAGAATGTCCGAAGAAAGAATGACAAAACTGATATACAACGCGAAAGTGGAAGGATGTAGGTACCGGGGAAGACATAGACTATCTTACCATGACCAAATAGACCGGGTCTTATCTAAAGGACAAGTCAGGAGTCTCCGCAACCGGCAAACGTGTATGAGACGAACTATGAGAGTAGAGGAAGCCAGAGAGGTATGTAAGGAAACAGCCTGTTGGAACTCTGTACTCTCTACCTACCTCGTAAGGGATCTGGCGTGATGATATAGATAGAAGAACAACTATGAAAAATAAAAAAATGATAAATAAAAAATAGCCGACGATGTTAGGTCCCACGTAATAGGGGGCGTGGGGTCATATGTCGGACACATTTCCAGACTCCGGACTCATACTGGGAAGATTTCGTTAAAAAAACCCCATTTGTCCAACCCAGGATTTTAAACCAGGACCTCATCATCATCTAGCGATGCGCTTTGCCACTTCATCCACTTCAAGACTTCTTGAGGTAGCCCCCTTAATTTTACTAAGTTATCGCAATAGGGCGTGACACGTGCTAAATCCACACTGGAATTTATTCCTGTGTCGTGGGTGCGTTTACAAAAATGAAAATTCACATACACATATACCCAGACCGATACAAAAAATTGTGGATCACACAAAGATTTGTCCCGTGCGGGAATCGAACCCGCGACTATTAGTCACAGTGGGCGGAACGGCTTAAGCTCTTAAGCACTGCGCTAAATCGCCCGTCAAAAAAATTTTAATTGCAGCCTATACTGCCTACTGCTGTTCAAAGGCCTTCTCTCAGAAATCGAGGTGAGAGAGGTCATACTCCACCACGCGGACCCAGTGCGGTTTGGTGGAGACAGGTTTGTGGCCACCTGCTGTTGGAACGGCTTAACGACTGCCACATAAAGTGGTAGCCGTAACGGCTTAACGTGCCTTCCGAAGCACGGAGACGCTCGAATATGAAAATGCCACGAACGGTCACCCATCTCAGGCCGACCGAGTCGAACGCTGCTTAACCTTGGTAATTGGCAAGAACACCGCGGGCGCACAACGCTACGAGCGCCTCATCATCATTTATCAGCTACAATAATTAGCATAACCATAATTAGCATTAGCATAACGACGGACGATTTAGCGCAGTGGTTTAAAGCTTAAGCCGCTCCGCTCTCACTGTGTCGAATAGTCGCGGGTTCGATTCCAACACGGGACATTTTTTCATGTTTGTAACTCACGACATGGGAACAAATGCCAGTGTGAGACGTTTTTTTATATAACAAAAAAAAACAGTACTAAGTTGTTCCTTCTAGCGGTTGGTCATAGGCAGACAGGGTCTCAGTTCTGGACCATATAGGTACTTAATTCGTTTGAAATTATGTTCTGCTTTTTTATTTTCTTTATATAAAGATCATTCTTAAAATACTAATGATTCTTACTTATTCCTCACTAAGAAGTTAAGTTAGATCTAGAAAGGCAAGTTGTAAATCCCCCACTCCTAGTGGTGGGAGCAATTAGGAATAACTTGGAGCAATAAATACGACACGAGATAACTATGTTTCCAATGTCAACAGACTTGTTTACATGTGAGAGCTAGGCGTGCCTGTATTATACTGTGATTACTTGTGTCTAGTGAGGGGTCGAGCTAGCAATGGTATTCGATTTTTATCGAATTCATACTAATATTATAAATTCGAAAGTAACTCTGTCTGTCGGTTTATCTGTTACCTTTTCACGCTCAAACCGCTGAACAAATTTTAATCAAATTCGGCAAGGAAATAGATTGTATCCAGGGGAAGGATATAGGCTACCATTTGTCTGAAAAAAGTTTAATGGTGTGAAATACACCAATACACTATTTTGCTGGTCTATTGGTGAATATGCGCAGCGATCACGAAGCTTCAAATCCGCGTCTGGCCTAGACAAAAATATAATTTTCGATAGAAAAATTACCAATATCAGCCTGGAATCTGGCATTGTGCCAAGTATAATGGCAATAGACGTATACACAGTACACGTCTGCCACCCCCGCTTGGGGAATATAGACGTGACACTGTTATTTCTTTTAACTTATTTATTTTTCCTATAGTAATTTTACTCTTCTTTTTTTATAAAATTCCTACCACCTATATGTTACTTCAGCGTGCGATCTACCCTTCTATCAAATTGCGTCTAAATATGTTACCTATTTTATACCTATCTATCTATATCATCACGCCAGATCCCTTACGGGGTAGGCAGAGAGTACAGAGTTCCAACAGGCTCTTTCCTTACATACCTCTCTGGCTTCCTCTACTCTCATAATTCGTCTCATACACGCTCGCCGGTTACGGAGACTCCTGACTTGTCCTTCAGATAAGACCCGGTCTATTTGGTCATGGTAAGATAGTCTAGGTCTTCCCCGGTACCTACATCCTTCCACTTTCGCGTTGTATATCAGTTTTGTCATTCTTTCTTCGGACATTCTTTCTATATGCCCGAACCAACGGAGCATACCCTTTCTCATCTTTACACCGATATTCTCTTTCATACCTATTTGCTTTCTTACTACGCTGTTGCGAATACGGTCGGTCAGCTTCACTCCGCACATCTTCCGCAGAGCTCGCATTTCCACCGCATTTATCCTACTTTCATTCTCCTTCTTACATACCCAGCTCTCGCTGCCATATAACAGCGTTGGGACAAGCACTCCATTATGTATGGCCAGCTGCGCTTTTCGGCTTAAGTGCCGGCTCCCAAGTAGCTTTCCCATCGCGCCATTCACTCTGTTCCCTGCACTCACTCTTCTCTCTATGTCAGCGGTGTATTTTCCATCTTTACTGAATGCGCATCCAAGATATACAAACTCATTCACTTGCTCCAGCACATCGTTCCCAACCACAATCCTTGCATTCGTTCTGGTTTCTTCCCGTTCAAAAACCATAATTTTGGTTTTCTTCACATTCAAATGTAAGCCATTTTTCATGCAGTCGTCTTTCATAACTGTGACTAGTGATTGCAGATCAGTGGCTGTTGGCGCTATCAAAACCGCGTCATCTGCATATAGTAGATGATTTACCACTAGATCACTCATTTGTACACCTTCATTCATCGCTTTCAGTCTTTGAAGACTTTTATCCAAATATATTATAAACAGTCTAGCGGACAACACGCAACCCTGCTTGACGCCGATTTCAACGTCAAACCAGGGTGACATGTTACCACCCACCCGTACGCATGCCTTGCAGTCCACATAGGTGGACTGGATGGCCCGCAGCAGAGTGCCATTTATACCATACTCAGGCAAAATGTCCCAAAGTCTCTTTCGCACAACTCTATCAAACGCCTTCTCCAGATCCACAAAACCGCAGAAAACCTTCCGGCCCACTGCCAGATGCTTCTCTACGATGTTGCGAAGGGAGAAAACTTGATCCGAACATCCTCTTCCGGACCTGAAACCCCCTTGTGCCTCGCACAACATTCCATCGGACTTCTCGCGCATTCTCCTCTCAACAATTTTACCATACACCTTGGCTGCCAAGCTGATCAAACTAATGGCTCTGTAATTGGCGCAGTCATATTGTGAACCCTTGCCTTTGTACAAGGGTACAATGACTGCGCGGCGCCAATCTGTAGGGACCCTACCGGTCCTCCAGCAAAGATTTGCAAGGACCCGAAAGGCGTCCCGGACGCAAGTTCCACCATATTTGATCATCTCGGCAGATACCTATTTTGTATTATATAACTAAATTGATATTTAAGTAGCGGTTTTACATGCATAATATTAAATGGGATGAACGAAATCTCATCGGATCGGATCGAATTTCCTTATATCTGACTTTTGATGCATGGTTTATACAATAATATGATTTTTTAGCTCTGTAATTAAATTAATAAATATGTATCCAGAATATTAATCGTTCTGATTGTCCGCATTAATTAATACAATGTGTTTGCTTATGGCAAACTGCCTAGTCAAAAAAAGCGAGCCCACGACCATTAGACACAGTGGGCGGAGCCGCTTAAGCAATTAAGTACTGCACTAAATCATCGTTCTAAAATACTAGTACTTACCACATATCTTCAAGAATTAATTAAAATGTAATTAATACTTTACAAGTCGATTTAAATCGATATAAAATCGACTAAAATTCACATCACTAGTATAAGAGGCGGGAAAGCTGATACGTATTTATTTAAATACGTGCATCGTATGAACGTTATTATTTATAGATGTGGCCATTGGAAAGGTACGGAGAAAGTGTGGCTACCGGCTGCACTTTGAACAGATTATCTTAGCACAGACTAACACTAGACTGATATCCTAGAAGGGTTGTTCCTAGACATCTCCAGACATCTACTCTTCTCCACATAATTAGTAATTCTTTCATGGGGGAATGTATACGTTTCTACAACAAATTACCCATAGATATCCGAAACATGACTATCAATCAGTTTAAAAAGGTAATCAAAACTAGACTCTAACTAGACTGTAAGAAAGAGTATTACAAAATGATCGGATTATGTTAACAATAAAACAGATTGGGTTTGAGCAGCTCCTCAATCAGCAACATTAATCAATGATATATAATACAATTTTGAAAAAGAAATAAAATGGGTATCAGTAAGGTCAAACAAATTAAACTAAAAGACTAGCCCCCTGAGTTTCTCGCCAGATCTTCTCAGTAGAGACCGCGTTCCGATCCGGTGGTAGATGTAAAAGATGTAATAATTTTGACGTTTGTGAGTGCTATTGTATTGGCCTATACAAATAAATGATTTTTGACTTTGACTTTCATATTCAAAGCCCTTTCGAAAAATAATCTTATATACATTCGTTCCTCTGATTTTCACGACATCATATATATAGACCAATTCGTATTTTCTTTCCCGTGACCTCTTTGCATAGCTTTTAATATATCCCCAGACCCCTTGCGGGCTAGGCAGAGAGTACAGAGTTCCAACAGGTTCTTTCCTTACATACCTCTCTGGCTTCCTCCAATCTCATAGTTCGTCTCATACACGCTCGCCGGTTACAGAGACTCTTGACTTGTTCTTCAGATAAGACTCGGTCTATTTGGTTATGGTAAGATAGTCTAGGTCTTACCGGACACCTACATCCCTCCACTTTCGCATTGCATATATGTAAATAATTTTAAAATCCCTAAAAAGAACTAAAAGAGAATACCGAAATTAAAGTCATGAGAGTGATGGTAATAATTTTTGGCAATTTTAGCACAAGGCTCCTAGAGTAGCTAAGCAGCCAACTGATCTTATTATCTATCTATGTATATACAAGGTGTAACATAATAAACGCAAGACCTGAAATTAGTTTTGTTCTACATCGGTAACTGAATTAATTCCAAAAATTTTTAATGTATCTTATATATTTTTACTAAATTTCCAAAAAATGCTTTTATTCCTTCAGTGCGCTATACACATCAAAATTTATTCTTGATTCATAGCAATCAGGACATTTTCAATGCATTCCTAAAACGTATTTCTCAAAACGCGCACATACTCGTACAAGTTTTATTGTTAATTGGTGTATAAAAGTTAACTTAAAAAAAGTGTGAAAACCTTTAAATTTGGAATATTGGTTTTCGTTTTGAATTTATGAAGCAATTCTCTAATCGGGGTGTCTAAGGTCTTGCGTTACTTACGTTACACCGTGTATATATGCATAACATCACACCATATTCCGATACCCTGTCTATTTAAAAAAAAAAATATCAGTATAATATAAAGTTCCACTGCTGGTTTGTCCCATTGGCAAAAGCCTCAAAAATCGAGATAAGAGAATAGGTCATATCCACGCGATCCAGTGCGGATTACAACTGCTTTTGGATAAGTTCCAAGTTCATAAATGAAAGCATAAGGCTTTCAACTTGACTTAACGAGTACCACACGAAGTGCTAGCTAGTACTAATGGTTTAACTTGCCTTTTGTATCATCCGTCGCTCGAAGATAGGCACACACCGTCACGCCTAAATTCCCCAAGCGTGGGTGGCAGAGGTGTACTGAGTACACCCACGTTTCGCCGACGATGTTAGGTCCCATGTAATAGGGGGCGAGCCTATTGCCATATACCGGGCACAATTGCAGATTCTGGACTCATACTGAGTAGTTTTTTTTTAGAAAAACTACATTTGTCCGACCTAGACCTAGTCCTCGAAGATAGAAATTCCAACAAACTGTAACTCATCTCAGACTTATTAAGCCACGGTGCCACAGCGCTACGAACACCTCCGTTCTACACATGTTAATGTGTCATCATCTCAGCCTATACTTGTCCACTGTTGATCATAGGCCTCCCCAATCGTTTTCCAGCGTAACCGGTCCGATGCCACCTGCATCCAACGACTTCCTGTAATTTTCACAAGATCGTCGGTCCATCTGGCAGGCGGTCGTCCCACGCTGCGCTTGCCAATACGTGGTCGCCACTCTAGAATCTTTCTGCCTCAACGCCCGTCTGATCTACGCGCTATGTGGTCCGCCCATTGCCACTTCAGCTTGCTAATCTTAAGGGCTATGTCGGTGATCTTGGTTCTTCTACAAACTTCCTCATTCCTGATTCGATCACGCAGAGAAACGCCGAGCATAGCTCTCTCCATAGCTCGCTGAGCAACTCTGAGTTTTTTTATGAGGCCTATTGTAAGAGACCACGTCTCTGATCCATATATCATCACAGGTAACACACATTGACTAAAAACTTTAGTCTTAAGGCACTGAGGTATTTTGGATGAGAAGATATTGCGCAGTTTCCCGAACGCTGCCCAGCCGAGTTGGATTCGTGGATTGACCTATCTCTCAAAGTTGGACCTACCTAACCGGACTATCTGTCCCAGGTAAATGTATTCGTCGACAACTTCACTCTGTTGAGGTCACCGAGCATTCATCCTAGATCTTCCAGCGACTTCGCCACGACCACAATGTCGTCGGCAAATCGAAGGTGAGTGATGTATTCGCCATTGATGTTGATGCCAAGTCCTTGCCATTTCAAGAGCTTGAAGGCGTCCTCTAAGGTGGCCGTAAACAGTTTCGGAGAAATGACGTCTCCCTTTCTTACTCCTCTTTTTATGGGGATTGCCTTCGTGCACTGCCCCTGTACTCAGATTGACATGGTGGCGTTATTATACAAGCACTTCAACACTTTGATGTACCGATAGTCAATGCGGCATCGCTGGAGATATCTAAGAACCACCCAAGTCTCGATCGAATCGAAGGTTTTCTCATAGTCCACAAACGCCAAGCATAGTGGTCGATTATACTCCTCGGTCTTCTGTATAATCTGCCGCAGCGTATGTATGTGGTCTATGGTACTAAAGCCTTTCCGGAAACCGGCTTGTTCGGGAGGCTGGAAGTCATCAAACCTGCGTTCGAGACGCTTCGTGATGACTCTCGAAAACAACTTATAAACATGGCTCAGCAGTGTGATGGGCTTATAATTCTTTAGTAAATTGTTATCACCTTTCTTGAAAAACAGTACCACCACACCCCTGTTCCATGCTTCCGGCGTTTTCATTTCGAGCATGACGGAATTAAACAGCCTCTGAAGGACTTTAAGTACCGACGTTCCGCCCGCTTTCAGAAGCTCTGTGGTAATTCCGTCTTCGCCCGGCGCTTTGTTATTTTTGAGTTGTTTGAGAGCCATCCTAATCTCATACAGGCTGATGTCCGGGATATCTTCAGTGTAGTGTCGGGTTAGCTTGGCTCTTGGGTCTTTTACCAAGTCAACAACAGGTTCAGCTACTGAGGTATACAACTGCCCATAGAACCTCTCTATCTCCCTGAGCACCTCTGACCTATTCGACGTTACGTTTCCGTCCTCCATCTTAAGCCTCGTCAACTGGCTTTGCCCAATAGACGCGTCTCTTGCAAACACTTTAGAGCCCTTGTTCTGTGCTATGGTGTCCTCAATACGCCTTGTATTGAAGGTACGTAAATCGTGTCGCAAGGACTTCAATATCTGTCCATTGAGCTGCCTATAGGACTTAGTATCATCGGAGGTTTGTAGCGTCATGGAACGTCGCTCAGCCATGAGGTTTCGGATGTAGTTGGATAGTTTTTGAGGTCTATTTTTAGGGTGGGGCTTAAAATACTTGGATCCGACCGTATGGACAGTCTCTACCAGCCTGTTGTTCATTTCGTCCACTGATGCGCTGCTATCTAGTAATTCGAAGCGGTTTGCCAATTCGAGTTGAAAGTTCTCGGGGTTTTGGATATATGCATAAAAAGGTCTGAGCGTAGACTTTATCAGACGCGATCTTTCTATTTTGACATTAATATTTAATGTGCCTCTGACCATTCGGTGATCATTGCCGGTTTTTACCCTGTGGATCACGGAGACATCATTAAATATTTGTCGCTTGGTGCTCATTATGAAGTCTATTTCATTTTTGGTGGAACCATCAGGGCTCATCCAGGTCCATTTCCTATGAGGCGGCTTCTGGAAGAAAGAGTTCATCATAAAAAGTCCCTCCTTCTCCAGGAATTCGGCCAGCCTCTGACCCCTGGGGTTGCGCTGCCCATATACAAATTGCCCCACTCTCAACTCATCATCGCCCCGTTTGCCCAGCCGCGCATTGAAGTCACCCATAACCACTGTAAAGTGTGTTTTGGAAGTATGTATGGCTCTACTAATGTCCTCATACATAACTGCGACGTCATCATCTGAGTATGCCGAGGTCGGTGCGTAGACCTGTATGACCTTCAGCGAATATCTTTTGGATATTCTGAGTATTAGGTACGCTACCCTGCTCGACACACTAGTGATGGACACAACGTTGTTTATGAGTGACTTGTGGACGATAAATCCGACACCACCTTGGGACTGCTGTTCGCCCTCCCGGTAGTAAAACAAGTTGCCGGATTTTAAGGTTATCGTGTCCTCGCCCTCCCTTCGGACCTCCGATAAACCAACAATATTCCACCGCAACTTGTTTATCTCTTCTTCCAATTAATGTGTAAAACTATTAAAATGTCATAAATGCTCCTCAGAACCTCGTATTCAGAACGGAACAAATGTCCCGTGTCACATGTCGCTTGCGATGTCGATCGGCATCTTTTCCCATAACAGTCCACATTTGTTTGGTTGGTTGCAACCATCAATATACAGCCCCATTCAAAAGGTTCATTAAAGTCATATTCTACGTTATTCGTATCATATAAAGGTGAATTTTCAAAAAAGCGGAAGCCTGTCAATTTTTTAATACCGTCCACTTTTGCCTGCCTTTTGGTGGTGCCATTTTTCGTGCGGCGAGCGATATAATTAAATATAGCACACTATATTTGATTGATAGTTGCAACATGTCATCCGAAGATGTTGTATATATCGTTCGCCCATATTGTTGCGCAAAAGACGCCAACCCTAATTTTAGAAAATGGTAGATTTAGAGCAAATCGGTAGAAATAGGTAGACCGTAATATGAATGGATGTCGACAGAATCTACCTAACTTACCATTCTAGTTCAGTTTGCGGATTATACCCCCTACCTTTTGTAATTTCTTGAAGTTATGGCTTCACACTAATTTTAAGTGTATTTTGCCAGTGTCCAGTGAGATATATAATCGTGTTTGTTTAAATTATTTCAATTTCCCGGTGAACTTAATGGCAGCGATGATAATGAAATTAATGAAGTACCCCACCCTGGATAATAAAGTGGTGGATACTTTACATACCAATTGCGACGGCCGTTTTGAGGGAAGTCGAAAAGGCACGTTTTATCGGTTTGTTACAATTACCTTCACTCATGCACATATAAGAAAACATAATGGTTAATATTCCACCAACATTACACATTATTAGTCGAAATAACACAAGTTTTGGAAACTAAAACAAATTGACAACATCACTTTTCGACTTCCCGCCAAATAACCCATTTTTTCCTTTATTCAACTACGTATACTAACACAGTTAAAATAATAAAGATGGAATACAATACATTACAATGAATAAATCAAAAAAGCATTGAACATAATGATTTATTTATATTAATTTGCCGATTTATGAAATACGGGGGCACAGTGATAGATACAAAACGGCGGATATTCATACAATCCGGTCCGCCATTTTACAAACGGGCTTATTATTTGAAACGGCAACCCACTTCGTAATACAGCGAATTCTTCAATTTGGCTGCGTAAGATATTAAATCAAACAGTCACATACCGTTTCTCGTCCGACCACTAAAGTTAAACAACTACCGTTGCGGTCAATTCCTAGATGGGTGTACCTTAACGGTATTATTCAACTATCCAATAATTTATAGATTGCCAGTTTCCATGTAGTAAAATGGATTTATTTTCATCCCACAATGTTTTAACTGTGGGTCGCTCCAATAAAAATAAAACTGATAAATCGAGAGAGACATTCCTTTATCGAACAAAAAGGCAAGCAATAAAGCGCAAAAAACTACCGTTATACAAGACAAATAGGTTGATTCAATCGGCACCGGAGTTATTAAGGTAAATGCACCAACTGTCGCACTACTGAAATATTTATTAATTTTTATTTCGGTTATAAGTTTACGAATTTTATTTTTATTGAAGTGAACGAGTATAGCCTAAGGTGATGATCAATAAGGTCTTCGTCCAACAGTAGACCGAAGCAGGCTGATGACGATGATGAGATAATGAATATTATTTTTGTAAAAAAAACTTGTTGAAATGTTTTCATCTTTGACCTTTGGAAACCCGGTAAGCGTTTTTTATGATTGTTGAATATAAATATGAAATGTCATGGTGATTAATTTGGAAAGGCTTCTATCTATCTATCTATCTATCTTTATCATCACGCCAGCTCCCTCGCGGGGTAGGCAGAGAGTACAGAGTTCCAACAGGTTCTTTCCTTACATACCTCTCTGGCTTCCTCCACTCTCATAGTTCGTCTCATACACACTCGCCGGTTACGGAGACTCTTGACTTGCCCTTCAGCTAAGACACGGTCTATTTGGTCATGGTAAGATAGTCTAGGTCTTCCCCGGCACCTACATCCTTCCACTTTCGCATTGTATATCTGTTTTGTCATTCTTTCTTCTGGCATTCTTTCTATATGACCGAACCAACGGAGCATACCCTTTCTCATCTTTACACCGATACTATCTTTCATACCTACTCGCTTTCTTACTACGCTGTTGCGAATACGGTCGGAAAGGCTTCTGTCCTGTAAAATGGATAGATAATAATTTACATCCATAAGAATGCAAGTGGCATTTTGTTACTTACCCCAATCAACATTACTAATTGTCTCGTTAGTCGAGTGGCAAAGCGTATTGCTTTGTGATCACGGGGTCCTGGGTTCAATCCTAGTTCAGACAAGTGTAGTTTTTGTAACGAAAACTCCCCAGTACGAGTCCGGAGTCTGGAATTGTGCCCGGTATATGGCAATAGGTTTGCCCCCTATTACATAGGACCTAACATCGTCGGTGTACTCAGTACACCTCTGCCACCTCCGCTTGGGGAATATAGACGTGACGGAATGTTAATCAACAATAAAAAATATATAGAATGGCATTGCGAAAGTGTAACGATGTAGGTACCGGGGAAGAACTAGACTATCTTTCTATGACCAAATATACCTTCTTCTTCTTCTCTAAAGTCTTATATAAAGGTCAAGTCAAGATTCTACGTAACCGGCGTCCGTGTTTGGGACGAACTTTGAGGGTGGAGGAACCCAGACAGGTCTATAACGAAAAAGCCCGTTGGAACTCTGTACTGTCTACCTAACAAGGGATCTGGCGTAATGATATAGATAAATAGAGAAATAAAATCACCAACAGCCACTAACTATATCCGCCACCTTATTAAAAAAGACAAATTAATAAGTGCGCAGTTTTTTAATCACGAGCTTTTCTTTAGCATTGCTTTCACCTTCAAATCAATTATGACTCGAGCTTTACTTAATCTTAGACCGAATTAAGTTAAGATTAATAAGTACAGACTTTATTGCGGTTCGGAAATGGGTGTTGGATATGTGTGGAATATCTCAGAAATACATGGCGATGTAAATAATTGTTCTTGGTGAATGGAAAAAAAGATATAGTCATTTAAACACACTCTTTAAAACCTATAGAGTACTACAAGGCCCACGATTTCACGGTAAAGGTAAAAGGCAAAAGTGATTTTTTTTTTCAATTTAAGCGGAAAGTATTATTATAGTTCAGTCATTTTGCACTAAATCTTCCTTGTGTATCAGTATAATCTATTCGTAAAAACTGAATGAAAATTTGTAGTGGTTTCTGAAATTAGAGGATTGGTCAAATAACGGGTCAAAGAACGGGAGCGCGACGCAAGGGCTCAGCTACGTTCGGTCGTGACGTTTGCCGTCGCGCCGAGCGGGGCTGCGCTGTGTAGCATCTCCCGTACATTATAATTCCCCAAGCCACGCTACCGTCGCGCTCCCGTAGCGCCGCCTCGGCAATGTTCTTTTTCTTTCCTTTTTTTTTAAACTTAGCCCCACACTAGGATTTATTCCTGTGTCGTGGGTGCGTTTAAAAACATGAAAATTCACATACACAAACGATATGGCGAAACCTTCAGCCATACTTATTTAAAAAAGACGCGGCGAGCAACTTCATTTTATACGGAACCTTTCAGCGTTTTAAGACATGACTGTGTTATTAATTCTATACTTAAAAGTTATACTTAAACTCACTATTGCCATCTCATGTCTACGAATTGGTAAAGCCTAGCCCTAGTAAGACATAGATATATTGCATTTCGTATAATGAATAGTTCGTAAATACTTTTGTATATAGAATATTATATCATAAAACCTACGTTTTATTTCGTTTAATAAACCATCACATTTAAAGCAATATGCTTGCTCTTACTTGCATAACGGATGTCGAAGTAGGATTATGAGGATTACGGTGAAACATATTAATAAAATTAACTTTTAACTGTAAATGCCGTTAAGTTGTATTATATATCAGCCGATACTGTCCCACTGCTAGGCAAAAGTCGTCTCTTACAAATCGATGTGAGGGATTAGATTATACTCCATCACTCCAACTCAGTGCGGATTATTGGAGGCAGATTTGTAGCGACCTATGAGGCTTCAAATTCAGCGTAACAACTACTTTATTAAGTCAACGTCAGGATCAACGACCTAACATGCCTTCCAAATCACGAAGGCGCTCGAAAATTGAAAACTAAATCCTCCACTTAATCTATGAACAGCCTTAATCGGATTTATCCGACAGAATTTTATTTTTTCTGTTGGTAATTTATATTTTTTCTGGCTAAGTAAGTTAGTACACAGGGTTTTATACTAGTACTTTTAACATAGAGATAGAACATCCAACCAACGTTTACGATATATTAGAATGCCTTGTCAACGTTATGAATCCCGTGACGCCTTTATTCGTACACTGTGTATGCTCACTTTTCGCCGGCGAAGTTAGGTCCCATGTAATAGGGACGAGCCTATTGCCATATACTGGACACAATTCTCTGATCTCTCCGGACTGATGCTGGGAATGTTTTGATTGAAATACTCGTGATCGTAACGCGCGTAAGACCAACAAGGTAGTTATAAATATTGAAAATTGGATAGATGCTATTCCAGCTCCACTTGAGTCATGACAACCTATTCAACTGTTGTTAGTTAACATTACCTCTCTTCCTTCTATTAATTTAACACAATATTTACTTTTTTTGTAAACCATGTAGCCATTCTCATAAATAGTATTATTCACTTTTTTAACTTAGACTCACCTGATGACCAACCTACATTGTTCTCCCATACCCCACAACAGAATGTAGATGAAAAAGTTTGTAATTTCTTATTTTAAAAGAGTAACCGTGGAGTTTCTTGCCCTTCTTCTCCACAGGAATGACATTCCGAAGTGGCGGTAGAGTCTTTGTTACTTTTCTGACGATTCATAAATACTGTAATGGTTTACATGAATAAAAAATATTCTGATTCTGATTCTGATTCTGAAAAATAACTATTTATGTAGCGGCCGCCAGAGGAACAACAACAAAATATAAAATCAGGCAGTCAAAGGGTTAAATAACTACTAAACTCCATCCACATCATCTTGATTATGTTCCATCTGGGACACGTCTTGTCCCAAATGGAACAATGCGCAAATCGTCTCAATGGTTGCACGTGTTTATTTGATTATACTTAACGGGCGCTTGCGCAATCCTTATTGTCTATCTGTGCTAATAGACTGATGGATAGAACAAAGAAAGTTTGTGTCTATTAAATTATTGTTCTTATTGTGATTGACTTAAATGGTAGAGGTGTGGATTGGACTTAAATGGGAAGCTTCCGTTGGATCAGAGAAGCGTAAAGTTAAAAAATACGACTATGTACGATTTGGGCGTAAGGTTTTCTTGATTGATCAAAGAAAAAAAGAGTGATCATAACTTTTTCTGTATTTCAAATTTTGTCCGACGAGGGCGGACTTTAATGCTTTTAAATGGTGGCCATATAGTTCTATGTTTGGTTATTATTGGCTAAAGATAGGAAGGACTGTATGGATGGAGAAGGGAAGATATTAGCGCAACAGCAAGAAACAATAGGTAAGTAATTTTTTTTTATTTAACTAACATCAGAGTTGTTCAAGCCGCCTAAAGGCATTCAACTTGGCTTATTGCTTGGCGACAATTGTCCGATGCGATTTAGATTTTGCTTTACGAATTATTATTTTTTGTCCCTTTATTTTCTTTCTAACAATCGGAACGACGCATCAACGTGCTTTTCAATTTATCGGCGGTGGCGGCAAAACCGGCGAGCGTGTATGAGACAAACTATGAGAGTGGAGGAAATCAGAGAGGAATGAAAGGAAAGAACCTGTTGGAACTCTTTTCTAACCCTGATAGATAGATTTTACATCTATTGCTGTGCTCCTGGTGACTGGTTCATAAATCGTTATTTTTAAATCTTCAAATGTAAAGGTTTGTTACTGATAAGCACATAGCTGAATAAGAAAAACATAATATACCTACCTATGTACATAGATAACATACGCTCAATCTTTTGTTCTTTACCAACGTGTTATAATATACATAGGTTATTTTGTTTGTCTAATATTGATTTGTTTGTCGGATATATGCAATAGGAGCGGTGCAGCTACGAAAATATTTCTCGAATAAATCCGACTGCGACCTGCGACCAATCCATACTAATCGAGCAATTCGAAAAGCCTTAAGCAAATCGTAAAGTATAAATCATCCCATCATCCTGTACTTATGAAAACCAACGAAATTCCGATGACATTATTGGACCGATTGGTCCAGCTAAACCATACAGTAGGCTGCCTCTATTACATAAAACACTAGTTAGAATCTAGCACAGTGAAGTAACAGCGCCTTTCTGGAGTGAGCGAATAAACACTTGTTTCAACATGGAATCAAACAAGAGTACCATATATAGCAGATACACCTGAAGGTGGTAGGGTCACCATACATTTTTTATGATAGGATATTAAAAAAAACTTTGTAAAAAAAATTAATCAACAAGGAAGCAAAAGAGTTTTGTGGAGACCCACCTATTAGTTTTTTTTTTAAAGTATCAGTAGCAGTTCACACTCTGAAATTAGGCTCGGTATAAAAACAAACCGGACGGCCGTTGGGGCAGAAAGGTTCTAGAGTGGAGACGACGCCTTGGCAAGCACAGCGTGGAACGGCCGCCTGCCAGATGAACCGCTGATCTTGTGAAGATCGATGGGAAGCCCGGGAAGCCCGGTTGCGCTGGAGAGCGATTGGGGAGGCCTATGTTCAGTAAAGCACGAGTATAGGCTGTGATGATGATGATAAAAACAATATGCTCGCTTCTTATGACATTGGCATTTAACATAGTCAGCGATATGTAGGTATACGCAGAATACGCTTGCAATATCCGCTATAGGATAGGTGAGACGGTGGTTATGTTTGTTACTTATATTCGTGTCATACTCCGGTTACGGATACTCTTGACTTGGCCAAAAAATAAGACACATTATATTTTGAGGAAAGCGAAACATATCTGTACCTAAAGAAACTATTGGAATTCTTTGCCCTCCCCGCAAGGGTTCTGGCGAGTTAAAATACATAATTTTTTATCAGCTAAATTATTTTTTATTGGATTTGTCATACCGTCACCGTCACGCCTATATTCCCCAGAGGGGGTTGGAGGGGAAGTTTTCGTTAGAAAAACTACACTTGTCCGACCTAGGATTTGAACCCAGGACCTCGTGATTACAAAGCGATGCGCTTTCCCACCAGACCAACGAGACAGTGGAATTTTCAAAGATTCCAATATTCACCCTACGTATGGTCACCCTACTGAAACCCCATCAGAGTTATTGGAAACGCAGCGTCTGAAGCCAGATGCGAGACGGGGATAACGGACGTAAATATTTACACCTTTTTCCATTACTTCCGCGGTGTAATTACATACTGAAATAGTAAGCTTTTGAGGTGTACATTTGTTCCACCTTTATGATCAAGTTATGGTGAAATGAATGTATATTCAGGAATGTTATAAAATATTTTATCGCCGTGTATGTTTAATTTTAAGTTTAACAATGAGTTATGTTTGTGGGGCACCCCAGTCCTTCCTATAAGCATGGGGGCTGGTTGCACATCAAATTACATAAGAACTAAAATAATTTTGATTTAAAAAGATTTATTTAAATACAAGCTTAGTTGAGGAATTTTCATTTTTGGGCTCCGTCATCAGAACGTGGAAGCCATCCAGGTCTATAGTACTTGTCAAAGCGAATGCAATGAGCCCAAACACGGTGGGATTACATTCAATTGTTGGGTATTTACTTTGACCACCTTCCCGCTCCATCATCAGACCAGCTCCATGGTACCATATTATTGTATTATCATTGAACTTACATACATATGCCAAAAATATATTTAGAAAGAAGCTTAGTTAAGAAGTCCCTATGGCCTCCCTTCCGTCTACATCATCAGATCCTATTCACCATCCGGGTCTACAGTAGCTATTTCCAAGACAAATCTAAACACAAAAGAGCTATGTTGAGTTATGGGGTGGTTCCATTGGCCACCTTTTGGCTTCATCATCAGACCCTGAACACCATCTGGTAATACTTGTCAATACCAATTCAAGAAACCTAAACATGAGGGGATTGTATTATATAGTTCATATGTTCCTATGGCCACCTTCCGAATTCATCATCAGACTAGGTCCTATTTAGCATTTTATTTTTTATTATTTTTAAACAGTCAGTACGAGTCCGGAGTTTGGAATTGTGCCCGGTATATGGCAATAGGCTCGCCCCCTATTACATGGTACCTAACATCGTCAGTGAAACGTGGGTGTACTCAGTACACGTCTGCCCCCCCCCCCCCCGCCCCCCTTGCGGAATATATGCGTGACGGTGTGTGTGTATTATTTAAAAAAACGTGGCCCTCCACTAAGATTAATTACTGTATCGTGCGGGAATCGAACCCGTGACTATTCGGCACAGTGGGCGGAGCGGCTTAAGCTCTTAACCACTGCGCCAAATCGTCCGTCAACTACATTAATAAGAAGCAGAAAAATAAACAACTATTTGGTTCAGTCTCGGTCTTTGAGCATGCTAAGCGCACCCACGATACAGCAATAATTCCGAATGTAAGGCAATAATCCTTTTTTTACTGCCTCCCAACTAGTTCATGTAACTACGCACCTTTACCTTCAAGCTTGTAATCCGTTCAAGCCCAAGCTTACAAGATCAGTAATCATGATAAAGCAACGTCGCTCGTATTCGTTGTAAATCATCGAATACAGCAACACCACCTCACTAACTTTCTTATTAAAACAAGTGAGAGCCTAACACCAGAAATTATTTCTATGTTGTGTATGAGTTTATAAATACAAAATTCACACAAACAGCCAGACCGTAACAAATGTTTGTGGATCATACAAAGATTTGCTCGGCTTTGTGCATCTAACTTTTAATTGCGACCTGTACCAGGTCATCGGCCCATCATGTGGAAACCCGTACCATGTCCGTACCACGACTTCTAATACGAGTTCGCCACTCGAGAACCTTTCTACCCTGACTTCAACAAGAACAGTAGTTTTAAGGAAATTAAAAAAATCTTTCATCTTTAATCCTCAAAGAAATCTATCAAGCGTCAAAAAAAATTATAGTACATCTAACAAAAACTGGTATATCTATAGCTGTGTTTAATTATTAGTGACAGGGCCACTCATACTGTGTTCGAACGATGTTAAATGTCTATTTTATATTCATTTCATATTGCAAAAAAAAATTGATAATCATGTTTCTTGATATACAAGTCAACCGCTTAAATAAGGCATCCCGACACTTCTGTAAAGATATCTACTATTAATGTATGAAAAAAAAAATAAAGTAGTGAGGAAACGATAGCCGAGAGAACCTAAATGTCCCAAAGAAAGGTGATAGGCTCGCCCCCTGTCATATTGGGAGCAAACATACCTTGGCAATGTGTGAATGTACTATGTACATTATGTACAAATTATGTAACATTATGCGCAACGCACGTAAATGTACAAAACGCGTGAATTGTATGCTATGCTCTATTTAGCACCCACCCGCAAAAGAGGGGTTTTGTTAGCTTAAATCCTTTAGTTGTCGCACGGTAATTTCCGAAGCAATGAACCGCTTTTATAGCTTTTACTTCGATTACATCCATTGTTTTATATAATTTCTGAACCAATTACCAACCAGAAATAATAGCTGACTGTTATTTCCTTTTTAATGTTAATTTTAATAATAATTGATTCCGTTTGAATGTCTGGAAATTCAGTACTCCCTGCCTACTTTCTGAGAGATCTGGCATGATGATACAGATAGATATAATATCTATCTATCTATCTAGGAGTGATACCGTAATCTGTCAAATTCCCCTGCGCATTTAGTTCATTGACAAGACATGAATATACATGGCGACCAACCCTTTCGTTCACAAAAAAAGTGTGACGTGAAAGGTGACGTGAGAAATGAGATACATAATATTTAAGCAAACGATATAAGTTGCGTTGCAAAGTGAATGCTAAAATTACGAGGTGCCAACTTATCGTGGTTAACCCATATAGTTAACAAGCAGATTGATTTAATTGTATTATTAACAAAAAATTTGTATTTTATGTAATGTTTGTGTAGCGTTATGTTTATTTTTTGTATATTTTATTGATACTAATCTCGGGGATCATAAAAACCCGTTCAAATTGTATCGATTATGCTAATTGTAGAGTGGAGGCTGTTTCGCGTTTTATAGTATTTTCTTACTTTAAATATAAAAATCTTTTTTCATCCGTTAACCGCTCGCTTCATAAATCAGTAATTTACACAAATCGTTATCTTCAATATTTTAACTGTGGCAAGTTATTCTTATGTATTGTAAACATTTGTTGTATATTTTATTAATTGTGTCACTTAGATGAATGAACAAGTAAAAAAACGAACAAAAAATAAATTGTACGAGAATTGCGAGTGTAGAGGTTAAAGAGATGAAAGAAAAAAAAGGATATTTCAGCTTGCGATCAAGGGTCCTGTTGAAATCCTAGGTCGAGTATTAATAATAATATAATAATAATATTATGTTAAGAAACTGTCCCACCGTTGGGCACTGGCCTCCTCTCAAACTGAGAGGGTTTAGACCATAGTCCATCACGCTGGCCCAGTGCGGGTTGGCGAACTTCACACACCTTCGAGAAATTCTTAGGGCGTGCAGGTTTCCTCGCGATGTTTTCCTTCCCCGTTAAAGCAAATGATAGTTAATTTTTAACATGTACATGTTTTCGAAAAGACAGAGGTGCGTGCCTGGGTTTGAACCCGAGACCTCTGACTTTGCAGTCCAACGGTCTAACCTTCTATCTCGGCTATCACTGCTTCGAGTAAAATGTTTTTTTTTTTATCAAAAGATTCCTACTAACCGGAGTCTCTTATTGTGGTTCCCGATATAATGGCGCTCACACCCTATAAGATTGGGACCTAACATTATCGACTAACTTTGTGATAGCTTATAACCCTACATAAAATTCGAACTCGGGACTCTGTAAGATATTGAAACTCTGTATTCTCTGACTATTTCACGAGGGATCTGGTATGGATAATAATAAATAAATGAAAGTCGATCACAGATTATTAAAAAAAAGCCAATATTTAAAATTAAAAGCCGCAAAAAAACGAATTGCCCGTCATAATCATTATCATAGCTTATTTTTTTGTTCTTTATAAAATTTAATTACAGTCCAACTAATTATAATTGGCCCGTCCAGAAGTTGTCAGAAGCGTCATTGAGACAGATGGCGCTACTGTCGGCGTCAAGGAACGTGTCTTCTTGCGAATAACAATGGGAACAGGTTGCGAGCTGCGTTTGCGGTGAACAATTTACTTATTAGATGAGAACAACCATTTTCGGCGTTAAAATGTCGTCGATTTTTATGGGTATTTTATTTTATTTTTATTTTGAGATAAAGAGAAGCTTTTGTACAGTAGTAGAACCAGGCTAGGTGTTAATAATCTTAATATTGATGTAGGTAATCTTTTTTCATCTACTTATGAAGTACTTAAAAATTAATTATCACTTGCTTTAACGGTGAAGGAAAACATCGTGAGGAAACCTGCATGCCTAAGAGCTTCTCAAAGGTATGTGAAGTTCACCAACCCGCACTGGGCCAGCGTGGTGGACTATGGCCTAAACCCTCTCAGTTTGAGAGGAGGCCCGTGCCCAACAGTGGGACAGTTTCTTAACAGGGCTATTATTATTATGAAGTACAGTTAGATTGCAAAAATCATCTTATTTCGACCTATAGCGGGGCAAAATCCTCTACCAAATAGAGATTAGAGAGACTGGGTCATACTAATACAAAGTTCTTACCTTATTGTTAGAGAAGGCTTTTTCTCAATGTTTTCTGACTCAATGATAAGAAAAAGCCTTACATACGATTATATAGTATATAGGAAATGTGTAGTTATTCCATCGAAAGATTCTCAGTAGCAGTTTAGTCTGGAATTTTGTCCAATATATAGCAATGGACTCGACTCCATCATATTAGGACCTAACAACGTCGGCAATATGTAAGTGTACAGAGAGTACACGATACCATTCTGCCACCCCCGCAAGGCGAATATTGGCCAGACGGTGTTTATTAATTTGTGTTTTATGGGTTTCAATTTATAGCAATTTGTAGTTTCCGCGGTTACGAAACATGTTCACTTTATGTATTGCGGAAGATATTTATCGGAAATGAGAAATAATTAAAATTTGGTAAAGCATAGTTTTATATTTGTAACTTACTGTACAAGACCAATTGATTACGTTTAAAAGTACTTGTTTTCAACGACATATAAGTTACTACACTATACACTTTTGTAAAGTAAAACATGCCTAAATACATAAATTCCTAAATTCATTTTCCATTTCTCATACCTACATCTACATTAGCGTACAAATGGAGAGGCCGATGTCCATCTTTATAGACTGATGGTGATTATGATAAATCATAACATCCTAACTCTCTTGGGACATCAAGGGAAAACAGGCTTGACATCATTCAATTTACGAAAACCCACCTCATCCATTCTCCTAACAACTTACACTTCAAGCTAATGTATTTACACGTGTAACGAAATATCACGTTGTGTGTAACGAATCGCAAAAACACACAAAACATTTCAAATTCGAATATTCTAAATATCCCAAGCCCTTAACAACAAGAAGCGGCATTTTAGGGGCCCGCGATCAAGTTTTTGCGTTCGCGCTCGATGAGTCACAGAGTCAACGTACCGAACCCGCCGTGCCTTTGATGGCGCTTTTTACTTTTAACCCTTTTTTAGCGAAAGCTTATCGAGTTCGCGATGAACTTAATATTATTTATATTGACCGGCAAAAAAAGGTTTGATTATTTTTCGACCGAGAAAATTGTTTGAAGTAATTTTCGATCAATCATATTGATGGGTTTGGTCAATAGTGCGTTAGTTTTTTGGGAAATGAGAATTGTATTTTTTCCTTTTATTTTTTGATATCGATGGCCGATTAAGAAATCAAAGTTGCTTTTGTGTGAGTTTTAAAGGGCTTTTAAGAGGACTAAATTATTATGGATGAATAGACAACACAATCCTCACAATTCGTACTTTTAATCCGTGAAGCAGAATAGGTACTCCAAGAACTTGACCAATTGCGAATTAGTTTGTGGCCATCTGCTTTTGGGTCTTATAAAGCCATCCACAAGGCTTCTAACTGAGACCACTGTGTTTTACTTATTTACTTTACCAACGTTTCAAAATAAGGAGACTATGGAACGTTAAGATCACCTTTCTCAGGCTAATCCAGCAGTACTCTGCTAAACATACGAGCAGTCATGCAACGCTAGGAGGCCCTAAACTAGAAAATCTGCAAATGACCTATTTCTAAGTAGCCAAGTCACGTTATTCTCTTGTTCTCTCACTTGTTGTCTCACTTGTTGTCTCGTTTCAATATCAAATTCCTTTTTATCTAACAAACACAAAAATAAGACAACAATAGTAATTCTAACTGTAAAAATATTCTCAGATTACGCTGTCCTACTAAGCCGCGGTCTAGTTGAAGCGATCTTGTTAAAATGGCAGTATCCTTATATCAATCGGTGCAACGAGATTTTAATTACAGTTAATTAAATTTATTAGTAGAAAGTCAATGTTAAGCTCTGTTCTAATATTGACTACTTTTAGAACTTTCCCATTTACGTGCAGTGAAATTTCACAAGGTTTGAAGTGTTTCACATCGCTTGGGCACCTGGTTGCTATAGGGTCAGAAAGGTTCGGGAGCGGTAACCACGTACTGGAAGACGTGGAGTGGGCAGGCATTCTGGAAGGTGGGCCGGTGACCTAGTAAAGGACGCGGGGAAAACCTGGATGCATACAGTACAAAGGCGGTGGTTATAGTGACATTTGGGGGAGGAATATATCCTGAATTGGACGTCTTTCAGTTGGTGTGTATTATTATTATCCCCTAGTTGTTGCCGTGGAAGAATTTTGAGAATCAGAATACTTTCAGAGATTTTCTTCTATAATAATAACAGTATAATAAAACATACACACATAATTACATACAAGTTCCTTATACAATACTCAAATATAATAAAATACAAAACGATATTTAAGATCACTTCATTGAAATTGCCTTCTTAAATTTACGCAAAAATTAGTTAATCATATAATAAAACTATACGTAAACAAGTTTAATCCATCTCTTGTTTAAATTACTCTTTATATTGTCTCACTTCGTGGAATGAAACACTGATCTCGGTTAACAAAAAAGCTTCAATACCCAAAATTGATAATAAAGCTACGAAAAAACGTCCAAAATCCTAGAAAGCTTGACAGCTACAGAAAAAATCAATCGTAATTCAACCCACGCAAACGCTCCACATTTGAAATAATCAGATACACTTATTTCACCCGTAACCCCTTTGCTTTACGAAGTCAGATCACATATAGCCAGTGTTACTATCAAACTAATTAATCTCACGGAAGGTGATCGAGAACCCCGATCAAAAAAACATGTGACAGACGTAAATGATGATTATAATAAAATTGGAGAGATCTGAACCGTCTTTTTAAAAAAAAATTCGAGAACATTATAATGATTGATTTAATAGACGTTTCATTTATGAAACTGGTTGAAATTACAGAAATTAGCATAATTAACGAGGAAGTCTTGTAATTACGGACTGTCCATGTTAACTAAGGTGTTATATTTTTCACATTAATACAGTTTATTTTCTTGGCGCTAAATACTTAATTAAATAGATCAATATATGTTAAGCAAAGGAATTTTTATAACCTACAATAGATTCAGTTCGTTTTATAGGCCGTAAACTGAAACAAAAAAAAGGTTGCAGTTGATTGACCTTTAAATTACTAGAATAGATTTTACATATAATTAAAAGATCTCTGCAGAAAATAATCCGGTTGATAGAAAATTTGATGTGGCTTTGATAAACGTTCTAATAGACACAAATCCATAAGTCCATACGGGTAATAAAACGTAAAATATGGCAACAATGACCCAAAATACCAGCATAACTTAATAATGAACTCGAGCATTGTTACTTACTAGTTCGTCGCATAAATCTGACAAAAACAACAATAGAGACCTCCTGGTGCTATAGAAAAAAACTCTATGGGAAAGGACCAAGATGCCCGAACGCCTAAAAATGTTCGGAGCGCGGCTGGCTACGTACGGGAGAGGAATTTTAAACAGGACTCCTTTAAAGGGAAGACGGGGATGCCTTAGGGTTTGATGAAAAACACTTAGACGGTGAATCAGAACTTGATATTGGCCTTCAAATGTTTGGCATAATTTAATATTGGTCTTCTAATGTTTGGAATTGTTTTAACGTTAATATTTGTAGTTATGTCGGTGAAGGTTTTGGTCGTGTAGAATTGTGATATTTTATTGGAGGTAATAAAGGTAATTTTATGGGAGGTATCGGTTTTGGTGAAGTAGTAAATAAAACAAAACTTTGTTTGATAACACAGAATATTAAAATCCTTATAGTTACATATTATGTAAGCACTTAATATTCATGACCTACATAACCCATTTTAATATACACATAAATATTGCCATATCATAAACTAACTCAATAATTTCTAGAAATCCAGTTTGTCGTCATTTTGCCTAGTTCACAGCTTTCTGGTAGGCTTCTCGTCCTAATCTTTACTATATAGTATCTACATAATTCTTAGTCTAGGCATCGTCTAATACATTTTAAAGTATTTAAGTAACAGATATTTTTTTTTATAAAACGTAGCTCCACACCGGGATATATTCCTATACCGTGGGTGCGTTTACAAACCTGAAAATTCACATACACAAATACCTAGACCTAAACCAACAAAACACAAAGATTTGTCCCGTGCAGGAATCGAACCCGCGACTATTAGACCTGAGCTGGCTGAGCGGCTTAAGCTCTTAACCACTGCGATAAATCGTCCGTCATCAATATTATATCTCTGCTGAGACTTTTGGCCTCCTTCTAACCATTATAAAAATATATTAGCCCATACTCTCTTACTGCTTCGCAGAACTCTTCTCTTACACATCGGGGTACGAGAGATGATTTATTTTATTATGCGTAAAAATGTATGAAACATCTAGAATGACTGTTACTGTTTTGAAATGTAGATTACCATTGTTAAGAACAATAGCATCATCAAATAACAAGGCAATTAAAAAGCGTGTGAAGTTACTACTCGTAAATTATTTTGTTTATTCACAGTCTACGAATACCATTTGCAATCCATCAGATTCAAATCTGTCCGCGGTCTACTTACGGAAAGCATTTTGCACTGACCAAACTGGATCAATTGTGTACAGATAAGCAATAATGTAATAAGCATTAAAATATTTTATTTAGAATTGAGTTTTATTGCTATGTTGCCAAACTATAATTTTAAATGTACCCATGACTGTGGTTGAATGGTTTCTGATAATTCATATCGAATTCAAGTTGAATTTATATTATAAAATTAACATTTTCATTCGCAATTTTCATAAATGCGCCACAGTTTATCAGATCTTGCGCAACAATCGTCTGTATGAAGTCGTAATTATGTGTAAAAACGCCGAACTAACCGAGATTCCCTTGAAAGACAACGGTTATTTCTTTAAACATACTTAATGGTTCCAATTCTCGCCTACTTACATTTTAAATTGTGTCCACTTTTATCAATTTAAGCACAGCGTAATATCAGCTAGCTTAGTCCATACTGGTGCTAGATCTGAATCTTACGCAATGCAATAGGAAAACACGTACGTTTTTGTAAGGTTGATGCCATAGAGGCAGAAGCTTTGAGTGGTGTTATGCTTATTTAGTAGCGTAGTTTGTGTGACGGCATGCTGTGTGTACTTTCACTAAGATATTGTGACTAATGCAGCGTTCCAGTAATTGATAGCGTGTCTTAAGCAATTGTAATCCTTACGATGATTTTCTAGAACACTACCTAGCTCGCGGAGTACCTAATTCATGTTTTTATAGACACGGACGTCCACGTCGTGGATGCGTTTAAGAATAAAAATTTCATATGAACAACCGGATATTTGTGAGAAATAAAATGTGTGTCATAAAGTGCGGCTGACGTTAGGTAGAGCAATATACAGAGCCTAGGCTCACATCTATACTAATATTATAAAGAGGTAAAGTATGCGAGTTTGGATGTTCGGGGTAATCTCCGGTACTACTGATCCGATTTTAATGATTCTTTCACCATTGGAAAGCTACCTTATCCCAAAGTAACATAGGTTATATAACATAGACCCGGTAGGTGGCGCTGTTGTCGACCGGGTACGAAGTCGCGGGAAACTGCTAGTTTTTAATATAACTATAATCAGTTCGCTAGTAACGCCTCCATGTCACATCGTAGATAAAACCAGCTGTCCTATTAAGCTGTACTTCAGGTTTCCACAATAAATTTTATTACAGATAATATACGCCCAACCGTAAGAATGGGTCATTATGTAAATGACAATCTCCGATTGTGATCATTAAAATAAACTTTTACGATCGATTTAAATCGATATACAATGCAAAAGTCTCAAGATACATTTACACTCAACAACACAACTCAAACTTCTTCTTTTGATGCCAAATCAAGTTTTTTTTTTTTTTTTTTTATTAAAACGTAGCCCCACACTAGGATTTATTCCTGTGTCGTGGGTGCGTTTACAAACATGAAATTTCACATACACAAATACCCAGACCGGAACAAATAATTGTGGATCACACAAAGATTTGTCCCGTGCGGGAATCGAACCCGCGACTAGTAGACACAGTGGGCGGAGCGGCTCAAGCTCTTAACCACTGCGCTAAATCGTCCGTCAGTATATTTTATGTTAGTTGTATCTAGTTTTTTTCTTAGAGATGCTCTGATAGACGCATTTCATTTGCTATTTTGATGATAACTTAGTCCGATTGTTTAGAATATAGCCCGCTGCGTCCAACTAGAACTAGTAGTCCTTAGATTTACGCAAATATTACACATGAAATAAGATTAATTTTTGGATTTTACGCGGTTTATTTTTGAAGGACTCCATAGTCCTTTGCAGCACCCATGGTCTTTCCCGAGACCATGGGTGCTGCAAATCACTCGAATCCTCGGAGACTTAAAAATCAAAAACAATAACCGCGACATAATCCGAAAAATCATTTTATTTCCTAGATCTAGTAGTTGCGAGTACGTTTCGTGCATGAGACATATCTATTTCTGACCCACAAATGTTTGTTTTGGGTCTAGGTGTTTGTGTGTCAATTTCGTATTTCTAAATCCTTTGATCATAATAAACTTCGATTTTGATCCTTTTGACCTTGATTGTAGACGTTCCTGGCGCTTCGGGACAATGCCGGTAGTCGTGGCGATCTTTGGGGAGGCTTTGTTCGGTAGCAAACGTCTTTCGGTGGAAAATGACAGGTAGGTTCTTGTCCCTACTTGATTCTGTAAGATACCATGCGAACATTTCTGCTTATTTCGCAATGGATCTGATGTGATAATGCATTAAGTGGTAACTTAAGTGGCAGTGGGCGGGTCACATCGCTTGCAGAACTGACAGCTATTGAGGCAGAAAGGATTTCAAGTGGCGACCACTGGAAGACGTAGAGTGGGCGGGCCCCCCGCAAGATGAACCGATGACCTGCTGAAGGTCGCGGGTAAAATCTGGATGTATGTAGTTAAAAGTCGATCACTGTAGCAATTTTTGGAGATGCCTATCCTAAGGTGTAACGCAAGACCTCAGACACCTCAATGAGATTATTGCTTTACGAATTCAATACGAAAATCAAACTTCCAATTTTAGGAAGTGTTCTATTATTTTTTTAGCTCTTTTGGCACCCAAATTAACCATAAATACGAGTAAACACCGCCAAGCCTATAGTCCCCAAGTGGGACTATAGGTACACCCCGTACTGAGTACACCCACGTTTCGCCGACGATGTTAGGTCCCATGTAATAGACTAACTATATACTATATGTGATAGACTAATATACCGGGCACAATTCCAGACTCCGGACTCATACTGGGAATTTTTCGTTAGAAAAATTACATTTGTCCGGCCTAGGATTTAGACCCAGGCCATCGTGATCACAAAGCGATGCGCTTTGTGATCTCGAGGCACGAGGACGATGCACCAACGAGGCAGTCGTAACCATAAAATTTAATAATTAGTTAACTTTTGTATGCATGTTGAGGTGTTTGTAATAGAAATACGTTTTAAATTGTCGTAATGCTTTGAATAATTATTAAATATTGTTCAATACAGCGAACATAACGAGTTACAGTTTTTTATTAAAAATTAACAAAAAAAAAATAACTTACTTAAAAATAGTTGGAATCGATTCAGTTGCCGATTTAGAACAAACTACTTTCAGGTGTTGCGATAATTATGTTACACCTTGTATATGATCCTATGCCTCGGAGGGGAAGCCTTATGGCTTACAATGAATAAGTTTTAAAAAGACATGATTACGCTTATATTTCCCATACAAGAGTGGCTGAGGTGTACTGTGAACACTCACTTTTCGTCGACCACGTTATATCCCAATGTAATAGAGGCGACCCTATTGCCATCATACCGGGCATAATAGACGGACGATTTGGCGCAGTGGTTAAGAGCTTAAGCCGCTCCGCTCACTGTGTCGAATAGTCACGGGTTCGATCCACGCACGAGACAAATCTTTGTGTGACCCACAAATATTTGTTTTGGTCTGGGTATTTGTGTATGTGAATTTTCATGTTTGTAAGCACACCCACGGCACAGGAATAAATGCTAGAGAGGGGCTACGTTTAAAAAAAAATCACACCGACCTAGATTCCAATCCAGGACCTCGTGATATACACGCTATTTTTGGTATTAGACCGAAGCAGATCTAATCTCTCCATCCGGATATTCCTTTATATGTAAAATCCCTCTGTGTGTTCGTACTTCTTCTTTTTTTTCTTCAATTTCAGATTCGATCGTTTTTGATGGTTTTTTTATAGTATCACCTGAATAGTTTTTAACTATAGTTGGATCCGATAAGTGACGGTATTGCCGACCTGTTGCGAACCCGATTGAAATCGTTAGGTCAGTATACTCTACTAACAATTTCAAACGGCGAGTTTTATACCTGCCTCGTTGGTCAAGTGGCA
This sequence comes from Phalera bucephala, assembly GCA_905147815.2. Lineage (NCBI taxonomy): Eukaryota > Metazoa > Arthropoda > Insecta > Lepidoptera > Notodontidae > Phalera > Phalera bucephala. The sequence continues at coordinate 30,042,841 of LR990618.1, forward strand.
AAGCGCATCGCTTTGTCATCACGAGGTCCTTGGTTCCAAATCCTAAGTCGGACAAATGTAGTATTTCTATCGAAAACTTCCTAGTATGAGGCCGGAGTCTAGAATTATGCCCGGTATATGGCTATAGGGTAGCCCCCTTTGACATGGGACCTAACATCGTCGGTGAAAGTGGGTGTACTCAATACACCTCTACCACCCCCGCTTAGGGAATATAGGCGTCACGGGGTGTGTATGTGTGTGTGTTTTATAAAACAAGTCCTGAATTTCTTTTCCAAAATATGCATCTCACTGTAAAGATATATATTTCACTACCAATTTAAGTTTATAATTTTGTAATACACAAACATTACGAACAATGGTACACCTGTCAATGAAATTGGGGCGATATTAATAAACAGCTACGTTGTTATTGAATAAGGTACTTTTGGTGTGGTCTGTACACAGAACATTAACACATAAAGCCGAGTGATTGTGTTGAATCCAGTTTGAAGTTTTAATCCAGAACATATTATATTAAGGATTCTGTAAAATTTGTATTTCGAAAGGAGGAAGTTTATTAAAAAAATAAGGAGTGCGGAGCGGTTCCGAACCTCAGTGATCATGATCACAAGGTAATAAGTATTTTTAAGTTTTTATCTCTAAAAGAGGGAGTTTCAAGACTCAAAACGTATCTATCTATCTATCTATAACCTCACGCCAGATCCCTTGCGGGGTAGGCAGAGAGTACAGAGTTCCAACAGGTTCTTTCCTTACATACCTCTCTGGCTTCCTCGACTCTCATAGTTCGTCTCATACACGCTCGCCGGTTACGGAGACTCTTGACTTTTCCATCAGATAAGACTCGGTTTATTTGGTCGTGGTAAGATAGTCTAGGTCTTCCCCGGTACCTGCATCCTTCCACTTTCACATTGTATATCTGTTTTGTCATTCTTTCCTCTGGCATTCTTTCTATATGCCCGAACCAACGGAGCATGCCCTTTCTCATCTTTACACCGATACTATCTTTCATACCTACTCGCTGTCTTACTATGCTGTTGCTAATGCGGTCGGTCAGCTTCACTCCGCACATCTTCCGCAGAGCTCGCATTTCTACCGCATTTATCCTACTTTCATTCTCCTTCTTACATACCCAGCTCTCGCTACCATATAACAGCGTTGGGACAAGAACTCCGTTATGTATGGCCAGCTGCGCCTTATGGCTTAAGTGCCGGCTCCCGAGTAGCTTTCCCATCGCACCATTCACTCTGTTCCCTGCACTCACTCTTCTCTCTATGTCAGCGGTGTATTTCCCATCCTTACTGAAGGCGCATCCAAGATATACAAACTCATTCACTTGCTCCAGCACATCGTTACCAACCACAATCCTTACATTCGTTCTCAAAACGTATGACCCGGCTTTTAAACCCTAGCCTTCATATGATAAAATAAACTCCCAGACCAACTTGTTTTCTGCTTTATTGTCTCCAAACACTAACAAATTATTCCTTCTAGGTAATTTTTATATTCCTTCCAAATAACAATATTCCATTCAAAATTATTCCTTCCAACAGTGATATTTTCCTAGTACTTATTTGTTCAAGAACAAGCAATAGACTGCCTCTTAATTTGTCAACACAGCTTATTTATAGATTTGCCTCGTAACAATGTTTAAAGTATTGCTAACTTACAAAAATAATTACTACTACAACTACAATTTCACGGAATTGCCCGATTAAAAAAAATACTATTTTTATTAAAATTCTATCTATCTATCTATAACCTCACGCCAGATCCCTTGCGGGGTAGGCAGAGAGTACAGAGTTCCAACAGGTTCTTTCCTTACATACCTCTCTGGCTTCCTCGACTCTCATAGTTCGTCTCATACACGCTCGCCGGTTACGGAGACTCTTGACTTTTCCATCAGATAAGACTCGGTTTATTTGGTCGTGGTAAGATAGTCTAGGTCTTCCCCGGTACCTGCATCCTTCCACTTTCACATTGTATATCTGTTTTGTCATTCTTTCCTCTGGCATTCTTTCTATATGCCCGAACCAACGGAGCATGCCCTTTCTCATCTTTACACCGATACTATCTTTCATACCTACTCGCTGTCTTACTATGCTGTTGCTAATGCGGTCGGTCAGCTTCACTCCGCACATCTTCCGCAGAGCTCGCATTTCTACCGCATTTATCCTACTTTCATTCTCCTTCTTACATACCCAGCTCTCGCTACCATATAACAGCGTTGGGACAAGAACTCCGTTATGTATGGCCAGCTGCGCCTTATGGCTTAAGTGCCGGCTCCCGAGTAGCTTTCCCATCGCACCATTCACTCTGTTCCCTGCACTCACTCTTCTCTCTATGTCAGCGGTGTATTTCCCATCCTTACTGAAGGCGCATCCAAGATATACAAACTCATTCACTTGCTCCAGCACATCGTTACCAACCACAATCCTTACATTCGTTCTGGTTTCTTCCCTTTCAAAAACCATAATCTTGGTTTTCTTCACATTCAAGTGTAAGCCATTGATCATGCAGTCGTCTTTCATAACTGTGACTAGTGTTTGCAGATCAGTGGCTGTTGGCGCTATTAAAACCGCGTCATCTGCATAAAGTAGATGGTTTACCACTAAGTCACCCATTTGTACACCTTCATTCATCGCTTTCAGTCTTTGAAGACTTTTGTCCAGATATATTATAAACAGTCTAGCGGACAACACGCAACCCTGCTTGACGCCGATTTTAACGTCAAACCAGGGTGACCTGTTACCACCCACCCGTACGCATGCCTTGCAGTCCACATAAGTGGACTGGACGGCTCGCAACAGAGTGCCATCTATACCATACTCCGGCAAAATGTCCCAAAGTCTCTTTCGCACAACTCTGTCAAATGCCTTCTCCAGATCTACAAAACCGCAGAAAACCTTCCGGCCCACTGCCAGATGCTTCTCTACGATGTTGCGGAGTGAGAAGACTTGATCCGAACATCCTCTTCCAGACCTGAAACCCCCTTGTGCCTCGCACAACATTCCATCGGACTTCACGCGCATTCTCCGTTCAATAATTTTACCGTACACCTTGGCTGCCAAGCTGATCAAACTGATGGCTCTGTAATTGGCGCAGTCATATTGTGAACCCTTGCCTTTATACAAGGGTACTATGACTGCGCGGCGCCAATCTGTAGGGACTCTACCGGTCCTCCAGCAAAGGTTTGCAAGGGCCCGGAAAGCGTCCCGGACGCAAGTTCCACCATATTTGATCATCTCGGCAGATATCATGTCTACTCCCGCAGCTTTACCGTTTTTCATACTTCCTATCGCCCATTCAACTTCTTCCATAGTGATGTCCTCCGTTGATTCTGGTGCCGCAATCTCGCCTTTAGGCACGTCTGCGGCATCAGCATCCGGGTCATCTCCATACATTTCTCCAAAATATTCACTCCACCGGTTTAGCACAGCTTGTGTGTCTGCAAGAATTTCACCATCTTTAGATTTTATCCTTTCCATTCTGGAGCCTGACGAATCACCTCGAGCCTTTCTCACCTTGCTCCAAAAGAGTTTGGTGTTGTTCTCGAAGTTCTTCGCCAGCCTCTCCTCCTCAATCATACTGGCTCTTTCACGCTTTTCTTTCACTAAAGTTTTAGTGGCATTCTTGCATTGCCGGTATATTTCTTTCTTCATCTCTGTCATACTGGCATTCAGGTTCAAAGAAGATACATAGTCCTGCCACGCTTTCTTCTTACTTTCTACGGAGCTTTGCAACTCCGCATCCCACCATGCATCACCTTTTGCTGTAATATGCTTCTTTGAGCAACCACATACTTCTTTCGCGGATTCCACCAAACTCTCTTTAAGGCTATTCCAGCATTCATCTACATTTGAGTCCGAAGAGCCTGCTGTCAAAAGCTTGTCCCGGACTCTGTCTTCATACATTCTCCTCACGCTCTCATCTTGCAACTTTTCAACCTTTAATCTTTCAAGGTCTCCGAAGGGGATACGCTCTCGCCAGTGCCTCCACTTCCTGAACAGACCACTAAACCGCGCAACTACGAGATAGTGGTCTGATTCCAGAGTGGGGCCTCTATACGCACGCGTATCTTGTAGTTTGCTTCGGAGACGGTTATCAACCAGGATCAGATCTATCATGCTTTTTTGTTCATTCCTTCTCCACGTATACATATGTATGTCCTTATGCTGGAATATCGTATTAGACACAAGGAGACCCCTTTCCAAACAAACATCTACAATGAGCTTACCTGCATCATTCACTCTCTTATCACCATAAGGACCCAGAGCAGCGTCGCAAGTTTGCCGCCTGGTTCCTACCCATCCGTTCAGATCGCCACACAGAATCACCTTTTCGTTAGCCTCAGCCAAATCCAGAACTTCCCTGACATTATCCCAAAACTTCTCAAGGTCCTGGGGTGTCGACGAGCTTACGGGAGCATACGCTGCGACCAAAAACACTCTAGTGACACCCAGTTTTAAACGGACCCAGAGAAGTCTCGCATCGCACAGGCCATAATCTCTCACTCCAGAGGCCAGGCGACGGGACAGCAAGATACCCACCCCCATGCTGGCACGACTGCTCTGCGGTACACCAGACCACAGAGCCATCGTTCCATCAGGCAGATCACAGGTTTCACTGCCCCTCCGCTTAGTCTCTGTTACACACAGAGCATCCAGGCGTCTCTCTTTCATTACATCAATCACCTCATGCATCTTATCTTCCATACCACCTCTTACATTCCAAGTGCCTATTCGGCACTCTGCACCCCACGACTCGCCAGTTCGGGCCCGGCGTGATGGGTGGCGGCCCCCATCGCCGCTTCCACCTATATTCATACCGACGGGGGCGGGCCGGTACGCGTCGCCTCGGGGGGACGCCCTAGCCCGCACTGCGGTACGTCTTCGGTCCAAGATTGCAGCCATAATGACTGGCAGGGGTCGCGACGAGCACGCTCTTGGACAGACCCCCATATTAAAATTCTTATAACGCTTACTGAATCACAATGCAAGAGCTCAACCAATTTGGTTTATTATGGCTTGGTCCAGTGTTTAGAAGCTTAAACCGTTCCGTCTACGGGATGGAGTATTTATTTATTTATTTATTTATTTGTAGGAAGATCAACAGCACATGATACATTACGTACAGATACAATAAATGTAAGTCTAAGCTGCAGAAGGCCAATTACTGATCTTCACGTTCAAACACAGTATAGGTTTAAGATGATCACGAACATGACCAAATATAATTCTAATTTAAAAGAAAAAAAAACAGGTGAAGAAGACTTAACCAGACCATTACAACGTTCTATTGCAAAGACATAGATGAGAAAAATTCATTTCTTTTTATTCGCCTCGCTGTCGACACACTGCCATTGAATATATCAAAATCATTTACTTTGCAATATTTATTAAGACTGTTACTTGCTCGCCATACATATGCATTTTGTTGATAATTGGATTTAACTAAGGGTACATGAATAGGAACAAAGTTTCTTACCGTTTTTGCTGGGACATTATATTTCAGTTTGAAAGAGTAGTCGCGGGTTCGATCCTGTACGGGACTATTCGTTGTGTAGCTCATAAATATTGGTTTCGGTCTGGGTGTTTGTGGATGTCAATTTCATGTTTGTAAACACACCCACGTCACAGGAATAATTTCTGAAGAGGAGCTAATAATAATTTAATAATATTAGCCCTGTTAAGAAACTGTCCCACCTTTGCTCACGGGCCTCCTCTCAAACTGAGAGGGTTTTAGACCATAGTCCACCACGCTGGCCCAGTGCGGGTTGGCGAACTTCACACACCTTCGAGGAACTCTCAGGCATACAGATTTCCTCACGATGTTTTCTTTCAACGTTAAAGCAAGTGATAGTTAATTTTTAATGCGTACATGCCCTCGAAAAGGCAGAGGTGCGTACCTGGGTTTGACCCCGACCTGACTTTGCAATCCAACGGTCTAACCACTAGGCTATCACTGCTTTTTAAGAGAGGAGCAATGTTTTTGTTTTAGAAAGAATTTAATTCCCACAGCTTCAAAAATAATTAATATTAATCTCAAAGTGCCTCCATTATTTAATGCCCGCTATTAAACGATGTTATAGGAATATCAATTGGTCATATGAGCTGTAAAATCGATCGTAAACCATAATAACTGCCATTAATCAGTACGTGTTAAAACAAATTCCCCCCGCGTCTGTCTGTCTGAACGCGATAAACTCAATAACTTTAGCGCAATGGTTAAGAGCTTAAGCCGCTCCGCCCACTGTGTCTAATTGTCGCGGGTTCGATTCCCGCACGGGACAAGTCTTTGTGTGATGCACAATTATTTGTTCCGGTCTGGGTAGTTCGATCCTTACAAATCTGCGAGCCTTACAGTAGTCGCATATGATGTGTAACATCTGACATGTTATTCTACTATGAAAAACATCCACATCAAATCAATAACGCGCTTATTGGTCTAATCAAATAGCGCGCGCTTCCCCGGTTTCCTGTTGGCACCATCTCACAGCCATCTCTCCGCCACCGCGCGCACTCATTGGTCAAATCAAATAGCGCGCTCTCATTGGTCAAATCAAATAGCACGCGCTTCCCTGGTTTCCTGTAACACATTTCCGTCCATTTTCCAAAATCACTCCCACAAAAAATATCCAGCAACCGAGAGGAAAGACGTTACACAACAAAAAAAAACTACCGAACGAATTCTCATTCGGTTTTCACCAATAGACGGAGTGATTCAAGAGGAATGTTTATGTGTATAATTCATCCGTTTGAAGCCGGGGAGGGATGCTAGTCTCTACATATTAGAAAACCAAGTCCCCCCGCCGCGTGTCTATCTGTCTGAACGCGATAAACTCAATAACTACCAAACAGATTCTCATGCGGTTTTCACCAATGTGCGGAGTGATTCAATAGGAAGATTTACATGTATAATTTACGCGTGCCGGGGCGGATCTTTAGTATAAGTATAATTCTTTTGATGGATATATAGATATTTGAAGGACGATTTAGCGTGCACAAAACTAGCTACCTCAAAATATAATACAAACAAATTTCATCTAAATTAGTTCAGTCGTTTACACACACGCACCTGAATAACAAACAAATATCTACATACATTATTGAATTTATTACATTAGCATGATAATATTATTCGGTCTACCATCATTCCCGTTTTCTTATAATATAAACACACCCTCACGCCTATATTCCCCAAGCGGGGGTAACCGAGGTTTACTGTGCATACCCACTTTTTGCCAACGATGCTAGGTCCCATGTAATAGGGGGCGAGCCAATTGCTATATACCGGACGCAATTCCAGACTCTGGATTCATACTGGGAATTTTCGGATTCCGACCTAGGATTTGGACCCAGGACCTCGGGATCACAAAGCGATGCCATTTGTCACTAGACCAACGAGGCAGTCGGCAGTCTTATAATGTAACTAGCAGTTTCCCGGTCGACAACAGCGCCACCTACCGGGTCTATGTTATATAGCCTATGTTACTTCAGGATAAGGTAGCTTTCTAATGGTGAAAGAATTTTTGAAATCGATCCAACAGTTTTTGTGTTTATTTGTTACAAAAATACAAATATTTCCTCTTTATAATATTAGCATAGCAGTATAGATTACGGAAATAAATTTGCACATCATTGAAACTAATTTTAACATTATGTATAATACTTATAAGATTGGAAATCGAAAGCTGTTGTTTGCGTGATTCGTATTTACCTGTTCTGGACTTTCACTGGCTCCAGTTCAGTTTGTCATTCTCAAATCATTCAAGATGATTAATGGTGGACGAAATTATAAGGTGGTTGCGTCTGGCCACAGCTTAATAGTACAGAGAGCTTGATCCGTACTTACAGCGGTCCTAAAATCGCGTATAATATTTCAGTAACCTTGTAACGTCTGCCTGCAATGTTAATTAAAATTACTATCGCGTCGCCGATTGGAATGCTTATACAAGAACTAATCCGCATCGCATCGCATGCGAATCGTGATTATTTCTACAAAGGAATAATTTTAGAAAATATTTATCTTTAATTATAAACTATGCGTATACTTTATATACAGTGTATTCTAAACATAGCCTATCCTAACCTATGAAAATTATTAGATTTTGAAATAGTTATAAATAAACTACCAATAAAAAATATTGCACCTTATCATTAAGAATAAGATTATAAGAATCTTTATAAATCTTCCTTCGCACCCCATTATCATTTGTCAGATGTGTGTCTACGCACCAATGGAACAAGCAGGCGTTTTAAATTTACTTCAAAAATGAGCTGGCTGTTTTTAAGCTGTGATCTGATGAAATTGGCCGGAGAATTGTAGCCTTGGACCTTTTTAAGATAAAAAAAGATGGGAGATGGTGTGGGAACGTCCTGTTACGTATACGTGTTGGCCCTTTTTTTGGTCCATCGATCGTAAGGAAGCATACATCTGATCAAAGTTTTATGGCCCGCTATCTACAATTTTATGGTTTAAATTTTGACCAATAAACTTGATAAGATTTTGTATCTTTACATATGTATGTATAAGTAAATATGTATAACGTCAGATAACTAAAATATTCGCTCGTGGCTTCAACTGGATTACGTTTAATTAAAATGTCAAAAAATAACTTCTGCCATTTTGAATTGTAAAATATTCAATTAGTAGTCGTTATTAGCAATCTTGAAATTCCGGAAAATAATGTTATGTTACCCACGGTAATAATACCAATAGTGATCATATGATATGTTAAAACTGCATGTCAAATTTACTTAAAATCCATTTAGCTATTTCTACATAATTTAGTACCAAACATTCAAACTCTCGCAGTTATTACTACCTGTTTCCCGCGACATTGTCCGCGTGGATTTCATAGGTTTTAATTTTTTAGTGTGGAAGCCTAATTCTTTTTCTAGAATTAAAATCTAAGTTGCTTCTTATTACATAAGCTATCTGCCAGTGAAAGTCCCGTCAAAATCGGTCCAGTCGTTTTGGAAATTATCCGGACCTAACAGACAGACGGACAAATTATATAATTGATTTCTTTGCTGTAAGTACCCTATATACTTTCATATTTAGTAAAAAGCTGTTATTTTGACATTAAAAACAGACACTTCAATTTTTTGTATAGGTAATACTATACTAGGTATAAGATAATTTGATACAAGTAACTGTTCCGCATAGACTATGAACCGGAGTACAAAAATTGGTATTGTTAATTGCAAAAACTGAGGGTGGTATTATTACTTTTGGGGTATGCATGTTAACAATATAGGGTCTCTAGATGAGGGACAAGCAACCCCTTTTGCGAATAATTCGTGTTCATTGTCGCTAGCTTTGCTATTGGTTTTGTATTAAAACAAATCTAACTCCTACAAATTTTAGTACTAAACATTTGAGCTCATTGTTATTTAATAAGCGTGGATATTCTTGCCTTTGATCTCCACAGAAATTTCTTTCCGAACGGGTGGTAGAGTCACTAAGGATAAAAGAAATGTTTCTTTGACAATTCAATAAAAATTTTAGTGGTCTTCATTGTAGAGAAATTTCTGATTTTGAATAAAAATTCCTTTTTTTATTATTACGCTGTCACAACTAACGCCTTTATTCTAAACAGTGGTGGCACAAGTGTAAACCTACATTTCGGCCACGATATGAGGTCTCACTATATTAAAGACTGCTACTGAGAAATATAAAAACTCCGATAATACAGACCTATCTAGAATTCGAACCCAAAGCATCGTAATTACACAATACACCAACGAGCCTGTTAGATACTCGTAATATAGGTAATAATAATATTTTTATATGCCATTAATTGAAGTCAATAACAGATAAAGCTCATCAAAACATTGCCACACAAAACAAAATACAGTATGTATAATCAGATTATCATACAGGTCAGTTTGTTCAACATGAATCTAGGCACATGTCTGCGACTGTGTACAGCGTCATTCGCGTCGCCGAGTCGTCGCGCACCGGACGTCAGCGCGTGCGCCGTAGCCGTTACAAACCCCCATTCGAATTTCAAAAATTAACAGAACAAAAGTGACTTTAGTTTGAAAAAAGAATAAAAAAGTGTTAGAACAATACTAATTGGTTTATGTGAGTGAATTTAGTGATACGCAACGGTGTAATTGGTTGGCTGATTCTGTACTGTGCTTGTGCATGTAGAGACAAGTGGTTGTGACCTTCTCTGTGGTACAAAAAAAGGAGTTTGTTCTTAAACTTGTAAGCAATAGTGATGGAAATATGAATTCGAAAAAGTTGGAATGTTTCGACGACGACGATTCTGTGGATGACAAACCAAGTCTCAGCTTTTTAGGTGAGTACGACTTGCTTAATTGTTGAACGTATATAAAACTTCTATACATCTATCTATCTATATCATCACGCGAGCGTGTATGAGACGAACTATGAGAGTAGAGATAGCCAGAGAGGTATGTAAGGAAAGAGCCTGTTGGAACTCTATACTCTCTGCCTACCCCGTAAGGGATCTGGCGTGATGATATATATAAAACTTATCGGACAAAAACGAAAGAGGGTTAGCGTCAGCTTAGCAACTGAACGAATCTATTCAAAATGTGATAAAAAATAACTTGACAATAGTAAAAAGCCAAAGAACTTACTCTTGAAGCGACAATAAAACGGCACAGAGCGGGATCCAAACAAAAATTTGCAATTCCTAATAGATTCCGAAGAAATAGAGATTAAAATATTATTACACGACGAGTGTACAAAGTACACCAATGTTTCACCAAGTGAACCTAATGCCACAGGTTGTTAAAATCTCTGCATTCTTAGTGTACATACATTATTCCAAATATCTTTAGAAAAAACTTTTGGTAAAAATCTCGAACGTAAGGTTTCTTTGCTTTCCTTCACAATTATTAAGGGACAGTCGTACGCAGATGAGCAAACAAGTGGTCAATCTATATTCTGATTACAACCAAACAGACAAATAATGAGTGAATGAGCAGATTGACACAGGACCGGAACGAATAGCGAGATAGAGAAGAGGCGATTATATGAGAGTTAAAGATCATGATGATGATAAAGAAATAAACGTCAGAGGTGTACACCTACATTTTGCCAACGATGTTAGATCCAATGTAATAGGGAGAGACCATATCGTCATTATATGAGCATAATCCAAGACTTCTACATTCTTTTTTTTCGACATAAAACCTCCAAAAACATATTGTCCGATCCAGAACCTCGTAATGGCCAGCACTATGCTTTACTAGACCTAAAAGATAATGTGATTACAACAAAAAATTCTTGTAATATTAAAGACGATAAAGACAATGATAGTACACTATCGCAAAACTGATAAAGCCTAGTTAGAAATGTTATTAGTAAACGTCGTTTCTCGTGAAATCCATTGCTGATACCATAAAATATCACCACTATCATATTTCTAAGCAGAGACGTGCTATGTACGCCCACATTTCGCCGATGATGTTAAGTCCCAAACAGAAGGGCGAGCTTCAGGCATAATTTTAGACTCAGGACTGAGATATTTTTGATATTAATAAAAATTAGCCTGTACCATCAGCCCATATTAGCCCATTGCTAAGCAAATGCCTTCTCTCACAAATAGAATCCTGATCGCTGATCCAGTGTGGGCTGGTGGAGGCAGTTTTGTGGCCAACTGCTGTTGGAACTTACCAAACCTATAAGGCTTCCAATTTGGCTTAACGATTACCACACAATGTGATAGCCGGGACCTTCAGAAGCATGGAGATGCTAAGAATACCGCGGTCTCGCAGCGTTATATAAGCGCCTTAAGATAAGTTTTTATAAAAAAACTTCAATATAACACGTTGTCTAACCTAGAAATTTTGTCATCGTTATTTCCAACCACCATATACCACTACTAAAGCATTGCAGGAATCATGACTTTATAATGTGTGTCATTATGTTTAGATTAGATTTGCAACACGGTATCTTTAAGTAAATGTCTTATGAATAACGTACCTGATGTTTTTGAATTTAAATTCAAATGAGCCCAGTGAAGTATGAATTAAGACGCACTTTATGATCTTGAACGAAGGCTATATTATATTCATAATTGAAATCTTGTAAAACATTTGTATAATTTATACCATACAGTTTTGTTAGGCTATCTATCTATATCATCACGCTAGAATTCTTGCAGGGTAGGCAGAGAGTACAGAGTTTCAACAGGTTCTTTCCTTACGTACCTTTCTGGCTTCCTCCACTCTATTAGTTCGTTTCGTACACGCTCGCCGGTTACGACTTATGACTTGTCCTTCAGTTAAGACTCGATCTATTTGCTAATTAAGTTTCTATAATCTATAACCTCACGCCAGATCCCTTGCGGGGTAGGCAGAGAGTACAGAGTTCCAACAGGTTCTTTCCTTACATACCTCTCTGGCTTCCTCGACTCTCATAGTTCATTAAGTTTCAGTCACATCAATTGCAGTTAACTGCATTCGGTAGCTAAGTTTATTTAAACTTAAGCCTATCAAGGTCATTCTGCGTATTTTGCATACAAAAAGTCTCATTTTAAGTAACCGTGGAGTTTCTTGCCCCTTTTCTCCATATCAAAACACTCCAAACAGACGGTAGAGTCTTAATTAATTACTTGCCTTTTTCTTCTTGACTGTTCTTTACTTTTAGTCACACACACTTTTTGGCCTACATGAACAAAAACACTTGTTTTGCGTTTTGGTATTTTTGCTCCTGCAAAGATAAATAAATACTTGTTGTTCCTATGAATCTTAAAAAGGGTGGGGAGTGACTAGAAAATATTTTTAAATCTAAGAACCAATATGTCATGGCTATAAGCTCACACCCTATTACGTAGACTATATGGGACTATTTTGGTCAAATGTGAACATTTAGAATGTGTATAGCTATCCAAACGCCCATAAACATCCTTTCGAGGAATGTATTAATGACGTATTGCCGTCTTCTGAAATGAACATTAAAGATTACTTAAGTAGCGGTGTGACGAAATTCCATTCAATTATATGGTTCACTATATCTATTCTTAAATTTATCAATTGTCGAATCAGAAACCAGCATAAATATATTTGAATTCTTCTGCAATCCTTACATGAGCACACAACAAAGGCAGAAATGGATGTTATAGTCTTTCTTGTAGTAAATTCAAGATAACGTGCGAGAAAATTTATTTTCATTCATGTGTACTATATTTAATTCAATGCCAGAGCTCTCAGACATTCCAGCTTCTCTATATGGTATAATAATGTGTTCGTATGAAATAGCAGCAACAATGTTCGTGTTTCAAAAATAACCTTCGCAGTTACCAGTTTGATACCAATTATTTATTCCAGTTCTTTTAAATTTCTCTACAAATTTTTTGAAACTGGTTCGATAGTTTTAGGTTATTATAATGTTTAAAATAAGTAAAAGCATACTATATTGTTTCCTATTTCTCATAAAGAATTGTAGGCCTTTTAATGTCCATCCTTCTTGTATCGTGAAATTGATCTTAAAAGCTTAGAATAAGTACTTTACATAGTACTGAATGTAGATTTACATTAACTGTGAAATATTGTAAGTTTAAAGATTTATGCAAAAATATTTTTTGACAATAGCCCTTCTATTTTGATCTTAAACGCCAATGTCATCTAAATCTAAACTATGCCACACCCCAAAAAAAATTTCATGTTCAAACTTGTCACTATTTCATCACATTTCGTAACTACATGTAGATCTGGATAGATTTTGTGGGGGTGTATTGAGTCATGGACTAATGAAGCTGTATCCTTTTATGAGTCAGGTCCACTGAACCAGACTCCATATCCCACGCCCGACTAGGTTTGTCGACTGACTGGAGGTTTTATGTAGGTAGAAAGCGACCATGAAATCCAATATTCGCTTTGCCGACGTCAACCAGAACTGAGAAATTGTACCTGCATCGTGACAGCTTAGAAAGGACTAAAAAATACAAGACAGACGTATCATGACCTGGAAACTATTTGTACTATCGAATTGCGAGCGAAACGAGGCTACAATTTTCAACTGGAATTATCTACGATTCAGACTTTTATATTGGTTGAATAAAGTTGTTTTTTTCGTTATTTCACTTGATGGAGTTGATCTTGGCGATTACTTATAATTTTTTGTTTAAATCTTTAAGATAGTTCATCAAGAACATGTTTTAGTATGAACTATTTTATTGGTAGTGATTAGTTCTTCACTATTTGATTGACAATTGCTAGAGGCAGTTACATAATTTTGTCTCTTTATTCTGCGATGTCACTAACACAGGTTATGAAATTAAATGTGTAAAATCTAAAACATGTCCCGTCCCAATTAAAAATAAAATCACGTTTATGCATTTACAATGTTTATCCATTATCAAGCATAATTAATGGATATAAATTATTACAAGCATAATTGCAAAGTCATTCAGACCGATCGCATTCTTTTGGTGGAAAACCTTTACTCCACATAAAAAGTATAAATTATTGACTCAAATTTATTCTCCATTGATAATAAAATGGTTGAAATGTTGGTTTACATTCAGATGTTTATGTTCAACTAATTGACAATGACCTCAAATGTTTAATGTTTATGCAAATATCTTCGATTTCATTAATATTTATGCAATGTGTCTTCCCAACCATGGTGTTAGTGACTTGATTATTGATGGCGTTCGTGGTACAGTAAGTGTTCATTTTTTCACGCTTTTCGATCAGATTAATAACTTCGTGTTCGATTACACATTTGTAGTTGATATTTATATTGTAATTTCTGACGTCGGTATGTTTGTATGTTTAAAATATCGAATTTATTATCGAATATTGACTGCCTCGTTGGTCTGGTGGCAAAGTGCATCGCTTTGTCATCACGAGGTCCTGGGTTCAAATCCTAGGTCGGACAAATGTAGATTTTCTAACGAAAAATTCCCAGTATGAGTCCGGAGTCTGGAATTGTACCCGGTATATTTTTTTTGTTTTTTTTTTTTTTTTTTTTTTTTTTTTTTTTTTTTTTTTTTTTTTTTTTTTTTAAAAACGTAGCCCCACACTAGGATTTATTCCTGTGTCGTGGGTGCGTTTACAAACATGAAAATTCACATACACAAATACCCAGACCGAAACAAATAATTGTGGATCACACAAAGATTTGTCCCGTGCGGGACTCGAACCCGTGGCAATAGGCTCGCCCCCTATTACATGGGACCCAACATCGTCGGCAAAACGTGGGTGTACTCAGTACACCTCTGCCACCCCCTCTGGGGAATATAGGCGTGACGGTGAAACATTATCGAATATTGCTTTAAAAATAGAAGTTGAGTTTAATTTTATCCATTTATCTATAATTAAGTATAGATAATATCTTGGCAGGAATCCTCGAGAGTTCTTCTACACTAGTAACAGTAACTATATTTACTTGTATTGAATTTACAATTCTCATATACACTGTACGCTATTAAATTTCAATTTTATTTCCAGACCATATCAAAATTATCTCTGAAATAACAACCGTCATCTCATTTTATAGACTACTCAATATGTTTTCACTATGTTCGATTAATTCAATTAAAACCACAGTCATGGTTTCTTTTATGCCAATTATATATTCGCTATAATTATCAATAAGTTTTGCATTAAAACAGTAATTAATGTTCCGTTGCTGTGTCCTCGGGCTACAAGTCAGTATGTTCTGTCACAGTTTGATGATGTTTATCTAGACCGTAGCGAATTTGTTACTTTAGATATCGAATATATTAAAGTGGAGGTTATTAACTTGGAGAGACGTATTATAGTTGTTTTTTTCTTTTGGTTCTATAATGGCAATAGCTGTATTTTTAATGTTAATCGGTAGTAGTCTTGTGTGATACAAGAGAGTAATTAGTACATAAGATAAAATACTATTTTGTATAGAACAGTACTTGTAAATATGTTATTTTGTTGGTTGCTATCCACTCTAGCTTTATTTACATGTTTCATATTATTGATAGTTGTAACATAAAATGTATCTATTCTAAGACACACGCTCTAACAAATTCTACTCAGACCTCATTCCAATTAACCTTTATCGGCACCTCCGTTTGAAATTTGTATCATATCTCCAACACACAAGCTTTGAAATTGAGCAAACAGATATCATATCTACTAGCACTCTTGCCCCATTTTTACCAGACACCGCAAATAAAGGTTTCACCATAATGGTAAGCATCCAAAAGTTTGTACCAACGTTACGCTTGGATTTTTGAATGGATCTTGACGATTGATTTATTAAATACAGATTTGTCATGATCATATCCACCAATGACATTGACTTTTTGAATCAGCTTTACCATAGTGATACTGTTGAGAAACATATTGATGAGTTGGTTAAAGTGCACAAAGCTATCAACAGTTTTATGGTTGCTAATGTATTTTTGAATAAGCTAAAAAACCAAAATGCTATTATTAAGCCACGTGATTTAGTATAATGCTTTTGTGCAATTATTTGGATATTCATCTGCTTTTGGTCGTTGGTAGATATTCATCTGCTTTAGACTGCCTCGTTGGTCTAGTGGCAAAGCGCATCACTTGGTGATTACGAGAGCATGGGTTCAAATCCTAGGTCGCACAAATGAAGTTTTTCCGACGAAAAATTTCCCATTATCAGTCCGGAGTCTGGAATTGTGCCCAGTATATGGCAATATACTGCGGACGATTTAGCGCAGTGGTTAAGAGCTTAGGTCGCTCCACCTACTGTGTTTAATAGTCGCGGGTTCGATTCCCGCACGGGACAAATCTTTGTGTGATCCACAATTATTTGTTCCGGTCTGGGTATTCGTGTGTGAATTTTCATGTTTGTAAACGCACCCACGATACAGGAATAAATCTTAGTGTGGGGCTACGTCTAAAAAAAAAAAAAAAAATATGCTCGCCTCCTATTACATGGGATCTAACATCGTCGGCGAAAAGTGGGTGTACTAAGTACACCTCTGCCACCCCCGCTTGGGGAATATAGGCGTGACGCTATTTATTTAATTTATTTTTTTATGTCTTAACTTAAGTTGAGTGCTTTTTCAAGGTGTATTGCTATGGTTGTAACTAACTAAGGCCGACAATCGAGTAACCCATCACCGTAAAAATTTCATATGTAAATCAAAGTACGAGTTATGACTCCATACATAACTGTATAAAATATTGTAAAGGTAAGTAGTTGATACAATGTTTTATTATTTTCTAGACCAGTTCTATAAGATAGCAAAACTTAAGTACTTTTAATTTTAAAAATATATTGTAGCCCTCAAGACCACGGAAATTTTAAAACGTGTGCTTCTTCTAATAAATATTATAAATAGATTATTTTGACGACTTTATACGTATTATAATGTACATCAAAACTCTCTTACTCTTACTTGACGCAATTCACTATCATATATTATAATATTACGATTCACACTTCACACTCGTGTACAGTTACTTGAGTTTAAATATAGATTTTAAAATCACCAGAATCGATTTCAAAAATATCTACTGCGTTCATAATTTCTCCAATAACTTTTACTTCAATAAAATCTGTATAGTACCGAAATATTGAATCGATTTATAATAAGCTTCTTGATTCTCGTTTATTTGATAGATTTTTTATAGGATTATCTAATGTCGTTTCATGGTATGTAATCGTTTCGAACGGTTTTTGTTCACAAACAACTTTACCCACGGTTATAAAATGACTGTTATAATTTTTACTTACGGCTTCTTTTTTAAAAGAGAGTTTATTCCGAGAATTGAGGTTTAATTTATCCCATGATGGTGGTCACATTATTAGTAATGTAGTAGTAGCTATTGTTTTGTGTTCATCTTGTCTTAGACATAGATCTTAAGCGAATAGAAAACTATAAGCAGAACTTATTCCAACCATGCAGGTTTTCCAGCAATCTATATCGCTATGGAAATCAAGATAAGGTGACATTTAGTTACTATCTCAAACAAATTGATTCAGTTTATTTGCCAGTTATGTTTATTTTAATGATCAATTTTAAATCAGAAACTTTCTGCAATTTTATGAAGACTTAACAACTTTCGTAATCGATTTAAATTGCAGCTGGAGTAAACAGTATCAAATAACTTTCACTAGTTTCCAACATTGATATAAATAGTGTCTTAACAAAATGCTTTTTGCTTTGATTAAGCTAATGGGCCAAGATTACCTTGTGGTCCACTTAATCTGGACACTTCAAGAAACTTTGATATTAAATTTACGCTATTTTGTGTGTGATTATCAGATTTAGGAATTATTATTGCTTTAAGAGGTTTATAGAATGTGAATTCATAAAATTATGGATAACCTTAAGATTATAGAAATACCTTTACAGTTGATAGTTAGGTGTTCTAACTGTTTATAAGTTGTCTTGTAAATACTTTGAAATAATTTAGTATTTATTTTCGTTTGATGAGAACTTAGTTCATTGATTACCAAATGTACAACGGGGCGATAGATGAGAATGTCAATTTAGGTATATTGTTAGTTGATATTCTAACATCAATTTATTATTTTCTGACTTGTATTCGTGTGAGAACGAATGCTAATTGTAATTGTTATATTATATTGTATTGTTATATTTAATTATTTTCCTTTTCTTAAAAAAGAACAGGAAAATAATTAAATATAGCTGCTAATATTCTATCTAGGGAAACATATTAATTGTTTAATTGACTGACCAATAACGGTGCGACATAAAAACCTAATAAGTTATTTAAAAAAAAGTTTCAAAATTGACTCTATTTATTTTTAAATTTGGACATCAAAATACTTACTAACTACCAATTGTAAAGTTTACGTAATATTATCATTCTTCACCAATTAAAATATTAAAAGATACCAGTTAGTCGTGAGACGTGAAATGACGGGCTAAGCGATACTCTTGAAATATAAAGTAATAGTTTAAACTATACAATGGGCAATAATATAAACGATTCTTTGTAATAAAACTTATCAAGAGTCTAAGCCACATACGCAGACACTAATTGAATAATTGTTTAGCTCATTTTCCATATTCCAACGTAGCTCTATCACTAGGGTATAGGTTTCTTTGAGGAACTTTATTCAATCAATTCTTTCTACCATATAACAGTTTCTATATTTATCCCCGCATCCCGTTACTCATACATAATCTCCCTCAATCCGCTAACACACAATGTGAATAACACATCGGTGCGTGAGCTTCTAGTGTGGTCCGATGATTAACGACAAAGAGGCCGTTGGATCGTGTGCGCGTTTTAGCACCGCCCTTTGTGATTTTTCACGGCCTGGTAAATAATGAAGTGATTATTACGGTCAGGTCAGTCTAAAAGACCTTTGGTTATGCTCCAAAATAGAGGAGACGATTAAGAGATGAATATCAGCGATAATTGAAGTTTCATGTCTCAGGTGTCCACATAATCTGTTTGCGATGATAGTCAAATTTACTTACGAAAATTGACTTCATGATACAATAACTTGATTATACTCTTTCTGCTCATTTTGATATAAGCCTATTATTTAACAGATAATTGTAATTACAACTTTAGGCATTATCTAATGATGCATTAATACCTAATGTGTTTATTTGATGTGTGACTTTCCAGCTAGTAAAACATCTATTTATTTGTAGAATATGGTGGTACTACTTACGGTGAAAAATAACCTAAACCTCCAAAACACCTTACCAGTTTTTTGAAGGCGTGTAAAATTCCAGGTTGCCCACGCTACTAGGGCCAATATACATTAGCAAAATGCGTGTTAAAATACAAACACTGTACTCCAAAATGATCACAAATCAAACTGTACTCAAAAATCTATACAAGTACTTAAAAAGTGTTACTCATAAAATGTTCGACAGACTCGAACTGTCGATTGTCAGTGCAGTAAATGTGTTTCAGAAATACATTGCAGCCTTGCTTCCAAGGTTCAACCGACTTAGTAAACAACGTTAAAATCGTAGAAAGAAACCCGACAGCTGCAAATATCAAAAATAATAGTTTTTCTGAGCTGACCTTTCCAGTCTTAAAGTTCGCTAACCCTATTGGAGAGTTCACAGTAAAAGCAAGTTTAAGCTAAGTTAAAGAAGATATCAAGTGAATTTGTTATGCATCACGCATTGTTAGCCTTTGCCTCGTATTGTATCGTCACTTACGTGTGCTATAAATACAGAACCGTTTATAATGGGACAAGATATTGTTATAGTCATTTTATGTCTTTATAAAATTTCAGTTAACACATCGAGTACTTCACATGTTATGTTCATTATTTAATGTATTCGCGTTTTTTGGTTTGTTATAATATTTATATTAAATGATGTTTTTCAATCTTAATTCCTAAAAACATGTCAATTTATGCCTTTTTTTCATAGATTCTTTTTATACATCTTAACCCCTTGACCAAATTATTATTATTGTTTCTTTGTCTCATTGTATTTCTATGACTATAACTTTGTTTTTCTTAAGTTACTAAATTTATAGCAGTCCCCTCGAAACTCAGTTACCTTCATCAGTCATGTCTAGTAGACCTTATCTAACGTTGTTCTATCGCTACCTGTTCCAGCAACACTGCATTGTTGGCATTAGCTCAGTAATGTCAACATTGCACAATTGTAGACTAAACCAACTTACACCATCACAATACTGATAATGCTTACGTAACAACTATCTATAGGTTGTGGTACTGTAGATTTTGACTCTAATTTAACCAATCTATTATCCTTAGCGGCCACCCTTTAAAGCTATAGCCATCACATTTTTAAATCTGATTACACAATAACCCTACACTTACAGGACCACACTACACAAACATTCGACTAATTAGAAACGTTTATATATTTCACTTTCGTACGTATCAAAATGTAGTATTAAAAAAGATAATTTAAAAACGAAAATTATGAGAATCAAAAACAATGTTAACACATGAGCATATAAAGCTTTTTCTATTTATAACAAATAATAATCCATTCACTATGCTTTCATGTTACAACAATATATTTTACGAGCAATAAACTCCATAATTATATACACTGTTGTTAATACCGAAGAAGGCACATCTAAGTTTAGATCAGAGGGTCTCGCAAGCCGTCAAGCCAGTCCTTTAAACACGGAATTTAGATGCAGGAGTAAAACCTGTTGTGGTTCATATTTCTTCAATACCAATAGCCCCGCTAACAGATGGACACAAGACAAAGGTAAAGTTTCCTAAACAAACGGAATGCTGTAGACTTACTAATTTGTCTATCTAATATTTACCCAGCTTTTACATCAACTTATTTACAGGTTAGCTTTAATGGTATGCAAAATTTGATGCTCAAGGCTTCGGTGGCTAGAATTAATTGGTTTTGTTTATTGGATGCAGATTATTCGAGACATAATTGTGTAGTCAAATTACTGGCCAAATGCGAAATGGTCAATGCCATTTGCATAATAGGTGCCATGCCCGTTTAAGCTGTTAATCAAAGTAGGATTTCGTATACGAATATCGTTATTAGTGACTAGTATAAAAATATATTTGGCTTGTCTTACTTGTATTTTTGATGAAGATGGTTTTATATGTCATTTGATGTAGGCACGCTAAGCAAACAATCTGATTTGATAGCTACTTTTAATGAATGTGAAAATGAAAATACAAAATATCCTCCGTCAATATCTTCACAAGGGTTTCTCTGAATATCCAATGAATAAATATGTCCTTCCAAACACCAAGGTCGAATGTCACAAGTCGTAACTTATTCAGTATCCGTGTACTATTGACTTGACTGCGAGCTACTTAATATCCAGCTTATCAAGTATTCAAATTATTATAAGTACTTCTTGATTTTCCACGATTAAATTGAAGCTAATGAATTTAACAAGAGGGTTACTTATTTTGCCGTTCGTGTTTGTGTAAACATTCTTATAGCATAACTTTTAACTAAGCTGACATTTCACATCTGTGAGATTTTAGGATAAGGAATATTTCTGTGTAATATGCCATTTTCTTTTTTTCATATCAATCAATAATTCTTAAAACTCACGTGTTAACAGATTATTATGTTGATTTCCGTACTAAACAGCGTTTATCGTCATCCTGACTTCATGAATACGGTTTTGAAAAAAGTGGTTTTATTTTAAATACTATTAAATTATAAAGATGATTTTCATAAAAATGTTAAGTTCCGAGGTATTGACGTCTCATGATCGAATGCAAATCCTAAAGGTGCAGTATACAGTACGCCATACGAACTACAATCGATGATAAAACTAAAACTTAAAATCTAAATAACTCCAAGCATTTTCAAGGTTACAAATTATCACTTATCAACGAAGTAGAACATACAACACCCGTCTACATGCCTGTTGGGTTATCTGAAGGACAGACAGGTAGTCATACAGAGGTCCCTCGCTGACCTCAGTCGGTAATGTAAATAGAAAGCTACTTTGAAGGCTGGTTATAAATCTGTGATATTAGAATTATAGTGGATCGTATTACAGAAGTGCATTTGAGCAATTGGGTGACCAACTTTAATGTTGCCTGACGCATTGTGACTTAGCAAGTATTTCAGTCGGGCCCTCAAAATACCGGCTATGGCTAGTATTTATTTTATGTTTATTTTAACAGATTACAATACATATTATGTCCTAAATGTACGATACAAGTATCGATCTAGATCATGATCCAGAACTATGTATACCTGACAAATTTAATATGCAATTAACAGAACAAAAGCTAGAGAGCGCTGCTATCATAATTGACTAAAATTATAAAAATATTTTTGCTTCAAAATTACTTATAATAATATTAAAAACTTAAACTCTTCTAATGTGTTGTTGTATTTCAATACTAATTTTATAATTTAAACAAGTGGCTCTGTAGCTGCCTGCAGTGTGGGGACCAATATAATTAGATTACTGTTTATAGATTTATATTCTCAAACACACCTACATTTAATAACTGTTGTCATATTGTAATGATAGGTGAGAGTCCGCTTGGTGTCTGTAGAGAATTCAGTATCTTTGGTAATTAATATTGGATTTGTTATGATTGTCTTTATTCTTTAAGTTCTACTGTATTGGGAGAACCATTTCATTTACTGTGTGCGTGGTGGAGTAAAGCCTATTATACCTCACCTCCATTTGTTAGAGAAGGTCTTTTTCTAAGAGTAGGACAGAGTAGGCTGATTTAGGTAGATATTTTTAATATTTTATTTTACTCATTTTCTTCTCCCACTAAATCTTAGATCATTTCGATTACCTTTTGATTATGTCTCTTTATTGAAATCCAATCATAAAGTTACCTTTCATAGCCATTCGTTATATCAAAACATTTGTGTAGGTGTTTTCAATAATTTCGATTAGGTAAACAGTTATAACGTTAACTGTTTATTTATCATGGAAAATCCTGTTATTTGAATTCGTTATGTGAATATTTTATGCTAAATAACTTAATGTCTAAAAAGTAGGTAGCAGAATCAATATGTATTTAGATCTGTATAAAGAAATTCTTTATAAAAGGAAATTCTACATCATAAACAGGATGCATTGGGTTTAAATCTGATTGATAAAAAAACAAATAGTGTTGTCCACTACTGACCATAGGGTTCCCCATCGCTCTCCAGCGAAACCGGTCCAATGCTGCCACTTACTTTCAACGACTTTCTGCGATATAGAATAGAATAGACACCATCATGACTATATTCTCCAAGCCAGGGTGGCAGAAGTGTACTCTGCCCAGCTCCTTATGTGCGTTGATATTAGGTTTCAATCTATTAATGACCGAGTCTATTGCCATTATTCCAGAGTCCTAACTGATTCTGGAAACTATTTGATAGAAAGACTATACTTTGTCCGACTTAGTATTCAATCCTTGTAATCGCTGATTACTACGTGCTCTTTGAGCCACTAGACCAACGGACGCATTGGGTATTTTTTTACTATATTAGAGTTACCAAAATCTCCTTCGTTCTTTTCTAATTATACATAATACTTAAATTGCACAACATTTCATTAGCCACATTAATCACCATGACGTATGATTAATTATTAAAGTTCGTTACACCATACACAGCAAAAAACATCACAAATAAAATAATGAACATTTCTTCTGAGAATATCAAGATATGTAGGTCGTAGTCAAATTCCGTAAACTGAACTACAGACTGTCAAACTGTACGGTCAGCAAAATAAGTTACAGTTCAGATAATTAAAACGCTTATAGACTTTTGTTTTTTATCAAACGTTGACGGAAGATATAGCGCAGTAATTAAGAGCTTAAGCCACTCCGCCCACTGGATCGAGTAGTCGTAGGTTCGATCCTCGCATAGGACTAATCTTTGTGTGACCCACAAATATTTGTTTCGGTCTGGGTATTTGTGTATGTGGGTATTTGTAAATGTATTCAAGATATAGGCATAATTTCTAGAGTAGGGCTGCGTTTTACTAAAAATCTGTCAAAAGGTATGGTCAGCGATATAAGTTTTTGAATATTTTCCGTTTTTCAAAACGCTTACTTGCTCGCTTGCTTTGCAGCGAACCCATTTTTTTCTTGATTTATTTAGATCAACCTATACTAATCCTATTCTAGGCAAAGATCAAAATTTCTCACAAATCAAGACGAGAAAGATTAGGTAAACCCTACCACGCAGACCCAGCAGGAATGTCAAAACACTACTGACAGTAAGTCAATCTATTTGTCAGTACCAATAGGCCAGCCCTTAGTTAAATATTGAAACCGGCTATATGATGACGTTATGCCGCTGTCTGTACCGTCGACAAAAACGATACTTGACAAACAATAATACGTGACGACTCAAACTGTAGGGTCTACAAAAAAGGAAATAAACGCCTGCTTCCAACCGAAGTACATTTGCTTTTCATATTACCATATCTATGAATACAACGCACCACTGATACTATAAAAATCTTAACGTTTCATGACTGCATTATCAAGTGAATATGCATTGCCCGATTGACTGCAATTTAGTTTTCCTAGATGCGAATTGACGCGACAATGTATGTTGGACAGATGGGTATGTACGGATTTGAGTAAGTTCTATCTATCTATCTATCTATAACCTCACGCCAGATCCCTTGCGGGGTAGGCAGAGAGTACAGAGTTCCAACAGGTTCTTTCCTTACATACCTCTCTGGCTTCCTCGACTCTCATAGTTCGTCTCATACACGCTCGCCGGTTACGGAGACTCTTGACTTTTCCATCAGATAAGACTCGGTTTATTTGGTCGTGGTAAGACAGTCTAGTTCTTCCCCGGTCCCTGCATCCTTTCACTTTCACATTGTATATCTGTTTTGTCATTCTTTCCTCTGGCATTCTTTCTATATGCCCGAACCAACGGAGCATGCCCTTTCTCATCTTTACACCGATACTATCTTTCATACCTACTCGCTGTCTTACTATGCTGTTGCTAATGCGGTCGGTCAGCTTCACTCCGCACATCTTCCGCAGAGCTCGCATTTCTACCGCATTTATCCTACTTTCATTCTCCTTCTTACATACCCAGCTCTCGCTACCATATAACAGCGTTGGGACAAGAACTCCGTTATGTATGGCCAGCTGCGCCTTATGGCTTAAGTGCCGGCTCCCGAGTAGCTTTCCCATCGCACCATTCACTCTGTTCCCTGCACTCACTCTTCTCTCTACGTCAGCGGTGTATTTCCCATCCTTACTGAAGGCGCATCCAAGATATACAAACTCATTCATTTGCTCCAGCACATCGTTACCAACCACAATCCTTACATTCGTTCTGGTTTCTTCCCTTTCAAAAACCATAATCTTGGTTTTCTTCACATTCAAGTGTAAGTTGTTTCTTTTTATACTTTTTTCTTTTAAAAAATGTAGCCCCACACTAGGATTTATTCCTGTGTCGTGGGTACGTTTACAAACTTGAAAATTCACAAACAAATACCTAGACCGGAACAAATAATTGTGGATCACACAAAGATTTGTCCCGTGCGGGAATCCAACACGCAACTGTTCGACACAGTGGGCGGAGCCGCTCAAGCTCTTAACCAGTGCGCTAAATCGTCGTTCAATCGATCGTCATTGAATCGTAAGGATATTGGTAGGGTGCCGGGTGAATAATTTTATTATGTTTATTGTATGGAATTCCCTGATTCTGCTGGAGCTAGGCATGCAAAGCTTCCTGTTATGATCAGGGAGCTTACGACAATCTCATTATCAGTATTATTGTAATCTTAAATTGCGTGAGAAAGAGACATGGATATGCGTAGTTTTAGCTTCGTCACTTTATGACGACAAGATTTAGAATAACACTCCTACAGGAATTGTGGTAGCCCTCTAGACTCAATGTCTATTTTTTTGAAAGTAATATAAGGCATAGGGAAGTATTTTTTATTTATCTGTAGAGAGTACACAGTTCTGCCAGCTAAGTAATTTTTCAATGCATTTTATTCGATATCACGGAAATGGTTGCCAAGTATCTTTAGAGCTATCTGTTAAATCGGGACCTGTAATACATCTATTGGAAAAATCGAATAAATATCCGTGTATTCGTTTCTGAGATTAATGTGTGCACATATAGAAACAAAAGCGGCGATCGACTTGAAATTATAAATAGTAAAAACGTGTATATTTAACCAAAACGAAATAAAACTTCTTATATCATATTCAGTGGTTTGGTGGATCAATATTAAATAGGTTTTCTCTCCTAGTAGCAACTAAGCTACCAATGTAGAATAGCTTTACTCTATTACCGGTGCCTTCACAATACCAGGAATTAAAGACAAAATATGTCATCTTATTTGATCTATTCATTCTTATACCTGTTTATTACATAACGTTTTACACAAAAAAAGGTCTATTATGATTCTTTTGCACCAAAACCGTAGAGTACTTTAAATGGAACAAATGAGCAGAAAATTCTGAACTTTTTTTGCAGTTATTACTCAGCAAAAAGCGTGAATTCGATATCAATAGCATTTTTTGCTTGACAAATTTAAATTGGTATTTTATTTGAGACAAAGTATAAATAGCATTATGCACCGTATACATGCATATTGATTGGTGACCGAATAAATTATTTTTAAAGTTTTGCCTCGCTCGCCTAGGAATTATTCCTGTGTCGTTCGTACGTTGCGCCCGTACAAAGACCAGCGCGGCAGCAAAATGTTGATAATATTTTAAATACAATCCAGTTTCTTAAAAAAAGCTCAGAGTTGCTCTGCGAGCTATGGAAAGGGCTATGCTAGGCGTTTCTCTACGTGATCGAATCAGGAATGAGAAGATTCGTAGAAGAACCAAGGTCACCGACGTAGCCCAAAGAATTAGTAAGCTGAAGTGGCAATGGGCGGGGCACATAACGTGAAGATCGGACGGGCGTTGGGCAGGAAGATTCTAAAGTAGAGGCAAGCGCAGCGTGGGACGGCCGCCTACTAGATGAACCGACGATCTTGTAAAGATCGCAGGAAGTCGTTGGATGCAGTTGGCATCGGACCGGGCCGGTTACGCTGGAAAGCGATTGGGGAGGATTATGTTCAGCAGTGGATAAGTATAGGCTGAGATGATGATGATTTGAAATAGAGTTTTGGGACGTCGAAATAAGATTTATTTTTACACTTCACATATTTTGTAATAAGAGGATGTCGAAAGCCATCCCAATGCGCCCATGGTCCTTGTTCGTTATGCCCAATTAAATACGCAAGGCGGTGCGTATGATGACTTCGTCGGGTGATCACTAAGCCACAGTAAATAATATATATATACTGTGGTTTAATGATACTCCAGTGGCACACTTTATACCATTAACCTATCATTTTCCGTAACGCGCGTAAGAGTTCGTATATGAGACTAACTATGTGAGTGGAGAAAGCGAGAGGAATCAAAAACAAAAAAAAAGAACTTTTTTTAAAAACGTTTATTAATCGCCTAAACAAAACGACGCTATGTTGTTTGGTTGAGAAGTCCCAATGACCACCTTCCAGCTCCATCATCAGACTCTGGACACCAAATTTCAACTCAATCTGACCAAGAAGTGCTTGCTTGCCCGGTTATATTTGTAATTACTTAACGTACGTTAATTATTTATTTCATGTTATTAACTTCTAAGTTATGAGAACAATTACATTTACTCTTGTTAAGCGCGGATATGTACCAATGAAAACGATTTCCGTTTCCTTTATCTGGTATATTAACTTTATATATCACAACATGTGTTACTAAACTATAAGATTATGTACCAATTATTAATTGTCACAAATCAAGTCGTTATTTCACTGTAGATTGGACTTTTCTGTGGCCGCCATAATAACAACATCATACTCAGATTTTAAGCTCGAAGTTTCACTGACTGCCTCGTTGGTCTGGTGGCAAAGCGCGTCGCTTTGTGATCACGAGGTCCTGGGTTCAAATCCTAGGTCGGACAAATGTAGTTTTTCTAACGAAAAATTCCCAGTATGAGTCCGGAGTCTGGAATTGTGCCCGGTATATGGCAATAGGCGAAACGTGGGTGTACTCAGTACACCTCTGCCACACCCCTTGGGGAATATAGGCGTGACGATAAACGTGTTCTTGAGTTAAGACCGCGGCTCGGCAAATGTAGTGTGGGACGCCCTGCAGCTAGGTGGAGCTAGATATACGCAGGGTGGCTGGCAGCGGTTTAAAGAGAAGAGCCGAAGACCGGGCCTTGGGAGAGGCCTATGTCCAGCAGTGGACTTTTACGGGCTGATGATGAAATAAATGTCATAGTTTTTGAGTTAACCTTTATTAAAATTCGGAATTCGAATGCAGGATCGGCTAAAATCGGGACTAACGCTATCATCAAGTGAAATGTCACTTCATGACAGTCGCAGAGTTGCCATTTGCTATGAAATTTACCCAAGTTCTTTTTTTAATTAATAACTGCGCAGAGCCACCTGTTGAAATTTCTCCTTGGAAGTTGGAAAATTTTACTAAATGTTAACCTTAATTTCACACCCTGTCAATGCCATGGGCAAAAGATCCCTGTAGCACTATAACATAATTTAGGTAATTGCCAGTATGAATATAAATTTCAAACATAATACAAATACTGAACAAAGATCATCGCTCATAAATCGAGCTGAGAGCAAATATGTCATACCCACCAACCACGTGGACCCAGTGCGGATTAGTGAAGACAGATGGATAGAGATTTCAATAAAGTATCTTAATTTAGATCTTAGGTAATTTCTCTGTTAAGTTTAATTATATTAATTAAAAAAATATAATAAATTAAACAGAAATTGTAACACAATTAAAAACAAGCCTAAGATTATTTGTCGATAATATTTCTCTAGAGAAAAGCCCAACAAATGCAAAACAATTAAACGTATAAAAATAAATTTTCTACAACAATTCCAATCAAAGGTGACCAACATTTTTGAATTAATAAGACACTTTTTAAGAAACCGTTACCGATTAGTTGAGTTTACAACATGCCTAATTGAATCAAGATCTTAAAGCTGCGGGAGGCAGCCCTGTAGGCGTACAGGATCTTTCGTCCCAGTCAACCCCACAGTGTTAGAGTGAGAGGGAAATAGTGTCTATTATTCCAAGCGAAGAAAGGACGGGAGCAGGTTTGTCGAAGGGATGGCAATGACAATGAAATTGACTGATGCAAGGACACAAATAGTATTGTATTGTTGAAGTTATATTTTTTCCAGTGTGAAGACTATTCGAAATGTTTGTGTAATTACGTTATCTTAATAGACTGAGTCGTAAATAAGTACACGTGTTACGAGCGAGATAAAAACTTTGATAGCAAGTTGTTTTGGACAACTTACTATCCAGTTTATTGAAAGCTTGAAGCTTTTAGGAGGCACGGTTGTGTATTAGCGGATGCTTTTTTTTTTTTTAAAAAACTTAGCCCCCCTCAAGTATTAAGCTCTTAACCACTGCGCTAAATCGTCCGTCATTTAGCGGTTGTTTTTACTTCGTCGTAAAATATAGTTTTGTTTTGTTTTTTTCGATCAGTATTATTTTTTTATAAACTCTACTGTAATCTGGTCAAGAGCAATCAATAAAATTATTTGACATAGGAACTGATTTATTTTAAACTTGTATGTACCTATTACAAATTTTGAACCATTCTAATAATAATCTGGATCAGTCATTTTGGTAATATTTTAAGGAGGCTTTTATCGACGTCTTTCCGCTGACAATGTTGATGATGTAATAGTCATAACTATCACGTCGAATACAATATTATTCAGGACATATCCCAAATTATATTTAAATCATGGAGGTCGTATAAAGGATACGACATCCAGTTTTTTTTAGTTTTTACGATGACACACGGCTTAGGGTAGTAAGCCTCTGACTACAATATGGCATTTATTTCACAATTGATCATTTAAATACGAGAACCATTTTGTTTTTGATGTATGTTATCTTCTTGTCATAAATAGGCTACTGTATCTTAAAAATGAGGTACTTATAAGATTGTATTTACGCCTGTTTATTTGTCAGTTTTTTAGAAAGGGTTAGCACAACTTTTATGTAGTCACTGATAAAGAGACACTGATGTGTTTGCCTTATAAAATGATACGGGCTCCTTTCTTGAATCTAAGTTGTTTCGTTCTTAACCAACAGATTTATTTAGATAGGCTTACATTTAGCACTTCTTTCTGACCACCGCGCCTCACTCACTGCCACTGCTTACATTCTTGGACTGGCCAGTTGCATATTCACTTGACTGACGCTGTTTACATTCTCGCGCTAGCCATTGTCATATCCACTTCTCTGCTCATGGCCGCGATTTACATTTTCGCATTGGCCCATTTCATATACACTTCCCTGTTAACTGCTGCGGTTTAGATTCTCGCGCTAGCCGGTGTCATATCCAAGTGGATATGACACCGCTGCTCAAGACCGCGATTTACATTATTGCGTTAGGCAGTTTCATATTTACTTTCCTGCTCACTGCCGCGGTTTACATTCTCGCGCTGGCCTGTTTCACGTCCACAATCCACAGTCTCTTCTTCCGTTACCCCTACTTTTCTCCTTACGAATACAGATACCACATACAGGATCACACATCGACCTCACCGGTGAGGTGAAAAAATCCTGAATCAAGTATTTGTGGATCACACAAAAAATTGTACCCTGCGGGGATCGAACCCGCGACCACTCTACCACTTATGCATTTGGAGAGCATCATAGAAAATAAAGGTCAGAGTTAAGAAACTATATTGAAGTTGCGCCTGGACATGGAATATTTTTAACAAATAATAATCCAGGGGTATTATACTATTGGTGTAGGTCACGCTTATATTCCCAAAGCGGGGATGGCGGGGGTGTTATCTGAAGGGCAAGTCAAGAGTCTCCGTAACCGGCGAATGGGTATGAGACGAACTATGAGACTGGAAACCCAGAGAGCCTATCCCGCAAGGGATCTTGCGGAATGATATAGATATATGGATAGCTTTTAATCTTTCAAAAAGTCTTTATACATATACATCGTCACGCCTATAATCCCCAAGCGGGGTGGCAGAGGTGTACTGAGTACACCCACTTTTCGCCAACGATGTTAGATCCCATGTAATAGGGGGCGAACCTATTGCCATATACCGGGCACAATTCCAGACTCCGGACTCATACTGGGAATTTTGCGTTAGAAAAACTATATTTGTCCGACCTAGAATTTAAACCCAGGACCTCGGGATCACAAAGTGATTCGCTTTGCCACTAGACCAATGAGCCAGTCATCAGTGTAGGTAAAAGTCAAATCCACAATTCTTTACACTAGTACTTTCTTTCATACCTACACGCTTTTTTACTACGCTGTTGCGAACGCGGTCGGTTAGTTTGAGTCCGCACATTTTCTGCAGAGCTCGCATTTTGACTGCCTTTATCCTGCTTTCATTGTGTTCTTGCAGTATAAGGAACATCTATCTATCTATCTATATCATCACGCCAGATTCTTTATGGGGGTAGGCTGAGAGTACAGAGTTCCAACAGGTACTTTCCTTACATATCTCATAGTTAGTCTCATACACGCTCGCCGGTTACGGAGACTCTTGACTTGTTCTTCACATAAGACACGGCCTATGTGGTCATGGTAAGATAGTCTAGGTCTTCCCCGGTACCTACAACCTTCCACTTTCGCATTGTTGTTTCGCATATCTGTTTTGTAAGGAAAATCATCTCAAAAATGTCTAAAAATACCTGAAAATTACGCGATCAAAGTCGCCGGTCCAGGGTTAAAAATTAAAATGTTTCTCTCTACCTGTCGAAAGCCATAAAAACTCAAACAAAAGGATCAGAATCGAACCTCGCCCTTAGTTTCAATTCCAAACGCCCGCTAATTGAAAAGGGACCGAGTTTGTGATGAAAATAACAATTATCGAGACTATAGAACATTTTATTATGAGCTTGTGATAGTGTATAGATTAAATTTTAATAGCGTATTGTTTTTGTAATTAAATCTGATAAAACCCTTTTAAAATGGAGATTGTTTTAAGTTATTTTACGGATTTTATCGCGGTTTATTTTTTGATTTTTAGTTCCCGACGTTTCGAGTGCTTTGCAGCACCCATGGTCACGGGAGGGACTGAGGTGTTAGACGTCCAAAAGGCATAGTTGTTCCGGGGTACCCTCAAACTTCTTAATTATTTTTGTTGGTCCGATCTACGCAGAATGAGCTCACGGTGTCTTGAGGTCTTGCAGTGTTATGCTTGGTTTTGGATTTGATTATATTAATTACCGGATCCCAAGTAGTTTTATTTCATGTGTAATATTCGCGTAAATCTAAGAACTCAGTTCGTTTTAAGTTATTTTTTTGAACCACCCAAAAAGCCTTACAATGAAATACCAGAAAAACGAAATTTACCAGCGCTTTTTTTTCTATAATTTAAATCGGGAAGATTAAGACTATCTTACCGTGACCAAATAGACCGTGTCTTATCTGAAGGGCAAAACCAGAGTCTCCGTAACCGGCGAGCGTGTATGAGACGAACTACGAGTATGAAAGAAGAGGAAGCCAGAGATCTTGTAATACTAACGAAAGTTGAAGGCTTAAGCACAAATCTGGTCGTCGTGGTGATTTTGTCCTCCAGTGGGGATCTTTCCGCTAGTGATAAATTGTCAAGCTGATAGACATCAAATCAATAATTTTAACTCTATAGAAATGAAAGTGGCATTTTGTAACTGGCAGTAGTTTGTGACTGAAAGTGGAAGGATGTAGGTATCGGGGAAGACCTAAAATATCTTATCGCTAGTTTTTACCCGTGACTTCGTCCGCTTTAGCTTTAGACGGGGACCTTACATTTTTCCGGGATAAAAAGTATCCTCTGTGTTAATCGAGATAATATACTATCTGTGTGCCCAATTTAATTTAAATCTATTGAGCCGTTTTTGCGGGATTGAGTTACAAACATACAAACTTTCACATTTATGATATTAGTACGATGATAAAATAGACCGTGTTATCTGAAGGGCAAGTCAAGAGTCTCCGTAACCGGCGAATGGGTATGAGACGAACTATGAGACTGGAAACCCAGAGAGCCTATCCCGCAAGGGATCTTGCGGAATGATATAGATATATGGATAGCTTTTAATCTTTCAAAAAGTCTTTATACATATACATCGTCACGCCTATAATCCCCAAGCGGGGTGGCAGAGGTGTACTGAGTACACCCACTTATCGCCGACGATGTTAGGTCCCATGTAATAGGGGGCGAGCCTATTGCCATATACCGGGCACAATTCCAGACTCCGGACACTCCAATAAAAGTCTTTAGTGGTATTAATAACCCAACGTGACCGTCTTTGATTTCTACTTATTAAAATTGATAAATATCTTCATACAGGATTATAGCTTGGTCCAGTGGTTAAAAGCATAAGATTTGTCGCGGGTTCAATCCCCGCACGAGGCAAACCTTCGTGTAACCCACAAATATCTGTTTCGGTCTGGGTGTTTGCGTATGTGAATCTCATGATTGTAAACGCACACACGGCACAGGAATAATTTCTAATGCGAGGCTATCTTTTTAACGTTGAAAATAGTTTCTATACTAAACATAAGTTATGACTTTCCGTGTAATAATTCCATACAATATCTACCGTATCCTTCACTTAAGGACTTATTCGCTGTGTCCAAATATCTAACACGGCGCGTTACGAAAACTTCCTGAAATGATCGTTTAACGGTATTGTTTATTAATATTTTTTTCTTTCAATCAATCAGCCTATCGTAGTCCACTGCTGGACATAGGCCTCTCCTAACACGCGCCATTGCACACGGTCCTCCGCCTTCCGCATCCAGTCTGTCCCAGCGACCTTTTTGAGGCCGTCGGTCCATCTAGCTGGAGGCCGTCCTACCTTCGCTTACCAAGTCGCGGTCTCCACTCTAGGACACGCTTGCTCCATCGGCCGTCGGTCCTTCTGCAGATGTGACCAGCCCATTGCCACTTTAGCTTACTGAGTCTGCGAGCTATGTCGGTAACTTTGGTTCTTTGTCGGATTACCTCGTTACGAATTTTATCCCTCAAAGAGACGCCGAACATAGCTCGCTCCATAGCCCGCTGTGCGACTTTGAATTTGTGGACTAGTCCCACTGTGAGTGTCCACGTCTCGGCCCCGTAATACATAATTTTTCTTTATTCTCTTAAAATTATTTTTAGTTAAAACTTTGCCTCTAAAAAAAGGTTCTGAGCATTAGATACAGCGGCTTGCTTTTTTAAATTATGATAATGTTGTACACAGATTTCTTTACGTTATAGTCTTTATCTAAATTATATCTTTATTATTTTCTTATATAAACACACACACCGTCACGCCTATATTCTCGAAGCGGGGGTAACAGAGTTATGCGTACACCAACTTTTCGATGACGATGTATCATGTGTAAATATGTATTGACGGACGATTTAGCGCAGTGGTCAGGAGCTTAAGCCGCTCCGCCCCCTGTGTCTAATAGTCGCGGGTTCGATTCCCGCACGGGACAAATCTCTGTGTGACCCACAATTTGTGTATGTATTTGTGTATGTGAATTTTCATGTTTATAAACGCACCCACGATACAGGAATAAATCCTAGTGTATCCTACGATTTCAACCCAAAATTAAAATTATTATTACACAATCATTCCACGAAGATATCGTAACACGTCGCGTCTACTCATATCGAATAAGGCATCTAACCCAAATTAAACTTTCCTATACCTTTCATTACCACCAAAGATTATTATTTAGAAAGCATTTAAATCTACATATTAAAATCTTTATACGTTAAACAAAATTCAACCTTAAACTTTACAAATCAAGGTTGGTTTTGAGGTGCTGATTTGTAGAAGTCCTTCGCCCAGTAGATTTATTACTAAGACAATTATCTATTGATAACCGAAGCGGGTTGCGTTTTAACTAACAATTAATAATGTAGTCGTTGATTGCGGTGTGATTGCTCTATTAATATTTTTTATTTTTGTTGGAGTTTGGTATTAAATATATTATGACATTTACTCATACTGTATGTACTTAGTTCAATTAAATGTCGTTTTAAAATCATATTATTAGGAAGTAACTATTGAAAAACCGATAAATTACACAGAATCTAAACGAAACCTGCTTAAGAAATTCAAATGCCAATTTACTATATTGGTTATGTGTCATTTTAATTAAGTCATGAAGCTTTGCATTAGCTTGATAAGTAAAGTATTTGTAAATATCTTTTTTTTCAATGAGTTTTGTTTTATTTAGATTCTGTAAAAAAGAGAATCATCGGATTTTTAAAAATTACAATTTAAAAAATCGGAAGACAAGCGCATAGAGGACGTAATTTTATAAGTCAATTCAATTAATTAATTATTCTGTCAAAACTAATACCGGAACAAATTTCTTTCTTTTTTACATGAATAAAACAATATTCTGATTCTGTATTCTGCCGTCTATTTTTGAATATACATACTTTATTATAAGACATCATCTTTTCAATTATCCACATGATTTTACGAAAATTCAGTGACAATTTTGTCGTATCTACTTCAATCACCAGTATTAAAAATGCAGCGATCAATTTCAATTAAAAGAACCATCAATTTAACAAGTCCAAGATCGGTTCATTACCGTCCTACGCTTGTGGATACTTATTTAATTTTTAATTTCATTCTCCAACTGATGCTTGCCAAGCTCTTTACGAAGGGCAATCAAGTTTTTACGCAAGAATGTCATTGTTGGAACTTAAAAAAAAACTAATTACCTTCGAGTAACGCCCACAACAAATTAACGGTCTGTTTTCTTTGAATTAAAATCAATCCAAAGTTTATGCAACTTTACACTCAAAATGGAGATCTCAATTTTCAACTTTATGTGGGTAAGATTAAAGATTGAATTGTTTGGGCGAGATATGTAGGTGACCATAATGGCATTGTTACGTAAAAAGTACTGAGAATTGTGCGTGTAAGGGCAGGTACAGATGTGAGGGATACAATATGAAATACATAAGAAGCTTAATAATATAAATATAGAGTATAGCACTCAATGTCTTTATAAATTTTCATCTAAATATTGCTTTTGTTTTTACAAAATCTAAATCATGTAAAAAAATCTGATGAAAGTGATTATTGTTCGAAAATTGGAGGGTATATACAGAGATAGGCATAATGTAATCAGATTAATGACTAACCACCTTCACTTAGGGAATATAGGCGTGATGGTGTATTACTGATTAACGATTACAATTACATTTTGTAATCTTCAACATATACGATTACACTTTTAATCTTGAATCATGATCGAATATTACAAATACAATTGTAATCATTAATTTGATTACATTTTGCCCATCTCTATATGCCCGTATATATATGATGTTGTGACAAATTATATTCTGTTTAAAAGTAACTAAAGCACATGTTATTTTAAATTTATAGTTGTTTTCAAATCGTAGCAATATCGTTTGTTCTGATTTCTATGTTGTATTTTTCATCTTATGAATATTAAAAACGGAAACATAATGTACACTGAATAACATACAATTATATGATCACAAACAGAGCTATAAAAATAAATTAAAGAAAAAAAATAGTTACCATTTATTAATGAGAGTTAGAACAACACTAACTTTTGTATCATACGTTACTAACTTTATTGTATCAATAAACTTTGTATCGCATATCTGAACCCAGCTTAAGCAAACCCCAATAATATACGGTACTTTGTGAAATCGTAACTACTCAAAAATAAGCTACCAAAAATATTGCGCCATAAGGTTTTTAGTCTTGATACATTTTACCGTTAATCTCAAACTTATGTATTATGATGTACTTTGTCATAAGTTTTGTATTAAAATGTACTTTTATTGTTGCGAAATTCCGATGCTTATTATGTTGTAAAACAAGATTGATTGCGGTATGATGACAGTTTATGTATATTTTTGATTATGTATATTTTGACTGCCTTATATAGGTATACTTATTTCTGCCTGGGACTTCGTCCGCCTTGACTTTAGATGTGAACTTTACATTTTTCCTGGATAATTATAGTAAACACCGTCACGCCTATATTCCCCAGAGTGGGTGGCAGAGGTGTACTAAGTACACCCACATTTCGCCGACGATGTTAGGTCCCATGTAATAGGGGCGAGCCTATTGCCATATACCGGGCACAATTCCAGACTCCGGACTCATACTGGGAAGTTTTCGTTAGAAAAACTACACTTGTCCGACCTAGGATTTGTACCCAGGACCTCGTGATCACAAAGCGATGCGCTTTGCCACCAGACCAACGAGGCAGTGATAAATATAGTAGTCAGTGTTAATTCAGGTATTAAACTATCTGTGTGCCTCTGTGTGCCGTATTTCATCTAAATTCGTTCAGCGGTTTTTGCTTGATTAAGAAACACACATCCAGACATCTAAACATACAAACTTTCACAATCATAATATATTTCCTTTTTAACGTAGCCCCACACTAGGATTTATTACTCTATCGTGGGTGCGTTTACAAACATGACAATTCACACGCACAAATACCCAGACCGGAACAAATAATTGTGGGCCACATAAATATTTGTCCCGTGCGGGAATCGAACCCGCGACTATTAGACACACTGGGCGGAGCGGCTTAAGCTCTTAACCACTGCGCCAAATCGTCCGTCGTCGTCGCCAAATATGTGTAGAATAAGTGGCGGCTGGCGAGCTTGGTCCGACAAAGTATAATATTATTGTGCTTTTTGTATCTAAAATGTGTCAGTAGCAGTGGCTATCTATATCATCAGGCCCGATCCCTTGCAGGGTAGGCAGAGAGTACAGAATTCCAACAGGTTCTTTCCTTAAATACCTCTCTGGTAGTAGCAGTGTAAAGTCTGAAAACTGTTTCCAACTTGGCTTAATGAGAACCATGTGAAATCTTAACCGGAAGTAGAGGGTTTAGTGGTCTTCCTTATCACGGAGACTCTCAAATATGGTTATTTTAAAAATGGCCTCCCATCTTATACTGATCAATTCGCACACTGCATCACGTTGGTCATCGCTAAGTACACCACGGTACAGCTCTACGAGTGGCTTTATTTGAATTATAGATGTCTCAAAAGATGCTGATCACATTTTTATAGATCTTTAAAATTATTTTGGTGAGATATGTCCCAAAACTCTCTGACCACACCATAATAGCTAGTCTTAGTGATATTTCGTAACGTTACGAAAGCAGAATCTTAAACAGCAATTATTCAAAGGACTGTCTTTTAAAATCAAGTGTGTAATCAAAAGTCATCTTTTTTCGTAATAAGTGCGTGCGCGCGCAGTATATTATACTTTGACACCCCGGGGCTGCGTGTGCGCATAAAAGAGGTCGATCGTGCGTAAGTATCGACATGCGTAGAATTATTATGATTTATTTTTTGTGGTGTAAGCACTTATTATAAGAACATAGAGATGTGACTTAGGCCCGTATAACAGAACATAAATTAGTGGTGAATCTAGTTTTAAAAACTGTTTTTTGTACTAAAATATTAGTTTTGAAACTAGATGCGCTGATTTTCTCGCTGACTGATTTTCGTTTTGTAATGCGGGTGATAGACGTTCGATTAAGTACGCGTTTTTGTGGTTTAAAGACCTTTTTCGCGTGTGTGTCACCTCAAGTACGCGTACTTTAAAATCGCCGAGCAAGCTCGTCGGCGATCCAACCGATTTGAAATTTTGCTCGTAGCTCGTCTCGGCTCGAATGTGTGGCAGCACTACGAGCCGCTAGCCGCAATTTTGTTTAAAAATTCAAATCGGTTGCACATGGGACGCGCTTACGGATTTTTATTCTCTCTTTTGGCTAACCATTCCTTTACATAGACTCTCCGATGACATCTTCTTTTGTTGTTTTTCATAACATAATATGATATTATTCCGAAATAACACAAGACCTGTTCGGTGTTCGACATCGCGGAACAGTATGAGCAAGACGGCCGTGTGTCGCCGACGTCGAGCCGAGTAAGTACGCGATTACGCGATTTAAAACCGCGATTTTAAATCTCGTACATTTTTCACCCACTTTAGACCCGCCTAGTAACTGAAGATAATAGAATTTTTCATGTTTCAATAATGCGATTTGTAGAGGGTTACATTGCACACCCACATTTCACAGTTTTTCAAAGCGTTATTCAGAGCTTTTTAAGATAACCGCCGAGCGTATATGAGTCGAACTATGAGAGTGGAGGGAGCCAGCGAGGTATATAAGGAAAGAACTTGTTGGAACTCTATACTCTCTGCCTACCCCGCGAATGATCTGGCGTGATGATATAGATAGATTTTATCAAAGACTTCTGAGTATAATAAAAAAAGTTTAAAGTTATAATATGTATGTATACCTCATCAACTACATTCTGCTTTATTAAGGTTCCAACAATGGCATATTCAGCTAGACCGTGGGTGTGTGACTAAAATCTGCGGATGTGGGCAGTCATTAAACAGTCGTTTTGTATGAATAACTTACACCTGATTGATAATACAGACTCCTAAATGGAGTGATTTATGTTTCCTTGGAAAAAGTTTGTTTATTGCTACATTTTAACGTGGGATGAGTCGAAACAATCAGCTGATTAGCTCTTTGATCTTAGATAATCCAAAACGGGCAGTTGATATAAGTCTTGAAATTGGATATTATAACGTTGATTTGCATATAGGCAGAGAGAAAGAATATGAGAATGGTATAATTTAGTCATTTAAGAAGAGTTGAGAAGCATTAAACTGAAAGAGTAATGAATATGAATGTGGACAGAATAAAAGAACAGATATAGAGTAGACAGCAAACGGAATGGATGAACAGTATCAAAGAAGATACGAAAATGGTAGCTTTATAGGCGGCTTTTTAAGTTCCGATCACCGGTGAGGTATTAAATAAGACCTTTACTCGGTATTGGAGCAGATTTACCCGATTACTTGATTTTGGTCAATACTAGTAACAACTAAACTCTTGATACAGTTTGAAATACAAATTTATCGAAGCGAAGAAAATGTTTCGCACCGTTTCGTACGTGATCTTCAAACTTTTATTATACATCAACAGAATTTTCTCATCTCTTTCCTTATCTATTATATCAATTGCCATTCCCGTCTAGTGTAATGGCCAATTTAATTCAAATTCAATTAACTAACAATAGTTCTACAACGCTATCATTGAGCGCTCCTCTAGTACTGTTAAAACCGCCGGAGGTGACTTTGCGAATGCGTGCTTCCCAACATTATTTCATTTTAACTACTCGTGATATTAATGCTCCATTGTTGTTAATAAATTTGTGAGCAACAAGACTTTTCGGAGTTTATTGTCCATGTTATCGGCGGTAAGGGAAGAGAAATTTGTTGTATCATACGCATGGTCGCTATTGATTTCGATTTATGTCCGCTGTGACAATGTTGAGAGGGAAATGAGAAAGAAAAGAATTAAGAATGTTGACAGAAAGATTTGTACGTTATAAGTTTACATAGAATTTTGAAAATAATGTTATGTTAAATGAAAATAATTTAACATGTATGTATCTAATAGGTAATTAAGAGATTAAAATTTAGGGTTGCAGTTGTTGATACTTTCAAAATTTTAAAGAGATCGTTTATATATATTATTTACATGAGAGTTATTTTTATTGGTAAAGCAAAATAAAAAATGAATACCGTCACGCTTATAACTACAAGCGGTTGTTGCAGAGATGTATTCTCTACACCCACCTTTCACTTAAACACACCCACATTATTACGATCACCCCCTTAGCCCTTATGCGCTATTTTAGTGGCGCATAGGCTAAAGGGGTAACCGTGATTCATCATTTGGTACATGATAAATAACTTCAACAAACAGTATGTTAAAATAATAAAAATAATATTAAAAGTATTTCTACCTACATTGCAGTCTTCCATAAAGTGTTTTTTTTTTGTAATTTAAAACTTTCTAAGCCTACGGGATTCAGACTTAACAATAGTACTTAGTCGTTATTCAGATAGAAACCATTTGAATTGTCAATTAAATAACAAATATAAGTAAATTTTGATAGACTCGTTCATTGTCTGTCGTTAAAATGCTACGCAACATAACGAAATGAACAACGAAGAGAAATGACAGCAGCTTTCCCTAAATAAGCTGATCAAAGAAAACAATGATTTTAATTTGCAACATTTAATAGCAGTATCTAGAAATTTATGTATCATGAGTTGGAGAAAGAGCTTGGAATAGATTGGTACAGGACCATAAAAAATGGCACAACAGGGAGGCTTACGACATGCAGTGGGTTATAGAAAGCTGGTGATCTACAAATGTAGACAAACTTTATATAGAAGCTGTAGAAATACACTTAATCAAATGCAATATCTTGTAGATTAATCTAGAAGTATCTAATCAGGTACTTGGCTCAATTTCGGAAAACTTCCGACAAAGGAGTCAGTTGTTGATTACGGATGAAGCTCGTTTCCTACATTCACATATCCATTGACACGATAAACTTAGTGTAAAATTAAGTATCAAACATGAGATTGTATTAATCATCGTACTAACATAAGCACGGTTACTTCGAGTTCTTAATTTCATTATCATTTTCATATCGTAGTTTCATTTAATCCGTTGATATCTAGTATTTTATTAGCTAAGATATCACAGCATTTGGTACTGCCTGTCCAGATTTGTATCTAATTGGCAGTCCAATGCAGACCTGCAATGCGTGTGTGGTAGTTACACATACTGCAAATTTATGTAAATTATGTACTTGCAAGAGCAATGTTTGAAATACAGATAAAGTTATCCGACATGCTAGTTCCAGACGTTTGCATGAATATGGAAAATGAAATCCAGTCATATTTGTTTCGTCGGGCTATATCTGTATTGATTTAGACTTTACGTGAAATATATTAAATTGAAGCTAATAATAGTGAAGGTAAGGAACCGTCTATTAGGTTTCTACAATTGTTTAACAAAAAATATTATTTTAATACTGCTACGGCCACAACCTGTTTTCCAAAATTATAAGGAAACTATAGAGAGTACAGAGTTCCAACAGGTACCATAAGAAAACCATTTTAGAAATAGCATTGAATTTTTTTTTATTTGCAAAACACTATATCACGCATTCTGATTTATATGATACTTTTCTATTAAATTCTACAACATCTAAATCATATTTAGAATCACATGTTTGTCAAAAGGTTTAGGAAATTGTTGTAGGATCTTAATTTTATTAATGCAATGTTAATGCACTATGTTTTGCCATTCAATTTTCCTTTAGTTCTTACAATTAAAACAATCAAATAAACAATCTTAACGGACCGTTCCCTCTTTCCGCCTTCCCATTGCCTCAACGCTCATAATTCCAACCCCACCAGTTATTACATTAAATAATACCTCATTGTCCTACAATCCAGTACTTAGCAAGTCGTGGCTCAACATCTTCCATTTCTATCAATACCGCATTCGGTCCGAGATGAACGCTGCGATACCGCTGCGTAATAAATTGGCCGACGACGTCGTATCGTCTGAATGCATGCACCGTTAACGAGTAATAGATAAAGTGGCTTTCACACGGGCCGTCTAGTCGCAGCGATTTAGACGATTGTCTTAGTTAATTGCTATATTAATTTGATGGCGTTTAAAGTTGGTGTGAATTAACAATTGGTGTTAATGGAATAGTTAAAGATGATCATTTAATCTGTTTAGTTAGAGATTCACTTATCTGTTTTAAGAAAGATTTATAGGTTTAATAATAATGAAAACGATACTTCAATGGAATTGAATGGCTTGAATCGATGAGTATTATCAGTGAAATACACTAATCACATTGTAACTATATTCAACAAATTGTATACCACAGCTGATGTGCATATAATAAGTCTAACAGTAAACTTAAATGAAATAGGGTTTTTTAAAAACATTCTTTTAGAGTTCAACATCCTTGATAATACTATAAAGCAAGATTTCCTTAACGGAATATTCCTAACTGGTCATTGGAACAGTTCATTAAACGTGAAATAGCAGCGATACATATATTAATTTCTTACTTGAACTTTAAACAAGCGAATAATAACATTTAAATTATTTTGCCGTAGCCTTTACAGTGAAATCAAGAGATAAGTATTAAACTACGAGCCCTTCAATTTCGCCTTGCTTTCACTATCGTGGTATGCTGTTCTGTCTATTTAAGCTGTAGTACTTGGGTAGGGACCTCTAATGTCTTGTCTGAATATAACATTATGATCTTTATTTGAATCACATTATTCATTTTTTTCTTTTATTTTACTGTTTTATTGAGTACATTTTATTTTTTCTATTTATAATGTGTATACTTATTTGCACGTCTAACACACTTCGATATTTTTGTCGTTTCTTGTTACCAACTTCTTGTCTTGTCATATTTGTTATGACAAAAAGATATTTTGTCACGTTGATGTTTCTATCAGTTCCATTTGCATTTCCTTATTATAAATGATTTAATTATAATATCTACAAGTTTTTCTTCAATATTTTAATATGTTATTTCATCCAGCT
Source organism: Phalera bucephala (assembly GCA_905147815.2). NCBI lineage: Eukaryota > Metazoa > Arthropoda > Insecta > Lepidoptera > Notodontidae > Phalera > Phalera bucephala. The sequence continues at coordinate 30,086,708 of LR990618.1, forward strand.
CTTAGGAATAGCGCGGCCCTTTATGATTTGTATTAAATTCACTCTAAGAAAACTACCATTCTTATAGCGAAGATAAAATTATGTTGATGGTTAAATATTAATATATAGATATCGTTATTTAAATCTTCAGAATTTCAAATAGAGTTTTCTACAGAAATTATTTACAGGTAATCTTAATTAAGATCTAATATAATGTATCCATGTTAGTCGATATGTAGTTTCGTAATATCTACAAATAGTAACCATTACTGGCTTACAAGCCTTCTTATCTCGAACTTTGATGTTTTATTTCCTGTGCTTATCTTTGCTACTCCGATCGATTCTAGGGCATGTTCTGACATGTCCGTGTTTGCTTTTATCAATTTATTCATGTTTATTTAATTAATTTTAATTTATTATATTGATTATGCAGTAGATACGAATTTAAAGTTAGTTATTTTTTTCAAACTAGTTTTCAACCGTGGTTCCGCCGTCATAACTTCTGCACTTGTATCATTTTAGAGTCCAAATGGTTGTCAGCAACCTTGTAATCCTTAACAATATTCTTTAACAATATTACAGTGATCTTACTTACTAATTTCCGATGATTCGTTAGAATGAATCATTGTAGCTTAACAGCTATTTGAGAACAATCTTCCTTTCTTCTGAATATTTTGTTCAGGTATTTTGATAGGATTATACGATAAACATTTAAACGCTTGCGTCTTTTATATTTGTCGGAATTTATTTATATTAGTCATGATATACTCAGATTAATAATCATGTTATGAATATATTTAACTTTAAATTCAGAAATTTAATTGTATGCTAATTTATATTCGTTTAAAGGACATATATGGGTAATATTTTGAATACAACTTTAAGGATACGACTTAGTTAAATTTATTGCGTGAGATAATCAAGCACTAACTTCCTTAATCAACTTGACATTACGAGTTTAATTTATTAACAGTTAGCTAATTTAATGAACATCAGAGTATCAATTGGACATAATTACTTCAGGAAATAAGTTTATATACGTCTTAAAAGTAAGTACAATACATTTAATGACTACCTATAATTAATTTTAAAATTACCTCCATAACTTTTAACAACGTTATTTTATAATAAATAAAGTAACGTTATGTCCTATTTTGTTATTTATTGAAGCGTCTTCAAGAAAATGTACATGACAGAAATAAATCTTACAAGAATTTTTATGCTTCTATCAATTCTAACATACCTAAGAGTACACACCTGCTCCCATATTTCTGGTAAACGCTTACAGTCTATAAAACGGACCGACGATTTAGCGCGGAGGTTAAGAGCTTAAGTCGCTCTGCCCACTGCGTCTAATAGTCGCGGGTTCGAGTCCCGCACGGGACAAATCTTTGTGTGATCCACAATTATTTGTTCCGGTCTGGGTATTTGTGTATGTGAATTTTCATGTTTGTAAACGCACCCACGACACAGGAATAAATCCTAGTGTGGGGCTACGTTTAAAAAAAAAAAAAAAAAAACTTGCTACCATGGGATTTTCATCCCATCACAAAAACCATAATTATGTTCAATTAAAGTGAAATTTTAATGCAGTCACGGCAATTTGTTCATCCCAGCGGCTTTCTAAATGCCAATTAAATGCACTGCTTACTAGTTAAAGTCTAGACCTGAACACAACAGAACGATAAAATGATTAAAAAAGTATTTGAGTGATTTTCCACTATTATAGGTTTACAAGCGACAAAAATATGTATATATTAGTAAAGATATCGTATTTGTGCCGTTTGCGACGGAGACGCTATCCCATAGAGTACTTGTGCAAAATTTTTTGTCAAAATATATCAATCACTCAGATTAATTACCACCACAGGTGACAAGAGGGCTGCTCATTTCTCGCTCAGAAAATAAGCATGACTATTCAGCGAGGGAATGCAGCCAGCTCTCTTGACAACACTTATATTTGTAATATTATTATGTAAATCTATAATATTATTATGTAAATATATAACGAAAAACAGTCATAGCCTAGTGGTTAGACCGTTGGACTGCAAATTCAGAGGTCTTGGGTTCGAACTCAGGCACGCACCTTTGTATTTCCGACAGCATGTGCGTTTTAAAAAATAACTATTATTTGCTTTAACAATGAAGCAAAACATCGTGAGGAAACCTGCATGCCTAAGAGTTTCTCGAAGGTGTGTGAAGTTCGCCAACCTGCGCTGGGCCAGCGTGGTGGACTATGGCCTAAACCCTCTCAGTTTGAGAGGAAGTCCGTGCTCAACGGTGGGTCAGTTTCTTAACAGGGCTAAAGAGAAATAACGGTCAAACAAGAAAAAAACAAGGGTCAGTAGATAGAAAAATTATTGGAGTGTCATTTTATTAATTTCTTTTACCAGTTTATTGGATACATTAGCTGGGCTTTCGCTCTAAGACGACAAAACTACATCATCGATTGTATTAATATAGATATCTTTTTAGTCAGTAGGTAGATGTTAATTATTGGAGTGCCTTTTTTTATACCAGTTAGCTGGGTTTTCGCTCCAATACAAGAAAACTACACACAATATATATATATATATATATATATATATATATATATATATATATATATATATTAGCTTTTTAGTCAGTAGGTAGATTATTTGAGTATCCTTTTTATTATTTTTTTACCAGTACATTGAATCCATTAGCTGGGTTTTCGCTCCAAGGCAACAACTACACCGTGTGTACTAATATAGATATATTAAAAAGAACCTACTCTCTGCTCATCTCGCAAGGATTGATGATATAAATTCTGATTTATTGAATTGAATGATGTTTTTTATTTTTTCTGTTTAAGAAAAGTTAGAGGACTATACTACCCACCACCACTAGGATATATTTCTTTATCGTGGGTGCGTTTTCAAACATGAAAAATCACATACACAAATACCAGGACCGAAAAAAATTATTGTGGGTCACACAAAGATTTGCCCCGTGCGGAATCGAACCCGCGACTATTAGACACAGTGGGCGGAGTGGTTTAAGCTCTTAACCACGTCGCTAAATTGTCCGTCAAATAGATGTATACATTGGCTTTTTATATCAGTATCACATAGTATCAGAGAAGTTTTGTTTTAAATTTATTTATCACTTAAAAGTTGTTACAACAAGTCGGTCACATAGCATTGAGAAACCACGACGGTTTGTATTAATGATTTAATGTAGTTAAGTTGTATTATTTATTCTAGCTATTGACAAGGTCATCGACTTAAATGCCGAGACTAATTTTGTACACAATGACTCAGGATTCATTAAAAAAAGTAGTAGTCTAACTGGTAGTCCTTGCATTTCCTTATTAACAGAGTAGGTAGTTTATTCTCCTTTTATAAATAAACAAACTAGTAGCGAACGTCCATTTTTGTTACAATTTAGTGTTATGATTATGTAATTGTCGTGTATTGTATTCTATTGTAAATAATAAACACCGTCCCACGTCTTGGCAGAAGTGTACTGTGTGCACCCTTATTTCGCCAACGATGTTAATTTCCAATTACCTCACACTACAAAACTAGCTATGCTCGAAGTTTCTCTTAGGGATCGAATCCGGAATGAAGCTATTCGTCAGAGAACCAAGGTTACCGACATAGCTCAGCGAATTAGCAAGCTGAAGTGGCAGTGGGCAGGTCACATATGCCGCAGAACCGATGGCCGTTGGGGCAGACTGGTTCTTGAGTAGAGACCGCGTGTCGGCAAACGTAGTGTAGGGCGCCCTGTAGCTAGGTGCGGCGAAGTTATTCGTAAGGCAGCGGTCATGGATTGGAGAAGGAGAGCCGAAGATCGAGCTCAGTGGCGTGTCATGGGAGAGGCCTACGTCCAGCAGTGGACTGACACGGGCTGATGATGATGACATGACTACAAAACGCATCGATTGAATTACATGTCGCATAGTCCCAAAATTCTTACAATTAGATAATGACAATAACTCGGAGTCTCAAACACAAACAATATAAATCAATCAATTTACATAAATATACTCGTAAGAAATCACTTGGCGCCACGCCCGTGTTTACCTAATCTTACCGGGCAAACCCAAGACAAAATTTTTAAAACAAAATAATAACACCAACAACATCATCACGCCAGATTCCTTGCGGGGTAGGCAGGGAGTACAGAGTTCCAATAGGTTCTTAGGAAACCAGAGGGGCATGTAAGGAAAGATCCTTACATACCCCTCTGGTTTCCTCCACTCTCATAGTTCGTCTCATACACGCTCATCGGTTACGGAGACTTGACTTGTTCTTAAATAAGACTTGGTCTATTTGGTCATAGTAAGATAGTCTAGGTCTTCCCCGGCACCTAAATAAATACAATAATATTATATTAATAAATATTTATTTTCAACAAATGTGATACATTAGGAAAAATCTTACAATTATTTACAAAGTCTAGTCATCATATAGAAAAGGGCAAACTCTGGTACCCATGATAAGATTTAACTTGTGTTATGGGTACCAGGCCCCCGAGTCCGTTATTGCAATTTTAATTAATTTGTTGATCATTGACATCATATACATTAGATTTGACAGTTTTCAATCTACCATTTAAAGCTTTCAAATTCTTATGGTACCTATCAAAAATTCTTACGATTTTCCATAGTCGTGGGTACCAGTTCAAACAATTGCCGACTTTTGGAACAATTGTAATGTAACGACTTGAGGCACAGGGTACCTAGGTCTGCCTAAGAACCTATTATTAAAATTGTTTGCTAATACTGCCGCGTGGTTCCCGGCTTAGAATAGGACCAACCCATCTCATCCCATCGGGTGTCGTACAAGGCGACTAAGGGAAAACTAGGGAATGGGCAGCAGCGTTCCCTTAACACTTTTACAACCAAAAACTGCGCTCGCCAACCCGCCTGCCAAGCGTGGCGAGTATGGCAAACACCCCCAACCAATATGGAAGAAAGCAACAAAACCAGGCCCCTAGTCCCCGGCGGTCCTGTTCGTCCTGGCCACGGTAGCAGCCATGGTAACGACAGGACAAGGGGTGCTAAGAATCTCCGGCAGAGATTCGGCTACCACCAACACCGAAATTTGGCCCTGGTGACATACAACGCACGCACGTTAAGGACAGATGAGAAGCTTGTTGAGCTGGAAGAAGAGATAAACAAGTTGCGGTGGAATATTGTTGGTTTATCGGAGGTCCGAAGAAAGGGCGAGGACACGATAACCTTAAAATCCGGCAACTTGTTTTACTACCGGGAGGGCGAACAGCAGTCCCAAGGTGGTGTCGGATTTATCGTCCACAAGTCACTCATAGACAACGTTGTGTCCATCACTAGTGTGTCGAGCAGGGTAGCGTACCTGATACTCAGAATATCCAAAAGATATTCGCTGAAGGTCATACAGGTCTACGCACCGACCTCGGCATACTCAGATGATGACGTCGAAGTAATGTATGAGGACATTAGTAGAGCCATACATACTTCCAAAGCACACTTTACAGTGGTTATGGGTGACTTCAATGCGCGGCTGGGCAAACGGGGCGATGATGAATTGAGAGTGGGGCAATTTGGATATGGGCAACGCAACCCCAGGGGTCAGAGGCTGGCCGAATATCTGGAGAAGGAGGGACTCTTTATGATGAACTCTTTCTTCCGGAAGCCGCCTCATAGGAAATGGACCTGGATGAGCCCTGATGGTTCCACAAAAAATGAGATAGACTTCATCATGTGCTCATGATGAAGTCTATCTCATTTCAGCACCAAGCGACAAATATTTAATGATGTCTCCGTGATTCACAGGGTAAAAACCGGCAGTGATCACCGAATGGTCAGAGGCACATTAAATATTAATGTCAAAATGGAAAGATCGCGTCTGATGAAGTCTACGCTCCGACCTTCTAATGCACATATCCAAAACCCCGAGAACTTTCAACTCGAATTGTCAAACCGCTTCGAATTGCTAGACAGCAGCGCATCAGTGGACGAAATCAACAATAGGTTGGTAGAGACTGTCCATACGGTCGGGTCCAAGCATTTTAAGCCCCACCGTAAAAATAGACCTCAAAAGCTATCTGACTACACCCGAAACCTTATGGCTGAGCGACGTACCATGACACTCCAAACCTCCGATGATGCTAAGTCCTATAGGCAGCTCAATGGACAGATATTGAAGTCCTTGCGACACGATTTACGGTCCTTCAATACAAGACGTATTGAGGAGACCATAGAGCAGAACAAGGGCTCCAAAGTGTTTGCAAGAGACGCGTCTATTGGGCAAAGCCAGTTGACGAAGCTGAAGACGGAGGACGGAAACGTAACGTCGAATAGGTCAGAGGTGCTCAGGGAGATAGAGAGGTTCTATGGGCAGTTGTATACCTCAGTAGCTGAACCTGTTGTTGACTTGGTAAAAGACCCAAGAGCCAAGCTAACCCGACACTACACTGAAGATATCCCGGACATCAGCCTGTACGAGATTAGGATGGCTCTCAAACACCTTAAAAACAACAAAGCGCCGGGTGAAGACGGAATTACCGCAGAGCTTCTGAAAGCGGGCGGATCGCCGGTACTTAAAGTCCTTCAGAGGCTGTTTAATTCCGTCTTGCTCGAAGGAAAAACGCCGGAAGCGTGGAACAGGGGTGTGGTGGTACTCTTTTTCAAGAAAGGTGATAACACTTTACTGAAGAATTATAGGCCCATCACACTGCTGAGCCATGTTTATAAGTTGTTTTCGAGAGTCATCACGAATCGTCTCGAACGCAGGCTTGATGACTTCCAGCCTCCCGAACAAGCCGGTTTCCGGAAAGGATTTAGTACCATAGACCACATACATACGCTGCGGCAGATTATACAGAAGACCGAGGAGTATAATCGGCCACTATGCTTGGCGTTTGTGGACTATGAGAAAGCCTTCGATTCGATCGAGACTTGGGCGGTTCTTAGATCTCTCCAGCGATGCCGCATTGACTATCGGTACATTGAAGTGTTGAAGTGCTTGTATAATAACGCCACCATGTCAGTCCGAGTACAGGGGCATTGCACGAAGGCGATCCCCATAAAAAGAGGAGTAAGGCAGGGAGACGTCATTTCTCCGAAACTGTTTACGGCCACCTTAGAGGACGCCTTCAAGCTCTTGGAATGGCAAGGACTTGGCATCAACATCAATGGCGAATACATCACTCACCTTCGATTTGCCGACGACATTGTGGTCGTGGCGGAGTCGCTGGAAGATCTAGGACGAATGCTCGGTGACCTCAACAGAGTATCTCAACAAGTGGGTCTTAAAATGAACATGGACAAAACGAAAATAATGTGTAACGTCCATGTCGTACCCACCGCACTCACCGTTGGGAACTCTACTCTTGAAGTTGTCGACGAATACATTTACCTGGGACAGGTAGTCCGGTTAGGTAGGTCCAACTTTGAGAGAGAGGTCAATCGACGAATCCAACTCGGCTGGGCAGCGTTCGGGAAACTGCGCAACATCTTCTCATCCAAAATACCTCAGTGCCTTAAGACTAAAGTTTTTAGTCAATGTGTGTTACCAGTGATGATATATGGATCAGAGACGTGGTCTCTTACAATGGGTCTCATAAAAAAGCTCAGAGTTGCTCAGCGAGCTATGGAGAGAGCTATGCTCGGCGTTTCTCTACGCGATCGAATCAGGAATGAGGAGATTCGTAGAAGAACGAAGGTCACCGACATAGCCGTTAAGATTAGCAAGCTGAAGTGGCAATGGGCGGGCCACATAGCGCGTAGATCGGACGGGCGTTGGGGCAGAAAGATTCTAGAGTGGAGACCACGTATTGGCAAGCGCAGCGTGGGACGACCGCCTGCCAGATGGACCGACGATCTTGTGAAAATCGCAGGAAGTCGTTGGATGCAGGTGGCATCGGACCGGTTACGCTGGAAAGCGATTGGGGAGGCCTATGTTCAGCAGTGGACAAGTATAGGCTGAGATGATGATGATGATGATGAATATTGCATTTCAGATAGCTACCGAAAATTCACTACAGTTAAATACATTCTCTGACCTCGTGATCTTCAATCGCACTATACCTTATTAGATCAACGAGGCAGTACATTATTTAAAATGTTCATATCTATCTATCTATCTATATCATCACGCCAGATTCCTTGCGTGGTAGGCAGAGAGTACAGAGTTCCTACAGGTTCTTTCCTTACATACCTCTCTGGCTTCCTCCACTCTCATAATTCGTCCCATACACGCTCGCCGGTTACGGAGACTCTTGACTTGTCTTTCAAATAAGGCTCGATTTATTTGGTCATGGTAAGATAGTATAGGTCTTCTCCGGTACCTACATTCTTCCACTTTCGCATTGTATATCTGTTTTGTCATACTTTCTTCTGACATTCTTTCTATATGCCCGAATCAACGGAGAATCTCCGAATCCCTTCCTCATCTTTATACCGACACCATCTTTTATACCTACTCGCTTGCTTACTACGCTGTTACGAATACTATATGTTCATATCCTTTGTTGGAAATCCGTAATAATGTTATAAATTCGATAGTAACTCTTCTGTTGCCTGTTCATGCCTAAACCACTGAACAGATTTTGGAATGGAGATATGCATCTACGGTCCCATAGAACAAAATTTCATATGCCAAATAAAATAAATGGCATATGCAACTTTCGTGCCCGTCGACAAGATTACTTATGCCAAATATAAATACTGGATTATAGTACTTTTTTCGTTGGACACGTCGACATTTTAGCCGGGAGAAGGACATAGACTACTTTTGGTCTTAAAAAAACACTTAAGTGTATGAAAGTTTGTATGAAGAACCCTTAATCATTCAAGTTAGCATATGAAAATTCATACAAAGATGTGTCAAAAAAATAAAGGACTGCATGTTTCAGCGTTTTTGAAACATCATCCCTCAGGAAGATAAAACACCATTATACCTATGTCAAATAATAAAAAAACACACTTGCGCAGTTATGGGTAACAGCTAGTCTAAAATAAATAAATTACCACATCTCTAGGAAAAGACAAGAGAGCTATTATTTTACTATACATTATGTCAATATAGCACTGTAATTCTCAGAAACATATATTTTCCGTAACCTATACTATCCCACTGAATACACTATACAAGGTTCTTCCCATCAACTTCCAAGCCGATCCGAGATAAGCCATCTAACATAGAATAAAAATGGTAAATGCGTATGTAATAACCTAACCTAACAACGTCCTAAGCTTCGGTATCAACCTACAAATATCTAATATCATTAAACCAATACATAAAACAATCATGTCAGAGCAACCTTAATTCAATCAATTTGTTACTTTACAACTTTAAATTCAAACATTTATTATAATTGACAACAGCAATTGGTCATTCCGCATAAAGTTTCAATAATGATTGATAGATTTAGCTCGATCATTGGCAAAATTTGCAATCATAGAAACTTTATAATATGAAATAACCGTATTTGAGTTTCCGTAACCAACGAGCGTATATAAGACGAACTATGAGAGTGAAGGAAGCCGGAGAGATTTGTAAGGGCAGGGCAGTACAGGAAAGAACCTGTTGGAACTCTGTACCCTCTTTAGTCCCGGAAATACACAAAGAACATTTTAAATAGAAACCCTCCACTGCCTCTTTAGTAGAACATGTAGCAGACAGGGATTATGAAGTTATAGGCTCTCATTCGAAATAGAGAAAACTTTTATTGGGTTTCTATTGATGAAAGACTTTATACCACTCCGGAGTCTGAAATTGTGTGCGGTGAAATAGCAACAATTACATTGGGACCTGACGTCGTCGGTGAAATGTACATAGGTTATGCATTACTGCTTCGGAATGTAGACATGACATTGTTTATTTTTTTATTTATACAAAATTGATCTAAATGTAATGACATCTATGACTTAATTTCCTGTACAGTGGTTGGAATTACTCAATTATCGAGATAGTAGGTATTATATAAAAAAATATGTTTAAAATCGACTTCACAACAACCAACATTTAGGTTCAAATTAGAAAAACAATACCTACGAAGATATCAGACATGTCAGCAAACCAGTAGAACAAAAGAAAACATATGAAGATGATATTTGATGTCATGATAAAACTGAATGTGGTAAGTTTCTTAGAACTTTTGAGCATTATATTTTCTCTTAATCCCGGGTTTAAGAGTCGTCTAGTTACTGATGGCAATGTAGATAAAGCGTTTGATGCGTATCACTGCTTTCCCACGATTGTTTAATATAATATTCGTCATGTAAAAGTCAGTACACTTTGCTCCACACACGTGTATAAATCTAGAAACTCATCATCTTGCATTGCTCATATTATTTTAGAAAATTTTATTGTTTTGTGAGAATCACAGTTGAACAAACCTCACGGCTGATTTTACGATAGTGCTACACATTAAATTAAATAATTTGGACGTATTTTATTGCAATTTATTTTCTATTTAAAGTTTTCGACACGTTTGTGGACCTGGAATGAATATTCTCCTAGCTAAGAAATATCATAGTCAAAGTGTTCATACATCAGAAAAATGCTCCTTACAATCACTGAGTGGTAAAGTTTAACTAAATTTTTTTAAAAGCGTAGCATTGTGTCCACTTTTACAACTTTCATATTCATAGTTATTTGTAGAAAGAAGCTTTTTTAATATTTAAGGGGAACGCACTAAGTTATTATTAGGATGCAAAAAAAAAACACTATCTCAATATAAACAACTTATTTATCCAGCAAATGAAACTGCGCTTGCAACAAAAACTATGATCAGATAAAGTTAATAACATTGCATGAATGAACTTCTTAGCTACTGAAGTACAGAAAGCTTGAATTCCAACACAACATCAGCCTTTCTTGAATCTGAATCAGCTACCTATTGTAAGCATTGTTGATGTAAAAATTCAAAGAGCAAATTACCATCGCGGATAATTCATGAGCCATTCCGTGCCATAAATGGCACTGCATGAAAGTGATACCGAAACGGTCCGTGCCATATTTGGTTGGCAATACGTTACAGATCCAGTTTCTAACCGAGGGAACGCATTAATATGTGCAAACGACCATTTGATAGCTGACGAAATTGGGAAAGACGATGTAGTTGGTATTTTAACGAAATGCTCCTCTGAATCTTGATTATGACGTTAAAATAATATTGCAAAACGTATTTCTATTTTAGTATTGGATTATGACGATATAAAATTTTATCTTGACATTTTCATGTTGAGGTTACGAGGACCGAAATAAACCGCTCTTACAGATATATCTTTCGACGTTCTTGATAATATTAATGTTTACCAATTATAGTTAGTTACTTTTTAATTTAAGGGTTACTTCATAATATTTGGTGTGACTTTTTACTAGTTTACGACTTTCCAATATTTTCAAGTCTTCTGAATTGGATTACAATCAGCTATGATAGAATCATGTTAGTCCAGACTATATCTAAAACCTAAATTTATCATCTGGAGTTCATGTTATTATACTACATGTTCAGAACAAAATCAAATTCATTATTTATCACTACTTTGTAATAACTACTTCTACAACTTTCATCATTTATAGCAACAGAAGTATGAATCTTATCCTGAGTATCTTCCAATTTATCTACCATACGGCAATCTTCTATAAGATTTATAATAACTACTATGCTTTTAACGCCGCTTCCCCCACCTTTCTTACAGCCATCCATCACTTTTTTATTACTGCCTTATCAGTTATCTGCGCCGGATCAAACTGTGTCAGTGTCTATGTCGTGGTATAAGATGTGATCTCTGTTTGTGAAATTTCTGGTTAAGCTCGTTTTAATTCTCTACTACATATTTACGCGATTAGAATAGCAAAGCAAATAGAATAAACAGAATTAAATCTCCTATCCGCACAGTTGACAAAACCTTTACAAGTACCCTGGATTTAGAAAATCGAATCCATACGGGTGTTTTATAATAAGTTGCCAGTCTGTTAGAGCAATAGTTCCCCCATAGAGACTGCCCAAGCCGAGTCCGTTCCTCCTTGAGGCGCCCTTGAGCTAGTTGCCCCCTTGCCCTTCTGGCTCGAGCATAGTGGTTGCACGCTCGCCCTCTTGTCCGGTGAACCTGTAAAAGCCCTCTCAGTGAGTAAAATGATGATCCAGGTACATTTGATAGAGTTTGGAGACCTAGAATACCTGTCTAGACATGTTTATAATACATATTGTTATTCTTATTAAAAGAATTCGCTATGATAAATAACTGTCCTTAGAAAAGATGCCTGGTTGTTATTCAATATACAAGAAATTTCTCAAATTATTGATTTGGGATATTTTCAAAACATCGTAGGTAATTGTTCTGGTGTCTAGATTTCTCTACTTTCACTTGAGAGAGCTAGCTGAAATAAACCGAAATTAATAATGATCATTAAGACGTAACAATAATATATTAAGCACCTATAGCCATTTGGCACCGTTGCTTTGGCACGATCGCATAAATATGTAGATATTAAAAAAGTAATTTATCTAGTTTTTGTAACAAATCTAATGAGGGTTTTTTTTTGTTACAGGTATGTTGGTGATATTGATTTTATTCATATCTATAGAAGAAAAAGTAAGTATACGTAGCAAGGAGATAAAGCACAGGTAATTAAAAAGAACTGAAGTAGAAGTATATAAAGATATCATTAGTAAGATACCTGTAACAAATATAAAATAATGTGATAGATGATAAATGAAACAAGGCTTATACACGACACAAAATAGATAAAAACTAAAAACTATAGTGCGACATGGATCTTTCGGCCGGTGAAATTAGGGTTAGTAAAGGACAATGTCGTAAATTGCCCTAGAACCAACAAAAATTTGACCCATACCAATATTATTCATTTATTTTATTAAAATAATGACAAATATCCGTATCTAACGGACAATTTGCAATCTAAAACGAATATTTCAAAGTATTGTAAATACTTATATCGAAGTGTTTACTGAATGTCAACACATAATATAACCTCACATGTATTAATGGCCACTGAATTATAACCTCAAAATCTAATGCTTTTTGTGCAATATTGAGATTCCCCCGGTTGTCGTTTAATAATAAATGTCTTTAGAGAATTTCTGGGTGATTTGAAATCATACAAGTATTTTTAATTGCTGTTGGTTCTGGTATAGGAGCAGAACAATGTCCCTTACCTACTTCCAGGAAAATATTTCAACAGGTGGGTCCGCATGATTCCTAATTAAAAAAATAACTTAAGTAAACTTTATAGCAAACAGCAACTCTGCGACTGTTGTAAAATGATATTTCACTTGATGAAAACGTTAGTTCCGGTTTTGGCTGCGGGCCAAAAAACTATCATCATATATCACAGCGAAAAATAAATTTAGCTAAAACAAATTTATTGACTATAATCATGAAATTTAATGGTGTCAAATTGAACCCACGTGGTATAAGATAGAATTTGTAAACACCTATATTAATATAATAACAGAGTGTAAAAATGACCTTAAAATTAATTCATAATACGTTGTTGCAGAAATAATTCTTGCAAAAAAGACAGAGCAAGTCCATTTTTGGACATGTTCCCTTCTTTCAAGTAGCTTAACACTTTTACAAAGATGCTCCTAAATCCTAATTACTTCAACTCTTTATACTATAATTACTATCTATCATTAATATTAATAGAACAATTGTTATTACGTAAACCTGACCACCTGGCGTTTGCATCATTATAATTGTTCGATTGATTGATACGGCCATTACTGGTTCGAATATTTTATGAGGTACACGCAGTGTCTGTCTGGTTTAGGTTGGGTTCTGGTTACTCCGAGAGCACAAAGTAATATAACATTTATAGTAAAGTATCAGGATATTAAAAGATGTTAAATAAATTGTATTTTAACCTTATAATTTCGGTCATAATTTACAGAAAAAAGCCTCTCGTCCCTCGTCTTTCTCCTGCAGTAGACGTCTTTCGGATGTAGTTGATGAGATTCTTAGGTTCAATAAAGACAGTAAAATTATTAAATTATTTTTCTTTACAACCTCATAAATGTAAAAATTATAAAATGATCGCTTGATTCCACTCAATATTAATTTTCTGGCAAAGAACGATTTTCAAATATGAACGATACCAATGCACCACAGCACTCGATATTAATGAATACAATTCAATTAACATATCCGTACACGATTAGTTTCAATAGATTTTCAATACATTCTATTTCTAAACATAAGATTCAACAAGTTCGTTTATTTAAAATAAAATTTGCGTATCTTCCTTGCGCCTACATAATTGATTATAACGGATCCTAATTTGTTAACAACTATTGAATAAATTCTATTTTTGGTGGATACCAAGGATGGTGGGGGGTGGATACCAAGGAAGGTTTTGGTGGATACCATGTCTACCTTTTTTGATTTTATTTAAGGTATATATAATTACGACATTAAAATACCTGAATCGTTATATTAAGACATGCAGATAATAAACATCCCACTGTATAGGTTACATATGTACTTACTCTTGTACTTTGTTATAGAAACGTCTATAAAAGGCTGGGCTTGATAATGTTGATATTACTGTGACAAAAACTAATGTAAAAAAACTATATATGACACTCCGCACTATCTTCAATCTTGAAAGAAAGAAAAAAGTGAATCACCTTATTAATTATTCTCAGCCTCACAGAAGAGATTGGCACACAATCAACAAAAGCTCAAAGTAACAGTTCGCTTGATATACACAATTAACCAGTACCTTATTCAGTTACGCAAAGAGTTAATAATCTACGCCGAAACAAATTAAATGTGGCTGAACTAAATTTATTCCCCAATTGAGCTATGAATTTATCAAAACGGAAACCACATAGTAAGTCAAAACCGAAGGATAATGTGCCAATTCCATAATGCGTAGCACTAGTTAGTGATCGATGTAGTTAGTAAACAAATAGTAGCTGATTTGATTGGTTGTATCGGAATTCCATTCAATGCGTATCAAGGTCTGTTAGTTATAGTCCGTATGTAGCTGTGGGCGATGATAATGTTTTCTATATGTACATGCAAAATGATTATGTAGATGAGGTGTCGTGATAGGAAGTGTATTAAGACTAATACCCAAATTACGTTTAGTTACCAACATTGGTTCCTTTTCTTCAACTGATCTATTTAGCTTATGTTCATACAACTTCCATTATACCTAACATATTTGCATAACGTTAAAATGCCTATTATTCAGGCTTAATTATCAAACTTATAATACTGTAAGCGACTCCACGTGTTTAAACACGTATATTTACTACCTACCATAATTTCCTTCTTTCTTATTCTTCCTTTGAACCTAGAACGTACTCACTATATTTTTTTCCATTTCTTTTACTGCCAAACAAAAGATCAATTGCACTATCTTTCACTAAACTAAGTTCTTAATGCTGCATCAGACCAGCCATCTTAAGTCTACTCAGGGATTAGATTAAGTAGAATCTACCCACTCGTCTAGCATTATGAAAATAATTCGGTAGAGATATTTTATATTGACAATTAATAAATGATTTAGAGGTGTAATGTGTGTTACAACGTAAGAAGTGGAAGGCATATTATCATTATAACGGGCATAATTCCAGATGGACTGCAAAATCTCCAATAATGTCTAAAACATTTTGTCCATCTTAAAACAACGACATTCTGATTTTCAGCTGCATTCAACTCTACTATTTATTTATTTTTTTATTGTAGGTAAGCTTACACACTCATAACGAAAACGATGTGTTCAAACAAACCGATAACAATGTTGCTAATTACTGGACGAACAAAGCAGTGTAAGTTCATCAAGATATTTTCTATTCATTCGTTCGTTTTGTTATCATTAACTTCTACCATCTGTCAACAAAGACGCATACTATAGATAGATTACGTCATTATCACAAACGTGTTGCAAGATAAACATTATCTAAACATTAATTGCAATTCTTGCATTATTTAACATTACTTACTCTATTCTGTTGCGCATATAAAACATTACCTTGACTTGTCTGGTTAGATAAGATGATTCTGTTTCATTAAGATTCAAATAAGTCTTTTTAACTTCCTTATTAAGTTTATTATATATCACTTTGTCCATACATAGTTTCTTACTATGGTTATGATCAATCATTTTTATTATAAGAAAATCGAAGTACTTGACTCAAAAAAGGTCTAATCATAATTATCATCAGGTTATAGGTCTAATCTAGTCTAATGAGACTGTAATGATGCTGTCATGTGTGCCAATTGTAGGTTATCGCAATTTCCGGATGTTTTTTTTTATTAGTAACAATACAATACTAAAACACATTTGGAGTCATTTTAATTTCTTAGTTAATATTGGCTGAATATTATATAAAACGAGGTGGACGTACCGTCATTTATAGTTTCCTTTCATTTATTTACAATCAACACAACGATCATGTCCTTGCATTAGTTTCAAAACAACTTACAATTTCAACGGCCTCATTCATCCTACTATCATTACGTCATGCTATATCTGTAGCAGTCCTTATTTATTCAGTACCTTACCAATTTACAGCCTTGATTACTTCTTTCACCATATTTACATCGAAATAAAAATCATTATCGACACATTCGGGATTTAAGAATCCAACCGTTCTTTCATTAACTCACAAATTTACGCCCACGACAGAACAACGTTTGTACCTTATTCCGAGTACTGATGTCAGCTTATAAATATTCCCATCGATTACGTAAGTGGGTTTGTTCTCGATGTATTTGTTAGCATAGTGAACGGTAAATTCATGGAGACAATGGATGAAATTTGTGTTTTGGTTTGGAAGATGTTTCTTCTAAGGTATTTATTGACAATTAGGCTGATGAGAATAAGAATTCAAGTTCACGTTTTAGTAGTTGAGGGTTAATAGGTGATTTTATTTGGTTAATTGAGAGTGGTATCTATTTTAAAATCATTTTGCTACAAGCAATCAAAGTAATCAATTTGAAAACTAGGATAATCTTTTATACAGAGAAACTCACTTATGATTATGAAATTCTAGTAGATCTGTAACAAAGACTTCAAATTCGATTTTTATAAGTGTGAATTTTAAAGTAAATGCCGCTCTTGTAACTCCTACTGAAATTTTAATAGATGTGACTGCCTCGTTGGTCTAGTGGCAAAGCGCATCGCTTTGTTATCACGGGTTCAAATCTTAGGTCGGATAAATGTACTTTTTCTAACGAAAAGTTCCTAATATGAGTCTGGAGTCAGGAATTGTCACCGGTATATGGTCCGGTGTACCTAGTACACCTCTACCACCCACGCTTGGGGAATATAGGCGTGACGGTGTTTGACATTATTAAATCCCAATTCAAAGTTAAGCCATAAATTACTTCGTAGCGTGAATTATTAATTCCAATCAAGGGCAATATCGTTATGTATTCAAACCATCAATGGTTGCTATCGACAGCAACTTTCCTTTATGGATATTTTGTCACAGAACTTATTACGAATCATCAAGTTTTTAGTGTACAATATCGAAGTAACCTTTCCCTTCGTTACGTAAAAGGCTCTCAGATGAATCATACCGACTTTAATGATACCCTTTGCCGTTACATAACTGATTGATATTAGCACTTACTGCTTGCATTTCATTTGATGCAACGAGTTGACTTTGAGTTCGTGTGTCAATAAACTCTTTTATACTACTTAAACAAACTGCTTCTTTTCTTTTTTTTATTGTCGAAGTGGGCTTTGCAACTGTTTTTATGATATATAGACATTACTTAATTATTATTAGTAAAATGTACTATTTTCGATCTAACTTAGACTGCCTCGTTGGTCTAGTGGCAAAGCGCATCGCTTGGTGTTTATCTTAGGTCGGAAAATTATTTTTTTCTAACGAAAACTTCCCAGTTCATATCGGGAAGTTGTCGTCCAGAGTCTGTAATTATGCCCAGTATATGGCAATAGCCTTGCCCCCTATTACATGGGACCTAATATCGTCGGCGAAAAGTGAGTGTACTCAATACACCTCTGCCACCCCCGCTTGGGGAATATAGGCTTGAGGGTGTTTATTTTTTTTAGATTTAAATCTTAAAGCAGATATAATTTCTTATTACAACTTAGTATTTATTAATAATTATTTTTTTTAAAAGAAACTTAAAGCAGTATTGATATCGTATGACCTCCACCTCGGAAACAATTTCATGGATGGAGTAAAATTATAAAAAAAGGTGCAGCAATACAGTAGCATTTCTAAACAATGAGGGAACGACTAATCAAAATCAAAAGTTTTTTAATCATGCAGACCAAAAAGCACTTATGAATAGTTCAAAAGAGAAAATTATTGATTACTTAAGACTCTACTACTCGTTCGAAAAGTCATTCCTGTGGGGAAAAGGACAAGTAAGTCCACGGTTATTCTTTTTAAAAATAAGAGTTTTACAATTCTTTATATATAAATTGTATTAATGGGGTATGGGAGAATAGTGCAAAACGAGTTAAATAGATGTGCTTAAGTATAGATTAAACATAACATACATAACATATACTTATAGACTCTCATTTACAAAATTGAGACTTTTTAAAAGTTACGAGAGATAGCGAACTATGGGCAAATGATTGTAATAATCACCTCTAGCTAATTCAACCCCCTGCAAGATCACTCTTACGCCACATATTCTCATCCTAGGGCAATCTTAGCCTGGTTTTAACTATGCACTTAATGCATATTACTTATCGACAAAGCTACAACAATATTTAAATTTCTGACATACACAAAGCTGTAATAAGTTCTACGTTTCCGTAATTACACAACTAATAATAACCCAATATTACTAATCTAATTACCACTTGCACAAACCAAACACTAAATAATTTCCTACATTATAATAATTTAATTCGTTACTTCAACGCTCATATTTTATTGCTTCATGTTTACCTAACCATTACTGAAGTCACGTAGCTGTCGTTAAAATATAATATTAACTATTTAAATTTATGAATGAAATTATCTTGAGAAACGGGTCACTAACAAATCTCGATGTTATGTTATCAGTAAATTTTCCGTGTTTGGATGTAGCTCAGTTTCGAAAAAACTCTTGATCAAGAGTTTTGTTCTGTTTAATTCCTTTATTCGCTTTGTTATTATTGATGGATCATTATGGATTATTATGATTATCAATCACAATGTACTGTTTCATGCTGGGCTAAGAAAATTATTTCACAAATCGAGCTGAGAGAGCAAACAGCGTAGATCATTCACACGATCCATTACAGATGGTGGAGACACATTTATGATCAGTGGCCGTTAAAATATATCTAGTTACAAAGCCTTCAACTTAGCGTAAGGAATACCGCATTAAGTGGTAATTGGCACCAAGGGCTTAAGTCCTGACTCCTGAAGTCCTGAACCACACAGATGGAATTGCCACAAACGTCTAACCATTTCCGACCGATTGAGCCAAACACTGCATAACGTTGGTCATCGCTGCTTCCAATTCAAATTCCGATTTTATTAATTTACTGCAATTTGTTATTCTAATTTAATTAACTTTATATTCCTTATAGTGAAATTTCTATTGATATTGTACATTTTATGCAAATAGACAGGTTTGCGTACACTGCTTCGGTAGTTACACTACTAGATACATTAAATAGAGTTTTCCCATTCTATTTAATGTATCTAGTTATTTCTACAATCAAATTTTCTACTTCACTCATCTTGAACTGATTAACAAAATTTAGGTCAAGTATGGTCTTACGGTATAGTCAGTAATTCGAAGATGTCAACTACTTTTCTCAAAATATCGAGAGTCTAGTAGTGCACAATTCATCAAGCGATCCAATCTATTCCAGATTCAGATTGTTGGTGGGTTAGTTGGGGTGTTTTGGGGTTGACAAAAATGTACAGTATACCTTACCCACATATGTAGTATAGTGTAATGTTAGGTCCTAATTTAGCAGAGGGCCAGTCTATTGCTCTTATAGTTCAGACTTCTGATTTCTACCAAAAATCTTTCTATAAACCACATCTACCTGATTTAGGATTCTAATCTAGGACATCAAGATCGGACTGACGAACAGATGGACGATTGACGAACCATTTGGTGCAGTAGTTAAGAGCTTAAGCCGCTCCGCCCACTTGGTCGAATAGTCGAGGGTTAGATTCCCGCACGGGACAGATCTTTGTGTGACCCACAATGATTTGTTTCCGTCTAAGTGTTTGTGTGAATGAATTTTCATGTCTGTAAACGCACGCAATGTGGGACTAGTTTTTTGAGAAAAAAAGAAAAAGATCGTTACCCACACTATGCGCTACTCAACCATCGAGGCAAGAACACTGCGCTATGAAGTTGAGAATTTAATTATTTATCCCCATCTTATATTATCTTCTTATTATTTTTTTATGTTTATTAACGTTTTGTTCGTGTAATAAGTTACTTGTTTCCTTAGCTATTACAAAAATAAACTTTATTTTCTTTCCTTTTCTTTTCTTTTTAACCGACTTCAAAAAGGAGGAGGTTCTATGTTTGTTTGTATGTATGCTTTTTTTATGTATATTCACCGATATTTCCGTCAATTGTGGACCGATTTTGATGATTTTTTTTGCAATGGGTTCAGTATAGCTCCAAGGTGGCCCCATTTTAATTTCATTGGCATTGGACCTTGGACTTAGAAGATACACCAGGGAACTCCTTAACGACAAACAATAGGTATGTGTAAATTGAGATATTATGGGTATTACGACAATCCTATAGGTACCCTTCTATAGAACTAAGCGGTATATTAGCCAACTTGAAAAAAGGAGGTTCATAATTCATCCTTTTTTTATAACTCCTTTGCTTATGAACTGATTTTGATGATTCTTTTTGCATTGGGTCCAGTATAGTTTTGAGGTGGTCCTATTTTAATGTTATTGATATTGGACCTTGGACTTTGAAGATACAAGAGGGTACTCCTTAACGGCGAACAGCACGAATGTATAGATACCGTTATTATAGTCATTATATTAATCCTGTAGGTACCTGACTGTACAACTCAGCAAAATAATATAATATCGCTATATAAATAGTACTATATAATTCACTCATCACTTAAAATCGTAAAATAAAAATCTTTTTAAAAAAAAGGTAAACCGACTTCAAAAAGCAAAAAATAAATATTTGAAGTCGGTGCTGTTTGGTGCAGTCGGTTACTTGGCTCGGTTTACCTTTTTTTTTTTAAATATTTTTTCCAACTTCAAAATCACCAACAAAACTACCTACTCAATTTTTTTTTACCTCAAAAATGTCTTTCCCAATATCTAAGAGTATCTCAGAATCTTCAAACGTTCGGGATTCGTCTCGCTTCGTTATACCGTACGTATCGAGTACTTGAGATAAGTCTTTTAACAATGGAGAGAGTTAGTATCCGTTATTCTGCCAACCCATCACACGTCCGGTCGTCGAAATCATGATAACTATTTTTTCTTACGAAGAATGCGATAGATTGGCGTCCGATCGGAGTACGGAATTAAAATGTTATTATCATAATAAGGTGGATAGATTTCTTGAAAGTTGTTTTGTTAATGGACTTTTGCAGATTGAATGGTGTTGAAATTGATGATATTTTTTTTTTGATGGTACTGTGGTTATTTGGCTTATGATTTATTTGTTCTTTTAGATATTGCTTCACACTGTTTAACAACTATTTGTAGATAAGGACTTTCTAGTACTCGAACCTCAGTTGGTCTAATAGAAGTTTTTGATTCTTATAAGAAACAGAATCGATTGACACCAAAAAAGGTTTTTGTGTAAATTGCCCATTTTCTTACTGCCTGTACATTTTTATCAAAATCTGTGAATACAGTTCAAAATGTCGCAAAAAGTTAAGGATAATCTTCTACGACCGTTTTCCTGTATCAACGGTTGAGGTAGCTGTCCTTAATGCCCCGTCTCAAAAATCTACCTGTACACCATTCAAAATCTTCCCATAGTCTCTTTTTTATAAAGGCTATCATTAAATTTACATTCCATCTCTTAAACAATCGATTCAAAAACTGTCCATTAAACAATCAAAGCTTTACATACCTCATACAACCTTACAATTACCTACTTTCCTAACAAAAACAACAAAGAAAGTGCGGCTTACATTTCGCCTTCTCGCCAAATGATTAACACTTAAAGTGCTACGTTTGATCGGCGCAAGCAATCGGCGCGGGCGCAGTGTAATTCATTGAAGTTGTTCGGTGAAATCGCAAGCGCAGAGATGCAGACTATTAGCTTTTATAGTTCTAACAATAGTATGAAAATTATAGCAATTACAAGCCGTTGTAATTATTGGTTTTTAGGGACGAAAAGTAATTGTAGTCTGTTACAGAAGAAACGTGAACTAAAATGACCCTTTACGGATATTGTGTACCTTTATATTGATCTGGATTTATATATCATCACGCCAATCCCTTACGGGATAGGCAGAAAGTACAGAGTTCCAACAGGTTCATTCCTTACATACCTCTCTGGCTTCCTCCACTCTCATAGTTCGTCTAATACTATACATACTTGGGAGCCGGCACTTAAGCCAAAAGGCGTAGCTAGCTATACATAGCGGAGTGCTGATCCCAACGCTGTTACATGGTAGCGAGAGCTGGGTATGTAATAAGGATAACGAAACTAGGAGAAATGGGGTGGAAATGCGAGCTCTGCGGAAGATGTGCGGAGTGAAGCTGACCGACCCTATTTGCAACAGCGTAGTAAAAAAGTGAGTAGTTATGAAAGATAGTATCGGTGTAAAGATGAGAAAGGGCCCGTTGGTTCAGGCATATAGAAAGAATTTCAGAAGAAAGAATGACAATGCGAAAGTGGAAGGATGCAGGTACCGGGAAAGACCTAGACCTAGACCACGACCAAATAGACCAAGTCTTATCTGAAGGACAAGTCAAGAGTCTTCGTAACCGGCGAGCGTGTATGAGCGTGGATTTTAATCATCAAATCCGGTAAATCATAGGTCTAGTTGGCTAGCAAAGCAGTTACGATATTTAAATCTTTGGTAGTCACACTCCATCAGCAACTTTTAATTGATTGGTCCCAAGGAAGAATTAAAGATGTATCGTTTTATTTTTTTCAATATTGAATAGGTTATGCTTTATCACCATCTCGCTTCTCACATCAATTTTAAGAGGACTTTGCCCAACTGTGGGACAATACGGTCGGCTTCCGTATCTTTAAATCATTACCCTACTGGGGCAAGAGGGTAAAATGGACGATAAAATTTACAAAAGAACTGTAAATGAACATCTAACATCCCGTCACGCCTATAATCCCCAAACGCGGGTGGCAGAGGTGTACTGTGTACATCCACTTTTCGCCGAAGATGTTAGTTCCCATGTAATAGGGGGCGAGCTGTCTTTTTACCACGCGCATTGACAGACTCCGGACCGATACAATTTTTCTATCGAAAAATGATTTTTTGTCGGACCTAGGACTTGAACCCAGGACCTCGATTTCGCTACGCGCATTATTCGCCACTAGACCAACGACTGTTATTAACTAGACCGTCTATTATTTCTTTATTTTTTTATAAAAACGTAGCCCTACACTAGGTTTCATTCCTTTGTCGTCGGTGCGTTTAGAAACATGAAAATTCACATACACAAATACCCAGACCGAAATAAATAATTGTGGGTCACACAAAGATTTGCCCAGTGCGGGAATCGAACCCGCGACTATTAGACATAGTGGGTGGAGCGGCTTAAGCTCTTAACAACTGCGCTAAATCGTCCGTCAAGTATTATTTTAATGTACACCATATATTTGAAAATCGGGATAAGTCTAGCGAAGAGGAGATGCAAATCAAATATATTTAAAGCTTTACAACTTGTTCTCCAACGAGTCAACCTTCAGGTTATAAGGTTCAGTTCAAATCGACAGATTTTAGCATTTAATTGAAACTTTAATTGGACGCCGCGAAAGCTGCGCGCGCTGTACAGGGGAACGTTATTTATTGTAAATTAACTTGTACGATCGCGTGGAAAGGTTTTATTAAGACGTTTTACAGTTAAGAGACATTTTAGTCTAGTTGGTACTTTCATATAACATCCCCGAGCGGGTATTGCAGAGGTGTAATGCGTACTTCCAAATTTTGCGAAAATAGTTTGGTCACAATGTCCCAATAGACAAATCCCCAACATCATATCAGTCTATACCATATTGTCCACTGTTTAACATAGGCCTCCCCAATTGCTCTCCAGCGCAGCCAGCCCGATGCCACCTGTATTCAACGACTTCCTGTGGTCCTCACAAGATCGTCGGTCCATCTGGTAGGCGGCCGTCCCACGCTTGTCAATTCGGGGTCTCCACTCTATATAATTCACCATATATTGTTATAAATTAAGGTGGATGCGACGATCGCTATGGCGGTCTTTCGGGAGGAGTCTTAGTCCTAAAATAAATTTCTATCTATCTATCTATAACCTCACGCCAGATCCCTTGCGGGGTAGGCAGAGAGTACAGAGTTCCAACAGGTTCTTTCCTTACATACCTCTCTGGCTTCCTCGACTCTCATAGTTCGTCTCATACACGCTCGCCGGTTACGGAGACTCTTGACTTTTCCATCAGATAAGACTCGGTTTATTTGGTCGTGGTAAGATAGTCTAGGTCTTCCCCGGTACCTGCATCCCTCCACTTTCACATTGTATATCTGTTTTGTCATTCTTCTTAAAATAAACTTCTTTCGGTGAAAGATAGATACTATCGCGATGTTAGGCAAAAGCCTTCTCTCACGAATCGAGGTAAGGAAGATTAGATCACACTTCACCACGAGGACCCACTGCGGATTGGTGGAAGAACTAATAGCGAAAATATAGTAGAGAAATCCAATATAATATTATCTTAAGATAAAGGTACAATTGGCGGTCTTATTGCATAGAGCAATTTCTATCGCTCACAA
The DNA here is from genome assembly GCA_905147815.2 of Phalera bucephala. Lineage (NCBI taxonomy): Eukaryota > Metazoa > Arthropoda > Insecta > Lepidoptera > Notodontidae > Phalera > Phalera bucephala. The sequence continues at coordinate 30,111,550 of LR990618.1, forward strand.
TCCCAAACTCCGAAATGCCATAGAGATTACTCCATCAAAAAAACTCCGAAGCAAATGAAAGCAAATGCAACAATTCTGAGGATAACATTCGCGGATGCGAAGATTCAATGATCGTCGGATATTTGTAACTAGAGATTGGCAAAATGTAATCAGATTAATGATTGCAATTGCATTTTGTAATATTCAATCATGATTCACGGTTAAAACTGTAATCGTAATCATTGAAGATTACAATTGTATTTGTTAATCATTATTACCACATCACGCCTATATTCCCCAAGCGGGGGTGCTTAATCATTAATCTGATTACATTTTGCCCATCACTGCCTGTAACATCCCTGTTATAGATATCGTAAGTAGGTTGATAGATAGTTACATAGATATCGTATTGAACTGCCCAAACAAACATAAACAGTGGCCGGAAGTAATCGCCCACTGCCAAAACATTTTGCGAACGACACAAATTTATCAAGTAACTTTGCCAGTAACTAGAGCAAGCTAGTACAGGAGTTCCAATGGCAAGTTTTGCAATATTGTTTCGTGTGGCCCGTTTTTGATGTTAAAAAGTTTCCATTCATGCAGACGTAGGTGGATACATGGTTGTAAACATTTTTTTGTCTCGGCCACGATCATCTTACTTTCAGCTTTACTAAAGCCTCAAATATGCAGTTACAAGTTAAATTAAGTGTATTTAATACATAGAGTTGTGTGGTTATGTCTTCAGGTTTATTCAATTTCTTTTAACATGGGTACTAACACTTAGTTGCAGAAAACTCACCATTAACAATTCACTACTAAGTTCCTTAATTCAATGTAAGATTTGCCGTTATGTTTTGCAATGTTTTAATGATAGATTAGCAATTTAAACAACATATCTGCAACTGGGCCTTAATATGAAATGGTTTTGAAAACTCTTCACACCCTTTTAAGTGTTAATAGGTACGTTTGATCTACTGAGTTTAATCATGAATTCTGTGTCTATTTTTGATTTTGCTCCCTATTACATTGAGGCCTATATCGTGGGCGAAAAGTGTGTTTAACACTCGCTACGGAAATATAGGCGTAACGGTGTTTTTTTATCCAGCTATTTATATCATCTCTCCAGACCCCTTGCGGGGTTTTATTCCCGCCCGCTCCACCATTTTGATCCCAGTTGCTCCACGGATAAAGTTAATAGTAATTATAATTTATAAAATCTTTCCCATGGGCTCCAAAAGCTAATATTTATTACATTTTTATCAAATCTCTACTTTTCATACCGTTTTTCCCAAGGGCTCCACAGATTTTTATTATATATAAATGTACATACTATTTCCCTTCTGATGACGATACATAGGCGTTATTGTTGGACCCGGTGCGAAAACATTTTTGAATGTCTAGCAAATATTTTGGGGCGGTAGGAAATAAAAAAGGTTGATATGGCTTTATTAATGATTTTATAATAAAAATGTATGGAGCTGCTGGGAATGAATGTATAGAAAAATGAATTTCAGAGAACAATAAATTTAGTGCGCATAGAAATGACTCCTTGCGGGGTAGACAGAGAGCAATTTCTTATTTTTTAATCAAGAAACTTTGTCGGTAACTAGAGCGGACTTTTGAAGTTTCAATGGCAGTTTCGCAATAGTGTTTGCAGACACGCCGGCGTGTTTGACGCAAGTTTTCATTGATACTGGCGTGGGCGGACTCGACCGGTGTCCACTCCATTCATGCATTGGGCAAGATCTGCCCACGCAATAACGGCGCGGATTAAAGAAGGTGCACAGCTATTAAGTTTCGATGTTTAATTATGTACTTGCAGTTCTCAGTTTGGTTAGGTAGCATGAAGTGGAATATGTTTACTTAATGACTGCCTCGTTGGTCTAGTTGCGAATAATGTGCTTTGCGAACACGAAATCCTGGGTTCAAATGTAGTTTATCTATCGAAAAATTCCCAACATCAATCGGAGTCTGGAATTGTGTCCGGTATATGGCAATAGGGTCGCCCCTTATTACATGGGAACTAACATCGTCGGCAAAAAGTGGGTGTACACAGTACACTTCTGCCACTCCCGCTTGGGAAATATAGACGTGACGGTTTAAAATTCATAAACTTCCAAACTGAGACAATCATTTTTTCTGAGTCACGCAAAGATTTGTCCTATGTACAGTAGTAGTTGTCCCCGTAACTTCGTTCGCGTTATTTCAGGCGTGTATTTCACATCCTTAAGTTTTTTGAGACAAAAAGTAGCCTATATCCTTGCCCTGGATAAAATCTATTTCCTTGCTGAATTTGATCAAAAACTATTTAGCGGTTTAGGCGTGAATAGATAACAGACAAACAGACAGAGTTACTTTCGAATTAATAATACTACTTACTCACTCCATTGGCTCAGCGCCCCAAAGTGAGTCTTGGCCTCCGAAACGAGATTCCGCCACTTCTCACGATTCCCTGCCAGTCCTAGGCTTGGAGCTCACGCAGATCGGCCGATTGGTTGGCCCAGATAGGCCTTCTTTATACTACGGTTTTCTCTCGTATAATTTAATAATAAAATAGACAAACACTGTTATACCTTTTTTAGCCTTTTTACCGAGTACCTTCTATACACTGTCATACCTACCGTAGTTTTTTTATATATAATTATTTTCATCAGATCCTTTCTATGGTCCGTCTTCGGACATAGGCCTCCTCCAAAACCTTCCAAGTCACTCTGCCTCGTGCAACTTGCATCCAATTTAGACCAGCGTGTTATCAGATGTTGTTAACCCATCTTTCAGGTGGCCGGCCTCTGTCCCGCGTGGTCTCTCTTGGTCTCCATTCTAGAACCTTTCTGGTCCATCGTTCTTGTTTCATTTGCGCATTTCATTTCGTGGTTAATTTTTTTTTAATATAAGCTTACTTTAATTACATTAATGATATATATTCTTAAATTGTCTGATTTTGACGTTGCCAATTTGCTTTATTTTTATTGTCATATTTTTAGACTCCTAAATACTTTTTTTCTTGTTATTTTGTATTCTGACATCCACATATTGTTATTGTCTTAGTATTTTTCTGATTCACTGCTCATAATCATGCTTTCGCTTGCTTCTTGCTTTGTCTATAATGGATGTAAATACTAGTCTAGTGTTTCCCTGAAATAAAATAACGACATGTTTGCATTGTTGATATATCTAATAAAAAAATACCTATATTCTCCAAGCGGGGGTCGCCGAGATGTACTATCTAGAAACAAATTCGCCTACGAGGGCAAGGGTCAATAACCGCTAGACGCTTTTTTTATTAAAAAGGTCCCAATGTTCTTGGAAGCAAGTTTTCATATTCTATTATTCATTCTACTATTCATATTCGACATTTCTCAATAATAAAACTACACTTTCTGGAACCTAGGATTCAAACCCAAGACCTCGTGATCATCATCGTAGCCGCCGCCTACTACGAACCTAACTCCCCTCCTATCAGCCGCTACCGCTGATTGCGGCATGATCACACCGACCCTCCCGATGCCTTTACATCCCTTCTTTCGGATACAGATACCGCTCACAGGATTAGGCACCGACCTCACCGGTGAGGTCTAAGGATCCCTTGCCCGCCGGCCAGTGCAGAGCACCACGGCGAGACACCTAGTATACGCCCTCCACATAGCGACTGCCCAAGCCGAGGCCGTTCCTCCTTGAGGCGCCCTTGAGCTAGTTGCCCCCTTGCCCTTCTGGCTCGAGCTTAGTAGTTTCGCGCTCGCCCTCTTGTCCGGTGAAGCTGTAAAGGCCTCGCGGCCCACAGCGTAGATTATTCACACACACACACACACACACACACACACACACAAATGCACTATGCACCAACGAGGTAGCCTATACAAGGTAAAACTCTTTGATAAACGAAATCTCTGGTTTCCATAGGTAATTCCACAAATACATTAATTATAAGCTTTTAATTATAAATTAATATGTGCAGAATGTTTTTATCTACACATTAGATAATTATGGAAGATACGTTTCCTGTTTATCGACCAGAGAATTGATGTAAGCTCAGACATTTATAATTGAAGCTTTAATCATAATTATTTGCATCGAAAGAAAAGTTGTTTCGTTATAATATCGCGAAAGCGAGTAGGTATGAAAGATAGTATCGGTGTAAAGATGAGAAAGAGCATGCTCCGTTGGTTCGGGCATATAGAAAGAAGGCCAGATGAAAGAATGACAAAACAGATATACAATGCGAAAGTGGAAGGATGTAAGTACCGGGGAAGACCTAGATTATTTACCGTGACCAAATACACCGAGACTTATCTGAAGTACAAGTCAAGTGTCTCTGTAACCGGCAAGCGTGTATGAAACGAACTATGAGAGTGATGGAAGCCAGAGAGGTATGTAAGGAAAGAACCTGTTGCAACTCTGTACTCTCTGCCTACCCCGCAAGGGAACTGGGGTGATGATATAGATAGATAGATTATTAAAAAATCCGGTATGCTCGATGTAATGGTAATAGGCGTGCCCCCATTGCATGGCCGGTGAAAAGTGGGTGTAAATAGTTCACCTCTGCCACCCACAGTTCAGGAATATAGGCGTGACGGTGATTACGTTTATCTTTTTATTTACCTCTGTAACTAATCACAGATATCAACTACTCACTTTACGAAACATCGTCGGGCTAATTAAACGTTAATTACATGGAAATATTGCGTTGGCTACGCAATCTGTCTGTACAGATCTTTGGATCTTTTTTTTTCAAGTAATACGACACGATGGTATCGCCTACGATCGCAGACAGCTGACGTTAGGGTGGGTTCACACTACGCTGACGCCGAAACAGACGTTAAAAAAAAAAGAAAAAAGGTTATTTTAATTTGATTTTTTATCTATATATTTATTTCATCACAACAGATCCCCTGCAGGGTAGGCAGAGAGTACACAGTTCCAACAGGTTTTTTCCTTACCTACCTCTAATTTAATTTTCTATCTCTTTCTATCTATATCATCACGCCAGATCCTTTGCGGGGTAGGCAGAGAGAACAGAGTTCTAACAGGTTCTTTCCTTACATACCTCTGATTTCCTTACATAATTTGATTTTAATCGGGAAAATTTTAAACACGCAACACCGTCCACTAGCGGGATGGCAGAGGTGTATTGTGTACACTCACTTTTCGCCGACGATTTTAGGTAATATCTAATACGGTGCGAAAGTTTAATATTACTTAAAGAAAAAGGATTGCCATTAGAACATGATTCGAGCTAAATCAGCATGGCTAGCTCAGGCGGCGCGACAAGATACATGAATATTGTGTCGCCCTGATGATTGATCCGACCGATTTCGGCCATGGCGACCACTTTAAAGACCCCTAGTCAGAGTAATGCCGCTGATGCGCTCGAAGATGGCTTATGTAGCCTATCTTCGCGGCGAAACTCCGTGCACATTGAGGGCACGTAAGTACGCCGTTCTCATAGTTGTATGATATGGCAGCAGGTGGGCGGGCCTTTAACTGATTGCGTTTGGCGTCAAGGTCAGCTTTACGCTGAGCCTCGAACTCGTGTACTTGGCTGTTCACCATCCTGCGCCATTCTGGCCGCTGTGCTGCCAAACGTTCCCAACGAGAGGGCTCTATGTTGCATCTCTTCATATGTCGCTTTTGGACATCCTTGTACCGGAGGAGGGGACCGCCATGATTCCGCTTGCCCTTCTCCAGTTCAGAGTAGAAGATGCGCTTCGCCACTCTTTCCTCCGCCATACGAGATACGTGACCGCACCACCGAAGCTGTCGACGCATTAAATAGGCCTCAATGCCACCAACATTGGCTCGTCGCAGAACTTCGGTATTTCGCACTCTATCGGACCATCTGATCCTCATGATGGTACGGAGGCATTTAAGGTGGAAGCGATCCAGAGTGCGAATGTGGCGGCGGTATACACACCACGTCTCAGAGGAGTATAGGAGGTTTGGCAGCACGATTGCCATATACACCGATATCTTAGTGGGCAACTTAAGGTTATGCGAGCAGAAGACCTTGGTACATAGCTTGCCGAATGCCGCAGCTGCGGTACCCACCCTGCTATTGATCTCAGCATCAAGGTCACACTTGGATGTTACAGTGTTCCCCAGATAGCGAAATCTATCCACCTGCTTTAGCACATCCTCACCAAGTTTTATGGTCAGTGTCTCGTGACCGTGCATGTCCAGGGACATCACCTCCGTCTTATTGACACTGATCTTTAAGCCAAACTTACGGCAGGCTTGGTGGAATGCGGACATCAGCTGTTGCAGGCCGTCTAGGGATTCTGATAGGAAGCACAAGTCATCAGCATACATGATCTCAGTGATCAGTGCGTAAGAGACTTTAGTGCGAGCCTTAAGTCTAGCCAAGTTGAAAAGGCTGCCGTCTGTGCGGAAACGGATGCGGACTCCCTGAGAAACAGTGTGTAAGACCTCTCTAACTACCACCGCAAAGTATAAGGCGAACAGAGTAGGCGCTAAGACACATCCTTGCTTCACCCCACAGGTAACGGGGAAGAAGTCTGTCTGTTCACCGTCTACGGCAACGCAGCATTGCATGTCGTCATGCAGGAGTCTAAGAAGTCTCACAAACTTTTCCGTGCACCCGAGCTTACCTAGCACCAACCATAGAGCTTCCCGAGGCACGCTATCGAAAGCCTTCTCCAGGTCAACAAAGCAAAGGTACAGCTGACAGCCCTGTTCCCTGCTCTTTTCTTGCAGTTGACGCACAGAGAATATAGCTTCGCATGTGCCTCGGTCCGGTCGGAAGCCAAACTGGGTTTCAGGCAGAATCTTTTCAGACAAGTTCTTTAGGCGGTTTAAGAGAACTCTAGCAAAGACCTTTCCGGGGGCTGAAAGGAGCGAAATACCGCGGTAGGAGTTGCAGTCAGATCGGTCACCCTTGTGCTTGTAAAGAGCACTTATGCGCGATACTTTAAAGGTATCCGGAACGCGCTCCTCCTCCCACATGCGAACAAATAGTTCCCACACTAACGTGTGCAACTCCTCTCCTCCGTATCTTATCAGCTCTCCTGGTATAAGGTCAATGCCAGCCGCCCGTTTGTTTTGTTGCTGTCTGATGGCAGTAACAACCTCGTCACGCAATAGAGTCTCGTCCAGCTCAAAGGCGATAGGGAGCTGAGGCATTAAACCGATACTTTGCAGATCAGCTGATCGATCCACATTTAGCAGAATGTTGAAGTGCTCCGCCCAGCGGTTTAGTATATCCTCCTTGCTTGTCAACATGTGACTACCGTCTAGAGACCTTAAAGGCACCCGAGCTTGGTAGGATGAACCAATCAGCTTACGTACCTCACTGTAGAACTCACCCAGCTGGTTTGTGTCAATGAGCCATTGCATGTGACTAGCTTTGTCCTGCCACCACTTGTCTTTCATATGTCGAGACAGCTTGCGCAATTCGAGGTCACTAGCTTTAACAACCGCAACGCTTCCTCTCTGCCTTTTGTGCTGTCGCAGGAGATCTCGGTGTTTGTCGAATGCTGCCCGCAGGGTTTCATCATTTCCATCGAACCAGTCTTCGTTGCGACGGATTTTTTTACCCAGTACAGTTGAAGCGGTATCCATGATATGAGATGACATAGTTCCCCAGGCAGCATCAACATCACCTACCTCATTAGCTGGCATCAGCTTTTCAGACAGGGCTTCAGCGTATTTCTCCCTGACCGCGATATCTTCTAGCTTATCCAAGTTCAAAGAAGCAAGCTTTTTTATAAGAGATCTACGCGGGCGACGGAGGCGGATTCGTAGCTTAGTGACAATAAGTCGGTGGTCAGACCAGCAGTGCGCACCACGCATCACGCGGGTGACCTGTACTTGGCTGAAATCTTTTTGTCTCACGATAGCATAGTCAATCAAATGCCAATGCTTAGATCTTGGGTGCATCCATGTTGTCTTGTACTTGGCGGCAAGTCTAAACATAGTGTTCGTAATTGCCAGACCGTATTGAGCACAAAGACTGAGCAGCAACTGACCATTGCTGTTCATGTTGCCAACTCCATGTCTACCCAGAACTCCAGGCCAAGCCTCATAGTCCCGTCCAACCCTGGCATTGAAATCGCCCAGCAATAAAACCTGCTCCCTGGCGTTGAAGCTATCGAGGCAATGTGTCACTTCCTCATAGAACTTTTCCTTGATGTCATCAGACTTGTCTAACGTTGGAGCATAGACACTGATGACATTAAGGTAGTTGTCTTTGTCCAGGTGAAGGCGCAGTGTGGTTACGCGGTCTGAGATATGTACAGGGTACTCCTCTAAATGCTTTGCTAAGTGATTCTTGATGGCAAAACCTACCCCTGATCGTCGAGTTTCGGAGGCAGCGGTACCTTTCCAGAAGAAAGTGTAGCCGCCACCTGCTTCCACCAGCTCTCCTTCATCGGGGAGATGTGTTTCGCTGAGAGCAGCCACATCCACGTTATAGCGATGAAGTTCCCGAGCTACTATGGCGGTCTTACGTTCGGGGCAGGCGTTGACATCTCGATCAAGAAGCGTTCTCACGTTCCACGCGCCGAATGTCATAACAGGTGTTCTTTTTAAATTTCCTTTGCGGCGTCGACCACGATTTAAATGATGCGATGATAGCCGCGGTTACTACCATCTGCCATGTCGGGACGAGCATTTTTTAGGGCACCTTTTCTAGCCCCCTCCCCAGCTGAGCGGGGAAAGCAGTGCCTCCCTAAACAGGGCTGCTTTGACATCCCAAGTGCTGCCGAGCCCGTGCTGTCGTCCCAAATGTGCAGCTCGGAAACGACCACGGCGTGTTCTCACGCCCCCGGGACCGCCTGCGTGCAGATATCAGACAAAGCCTAGTTTGCATCAGGCTAGACCTCTCTACTTCTACCCATCGCCACAGGACTTTTGCGTACTCGGAGTTCAGTAACGGAAGCGGTCAGATGCGCAGGAAATATTAAGGTGCACAAGTATACGCGCGAGACACAGGTGCACATACTCATCCTTATCCTTCTGGGCCCAGTGGAACGGAGACCGTTACGACCGGAGAAGGACTCAGACAGACGGAGCAGTATCACGGTGAGAAAGATACAAGGAGTCAGTATTTTCTCACACTCCCTTAATCGCCTTCTACGATACCCACGGGAAGATATGGGGTGGCGCTATTCTGCTCTGCCGGCACCACACGGCTAAGCATAAGATAAACGAGTCTTATGTGATAGCATGCCGTGTCAATAATTTGACACTAAAAGCTCGTTTAAACAAAACAATTCTTGCAATAATAATAAAATTTGAAAATATACGCAGTTCAAAATAGTTTTCACGTCAAGTTTTATACGACTCGAGTTATGGGTCAACAAAATTTTGTCCTGCGAGAAAAGTCTTACTTGCTGGCACTAGTCCTAGTCCTGTTGGACTAATACAAGTGGATTTGCTTATTAATTTGTTTATATTGAACAATGTATTTAACAGATCATAGATAGTAAACGTAAAACTTAAACAAACTACTTAATCACTATACTATTGAGCTGTCAATTTGCCAAATCCTATTAAGTGGACAGTTCCTTAACAAAACCTGCCGCTACAATATTAATGGTAATCGAAATACTCATAACAGCGTTGTGTAAACCCAACTTTAAATGCGTATTCGAATATATAACTAATTGATGTCTGTTAGTTTATTTAAAATTCATTCACGCATCGACGCATTAAATGTGTGTGTTGTATGTTGATTTTTATAGCTTTCGAATTGAGGTATTTGAATGGTTTAGATTACTCGTATTTGTGTCCCCGAATGGTAAAAAAAACCTAGTGGGGATGTTAAAATCGGTTTTCATTGTACTAGAACAACCATGGATATTTTATTTGTATTCAAAGTGACAGTTCGATAAACAGCCCTAAAAATAAAAGCACAAGTATAATGCTACAAGGATATTTGGCCTGTAGATGACATTGATAGTGGGACGGTCATGAGTGAGTGACATCTCACTTGATGACAGCATTAGTTACAATTTTGGCCGCGACTCACAAAATTCCAGTATAAATGTATAGTTGTTGACTTATTGCGATCCAAACATAGCTTACACAAGGAGGCATTAAAATGCTTGTTTTTTGAAAAAACTACCCTAATTAAAAAGATCTTAGGATCATTAATATTTTAAAACTAATTTCTTCACTTGGCAGCTACTATTAGGAATGGATGTGTAAGTCCAAATGGTGCCGTTTTTGGCTCTCATTGTTTGTTACCCGTAATTCGTAATAGTCGATTAAAATTATATCGATGAGGCTGGCCATACATTGTTAGAAATTTCCGGTAAGTTCCGTCATAGTAAAAGTTGTTCATTTAGATACGATCACGAACTTGCTCCAGTAATTAGAGCGTAGGCCGCCGCGCCCACTGGATCGAGTAGTCGCAAGTTTGATTCTCGCAAGGGACAAATTGTTATTTGGACGATTTAGCGCAGTGGCTAAGAGTTTAAGCCGCTCCACCCATTGTGTCTAATAGTCGCGGGTTCGATTCCCGCACGGGACAAATCTTTGTGTGATCCACAATTTGTGTATGTGAATTTTCATGTTTGTAAACGCACCCATGACACAGGAATAACTCCAAGTGTGGGGCAAAGTTTAAAAAAAAAAATTCCACCTGAGCATCGTGTTTGTGAATATTAATGGTAAAAAACTGACTCACGGCGCGGGAATGGAGTAAATTTTTAAGCAAATGCGTAAAATATGTAAAAAATGTGTAAAAAATTACGTGTCAGACTTTGTATATTCACATGCCATAATATTGTACGAACTATACACACATAAAAACAGACGCAGTACATTTCACACAAATAAAATGACAATCGCTTTCAATCATGGGGTAATAAAGAAGTCATCTTCCATACATTTTTTTGGTCCAGACGTGCTTTAATTTGTTACACTGTGCTTTTTTGACGTTTATTACTGTTTGATAACTTGTTTTGGGTTACTTTTTTTATTTTCTACTTCGAAATCTAAAAAATACTAGGTCATAGTATGTTTGCTATTTATAAAATTAAAAAAAAAAAACAAGTAGACATTTATTCTACATTAAGAGGGTAGGTTGCTCCGCTCACTAAATCGAGTTTTAGCGAGTTCTATCATGTATAGAAATATGGGAGATATTTATGTATGAACCAAAAACATTTGTGTCGGACTGAGTGAAATTAGTTCCGTGCATAAGACCGTTTTTAAAAATTAGAACAGGAGAATACCTACACCATTTTACAGTTCTATGATCCTTATTTACATTTATGAATGTTTACTTAAGAAACTTGTTTTGTTTAATATGTAACATTATTTTTCTACAAACCTGCATAATATAACAATTATTTTATAGTTAATTACTTCAAAATGTACATAAATTAACATTATAATATTATACGTACTATATTGTTATATGGTATACTCACAATGTTATTATTTTATGCAGGTTTTTTTGTGTTTTGTACTACTGTGCATCAAAAATAAAATGTCATAATACCAACCTTCACTATAAACCTATCAATTATTTCACAAGTCCCCTAGCCACGCAAGCACCGTCCAATACAGTTCAAGTCCATTGCCATTCGAATAGCCACGGTCTAACGTTTCTATTAGCCGGTGCCCCATTGTCTGCGGTCCCTTGGTGCGAAACCAGTTATAGAAATAGGCCATTGTTCTGCGAATATCTTAATCCTTTCCTTTTGTTACGATTTCGATCAGAAACGGTACATTTTGACATTTGAAAAGAGAAATTGCGTAATGTTTTTTGGCCTGTTTTATGCAAATTCTGGGCCAGTGGGTTTTCGAAAGATATTTTTTTCTGTGAAACTTTTTATAGGTTGTAAAGTTTTTTTTTTAAGTATATTAATACAGGCTAGGGGCGCAATATCTGGGAGTAGGAAGTAAATAATTTCTCATTCTCAATCATTATTTTTCTAACTACTTTTAGAATGTAACATTCAATAACAACTACAAGAATAATAGTAAGAAATTAATATATTAATAAAAGTTTTTAAGTGATATTACTTAACGTTGTTATACTTATACCATTAATTTTAACAACTATAATGGCTTTGGTACATACCCGACGAGGCGGGACGGCGACGCGACGTAATGAGACATTGAACATTGTTGAATGTATTGAACAAAACAGGAGATGACACATAGACCGACGTGGCGCGTTGGTTGCCGTCACGCCAAGCCGTGTGTCATCTCCAGTGTAGTTCAGCAGGCTAGCACGGGCGAAGATTTTTCTCGGGACAAAATTTTGTCATCCTGCGATTCGAGTCTTGTTCGCAAGTTAAAATAGTCTTATCTATACGTCAATACAATAATTTTACGACTAGAAAACTCGTTTCTTTTATTTTAATGAAACGAGTTTTCTCATGTCAAACTTTTGACACGGCATGGCATGCCATGCCAAAAGCTAGCACATAAGACAAATGATTATCTTGGGCTTGCGCTACAAAATATGTGACTTAAGTATGTTTTTTCGCGCCGCCTGGGCTAGCCTTTCAGTACATTACAACTACCCATTTTATATCGGCGTCGCGTCACCATCCCGTCCCGTTGGATATGTGCCCAAGCTTCGCAATATACATCGATATGTAAACATGTAATAACTTAATTGCACTTTCTCTGCAATATCCTACTTAACTGATACAACTTATTATAATAATTTACATAAGTATAACTTATTAATTTTAGTGTTTCAGTTGTAGTTTTGTTTTATCGTGCACTTAAAACACGAGTAACTATAAAGTAATATTAACTTCGAGAGGTATTTTGAGTGAAAGTTTGTGCTTTCGGCTTCTTTATGTTATGCTGTTTAAGATACTTTAGATTTTCTTATTAATAAATAATTATACAAGGTGTAATATAATAAACGCAAGGCCTGAAAGTAGTTTGTTGTAAATCGATAGCTGAATTGATTCCAATAATTATTAATGTACCTTACATTTGTTTTAAATTTGTTTTAAACTTAGTTTATTATTGATTCCAAGCAATACGGAGGTTTCAAATGCATTACTAAATTTATCAATACTACTTAATAGTTTGACTGCTAATTAGGGTATAAAAGTGCCTAAAAAGGGGTACAAGAATTTTTTTTTTTTAAATTGAATAATTTGGCTTTCGTATTGAATTTGTGGAGCACCGTCATGCCTATATTCCCCAGAGGGGGTGGCAGACTGAGTACACCCACGTTTCGGCGACGATGTTAGGTCCCATGTAATAGGGGGCGAGCCTATTGCCATATATCGGGCACAATTCCAGACTCCGAACTCATACTGGGAATTTTTCGTTAGAAAAACTACATTTGTCCGACCTAGGATTTGAACCCAGGACCTCGTGATCACAAAGCGATGCGCTTTGCAATCAGACCAACGAGGCAGTGCAATTTGTGGAGCAATTATCTAAACGGTGTGTCTGCGGTCTTGCGTTATTTACGATACAACTTGTATATCTATTCAATTTACTTAATGACTCGTTGGTCTAGGATGCATAGTGCTTGTAGCGATCATGAGGTCCTCAGTTCGAATACTAGGTCGAAAATGTATCAGTCTGAAATGCCCGGTATAATTGCGATAGGCTCGCGCCCTATTACATAAAGATTGAGTAAGGGTACACAGTATACCACTTCCACCCTCGCTAAGGTCGTAGAGGCGCGACAGTGATTTTTTAATGATTTGAGTGTAAAGTACAGTCCTCGCAAGGCTTTTTCCTTTTGACACGCGCCCGCGCATACGGTTAAATAACGATTGACATTTGGAACAAGAACGGCGCGGTGGTGTCGTAACGGTAATACCAGTACTCGTTTAACTATTGACGTGTTATTTCGATTATGTTGTAATACACACGAATGGTTGGTTGTTCATTCATGATTTTATCTATATATCTATATCATTACGCCCTATACAGACACTGGATCGAAAATTCCCGGATGCGATTCCCGAACGAGAAAAATCTTTACGAGGCTTATATTTTCTTTTTCGTTCTGGGTGTTTGTGTTTAGCAGTGATAGCCTAGTGATTAAACCGTTGGACTGCAACGTCAAAGGTGTCTGGTTCAGGTCGAAAGCATGTGCGTATTATAAATGAACTATCACTTGCTTTGAGTCCCTCGAAGGTGTGTGAAGTTCGCCAACCCGCACTGGGCCAGCGTGGTCGACTATGGCCTAAACCCTCTTAGTTTGAGGGGAGGCCCGTGCCTAACAGTGAGACAGTTTCTTAACAGGGCTAATATAATAAAAAAGTGTTTGTGTATGTGAATTTCATGTTTGCGAACCCACCCACGATACAGGAACAATTCCTAGTGAGGGGCTACGTTATTATAAAAAGGTTGGAAATAATTGCTCATTCATGATCTTATCTCTACATCCTCACACCTTATACCAACCAATTATAGAAACTTGTCATTTTTCTGCGAATATCCTAATCTTTTCTTTTTGTTGCGATTCGAGCAGAAATTGTCCACTTTGAGGTTTGAAAAAAGTAATTGCGTAATATAAGTTTTTGGCCAGTCTTATGCAAGCTTTGGACTAGTAGGGTTTGTCAGCAATATTTATGCCTCAAGCGAGTGTGGCAGATGTTAAAACATGAATTTACAAGAATAACGGTAACTAATTATGTATTGGGTTCGTATCCTAGTAAATAGCGTGCTTTTTCTATACAAAACAATTTAAATCGCTATCCGGAGACTATAATTGTGTCCGATGTAATCAACACGGTCGCTCCCATGGGTACCTAAAGTTGTCGGCGATATTTAGGTGTACTCAGTACACCTTAGCCAGAGCCTAAGATGTACTGTGTGCTTGGGGAATAAGTGACGGTGGATTTTTAAAACTATGATGAACGGTCATTAAATTATTATCATCATCATCATCTCAGCCTATACTGGTCCTCTGCTGAACATAGGCTTCGCTCGCCAGCGCAACTGGTTCGATGCCACCTGCATCCAACGACTTCCTGTGATCCTCACAAGATCTTCGGTCCACCTGGTAGGCGGTCGTCCCACGCTGCGCTTGCCAATAAGTGGTCTCCACTCCAGAATCTTTCTGCCCCATCGCCCGTCCGATCTTTGCGCTATGAGGCCCGCCCATTACCACTTCAGCTGACTAATCCTATGGGCTATGTCGGAGACCTTGGTGCTTCTACAAATCTCCTCATTCCTGTTTCGATCACGTAGATCGTCGTAAATTATATTGCACAATATTATCAATTTTATACAATTAACAGCTCTACACAGATCTTATCACTTATGATGTTATTTAATACCTACATTATGTTAATTAAGTATTTTGCTGCCTACTCTACTGTGTGTGGTCTATTTACAAAACCGCAGATCAAAAAAACTCAGCTTTATAGTTTTAGTGATAACAAAATGACCTAGAAGTTTATTATGTCTAAATTCCCAAAAAAATATATTATTTCCAGAATTAGCGATAACAAAAATTAAGTTCGGTGATAAATTCATTCATAAAATATTTGGGGATATCGTTATTTAGATATTATTTGTATCAATTTTTAAGTGTTATCATTATTATAACAGTTTTTCGGTCATCAAGTTTTGACATGTTTTGTGAATAGTTATAATATATGATGGCATTACTTTGTACTCTAAATATTAGAAAAGTCTATACACGTTGTGGCATCCCCAATTTTATTTGCAACTTCATTTTGTGTAGATTTAATCTATCTATCTATCTATATCATCACGCCAGCTCCCTCGCGGGGTAGGCAAGAGTACAGAGTTCCAACAGGTTCTTTCCTTACATACCTCTCTGGCTTCCTCCACTCTCATAGTTCGTCTCATACACACTCGCCGGTTACGGAGACTCTTAACTTGCCCTTCAGATAAGACAGATTGATGATTTAATCATTTACTAATCCTATGGGCTATGTCGGAGACCTCGGTTCTTCTGCAAATCTCCTCATTCCTGATTCGATCACGTAGGGAAACGCCGAGCATGGCTTGCTGAGCAATGATTATTAAGTTGAAGTGGCAATGGGCGGGCCACACGCGAAAATCGGACGGGCGTTAGGGTAGAAAGGTTCTAGATTGGAGACCACGTACTGGCAAGTGCAGTGTGGGACGGCCGTCTACCAGGTGAACCGACGATTTTGTGAGGAACGCAGGAAGTCGTTGGATGCAGGTGGCATCGGACCGGCTGCGCTTGAGAGCTATTGGGGAAGCCTATATTCAGCTGTGGACAAGTATAGGCTGAGATGATGATGATGATAATGATGAATCATTTAGGACTGCTTTGTTGGTGTAATGCTGTATAGTACATAGCGCTGACAAGGTCCTGGATTCGAATCCTAGATCAGACGAAGTGTGTTTTCTATCAAAATAATTCCAGTAGCAGCTGGTAGAATTGTGTTCGGTATAATAGGAATAGGCTCGCCTCCTTGGCTATATGACATTGGAACCCATCATCTTCGGCGATATGTAAGTGTACACAGTACACCTCCGCTACCCCGCTTATTCGCGGTGTTTATCGTTTTTCTAGTAAAGGTACTATTTGTAATTTTCATTAAGCGATTTCGTATTTTATGATGCAAGTGCTTAATTAATTATACAATCAATCATAACAAGGTTGCGCCTCTATCTATTTAACCCTTATCATAAACGCCCACTTACGGGAGAGAATGTTATCCGTATCCTTTTAATGTGGTTCGAATGCCGAAATTTACTTAAAATTAAAAATTAATAAATATTTCAATATTAGCGCTCGTAGCGCTGTGCGACCGCGGTGTTCTTACCGATCACCAAGGTTAAGCAGCGTTCGACTCGGTCGGCCTGAGATGGGTGACCATTTCTGGCATTTCATATTCGAGCGTCTCCGTGCTTCGGAAGGCACGTTAAGCCGTTGGTCCCGGTTACCACTTAATGTGGTAGTCGTTAAGCCGAGTTGGAAGCCTTAAAGGTGGCTTGATAAGTTCCAACAGCAGGTGGCCACAAACCTGCCTCCACCAATCCGCACTGGGTCCGCGTGGTGGAGTATGACCCAATCTCTCTCACCTCGATTTGTGAGAGAAGGCCTTTGCCCAGCAGTGGGCAGTATAGGCTGATATTATTATATAAAGTATGTCATTAAGAAGAAATCCACATTTTCTCTTGAGTTGAGATTAGTTACAAATGAATAAGCGCGATCTTAACATGACTCATATATCGTCGACACACATAACTGCACACCTATGATTCATTCGTTGATTGCTTATGCAATAGTGTCACCAATGACAAGTTCGTTAGAATATTGATAACAATACGTCATCTTTGAATTTGATTCCTTCACCAATACGCATTAGGTCCTCACCTAGATTAGTAGGACCTTTGCTGAGAAATAGGATAGTATGCACTGATTTATAGGACTTAAAGATTCATCAATAAAACAAAATATCAGGTGTAATAGGTCATAGTGCATCTGGCAATCACGAGGTCCTGGGCTCGAGTACAGATGAAAAGTGGTTTTCTTATCGAAAAAATCTCAGCGTCAATCGGGAATCTGTAATTGCAACTCACCACTTATTACTTAAGAACCTAACATCGTTAGCACAAAACAGCACTCATCTACTGCATCTCTTGGGAATTAAGGCATAACGGTTTTTGTTTTTTTTTTCTCGTTTCTTCTTCTTTTTCATGTTCCTTTTTTTCTCACAATCGGTCTGAAAAAAATACCTAACACGACGACAAAAGTCATTACCCCACGTCAAATCTTCCCAGGATTATATCAACCATTAAAACCATGATATAAAAAGCAGCCATCTGTACAAACAACAGATCGGCCACTTGACTCCCGCAGTTGACACGTATGAACCTGTACAGGCAATTTCTGGGCCATCGAACTCTGCGGTTTAGGAAACAAATGTGTAAACGTTCGTAAAAACTATTCAAACAAAAGCACTAAAAACGCTATTGTAGTTAATAACAATGACATGAAAGATTTTGAAGTAATACCACGTAGTTACGGGGTATTTATTTGCATTATAAAATAATTGGAAGCAATTGAAGAGGCCATTGCTTTTTAGTGTTGATACACTTAAATATGTTTTATAAATAGACATGTTGTGTACTGATTTAACACTTATAGAAAATGCATAAAGTGCACGGTCGGTTTACTCGTAGAATAGAATTTATTGCCTATTAAAACCACGGAAGGAAATGAAACAGACAAGATAGCCGTCAAGATTCAAGCAACCAACAATCTAATACTAGACATAGACTAATAACTAACTGGTAAAATAAAAATAATTGATGCTATAAAAACCACCGTCACGTCTAGGTATACTCCCCGAGCTTGGGTGATAGGGGTGTACTGTGTACACCCACTTATCGCTGACGGCTTTACATCCCGGGATAATAATAAAAAGCGAGTCTATTGTCATTAAACCGGGCACAATTCTACACTCTGGACTGACATTGAAAACTTTATGAATGAAAAACCCGCAATTTATTTGACCTGGGATTTGAAACCAGAACTTCGAAGTTACCAGATGCACTACATCCGAATATATCAGATCAATGAGGCAGAGTAAAATATAACAATAAAAATAGAAAACGATGCTACAGAGAATAAAATAACTAAACTAAAAATAGTAGATACAAATAAAATACAAGAAGACAAAACATCTGTTGAAATATATCAAGCAATTACTCACACGCGGCTTACTAATACACAAGGAGACGAAACAAAAAGTAAACAAAATTCCATAGGAATTCAAATAAAAGCCCATGTGATACTAACAGACTTCCCTCTTGTGAACACGTGGCGCCAGACAGGAAGGAAGCGTTAATTTGAGCCGATGTCAATGGTGGGGTCTCTTTTTTAGAACGAATAAAGTCCTTGTTAATGATAGTCACATTTTTATGAACTATTTAGAAATGGTTTTATTAGAAATATGTCCGTTACCTTTGAGATGATATTGTGTGTGTATGTTGTTGTTATATTTATAACACTATGTAGGACTTTATAATATTTTATAATAACTTAAAAGTGTTGATGTTAGAACGAATTTTAAATACTTAGTTGTTGTAATACTATTATTTTATGCTTGCTTCTCGTATCAGAGCATTGAAGGTAAATATTCGTTAGTATTTCATACCCCCAAAAGTTAAAATATCTAAGACCTAGAAGCTCACAAACTCGAAAACTTAAAACATTTCACCCTTCACACTCACCATGGTGAACTTTAATGTTATTAACTTCTATAACGTCATTAAAATGAGTTTCATATTAACACCTTTACCTCATACATTATCAGCCTGCCTATTCAGATATCATTTTTACTATCACGATCGTTAAATTAATAAATCAAACCAAAAGAGGCTTTAAATCTTCAACATGCTTCGTCCATTGTACGTGCGTATATATAGGACCTAATGCGTACAGCGTTCACAAATCATAGTTATACCCTAGTCAGGCAAGTAATAGCCGATGTGGGGTAGAACAAAGGAACTTCCATTAAATATGACCGATTGTTACACCGTTATTGGAATTGATTTAAATTTTATGAATCCTTAACGTTCATTGTACATTCTCTTGGAATGTATTTTCCTCGTTACTTTGTAGGAACTTTCCTGGGTGATGCTCGAATGTCTAATGAAGATTATTTATTTCTATTTTGTGGATAATTAATGGAAATATTTAACTGAGGATTTCATTGCAGTAAATATTTATGTAAAATAGTAATCTGGCTATAGTTTGTACCACTCAGAAGTTGCAACTCTTACGCGGACAGTCTATTTTAAAGCAAACGTTACCCGTTATTAAAAAAGAGTGTATAATATATTTTTGCGGTGAATAACATGATTAAATTAAAACCACTTTTTTCTAAAACATTTCCGGATTCTATCTTTTGTTAGGATTGTATTAAAAACAAAATATGCAACATAAACAAGAAAACCTAATTTTCACGATTCTTATGTTGTTATCATAGATTGCATATCTTTAATATGTTGTACATGTTTATTTTATAATAATATATCTCCTCTTAACAGCTAGAAAGTTTACAACAAATAGTACGTGTAGCCGTACGGTGTAATTGTTGTCCAAAGTTAACTGTTTTATCACACTTCCTATGAGCGCTGAGCACATGCTATGCCCTCTAAGCTTCAACTTAAAGCGTTCAACGGTTATAGAATACTGTTTCCCCATTGTTTTATTGCAAATATCATGTTATAATGAATCTTTAAACATGCACGCGCAGTCTTGGTAAATTATATTAAATTTTATAAGCATAATTTTATAAATGGTATTCCACAGGGTTCATCATTATGACCTATACGTAAACATATATATAAAAATATTATTGTACGCTCAATTTTCACCGCAATATTTTTATCTTTATTCTCTAACATCATAGGCGAAATATCTATTTACATAATATACATTTGCTACCCACGCTTGGAGAATATAGGCGGGCCAAATTTTTTTTAAAATTTTAGATGCCTTCCATCTAACAGCTAATCCAGTAACACAAATAAAATATGCTACTCACACTTACAATTTTACATACTTCTAACCCAGCAGCATCTAGAACAACTACACATAGTACAGATTCAAATCAGACAGTTCCTTAAACGAAACACGTTAGTGAAATCAACAATAAATCGAAGTGTGCAGCAATCGTGCTTGGTGCACCGTCTTGACCTCACTTCAGATCTTATCTTATCAATGGCGATAAAGAAAACACACCTTTACCTGTCGTAACTCACGGAAGTCTTGAACTGTTCGGTCTATTGACAGAAATATTATGTTTCTATGAAACAGTCGTTTGAATATTTTTTAAATCTGTCGAAATTGAAGACGGAGTAAAGTTACACAATGTTAATGACCCATGAGTTTTAAAGTTCACCATTACAAAGAAAAAAATAATGATTCTTTTCACACCAGACGATTACCACAATCTAAAAGAGACAATGGTAGATATTTTTATAGAACCTGAAAAGCTAGAAAGTCTCGGTAATAAAAAAATAACCTTTTCGCGAGCTAAACTAGGCACTAAACTGAATAAACAAACCATGTGGAACGATGGATTGGATTTTTTTAGATAGATAGATAACACTTTTTTATTCCAGCAGAGATTCAAAATGGAGAGAAAAGAAGCGTAGTAAGAAGCAATAGTAATTTCTTTCAGGCAACCTTTGGATAGAGAGGATCTGAATAAAACAAAAGATTTTGGTGTGTACTTAACAAACAAAGCAGCACAATACATAAATAAATCTATCATAAACTTCTTAATAATTCAAGTAAAAATAACGTATTTTAGAATAAAAAACTGCAAATAATTTATAACACCAAAAACAAATTTATAGAAGAAAATAGCTAGTAAAAATCTAGTAACAGCAAATATAAATTATCCAGCTAATATAATTTAGTTATTCAGTGTAGAACTTTAATTGAACTTTTTAATATCGGCATAGTTTTTAATTCTTTTTTTTTAAAGAATAATTGCTTTTACGAATATGGAAGAGCTAATTTGACTTAGTACTGTATCATTTTAAACTTCGGATTTAAAAATGTATATGGTCCTTGAGTAAATCATTACTCGTACGCTACTTTATAAACCAAGTTCCCAATACAAAAGCAAAAAATTAACCGAGGTAAACACAAATGCTCCCCATTGAGATAACCATGAATTTGCAGCCGTCCTTTATATAAAACGCGGTTAATATTTTCCAGCTCATTATGCAAATTTTCTGTAAGGGTCTTCGATGAATTATGACTCTAATCGTTTTGATCGTTAATTTCAATTTCGCTTGCAAAAACAAGGATGTGGTTATGCGACAGAGGATGTGATGTAACTAAAACAATGAAGTTTTTTTGAAGGTTTTGTGTGACACACACAAGCAAAGGTCAATTTCTTCATTGTTCGTCCTTGTGCGCTGAGAAAATGTTGATGAAATTTCAATATCTGCAACATTTTGACTCTTGACTCTTATGCATTACCATGAAACTGTATTATTACCTAGCAGAGTTGGGCAAACGTTTATTTTAAAGAAATTAAGTTCCAATCAAAATTTTTCGGATTTCGTTTTTCATTCTCCTTCTTAAATACCCAGCTCTCGCTACCATATAACAGCATTGGGACAAGAACTTCGTTATGTATGGCCAGCTGCGCCTTATGGCTTAAGTGCCGGCTTCCAAGTAGCTTTCCCATCGCACCATTCACCCTGTTAATATTAATTTAATATGGATAAATTCTCAGTATCTCTATATATCTATCTATATTATCAAGCCAGATCCCTTGCGGGACAGGCAGAGTACAGAGTTTCAACAGCTTAGAGAAATTGTTCCCGGTACGCGAAGTCTACTTGATTACCTTAGGTATGCCTTCTATTACATTGGCTTCTAACATCGGTAAGGTAGTTATAAAAAAGTTTCTAATAAGAAAATGCTTATAAGTTAAATGTAAATACATAGTAGAAATTTTATATTCAACAGCAGAAGAGAGTAATAAGTTAGCATTAATAACACTTTATCATAGTAACGTATTTTTCTAATAACGCAGGTAATAAACATGATGTTCTTATAAGAAAGTACCAAAGACCTTACATTTTATTGCTCCATTGTCCATCATATAATTATACACGTTACAGCGTAATAAAAGCTATTATTAACAATAATTTACGGTAAAAAAAGGCAACAAAATTCATAATTTATCGATCTTTGAGCAGCTGCAAAAATCCAATGAGAATAAAAATGTATTGTTATCAAAAACCAAATTGGATGATCCAATTTATATCGGGCCTTCGATGGTGGTCGGGCTTTGCGAATCCAAATCCATTACCAATAAATAACTTAGTTATTATGAAAAGCGTTGCAATAAATGAACACAATATCCAATTGTTTGTGATTCTGAAGTGTTTCGTAATGCGTCCAAAGTTAAAATATGGACGATGGTTTTAACTCTTGCCTTCTTGAATATAAAACTGCAGGAGTGTTCATTATTTTAGTATCATTTCATTATTCAAGGTTATTCACAACAGGTTTAGTACTTTGAGGGCTAAAGTACCCATGAATATGAGAGATACTTCAAACCCATAAAACAGCTGCCACATTTTGGTTGGGAAAAAGTATTGTAAATTTGTTTTTTTTTCCTTTAATTCAAAATTGCTCGTACTAAGAATTATCTATACTCACACGCTGCCTTCACTCCTTAGAGTTTTTGATATGCTTTGAAATTGCGACTAGCTATTAAAATATAATAGACTCCATCATAAAATACGAAGTAGACTTAATAACTACAACTAAATTTCCTAATTTAAGTCTATAGTCAATAGTAGCATTCTTGTCACAAAATATAATTTTAAAGCGATAATTACAATTAACTATCTATCAAACAGTAATAGGCTTACAATAAACTTATCTAGATTTGATAAACTACTAATATTCCGAAAGACAAACTATTGGTACAAATCATAATGACATAACAATTACACGAACTATCAAAATCTATAAAAATATTACCAAACAATTTAAAATAGGTACAATAAAATTAATATCAATGTAGAAACCGCGGCTCAATGAAATAAGTTGAACGTGACTTCTAGAAATCATGTTATCGCTTAACACAACTTGCGTAGCAGATTGTATGGCTTAAACGATACATCTACACAAATGTCCCATTGTTGCATGCACATGTACACGCATCGAAATGCATGGTGTTGCCACAACACCGTCAATTTCAGTTACTTCAAAATTTTGTAGATTGTTAAGGTTTTGTAATGTTGTGGAATAACTCATATCTCACAATTACGGTAACGAAGTAGCTTTAGTCTAAAGCTTAGGTCATTTTTTAAAGTCACTTCTCTTAGACTAACTGAGCTGATCGCTGCTTAATCTTGGAGGTCAATAAGTATACCACGCTCGTAGTATTAACTACGAGCGTTTCCTTCTTAGCTATAAGTGTGTAAAATAAATCTAATCAGCTAATTAAAAATTTGAAGCTTCTACTGTTTTTGTTAAAGATGACAATCTTGCCTTTATAGTGATCACTGTACAACTCATTACTAATTATTATTTAAAAAAGTAGTAGCGGTACACTCCACAGGAATTAAAGATACATCTGTAGTGTGGCATCATCTTAACAGATATGAATTAAAGAAAAATCATTCAACTACCAGCTTCGTTGTTTTAACCTTGTATGGTCACAGGATGTGCCAATGTCCAGCACAATAGTGTTCGGATGTTGGCTTTTATGTATTGTGTTGAACCATTCTGTATTTTTAGCCATGAGTCAGTTTAAAAAAATGTACGTGAATTCGCAAATTTGCATTCAGTGAAATCGTTGGGTTGAAACACTAGTTCTGTGTTGATGTCATTTTGTTGTATTTATATTTGTGTAAACATCTGCCTGTATAGTGTTATCTGATTTGAATCTTTATTATTATGTATATTTTACGTTTTGTTAGATCTCTCAAATGATAAGTAGTGTTGTTTTTCCTTGAAAGTTAGAAAACGGTACCATAGTAAAGTAAGAATAAAAAACGTATTTTGGATGTATATTTGATGTGAGACACTAACTTAACACTTATTTTTAAGTCAATTATCTATCTATCTATATCATCATGCCAGATCCCTTGCAGGGTAGGCAGAGAGTACAGAGTTCCAACAGGTTCTTTCCTTACATACCTCTCTGGCTTGTTCCACTCTCATAGTTCGTCTCATACACGCTCGCCGGTTACGGAGACTCTTGACTCGTCTTTCAGATAAGACTCGGCCTATTTGGTCATAGTAAGACAGTCTAGATCTTCCCCGGTACCTACATCCTTACACTTTCGCATTGTATATCTGTTTTGTCATACTTACTTCTGACATTCTTTCTATATGCCCGAACCAACGGAGCATACCAGTTCTCATCTTTACACCGATACTATCTTACCTACTCGCTCTCTTACTACGCTGTTGCGAATACGGTCGGTCAGCTTCACTCCGCACATCTTCCGCAGAGCTCGCATTTCCACCGGAATTATCCTTCTTTCATTCTCCTTCTTACATACCCAGCTCTCGCTGCCTTATAATATCGTTGGGACAATTATTATTAAGAATAATCCAAATTATAATAATGGTACAAATATTTTCGTATAATTAAAAGAAGATGATAAATAAAAATATTTATCCATACTATTAATTGTATACACTTATATACAAATACAAAAACTGACAATGATATGACACTTGTTCAAACCTCCAAAATAGAAGCAGAACACAAAGATGTACATACATACAAAACAATGCCCAATATTGGATACATACAAGGAAAGCTTAACAATAAACCAACAATAACAGAAAATGAGGGCAGTCTAAGTGCACTTATGTAAAGAAATGTGTTGTTTCTTCTTTGACACCATTCATGATTATACTCGAAACATAACTATAAATACTAATGAGAACATCAATTAACAACAATACTATCTAATAACATGTAAGTTATATTAATCCAAATAGATTAGAAGAGGTAATTAAAATTAGTAATTACAATATTTAGAGCAAACATAACCTGTTTAAAAGTGAAGATCGAAGTTTCTGGAAATATTATGTTTAGAATGACGTTGCGATAAAGGAATTATTCAAGTGGAAAATTATGATACTAAATTGATATTACAAGCAATTTACTAAATATGCCGTATGAAGCTACCTCCATACGGTGACTACAAGAGTTATTATACATAGATACCTACTCATTATTACAGCTTTCACAGAAGACTATACTGCTACCCCTATGTCATCATCCCTTGTGGTAGGTCATTGAACTAAAACTCTAGAACAAAATATGGAGATCTAGGAGTCGAGACAAATCTTCAGACATATCAGGAAAAATTAGGAGTTAATAAAAACATAATATAAAAATTTCAATGATAACACTCAGTTTTGACACAAATCTTGTATTTTCCCTTCGCAATATTCATATGTATAACCTCACTAAGCTTTCTTGCGATGATATCAATCTGCAACTCGTCTCTATAAAGTCTTATATATTCTCTAAAATAAAAACAAGCAAAGCAACATCTTAATCTTTTCAATCAGTATTGCTGTCGGCTGTTTCATGATCTAGCGTTAACCTACGATAATATCGAGACTCATGAACAGTATTCACGTAAACTTGAGCAATTTTTCCCGTTATCTCAGAATTAGAAAGTTCTGCTTTAACTCTGTTTCAACATTTGCCCTTGTGTCTTGTTTAAATCATATAAGAACATCTTTAATCATTTGTTTTACGTGGATAAATTTCTTACTTCTTTTATATTTCATATTCAGAATCTTTTCTCCACCAATACTCACTAGATTTGTGAGAGTGAATTAGAGGATGACCTAATATTCTCTCAATTGACCTCTTTCAATTTGCGAGATAGCTTTTATCCAAGAGAGCGACGGAAAAGTTCACTTATTTCGTTTTATTATATGGAATCTCGTCGCTACATTGTTTAAATATAGAGAATAAAAACAAATAAATAATAGACATAACGTCAAAAAGACTAGCGTACTCATAACTATTTGCTTTCATTCCTCAGTTTATAATGAGGAAGCGCGTAATATAATATTCAATTATTTCCATTCACACTTTCTATGTAATCAATAATTGTCGTCAAAGACATATCAACGTTTGAATATAGTTATGATTCTAATTCATAATAATACACTCTTAGCATCAACATCGCACATCATACCCAATAAACATCACCAATCCATGTTAATGGCCCTCACTCGATGACTGAACATATTAGTAGAACGTCATATCAAGCTATAGCATTATCAAAATCGTACACCGACGCCCCTTCCATATTCGATATAATCGCAAAACTAGTTGTACATTATCTCGGATCTTTAGCTAGAGACGCAGCTGTTGATGCAAAAGCAGAAATGGACGTTAAGTAACTCGGCGTGATAAGATTAGCGGATGCGCGAGACGGCGCCGTGGTTATCGAAGTCTGACACCTTGGTCACGATGCGTGTGATTGCAATCGAATTGTAACTTCATACGAATATGAAGGAACTTTCTATAATTCAAATGCAAATGTTGTTGCAGTTGTTGTTTGCTAATTAAGAATAGCCGGACGTAAAGTTGTAATTTTAGAATTTTAATTTCCGATTAACATTTCTTCATTTCTTATTAGATTAAACTTTTCCTTCAGGTAATGACTGAATCTCAATTATGCTACGCTCGTAGTTACAAGAGTATCCAATAGAGACACTGGTATTAAATGCAGACGTCATAAAAGGTCCCTAAAGAAAAAGAAAAGAACCAAAATAAAACCAATCAAGCAAAAAGTCAATGAAATACTCATCGTTTATTACGTGGGTATCAAAGATTAAATGCGAATTATTATAATACAAATTGTTATAAAATAATAATACTCATGATAGGGTAATACATGTTCTACTTTTCTCCTTAAATAGAATTCCCAAAAAATAAATTATGTAAAAATGAACTTTAAAAAGACATGATTGCACACCTGCATGTTTGAAGCTAAGGAACTTGTAAAGCAAATATTTAAAGTTAGTACACGCTCCAAGCAAAGATCTTAAACAAAACCTATAAACAGAAACGTGAAACAACAGACCGAATAAGATAACAACGCGAGGAAAAGGCAAAATCTTGATAAAGTACAAAATTTAATCAAAATTGAACTTTAAAGTTTTGTAATAAAGATTTTTTACGTAGCCTAAATAAGAACAGTTAAAGGTGTAATTACAATCTGCTTCCCTTCGTATATCATCCGTGCCGATAGCTTTCTGCATTACACTGATTAATTAAATGATAAGAACTACAACATTGAATCATTAAGCAAACTATTTCTTTTGTTAACCTTTAAAAAATTAACCTTGTTAACATGAGATTATGTGGGGAAAAATTTACCGGAAGTGAAAGACGGATTTTATTGGGCTCACGAATTTTGTATAATAGACCGATTCGCCATGCCAATCCAGACTTTGATCGAATGCTGTTAGTAACACGCCTTCCTTCCGCTGCATTTAATCCCATGAACGAGCAAAAGAACGAATCCAACTGTGACGAAAACCTTTTCAATGGTCCAATTTTAAATCTAAATGTTAAGACTGAAACAACAGTCGGATCTGGTCACGAAACTAGCAAACATCGAAACTCACATTAAGTCTACACCATTATTAATAAAACTGAAAGGTCAACATAAAGGATAAGATCGTAACACAAAAGCGACTAGAGATACTGATAATATACTAATGAACGTTGATAAAATGGACACAGTAGATCATTTAAATGGCATTATTGACCACTATAAAGACAATGAAACTACACAGCGTGAGAAAGTAGAGACATATACGGTAGTAGACGTTAATGGACTGATAATAATGATGAATTGTGATAAAGCGAAGCTCCTAATATAGTTTTTTTGTGTTGTTTAATTATGTTTATAAGTAGAATAACGGATAGCAAGCAAGAACAAAGACTGCTTAGATTTTAAAAGAGTTAATTTATTTTTTATTCATCTGGATACAGTTACTATGTATGAACAACAGATAAATTGTTTAATTATTAATATTGGGTGACCCTCTATATTGTACTTTCTTCAATAGATATGATAATTAACCTATTTGATAGTAATATTGAGTCACATTTTGCAGCAAAAAATATAAATAAGTATTAGATTTCTTTGTCGAATTATGATGATTATCAAGCGGTATCGTCATTAAAATAGATGACTGGGTATATAAGATTAATTTTAACTGCAGACTAAATAATACCAAAAGAGTTACGATAAAAAATGATGACCTCTAAAAATCAATACTATTCTAAACTCAGACACACTCGATATAAAAGTGAAATTATCAAATGAACTATCTAAAAGTCAGTACCCATTTTTATCTATCGGGGCCACGATTATCGATTCTGTGAAGCAATAATACCGACTTCGATAACAAGCTAAAGTACTGCACTTTACATAAAAACTTATACGAAACGTCGTAGATGATATCTTTATAATCTAATCGTACATGCTATTTGGTTTCATTACTATGGTTTTGGATGGCTTTAAGCATTTTTCTCCATAACATTATTTTAAATTAGTTTCCATTAGATTATTCTTTTTATGCCTAATTTACTCAGCAACTTTTCTAAGACGCAGTCATAGTAATTTGAAATACTGTAAATATTAAAATCTGTAATTTACCAAAATTTTGTCACACAACTTATGTATTAAGATTTAAGCAAATATCCGCATCGACGGGCAGTGTTGAAAATTAACAGTCAAAAGGGATCTTTCTAGAAATTAAACTACTAGTACTTAACTTCTAACTCATTGGTCTTGATATACATCAAAAAAAGAAATTAACATTTCCAAAAAACTTATATGCATTTCAAAAATTTGAGCATAGTATTGCCATCAGTATTTATACAAAGTAAATTTATATCAAAAATCAGCATACGTATCAAAATATTGATCACCATGAAAATTTCACACTTGACTTTGTTTTCCCTATTTACAATTATTCAATAGCATTCATACACCGTGACGTAAGGGCGTGACTAAATTCTTTACACATACAAACAGCCGAGTCCCTTTAATAAAAGGTACGTAGGTACTGGACCGGAATGATCAAGTTTGTTTAACGGGCTTCAATTGTGCTCACTGCTTCCTGTGTAGGCAACTAATTTGTTTAGCGAATTGTTCTTACGGTTCTGACATTAGATGCTTTGTTCATATTCGTTACTACGTACTCGGGTTTCCAGATAATATATTTCTTAGTTTTAGTGTGATAATATCTGCATCAATCCTACTATCCTAATAATATTATAAATGTGAAAGTTTGTATGTTTGTTACTCAATCACGCAAACGCGACTAAACAGATGTGGATGAAATTTGACACACAGGTAGCATACCATTTTTTTTTTTCGCTGGGAAATGCCTGACGCCTATGGTTATGTGGGGTTTGCACCCACTAAAACCCCCCGGCGTCCTACTGCCCTTTTGCTGGGCCACAGAAATCGTCACTGGCATGACCTCTGTGGCACCGAAGGGCTCGGTCCGCAGTTAGGCGCGGACCTCGACACGTGTAGGGGAGTTCGGTCTCCCCCTACCGCCTTTTGGAGGCTGCGCGGTTGCAGCGCTTTTCTGGCGCCGGCCTGCTAAGTGCTAGGGCGCCGGGGTGCCCTCCCCGACGCCTGCAGGCCGAGATTACGGTGGGCGAAGGTCGTTTCGGGCGTAGTCCCTGCGCCTTCGCCCAGCGCGCCGTCTGCAAGCGGGATTAGAGGACGTCTCCTCCCTCACCCGCTCTGTCTCCTCCATCGCAGACATGACGGCCTCGCAGAAGGCCGCCATTGCCGCCCAGGCGCTCTCGCTCCCAACCATGGATGATATCACGGTCGGGAGCAATAGCCCCTGTCCCCCTGCACCGAGCGCTCCAGCGAGCCGGCGCCGCTCGGCATCCCATGCCAGGACAGGTAGTTTACCTAGATTAACCATCCCACAAAAATATTAGGTTCCTGTCTAAAATCAACACGCATGAAGTCATGGGTAGAAACTAGTAGATAATAAAATTACAAAATTGACGTTGAATATTTTCCCCGGTAAACCCCCATGTCCAATACTATATGAGCAGTCTTCCACTACAGGGCATATGTCTTCCCAAAGATCGCCATAAGCTTTTTCTCGCGACCTTCATCAGCGTCTATAGCCAAGTTGACAATCTACACTCATTAACGCTTATAGAAAGCGGAAAAATGTATGGGAATGACATTTTGCAACTAAAAGTCACGTGATCAAAACAATGCGCTATCGATTACGACAAGAGAATAAAAACAAAACGGTTGCAACTTGTCTAGGCCTTCAGGGCATGGGTCACTCTTATGTGGGGGCCTGCCCCCTCCACGTATTCCGATACGTGGTAGTCACTTTCGAATCTTTCTGAAACCACCCCCCCCCCCACTCCCTGGTCGTCAGTTTTGCGGTCGATGTACCCTGCCTCTGTCACTTAAATTTGGCAAATTTTTTTTATTTTTTTTTTTTAAATTGCCCCACACTAGGATTAATTCCTGTATCGTGGGTGCGTTTACAAACATGAAAATTCACATACACAAATACCCAGACCGGAACAAATAATTGTGGATCACACAAAGATTTGTACCGTGCGGGAATCGAACCCGCGACTATTAGACACAGTGGGCGGGGCGGACTAAGCCCTTAACCACTGCGCTAAATCGTCCGTCAATTCTGAAAGCTTTGTCGTTGACTTTGGTTCTCCTACCAATGAGGAGTCATTTCTGATTGAAAAAGACTATTAAACTGTCATATTGGAACCAGAACACGTTTTTATGAAATTTAAACGGCCGAAGACCGCTTTTCCCTACCAGACATATACCATTTTGAGTCTGAAGGATATGTTATTTTTAACGATAGGGTTTTCAACCTATTCCATTGGGAATATATCTATATAGTGTAGAAAGTATATAACTGTCCTTCTCTTGAAACAAATTGTAGGAAACTTGATTGTCAATATATGATATCTGTTTTACAGATCTGTGTCAA
The DNA here is from genome assembly GCA_905147815.2 of Phalera bucephala. Lineage (NCBI taxonomy): Eukaryota > Metazoa > Arthropoda > Insecta > Lepidoptera > Notodontidae > Phalera > Phalera bucephala. Next base: position 30,143,000 of record LR990618.1, read on the forward strand.
CAGTCACGCCACATTCAAAGTGTATTCCCAAAACATTGAAATCTATACGACCATTATACCTGGAATCATTTTTATCGTTGTTAATGTTGATAAAGATAATATTCATGGTATTATCGTATTGTTATCTCACACAATTGGCGGTCAGATGATTGCTTGGCGCCTGTCTTTGTAAATAAAGATTATCTGTACTAACGCATCGGTTATTATTATTTTGTAATATTTAATGCTTTCTCTCTGGATATTAGATAAGTTTTTGTATGATAGCGATGTTATATATTTTTTATTATAGTATATTAGTGCAAGTCTAGAGGTTGAATCTTGAAGTTCAGTGTAACGTAAATTATTAAACGTGATTTGACGCAAATTAAGTTTTATAAGTCATGTAGCTGGCGAAAGTTTTTCAATATTAGTACGGAGTCTGGAATTGTGCTTGGTATAGTGGCAATATTATGATCATCTCTTGCATTAGAAACAGACGTTTTTAGCAAAATTTAAGATTGCAAAGTGCATTTTTATCACTCTCGTTCGGGGTTTTTAGCTGAAGCTAAAACGTAGTAAGTTTTTGACGTTATAGTAGTTGTTGAGGAAGCGAGAAGGATCTACAGGAAAGGAACCTGTTGAAACTGTCTTCTTTATCTACTGCGCAAGGGATCTGGTCTAACAATATAGATCGATAAATAGAAATGTTACAGTCAAACCTACACTTAATCGAATCATGTTTACCATCTTTGACTGCCTCGTGGATCTGGTGGCAAATCGCATCGATTTGTGATCACGATGTCCGGGGTCCAAATCCTAGGTCATACAAAAATAAAATATAATAATATTAGCCCTGTTAAGAAACTGTCCCACTGTTGGGCACGGGCCTCCCCTCAAACTGAGAGGGTTTAGGCCATAGTCCACCACGCTGGCCTAGTGCGAGTTGGCGAACTTCACACACCTTCGAGAAACTCTTAGGCATGCAGGTTTCCTCACGATGTTTTCCTTCACCGTTGAAGCAAGTGATAATTAATTTTTAATACACACATGCTTTCGAAAAGACAGAGGTGCGTGCCTGGGTTTGAACCCGAGACCTTTGACTTTGCAGTCCAACGGTCAAACCACTAGGCTATCACTGCTTCTAGGAAAATTGATGACATTAATTTGACACCAATGTACAGCCTGTAAATGTAATCCACAAGTCAAAAGATCCTTGTGGCACTATAGCTATATTTTAACTTACAGCTAAAAAAAAAAAAAAACTTCTCAACTGGTCACGAACAACCACTTTTAAAACATAACCAACCCTGTGTTTAAATAAGGGGATGAACAGAATATACATCTAATCAATTCATTTCCTAACACACTCCAAACATTAAACGTCCGAAACATTTCATTTGCAGATATAGTAAAATTACAGAGGGACAGCCAACCTTTATGGAAATAACTATATAGCGAAAATTACAAGTAATAGAGTTATAAGCTACAATGTAAATGTGAATATAATTCATTTTAAATCTACCTATGTGCATGTAAAACTTTTATGAAATGGTAACTGAAATAAACAGCATTATATTTGTGCAAAACGCTATCATGACTATCAGTGATCGAAATATATAACTAATATATTTTAATGCCTTGGACTAACTCGATAATTCATTGGCACAATTTAGTTGCAACGGAATATTTAAAAAAATTGTATATTCTTTTTTTATTGCACTATTAGAGTCAGTCAGTTATTGCGCTATCAGAATGAAAGCTGAGTGTTTTATTAACGTTCTTATAAGCAGGCAATACTTATGTCACCTATTGATTAAGTGAACCATAGACATACACAAAGTGGTTTTGATACACGCTAGATTTATTTAATGTTCTGTTATCACACCGTCACGCCTATATTACCCAAGCGGGGGTGGCAGAGGTGTACTGAGTACACCCACGTTTCCCCGACGATGTTAGGTCCCATGTAATAGGGGGTGAGCCTATTGCCATATACCGGGCACAATTACAGACTCCGGACTCGTACTGGGAAGTTTTCGTTTTCGTCATACAAATGTAGTTTTATTACGAAAAATTTCCAGTTCGAGTCCGGAGTTTGGGATTGTGCCCGGTATATGGCAATAGGCTCGCCCCCTATTACATGGGAGCTAACATTGTCGGTGAACAGTGGGTCTAGTCATTACACTTCTGCCACCCCCGCTTGGGAACTATAGGCGTGACGGTGTTTGTTTTGTCTACCATCTATATTTCGTCCACCTACCTCGTTGTCCAAATCACCATTATCATCAACCCAACTGTCATTACCAGTATATTCATGATTATAACTAATTGTTCCTATCCCACACACGCCATCCCATGCATAGTCTCATAATTATCACTGCTCGTAAAATGATATCCTGTAGAGCCCAATTAATTACAACATACCAAAATTACAGTACACTTCTCATCCCTAGCACTCATCCTTAGTTTTAAATGTATAAAGTTCAAAATGGATTAAGATTGTATTTTTTAATAGCTCGTTTATCTAAACTAGTTAGAATTGATTCAACTACAATAGTGTTGTAGAGAGAATTGTGTCTTAAGTTATGTATTGTACGGTTACAATTTATTTGCATTTATATTTTAAAGTCGATGATCCATTGTTGTATAAACTCGCAACGGTTTTGTCAAAACTATTTTAGATTGGAAAAACAATTGATTGTTGCAAAATCATCGATATTTACAAAAAGTGACTTTATTATTTTAGAGCCATCATTTTAACGTAAGATCGATGTATGTGATAGCTGTAATAGCATTACAGCTATCACAGATTTAGTGTTATAAATATTCCAACTATAAAATATTGATTCTTGTGATAATAGTTAAGTAGGTAAATACTTTTTTAAATGAAACTGAAAATAAGCCTGATAAAAAAATGATTACCAAAAGTTTTGTGACTGTAACAAATTGTACGCCTTATACTACTAGCTATATCGAACCTGAGACAGACACAAGACGCATAATTTTAATCCACCTTTAAAAAACCCAAGTCTAACCAGCTGGGTTGCCAGTATTATTATAAGCTTTGCCTTGAGAAAGAGATAGAGCGATAAACTCTCTGTATCCACGTCTCTTTCCCATAGCAAAATAAGGTTACAATAATACTGCTTAAAAATTATGGTAACCACCCAGATTCTTTTTCCGTTACAAGAAGTAATCCAACCTTAGTTGACTGTCAGCGGTAATTCTCGCTAATGGATTAGACGCTTAACATGTCTTATTGTATTTAATGTTGTCTTAACACATTCCTGCCCATAAATAGTATGGACATAATGAATCAGGCGCCGGGTGCTAGCAGATATATAACCTACATTATGTAAAAGGCAACGGACAACTTGATTCACTTATAGAGGTTTGCTGCATCCAAACACCGTTTGCATACAGAAAAGAAAAATGTTGAGAGAAACTGGAGGTATATCTGAGAAAATTTGCTTCTTCTCCTTATTATTTCGACGACAAGCCTAATTATATTGTAAAAGATGATTATATTGTAAGGAACAGGATAATATTAAGAAAAAATTGGAGGGTGACTTTGATTTATATTGTATTAAATAAATATGCGTTTATTTTGTAATTTTACCTAAGTATGTAGTAATAAGTTTTAAATTATTTCCGTGTTTTTTTTTTAAAAAAAAACGTAGCCCCACACTAGGATTTATTCCTGTGTCGTGGGTGCGTTTACAAACATGAAAATTCACATACACAAATACCCAGACCGGAACAAATAATTGTGGATCACACAAAGATTTGTCCCGTGCGGACTATACTAAAGAAACCGCGCATTCCAAGACTTAAGACACCTTCATACTAAGTTTCATTAAAATAGTACGATCCGTTTTAAAATGATGAAGAAATATTAGCTATCCCACAAGTATTAAATTTTTTTGGGATTCTCTATTTTTCAGTGAAAGGCCCGTTGAAATTGGCTCAACCGTTCCCGAGATTAGCTCAAACGAATAAACAGACAAAAATAAAAAACGCAAACGTGTTTTAGCATCGGGAAAATAGCCAAATGAGCTTATAAAAGCCTTTATTTTCGAACTTACAGACCTAAATTTTATTTGTTTGTATTTATTTATATAATATGTCAGATCCCGTGCGGGATAAGCAGAGAGTACAGAGTGTGGCATGATATGATATGAATAGATAGATAGATATATGTAAAAATATAGAAGATAATTCGAAGGGAGAAAGGTGCCATTCAATCGACCCAATCAAGTAGGTACTTACATTTTCAATTACAATATATTATCGTCTTTCACACTATCAAAGAAAACTTATGATAATAGCTACTTTCCACTCTGTATAATTCCCTCATTGCTGATTTCGAGTTATAATCAAGTAACTGTAAATCCTTTAATGGTAAAAAGAAATTATTAAATGCTAAATAACCACCTTTTAGACGGTGCAAATTGTGTTTGGTATTGCTTTATTGTGAGTTATATTTATCTCCTGCTTTTCATATGATTAAAGGTTTCGCCGCATAGTCGACGCAGCGCGACAAGAGCGCGACGGTGGCGCAGCTTGGGGAGTTGTAATATACTGAAATGTACGGGATACGCCACATAGCACAGTCCCGCTCGGCACGACTGCGCTATGTGGCGTCACGACCGAACGTTGACGAGCGCTTCTGTCACGCTCCCGTCGCGCACCGTCGGCTATTTGACCAAACCTTATAAGGTCATTTCCCTGATATTCCCCTGGAAAGGGTGGCAGAGATGTACTGTGTACACCCAAATTTCGCCCACAGTATTTCTCTTCCTCTTTAAAGATATTCATTGGACGTATCACTCTGTCCTCATTATACATAATACGGTAATCGACATTTAGACATTTCTATTTTTATGGAATGCCTCGTTGGTCTAGCGGCGAATAATGCGCGTAGTCTTTCCGAGATCCAGATAAAAATATAATTTTTCGATAAAAAAATTACAGTATCATTTCGGAGTCTGGCATTGTGCCCGATATTGTCGCAAAAAGCTCTATGATATGGAACCTAATATCGTCGGTGAAAAGCAAGTGCACGCAGTACACCTCTGCCACTTGGAGAATATAGGCGTAACAGTAATTATGTTTAAGCGAGTAGGTATGAAAGATAGTATCGGTGTAAAGATGAGAAAGGGTATGCTCCGTTGGTTCGGGCATATAGAAAGAATGTCAGAAGAAAGAATGACAAAGCAGATAAACAATGCGAAAGTGGAAGGATGTAGGTACCGGAAAAGACCCAGGCTATCTTACCATGACCAAATAGACCGAGTCTTATCTGAAGCACAAGTCAAGGGTCTTCGTAACCGGCGAGCGTGTATGAGACCAACTATGAGAAGGGAGGAAGCCAGAGAGGTGTGTAAGGAAAGAACCTGTTGTAATCTCTGCCTACCACGCAAGGGATCTGGCGTGATGATATAGATATATAGATAGATAGTATTTATTTATTTTTTCTAATTTTATTTATGTCGAAATAATCATGTGTCGATATGTACCTTTTTAGTAACAACACTGCATTTGCTGTAACGAGGGCTATATCAATTCATTGTTGTTAGGTTTCTTAATACGATATAATTATGAAAAATCTAACCGCTATATCACCAACTCATAACGATTATTTTCCTGTTACTAATAGTCAGAAAATGAGTGTAACCATATAATTCTAAGTACTATAATTGTAACTAAAACAATGAGCTATGAAACCTCATCAGTAATTGTGTAAACGTTTTACAATCAGTCTACTTAAGTACCTGCCAACAATAATTAGTCGAATATAATTGGGGGCGAGCTAATCCCTATTATACTGGGCACAATTCCAGACTCCAGACCAGTGCTGAGTATTTTGTGTTTGAAAAAACCCCAATGACAGTTTCTCCAATATTTTTGTGAATGAAAAATCTCCAGGCGATCTCAGTCCTCTTTGCGGATGATTGTGAGATTTTTACCATACAAAACAGATATACAATGGGAAAGTGGAAGGATTTAGGCACCGGGGAAGACCTAGACTATCTTACCATGTCCAAATCGACCGAGTCTTACCTGAAGGAGAAGTCAAGAGTCTCCGTAATCGGCGAGCATGTATGAGACGAACTGTGAGAGTGGAGGAAGCCAGAGAGGTATGAAAAGGAAAGAACCTGTTGGAACTCTGTACTCTCTGCCTAACCTACAAGGGGTGATGATATAGATAGATAGATAGAAAATACTGAGGCCGCCTCAGCCGTAAATGGCTTTAGGATCTTTTAAAAACGATGTTACGTCCCATAGTAATAATTGTAATATAAACACAATATCTTTTAAAAACAAGTTTAGCAAAAACACGACAGAGATATCTTGTTCTATGTTCCCATATTATTGCATTTTCATCAAAGTTACATACGTATGCCAAATTTTAGCTCAATCGGATACCCGCAAGTGCTTGAAAAATTTTTCTTCCTACTAATTAATATTATAAATGTGAAAGTTTGTATGTTTAGATGTCTGGATGTTTGTTACTCAATCACGCAAAAACAGCTGAACGGATTTGGATGAAGTTTGGCACACAGATAGTTTATTACCTGGATTAACATATAGGATACTTTTTAAACCGGAATATATAAGGCTCCGGTCTAAAGTGAACGCGAATGAAGTCGCGGGCAGAAACTAGAGGATCATAAATTTGAACCCGGAAAAACAGACAGACATACGAATAAAGCAAGCCAAATGAAAACTTTTAATAAAAGGCGAGGTAAATGGGGAGTACTTGTCTGGAATTCTGGAAAGAGTCTGGACTGCTACCGATAATCTTCCTTAGACTTAGGATTCGAAGGAACCTGTGCTCTGTAATCGAACTATATGCCATGGTACCAACGAGGTAGTCTTATAAACAATACACAAACTGTGTACAACAGACAAGTTTGGTATTTAAAAACACAACCAATTCTTCATACTTACACAAACCATTACGATCACACTTCGACAAAGAGCTAGCAAATAGAAATGCACCAAGGGCTTAGTACAAACATATTGACGTTATTCTAACGCTATCGATACGATATACCATCCTTTTCACACTACATATTTATTGAATAAACATGAACGTGAACACACGTTTTCTCGACAACATTACGCTAAAGTCCATCTGTACGTGCTAAGCACTCTAGTCTTAAACATTAGAACATCGTAAAAGGAAAAACGTGTTTCTTTTTTACACAGATAATAAAAACTTTCTATTTTTTATTTCGCGAATGTTAGGTAGCGGATACGCTGATAGAAAATCTCGCGAACTATGGTTTTCGTAACGATGAATTACGTAATTTTTCGGTGAAAACACACAACTAAATGAGGTAAGGTAATATACCTATTTAGTTACTAATTTTATGAATGCACGTAATTCGTTGTTTTTTTAATAAAAACGGCAAAAAATTAACTGTCTGGTGGAACCGGAGTCCGGAGCCCAGTGGTAGTCGCAGATGACTAAGTAGACCTAAAAAATGGTGGCGCGAAAATTTATAACCCTTTTTCGGGTAATTCATGGCCCAAAATAACAAGAAATGGACATAAAGGACAGACCTTTGCTCGGAAGCGGGACCGAAAACATGCTAGCAAAACAAATACGTTTTAAATAATATTCTTATTAGGTAATCATTATTGAGATTTTTTGTTGTGTGTGAATGATCTACGCTGTTGGCCGAAAGGACTTTTCAGCTTCACAGGGCAAGAGGACACTCCAGCCAGCATAATAGCAGTCCCTGTCCCCTAATTTACACTCGTCTTTCTTGAAATGAGTCATTCCGAAAGTTTTCTTAATAAGTGGCAGCGAAAATGTTACTTAGAATGTAAACACGACCTTACCAAAACATCTGTATCGTTACCAATCATTTGTTATTTACTTTTCTATTTAGAATATATACAAGAATTAGTTTCTCCTTATGAATATGGTTCATAATAGAAAGATTAGTGTCTGGTTATTTGAGGTAATAATTAGGCGTCTGACGACGCTAGTTTGTCATTTACATAATAGATCATAACAATTAGATGTTATTTACAATTGAGGTATAGTTTCCGGGAATCCTGTAGTTACCAGGTAGAATCGGCGATTAGCGGTTGCATAGAAACTTTTGGTTTTGGTGACTATCTGCTTTTGATCATGGTATTAAAGTACCGCTTTTGCTCTGACACTCTGTAACTGACGTTAAGATATTTTAATCGCACGTTTTATGACTTTATAGACACTAAAACGCGTTATAGTGACTATCTGCGCTTGATCGTAGTGATAAAATCGCACATATATGCGAATATTTCGCTAATGTATGGCGTTTTGACGACTTTGCTTAATTGTGGTTAAATTCACTAGTATTTGCGACAGTAACGCGGACTCTCACATTTCGCAGACAATATTAAATCCCAATGTAACAGGAGCCAGCCTTACTTTACCTAACACCATTCCAGAACTGGACTGCTTGGAAAAAATCTATAGAAAACGCCTATAACTTGCTTCGTGCCTCTAACAATATCCGGCCTTGGCTTTAAGCTTAGGACCTCATGCTTCATGCCATTAGACCTTAATCTAGTGGCTAATGATGCGCTTTGTGATCACGACGACGTGGGTTCAAATTCTAGGTCGGACAAACGCAGTTTTTCTATCTATCTATATTATCACGCCAGATCTTGCGGGGTAGGCAGAGAGTACAGAGTTCCAACAGGTTCTTTTCTTACAGACCTCTCTGGCTTCCTTCACTCTCATAGTTCGTATCAAACACGCACGCCGGTTACGGAGACTCTTGACTTGTTCTTCTTTCTAGTTTTTCTAACGAAAAATGACCAGTATAAATCCGGAATCTGGATTTGTGCCCGGAATATGGCAATAGACTCGCCTCCTATCACATGGGACCTAACGTTGTGGGCTTAAAGTGGATAATTAGATTAAAGTCTAGTTGTGTGAGGTATGAGTGCCTCCTTCTGGTATTAAATTTCAATTTAGTTACATTTAAATTTATTGTTGTTTCATATTTCTTTTTCAAATACAAGATGTTATCTGCAAATGACAGACGACTTAGCGCAGTAGTTAAGAGCTTAAGCTGCTCCGCCCACTGTGTCTAATAGTCTCGGGTTCGTATCCCGCACGGGACCAATCTTTGTGTGACCCACAATTGTTTCGGTCCGGGTATTTGTGTATGTGAACTTTCATGTTCGTAAACTCACCCACGACACATGAATTAAGTGTGGGGCACGATTAAAAAAACCTTAAAATAATTGGTTACCAGAAACGGGAGCCTTGTATTTTTAAAACATAGAATACAAAGAATTTTGTCGGCAAAACGAACATAAGAACTCATAGGTATTTACTACAATGTATGTTACTGAATATGCAACACGTAAAAACCACAGTGTTCACATTATTTTGTTTTCTAAACGCAAAACCTTTGTTCTTTGTGCAGTTGGTATTCTTAACTGACGATCGTGACCGTAATACTTAATAAATTACGGTACATAGGAATTACTCGTGTACAACCATCTCTAGAAAGGGTGGCCAGAATACTCTTGTGAAAGAAGGAATTAAACTTTATTTGGCACAGCACATAAAAAACGCATCTTCTTATTCTAATAAAAACACCATCACGCCTATATACACAAACGGTGGCACAAGTGTACTTTATACCCACATGGCGCCAATGCTGTTGGGTCCTTTTTTTATCTGGGGAAAATCCTGCATAGGACTTCCGGGAGCCTGCGGGAAGCTCGCGGGGCGTGTCGGATTCCTACCGACTAAAAACTCCAGGGTGGCCGACATCAGCACTTTGGAGGGGCTCTGGGATCTCCGTATGGAACGGCCCGCTATCGGGGAAAGACTTGATAATACCCTCCCCCTGCAACAACGCGGTGCTCACGGTGACGTGGGCTACACCACGCCGTCCTTCTCGGGGTCATTAGTAAAGGACGCTCAGGGCCCCCGCCCCTTGCGTCCGCGACCCCGTAGGCTCCTCCTGCTGAATAATTTAAGCTCCTGTCAATTTTGAAAAATAATAACGTTCCCATACATTGGGCGATCAGCGGATTGCCAAATACTGACGCTACCTCTCAACATAGTTGCATACAGATAAGCTCCGAAAAATTCACAATCCCTAGTGAATAAAATTGAACAGGATTTAGTCAAGTATATGGGATATTACCATACCAAAACTGCCAAGGTGGTCCTAACCCAGAAGGGAAGTTCATATAATTTACATAATATCTGAATTGCATGGATTAACGACATATTCTGTAGTTCATTACACTCATATAATGAATGGTAACTGTGAGTATAGCGTTTTAAAAGCAAGGACACTCTGTACGAAGAACGGCGCTTGAATCGAATTTTACGCACATATGAATTACATGTCTATCTATCTATATCATCACGCCAGCTCCCTCGCGGGGTAGGCAGAGAGTACAGAGTTCCAACAGGTTCTTTCCTTACATACCTCTCTGGCTTCCTCCACTCTCATAGTTCGTCTCATACACACTCGCCGGTTACGGAGACTCTTGACTTGCCCTTCAGCTAAGAGACGGTCTATTTGGTCATGGTAATTACATGTGGTGTAACATTTACACCTCCAGTGGAAAAGTAAAATTGGTAAAATCGAAAAAAGTAAATTTGAATATATAATCCCTATAGAAAACAAGATAAGATTTGTTTTGTTGAAAATACTTTAAACCTCATTCCTGTACAATTGCTAAAATGTCTTTTTAGCAATTTTACTCTTCCACCGTTGTTACAAATTCGGACTGGCGACGCCGATTGGCTTACTCGTAAACACGCCACCGTATCATACTTGATCCAGCGGTTTGAGTGTAGTCGCCCCAGGTACATACCATGGACGGGTACACACCACCGGACGGAACTTTTTGTGTCAGTTTCACAGATATTTATTTTGGTATGGGTATCTTGCATGTAGTTGCACCCATGACACAGGAATAATTACTGTTATAAGATTCAGTTCCATCATTATCATTAATTTTCCATTTCATAACCCACTGCAAAGCATCTTCCTCTCTTTACCGCCATTCTTTGCGGTCCCGTCTCAATTTACCAAAATCTTTTCCTCTAACTCTCGATGCATCATTTATCCATCCTGCTACTAGTTAGCCCACTTATCTTTTATCAGTTCTTATTCAACTATTTTTTTAATAATAATTTACTTCAAATGTATGTAACAACTCGTATTTATCAAATCACACTGAAATGAATTAGCGTCTAGTAAATGAACTAGCTGTTCAACCCAAAGCTGCTTATTCATACAGTTTAAAATATTAATGTTATTTTTTTTTTTCAGGTAAGCTATAAACACAGCGATAATGCAAAGCAGTCGTTACTTAAGTAACTTCGTAAGTGAATTAGGTACTTATAATCTAAGCTTGTAACTTAGTTTCAAGTGGTTGGTTTCTAAGTTATTTTATAGGTTTAACTTAAAATTACCTTATTCTATCTATCTATCTATGTTGTTTTACTGAATACTGGATGCAAGATGCAAGAGAGAGGTACACAGAATCTTGGGCATATATCTGAAGTAATAATTACAAATGTTTGTTTCGGTGTGGCTATTTCTTTTTTTCTTTCTTTAAAAGAACATAGTTCCACACTGGGAATTATTCCTGTGTCGTTGGTGCGTTTACAAGCACATAAACAGAAAATATTTGTCGGTCACAAAGACTTGTTCCGTTCAGGGATCTAACCCGCGACTTCGCGATTCAGTGGGCGAGCGACTTAAGTTCTTAACTACTGGACTAAGCTAAGGTCTGTTTGTGTCTATGAATTTTATGTTTTAAACGCACTCATGACATACGAATAAAATCAAAATCAATTTTTTTTATTCATGTAGACCAAAAAGTAATAGTTATAATATTAGCCCTGTTAAGAAACTGTCCCACTGTTGGGCACGGGCCTCCTCTGAAACTGAGTGGGTTTAGGCCATAGTCCACAACGCTGGCCCAGTGCGGTTTGGAGAACTTCACACACCTTTGAGAAACTCTTAGGCATGCAGGTTTCCTCACGATGTTTTCCTTCACCGTTAAAGCAAGTGACAATTAATTTTTAATACGCACATGCTTTCGAAAAGACAGAGGTGCGTGCCTGGGTTTGAACCCGAGACCTTTGACTTTGCAGTCCAACGGTCTAACCACTAGGCTATCACTGCTTTTAGTTTAGCAAGTAATAGTTAAGAAAGAAAAAAATAGGGATTACTTAAGACTCTACCACCCGTTCGGAATGTCCTGTGGAGAAGAAGGGCAAAAAAACTGCACGGTTCTCTTTTTTAAAAAAAAAAATTACAATTCTTTTTGGGTATACTTGCGTTCATAGGATATGGGAGAACAATGCAAAACGAACTAAATAGGTTTAAGTATTAATTTGACGTAAATGTTAAAGTTGTAATGTACTGAAATGTACGGGAAAAGCCGCACAGCGCAGCCACGCTCGGCGCGACAGTGGCGCGGCTTGGGGGAGTTGTAATGTACTGAAATGTACGGGAGACGCCACACAGCGCAGCCACGCTCAGCGCGACGGCGACGCGGCTTGGGGAGTTGTAAAGTACTGAAATGTACGAGAGACGCCACACAGCGCAGCCCCGCTCGGCGCGTCGGCAAACGTCACGACTGAGCATAGCCGAGCGCTTCCATCGCGCTCCGTCGGCTATTTGACCAAGCCTTTATGATATCAATAGCGTGTCTATACAGTCGTCTATAAATAATTTCTAGTAAAGTATAGTAATAATTTTTAGTAACTATGTAGCTACGTTTTCTTAAAAAAACGACACCCTGGCAAAGAAATAATAAATACCTAGAAATTACTTCGTGAATAAGTGTTCGGAGTACACCTTCCTTTATGGAACAGAAACGCGAGAGCCGAAACTGCGTTATATATTTGCTTTAAAACTTACTTTCTACCCAAAGATCTCGTCTTTACTTTGAAACAACGGTTTCGAAGACTTACCAGCAAATACCGCCTACTATTTGCTTACGAATTAGTGCCTTCCTAATCTTTCGTTGGTTTTTTATTATCACTAACTGAACAACTTTGTTTTGGCTGCCCTTTTTTCTAATACTAACCCTTATCTCTGTGATATTAAGCTTGAAAACCGTGCGGCTTGGATTTTTTTAAGGATAAATAAAACTTTGTAAGTAAGTCGTGCTTATGTTATTTGCTGTTGATAAGTTAATTTAGTATGGATTCACTGAAGCGAAGAGTTCAAGGTGTTAGTGTAAAGGAAATGGACGTTATTTATTAAGAATATGATTCGGTTTTATTATTATGGATAACTAGTATCTGCCGGCGACTTCGTCCGCTTCGACTTTAGACAGGAAGCTTAATTTTTTCCGGGATAAACAGTATGTGTTTATCCAAGTAATAAACTATCTGTGTGCCAAATTTCATCCAAATCCGTTCAGCCGTTTTTGTGTAATTAAGTTACAAACATACAAACTTTTACATTTATGATATTAGTAGGATTTAGGATGTAATCTAAACACAGATAGGGTTTTCAAACGTACTCTATTTTATGAGTGTGTATTTTATAATGTACTATCAGTTTCCCGCGGCTTGGCACCCGGTCGACGTAAGCGCCACCTACCGGGTCCAACTATAGCTAAGATCCATCCAGGTGACCCATCATTAAAATAAAGAAATCATCAAAATTAGCCAAGGCGTTTAAGAGAAGAATTACGAACACGCCGGATTTATACATTTTAAATATAACATCAGTAGTAATTTGATTTTTTGGCACTAAGTCCACTAAATTTATCACACAAAAAGAAATATTTGGCATCTATATCATCACGCCAAATCCCTTGCGGGGTAGGCAGAGAGTACAGAATTCCAACAGGTTCTTTCATAGTCGGAGACTCTTGACTTGCCCTTCAGATAATACAAAAAGAAATACGGCATAAAATTTAAATAAGTTGTATTATTTTACATATTTACACTCTTAAATCAGATAAAGTATAAACTTCTTCTGAAAGATGCTTTCTGCGAAGCAAAGGCCCCTAAAGATCACAACGGCGACCAGAAACCGGTTCCAACTGCACTTAAATCCATCCAGATGACCCCATAAGTACAAAATAATAGCCACGACCACTGCCTTTGTGCTCTACACATGTACTATACGCGATCTTCACCAGGTTGTCGGTCCGTCTTGTAAAACGCCTTTCCACTCCATGTTCATGTCTTCGAGGTCGCCACTCACAAACCTTCCTGTTCCTACAACATTAATTTCGACAAGTGATGTCACAAGCATTATTTGAACTACATATCTCAAAGATTTTCCTTTAATATTAATATTCTAAGGAACAAGGTGCGAACACAACCAATAATAAATCTTCTCAGTTGGAAGTTAACACAGTTCGTGACTTTAATAACGTACAGTTTGTGCTTGAGGTAATTTATTACAGAATTTACTTGGTAATTGTTTGAGTAAATTATTTTATGCTGTTTTCAGGTAACGGAAGTCCGATGGAATGTTGTGCGAGGCACAAGGGGGTTTCAGGTCTGGAAGAGGATGTTCGGATCAAGTCTTCTCACTCCGCAACATCGTAGAGAAGCATCTGGCAGTGGGCCGGAAGGTTTTCTGCGGTTTTGTAGATCTGGAGAAGGCATTTGACGGAGTTGTGCGAAAGAGACTTTGGGACATTTTGCCAGAGTATGGTATAGATGGCACTCTGTTGCAAGCCGTCCAGCCCACTTATGTGGACTGCAAGGCATGCGTACGGGTGGGTGGTAACAGGTCACCCTGGTTTGACGTTAAAATCGGCGTCAAGCAGGGTTGCGTGTTGTCCGCTAGACTGTTTATAATATATCTGGACAAAAGTCTTCAAAGACTGAAAGCGATGAATGAAGGTGTACAAATGGGTGACTTAGTGGTAAACCATCTACTTTATGCAGATGACGCGGTTTTAATAGCGCCAACAGCCACTGATCTGCAAACACTAGTCACAGTTATGAAAGACGACTGCATGATCAATGGCTTACACTTGAATGTGAAGAAAACCAAGATTATGGTTTTTGAAAGGGAAGAAACCAGAACGAATGTAAGGTTTGTGGTTGGTAACGATGTGCTGGAGCAAGTGAATGCGTTTGTATATCTTGGATGCGCCTTCAGTAAGGATGGGAAATACACCGCTGACATAGAGAGAAGAGTGAGTGCAGGGAACAGAGTGAATGGTGCGATGGGAAAGCTACTCGGGAGCCGGCACTTAAGCCATAAGGCGCAGCTGGCCATACATAACGGAGTTCTTGTCCCAACGCTGTTATATGGTAGCGAGAGCTGGGTATGTAAGAAGGAGAATAAAAGTAGGATAAATGCGGTAGAAATGCGAGCTCTGCGGAAGATGTGCGGAGTGAAGCTGACCGACCGCATTAGCAACAGCATAGTAAGACAGCGAGTAGGTATGAAAGATAGTATCGGTGTAAAGATGAGAAAGGGCATGCTCCGTTGGTTCGGGCATATAGAAAGAATGCCAGAGGAAAGAATGACAAAACAGATATACAATGTGAAAGTGGAAGGATACAGGTACCGGGGAAGACCTAGACTATCTTACCACGACCAAATAAACTGAGTCTTGTCAGATGGAAAAGTCAAGAGTCTCCGTAACCGGCGAGCGTGTATGAGACGAACTATGAGAGTCGAGGAAGCCAGAGAGGTATGTAAGGAAAGAACCTGTTGGAACTCTGTACTCTCTGCCTACCCTGCAAGGGATCTGGCGTGAGGTTATAGATAGATAGATAGATAGGTAACGGAAGTTAGTTTTTCACTTTTTTTAAAAGGAACACACCATCACACCTCATTGCTCAAGCAAGGGTGGTAGAAGTGCACTGTGTACAACCTCATATCGCTACCAATGTAAGGTTTCATAGGAGGCGAGCTTCTGGCCATCATACCGGACACATTTCCACACTCTAAGTGGAGAAAGCTAAAGAAATCGGTAAGGAAAGAACTTGTTGGAACTCTGTACTTACTGCATACCCGGCAAGGGATCTAGCGCGCTATTGAGAAGGCGAACCTATTATCATTAAGCCGCGCACATTTTTACACTCCAAAGTGGAGAAAGCCAGAGAAGTAGAAGATACGGAAAGAACCTATTGGAAGTTACTCTCTGCCTTCCCGCATGGGATCTGACGTTCTGATATAGATGATACGTTTTCAGATTCCAGACTGCTATTGAGAAGGCGAACCTATTATCATTATAATGGGCATTTTCAAACTGCAAATGGAGATAGCCAGAGTAGTCTGTAAGGAAAGAACTTGTTGGAACTCTGTACTTACTGCATTTCTGCAAAAGATCTAACGTGCTGATATAGATGATATAGATTTCTAAATTCTAGACTGCTATTGAGAAGGTAAACCTATTGTCATAATAGGGGGCAGATTTCTAGACTTCAAGTGGACGGAGCTAGAAAGGTCTCTAAGAAAAGAACCTGTTGAAACTCTGTACTCTCTGCACACCCAAGGCATCCGGCATGCTCATATAGATGATATTAATTTCCAAAATCTAGACTGCTATTGAGAAGGCAAACCTATTGCTATTATACGGCGCACATTTCCACACTACAAGTGAGAGAAGTCTAAGGGAAGAACTTGTTGGAACTCTGTACTTATTGCCTTTTGACATAAGATCTAACGTGCTGATATAGATTTCCAAATTCTAGACTGCTATTTAGGCGAACCTATTGCCATTACAGGGGGCACATTTTCAGACTAGAAGTGGAGAAAGCCAAAGAGGTTTGTAAGAAAAGAACCTGTTATTCTAATAATTTAACATAATGACTTTTTTGTGTTTTTCTTCTTCACAGAAATGACATTCCAAAGTGGTGGTACTTTTCTGACAATTCATAAATACTATAATGGTTTACATGAATAAAAAATATTCTGATTCTAATGCTGAGCTTTGTACTCTCTACATGCCCAAAGAATCTCATCATCTCAGCCCATACTTGTCCACTGTTGAACATAGGCCTCCCCAATCGCTTTCCAGCGTAACCGGTCCGATGCCACCTGCATCCAACGACTTCCTGCGATTTTCATAAGATCGTCGGTCCATCTGGCAGGCGGTCGTCCCACGCTGCGCTTGCCAATACGTGGTCGCCACTCTAGAATCTTTCTGCCCCAACGCCCGTCCGATCTACGCGCTATGTGGCCCGCCCATTGCCACTTCAGCTTGCTAATCTTAAGGGCTATGTCGGTAACCTTGGTTCTTCTACGAATCTCCTCATTCCTGATACGATCGCGTAGAGAAACGCCGAGCATAGCTCTCTCCATAGCTCGCTGAGCAACTCTGAGCTTTTTTATGAGACCTATTGTAAGAGACCACGTCTCTGATCCATATATCATCACTGGTAACACACATTTACTGAAAACTTTAGTCTTAAGGCACTGAGGTATTTTGGATGAGAAGATATTGCGCAGTTTCCCGAACGCTGCCCAGCCGAGTTGGATTCGTCGACTGACCTCTCTCTCAAAGTTGGACCTACCTAACCGGACTACCTGTCCCAGGTAAATGTATTCGTCGACAACTTCAAGAGTAGAGTTCCCAACGGTGAGTGCGGTGGGTACGACATGGACGTTAGACATTATTTTGGTTTTGTCCATGTTCATTTTAAGACCCACTTGTTGAGATACTCTGTTGAGGTCACCGAGCATTCGTCCTAGATCTTCCAGCGACTCCGCCACGACCACAATGTCGTCGGCAAATCGAAGGTGAGTGATGTATTCGCCATTGATGTTGATGCCAAGTCCTTGCCATTCCAAGAGCTTGAAGGCGTCCTCTAAGGTGGCCGTAAACAGTTTCGGAGAAATGACGTCTCCCTGTCTTACTCCTCTTTTTATGGGGATTGCCTTCGTGCACTGCCCCTGTACTCGGACTGACATGGTGGCGTTATTATACAAGCACTTCAACACTTCGATGTACCGATAGTCAATGCGGCATCGCTGGAGAGCCGCCCAAGAAACCGCCCAAGTCTAGATCGAATCGAAGGCTTTCTCATAGTCCACAAACGCCAAGCATAGTGGCCGATTATACTCCTCGGTCTTCTGTATAACCTGCCGCAGCGTATGTATGTGGTCTATGGTACTAAAACCTTTCCGGAAACCGGCTTGTTCGGGAGGCTGGAAGTCATCAAGCCTTCGTTCGAGACGATTCGTAATGACTCTCGAAAACAACTTATAAACATGGCTCAGCAGTGTGATGGGCCTATAATTCTTCAGTAAAGTGTTATCACCTTTCTTGAAAAACAGTACCACCACTCCCCTGTTCCATGCTTCCGGCGTTTTCTCTTCGA
Source organism: Phalera bucephala (assembly GCA_905147815.2). Taxonomy (NCBI): domain Eukaryota; kingdom Metazoa; phylum Arthropoda; class Insecta; order Lepidoptera; family Notodontidae; genus Phalera; species Phalera bucephala. The sequence goes on from LR990618.1 coordinate 30,161,286, forward strand.
GCAAGACGGAATTAAACAGCCTCTGAAGGACTTTAAGTACTGGCGTTCCGCCCGCTTTCAGAAGCTCTACGGTAATTCCGTCTTCGCCCGGCGCTTTGTTATTTTTGAGTTGTTTGAGAGCCATCCTAATCTCGTACAGGCTGATGTCCGGGATATCTTCAGTGTAGTGTCGGGTTAGCTTGGCTCTTGGGTCTTTTACCAAGTCAACAACAGGTTCAGCTACTGAGGTATACAACTGCCCATAGAACCTCTCTATCTCCCTGAGCACCTCCGACCTATTCGACGTTACGTTTCCATCCTCCATCTTCAGCTTCGTCAACTGGCTTTGCCCAATAGACGCGTCTCTTGCGAACACTTTAGAGCCCTTGTTCTGTGCTATGGTCTCCTCAATACGCCTGGTATTGAAGGACCGTAAGTCTTGTCGCAAGTACTTCAATATCTGTCCATTGAGCTGCCTATAGGACTTAGCATCATCGGAGGTTTGGAACGTCGCTCAGCCATGAGGTTTCGGGTGTAGTTGGATAGTTTTTGAGGTCTATTTTTACGGTGGGGCTTAAAATACTTGGACCCGACCGTATGGACAGTCTCTACCAGCCTGTTGTTGATTTCGTCCACTGATGCGCTGCTGTCTAGCAATTCGAAGTGGTTTGCCAATTCGAGTTGAAAGTTCTCGGGGTTTTGGATATGTGCATTACAAGGTCGGAGCGTAGACTTCATCAGACGCGATCTTTCCATTTTGACATTAATATTTAATGACCATTCGGTGATCACTGCCGGTTTTTACCCTGTGGATCACGGAGACATCATTAAATATTTGTCGCTTGGTGCTCATTATGAAGTCTATTTCGTTTTTGGTGGAACCATCAGGGCTCATCCAGGTCCATTTCCTATGAGGCGGCTTCTGGAAGAAAGAGTTCATCATAAAGAGTCCCTCCGTCTCCAGGAATTCGGCCAGCCTCTGACCCCTGGGGTTGCGCTGCCCATATCCAAATTGCCCCACTCTCAACTCATCTTCGCCCCGTTTGCCCAGCCGCGCATTGAAGTCACCCATAACCACTGTAAAGTGTGTTTTGGAAGTATGTATGGCTCTACTAATGTCCTCATACATAACTTCGACATCATCATCTGAGTATGTCGAGGTCGGTGCGTAGACCTGTATGACCTTCAGCGAATATCTTTTGGATATTCTGAGTATTAGGTACGCTACCCTGCTCGACACACTAGTGATGGACACAACGTTGTCTATGAGTGACTTGTGGACGATAAATCCGACACCACCTTGGGACTGCTGTTCGCCCTCCCGGTAGTAAAACAAGTTGCCGGATTTTAAGGTTATCGTGTCCTCGCCCTTTCTTCGGACCTCCGATAAACCGACAATATTCCACCGCAACTTGTTTATCTCTTCTTCCAGCTCAACAAGCTTCTCATCTGTCCTCAAAGTGCGTGCGTTGTATGTCACCAGGGCCAATTTTCGTTTTTGGTGGTAGCCGAATCTCTGCCGGAGATTCTTAGCACCCCTTGTCCTGTCGTTACCATGGCTGCTACCGTGGCCAGGACGATCAGGACTGCCGGGGACTAGGGGTCTGGTTTTCTTCTTTTCTTCCATAATAGTGATTGGGGGGATTTGCCATACTCGCCACGCTTGGCAGGCGGGTTGGCGAGCGCAGTTTTTGATCGCAGAAGTGTTAAGAGAACGCTGCTGCCCATTCCCTAGTTTTCCCTTAGTCGCCTTGTACGACACCCGATGGGATGAGATGGGTTGGTCCTATTCTAAGCCGGGAACCACGCGGCAAAGAAGAATCTGGTGTGCTAATATTGATAAAACATTTTCCGATATTAGACCGGTATTGAGAAGGCGAATCTATTCCCATTATACCAGGTCCATTTCCAGTTTCGAAGTGGAGGAAGACCCTGTTGTAACTTCGTATTCTCTGCCTTCCTGCAAGGGATCTGGCGTGATGATATAGATTTATATACGCTGGACAGCTACTGGGAAGGCAAACCTATGGCTATTATATAGGGCAAATTTCCAGACACCAAGTGAAGGAAGCCAGAGAAGTCTGTAATTAAAAAACCTGTTGAAACTCTGTACTCTGTATCCTGCATGAGATAATATAGATTTCCAGACTCCGGATCCTTCACTTTATCCGATTTAGGATTCGAATTTTTAATAAGAAACCTCAATAAAATTTAGTGCATCTTTAAATTTTAATCAAGGATCTCATATTCTTCAGCTACAAGATACCCAACCGTACCAACGAAGCAGTCAATTACTTTATAATTATAATATCATCTTTATCAACATTTTACATCGATTTACTCAATCTCATCTAGAAAGTTAATTGTCTGTCCAACAACGTGAGGACATTATCGTTAAAGCAATCAGCTCAGCTCTTCACGGATTGTAAGTACGAGACAATGGGACTTTAGGAGTAATAAATTTGAGGTATTTAATAATTGGTTTAATACTAGCTTCTGTCCGCGTTGACTTTAGACAAGAACCTAACATTTTTCAGTTTATAAAGTATCCGATGGAAAAGTCAAGAGTCTCCGTAACCGGCGAGCGTGTATGAGACGAACTATGAGAGTAGAGGAAGCCAGAGAGGTATGTAAGGAAAGAGCCTGTTGGAACTCTGTACTCTCTGCCTACCCCGTAAGGTATGATATAAATAGATAGATAGAGTAACAAACTTCTAAACATACAAACCTTCACATCCTTACTAATATTATAAATGCGAACACTACTGAACCGATTTAAATGAAATTTGGTGGTAAAGCGCGGCGTTGTACGGCGCGGTGTAGGTGGGGAAATATGCCTTAGTGTGCTTACATTCCACGCGGGCGAAGTCGCGGGCACAGCTAGTATATAATATTAGTAGGTATTCCTGCAAATATTATATATTGAAATACTATTGAATTTGCTTGTGACATTGTCCGCGTTGCTTTTAGACAAAACCTAACATTTTTCGGGATAAAAAGTATCCTGTGTTAATCTAGGTAAAAAACTATCTGTGTGCCTTTTTTTTTGTTTTAAATCGTAGCCCCACTCTAGGATTTATTCCTGTGTAGTGGGTGCGTTTCCAAACATGATAATTCATATACACAAATACCTAGACCGAAGCAAATAATTGTGGATCACACAAAGATTTGTCCCGTGCGGGGATCGAACCCGCGACTATTAGACACAGTGGACGGAGCAGCTTAAGCTCTTAACCACTGCGCTTTTCGTTTTTGTGTGATTGAGTAACATACAAACTTTCACATTGACATTATTACTAGAGTTTTTAAATCAGCCTATTCTGTTCTAAAGACTGCCTTGTTGGTCTAGTGGCAAAGCACATCGCTTGGTGATCACGAGGTATTATAGGCTCAAATCCTAAGTCGGACAAATGAAAGAAAGAAAGTAAAGGCTATTTTATTAGCCAGCTAACAAGTATTATTACAAAAATAAAATGTTCTTTACTATTAGCCGCACTAATGGGGTAACAATCGGCGTAAACCAATAAAAAAAAAAACAAAAAAGGCGCTTTTGCCGTACAAAGTGGTCGATGGTATGTTAACTAACACAAACTTAAAATTCAGGTTTAAGAATGTTTATTTCTCTTTAAGAATAACTCTAATTCAATTACAGAGAAATTAAAACTTAACAAAAATAAACTTAAGGTTAGCGTACAGAAAATATGTTTTCGTTAAAATATTTTTATAAATCAAAAGTGGGTAGTCAAAGATGTTACGGTACAAAATGAACACGGATGTAAAGTTAAGACTAGATGTGGCATTGAATGTGGTCTGCAATTATAAGAATTTTAGAATAGATTTGGAAAGAATATTTATTAACTTGTTTAGTTGAGAGGTTAAATGGTTATATTTGTTTTTTTTATTTTTATTTATATGTATGTATTATTTATTTATTTATTATGTATATTTGTTTATGTATATGTGTATCAGTTAAACGGTGACAGGTATTAGGCACAAATGCATGTCTCTGTTTAGTTACACGCATTTGTAACATGTAATTTTAATAGTTTTTTGAAACTAGTCATACTCTTGGCGTCTTTTATATCTTTCGGCAGCTTATTGTAAATATTAACACCTTCAATTAAAAATTTAAATAAGTATTTAAATAAAACTATTACTAATTAATTCCTATTAACAATAAGTGCATTCTTGTGTCTCAAATGAAAATTTCCAAAGAAAACTTCACAGTATGAATCCGGAGTCTGGAGTTGTACCCAGTATATAGCAATAGGCTCGCCCCCTATTACATGGGACCTAACATCGTCGGCGAAAAGTGGGTGTACTCAGTACACCGCTGCCACCCCCGTTTGGGGAATATAGGCCTGACCTATACCAATAGTATAATACACCTGTGTTAATTAACTCTGGACCTTTATTTTCTATGTAGAGTGGTCGTAACGGTGTGTTTTTTATGTTCTAATACTGGGCAAAGACCTTCTCTTACAAATTGAGGTGATTAATAGAATTGTAATGTGAAATATTAAGGTTTGTTGCCACGTAGTTTTTGAACTTATCAAACCCCAAAAAGACGTCCAAATAAGTTTAATAATACCACATTAAGTAGCAGTCGGGACCAACAATTTTCCGTACCTTCCAAACACGAATGCCCTTAAAATGAATATTCCACTGCAGCTACGAGCGCCTAAGCGAAAACATGTCTGACAGATAACTAAAGTTTTTCTTAGTTTCAAAAGTACTTTTTCTTGAAATAATCCCCATTTTATCAAACGTACCTATATAATGGTGGAAAGTACAAACCTATGTACCAAATCTGCTACCAAATATCGAATCAAAAAGAACCGCATTGAAAGTGGTTCATTCGTTCGGAAGCTATGTCACATAACAAGGCTTGATACTTACAAACCGCTCTTTACATCAGAGATTAATTATACACTATAGATCAATTTTATCACATGCTAGCCTTCAGCCATCCGATGCCTAAAGAATCCATCAATACAGCCTTAAAAACATTTCCGCATGCAAATGAGCACCCACAAAAGCTAAGACAACCGATATTGTATTTTATTATCATGTACAAATGATACAGATCACTTTATTTCTATCCGACACGTCTTGCTTTATCTAGACATAAATCAATTAACTAAAATCGAAAGTGAGGCCCAATGGCGGGACAAAAAAGTTCTCATTATATTCTGTAGCCAAAGATATGGACGACCGCGATGGACTTTTAGTTTTAACATCGCTGAGATAAAGGTAGCACATGATTTCACGTTTCTTAAACGCGCGTCTAAACGAGAAATGAAACTTATTCGATCGCAAAATGTTCCATATCTTTAAAATACGTAGCAATTTATTCCTGATTATACTGCCGCACAGCTGGGCAAATCCACACAAATCGAGGTGATAGGAATAATATGTTCCTATCATGACGTACGCTTGTGAGGTGTTTGGGCACGCCGCCCGTTCTCACATTGATAGACTCCAAGACAGACGGTTCAATCCCGTTTTCTCCACAGAGCCATTGGAGGCCCGTGGTTCATACGGAATGTCGATCTCCATTCCGATCTCGGTATCCAACCTATTCACGCCTTTATTAAAAAGGCGTCAACCCGTTATTTCGCGAACGCGTCCAATTATAGAAACCCGCTAATCCTAGCCGCCGCCGACTACGAACCTAACTCCCCTTCTATCAGCCGCTACCGCCGTCCGCGGCATGTTCTCACCCATCCTCCCGATGCCCTTACATCCCTTCTTTCGGATACAGATACCGCACACAGGATCATACAACGACCTCGACGAAGAATGCCTTGCGCGCCGGCCGGTGCAGAGCACTACGGCGAGACACCTATTATACGCCCTCCCCCCTAGCGACTGCCCAAGCCGAGGCCGTTCCTCCTTGAAGCGTACTTGAGCTAGTTGCCCCCTTGCCCTTCTGGCTTGAGCGTAGTGGTTGCACGCTCGCTCTCTTGTCCGGTGAAGCTGTAAAGGCCCCGCGGCCAACAGCGTAGATCATTCACACACACAAATAAATAAAATGTCATACTTTAGTTTTATACTAATGTACGTAGGTAAGATCTACACTCTACATACAAATGGTGAAGAAACAATACCTCATAACAGACATTCTTATTTATAACAACGAAATTGATTATATGATTGCACTAAAATAAAATTAATTCTCGCATTATCATGTTACTGTACTTAGAAGGTCTTGCCAATTCACCGTCGATACATAGCAACGCGTTACCGCGCGTTCATTTATAATAATCTGTACTTACCTTTACTTTCAACGTTCGAAGCTTTTAAATGCCGTTTTTATCGGATCTCATTGCGTGTGTTTTTTTTTACAATATTATTTTACGAATCTCGCTTTCATTAGCTTATCTTTTAAGTTTACGAGTTTTTATAGTCATTTTATCTTACCTGTGAACTTATTAATAGTTAGACGGCTATTCCACTTTTGAAAAGTAGTTTGTGAAAATTCTCACTTTCATCTTTTAACATCTTAAAAAATAACATAATTGTTGCAATGCCTTTAACCGAAGATGTGTAGTGGGCAGAGGCCCCCCACAAGGTGGGCCGATAACTACAATGTGGCCAAAGAACTCTATATTTTTTCAGTTATTTATCAGGAAATTGGGTTTTATAAAAAGATTGTTTTAATCACACTGATACTGCCTTAGAGCCTTTCCACATATACCTGCTCGAAGATCAGACCAAATTTTAATCTTATTTAAAATAAACTTTTGGGACATTGAAATACGATTTATTTTTATATTTCCCATGGTTTTTAATAAAAGGTTGCTTGAGAGTTATCCCGGCTTGGTATGTCTGTCTGTTGGACCGCTCTGTCGCGGGTTTGATCAAATTTCGTAAAAATTTTTGTGTAACCCACAAATTTTAATTGGATTTTGTTAGTAGTTTTGAACCCGAGCTTTAAATTGTTCTTGAGCTCTTTCGTTTTTGCGGTCGTTTATGTAAAATATCACAAATGTTCTCTAACGCTCTTTAAGCCGGTCTATGTGAACCTATACTTAGTACCCTTAATGACATATATCATCATCATCATCATTTCAGCCTATACTTGTCCACTGCTGAACATAGGCCTCCCCAATCGCTTTCCAGCGTAACCGGTTCCTATGCCACCTGCATCCAACGATTTCCTGCGATTTTCACAAGATCGTCGGTCCATCTGGCAGGCGGTCGTCCTACGCTGCGCTTGCCAATACGTGGTCTCCACTCTAGAATCTTTCTGCCCCAACGCCCGTCCGATCTTCGCGCTATGTGGCCAGCCCATTGCCACTTCAGCATGCTAATCCTGAGGGCTATGTCGGTGACCTTGGTTCTTCTACGAATCTCCTCATTCCTGATTCGATCACGTAGAGAAACGCCGAGCATAGCTCTTTCCATAGCTCGCTGAGCAACTTTGAGCTTTTTTATGAGACCTATTGTAAGAGACCACAATGATATATATGATGTATCTATATATATTTTGAACGTGGGAGAAAGCCTAGGGCTACACAAGGACAACCTCAGCCGTGGGTTGGGCATCATAATGAACCATTTCAAGAAAAATCCAATAATTCAAAACCTACTCTCCATATTTTAGGCCTCAAACTCTATTATAAGATGTTTATTGCTCAATAAATTTTCACGAATACTATTCAAATTTCGTTGAATATGATTCCGAACTTAATCGACGTTGATGAACAAACGTAAACGCCAATTTTTTTATTTAGAATAAAGGAATTTATTTGATGTTTCTTAAAGTCGAATATGCTAGCAACTTGATGGACCCGTCGTCATGTATTACACAAGTCATTTACATCTCATCAATATATCTATTGGAGGTCGCGGAAGCATCTCGATGCGAAACGTGACTAATCCGCCATTGACCGTTAAACTGATATCTAAATTATACACTGTGTACAATAAAATCATTGTGTGGTCAGCAAAGAAAGTGGGATAAAATATGGACATTAAAAAAAATAAAGCGAATAAAATCATACATACCTTGCCTTATTTCCCAAGCGGCGGTAGAGAAGAGTACTGTGTGCACATACATTTCACTACGATATTAGGTGTACGAGCGTCTATGAGAGTGGAGGAAGCCAGAGAGGTATGTAAGGAAAGAACCTGATGGAACTATGTACTCTCTGCCTACCTCGCAAGGGATCTAGCGTGATGAGATAGATAGATATTAGGTGTATAATAATTATTGGCAAGTCTATTTCTACATTTCCAGGCACACTTCCGAACTCCGGGCTGTTATTAATGGCCACAAACGTGCTTCCATCAATCCGTACTGAATACATGCGTCGGAGTATGACTATAAGCTAATTTCTTACTCCAAATTGGGAGGCCATAGGCCTTTGGGTATAGACCCAACATGAGGCCAGTTCAGGCAGATATATTATAAATTAACTGTTTTCATGATCAGCCGAAAGACATACCCTTCAGGACACAGGCCTCCCCCAATAAATAATCATCACATGGGTTTGTGTTGTACGCACCCAGCTTAATAGGCTCGCCCCTATTACATGGGACCTAACATCGTCCGCGAAAAGTGGGTGTACTCGGCACACCTGTGCCACCCCTGCTTGAAGATTATAGGCGTGACGGTGCATCTAGCCTTTACCCACAACATTTATCATCGGACAACATTATGGGGGTTAACTCTATTATGTACATATTCTTTCTTTATCATCATACCAGATCCCTTGCGGTGTAGATCTATTAGTCATTTAAAAAAAAAGGATTGCTTGCTTCTGCTGCTGATTCTCCTCAACTAAACTAAATACACTTTACAATTTTATAGGCCCTAGTAAAATACAAATCTTTTAACCGACTTCCGATGGTAACCGTACAATTTTCGATTTCTCCGCTCGCTCCAACCACGCCCGAACGAACGCCCGATGACATTTACCTCGGCCGATATTGTTTGTGCACCGCCATTTACGAATTGACATACCGCCGATCAGATTAAAGTACACCGTATGATTCCGTACGAATTTATGCGGAATCATGACGGCGTACGATTTTGTTTATTGAAACGAGATCGTGAAAGCGAACGGTTATGGCCTATTTAGATTACAATGTAGTACGCACTTTTTACGAGCTTTTATTTAGTTTTGTTTGTATGTCTGTTTGTCAGACTTTCCGGTTCTTTTGTAGTCTTACTTTTCAAGCACTTGTGGGCATCCACGGATGTAACATTTTTGGCAATGCAATAATATGGGACCATGGTCTGATGATGGAGCCGGAAGGTGGCTATACGAACTTTTAAGCTATGCAAGATATTTTTTACTTAATTATTATTATTTTAACGTTAGTCAGTATGCACCACTATTCAGTAAAGGCCTTCTCGCGCAAATTGAGTTGAGATAAGGTCATATTCCACTACGCAGACACAGGTGGAAGCGGAACTAGCTGAAAAAACTTATCAAGCCACTTACATACAAGGCATGCAACTCAGCTCAACAATAACTACACTGCAGCCAGCAAGCGTACAAATACTGTTCTCCACTTTCTCCAGTTAACTTTGCAATGGGATAGTAAGCTCAACGGAGGAACCTCCTACACTCGGGTTTTCACTAAAAAGGCAGATATTTCACTACTGTATTCTCTCTCGTGATTGTGTCACACCATGTCTATTGCTTTTCTGACAACTTGGCATAAATCACGCGATCTGAAATGAGTTAAAGATTCAATTAACAGGATGAAATATTTAAACACATATATTTATCAATAGCTTTCACTCTATAACACGGTACAGCTGGTCTTTTCAGCTACTTCGTCTAAACAGCTAAAAAACATAATATAAATAAGATGCTTGTTTCTCTATAGATATCGGTAGAAAGTGAAATTGAATATCACGCTGCTATCTGATTCGTGAATCGTAGATTTTGAGATAACTTATCAATCTTAAATCTAAAGGGTTTAGGAAATAATGGTGAGGCATGCATTCGTGCCGATTCACCAAAAGGGAAATCAGAATTGTACTTCGTATAAATCGTTCCATCCACCATCACATTTCTCCTAATTCTTTATAGTGCAAGTGTCCAATGTTCTATTAATGTGATAGTTCTATCGTTACACATATTTTCATATTATCATTACATATGTATATGCTATCAATCACCAACTGCCTTCTATCAACTGTTACTGCTTCCAACGTGCCTATATATTAAGTTGCATTATGTTTGTTTAACGTTACTTACTAACGATGTCTTGGTCTAGTGATTTGAGCGTAAGCCGCACCACTCACTGAAGCGAGTAGTGCCGGCTTTGCTCCCAGCAATCGTATCTTTGTCTAACCCACAAATGTTTTTTGTGTCGGAGTATTTCATTCTGTAAATTTTGTTTGTAAACGCATCCATCACAAAGGAATAATTCCTAGTGTAAAGCTAGGTTTTCACAGTATTTTGTATGTGCAATACACTAAAGACTCTATCTAGTTCCCTACATTTAAATCGTCCAGGCTAAACCCAAAACTAGACAAACCAACACAATCAGCTCGCAAGCTTTCACAGCCGCTCTTATCTGTTCATCTGCGAGACCGCAGCAATAAAACATAACCGGAATATATTAAAATGATGTACGACGGACATGGACCTGGGCGAGTCACGAGAGAGAAAGACTTTCGAGATCTTGAAGATTTATCGCTCGCTTCCAGTCGTTGAGTGACGTGTTCATGGGAAGGGAATTGGGGCAGTGATCGCAGCAGTATTTAAGTTTTGGTGGAATTTGGAGCAAAATTTGAAGCCCACAGATACGTTTGGGATATTTCTAAAACATTGAACATGTTATTCATGAAGGCTTTTCCTTCTTTAGATTTGTTGCGAAAGCCACCTAAGGAGCCAAAAAGTATCGCAATAAACTAGCAACCGTTTTGGGTTGCCCACAGGTTTTTATAAAAAATGAAAATGGTTAGAATCATAGAAGTATTACAGTATTTACGGTTCAAACACTTTATTGTATAGAAGTATTGTAGTTTCACTTGAGTGTTTATACTACTGTATTGTTTTTAAAATTAGTTTTGAACATTAATGTTACATGTACGTGTATTACTTTACATGAAAAGTAAACAGAACAGAAAAGGTAACGTAATCTTCAGCTGAAAGACATTCAATGCAAGACATAGGCCTACCAAAGATCGCCAGTCATCTAATAGAGAATTATGCAAAGAAATAATTTGTAGACCGCTGTAAAAATACCCTGGCTATTTCACTAGTATCCATAAAGTCCATAGCATCAAAACTAACCTTACCAGTCGCCACATATCCAAAGATTGTAACGACAAAAACAAACATGTCGTCCACATAACTCAACAAGCTTCTAAAACCTGTCAAAACTACATGAACAATAAAAAGTCAACAGCACCATAGACAACTTTTTAATCTTGTTTATACACGATAAATTCTAACCGGCCAACTTCCTCGGTCCTATCTCTTGGACAATCCATTTATGGTGTGGTCTACATATATGAGACGCAATAGGACACTAACGTTACTTGATGAGAGCTTAGGCAAGTTAAAAAGTTCCAGTTGGACGCTAATATGGCGTTTCAAGTTTAGTGTTATCGATTCTGAGAGGATGGTATAGTTCTGTTAAGCCGTTTTGCATATAGACTGCTTACCGCACGCGATTAATAAACAAGTTAGGAATAAAAATACAGCAAACAGATTTCAGTGTAAAGAAAATATCATTAAAAATTGGCCAGTTTTTTTAGACAATTAGTAAATATGATAACTACGGACATTAGTAAATATGAAATAGATCTTGAACTTAGCATGGCACTCTAAGATATCTATAGTAAACCTTGATCTCTGCTATTCATTTGTAGACCTAAGTACTTCCTTACCTTGGCTTCCTTTCAGCACCTCTCTTTTCACTTTAGTCCGATTCCGAAAGTGAGTGTTCCTTAAAATTTAATGGTAAGGCAAAGTAAACCTCCAAACTAGAATGTAAAGACTGGATGTAAAACTTTCAAGCCATTAAGTGGTGGATAAAAATTAATTGAACCATATAAATAGCCTATTGTGGTAGATAATGTAAGTACTGTCATCCTTACGGTATGAGGATTTTGGACAATTTGGAGGACAATATTTGGGTTCATGTCTGTAACGCTGCACGAGTTTCTCGCGTAAATATCATGATTGCAGCTGAAAATCAGCGTTTTGCTCCTCGAGCAAATGCTGCGCTGAGCTGTGGCCCTTTTGAACCACTGTGACACACGTACTACAATAAAATTATAATTTAAATTGCACTGCATGTTTTTTTTTGTATTTTAGAAAAATATTTTGTACTGTGTGTCCTTTTGTTACAAATAAACTTTTTATCTATCTAGCTACTTATTATAGAGCCTATTATAGCAGTAAACCTTCGTTCAGTTTACTGCTATAATAGGCTCATTAAACACAATGTTGTTTTTATTATAATTATGGGCATTACCGTACTTCCGTTTGTAACAATACTTTGTAATCCTTATCATTTCGATCAAAAGTTTTATCAAATGATATACAGTTTTATAATGATATTTTATTCGTTTCTCCCTTAAATACTTCCGTACACATCAAAGTATTGTTTAACTATTTATCAAATACATCTCAAATAAACATTCCAATAGCTATCTATCTATCTATATCATCACGCCAGCTCCCTCGCGGGGTAGGCAAAGAGTACAGAGTTCCAACAGGATCTTTCCTTACATACCTCTCTGGCTTCCTCCACTCTCATAGTTCGTCTCATACACACTCGCCGGTTACGGCGACTATTGACTTGCCCTTCAGCTAAGACACGGTCTATTTGGTCATTCCAATAGCGTTAAAGATTTACCTGAACTTACTGGATTCTTACTTAAATTTTTAGACTGCCAAATTCTTGAATTGCTCTGTATCAAACAATGATGACCCATATACAAACACAACAAAAGACATGAAACGATAGAAAGTTGTCGATATTTATCTTGAAATTCTCACATCGTTGCGAAATCATCATAGCTTAAAACAAAAGAAAATTAAACAATACATGGCATACCTTTTACACATAATTAGTGGAAGTCTTATTAGTTGATAAAGAGAGAGAGAGAGAGATAGAATAGAATCCAGTGTGAGTAGAATGAAAGAATATGTCTTTGACAATTACCGAGCCAGTTGTTAGACACGAGGGCAAAGTTGGCATGGATAGTTTCATGCAAAGTAAACATGTAACATACTTACCTACTTTATATTTTAAGCGACATTTTAGTAAGGAACTATTATTCTACTTGTACTTTAATAATGCTAACTACCATATTATCAGCACCCTTAACCTTTTCAATTTAAGCCGCGGTGTACCTCCAATAAATTTTTAATAACATGCAAATATTTTTATAGCCCGAAAAATTCTTACAAATTGGAAATTCAAAGAGGTCGAGAGATGACTCATAATTAGCATGCAGCTAATAGCAATTTCCCCATCTTCAAAGTCATGGCTAATTAGAGGTTCAATTAAATACTTTACCGTTACAGAGTTGTGCCTATCTGATAGCTTAGCGATCTACGACGTTGATACTGTTTGATTTATTTCTTTTACAATTACGTTAAAGAAAGTTGTTCATAACTGTCTTTTTAAGGTGTAATTTGTTGCAATTAGAAGTGTCTTTGTAAGCATGTTTATACTCATACACTTGCTTGTTTCTTCACTATTTTGTAATTTTTGATGTGAGTCTACTCAAGTTGTGACCAGTTTGTATCTGTTCTCTCTTTACAATCTTGGAAAAAATCTACTGGTCTTGGAAAAAATCTGTAGAAATCCAATTTTTTGTTTTACTTAGCATAAAGATAAGTTAAACCCAGGTGATTAAAGTGGAAGTAATACTTCACCATTTCGGTGCTACTCTAATTGATGAAGATTGAAATTTTGACAAGCAATCTAAAATTTAAGATAACGACAAAACTCAAAGGACAAAGTTACCCCAAACTATAACATACAAATAAACCTACAAGTCTAAAACATGTTTTTGCGCTCCAAACCATCCCAAAAATAGCCCGCAGACAGACAGACAAAAAACAAAAAAAAGACGATCCTGACAAACATAGCAGCGCTGGCGCAGGGACTGTTTGCATTGGGTGCGCCGACACATCGTCCGTGATCTTGTCTCGAGATTCACCTGCAAATGTTAATTGTTGAGTTATGTGCTTCTATTGTAGATAAAGATTTAATTATAAAGGAATGAAGGGCAAGTAATATTTTTTATTTGAACAATAAACGTTTGTAACGATATATTCTAGGTCAGCTAGATATTTTAAAAGGGCCTAAACAATTAATTTTCCAACCGTTTCAAGAGTCTGTGACCACTCCTTGAAATGATTACTTCTGGAAATTACTACTTCATGCTATACCCAGTTTTAGTGAGGTCCATTTCTGCTTTAGAACGGCAGGTAGCTACAAACCTGCCTCCACCAATAGGCTCTAGGTCCGGTGTAGTATAACCTATCCTCTCTCACTTAGATTTGTGATGGGCTTAGCTGTAGAACAGTATAGTTTGATTTAGGTATTATTATTTTACCGCGATGGTGCAGAGGGGGAGCGCGTCCATAGTATCCCCCGAAGGTGGGCTTTTCGGAGCACGACACATAGAGGCACCGGTGTGTTCCTAACGGAGATCCCGGAGCCCCTCCCTGAAGTGTCGATGCCGGCTACAATGGGGTTTTAGTCGGTAAGAGTCCGACATGTCCCGTCAGCTTTCCCCGCGGCTGGCGGAAGTCAATGAGGATTTTGCCACGTTAAAAAAGGTATTACTATTTATTGTATTAGACCTTTGTTATGCAGCGGATGTATTTCGCCTGATAGGTAGGTAGCAATGTATTATTGTAGTGTTTGTATCTCCTTGTGATTTACGATGACCTAATGAAGGTCACAAGCATATGGTGAATGCTTATAGCGCAAATCCAGTGGTAGTAGTGATATTTTAGGGTGGCCTTTGTCTTGCTGAAGATAATGTTGATAACGGGCGACGGACGATATAGCGCAGTGGTAAAGAGCTTGAGCCGCTCTGCCTACTGCGTCTAATAGTCGTAGGTTCAATTCCCGCACGGGACAAATCTTTGTGTGACAATTATTTGTTTCGGTCTAGGTATTTGTGTATGTGAATTTTCATGTTTTGTAAACGCACGACACAGGAATAAATCCTAGTGTTGGGATACGTTTTAAAAAAAAAATGGTGATACGAGTATTTGCGGGTTTTAGTTCGGACCTTTAAAAGCATTGCGCTAGGAAATGGACTCAACACTTAAAGGCTTTTTGCGAGAGTTTATGTAGGTAAGTCACCTATCGAGATCAATTGCTGAAACTGAAGAAACATAAACAGCGAACTGACTCTAACAAGTCAAAGCTACTGTAAGTAAATGGAAAAAGACATTGTTTTATGGAAATGAGGGTTTTTAAAAAAGCACCGTCTATCCTTTATACTCCAAGCCGGAGTGGAAGGGGGTCGGCGGAAAGTCAGGGTACTGTGTACACTGACTTTTCGCCGACGAAGTTAGGTCTCATGAAATAGGGGGCGAGCCTATTGTCATCCTACCGGCCACGATGGTAGACTAGACATTTGCTGAGAATTTTTCGATAGAAAACTACACTTTGTCCGACCTAAGATTCGAACCCAGGAACAAGTGATCAATATGCTCACGCCACTAGACCAACGAGGGTTTTCTTAAGTACTAGCCGTTACCCGTGGCTGCACACGCATTTTTTGTAATAACTTTATATATATGACTGTCTCGTTGGTCTAGTGGTACAGCGCATCGTTTTGTGATCACGAGATCCTAGGTTCAAATCAAAACTTACCAGTATGAGTCCGGAGTTTGGAATCGTCCTCAGTATATGGCAATACGAACCTATTGCTATATATAACGGGTACTGAATACACCCACTTTTCGCCGACGATGTTAGGTCCCATGTAATATAAGAGACAAGCCTATTGACATATACCGGTCACATAAACACATAGGATTATTTAACAACTTAATATTGATTGCTTCCAAACGGTATTTCGAAATAACAACAAGTTTTAAATGCCTAAACATTCTAATATTTTTACTCCACCATTACTCAATCGTTAGTTTTACTGCTAATGGATACAGCGCTAAGAAAACATTATTAGCTGATAACTCCACTCGTAAATCTGTCCGTCTGTGTGTACTTATCTCGGGAACTGGGGTTTATCGGGCAGCGCACGTGAAAGCTTGTGAACGACTAAATGGTATTGCCTATTGACTACACATAGATTACTAAGTTGTAATTAAATACGTCTACTTTACGCGGTGACCACGATCTAGTGGATTTTAAATGTTACTGCAAAGACTTGAAGACCAATTCTTTTTTTTGTTTAAAACCGTAGCCCCACGCTATGATTTATTCATGTGTCGTGGGTGCGTTTACAAACATGAAAATTCACATACACAAATACCCAGACCGGAACAAATAGTTGTGGAATCACACAAAGATTAGTCCCGTGCGGGAATCGAACCCGCGACTCTTAGACGCAGTGGGCGGCGCTCAAGCTCTTAACCACTGCGCAAAATCGTCCGTTCTCTCTCAAAAAAATATCGTAATTAAAAGTGTTCAAAATGCAGTCTCTATCTAATCTCAATGTCATAAATCTTGTAAAATATCGATATCGACTAAATCGAGATCGGACCGAAATTTAAACAAAATGTATAGTATTCCATTATTCCGATAAAACTTTGAATTGACAACAACACACCGCCACACCTATATTCCCCAAGCGGGGGTAGCAGATCTGTACTGAGTACACCCACTTTTCGCCGACGATGTTAGGCCCCATGTAATAGGGGGCGAGCCTATTTCCATATACCGGGCACAATCCCACACTCCGGACCCATATTGGGAAGTTTTTCGTTAGAAAAACTTCATTCTTCCGACCTAGGATTTGAACCCAGGACCAGGACCAAGCGATGCGCTATGCCTAGTGGCAAAGCTCATTGTTGTTGTGACATGAACAACAAATTTACAAAAAAAACATCAAATTGAAAATTTCAGTTGAATATTTTTTTATTTAGACTAGCAGCTGAGATTAACATGAGATCAACAATAAATTTTCAATGAAATAACTTGACAGTATATCGAAATCGGACTGAGATGATACTGAAATCGGTTCGATATTTTAGAGGCGCAGAATAAATTATTATTAATTATTATATTAATTAAATCTTATTTCAGGCAATATTCGGTCTCTCTCTATCTATCTATATCATCACGCCAGGTCCCTTGCGGGGTAGGCAGAGAGAACAGAGTTCCAACAGGTTCTTTCCTTACATACCTCTCTGGCTTCCTCCACTCTCATAATTCGTCTCATACACGCTCGCTGGTTACGGAGACTCTTGCCTTGTCCTCCAGATAAGACTCGGTCTTTTTGGTCATGGTAAGTTAGTCTAGGTCTTCCCCGGTACCTTCATCCTTCCACTTTCGTATTGTATATCTGTAATCTAATAATATTCGGTCTCAATCAATCAATCAATCAGCCTATCGCAGTCCACTGCTGGACATAGGCCTCTCCTAACACGCGCCATTGCACACGGTCCTCCGCCTTCCGCATCCAGTCTGTCCCAGCGACCTTTTTGAGGTCGTCGGTCCATCTAGCTGGGGGCCGTCCTACCTTACGCTTACCAAGTCGCGGTCTCCACTCTAGGACACGTTTGCTCCATCGGTCGTCGGTCCTTCTGCAGATGTGACCAGCCCATTGCCACTTTATTATTTATTCGGTCTCAGTATCAATAAATTCCAATTTAGGGCAGAGCAGAAGTGTACTATAATGTTGACGTCCACATTCGACGAACTATTTACTGCAGTGGTTGAGAGCTTAAGTCGCTCCGCCCACAAATTTTTGTGTGACTTACAATTATTTGTTTCGGTATGGGTATTTTTGTATGTGAATATTACGATACAGAAATAAATCTAATGCACATAATGATAGGTCCTACTGTAAAAAAGAAACCAACCACCCCGCACAGTTTAAGGCACCGGACTGTTCCTGTTCCTACGTCATCCAGTGCAAGAAAGGGTTCCCCTAAGATCGTCACAACGTTACGGTTTACAATGTATATATTCATGTTAGTTTTTGCCGTTTAGTTGCATTTTTTTGTTATTCCCCAAACAAACTAACGCTTTAGATCCTCACTGTAACCAAGGCCTATAACGCAGTAAACATATGTAAACAGTAGAACATCTTAGTTCTAACGGTGCGAATAAAAGTCATGCAGACGCGCGCTTTTCGCGGCTTCTAGGTACGTCTCAACGTTGAACAGGTTTCAGCGGTAATCGCTGTTCAAACGCAGCGCGTTACGATAACTTCGAGAAATGATCATATAATGGTATTCTGTATGCCAGTGGAGTATTTTTAGGGTACAGACGAAGCGATGTATGTTGTTGAACATTTTACGTCGCTGACCATTCTCAGTAATTCGAACCGAGAATATTTTTTATTATAAAAACTTCGGTGAAAATTGTTAAGACGGATGATTTAGCGCCCACTGTGTCTAATAGTCGCGGGTTCGATACCCGCAGGGAACTAACCTCGGTGTGATCCACAATTATTTGTTTCAGTCTGGGTATTTGTGTATGTGAATTTTCATGATTGTAAACGCACCCACGACACGAATAAATCCTAGTGTGGGGCTACGTTTTATTAAAACAAAACCATTATTAGCAACATACTCAAATGTAGATCAAAAAAAGTAATATATTTGATGCAAAACAAAAGCGTACGAGCGGTTTGAAAATCTCAGAACGTCAGCCATTTATAATGCTGACCGTATCTTTAAAAGATTATTTCACAAAGTAATCGTAACACGCCTCGTTACGTGTTTAATTAATCATAGCTAATAAGGGCCCAGCCTAGAACCCGTAAGCACACGTTTGTGTGCGTCATTCCTATTCGCACCGTCACTACTAAGATGTTATACTGTTTACATGAAATATTAACTGTGGCTTTAATCTCTTAGAACATATCGGACCACTAATCGTCTAACTCATTGATCTACTAATCTTGTATATATTGATGATCGACTTAAATAATCTCAAAGGCAGGGTAGCTAAGTCAGACAAACTCAACACCTACTCACAACCCACGTTACAATCAATTATGACACCCAGACAGATGTAAATGCCGATCTACAGGACAGTGACTTAGAAGGTAGTAATAAACAAATCAATGACGAGTAATAAACAAATAAAACAATAATAAACAGTGATAGCCTAGTGGTTAGACCGTTGGACTGCAAAGTCAAAGGTCTCGGGTTCAAACCTCTGTCTTTTAGAAAGCATGTGCGTATTAAAAAAAATAATTATCACCTGCTTTAACGGTGAAGGAAAACATCGTGAGGAAACCTGCATGCCTAAGAGTTTCTCGAAGGTATGTGAAGGTCGCCAACCCGCACTAGGCCAGCGTGGTGGACTATGGCCTAAAAACCCTTTCAGTTTGACAAGAGGCCCGTGCCCAGCAGTGGGACAGTTTCTTAACAGGGCTAATATTATTATTATTGTATTATATACAACCACGAAAATACACCTTTATTTCGCCAAGCGTTATTCCGTATGACTAATTAAACACGTGACGTAGCGCGTTATGATATTTGTGAAAAAGTTGTGAGTAACATACAGAATAACAACGCGTCTAATCTGGCGCAGATTGGATACGTTGGTTTGGCCGTACCTTTATTTATCATTTTTCCAAACCACGCTATAACCAAACGCGGCATGTTACGATAACTTTGTGAAATGACGTGTAATAAAAAAAAAACTTTTATTTCGGACAACACAGTCCATATTGGAAATTTAAAACAACATTCTTCTTCTTCTTCAAGTTATGGCTTCACACTTATTATAATTCCGGTGAAGCTGTAAAGGCCTCGTGGCCAACAGCGTACATCATTCACACACACACACACACACACTTATTATAAGTGTATTTTGCCAGTATCCAGTGAGATATATAATCGTGTTTTTTTTTTTTTTTTAAAAACATAGCCCCACACTAGGATTTATTCCTGTGTCGTGGGTGCGTTTACAAACATGAAAATTCACATACACAAATACCCAGACCGGAACAAATAATTGTGGATCACACAAAGATTTGTCCCGTGCGGGACTCGAACCCGCGACCATTAGACGCAGTGGGCAGAGCGGCTTAAGCTCTTAACCACTGCGCTAAATCGTCCGTCAAGGACCGTGTTTTGAGGGAAGTGAAAAAAGCACGTTTTATCACTTTGTTACAATTACCTTCACTCATGCACATATAAGAACACATAATGGTTAATATTCCACCAACATTACACATTATTAGTCGAAATAACACAAGTTTTGGAAATTAAAACAAATTGACAACATCACTCTTCGACTTCCCGCCAAAACTCCAAAACAACATTCGGTTAGTAAATTGTTTAGATTTACGAACTATGTTAGTATTGACATGAAGATCAGCATCCATTCCATTCGCAATCATCTTCAGAACTCCATTGGTGCTCCCCCGCAACCTTCTCACAATTGAGGCCGATTTTTTGCGCATGATGGCATAAAAGTAATCTATGCCAACATTTGCAAACATGCCAGATGCACTAGAGAAGCGAGGAAGCCTCAACAGAGCCCTGAAGGTGTTATTCTGTATACCAGAGTACCATTAAACGATCGTTTCACCAATATTGTAGCGCATCGTCATATGTGGCCATAACGAATTAGAGTATTGGATGTTATTCCGCTAAAAAGATCTATATGCCATACCGGCAACAGAGAAAAATTAATTCTAGACTCCTTCACTTAGAATTGGTTTTTGTTTACTACTTTACACGGACGGATTCAAACGATCATTTCACGAATAATGCAATACTCCGTTCTATTGGCATTAGCGAATAAGGATCCTGGATAATATTAAGCTATAAAAAAGATCTATATCACATAGCGCCAACAGAGAAAAATAAACTCTAACGTCCTGTGCTTAAAATTCATTTTTCATTTTCTAGTGTTATATGTATTTAGTTAGTTCTTTTAGTTGGACTAAAGTTAATTTACCATCGATATTTACCGTAGGAAGCAGCTTATCTTAATACAATAAACTTTCCTTTAAGTCGAAGCCGACTCGGGACTGACAGATAAACCAAACAAATATTAATAAACGAATTCGGTGACCGTGTTTAGTTCGTTTAACATTGTATTTGAGTTAGTTTACGGATGATAGGGATAGAGTTCAAAGTTTTGAACTGTCGAACCATCGATATATTATTATTATCTATCTATCTATATCATCTCGCTAGATCCCTTGCGGGGTAGGCAGAGAGTACAGAGTTCCAACAGGTTCTTTCCTTCTTCTTCTTCTCTCATAGTTCGTCTTATACACGCTCGCCGGTTACGGAAACTCTTGACTTGTCCTTCAGTTAAGATGATACTGTCGGTCGGTTCGATATTTTAGAGGCACAGAATAAATACAAAATGTAAGTCAATTCATAATTAAATCTCAATTCAGGCAATATTTGGTCTCTCTCTATCTATCTATATCATAGTAGTAGTAGTATATCATGTAGGCAGAGAGTACAGAGTTCCAACAGGTTCTTTCCTTACATACCTCTCTGGCTTCCTCCACTCTCATAATTCGTCTCATACACGCTCGCCGGTTACGGAGACTTGCCTTGTCCTCCAGATAAGACTCGGTCTTTTTGGTCATGGTAAGATAGTCTAGGTCTTCCACGGTACCTACATCCTTCCACTTTCGCATTGTAGGTCTCTTTGTCATTCTTTCTTCTGACATTCTTTCTATATGCCCGAACCAACGGAGCATACCTTATCTAGTACCAAAAATATATTATAGGTCATCATCTGAAAACAGATCTGAATTAAAAAAGCCTTTATAGCAATCACAATGAAAATATCTTGGTTAGTTAAGAAGTTCCTAAGGCTTCGTTCCGGCTCCATCATCATACCTTGGACTCCATACTGGTCTTATGTACCCGTCAAGACAAATCCAACGAGCCCAAACACAGTAAGGTTATATTGAGTAGTCGGGTGGTTCCATTGGCCACCTTTCGGTTTCATCATCAGACCCTGAACACTATCTGGTTGTAAAGTACTCGTTAATACCAATCTAACAAACCTAAACACAACGTTGTATAGTTAACATGTTCCTATGGCCACCATCTGACTCCATCATCAGACCAGCTTCATGATACCAAATTATAACAATGTCAACGACTTTACATACGTATGCCAAATTTCAGCTCAATCGGATACCCACAAGTGCTACAAAATGATTTATATTAGAGAGACAGACAGACAAACGAACATTGTAAGTTAAATGAAACCTTGTAAAAATAAGAACACAAGTAACTATACTTGTGGAATCCAGTGTGTGTGTGTGAGTGATGTACGTTGTTGGCCGCGAGGCCTTTACAGCTTCACCGGACTTAAGGGCGAGCGTGCAACCACTACGCTCGAGCCAGAAGGGCAAGGGGCGACATACTCGAGGGCGCCTTGAGGCGCCCTCGGTTGGGACAGTCGCTGTGGAGGGACGGGGTGCACTACTAAGTTCACCGGTCAACCGCCGGCTATGGGAGGGGATCTACGACTACGTCGTCGTCGCCCGTATTCTGAGCGGAAAGAATGGATGACAAAGCATCGGGGGGATCGGTGAGACCCGTGTAATCCAGGGTTGACCCTATACTTTATTATTTTCTTTTTTGTATTATCAATCGATTGAAATGTTTCCTAAATGAATCCTCTTAAAATACTCCTGGATAGCAATGACTTTTGGACGTCAAACGCCTCAGTCCCTCCAAAACGCGGACAAGGTCTCGAGCAGAAACCAATATTATAAATGTAAATGTTTGTGTGTCTAGATGTTTGTTACTCAAATGTGAGTGAAATTTGGCACCAGATGTTTTATTACCTAGATTACCACACAAGGTACTTTTTATCCCGGAAAAATGTTAGGTTCCTATCTAGACTCAACGCGACCGAATTTGCGGCAGAATTTATTGTTAAATAAGTTTAAACTAAGCAGAAACTATGAAAATAAATCAGGCATTCTCGGTTTCGGTTTGGATGTAACAGGTGGTCATTAGCCACAGCTTTGTGGGCGGGAATTACATTTTAACAGTGCCGCAAGACTTTAATTTCATGCTACTATATGAGAGACAGACCGTTTTTGGAGCAAACACGAAACTAGAGCACGAAATAATAAATTTGCTGTAGCCAAGTTGTTCATCAATTTGTATTCCAAACATTGAGTATTATACTGTGTCCTTCGTTCTCGATATAAACTATATTAGCAGCTCTCTCGAGTCGCTTGGCAACCGCGCGTCATTTAGAAACTTCAAAAGCCTCTATGGTATCTGTGGACATAACCTCTGGAACCATTCTTTTGAAAGCGCGGCAGCCGACGCTTTGTAATAAAGTTTTTGGTCGACATTTAATTTAATAACGTGTTATGGCACTGAAATAATATAACAAAAAGGTTGTAATATACTCAAGTGACCGTGTGAAATAAATTTAAAACATCGTATAGGCAAATTTAGAAAAGTTTACGTCCTGGCAAAGGAGTACATTCTAAAAAGATCAACCGATAGTTGTTTATGTGTGGTGTTTTCAGCTTAACTTGTTTATTTATATAATATCTAATATTTGGAGACGTGAGTTTCGTCATATTAAAATTTGGGAAAGCTTCGTCGCCCGAAAAGTAAACTTATGAAGTCTATGTCCCTATTCGTGTACAAACAGTTTAACACGAAATATACCTTAAAACGATTATTAACCGTCTATAAATTGACAATGTTATACCTCCAATAAGAGAAATTAGGGGGACGTTCATCAATTATGATGATTGTTAAGGATCGATGGCATTTTAAGGACACGGGTAATGTACGAGATACATTGACGTGGTCCGCAAGACTTGACGATAATTCAAGGACACGAGTGGTGTACGAGATACATCGGCGTGGTCCGCAAGACTTGGGGCCCATACGAGATATGTGCTGAAGGTCATACTACTCATAGGTTTCATCCATGAGGTGTTCCTGTGCAGTTCACATTTCTACAATGGTAAGAATCAAAAATGTTACCTAAAATACATACCTTAAACATGCCTAACACAGTAAATACAAAGACTATTGCTATAAACTATAAGCAATTTGTCATACTAATCTCCAAAAGGAGACTTACTGAAAGGGTAATTGAAGTGACATTGGTTATGTATAACAATACATTATTAATAACAAAAGTCACTCCTTTGCAGAAACATAGTGTTTTTATTGATTTCATTATTAGACATACTTGTATAATAATACTGAAATAGCCCAAACTGGAGCTTATTACACAAAGAATTGTGCAAAATTATGAGTACTTGTATTAAAAAGTTAAATCCAGCAATACTTATTCCTGAACAGGGTTTATAACCAAATAAGCCAAAGTAATATACTAATGGCAATGCCTGTTGTAACTGACAAGCAACAGGACTGTAGATTCATTCCAAATATAATATCTTATCCTATGGATGCTGCGGCAGGCAGGTTGTGGGATAATTTGTGTTATGCACAAAGATACTTAAAAGATAATATAAAATACCTGGTCTATCCAGTTAACATAAAACTAATAATTATCTATCAATATTATCAACCCAGGCTCCTTGCAGGGTAGCCAGAAAAGATAAATCCTAACAATACAGTCATGAAACCTTTATTGAGATAAGAACCTTTAAGGTCAGCAGTATATATTTTGCATAAAAAGAGTGTTAATATAGTGGATTATCAATATGGAATTATTAACTAGCTAGTCATAGCCAGTAGTTAAAATTTCATAAAACGACCACCGTTGTAACCAATATAGAACAACAATCCTCATCCTGGGTGTGAAAATATTAAGTCACAGTGTACCTATCAGTTCACCAAAAACAACATCACGTTGGACATTGGAAATCTCCTACCAAAGAAAGTGAGGTACAAAAAGCATGATAGGCATTTTACACAAGGACTTGGTTTTTAAGTTGCTGAAAAATTCAGAAAACCAATCAGGAATACATAATGGGTTTTACAAAGAAACCATAATATTGGAGGCTAAGGGTATTCACTGACTTTGGTATGTATCTATGACACTAATAATGCCTTCAACGACAAACATAATTTTATTGGTTTTGTGCAAGTACTTGCACTTCAGACAAGTGAATCTTGTCATACATATGTTTAACATTATGTATAGAAACATTATTATTAGAAACACTATTGTTTAATAATTGATATATATATAAAAAATAGACCTTACAGTCATAATAAATATACTAATAAAATATTTATTAGTACCTATTCAGTTTTCTATCATGTAATGAGTTCAATGGTTTTGGGATTTTTGATTATTTCCTGCATCAATTATAGTGTACTTAATAATATTAGAAATTTGAGGCACACACAATGGAAAGCTATACATCAATTCATCATTGGGAGAATTAGATGGTTTTACTGTATTTTTGTTTGATCATATGATAATCAATAAATAATATGGAATTAAATAAGATTATTCAAGAAATTAATAACTATAAAAAATAGTTTTGTAATTAGTTTCGAATGTGTACAGTTATTTTGAACACTAGTGATGTTTCTGGTATAGTTATGATAACACAAGCACAAACGGCTACCATTAAAATAACAAGTTGGTTTTAGAGCACTATATATGTTGTAATTTATTTAAAGGTGTTTCAGTAAAAAATATTGGATTGAGATATCATACAAAAATTTGCAATTTTGGTATTGTTATATTTAAATTATTACATCCACATGTTACATGTATCTTATAAATAGGTATCTATATATAAAAGAACATAAAGTCATGCAAATGACTTGATAATAATATCCATTTGAAAATTTAATGATATTATGTTGACATGCTACGGTGGATGAAATATTGAATTACATTATTTGAAAGTATGGATTATCTTAAACAAGAATAATCAAAAGCATATGCTTATCACAGGTATGATAAATATTATGCAGTATCAGCAATAATCTAAGTCCTAAGGAACTTGATATTATTTAGTTATTATTAATGGGGGATACATAATAATAAGTTGAGTAGCACTCGATTCTCACGGTTGGACATCTAGAACTAACTAGAAAGTTACGCATTGCAATTTTTTTTTTTACTTATAAATACAGTCACATACAAAGAAGCAAAGGAAGTGTGGTATGAAATGAAAATTTCATGGTATGAAATAATTCAGTTATGAATAGGATTCCCAATATGATACAGTTTTAACCCGTGGTTCGGTTTAGCAGACTGTAACTTATTCGCTTCTTAAGTTATTACTAAATTAGGAGTGTATTTTTTCATCAGTAATGTAATTGTTGAGTTCTTAGATTTACGCGAATATTACACATGAAATAAAACTATTTTACGGATTCTATCGCGGTTTATTTTTCTATTTTTAGTTCCCGACGTTTCGAGTGCTTTGCAGCACCCATGGTCACGGGAGGGACTGAGGTGTTAGACGTCCAATAGGCATAGTTGTTCCGGGGTACCCTCAAACTTCTTAATTATTTTTGTTGTTGTTGGTCCGATCTACGCAGAATGAGCTCACGGTGTCTTGAGGTCTTGCAGTGTTATGCTTGGTTTTGGATTTGATTAAATTAATTACCGGATCCCAAGACGATGGAAGCACCCAGCCATCTTCTCTATTGAAATTAGGATGTTTTTTAATTTCAATAGCCTCGCGAACCATCCTTGGTAGGAATCGGTGTTCTTTCACGAGGATTTGTGGTCTATCAAATCTGATGTTATGGCGGGTGCGGTCAAGGACATGTTCACAGACTGCAGACTTCTTTGAGCGACGGTGTTTTAGGTCAGCTATGTGTTCTTTAACCCGAGTTTTTACCGGTCTTTTTGTTTGTCCTATATAAGAGAGACCACATTCACAATCAAGCTTGTAAACTCCTGCATCTTGTAGAGGGATCTGACACTTGACAGATGGTAAAAATTGACTGATCTTCTTCGGCGGCTTATAAAATGTTTTAATCGAAGCACGCTTCAAGATGTAGCCAATCTTGTCCGTGACTCCTCTCATGTAAGGTAGTACAGCAGGGAGACGCTCAACTGTGGCTGGTTTCACTCGGTCACTGTGACGTTGGCGTGGGACTCGAAGCTTATTGTCGTGCAGGACTTGCTTGACATGTTGAAGCTCGGCAGCCAGATGTTTCTTGTCACAGATCCCTTGTGCTCTCTGAAACAAAGATTTACCCACGGTAGCTAACTGTGTTGGATGGTGGTGAGATTCACCGTTTAAGTACCTATCAGTATGGGTCTTTTTACGATAAACCGTATGGCTTAAGGTGTTGTTGGGGTTACGGATTACTAACACATCTAGGAAAGCTAGGGAATTATTTGCCTCCAACTCCATTGTAAACTGAATTTTAGGGTTAATGGAGTTAAGATGATTTAGGAATACATGAATTTTGTCAGATGGTAATATTGTGAAAGTATCATCTACGTACCGCTTGTAGAAACTTGGCTTTACAGGTGAGGTACGAAGGGCTGTCTCCTCAAAGTCTTCCATGAATATATCGGCAACAATGGGAGATACAGGGGAGCCCATCGCCACGCCATCTACTTGCTTGTAGAACTGCTCCTTCCACAATAAGTAGCCAGATGTAAGGCAGTGTCTCAATAGTTCTAAGTATTCCGCTGGTATGTTGTTCTCCGCTAGTTTCCTTTCTACAATTTCGACACAGTCTTGTACAGGTAGGCATGTGAATAGTGACTGGACATCGAAACTGACCATAGTTTCATTGTCAGTAAGATGTAGATTTTTGATCTCACTAACAAAATGGTATGAATCCTTAACATGTGCTCTGGTGTGTCCTTTGAGTGCCGAGAGCACTTTCGCTACGTGCTGAGCCAATCTGTAGGTTGGTGTGTCAATTTGGCTAACGATTGGACGTAGGGGAGCATTCGGTTTATGTATTTTTGGGAGCCCATACAACTGTGGCGGTTTTGCGCACGAAGGTATTAGCGAATACCGAGTGAAACCAGCCACAGTTGAGCGTCTCCCTGCTGTACTACCTTACATGAGAGGAGTCACGGACAAGATTGGCTACATCTTGAAGCGTGCTTCGATTAAAACATTTTATAAGCCGCCGAAGAAGATCAGTCAATTTTTACCATCTGTCAAGTGTCAGATCCCTCTACAAGATGCAGGAGTTTACAAGCTTGATTGTGAATGTGGTCTCTCTTATATAGGACAAACAAAAAGACCGGTAAAAACTCGGGTTAAAGAACACATAGCTGACCTAAAACACCGTCGCTCAAAGAAGTCTGCAGTCTGTGAACATGTCCTTGACCGCACCCGCCATAACATCAGATTTGATAGACCACAAATCCTCGTGAAAGAACACCGATTCCTACCAAGGATGGTTCGCGAGGCTATTGAAATTAAAAAACATCCTAATTTCAATAGAGAAGATGGCTGGGTGCTTCCATCGTCTTGGGATCCGGTAATTAATTTAATCAAATCCAAAACCAAGCATAACACTGCAAGACCTCAAGACACCGTGAGCTCATTCTGCGTAGATCGGACCAACAACAACAAAAATAATTAAGAAGTTTGAGGGTACCCCGGAACAACTATGCCTATTGGACGTCTAACACCTCAGTCCCTCCCGTGACCATGGGTGCTGCAAAGCACTCGAAACGTCGGGAACTAAAAATAGAAAAATAAACCGCGATAGAATCCGTAAAATAGTTTTATTTCATGAGTAATGTAATTGGTTCAGGTGTGGCCCGATCGTATTGCCAAAACGAATGTTCGCGGGCGTTATTGCGCAGGAACGAATCGTTAAGTAATACATAAAGATTTATGTAGCCAAGGATTTATTTGTCGGCGCACACTCAGAACATGGAAATGATTCCGGGATAGTTTCGAAATTTAAATTGAATTAATAATAGTGGTATAGTAATAACACTGGGGTAGGTTATGTTTGTTTACCACGCATTAATACTGCCCTTCGTTCCAGACTCTAAAATTGGGGGGGGGGGGGAGCGAGATTATATAGGTAAAGCACATAGCCTTATGTGAGGAATATCTCCAGATAAGATGTGTGTGTGTGAGTGATGTACGCGGATGGCCGCGAGGCCTTTACAGCTTCACCGGACTTAATTCCATATAAGCTCATTAGTACAAAGGCCTCTAGTACAAAAAATGTTAAATTTTGATATATGTACATCTTTAAAGATTAAAAATATAACTGACATTAAATATAGCAGAATGTTGATAAAAAAAAAAAAAAAAAAAAAAAAACATAAATTAAATATGTAATAAAAACAAAAACAACAAAAACATTCTTATAATCACCAAATTAATTCGTAACCTTTGTTTGGTACTGTACTCAAAAAGAGATCATTTGACAAAAAAAAAAAAAAAAAAAAAAAAAAAAAAAAAAAAAAAAAAAAAAAAAAAAAAAAAAAAAAAAAAAAAAAAGAACCACATGCCTGTTGGAAAACACATTAGTGGGGAAATAGGTTTCCCTGTTATATTTGTATCATATTGTTATAGATTGGGTACTAACAGACTTTGTTTTCAGGTCTAGTACACAGTAAGGGTTTCTAGCTATCTATCTATCTCTATCCATATTGTGGCGCCGGATTTCTTGCGGGGTGGGCAGAGAGTGCAGGGTTCCGACGGGTTTTTTCCTTGCATGCCTGCCTGGCTTTCTTCACTCTCATAGTTCGCCTCATAATGGTTGTCAATGATACAAGAATTATTATAAAGGATTTAATTTTATATAAACAAAACTCTAGATGGGCAATTCTTCAACTCTTGTTATATAGAAGATATCTATAGAAGAAAGATCTCTATAGAAGACATAACAGATGGAGACTGCACTGATATCTGATAAGTAATGATTGATTAATATTACCCGGTATTAATGAATTTTGGACATCAGGTGTGGTATAAAGGTACATAACAGGTGCTTTAAAGGTTTGGTTGGGATGGATCTACACTACAAAACATAACATGTTATAGAATTTGATTATATAAATTTATTTTAAATAAGTTTATATCATAGACAGACTGGTTGTAAGAAACAATATAGGTGTATATATTTGTTGTGTTTGTGTTGTATGGCAATACAAAGAACGGGAATGTGTTATAGTACAAATATACTCATGATATGTTACTTTTTAGAGGTCACGCTCAATAAAAAAAAAAAAAAAAAAAAAAAAGAATCCTTTACTTGGTATACTTCAACTTTACCCTTATAGCTCTAAACAGCTGCTAATATAGTTTATATCGAGAACGAAGGACACAGTAT
The DNA here is from genome assembly GCA_905147815.2 of Phalera bucephala. Classification (NCBI taxonomy): domain Eukaryota; kingdom Metazoa; phylum Arthropoda; class Insecta; order Lepidoptera; family Notodontidae; genus Phalera; species Phalera bucephala. Next base: position 30,191,600 of record LR990618.1, read on the forward strand.
AATAAGTGATCAAACGAACTTACCTGAAGTGAAGTTCGATCATTATTATACGAAGTCCTTCGTTCGAAGATATAAGTACCCAACCCGCCCTGCCCGTTGGTAAAGTTGAAATGTACTACTTCTAAAAGGAATGGTTCCAGAGGTTATGTCCACAGATACCATAGAGGCTTTTGAAGTTTCTAAATGACGCGCGGTTGCCAAGCGACTCGAGAGAGCTGCTAATATAGTTTATATCTTCGAACGAAGGACTTCGTATAATAATGATCGAACTTCACTTCAGGTAAGTTCGTTTGATCACTTATTATTGCTTGAGTGGGTACTTAAATTGTTGTGATAATTCGTCTTGATACTTATTTGTAAATAATGCTCATGGCGAAGCTTAAAGTTCACAGAAATAAAGCTTAAAACGTATCATTAGATTAGGTGAGAAAGTACTATTTATCTTCAAACTCATGGGATTCTGCTGTGAAATCAAAATAGGTAATTATTGTATATGTTGTGTGTTTATTTATTGATTTTATTTTTATATAATAAATATGTGACGTACATGTATTTTCTAATATGTGTTAGTGTTTTGTTTTACTTTTTCATATAATAATATAAACTAGTGGTCGCCCATTGGTCGATATTCGACCTACTCTTTCATCGTTTGCTGGTTATGTTTGACATTCAGTAAGACTATAGACAAATAATATTAAAGACAAACAATATTAATCTATTCTCAATTTGACCACAGTCTTTAACAATAAACAAATGAGTATATATGCGTGTGTGTATCAAATACATGGTAGTGTGTGTAATGTTTTTTTTTATTGATTTAATGTATTTTTAAGCATAATTTTAAAAAAAAATTAACATTCTGCACTCCTTCTCTATATAAACTATATGTGTGGGAATTTTCGTACTCCTCCGTTAGCACAATTTTCGTAAAAAGGGGTACAAAGTTTTTGCTTTACGTATTAATATAATGATAATATTAGCCCTGTTAAGAAACTGTCCCACCGTTGGGCACGGGCCTCCTTTCAATCTGAGAGGGCCATAGTCCACCACGCTGGCCCAGTGCGAGTTGGCATACTTAACACACCTTTAAGAAACTCTTAGGCATGCAGGTTTCCTCACGATGTTTTCCTTCACCGTTAAAGCAAGTGATAGTTAATTTTTAATACGCACATGGTTTCGAAAACCAGAGGTGCATGCCTGGGTTTGAGCCCGAGACCTCTGACTTTGCGGTCCAACGGTCTAACCACGACTATCACTGCTAACTCTTTTTCCTATAATATTTTAATTTATACCGCTACTGTAGGTATTAAAGTATATATAAGTATGATTTCTAGCATGTACATTCCCGTCTATACCCTTACAAATCTATTTCTCCATACCAAGGTTGCCTGAAAGAGATTGCTTTTTAACGATAACGTCTAGTGTTGTGAAAAAATGAGCGCTGAAGCCTAGCGTTTTGCGCTGAGTCGACCTTCACGAGCGTTGAAACATGTAGAAAACGAGAGCGTTTTAAGCGCTGACTCGAGCGTTTTTACAACACTAATAAGGCCGCCCTTTGTGTTACTTTTAGTCCTTTTTTAATTTTGAGATCTATGTTATTAGAGCTCAATAAAGAGTTATCTATCTATCTTATGAGCGGTTTGCTTAGTTCTAACAGCAGGTGACCACAAATCTGCCTCCAACAAGCCGCATGAATCCGCGTGGTGATGGTGGGTGGTGATTTTGAGTGTGTGTGTGTGTGTGTGTGTGTGTGTGTGTAAGTGATGTACGCTGTTGGCCGCGAGGCCTTTAGAGCTTCACCGGACTTAAGGGCGAGCGTGCAACCACTACGCTTGAGCCAGAAGGGCAAGAGGCGACATACTCGAGGGCGCCTTGAATAGGCGGCTTCGGTTGGGACAGTCGCTGCGGGATGAGGGGGTGCACTACTAAGTGCACCGATCAGGGGCCGGCTAGGGGAGAGGATCTACGACTTCCTCGTCGTCGTCGCCCGTATTCGGAGCGGAAAGAAGGGATGACAAAGCATCGTGGGGATCGGTGAGAACATGTCGCGGTCGGCGGTGGCGTTGATCTATTGTCTCTTACCTTCATTTGTGATAGGCCTTTGACCAGCTATGAGACAGAATAGGCTGATTGATATTTACTATTTTAAGACACATTATCCTAATCAAAAGGGGTATTTTGAGGTATTCGAAACATTCGATTTGGCGCAGTGATTAAGAGCTTAAGCCGCTCCGCCCACCGGGTCGAATAGTCGCGGGTTCGATTCCCGCACGGAACAAATCTTTGTGCTATCCGAAATTATTTGTTTCAGTCTGGGTATTTGTGTATGTGAATTTTTATGTTTGTAAACGCACCCACAATGCAGGAATAAATCAGAGTGTGGGGCTGGGTTTTTAAAAAGAATACTTCGGTCATGAAGAATCACACTAGACACTATAGTATTTTTAGGTTGTGACAGTTCTAATTGCCAAACGAAATTATACTTTATTCAATGGCAATAAGAGGCATGGCCCGTTACTATACTTATGGTTTTATGCCTTAACACCATTGAAGTTTACGGACGATTTAGCGCAGTGGTTAAGAGCTTAAGCCGCTCTGCCCACTGTGTCTAATAGTCGCGGGTTCGATTCCCGCACGGGACAAATTTTTGTGTGATCCACAATTATTTGTTCCGGTCTGTGTATTTGTGTATGTGACTTTTCATGTTTGTAAACGCATCCACGACACAGGAATAAATCCTAGTTTTTTTAATTAAAGAAAAAAAATAATTAAATATTAATTTTGTTTGGCACTTAAAACTGTCACTGCCTATCCTATGTAAAAAATACTATAGAGCTAGATTTTGCCAAGTGTCCTTCCCCATCTGCCCTCGAGTTTGATAAGATATGTCAATGGATATCTTTCTAAAAATGTTATCATATTTTTTCTCGCATGCGATTAGGTAGTAGATTTGATTAATTATTCCATATTTTTAATGCAAATTATAAAAAAGACTGGGCAGCGCTACCGTATAATGGAAATAAGATTTATAACTTACTATAAATAAAGCAATTAATTTGAGGTACGGCTGTAATTATTAAATTTCGAGGTTCATTTGAATATTTAAAAGAAATTCAATTTTGAAGGTAACGAATTTTTGTTTTTTACGGTCTAGGTGTTGCACAGAATAAAGATGGCGTGTTGCATAACTTTTCGACGTTTTCCACCGATGAGTCATTTAGACCTTGCTTAGTATCACTAACAGAAGACGTCCACTACGGGATTAAGGCCTCCAGACCATCCAGCTTACACCTGCAATCTTCACTAGGTCATCGGTCTTTCTGTGGGGCCTGCTCACACGTCGTTCTGTACTTGGTGGCACTAGAAAAACTTTCTGCCCCTCCGACCGTCACTACTACGAACGATCTGTTAATTATTACTTCAAATTTGTGATTATAGTAGCTTCTGCCGACGACTTCGTCCGTATTAACTTTAGACAGGAACCTTACCTTTTTCCGGAATAAAAGTCCTATGTGATAATTCAGGTAATAAACTATTTGTGTGCTAAATTTAATCCAAATCCGTTCAACTGTTTTTAGGTGATTGAGTCACAAACATCAAAACGTATAAACTTTTGCATTTATGATATAAGTGGGATGTAACAGCATCAGTGGGGGCAGGAAAATTCTTTAGTGGTGAACACGAACACAATCAGACAAGATGAACTGAGAACATGACAAAGGCCGCGGGAAGAAATTGGATGAGGATAGCATTACACTGGTCTTTGTAGCAATTTTGAGGGCGGCCTTAATCCTGCAGGGGACCTCTTCCGACTGATAAAGCGTAATATAAAACAACCTGCACTAACCCACTGCTGACCAAAAGCCTTTTCTCACAAATTGAAGTGAGAGAGATTAGGTCATCTTCATCACGCGGATTGGTAGAGGCAGGATTGTAGCCACTTACTGTTGGACATATCAAGCATCTGAAGCATGGAGACGCTCAAAAATTGAAATGCCATAGAATAAGCAGTGATAGCCTAGTGGTTAGACCGTTCGACTGCAAAGTCAGAGGTCTCGGGTTCAAACCTAGGCACGCACCTCTGTCTTTTCGAAAGCATAGGTGTGTGAAGTTCGCCAACCCGCACTGGGCCAGCGTGGTGTACTATGGCCTAAACCCTCTCAATTTGAGAGGGGGCCCGTGCCCAACAGAAGGAAAGTTTCTTAACAGGGCTAATATTATATTATTATGGTTGCCTAAGAGTTTCTCGAAGGTGTGTGAAGTTCGCCAACCCGCACTGGGCCAGCGTTGTCGACTATGGCCTAAACTCTCGCAGTTTGCGAGGGGCCCGTGCCCAACAGTGTAAAAGTTCCTTAACAGGGCTAATATTATATTATTATTATATAAGCAGTAACCCATCTCTTACCGAGCGAGAAACCTGAGCTTAGAGACCGGCCTAGAAGCCGCGTAAAGCGCGCGTCTGTGGGCGTGAGTATGCAATAGGTAGAGTGTAAACAATCATGAAAATGTTTTCATACTATTTTTGCACAATCTCGGAACCTCAGATGGAACCACAAAGTCGTAAATAAAGGCAAGAAAGTTTTCTCAATCGGCTGGCGCCGCGCCAACCAGCCATGTGCAACGTCCGATCAATCAGAATGAATGATCGATATCATGAAGTAGATTTTAATAAGATTGCGTTGCATGACGAATGAATATGTTGGTAATGGGGGTTAATGTCTGTTTTTTTATTGTTGTTTGTATTACATATTTGTTAAAAATAATCGTTTTACAATCGAGATTTAGCCTGGGCTAAGCCAAGCCCAAGCTTGACAGTTACGTTTGTCTTATTGAGAAGTGGTTAGCGATTGGCACCAATCTCACCTGATGGAAAATGTTGATGGGGCCGAAGGTGTATGTAGCTTGTTTACCCGGTAGGTAATAGGTTGGTTATTCACTCTGAAATAGACTGAGCTACAATGAGCTACTACTATTTGATGTTTGATAATCAGTGTAACCCAACCGATGCCCACCTTACACCGTGCTCTGCATCCCTACACCTGCACGCAGCAGGACTTAATAAATGCGACTGACAATGTGGCCGCTTTCTGAGCCGCTTTTATACAAATTCAACATGTCTGCTGTCGAAACGATTAGAAGAAGAATCAGCATATCACTTGAAATAAATGTATGCAGCTACTTTATAAAGACAATTGTTTGGTCCAGACATCTTACTAATAAAGCTTAAAAAAAGAGGATGAGTTCATAGTATCCCTGATTATTTCTGCCAGGATAACATCATCTTTATCAATCAGCCTATATGTACGTATTGCTGAATAAATACTAACTACTTCTCGTATATCCTGCCGTTCTTTCTTTCAGCCTGTGCCTATTCCTCGTTCCATCTTGTGTTCTGCTTTTAGATCTTAATCTGTTTCTAGGAAGTCACTTTTTAGAAAACGTTCCTGAGAGTTTATAATAATAAATAGGATCCGATGTAGACCGTTAAATACAGGAAGCTGTCATATTTTGGTCACATTATAAGAAATGACAAGTTCAAATATCTAGGGACAAAATCGGCGACAAATGAATTCTATATCTATATCATTTTGCCAGAAATAGGATTCCAAGTTAAATACCTTTCGAAAATGTTCGAACTTCGGACGCAGTACCACCACGCTATTTGAAGCGATAGCTTCAGAAATAAGAATCGCGTGCCATGTTTACCAGTGTGTGAGATGAAGCAATGATAGCCTAGTGGTTAGACCGTTGGACTGCAAAGTCTGAGGTCTCGGGTTCTAACTTAGCCACGCACCTCTGTCTTTCCGAAAACATGTGCGTATTAAAAATTAACTATTACTTGCTTTAAGAGTGAAGGAAAATATCGTGAGGAAACCTGCATGCCTAAGAGTTTCTCGAAGGTGTGTGAAGTTCGCTAACCCGCACTGGGCCAGCGTCGTGGACTATGGCCTAAACCCTCTCAGTTTAAGTGGAGGCCCGTGCCCAACAAGAGTGGAACTACAAATAAATTTATACAATAACTTCTTCTGGGAATTTATTGTTAAAATTTCAGGATCTAATTGCAATATAACAACCATTGGACCAACAAGTCCACACCTAATTGAACAGCTGTACACAATACCGTATTAACTGAAATACAATCCAGTATTTCCATATAAACTTTACGTACGAACTATAGAGTTCAATTTTCAGTAGATTCTTTTTGTAGATAAGACGTTATGGTATGTAATTGAGCTTATTGAACCTATGCTGTCCAATGATCGTCCATTGTGATGTCATTAAAGAATGGAATCTTTGATTTATATTTTAATACGTAGCAATGTAGGAAAGTTTTTGTATTTGACACATTTTCCTGTAAAAAATTACGGGGTGTTCTAGATTCTAGAACATCTCGTCTAGAATCTAGATTAATGGAAAATGGAATTAAGGATGTGAAAGTATGTAGCAAATTGGTATAAAGGATAATTTTATGCTACAGTTTCAAGGTTGTCAATACTGCCTCGTTGGTCTAGTGGCGATTGATGCGCTTTGTGATCACGAGGTCCTGGGTGTTATCCTAGGTCGGACAAATGTAGTTTTTCTAATGAAAATTTTCCCAGTAAGAGTCCGAAGTCTGGAATTGTGCGCGGTATATGGCAATAGGTTCGCCCTCTATTACATGGGACGTAACATCGTCAGCGGAAAGTGGGTGTTATTAGTAAATCTCTGCCACTCCCGCTTGAGGAATATAGGCGTGAAGGTGTTTTTTTTTAGTTTCAAGGTCGAGTCACAGAGCCGGTTGTTATGATGGTCTTAGTACTGTTGATGTCTTTCGATGAAGATAAATAGTTTTAAGGGCTCATTCTATCCACACTAAACAATTTAATGTGGTTTTAAATGCGGATGAATCTATAGGAGGAGGCAAAATGTTTCTATTTCCTTGATACAAAAAGACTGAAACCTGTATGTACAGGTGAAAGTAAGGACCCAAAACAGTTGATCATTCTTTAATTAACTTCCATGTCATTCCTCTCCTTTTAGGTTACTTGTTTAATAATTTTGATTTTCCATTTGATTCATCACACTTGAGTTAAGTGATAGTTACTTCTCAATTAGCGTTACTCGGCATTTAAAACGGGCTAAGTTATTTATTGAATTGCGCTACTCAGAGATGGAGAAATCCTACTAAACCTGCTAATATTATAATTGAGAAAGTTTGTATGTTTGAATGTTATTTACTCATGGATTAACATACAGAATACTGTTTATCCCGGAAAAATCTTAGGTTCCTAAAGTCTAAAGTCAACACCGTCACGTCTATATTCCCCAAGCGGGGGTGGCAGAGGTGTACTGAGTACACCCACGATTCGCCGACGATGTTAGGTCCCATGTTATAGGGAGCGAGCCTATTGACATATACCGGGCACAATTCCAAACTCCGGACTCATACTGGAAATTTTTTGTTAGAAAAACTACATTCGTCCGACCTAGGATTTGAACCCAGGACCTCTAGATCACGAAGCGATGGGCTTTGCCAATAGACCAACGAGGCAGTCAACGTGGACGAAAACGCGGGCAGAAACTAGTTCATGTATAAATTCACTTGCAACTTTAATTGTCAATTAGTCTACTTCAAACTATACTTGAAGGTAGTGAAAGACGCTAAGTGATGAATTGTCTAATCTCTCAAAGGTTAATCATTTGAAAACCCCATAAGAGTATTTTGTAAATACACATAAATCTATCTCTATGTCACCAACAACAGAATATAAAGCACATGCTTTCCTTTCCATTCAGTGAAGGCGTTGTTTGCCTCCAGTAACGGCTTCTGTTCACACCAGACGGTGGAAAGGTACCTTTGTGCCTTTGTAAAGGTTTGTATTAGCACCATGTGGTGTGTGCACACGCTTTTGAAATATAGTACACGGCTAGACAGCTTTTGATGTCGCTTTTAAGGAATATTACATAATTTGCGGCTTGGTCATGTTAAGTTTCGTATTGAAATTAAACTTTGCATCATCTTCTTTTCGTGTCAGTGATTCAAAGTTGTCCCGCGAAGTGGATGGCCAGCCGTGGCTGCGCTCAGCTTTTGACTTCAACAGGCGGTGAAGTGGTGTCTCTTTGAAGGATAAAATTCGTAACGAGGTAATCCGACAAAGAACCAAAGTAACCGACATAGCTCGCAGACTCAGTAAGTTAAAGTGGCAATGGGCTGGTCACATCTGCAGAAGGACCGACGGCCGATGGAGCAAGCGTGTCCTAGAGTGGAGACCGCGACTTGGTAAGCGTAAGGTAGGACGCCCCCAGCTAGAAGGACCGCCAACTTAAAAAAGTTCGCTGGGACAGACTGGATGCGGAAGGCGGAGGACCGTGTGCAATGGCGCGTGTTAGGAGAGGCCTATGTCCAGCAGTGGACTACGATAGGCTGATTGATTGAGGTGGTGAGTCTAAGGGACAGACCAGCAGGTGCAACGTAGGTTGTGAGGTCGCACCACAATCGCAGACAGTTAAATTTGAATCTCTAAGCCCCCATGTGCACAAATTTGCGACGACGAACGATTTAGCATAGTGATTAAGAGCTTTAGCCGCTTTAGAGATTAATAGAATTATTTGTTCCGGTCTAGGTACGCATTTGCGTATGTGAATTTTTCATGTTTATAAACGCACCCACGACACCTAAGTGCAGAGTCGATTTAAGGATTTCCACAGCAGCCACGGAAGTTGGTGCTCTGAAGGTGGCTAACTTTACATCACAAGTGTATGGCCCATCGCTCCTAAACCAAAATAGTCATGAAAACTAGTTTAAGGACTATCTTCAGTTCTACTACAACCAAAAATATTTACTTATGATAGCTATATTTCGTGTGAAAAATAAATTTAAAAATCTTGGTGCTTGTGTAGGTATGTGTAATGTAGATCCTGGAGCCTAGTTGTGACCAGCAGCATTATATCCTAAGCCGGAAAAACTGTCATAAGTATTTTATCTATTACAAATTGCCAAGAACAAATACTCTATTATATAAAGACCTAATGTTTTCAATTCAGTCCATAACATCATGTTCTGCAAAGTTCGTTTTAATGTCGGTCCGACATGTTTGTAAATAAAGACGATAGTACAACTTCGCATATACGGAAACTGGACCTTATGAGATACCTAGTATTGGAGTTACTTGGAAAACAGTTTTCTAAGAACTTTGAAAACAATATATGCGCTAAATTGACGTAAATTCAATGTGCCTAATACCTAAAATTAGCGACTTAGTAGTTAGTACGGCATAAGTGTACATTTGAACATTCTTAGGTTTTCAAATCTCTTGAATATTTTTATTTAGAATGGAACGAGGTATTTTTCTTAATCTACTTAAATACTACGTAAAGATTGACGTTTTAACTGTATAATATTTATAGTTCTTTTTTATTTTATACCTAGCTTTTAAGTTGTAAAGAGTCCTTTTTAAGTTTCTTTTATTTAGAAACTCGCTTTAAATTCAAGTAATTAGTATTTCAATATATTGCTATCTATCTATTTCTAGAATCAAGCTAGACCCCTTGCGCGGTAGGCAGAGTACACAAATTTCCAAAAAGTTATTTTATTGCATAGCTCTCTGGCTTCTACTTTTATAGTTCGTCTCATACACGATCGCCGTTTACGAAACCTTTTTCACCGACTTCAAAAAGGAGGAGGTTCTATGTTCGGTTGTATGTATGCTTTTTTTTATGTATGTTCAGCGATATTTCCGTCAATTGTGGACCGATTTTGATATTTTTTTTTGCATTGGATTCAGTATATCTACAAGGTGGTCCCAAATTAATTTTATTGACATTGGACCTTGGACTTAGAAGATACACCAGGGAACTCCTTAACGACAAAAATTGTAAAATAAAAATCTTTTATAAAAAAAGGTAAACCGACTTGAAAAAGCAAAAAAATAAATATTTGAAGTCGGTGCCAAGTAACCGACTGCACCAACCAGCACCGACTTCAAATATTTATTTTTTTGCTTTTTGAAGTCGGTTTACCTTTTTTTATAAAAGATTTTTATGTATATTAGAAAGAATATTTTGCTAATATTTGATTTTGTATTATGAATCGGGACTCTGTTACCAGATGAAAAATGATTCTGACTTCTAGATAAACTGGAACAAAATCCCTCAACAAGTTTTTTTTTCTCATCTTGCCCTCCCAGCTGGCGGGTAGTTGTTGCACGCAGCGAACTTTTTCACAGACATAAAAACTTTCAATTGCTCTAATATCCAGCGCATATAATAGTATTAAATTGCATCAATTGTCTTACATTTGATACAATTCTAAGGACATATTCATCAGAATGCAATCTAACACTTAAATAATAAATATCAATACCTCTTTTAATGTTTGTTTTGTCTGAAAGGTTGGAACTAAGTTTCATACGGAAAAGGCTTAGTACGAACCGATTGTTAATGTAACGCTATGGAGTGAATATGCCATCCTCTTCACATTTAAAATTAACTAAATAACCACTGAACGTGACGGCATGCTTCTTCGACGATGGTAATTAACGGGCTCAGCACAAAAAGATTGTCGTGACGCTACCGAGTAAGGGTTTGTCCCGTTCATGACAATTTAGAATTTTTTTAGCATGACAAGTACTGCACGTGATCTCGCTAGCGTCGGGCTAATGTCAATCTTTGCGAGCTCTTTCTTCGTCCTATGGCCACACACAATAATGATCAAACTACGTTAATCTCGAACACATCTAAACGAAAATAACAAAATAAAAAATTGATAGCCTCCATTAATAAGTAAACGAATAATTATAAATTCCTATACGAGCCGCTCCATACATCGCTATCTCAACCAATTTGTTTCAACCAAACGTTTCGGAGATTACACGACGTAAATCAAACAGGTTATATTGACTACAGAACCAACTTTGCCGGACGCGTTAGTCGACTGGTTAAGGACTTCACCCGCTCAGCCCACTGGCTCGAGTGGTCGCGGGTTTGATTCCTGCACGGGACAAGTTTTTTTGTGACCCACAAATATTTGTTTCGGCCTGGGTGTTTGTGTATGTGAATTTCGTGTTTGTAAACGCACCCACGATACAGGAATTATCTTAAGTGAGGGGCTAAGTTCTTTAAAAAAAATATTTAAAAAATGTGACTCTATGTATTTTCTACTGAATAATACCTGGGATCTTATTAGGTATGATCAAACGCGATCCGTTTCGATAACTTCGTGATATTACCGTGTAATTGTATTCCGTATGCCACTGGAGTGCCATTCAACGATAATTTCCCGAAGTTATCATAACGTACCGCGTTACCAGTTTAGTTGGTCATAGCGAATAAAGCCCCAGATTACAGAAGAATGACAAAATAGATATGCAATACGAAAGTGGAAGGATGTAGATACCGGGGAAGACCTAAACTATCGTACCATAACCAAATAGACCGTGTCTTATCTGAAGGGCAAGTTTTCAAGAGTCTTCGTAACCGGCGAGTGTGTTTGAGATGAATTGTGAGAGTGGAAGAAACCAGAGAGGTCTGTAAGGAAAGAACCTGTTGGAACTCCGTACTCTCTGCCTACCCCGCAAGGGATATAACTTGATGATATAGATAGATAGATAGATTATAGACTACGGAACCGACTCGAAATGGATTTTCTACTGATTAACAAACACAGAAAGGTGAGAGAGATTGAGTCATACTCCACCACGCGGACCCAGTGCAGATTGGTGGAGACAGGTTTGTGGCCTACTGTTGGAACTTACCAACTTCACGACTGCCACATTAAGTGGTGGTCAGGACGTGCTTACCGCTAGAATAGAATTGACACGGTAACCACTCGGCATACGTAGTGTGGCACGCAATGCAGCTAGGTGGAGCGACGATATATGCAGGGTATCTGGCAGCGGTTGGAGGAGAAGAGCCGAAAACCGAGCTCTATGGCATGCCTTGGGAGACGCTTATGTCCGGCAGTGGACTGATACGGGCTGATGATGATGACCCATCTCAGTCCGACCGAGCCGTACGCTGCTTGACTTAATGATCGCTACGAACATCCTGATGGTAATACATGGTGGTACTTTGTACGTTGTAGTGGTACGTGGTTTACAAATGCTACAAGCGCTTTAAAGATTAGCTTATCTTAACCCAAATACAAAACGTCGTAAGCAAATGAACCAAAAATCTATATGAAGCGGATGACACAATTACCTTAAACGGTGAAACTTGTCGCGGCGCCGGCGCAGCGGCCGTGGCGCCACTGAGTCATGGTGGATTAGGGCTGGCAGTCAGGGTCATTTTTATATACTTTTTTAAACACAATGTTTACTGCCGCATAAGATCAAGTTCGAACGTGGCTTTAGATTGTTATTTATGGAACATAGAGGGAAGACTGCCTCGTTGGTTTAGTGGTGAATTATGTTCGTAGTATTCGACCCAGGACCTCGTATCACGAGAACCTGGGTCGGACGAAAAGTAGTTTTTCTATCTAAAAAATTCCCAGTATTATCTACAGCTGTGACCCCCGTTTGGAGAATATAGGCATGACGGTGTAAAGGGAACACCGATGCCAACCAGTGGAACTACTGAATCAGAGTGTAAATTCCTCAAAATACAAAATATCCAAAACTGGTCTACATACTTAAAGATTATTTTATTAGAATATCAGTCGAAAATAGATTCGTTTTATCCGTCGGTCTTGTCGTTATTTTTAATTTCTATTATAAAACAAATGGTCACAGACCCACTTGTCTCTAGAAATCTTGACTGTTCATACCTACAGCTCCCACTCGACCTGCAAAGAATTAGATAATCCCACTCACCCCGCAAAGAATTAAACTCATCCCATCACAAAGTAAAGTAAATAAATAAAAAATAAAATAAGAAGAACAAAAGAAGGAATGACAAAACAGATATACAATATGAAAGTGGAAGGATGTAGGTACCGGGAAAGACCAAGACTATCTTATCATGACCAAATAGACCGAGTTATATGTGAAGGACAACTCAAGAGTCTCCGTAACCGGCGAGCATGTATGAGACGAACTATGAGAGTGGATGAAGCCAGACAGGTAAGGAAAGAACCTGTTGGAACTTTGTACTCTCTACCTACCCCGCAAGGGATCTGGCGTGATGATATAGAAGAAGAACAAATAATGTAATTGGTGCATAACCGCACTTAAGTTATTACATTTTTGACTGAGAAATACCTAAGTAGTTTTAAGGAGTATTAGCATGTTATTTGTGGTGTTTAACTGTAAAGTTTTATTTCTTTATTGTTACAGGTAATCTTCAAAGATTCCCAGAGATAGACGAAGCAGTAAAGTTTGGAAGTTAAGCAGTATTTGTGCACATGGGGCTCAGAGATCCAAATTCAACAGCCTGCGATTGTGGTGACTTTGCAGACTATCACACCTGCTGGTCTGCCTCTTATGCCCCACAACCTGTACAACTAACAGCTGGGTACAGACACGAATGGCACGATTGAGCTAGCCACTCACGTAGCAGGACAGATATGAACCATTGACACGAAAAGAAGAAATTAAGTACTTGTACAGGGTGTAAAGTAAACTAGTTGCACCAAACCTGGTACAGGTTAATTAATAAATATCACCTATTACTGCGACGACAATCACTGGAAATAAAAATCGTTCCTATCTATCTATATCATCACGCCAGATCCCTTGCGGAGTAGGCAGAGAGTATTGCAGGCTCTTTCCTTACAGAAGCAGGTTCTTTCCTTACAGACCTCTCTGGCTTCCTCCGCTCTTATTTCGTCGTATAAAGCTCGCTAGTTAGGGAGACTCTTGGCTTGCCCTTAAGTTAAGACATGGTCTATTTGGTCATGGAAATAAAAAATAAGGGGTTTATACTATTTTTACCACCAAATGTATAAAACATTTTGGTAAAAAAATGGTATGCTGCTGTTTTTACATTTTCTGAAAGTGCAACGACAGTAAAAGTTTACATTGATAGCGTCAATTTTTTATTTTGGGGATTTTAAAAGTATTTCCAAGTCACAGACAGACTGTTTATTTGTATTGATATGTTATGCAGTGGAAATGCGAGCTTTGCAGAAAATGTGCGAAGTGAAGCTGACCGACGGAATTCACAACAGCGTAGTAAAAAAACGAGTATGTATGAAATATAGTATCGATGTAAAGATGAGAAAGGGTATACCTCGTTGGTTCGGGCATACAGAAAGAATGTATACAGAATGTATACAGATATACAATGCGAAAGGGGAAGGATGTTGGTACCGGGAAGACCTAGCATGGTCAAATAGACCGAGTCTTATCTGAAGGACCAGTCAAAAGTCTCAGTAACCGCCGAGCGTGTATGAGACGAATTATAAGAGTGGAGGAAACCAGAGCGGTATGTACGGAAAGAACCTGTTGGAACTCTGTACTCTCGCGTGATGATATATATATATAGCTAGATAGATTGATATTTTAAAATATAAGTGTACTTCTTTCGACGCATTCTTTTTTTAAGCTGTCAGTGTCAACCCTCCTCAGACATTACACCTGACATACACAGATTGTACCGTGGTCGATATGTCGATGGTGAAAGATAAGATGTTTAAACGATTCTGGCTCTTAATGTAACTACGTTTCAAGGTGTGAGGTATTAAAGTTGAATACACAAATAAATGTGATATTAATGTGCAATTTAAAATAGTAATGGGTTGCATCCCGTGTTTAATAAAATATGTGTATTTTTAACTTGGTAGTATAAAATTATGCACAGGGCCCTTATTCGTTATGATCAATTAAACATGTAACGTGGCGCATTACGGTACATTTGTAAATTGTAATGATTGAATGAATGATGAAGTGCATAATTCTTGTGTCGTGAGTGAGTTTACAAACATGAAAGTCACGTACACAAGCACCCAGAAAAAAATATTTTGTGGGTCACTCAAAGATTTTTTCCGTGCGGGAATCGAACCCGCGACTGTTTAAGCGGTTTAAGCTCTTAACCATTGGACTAATCCGTCATTTCACGATTATACCACGAAGTTATCGTAACGTGCCATGTTTGGTTATAGCTAATAAGGACCCCGTAAAATGATTAAATTTAATATCGTTTATCTATCTATCTATCTATATCATCACGCCAGCTCCCTCGCGGGGTAGGCAGAGAGTACAGAGTTCCAACAGGTTCTTTCCTTACATACCTCTCTGGCTTCCTCCACTCTCATAGTTCGTCTCATACACACTCGCCGGTTACGGAGACTCTTGACTTGCCCTTCAGATAAGACACGGTCTATTTGGTCATGGTAAGATAGTCTAGGTCTTCCCCGGCACCTACATCCTTCCACTTTCGCATTGTATATCTGTTTTGTCATTCTTTCTTCTGGCATCCTTTCTATATGCCCGAACCAACGGAGCATACCCTTTCTCATCTTTACACCGATACTATCTTTCATACCTACTCGCTTTCTTACTACGCTGTTGCGAATACGGTCGGTCAGCGTGACTCCGCACATCTTCCGCAGAGATCGCATTTCGACCGCATTTATCCTGCTTTCGTTCTCCTTCTTACATACCCAACTCTCACTGCCATATAACAGCGTTGGGACAAGCACTCTGTTATGCATGGCCAGCTGCGCCTTTTGGCTTAAGTGCCGGCTCCCAAGTAGCCTTCCCATCGCACCATTCACTCTATTACCTGCATTCACTCTTCTCTCTATATCAGCGGTGTATTTCCCATCCTTACTGAAGGCGCATCCAAGATATACAAACTCATTCACTTGCTCCAGCACATCGTTACCAACCACAATCCTTGCATTCGTTCTGGTTTCTTCCCGTTCAAAAACCATAATTTTGGTTTTCTTCACATTGCCATTATTCATGCAGTCGTCTCTCATAACTGTGACTAGTGTTTGCAGATCAGTGGCTGTTGGCGCTATCAAAACCGCGTCATCTGCATACAATAGGTGGTTTATCACTAGATCACCCATTTTTACCCCTTCAGTCATCGCACACAGTCTTTGAAGACTTTTATCCAGATACACTATAAACAGTCTAGCGGACAACACGCAACCCTGCTTGACACCGATTTTAACGTCAAACCAAGGTGACATGTTACCACCCACCCGTACGCATGCCTTGCTGTCCACGTAGGTGGACTGGACGGCTCGCAACAGGGTGCCGTTTATACCATACTCTGGCAAAATGTCCCAAAGTCTCTTTCGCACTACTCTATCAAACGCCTTCTCCAGGTCCACAAAACCGCAGAAAACCTTCCGGCCTACTGCCAGATGCTTTTCTACGATGTTGCGGAGGGAGAAAACTTGATCCGAACATCCTCTTCCAGACCTGAAACCTCCCTGTGCCTCACACAACACTCCATCGGATACAATATCGTTTACGAGTAATAAATTAAGAGGAGCTTGAAGTACCCAAGTATAGAGGTGTATGTAGCGATCACCGAAGTTAAGCAGTGTTTTGCTCGGCTTGTCTAAGATGAAGGAACGTTTATTGGTAGTGGTTCCCTCTTCATTTGGTAGTCGTTAAGCTGAGTTGAAAGCCTTAGGAGCGGCTTGATAAGTTCCAGTAGCAGGTGGCCACAAATCTGCTTTCACGAAACCGGACTGGGTCCGCGTAGAGGAGTATGACTTAATCTCTCTTGCCTCGATTAGTGCGATACGGCCCTTGCCCAGCAGTGAAACAGTATAAGCTTATTTATTATATTATATAGATAGACATCACCTAGAACTATGATCAATGCCAATTAGAACTCCACAGTTACTATAAAAAGTGATCTAAGTCGCTTCCTGTTACACATTTTGTAACCAGTAGCCGAGTACCGTTAGTTACTTAGCTACCTGCGTATGAGTTGATCAGTTTAATATATCGTTTGTGTGATGTAACTATTTTATCTAATAAGAATTCAAATTCTCATTTACTTAATAAAACTCTTAACTATCTCTAAACTGGTCTAGTGGCAAAGCGCATCGTTTGGTGATCACGAGGTCGTAGGTCGGACAAATATTTTTTTTCTTAGGAAAACTTCCCAGTATGAGGTGAGGGCCCAGTGTTTGGCAATAGACTCGCCCCCTATTACATGGGACCTAACATGGTCGGCGAGAAGTGGGTGCACTCAATACACCTCTGCCACCCCCGCTTGGGGAACATAGGCGTGACGGTGTTTATATTATTTTTAGAACTCTAACTGCCTCGTTGGTCTAGTGGCAAAACTCATCGATTTGTGAGCAAGAGGTCCGGGGTTTAAATCCTAGGTCGGACGAGTGTAGTTTTTCTAACGACAAACTTTCCAGTACGAGTCCGGAGTCTGGAATTGTGCCCGGTGGTCCTGTTGGCAATAGGATCGCCTCCTATTACATCGTCGACGAAACGTGGATATACTCAGTACACCTCTGCCATCCCCGCTTGGGGAATATAGGCGTGACGGTGTTTATTTTATTTTTAAAACCCTAACATTGTCTGTCTGACAAACTTAATACAACCTAAACCGATGTTTCTAAAAGCATGAAATTTTATTAAGATGAAATTGTAAAAAGTGGAACTATACATCAACTGTCTGACCTAGGATTAAAACCCAGAACCCCGTGATCGCCAGCCTCTGGCACACGAGACATTTTTGTCACCTAAACTTTTAACACAGTTAACACTATGTAAACAGTAGAGCAACATAATACAAACGGTCTTAATAAGAATCACGAACATAGACGTGCGGCTAACCGCTGATATCTGCCAAGAAATCGCGCAGAGCCCGCGACTTTGTACGTGATTCTTATTCCAATCGTTACTACTATGATGTTCTACTGGTTTTGTATGTTTACTATGACTGTGGTCTTATCAGTCCAAAACACTCATTCATAAAGCTAGATCGCCTACTCATTGTAAATAAACCAATAAACTACCGTTCATACATGCCGATCTCATGCGCGCGCAACCTTGCGCCTACGCAGCCCTCTGTACCGCTCGAACGTTCCAAACAATCAACGCATGCGCGGTAATGCTAATTTTTATATGCGTGGACGACATTGCGTGGGCTCAGTAATAGCGATTTTATAAAAAAGAAATATTTTATTGTCCGTTAATCTGCGTTTTTGTGAACAAGTTGACCCGGAATTGGAGTACTTATAATGCCGAAAGTTATATATGCATTACAGGTCAACTTTGGTTCTATAACTTTAATTTTTTTCTCATTTATTTTTATTTAGGACTTTACCATACAAATTCGTACAATCTATATCGAAAACTAAAAAAACCAAGTCACGAAAAGTAGGAAGTTTTAGGACAAAAGGTTTTTACACTGACATAGTCGTATATGTAGATGAAATAATTTCCGGCATGATACCTCTATTTCGGGTCACTCTGTATTGTTTATTATAATATTAGCCCTGTTAAGAAACTGCCCCACTGTTGGGCACGGGCCTCCTCTCAAACTGAGAGGGTTTAGGCCATAGTCCACCACACTGGCCTAGTGCGGGTTGGCGAACTTCACACACCTTCGAGAAATTCTTAGGCATGGTTTCCTCACGATGTTTTTCCTTCACCGTTAAAGCAAGTGATAATTAATTTTAATACGCACATGCTTTTCGAAAAGACACACCTTCGAGAAATTATTAGGCATGGTTTCTTCACGATGTTTTTCCTTCACCGTTAAAGCAAGTGATAATTAATTTTAATACGCACATGCTTTTCGAAAAGACAGAGGTGCGTGCCTGGGTTTGAACCCGAGACCTTTGACTTTGCAGTCCAACGGTCTAACCACTGGGCTATCACTGCTTAATGCTACTGCACTGCTGTATTGTTTAGGCTAGAGGAAAAAAATTAAGCATATCAGACGTACTCTCACTGAGCGCTTGGGTGATTCAAAGTCAATTAAATAGTGTTCAAGGATCACCCGGCGACAAATCACCCGGGTGGATTGGTGGATCCCCAAACCTCACGCTATATTGCTTAATTGCTACTTCTGGTTTCATATTTACATTAAAGTGCCATATAGCAATACATGCTATCCTAATTATAAACCACAACTTAAACTCTAGGGCATTCATCTATGGATTCGATTTTAGCCTACTCCCAGACTCAATAGAAATATATGCTTAAAACAACCTCATAGTAAACTTTCCGATCTCTGAGTCTATCTAATCGCCAATCGCCAAAACTAGTTCAAGGGCATCCATAAATCAAATAAGAAGACCAGCATCCGGAATACATCCTCCGTCCGTCCTTATGCCCTAAAATCGCTGTAACTGGCACCGTGCTTAATAAAATGAGCTTAATATGGTACAATTGAATAAGTAGTTCCAGTGGGCGGGCACCGAAATGGTACCGGACGACTTTTGCTTTCATTATACGCATCGTAGGCCACTTGGATTTAACTCTATTATAAATTCCAAATAAGTGTTGTACTAGTTTTGATATGTTCACTTTTTTACTATCACGTTTCATCTGCCTGTTTGTTTCCTTGTCGATGAAACATATTTTTTAGTAAACAAAAAAAAATCACAGACTGCAAAAAATCAATTTATTTTATTAAACTTTTTTTTTAATACACCATGTTTGCATTGCATGCTCCTTACTTTTATCGTTTTAAATAAATTTCTATCTATCTATCTATATCATCACGCCGGATCCCTTGCGGGGTAAGCAGAGAGTACAGAGTTCCAACAGGTTATTTCCTTACATACCTCTCTGGCTTCCTCTACTCTCATAGTTCGTCTCATACACGCTCGCCGGTTACGGAGACTCCTGACTTGTCCTTCAGATAAGACCCGGTCTATTTAGTCATGGTAAGATAGTCTAGGTCTTAAATAAATGGTAGTGTTGGTTCTTAAATAATTTTATACTTGTTATTCTGTCTTAAATAGTTACGTATATAAAAATGTACTGTAATAATTATTTAACTATCGAGAACATAAAATTATAAATTAACCACTATTAAATAATGATATTGGGATTTGGCGTGGCGTGACTGCATATACATAGGTAAATAGCAAGATTTTAACGTAAAAGATCGGGTACCAAAACCCAAAATTTATTTTAACGTGATATTAATAAATGAATAAATGTAGAGACGAATGAATTAATGATATTGTTGAATATTGCCCCTAATGCAACAAAAATGCAAGCCACTTCCTAAGCCCGTTTAATGACCAAACGTATAGGTAGTCTGCATTGTTGCGTGACTCACAACTTACACTGCACTATAAATGATTCATGT
This sequence comes from Phalera bucephala, assembly GCA_905147815.2. Lineage (NCBI taxonomy): Eukaryota > Metazoa > Arthropoda > Insecta > Lepidoptera > Notodontidae > Phalera > Phalera bucephala. Next base: position 30,211,769 of record LR990618.1, read on the forward strand.
GAGAAAAGTTTCGTTCCATAAAATTATGGTGTTGGAGGTGCCTTTTATATATGAGACTGTAACCACTTTTATGAGTCGTGCCTGAAGAAAATATTTATGTAATAGTTTAACATTCCGAGTATTTATAGATTGTTTACTACTGTTAATTTGGAATGAAAGAAAGTTCAGTTTATTGCTGATTATATAATAATAATACCCGCCCATATTGTTCCACTGTTGGGCAAAAACCTTATCTCACAAATCGAGTTGAGAGAAATTAAGTCATACTACATCACCACGCGGACCCAGTGCGGATTGGTGGAGGCAGGTTTGTGGCCACCTGCTGTTGGAACTTATGAAGCCTATAAGGCTTAACGACTACCGTATTAAATGATAACCGGGACCAACGTTTTAACGTGCCTTCCGAAGCACGAAGACGATTGAATATGAAAGTGTCACAAACGGTCACCCATCTCAGACCGACCGAGTCGAACGCTGCTTAACCTTGGTGAACGGTAAGAACACCGCGTTCGCAGAGCGCTACGAGCGCCTTACTGATTAAGTAATGTAAAATTAATCACATTTTAAAGCTTAGCGCACATCAGCTAAGTGATCTCCACTCCACCAGTCCACATTAGGTCCGCATGGTAGAATAGAGAGAATATCTCTCACCTCGATTTGTGAAAGATGGCTTTTGCTTAACAGTGTGATTGGTGATTACCTACAAAGAGATTTTTTTTCTGTTTAACATGAAACAGAAACAAAACTATATTCGAAAATAAAGCAGTTCTTTGTATGACATATTATTCAAGAAACGAATAATTATTACTATATACTTATATACTCGTATCAATACTATATACTTCGCTATCCAATTGGATTAAACTTTAATAACTATTCAGTCAATCTCTTAAATCTGATTATCATAGTCTAAACTTTATTTAGTCGAAGGTCTGAGGTCGTAGTCAGAGGTCAGGAAAATACCAAGTTTAATTATACCCCACCTAATTTATTACAACATTACATAATTTTTATTACTTTAGCAAGTTTAAAACACAATCTCCAACATTACCCTCCTTTTTTTCAACGCGAGCGAGCAAACATGCGCTTTTGATTTTTTTTACCGACACATTTAGTGCTGCGAAATTATCGATAATATCGATATTATAAAATTACAATGTTTAAAACCCACACCCATTCTGCGTGAAAGGCCGGCAGCGAATTTATCTTTGCCTTACAAATATAAAAGTTTTATTCCAGTGATTTACAGTTAATACCTTCTGACGCCAACTATGTATTTATAAAAGGTAGGTGAGGGTGTGCATACTACTCCGATGCTTCAGCAATATTTATTAGCCCCAAAATAATAGTGTATTGGTGCTCATAGAATGTAGCCGCGGTGTTTTTAACGATCGCCAAGGTACGCAACGTTTTGTCGTCGGCTTAAAGTAGGTGTTCAAGCGTTTCCATATATTAGAAGGTGCGCTTACATTGGCCCCGGTTACCACCAAGTTGGAGCTTTATAGGAAGCTTGACAAGTTCCGACAACAGGTGTCCATAAACCTGACTCCACCAAACAGCACTAGGTATGGTTAAATACGGTCTAATCTCTCATACCTTGTCTTTTTAGAGAAGGCCTAAACTCAGCAGTAGGATAAAATAGGCTTTTTTTATGTGACACTAATGAAGTAATTAAAGTGAGTTAAAAAGCGTTCATTCGCCTTGGTTATTATACATTATACACACCGTCACGCCTATATTCCCCAAGCGGGTGTGGCAGAGGTGTACTGAGTACACCCACGTTTCGCCGACGATGTTAGGTCCCATGTAATAGGAGGCGAGCCTATTGCCATATATCGGGCACAATTCCAGACTTCAGACTCATACTGGGAAGTTTTCGTTAGAAAAACTAGACTTGTCCGACCTAGGACCTTTGAACCCAGAACCTCATGATCACAAAGCGATGCGCTTTGCCACTAGACCAACCAGGCAGTCGGTGGTTATTATAACTTAAATAAATTGGATAGAAAAATGCAATATAATTCACATTATAATAATAAAATAAATAAACCTATACTACCCCACTGCTGGGAATAATATTTCTCCAGGGCGGTTCGGTAGTTAATAATTTCTTTAACATATAAATAGGTATTGCGTATTAAAAGTTAATGATCACTTGCTGTAACGGTGAAGGAAAACATCGTGAGGAACCTGCATGCCTAAGAGTTTCTCGAAGGTGTGTAAAGTTCGCCAACCCGCACTGGGCCAGCGTGGTGGACTATGCCCTAAACCCTCTCAGTTTGAGAGGAGGCCCGTGCCCAACGGTGGGACAGTTTCTTGATAGGGCTAATATTATTTTATTTATTATAAATAGGTACCTATGTACATTGTACATACACCGTCACCCCTATATTCCCCAAACGGGGGTGGCAGAGGTGTGCTGAACACACCCACTTTTCACCGACGATGTTAGTTCCCATGTAATAGGAAGCGAGCTTATTGCAATCTCCGGGCACGATTCCAGTCTCCGAAGTCATACTGGGAATTTTTCGTCACAAAAAGTATATTTGTTCGACTAGAATTTAAACCCTGGACCTCGTGATTACAAAGCGATTGTCATTAGACCAACGAGGCAGTAATAAATTAATTACGTATAATGTCCCACAGCTGGGCAATTCACAATTAACACCTTTTTATAAATAAGGTATCAGTATCTCAATAAAAATTGACTAACAATGAAAGTTGTACAATATTTAAAAAAAAAACAATTTATATCCTATTTTAATCGATAATTTATCGTTATTTTTATTCCTTGCCGATTAACGAGAAAGTTATTTTTTATTGGTTAAAAACGTTACGCAATAATAATAGTCGGTAAAAAGAATGTGAATTATCTCAATTGACATTTTAATTAATTGTGCCCGATAAAAATGCTTGTATGCTTCGTACATAAATTTGTTAATAAAAATTCAATTTTATATTTTTGCTTAATAAAATTTAATGTAAGAAGGTTTAATTATGATGAGAGGTGCCTGAAAAAGATTTTGTTACGATAGTCTGTAGTTACAACACTATAGGAGCTGTTCTGGGTTTCTCTTTTTCATGCTATGCAATATCAGAAAATATTTGATTTCATAGTCATAGGTCAAGAATCTCCGTAACCGGCGAGCGTGTATGAGACAAACTATGAGAGTTGGGGAAGCCAGAGAAGTATGTAAGGAAAGAACCTGTTGGAACCCTGTACTCTCTCCCTACCCCGCAAGGAATCTGGCGTGATGATATAGATAGATAAATTTGATGTCATCTCGTCGAACACAAACGGCTTGGTCCGGTAGTTAAGAATCTGCTTCGCTCACTGGATCCAGTAGTCGCGGGTTCAATTCCCAAACGGGACAAATCTTTGTATGATATGAGTTCTTTTTTTCGGATTTTATCGCGGTTTATTTTTGATTTTTAATTTCCCGACGTTTCGAGTGCTTTGCAGCACCCATGGCCACGGGAGGGACTGAGGTGTTAGACGTCCAAAAGGCATAGTTGTTCCGGGGTACCCTCAAACTTCTTAATTATTTTTGTTGTCGAAATGTCATAGTAAAAAGTTTAATTGAAGAACAAAATTATTTTAATGATCGGCGAACGTGTTTGAGAAAAACTATGAGCGTGGAGCTATGTGTGTGTGAATGATCTACGCTGTTGGCGGCGAGGCCTTACAGCTTTAACGGAGAAGAGTACTAGCGTGAGGTAGCTAAGTTATTTTAGTCCGATCCCTCAGTTTTGTTTCCCTAGGGATCACTTTTATTTTAACTAGTTTCTGCCAGCAACTTATTCCGCGTTAGGTTTAGACAGGAACCTAACATTTTTAGGAGATAAAGAGTATTCTATGCGTTAATCCAGTTATTACAATTTCTGTGTGCCAAATTTCATCCAAATACGTTCAGCTGTTTTTGCGTGATTCAATAACAAACATCAAAACAACCAAATATACAAATGTTCACATTTATAATATTAGTAGGATTAATAAGATTCCGATGTGATCCACATTCCAAAAATGTTAGTGGATCCGATCGGAAATGCTGTATTTAGTGGATCAGACAGGAATTAAATAATGATAATAAACAACAGATTAACCCAGGAAGCCAGAGAGGTTTGTAAGGAAAACACCTGTTGAAACTCTGTACGGTAGAGCATAGGCCTACCCCGCAAGTGATCTGTCGTGATGATACAGATAGTACAGATAGATTTTAATAAAATAAAGGTTTGTTAACAGCAGCTATAGCCTAGTGGTTAGACCGTTGGACTTTAAAATCAGAGGTCTCGGGTTCAAGCCCAGGCACGCACCTCGGTCTTTTCGAAAGCATGTGCGTATTAAAAAACTAACTATCACTTGCTTTAATGGTAAAGGAAAACATCGTGAGGAAACCTGCATGCCTAAGAGTTCTTTTTTTTTTTTTTAAACGTAGCCTCACACTAGGATTTATTCCTGTACCGTGGGTGCGTTCACAAACATGAAAATTCACACACACAAATACCCAGACCGGAACAAATAATTGTGGATCACACAAAGATTTGTCCCGTGCGGGACTCGAACCCGCGACTATTAGACGCAGTGGGCAGAGTGGCTTAAGCTCTTAACCACTGCGCTAAATCGTCTGTCAAAGTTCCTCGAAGATGTGTGAAGTTCGCCAACCCTCACTGGGCCAGCGTGGTGGACTATGTCTTAAACCCTCTCTGTTTGAGAGGTGGCCCGTGCCTTATTAAAGTTGTGGTCAGTGATCAAGGATAGGGATTTATGAAGGGCTGTGAGTGAGACCTTTGCCCGGTCATCATCATCATCAGCTTATAACAGTCCACTGCTGGACATAGGCCTCTCCAAGTGCACGCCACTGGGTACGATCCTCGGCTACTCGCATCCAGCCTCTGCCCGGTAATAGGACACAATTAATGAGTAAATAGATTATTATTTTATTGAATTTATTTCACTTCCTCGTTCGCTAAGTTGCGAATGAGGCGGCGGGTGATTACGAGGTTCTGAGTTCGGACAAAGATTTTTCTATCAAAAAATACATTGTTACAGTCCGGAAATTGGAATGATGCCCGGTGTAATGGCAATAGACTCGCACTCTGTTATATTGAGACTTTATATCGTTCGTGAAATGTAAGTTTATTCGTGATTCACCTCTGCCATTCCCACTTGGGTAATATAGGCGTGACTGTGTGTGTGATAAAATAACTTTACGATTCAACTTATATCAACTTATAATATTGCAGTAACTTAACCTGCTTCGCGGATTCGAACCAGGTAATAAAATTTACAAAGTATCCCATAAGTGTTTATGATGTAGGACGAATTTTCTAGAACTAGTGTAAGTTGTTTTGCCACTTCCCGCATAGAGAATCGAGAGCGTTGACTGGCTATATTGGTTTATCTACATCCAGAAAAAGAGCAAAAATATTACAAATTGTTGATACGCTGCTAATAATTATCATTAGCCGTCCACTACCAAACAAAGGACGCACTCCTTAAGAATGGATTTCGGTCCTATAATCTGTCTTCTTTAAATTCAGATTTTTTTTATAAAATATTCCTAAAATAGTTCTTACGGAAGCTCTTTCATGCCTTTAATACATACGTTATTCATACATTTCTTTTAGAATTTTATATAGTAATGTATAAATTCTTCTCATTCTTCTTCTTCTTCTTCTTCAAGTTATGGCTTCACACTAATTATAAGTGTATTTTGCCAGTGTCCAGTGAGATAAATAATCGTGTTAGTTTAAATTAATTCGACTCCCCGATGAATTTGATGACAACGATGATAATGAAGTTAATGAAGTACCCCACCCTGGATAGTAAAGCGGTGGATACTTTACATACCAATTGCAACGGCCGTTTTGAGGGAAGTCGAAAAGGCACGTTTTATCACTTTGTTACAATTACCTTCACTCATGCACATATAAGAACACATAATGGTTAATATTCCACCAACATTACACATTATTAGTCGAAATAACACAAGTTTTGGAAATTAAAACAAATTGACAACATTACTCTTCGACTTCCCGCCAAAAAAAACCTTCTCATTCTTAACATTCTTCTTCTTCTTTAAGTTATGGTTTCACACTAATTTTAAGTATATTTTTCCAGTGTCCAGTGAGATGCATAATCGTGTTTTTTTTTAAATTAATTCAACTCCCCGATGAACTTGATGACAACGACGATAATGAAATTGACGAAGTACCTCACCCTGGATAGTAAAGCTATGGATACTTTACATACCAATAGGGAATATGCGTGTAATTCAAATAAGGGTCAAATATTTTTTTTACAAACTTTATCGCATTAGAATAATGTCTATACCAATATTTTTTTTAATAACATTACTTTTTTATTAAGAAAATAATTATTGAAAGTACAAAAAAACTAATGGGAAATTCAAAGTAGCTGGAACGCCACGCTATTGGTCAGATCGAATATGACTTCAAAGGCTACAATACAAATGTCAACAAGTACATATTTGTTGGATGTTTGCTATTGAGTTAGTTTTATTGTTATTTTTTGTTGTCGATTTACACAAAGACAAAATTTTAGTTTAAATTATTTAAGTTAATTCCTACGTTAAAGTGATCTCAACAGCAATATAAAGAAGTTGATGGAGATACCATGTCTCTTTTTCTCATTTTACACCACTTTCTCCTTATGTCCGCACCTTTCGGGTGCATTTCTTATTGTATTTTTACACCTAGGCACAACACAGTGTATAATAGTCGCAAAATACTAAATAAAAATAAATTACAAAATAAAATACTTCTACAGCTGTTCACTAATTGATTGTTATTATAGACTTTGCGCGCCAAGCGCGCCAAAATGGCGGGCGTTTAAAGTGCTTTTATCTGTTAGTTATCATCAATTTTTTTTTCCCTTTATATTTTGTTTTTGACGCTTAATTTTTTTTGCGATTATATATTGATGTAATCTATCGTATAAAAATACAAAATAATACACGCATATTCCCTATTGCGACGGCCGTTTTAAGGGAATAAAAATTAAAAAACAACATTAATATATCCAAGAATTTTTTTTAATCGATTAAAAAAATGACCGTCACAAAAATTAGAAAAAAAATATATGTAACAAAGAATTCGAAAATAGAACTAGTAAAATATAAATATCCCCTACCATTTGTCCGAGACTACGGTACAATGAGTCAGAAAACAAAGATAGATTGAGAGATCACGTCTCGGGACCGTTAAGCAGTTGTCTAAACACGTGATCAGTGGAACTGGGAACTTGGTAATGGCGGCTCACCTGGGCAAACAGACGGGAAAGGTCTAAGTAGTAGGGGATGCGCAAGCCGGTTTGAGTTTAAGGTTCGCTTTCTTAAAAGTAAGTTTTTAAAACACAACCATTCCTTTCGAGTTTTTGCGGGGAATCGAAGAGTGATGTCGTCAATTTGTTTTAATTTCCAAAACTTGTGTTATTTCGAATTAAAATGTGTAATGTTGGTGGAATATTAACCATTATGTATTCCTATATGTGCATGAGTGAAGGTAATTGTAACAAAGTAATCGATTTCCCTCAAAACGGCCGTAGCAATTGGTATGTAAAGTATATGGATAAACCCCACCCTGGATAGTAAAGCGATGGCGCTTTACTATCCAGGGTGGGGCGCTTCATCAATTTCATAATTATCTTTGTCATCAAGTTCATCGGGGAGTTGAATTAATTTAGAAACGGATATTCGTAATACTTGACATTAGCAAAATACGCGTCGTCCTACATTCCTTTTGAAAGGGTTGTGTTTTAACAGTCTATGTATGTTTGTACTTACATATACTATAAACTACCCATCCGATTTCGATGAATGAGTTGTCAGTCTAATTGTTATTACTGTCCGGGTGGCATAAGCTGTTATATGTTATATGCATACGATAGTGTGTGGATGTTACATTGAAAAATTAGGGATTACTGTCTCTCTCGACGTTTAAAGGTACCCCGTAAAATCACTTTGGTTCGACCTGAGATTTAAACCCTTATGACCTTATGATCGCCAGGTGCACTGCTAGACTGCTAGAGGCATTCTAAATATATATCTTTTATAATAATTATATTACTATGTTAGAGTCGTGATATAACTATGTACCTAGTAATATTTGTTTTTAATTGAATGTATCCCCAGATTAGGATTTATTCCTGTGTCGTGGGTGCGTTTACAAACATGAAAATTCACATACACAAATACCTAGACCGAAAGAAATAATTGAGGGTCACACAAAGATTTGTCCCGTGCGGGAATCGAACCCGCGACTATTAGACATAGTGGGCGGAGAGGCTTAAGCTCTTAACCACTGCACTAAATCGAGATATATAATAATCGAAATTAACATATAATCATATGCCGGATGATAGTTATACGAAAGGGGTTAAACTATCTCACTACAAATATATAACTATGAAACAGTCTCGATCTAGTAATATTACTATACTCTAGTGTCCGACCGAAGCTTCGGCTACCTTCGGCTAAAAATACCACCTTCGGGCCAATACTTCGGTTTCGGCCAAAATAGGCCGACGTTTTCGCCGAAGCCGAATAATTTCAGCAAGCACTAAAATTGAACGATCTATTAGGATTAACGATTTACGGATGCTTTTAAATAAAGAAAATAAACATAAAATAAATACGTTTTGTGTGTGTGTGAATGATCCTGCTGTTGGCCTCGGGGCCTTTACAGCTTCACCGGACAGGAGAGCGAACGTGCAACTATTACGCTCGATAAAATAAATACCGTCACGCCTATATTTCCCGAGCGGGGGTGGCAAAGGTGTACTGAGTACACCCATCTGAGTACACCCACTTTAATTTCTTCGGGTTATTAAACCTTAGGTTTTGGCCGAAGGTTTTGGCAATGGCCAATTATTCGACTTTGGCTTCGGCCAAAAATCGACTTTCGGTCGGACACTACTATACTCCTGAATTAATCTAATGAATTGAGTGACTACCTCGTTGGTCTAGTGGCAAAGCGCATCGCTTCGTGATCAAGAGGTTCCTGGGTTAGAATCCTAGGTCGGACAAATGTAGTTTTTCTAACGAAAACTTCCCAATACGAGTCCGGAGTCTGGAATTATGCCCGGTATATGGCAATAGGCTCACCCCCTATTACATGGGACTTAACATCGTCGGCGAAACGTGTACTCAGTACACCTCTCCCACACCCGCTTGGGGAATATAGGCGTGACGGTGTTATTTTTTTTAATCTAATGAAATAGTTGAAAACAAACCAATGTAAAAAATAAAAGACTTTCACTATACAGATACTTTCGTATGAATTCATACCAAAAAGTTATTACCAACACCAAAATAAACTCTTCATATCCAAAAATAGCCCATTATTTTGGCACGTTTATTATTAAAACGATGATTAATGTTCGCAGGAACCAGATATTATGGTCCTTTGGCGATAATTCTTTGTAAGGTCTGGTGGTACAGCCGTCGGCTTAAATCAAAATTATGAGGCGCCTGCTAAAGAAAGGGTCCATCCATAAACTACGATATACGAATCCAGATTTTTGTCACAGCGTCCTTTTTCACAGGTGTGTCATTAAATATTTTGCGATTATACAAGGTGTAACCATAATTAACGCAAGACCTGAAAGTAGTTTTGCCAGTGATCAAAAGTTTATCTAAGGTGTAGCTTGTTTCTTGGCAATGTGGCCGAAAAAATCCAGGATTTTGCGCAGGCATATTGTGGAGAGCCTGGTTGTTATTCCGAGTTCCTTTATGATTGATGCGCTGTCCATGGTATTCAATGCATTTTCCTCCAGCTCCGATGCGATTGCGATCCGCCTTTTTAAGCGTCCATGTTACTGAGCTGTAGAGGAAGATTGAGAAAACAAGACTAGACGTTATTTATGGATGGCCCCAAAGAAATACTAACCAAGTTATATGCACAAGGATTAGAACTTGAACTCCAGTTCCATCTTGGCTTTTAAATAATGTTGATCATACAATCCTCGGGTTTACATACTTCTTATAGCAGTGAGCAAAAAGTTGAACATAGCTGATGTAAGAATGTAAACTGCGGTAGTTACAGGAGAGAACGCGTGCAAAAGTTTTTAAAAATAATTTGCTTATCTTAAAAAATATGAAATTTGATACACAATGCGAAAGTGGAAGGATGTAGGTACCGGGGAAGACCTAGACTATTTTACCACGACCGAATAGAACGAGTCTTATCTAAAGGAAAAGTCAAGAGTCTCCGTAACCGGCGAGCGTGTATGAGACGAACTATGAGAGTGGAGGAAGCCAGAGAGGTATTTAAGGAAAGAACCTGTTGGAACTCTGTACTCTCTGCCTACCCCGCAAAATATCTGGTTATCTGATGATATAGATAGATAGATAGAAATTTGATTTCCAGTTTATTTATTGTGTTATTTTTATTGTTTCAGGTAATGACTAATTTACCCACAAGGAATATAGGGTGACCCGGAATTGGGGTACTGAAAGTTGTGGCATTTGTACGTCTAAACAACTTTTATATTTAATCGATATCAAATAGGTACAGCCCACCCCTATTATAATGTCAGCCTATACTGCCCACTGCTGGGCAAAGGCCTTCTCTCACAAATCGAGGTAAGAGAGATTAGGTCATACTCCACCACGCGGACCCAGTGCGGATTGGTGGAGGCAGGTTTGTGGCCACCTGCTGTTGGAACTTATCAAGCCGCCTTTAAGGCTTCCAACTCGGCTTAACGACTACCACATTAAGTGGTAACCGGGACCAACGGCTTAACGTGCCTTCCGAAGCACGGAGACGCTCGAATATGAAAATGCCACAAACGGTCACCCATCTCAGGCCGACCGAGTCGAACGCTGCTTAACCTTGGTGATCGATAAGAACACCGCGGTCGCACAGCGCTACGAGCGCTTCTATTACGTGAACAGTTATTTTATTTTAATTTTATTTTTATTAAACCTAGCCCCAGACAAACAATTATTTTTGTGTTATGGATAACGCACCCTTGAAACAAACATGAAATTCACATACTCAAACACCCAGAGCGATACAAATATTTGTGAGTCACGCAAAGATTTGTCCTGTGCAGACATCGAACCCGCGACTACTTGATCCAATGGCCGGAGCCCCTTAAAGGTTTCGCCACATAGCAGACGCAGCGCGACGTGAGCGCGACGGTGGCGTGACCTGGGGATTTGTAATGTACTGAAATGTACGGGAAACGTCACACAGCACCGGCGCGGCCGGCGCAACGTAAATGTCACGACCCGCCACCGTTACGCCTCACGCGATTACAAACGAAATGCAAACGAAGTATGGCAGGAGCGAGACGATAATACACGTGCGAGTGGGACGCTAATGTTGGTCGGCCGCCCGGCCGACGCGACGTCGTGTGTGTGACGTGCGCGCCGCGTTGCTGTCTGGTGTCCGCCGGCCGAGAGTCAGCCAAACGCCTCAATCAGCTATGTGACCAGACCACATCCCTCCATTCCGATCTCGGTCTCGAACCTATTCGTGCTTTTATTAATAAGGCGACAACGCGATATTTCGCGAAGCGTCCAATTATAGGAATCCGCAAATTATAGCTGCCGCCGACTACGAACCTAACTCCCCTCCTATAAGCCGCTACCGCTGTCCACGACATGTTCTCATCGACCCTCCCGATGCCCTTACATCCCTTTTTTCCGATACAGATATCGCACACAGGATCAGACACCGACCTCGCCGGCGAGGTCGAAGAATCCCTTACCCTCCGGCCGGTGCAGAGCACCACGGCGAGACAGTATATGCCCTCTCCCATAACGACTGCCCAAGCCGAAGCAGTTCCTCTTTAAGGCGTCCTTGAGCTATTGCCCACTTACCCTTCAGCCTCGAGCGTAGTGGTTACGCGCTCGCCCTCTTTTCCAATAAACTTGTAAAAGCGCCGTGGCCATGAGCGTAGATCATTCATCCACACACACACACACAAACCTTAAGAGCCACTAGATCAAGACGTCCATCAAATAACAATTTTAGTTACTTTAGTACATACACATCGTTACCCTACTATCGCAAAACATTAAACGGGCACTTAAGAATATTAACACGCATTAATTCACACCTCGGACCTAAGGCCTATTACACAAGGGACCTATTACCATAAAAATATACTTAGTAAACACGCCTTAAACTATTTCTGAACGTTCCTGGAGCTATTAAATACTAATTCAGGTGTTAAATTTTCTTATAATTATGTATCATGTCGTTAAATTCCTATGTGTTATACATGTTACTGTAAAAGCCCGAATATTGGTAAATTTTAGATCTATCTATCTCCATCATTACGCCAGATCCTTTGCGGGGTAGGCAGAGAATACAGAGTTTAAACAGGTCTATTTGGCTAAATACTTTTAAGATTAAATATTTTGAAAAAGGACACGAATTATAGCTCTCATAATAAAATCCTTTAATCGCATTATGCTTGAGTTTATAGCTTGTAAAAACTATAGTTTTACTGCTGTGTCAAGCATCATATGATAACTTCAATAGCTACATAGTTGCTTTAATAGGGCGCCATAAAAACACTATTTTTAACTATACAGCTACCGTTTTGAAAAAAAAAGACATAAAATTAAGTCCAAGGCTTGAGAAAGAAATAAAAAATAATTTTAGATTTATGCGCTAGTTGTATGAGACGAACTATGAGAGTGGAGGAAGCCAGAGAGGTCTGTAAGGAAAGACCTTGTTGGAACTCTGTACTCTCTTTACCCCGCAAGGGATCTGGGGTGATGATATAGATAGATAACTGAGGCCTTCGTTGAATTCAGGTAATAGTGTTCTTAGCGATCACTAAGGTTGAGTAACATTTAACTCGGTCGGTCTAAAATAGGCTTGTAATATAATACTTGATTTTGAAAAAATCGATTACTTTTTGGTATAATACTCAATTTTTTATTTTTTTTAAATCGATTTCCTTGTAATCGATTTTGATACATTATTCGATTTATTTATCATATCATCTGCTCCAGCCGAAAGGTTATTTTCGATAGCAGATAACATCGTATGCAAATCTAGAAACTGTTCACTTGGTAAACGTTTGTTAAAACTTATTTTTTTACCTTCTTGATAATTTATTTATGATAGCAAAGAGAAATTCTGTTCACTTTCTAATTTATTCCTACAAGAAACAATTTTTACTACGAGACCAATTAATATTTTTAATAAATCTAAAAAATAAAATAAATTTGAAAGACGATTATTAAAAAATCGATTTTTGTTCCCTCTTGTCGCATCCCTGGCATTGCCATATTTGAGCGTGGTCCTTGTTCAAATGTGGTAACGGTTAAGCCGAGTTGGTAGTATTATTGGCAGCTTGATAAGTTCTAATAGCAAGTAATTACAACCTCCCTCCACCGCACCGCACTGGTTTGTCTTTCTCTTTTATTTAATATGCTTAGTTGAATCTAATCGTCGTAACTTACACAAATTAACCTAACCCGCTTTAATTTAATTCATTACTGTAATATATGTGGGTAGTTCGTAAGTTTAGATATTAGAACATGAAAAATGTCTACCCTCTCTCTTGCCAATTAGACGTTGTAACGTACTACTGTGTTTTCATTGTGTTCCGAGAATATATTAAGATTCCCCTGAGATCGACATACATATCAACTGGCGACGAGATATAAACGAAATCTACGTGTGTATCGTTAATAATCGGCGATACTTTTAATAATATACTGTGTATAATGGCCGTGGGAAAGATCGAACAATTCGACATACACAAGGACAAATGGGACTTGTATATTGACCGTTTAGAACAATACTTTGTGGTTAATGATGTAAAGCAATCAGTGAAAGTGGCAACGTTAGTAACGGTGGTCGGTGCCGAAGCATACGAACTTATGGTGAATTTGTGTACACCAGATAAACCGGCAACAAAAACTTTCGAATGCTTAGTGACGCTGATGCGAGGACATTTACAACCACAGCCGAGTCTTCTAGCGGAACGGTTTAAGTTTCGGCAGAGGATCCAACGGGACGGGGAAAGTATAGCTGAGTTTGTATCAGAATTAAAAAAGCTATCGAAACATTGTAGATTCTCAGCGGAAAACCTAACCGAGAATTTGAGAGACCAATTCGTGTGCGGGTTGGTTAACGAGCACATCAGGGAGCGCCTGTTCACCGAGGACGACATACAATTCGATGCGGGATATAAAATAGCCGTGTCGATGGAAGCAGCCGAGGCCAATGCGGCGTCGGTGGAGAACTGTACTCGCGGGAGGGGTAGCAGTACTCCGGCGCAGGAGGTGCATCAGCTGGCGGCGAGAGCGCTGGTGGCGAGGAAGGAGCGCGTCGGGAGTGAGCGAGCGTATCGTCGAGCAGCGGTATCGAGCCACCGTAGCCGGGAGGAGGCCGCGTCGCAGAGAATGTCCGGTGGTACAAGTGGTAAGAGCGGAGCGAGTAGCGAAGCGAAATTTGACATCGACAAGATGAGTTATGGCCCGGAGAGGTGTTCCGTATGTGGGGGCAAGCATCAAAGGCATGATTGCAAATTTAGGAAATACGTGTGCCGGGTTTGCAACAAAGAAGGGCATTTAAAGAGGATGTGTCCTAATATTAAAAGAAATGCCCCACTTTTTAACGTGCTAGACGGCGAACGAAATTACCTAAAAGAGAACAATAGTGACAGTGACGAGGTAAATAACTATGCACTCACATCTAATTATTTAAAAAAGTTTGGACCATACACCATAAATGTAAACATTGAACAAGTTAACTTAGATATGGAGGTAGATACGGGCAGCGCGATATCGTGCATTAGTCATGATTGTTATTTAAAAAAATTTAAGCGATGTGAACTTAAGAAAACAAATTTAATTTTAAGGTATTACACAGGTGAAATAGTCGTACCTGTGGGTAAAATAACGCCTACAGTTAAGTTCGGTAGTCAATGTCGGAATTTAGATTTATACATAATAGATCGAGGGAAAACAAGTTTGATCGGTAGGCAATGGTTACACGAGTTAGGTATCAAGTTTTCGTTAGCTAATTGTCATAATGTAGGTAAGGTAGATATTATATTTGACTTAAAAAAATTTAGTTCCAGATACTGTGAAGTATTCTCCGATGGTTTGGGTAGATACACCGGTGGCAAGGTGGGGTTCCAATTGCGAGAGGGAGCCCGGCCCGTGTTCATGCGAGCGAGACCGCTGGCGTACGCGATGCGTGAGCCGGTGGAGTGCGCGTTGGACCAGCTGGTGCGGGATGGCATCATCACACCTGTTTCTACATCGGACTGGGCGACTCCTATCGTGCCAGTAATGAAGAAAGATGGGTCTATTAGGATATGCGGCGATTTTAAATTGACACTTAACAAATGTCTGGAGGTGGATCGTTTTCCCTTGCCTCGAGTAGAAGATTTACTAGTTAAATTAGAAGGGGGGCAACGTTTTACAAAATTAGATTTATCGCAGGCCTATGCACAACTAGAGTTGGACGACTCTAAGAAATATACAGTCATTAATACGCATAAAGGTTTATTTCGATATAATAGACTAATATATGGACTAGCTTCGAGTCCTGGGATATTTCAACGAAAATTAGAACAACTTTTTTCCGATATGCCTCGGGTAGGTGTATTTCTTGACGATTTAATCATAACGGGGGTGGATGATGAAGATCACATGAGGACACTGCACGAAGTCTTTGGTAGGTTACAGAGGTATGGCCTGAAAATTAGAAAGGATAAATGTACATTTTTCGCCAATGCTGTGACTTATCTAGGGTTTGTGATTAGTTCACAAGGCGTGCATACGGCCCCAGAAAAAGTACAGGCCATCAGAGAAGCACCGGTACCCAAGAATGTCACAGAACTGCGGTCATTTATCGGGTTAGTTATGTACTATGCCAAATTTATTCCACGGATGAGTACGTTGATGTCACCATTATATGACCTTCTTAAGAAAGATGTAAGGTTTGAGTGGAAGACGAGACACGAGGAAGCATTTAATGAGGTGAAGCAACTTTTGGTTTCCAGTGAGGTGTTAGCTCACTACTCGAGTGAGATGCCGTTGGTGTTGACCACGGACGCGAGCAGCGTAGGGGTCGGAGCGGTCATCTCACACCTGACGCCGCACGGCGAGCGGCCCATAGCGTATGCCTCAAGAATATTAAATTCAGCGGAGAAGGCCTACTCACAGATCGAGAGGGAAGCTTTAGCCATCATTTATGGAGTAAGAAAATTCCATCAGTACTTATATGGTAGGAAATTTATATTGAGAACCGATCACAAACCATTGGTATCGATTTTTGGTCACAAAATGGGTATACCAATAATGGCGGCGAGCAGAATGCAGCGCTGGGCGGTTATATTGTCGGGGTATAACTATGACATAGAATACGTAAGGAGTGATAAAAACGCAGCGGACGCCTTGTCACGTTTACCCGTGGAAGTGGAAAAGAAACCGGCCCTGGAAACTACATATGTAAATTTTATACAGAAGTTCTTACCCGTGACTAGGAAACTGGTACAGGAGCACACGGGTAAGGACGAAGTATTACGACAAGTTTATATGTACGTACAATCGGGGTGGCCACGGCATGTTAGTGATGAGGCGCTGAAGCCATATTTTCACAGACGACATGAACTATATGCCGATGACGGTTGTGTCGTTTGGGGATATAGGTTGGTGATGCCTAAGTTTCTTAGGAGAGATGTACTCCAGGAATTGCATACGGGACACCTAGGCATCGTGAAAATGAAAAGCATGGCCAGGAGTTTCGTATGGTGGCCTGGTATTGATGCAGATATCGAAAGCACATGCCATGGATGTTACACGTGCGCAACAGAGAACCCAGATCCACCGCGCGCACCACCGCATCCGTGGCCGTATATATCGGAACCGTGGTCGAGGATACACGTAGACTTTTTGGGGCCATTTCATGGTAAAACCTTCCTGGTAATTATAGATTCTACTACTAAATGGATCGAAATCTTCCAAATGTCACGGACGACGGCTGGAAGTGTCATAAAAGTATTACGGGAAACATTTGCAAGATTTGGATTACCTAAACAGGTTGTATCGGATAACGGGCCACCATTTTCGAGTAAAGAGTATGCTGATTTTATGGCTAATAATGGCATAACATTGACGTTCACCGCGGTGTATCATCCTTCATCAAATGGTGCAGCGGAAGGAGCCGTCAAATTATGCAAGCGTGCCATTAGGAAGTCAATGAGAGATGGGGTGGATCTGGATGCAGCACTACAGACATATTTGATGGCGTACAGGAACGTAACTCATAACACGACGGGTTCATCACCAGCTATGTTGTTGCAGCACAGGTCACTTAGATCAAGATTGGATCTGTTAAAGGCGGACAGAACGAGAGAAGACAAAGTACATAACGCCCAACAGAAACAAGGTTTTTATAAAAGGGGGAAGGAAAGAACGGTTAGCGTAGGAGAAGAGGTTTTGCTGAGAGACTATGGGGGAAGAAACACGTGGTTACCCGGCCGCGTACAAAATAAAGTAGGGTCCCGTCATTTTGTGGTAGGTAGGGAAAATGGCCCACCGGTTAAAAGACATTTAGACCAAATAAAAAAAAGAAATATCATACCCATTAAGGTACCCATTATGACACAGACTAAACCAGAGGAGAACGACCCACCGAGTGGTAATGCAGAGGCGGAAGAGGAAGCAGGGGTTGACGGTAGTGATAATGATAGAGTAGATACAAACTCCACCGAGCCACCAGTGGTACCTCTCAAGCGAATTAGGAGACCGGTAGTAAGATATGGTCAGGAGGTTAATTAATTATTGTATGTACTAAATTAAGGGTGAAGGTGTAATATATGTGGGTAGTTCGTAAGTTTAGATATTAGAACATGAAAAATGTCTACCCTCTCTCTTGCCAATTAGACGTTGTAACGTACTACTGTGTTTTCATTGTGTTCCGAGAATATATTAAGATTCCCCTGAGATCGACATACATATCAATTACATAAAACACCCATATTAAGTTAAAGATGTTAGGGTCACAATTACAGGCTTCAGAATTATGATATTGAGATTATCTGAAAAAAAAATCAATAAAATTTTATCTAACTATAGCAGTTACTGCTCCACTCTTTACCATGATTCTTTAGTGCTGCTATTTCCATACGAATAATAAGTACATGCCTAACATCAGCAGATAAATCTATTCACCCCGTTTCTCCACTCAAATATATGAGCACGGAACACTCCAAACATAATTTTCATACTTTCAATCACTCTCTTCAACTATACCTATCAATATTCAACCTTATCACACTAAGGCATAGATTCAAATCGTATGGCAAGTGTGTCAATTGTCTATACTCGTATTATAAAGGTTCGTGTTGGTTTAATTGAATAATCTGTGTTTATCTGGAGCACGGCTACTGGGGAGCGTTTAAAATATAGGAACTGAAGTTACACAACACCATCGGTACAGACAGAACGATGTGAATTTGAAGTTAATAGATGCTTATAAAGTGTTGGCATGAAAATTGTTCTCCACTGCTAGACTTTTTTTATGTTTATGGCATCACGACGACGCGTATTATACCAATGTCAAGCATAACGAATATAACTATTCATTTCTAAATTAATTCGACTCCCCAATGAACTTGATGACAACGATGATAATGGAATTGGTGTAGTAACCCTGGATAGTAAAGCGATGGATTCTTTACATACCATTTGCAACGGCCGTTTTGAGAGAAATCGAAAATGCACGTTTTATCACCTTGTTACAATTACCTTCACTCATACACATATAAGAATACATAATGGTTAATATTCCACCAACATTACACATTAATACTCGAAGTAACACAAGTTTTGGAAATTAAAACATATTGGCGACTCCATCTTCGATTTCCCGCCAAAACTCCTCATAAAAATCGTTCTCCACTGCTAGACTTATTAATAATACATACAAAAGAGCATTACTTTTTTTAAACAATAGCTTTTAAAAATTTTGTAGAGCAAAATATTAAAAATAAAATTGATGTTATCTGTAAATATTTGCATAGTCCGACAAGAATTTTTTCAAGATATTTTTTTTATGTTTATGGCATCACGACGATGCGTATTTTGCCAATGTCCAGTATTACGAATATTCATTTCTAAATTAATTCAACTCCCCGATGAACTTGATGACAAAGATGATTATGAAGTTGATGAAGTGCCCCACCCTGGATAGTAAAGCGATAGATACTTTACATACGAATGCAACGGCCGTTTTGAGAGAAATCGAAAGGCACGTTTTATCACTTTGTTGCATTTACCTTCACTCGTGCACATATAAGAATACATAATTGTTAATATTCCACCAACATTACACATTATAATTCGAAATAACACAAATTTTGGAAATTAAAACATATTGACAACATCACCCTTCGATTTCCCGCCAAAAAGCCCTGAATGATATTGACAGGCACAGGGATTGTGAAATTAGTGTCACCATTTAGTAAATTTTTCCTACTTCCAAGGAAATATTTTAACAGGTGGGTCCGCACGATGTAACTAACTCGAGAGAGTTGACGCACTTGGTCAACGTTTTTAATCAAGCTTCACCACGTGAACGCATTAAACCAAATTGAAATAAAAGCCTAGACTATCTTACCACGACCAAACAGACCGAGTCTTATCTGAAGGACAAGTCAAAGAGTCTCTGTAACCGGTGAGCGTGTATGAGACGAACTATGAGAGTGGAGGAAGCCAGAGAGGTATGTAAGAAAATAACCTGTTGGAACTCTGTCCTCTGCCTACCCCGCAAGGGATCTGGCGTGGTGATATAGATAAGAAAAAATCTTTTGGGACATTCCTACTAATGGAAAAAAGAACTTGGGTAAATTTCATAGCAAACAGCAACTCTGCCTGCGACTGTCATGAAATGACTTTTCTCATGATGGCAGAACTAACGTTCCGATTTTGGCCCCGTGCCAAAATATCCTTGTCGCACTATACTTCATTTGTTAATTTCTAGACAATGCCTAACGGCATTTTTTGGGAGAATTCTGTGTATCGCGGGTAAAATGTAATAAACCAAATCTCGAAAATTCGAACACACACTCATAATTTTAACAAATAAAAAATTTGCTCATGCATTTTGTAATTGAACCGTTTTTCCATTAAGTTTACAATATATACACTTATTTGTTAAACTCGCATTTTCTATTATAAATATCATTACTAGCTAAGTAGTCAATACTTTCCAGCGCTTTCTATGCCAGCGCGACTGGCAGTTTGTTCTAGTTGAGTGTTATTTATTTGCGTTCAACACGATTTTTCATAGCCACTTACCATAGATAAACATAAACACAGTCACGCCTATATTCCGCAAGCGGGGGTAGCAGAGGTGTACTGAATACACCCTCTTTTCGCCGTAGGGAAGGGCCGTAATAGGGAACGAGCCTATTGCCATACACCGGCACAACTCCAGACTCCGGACTCATACTGGGAAGTTTTTCATTAGAAAAACTTCATTTGTCCGACCTAAGATTTGAACCCTGAACCTCGTAATCACCAAGTGATGCGCTTTGCCACTAGACCAACGAGGCAGTCACACCATAAATAATTTGCAGATATATACACAACAGCAATATGTATGGTTAATGTAACATGAATTGTTTTTCATGCCTTGCCCCGATACCACACTTAAACGTTGCCCCGCACTAAAAGCTATTCCTGTGTCGTGTGTGCTTTTACGAACATGAAATTTCCATACACGAACCCATATCGAAACAAATATTAGTGGGTCTCACAAAAGTGCGGGATCGCGGGATCTTGTGCAAGATTCGAAACGGGTACTCGTTCCAGTGAACGGATCCTGGGCCAGGGTCGATACCAATACGGTATTTGTTACTTCGGCACCATTCAATCATATTTTTATATAAAAAATCCGGTATCCGACTGCCTCGTTGGTCTGGTGGCAAAACGCATCGCTTTGTGATCACGAGGTCCTGGGTTCAAATCCTAGGTCGGACAAATGTAGTTTTTCTAACGAAAAATACCCAGTATAAGTCCGGAGTCTGGAATTGTGCCCGATATATGGCAATAGGCTCGCCCCCTATTACATGGGACCTAACATCGTCGGCGAAACGTGGGTGTACTCAGTACACCTCACCTTTTTGGACGATTTAGCGCAGTGGTTAAGAGCTTAAGCCGCTCCCCCCACTGTGTATAATAATCGCGGGTTCGATTCCCGCACGGGACAAATCTTTGTGTGATCCACAATTATTTGTTCCGGTTTAGGTATTTGTGTATGTGAATTTAAATGTTTGTAAACGCACCCACGATACAGGAATAAATCCTAGTGTGGAGCTACGTTTAAAAAAACAAAAAAAACCTCTGCCACCCCCTCTGGGGAATATAGGCGTGACGGTATGCTTGTGTTCGGAATTCTATTCCTTCCCAACGACTTGACTGATTATGATGATTTTCTTTTTGTACCTATGTGGTTACGTGGACGGTTCTTAGCCACAGCTAGACCCGGTAAATGGTGCTGTTGTAGACCGGGCCCGCTATGTAAATATAAATTAAACGCGTGCAAAGCAGCAGGAAACTGCTAAATAATAATAATCAAATCAGTTAATTCAAATCAAAAGAAACAATCACAAGAAGTAATGGCACGCGCACTAGACGTACCGGTAGCGGAAACCTTGAGAGATTAAACAATGAAAGATTTTCTTAAATTGAGGAGTGAGCAAATTAATTAATCCTTAAAGTGAAAAGATAATAGAAAAGTATGCTAGTGATGTATAATACCGGCACTCACAATAAGATTAAGTTTATGCAATCAAACACTAACTTAAGACATTATTCAAAACCAATTTATTGTGAAACGTAAATCATGATAATTCAGGACAGCAGAGGTCCAATTATACTAATTATAATAGCTTGTTTAACAAATAAATTGTATGTTAATGTGGCGACTACAGGTGGTTCTAATTGAATCTGTCTGTCACAGAGTGTATCGCAATTTTCGCACAAATAGTGGCATAAATCATACAAAGCAACGTATAAAAACATAAAATTATAACCTTTGTTTCATATCTGACACAGTATTATATAGTATTTCATATCTTGGAAATTGGTTAACGCTTTTAGAGTGTTACAAACAAAAATAGAAATGCATACATACATACACTCACACACCATTACCCCATTGGGGTAGGCAGAGACCACAGTTACAGTTTACACGTCTTTCTCTTCATCCACGTTCATGCACCTCTTTTAACAGAAGAAAATAATTAAGAGAAAATAAAAATAATATAAAAATATCAACAATGTTGAGTTGCGACCCCCTGTTACGACATTCACAGGAAATAAGACCGACGTTATACTGGCACCACACGGGGAAGAAAGAAAAATATTCTGGAAGATAATATAATTTTTTTGATTTAATAAGACCTTTGCAAAAACAAGCTTTTATAGCATAAACACAACGAAGATATCTTGCTTACTTGAGAAGTTCCTATGGCTTCCTTCCAGCTACATCAACCGACCTTGGACACCATCCAGGTATAAAGTACTTTTCAAGACAAATCTAACGAGCCTAAACACGACGGGGTTATATGTAGTAGTAGGCTGGTTCCATTGGCCACCTTTCGGCTTCATCATCAAACCCTGAACATTATCTGGTTGTATAGTGTTTGTCAATATAAATCTACCAAGCCTAAAAACATGGGGGTTACGTTCTATAGTTCACATGGCCACCTGATACCTGTAAGTGCTTGAAAAATGGATTACAAGATTTGAACTAGAAAGACGATACGAACATTACAAGTTAAATAAAAGCTTATAAAAATTTAGGAAGGATTACACTTTTTACACATTCTGTCAAAGATAACTGAACAAATATCAAAACTTACAACAAACAGAACAAGCCTTTGTATTTCAATAACGCTAACACATTTCACAATCACACAGACGATAATCTCAAAACACGCTTCTTCTCGAAGGGCCGAGTCGTGAGCGATACGTCCGGAAGATCTCTTAAGTCATTAATATCCTAAATGATACACATTCATCAATATTTATGTAATATAACACCTACGTTATTGGAGCACAAGCGTAATTATACCATTATGTGAGTGTGATCGGGTTTTACTGATAAAAGTATTCGGGGCGCTGCACTGGTCAGTTTAAACAGTTTGAGTGTTGAAATAGTATTGAAAAAAATATGTCGGAGTATTCCAAACTAGAATGGTTAGGTGTACCTGCCCTTCATCTTCGCCTTGGTAACTGGTATGTTGATGCAGCAAAAACTGTTGATAATACAGACCCACCAAATACTTTCTTTTCTCAAAGCCCTTCCTTTTTCGACTACCTTTTCTGTTTTTACTTGATCTTCAAAAGATTTATCTCTGAAGTTCCTGATAGGTAACTAAGATAAATTTCCTACAACACAAACATTATTTAGTATCCAAAGTCAGAGACATTACATTAATGTAGAGGAAAACATGATGACGATGACAAGAGACAAAAAAAAACTAATTGTCATTTTTTTCCACAAAATAATTTTGTAAAAAGACAATATGAATGTTGCCTGCATCCACATATTCAAATTCTACACATGTATTTTTTGGATGTAAGTTATATCTTCAAGACTGTTTCTAATTAGTGTATCAACATACAAGTATATCACCAGGCTTCATTGACTTAGCATCTGGGTCAAGGCGGACACAGCACAATCCGACCTGATGTGGCGATTTACTGTTAGGCTTCCAGCTTATCTCGCCATCTGGATCCACGCAATACTCACAACATCAGAATATATAATAATAATGTCAACGGATGCTATTGTGAAATACTGAGATGAATGAAGAATAGTAATTTTGTTGAAGTTGCGGTGCGGTGAACTTTTAAGGTAAAATGGAAGAGAAATTCTGATTAAAAGATTAGTGTCTGTTCTTGAGGATATTTTTAGGAGTAAATATTGCTTAAAATTAACAAAAGACGCATTTTTATTTTAGAAATTGACCTAACATGATATTTAGAAAGTTGAGTTAAGCTTTTCTGGTAGTAGGACAACGGTAGCTTACGATAATTAATAAGGAATAGTGTCTTCAGGTCTTCCTATTCTTACCTAAATTGCTCATTGCGCATTTATTCTGATAATACAATACAAGACTTCCCTTGGTAATATCGATTAGAGAGTTGTGAACGTATTCATGTGATAATTGCGTAGACCTAACTGCTAGCACTCACAAGTTTATATAAAAATATATAATAACTAAAAAAGGAAATTTTAAAATACGGGTGCGTTACCAAATTTTAAAATAAATATTAATACATCAACTGAATTAACAAAATGATCATACGATATCTCATTGACAATTTTTTTGCTAGCGGGCGTCCCGCAGGGCGAGTTTGGGTCCTTTTGTTTTAAACTTTTATTAAAGATCGACCGACCGTAATGCATTCTTATAAAATATAAAATTTCCTTGATTAAGCCATATATCAGACTACCTCGTTGGTCTAGTGGCAAAGCACATCGCTTTGTGATCACGAGGTCCTGGGTTCAAATCTTAGGTCGGACAAATGTAGTTTTTCTAACAAACAATTCCCAGTATGAGTCCGGAGTCTGGAACTGTGCCCGGTATATGGCAATTCGATCGCCCCCTATTACATGAGACCAAACATCGTCGGCGAAAATGGGTGTACTCAGTTCACCTCTGTCACCCCCGCTTGGGAAATATAGGCGTGACGGTGTATGTTTTGATTGTAAAAAAGATCAACTTAATACTTCAGTTACAATTATTGTACAGCTGAATCTTAGCATTTGTGCGCTGATAGGTTTATATTTCAAATGCAAAAATCCTTTGAAATATTTCAAATAGGTACTCTAGACTTATTAAAAAAATTGATAAGGAACACTGATTACTATCCACACACACTATAGTTCCCTTGTTGAACTTAGTTCGTCTCTTAAAAACACCGCCGACGTACTCTTGAATCTTCTTTCTCTTTTTTTGTTACGAGTATTTTATTAAATTTGTTGTTCTTTACATCTGCTGTACTGAACAAATGTTTTTCTTTTACATTTTCTTTACATATAGTTTCCAAAACAATCACCGCTTGCTTTAATAGATTATCAAAACTAACGTTAATAGAAAGTATCGATAAATTCGGTCTCGATCTAAATACGTGTAAATGACATGGAAACTGAATCGATACGAAATCGATTCTCGTACCTTATTAACTAGTCAGTTGTGACCCACTTGTCAGGCTATCGTCTGTCGATTACACCTATTAAATGTATCAAGCACAACACTGGTACAGAAGGCGGGGTTGACAACTAGATGGTGGGTATAAAGTGTTGGAGCTTAAACTTCACTGTCGATTATGAACAAAGACCTATTTAGTATGTACATATCACCACCACATCTGTATTCCCCAAGCGGTGGTGGCAGAGGTGCAGTGCTTATTCCCACTTATTTCCAAAAATGTTAGTTTCCATGTAAAACGGGCGATCCGATTGTCATTATACCAGGCTACAATCCCAGACTCCAGAATGATACTGGAAAGTTTCCATTGAAAAATTAAACTTTGTTTTATTTGAGTCCAGAACCTCGTAATCGCTACGCGCATTATGACGGACGATTTAGCGCAGTGGTTAAGAGCTTAAGCCGCTCCGCCCACTGTGTCTAATAGTGGCCCACAAGACCCCAACCCCAATAGGGCTAGAGTTTTTAACAGTCTGAAGTGGAAGTGGGATTGTACTCAGTACAACGGCAGTGGGATCACCGTTTGTTACTATGAGACTTAGCATTATTGAAATTAAAGTGAATTTAGAATTTATTGGCAAGCGCAGCGTGGAACGGCTGCCTACCATCTGGTCATCTGGCCTTGTGTGGATAGCAGGAAATCGTTTGATGCTAGTGGCATTAGGCCTGCTGCGGTGGAGAACGATTGAGGAGGCCTATGTTCAGCAGTGGACAAATATAGGCTGACATGATGATGATGATAATATATCTCATATGACCACTAGTTCCTGTGTATTAATTAGTATATAGTAAAATACTGTTTCATCTTTACCCTACTACTTCTTCTG
This sequence comes from Phalera bucephala, assembly GCA_905147815.2. NCBI lineage: Eukaryota > Metazoa > Arthropoda > Insecta > Lepidoptera > Notodontidae > Phalera > Phalera bucephala. The sequence continues at coordinate 30,237,830 of LR990618.1, forward strand.
GCTTTTTCTGGGTTTAACGAAATGTATTGTTATTTGTAAGACAAGTTTGACATTTTTTATAGATTCAAATATTGACTGCCTCGTTGGTCTACTGTCAAAGTGCATCGCTGTGTGATCATGAGGGCCTGGTCTCAAATCCTAGGTCGGACAAATGTAGTTTTTCTAACGAAAAATTCCCAGTATAAGTCCGGAGTCTGGAATTGTGGCCGGTGTATAGCGATAGGCTCGCCCCTATTACATAGGACCTAATATCGTCGGCGAAAAGTGGGTGTACTCAGTACACCTCTGCCACCCCCGCTTGGGAAATATAGGCGTGACGGTGTTTATATTTAATTTTATATTCAATAGATACCTGATGTTTAGGTATGATCATTCAAAAATTTGTAAATATGTGTTAAGTAGTGTGTGTAATCGGTTTATATTAAGCTATAGCGTATAATAACATTTCCGCTATCGCAGCATTTATCTTTAAATCGTACACCTTTCTCAGCAGAACTTCGCAGGAAACCATAATCTAAGTATTAACAAGACAATATTCCAGCTAACGATAAAACTAAACAGACGCGTTACAATTTTTTATTCATAAAATGTCACTGTTGCACCCATAACCATGATATACAAACTTCTAAGAACTGTGTGCTAGTTGAGTCTCTGAGTCGTCAGGTTTTTGCTTAAAAAACTACTACAGCCAGTTCTCCGGTATCATCTGTATTACAGTAAAAAAATTAACAACTTCAAAGCATTTAATAGATGTTTGCTGTGGTTAATGCATGAGTTCCACGCTCTATTTCTGAGTTTAGGAAAAAAGAAATACACCTTTATACCACCTTAGTGACTTTAAATTAACTATGAATTACCCAAATCAAGAAATAGTTTAATTCATTACCTCGTAATTATAAAGAAACATAACCTTAGACTAGGAATTATCTCTGTGTTGTGGGCAGATATCGGCAAAATGTAATCAGATTAATGATCACCACCCTCGCTTTGGGAATATAGGCATGATGGTGTATAAATGATTAACGATTATAATTACATTTTGTAAACTTCAACGTTTACGATTACACTTTTAATCTTGAATCATGATTAAATATTACAAAATGCAATTACAATCATTGATCTGATTATATTTTTCCCATCTCTGGTTGTCGGTTATTACAAACGTAAATTTCACATACACAAAACCCCAGAAACACATTTGTTGGGTCAAACATAAATTTGTATCGTGCGGAAATCGAATCTGCATCTTCCTACTCATTCCATGAGCGGTGCGGACTACGTTCGAACTACTAGACTAAATTGTAATTACTAAGTACACACAGCTATAATTACAATCAAATTATTAAAAGTAATTATTATTACTTTGTACTCTCTGCCTACCCCGCAAGGGATCTGGCGTGATGCTATAGATAGAATTATTAAAAGCTTCCAGGCAAGTGGTACATTGGGAGAAATAAGTTAATGAATGATGGAGAGCATTTTGGTGACATACAATAGAAACTATACAGTAGACTTCGGTTTTAATACCCCTGATTGTACGAAGTGAGATCACTGTCTTTATGCTGTGCCTCTGATTAAAGTAACTTAGGATGTTTATGTGGACTAATATGATGCTAATAAAAAATAGACGATGTCATCCGTTGGTAGTGTTTTATCTTCATGCTTTAGCTAAGATTAATTCGAACGGTATCGGTGTTTGTGTGTTAAGTCCGTAAACGGTTAGAAGTTCTTATTGTTTTAGATTATTTTTATATTTAATTCATCTTGCTTGATAAAGTTATTACAAGGGGTGGACATTTTAAAAAGTTGTACCTATTAATCTAACAACGGATTAACCGTTGTTTTTATTGGCTTTCAGTTAGTTGTTATTATTGGCTTTGATGTTTTTGAATACTTAATTAATCGTACTAGATAAAGTTATTACAGGGAATACAAATTCTATAAGCCATTGATTGAGAATAACGAATCCTACTTCCAAAATCTTTTATTAGGCAACTGATCACCAATTTATAAGCATATTTTTAGGTTGGTTGAAGTCTTAAATAAAAATTAATTAAGTCTTCAAAACTTCTCCACTACCCAAGTCCTATATTGAATATACACTCCCAATATTAATGTATCAGCTCTCTACATATACATAATATTATTATAATAATATTAGCCCTGTTAAGAAACTGTCTCACCATTGGGCACGGGTCTCCTCTCAAACTATGAGGGTTTAGGCCATAGTTCACCACTGGCCCAGTGCGGTTGGCAATATTATAATAATTAACACCTAACTCCAATTACTTCCGTGATATAAATTTATCCTAGACCCTTGTTATGACAACACCAAATTCATTCCCATCAAACATCACAAATCAAGACTAAAACCGCATAACTCAAAACATAGACACGTTTTTCTAACACATTTTCCAGTTTAAAAGCTTCCTTCCCTTTCCAAAACACATCGTTAATTCTGATGTAACGATATCGGCATCTCATGCTGTCCTGTTTACGTTCATGTTTAGGGAATAAGAGTGAATGAAACAACAAGGTATAGATGGTAAAATGTAATGCGAGTTCTTCGTGCTATCCCTTCAACGTATTTTTATGTCCGTATTTGGTAGAAATGTTTAAATAAAAACGGTTGAACTGGCCTGTATTTTATTATTGTCTGGCAGACATAAAATGGCGGAGAAATGTATCTGTAACGATATTTTTTTTGTGTTTCGTCTGTTGGTTACTGCTTATGTGTTGGATAATTAGAATGAAGCCGGTATTAAGGCAGTTTCGTGATGTCCATTCTTAATAATAATTATAAAATAGATTGGATAATATACTTCCGTTTGTTCTTTGAATAGTAATTCTTAATTGTTTTTAACAATGTTGTCTACTGAAAAATAATAATTTCAAAAATGGTCGTTTTCAATTATGGTCCTGAACCAACAAAAATATACTGAGTTCTTAGATTTACGCGAATATGACACATGAAATAAAAAGCGATAAAATCCGAAAAAATTGTTTTATTTCAACAAAAATATTATTTTTCAGAAATTAATTGTGGTGTACATTATAATTAACAAAATAAAACGATATTCAGATTATATTCAGAATTAGCATTACATGAAATTCTAAAAAAAATATTCTAATTCTAAACACTTTTGCATTACGTAGATCACGCATAGTAATAATGGCGTATAATGCCGGAAGCGATCACGAGGTCTTAGGTAGGTTTGAATTCTAGGTCGGACAAAGGTGTTTTTTCTATCGAAAATTCTTATTATCAATCCTAGTATAAATAAAACATATTTTGCAAAATATAATAGATTCAGAATGTATTATAATAGATTCAGAATTTTCCTCCAATGGAGTTTTAATATATTAAAATTCTAAAGCCCTTTGACTTATATTTTTACAAGCTTTTATTTGACTTTCAATTGGTTTTTGGCGGGAAGTCGAAGAGTGATGTTGTCAATGTTTTTTAATTTCCAAAACTTGTGTTATTTCGACTAATAATGTGTAATGTTAGTGGAATATTAACCATTATGTGTTCTTATATGTGCATGAGTGAAGGTAATTGTAACAAAGTGATAAAACGTGCCTTTTCGACTTCCCTCAAAACGGCCGTCGCAATTAGTATGTAAAGTATCCACCGCTTTACTATCCAGGGTGGGGTACTTCAGTAATTTCATTATCATCATAGTCATCAGGTTCATCGGGGAGTCGAATTAATTTAAACAAACACGATTACATATCTCAATGGACACTGGCAAAATACACTTAAAATTAATGTGAAGCCATCACTTAAGGAGGAAGAAGAAAACTTTCAATTTTCGCATGTTTGTATGTCTTTCTGTCATTCCGGTTCAAATCTTGTGATCCATTTTTCAAGCACTTGCGGGTATCCGATTGAGCTGAAATTTGGCATACGTATGTAAATTCGATGATAATGCAATAATATGGTACCTTGGAGCTGGTCTGATGATGGAGTCGGAGGGTGGATATGGCCATAGGAACATGTGAACTATACAAAATAACCCCCTCGTGTTAAGACTTGTTAGATTGGTATTGACATGTACTACACAACTAAATATTGATCAGGGTCTGGTGATGAAGCCAAAAGGTGGCCAATGGAACCACCCAAATACCCAATATAACCGCACCATGTTTGGGTTCATTGGATTTGTCTTGACGAATACTTTAGACCCGGATAGTGTCCAGGGTCTGATGATGGAGCTGAAAGGAAGCCATAGGAACTCCTTACTTAAGCAAGATATCTTCGTTAAGTTTTTTGCTATAAAAGCTTGTTCTTAAACCTTGGTAAATCTTCATTATAATAATACCACAGGCATTAATATATATACTTTTAACTCAATGGTCAGAGGTAACATTATATATCGTTACCAAGTAACAAATTCACAATCCAGTTGCGTCGTGAGTGAACTTTGAAGTTCCAGTAAACATAACTGTAAGGGTTGTAAATCATTTTGTCTAATGTCTGTGGAAGCGAATGCAGCGATCACAATTGTCGTGTTAGCTCACGAATGGAGAGCAGGAAGACCTAATAATACCTGTCTGGCGGCTAGTGTTGTTCTTGCATGATGGAGGTATCGATAACAATTATTTAAGATTAAAATTTGAATACTAGCAGGTGTTTTCAATAAAAGAACAAGCAGTCCAGCTTGGTTCAGTGGTTAAACTTAATCTTAATCCGCTCAGCCCACTGGATCGAGTAGTCGCGGGTTTGATTCCCGCACAGGACAAATCTTTATGTGACTCACAAATATTTGTTTCAGTCTCAGTGTTCGTGTATGTGAATTTCATGTTTGTTAACGCACTCACTACACATATTGTTCCAAGAGTAAAGCCAAGTTTTTAAAAAAGAAAAAGAAAAAAAAAGTCCCACCTCTTTGCAACCTGTCGACAACGGCACCACCTACTGAGTCCAATTAAAGCTAAGAACTATCTAGATCTCTATTAAGTCAGGTCAAGTCATTTAGGAAAAGAATTTCGAAGCCACGCACACCGGAATTTTAAACAGCAGTGCTCCGATTTTATTATAATTATTATTCTAGGCATTTATTCAATAAAATGCCTAAAATCAAGACTACATATCAATTTGAGTAATTATACTATGTTTGTAGTTTGCCATCATATATCCTAAATCATGTCCATCGTATCTAAAAACCATCTTCAAAAACATTTGTTACCATTACACTTAAAATCCCATTCCATTAATTTAATTACTCATCTACATTAAAAAGAGCATTTCACTGCATCATAAATATAACTTAATATTTGATTGGGATTTATCAAATTTATGACGATATTAAAGTATAAAGGAATATGTAATGCGTAATTAATCTATTTTATTGGAACATTCTTGGGTTTAGTACAGTGTAATGAAAAAAATACTGTACAAAAGATAGTATTTATGTATTTATTTAATGAGACGATTGCTCACTATGTTTCACACATACTTACGAAGCGTTGCAGTGTTCAAAAGAAAATAAAGTGAAATATCAAAAGAGACTCACAACGTCAAACTAGAAAGAAGCGATATCGCCGTACTTAGAAACATTAGATTGCAAGAGTTATTAGAATTATCCAATCCAAAAACTTTTAACTTAAGGCATAGCAACAGATCTATTCGGACAAAGATGTGGCTTATTGTTTCTTTAATAGATTGTCATGGCGCAGTAAAACATGGCGCATAAAAAAAATATTACATAGGCTATGATAGGTATGAATCATAAACAAGTTTTAACATGTCCTCTTAATGCATTTATCTACTCAAGATTATTATCGAAATTACCTAGGCAATATTACGTTGTAATTATAAACGTTAATAATTATAACCCGGGTCTTATCTGAAGGACAAGTCAGGAGTCTCCGTAAACCGGCGAGCGTGTATGAGACGGACTATGAGAGTAGAGGAAGCCAGAGAGGTATGTAAGGAAAGAGCCTGTTGGAACTCTGTACTCTCTGCCTACCCCGTAAGGGGATCTGGCGTGATGATATAGATATAGATATAAACGTATTTTTCATTTAACCTATATTGTAGTCTTCAAAATCAACTATCTATCGACAAAAAACATCGCAGTTGATAAGTTCACATCCCTAAAGGTGTGGAATTACGACCGGTTGTGTAAAATCAGTGCTTGTAAAGGCTTCTCCTGTCGTTATCTCGCTCTCGCGTACTCGTATAGCTGTAACCATACGCGATTCTCGGTAACCGTACCGAAATAAGACACGATAAAAATAACAGTGTATGTTTTTATCAAATTAATGTTACATCACTTAGGTTTTTATAAAGCAGTGCCTCGCTTGTTTCTCAAGCGTGGGCGGGATTGGTGTACACTCATATTTCGCCGACAATGTTGGGCCCTACTGAAAAAGGTGTCAAATCTGCTGTGATTAATGTTGATCTTTGTTGACCACACTTTGAAGGCTATCTGGGATTTAAAAAAACCGGTAAGAGTGATCAGAAATGATCCACTAGACCCTCATGAAGCAATCGTAAAAAATCTTTCATTAATCGATTTTCTCACATTTTAACTTATACATATGTACTGATCCGTTCATAAATCATGAATTTCACACGGCATCAAATATCTGTGGGCCAAACAATGATTTATCCCGTGCGGAGATCCAATCCTAGACTCCGATCGTCCGAATAGTCGATTATGACCATAAAAATGTTCCGGTTGAAATTGTAAAAACATAATCGATAATCGATACCTAAAGGAAATAATCATTAAGGTATCTCGATCCTATCGTATATACCTTATCGAGTCACTCGCAACCTTAATTGGAGGTGTTGATTAGTTCCTTATATGCTTAGTATGGATATGGCACTGGGCAATGTTTTTATAAAAGTAACTATTTTAAATAAAAAAAACCTTAAGTGTTTAACGTACCATGTTTACAAAATGGACTTAAAAATATAAAACCATTCTTTATTATATTTATATTATAATTATTTTGGAAATAAAGGTACCTATAATAGTTCGTTTTAAATTATCATACTTTTTAAACCATTTTAAATATGGTGTGTGTACCTAGGCTCCATAGGGTTTTTTTTATTATTTTAATTAAATAACGTTTTGTTTTGCTTTTTAGTGTGTTTTTATTGAATATTGCATTGTCATCGAGTGGTCAACCATGTTTAATGTTTCAAATGACGCATCGGGATCACTGTTATATTAGTCATTTAGTTTAAAATCCATGTCGAAATTATACAAATTTTGACATAGTAACGAACCGATGGACGTCGTAATGAAAACAAAAGTAATGAAAATCAACATAGTCGCAGTTTAATCATTGTTTTTCATCAGATGCTAGTCCACTTCATAAAGCTTACAATCACTCTAATATAAAAACTTCATAGAACATGTTCAATGATATGAATTGATTGCATGACTTTAACGATATGGTGGGTCCAAACTCCGAACATAGCATCACGGTAGCGAGCTCACTCCAATGTAAGAATCGGGCGTGAAGCGTACTACACACGCACTTATGTAAACGCAGAAGTTGTGAGTTTTTAAAAACTTTAGAAATACTATAAAACATCTTAGACTTCCGCATTTTCCAAAATGATTCCATATATTTAACATAATATGAGGTGAATCTGTCTTTTTCACACGTTATTTGTTCGATATCATGTGAGTTGTTCTTTTCTAAATTGCCTTTTCATCAGTCCACTGCTGTAGGCCTCACCCAAGGCTTACCACCGAGCCCGATCTTCAGCGCTTCTCCTTTTATTTACCTCTTACGACATATAGATAGCGCTATTCTAATACTACGTCACTACATATACAAGTGCCACACGGTAAATAACGTCACACTGATATAACGTAACTACGTGACATCTAAAGCGAGTCAGCTGAATCAATAAGCTGTGCTCCAACTAGTATAACACAAGTGTGTCAAATCAATTAGACATCAAGAAACAAAACTACATAAATCCTTACATTTCAATTAAACTCTTATTTTGCAGTCATAAAATTCTATTTTCTTTAGATTTTTTAAAATTATTGGTTCGTTATTGCTACCTTATATACAATTGATGATCAAAGAACTCGGATAAATAATCAATAATTTGTTAACCGGTACAAATATTCCACTGATAATTGAATTTTATTGCAAAGTAAAAAATAGAGCTGTAATTCAAATGGTCTTATGAAAGTATTTGACAGATTTTCAGTTCTTATTATTTATGTTATTATATATCCAAAACCCCGAAAACTTTCAACTCGAATTGTCAAACCGCTTCGAATTGCTAGACAGCAGCGCATCAGTGGACGAAATCAACAACAGGCTAGTAGAGACTGTTCATACGGTCGAGTCCAAGTATTTTAAGACCCACCGTAAAAATAGGCCTCAAAAACTATCTGACTACACCCGAAACCTCATGGCTGAGCGACGTTCCATGACGCTCCAAACCTCCGATGATGCTAAGTCCTATAGGCAGCTAAATGGACGGATATTAAAGTCCTTGCGACACGACTTACGGTCCTTCAATGCAAGGCGTATTGAGGAGACCATAGAGCAGAACAAGGGCTCTAAAGTGTTCGCAAGAGACGCGTCTATTGGGCAGAGCCAGTTGACGAAACTGAAGACGGAGGACAGAAACGTAACGTCAAATAGGTCAGAGGTGCTCAGGGAGATAGAGAGGTTCTATGGACAGTTATATACCTCAGTAGCTAAACCTGTTGTTGACATGGTAAAAGACCCAAGAGCCAAGCTAACCCGACACTGCACTGAAGATATCCCGGACATCAGCCTGTGCGAGATTAGGATGCCTCTCAAACAACTAAAAAACAACAAAGCGCCGGGTGAAGACGGAATTACTGCAGAACTTCTGAAGGCGGGCGGATCGCCGGTACTTAAAGTCCTTCAGAGGCTATTTAATTCCGTCTTGCTTGAAGGGAAAACGCCGGAAGCATGGAACAGGGGTGTGGTGGTGCTGTTTTTCAAGAAAGGTGATAACACCTTATTGAAGAACTATAGGCCCATCACACTGCTGTGCCATGTTTATAAGTTGTTTTCGAGAGTCATTACGAATCGTCTCGACCGAAGGCTTGATGACTTCCAGCCTCCCGAACAAGCCGGTTTCCGGAAAGGTTTTAGTACCATAGACCACATACATACGCTGCGGCAGGTTATACAGAAGACTGAGGAGTATAATCGACCACTATGCTTGGCGTTTGTGGACTATGAGAAAGCCTTTGATTCGATCGAGACTTGGGCGGTTCTTAGATCTCTCCAGCGATGCCGCATTGACTATAGGTACATCGAAGTGTTGAACTGCTTGTATAATAACGCCACCATGTCAGTCCGAGTACAGGGGCAGTGCACGAAGGTGATCCCCATAAAAAGAGGAGTAAGACAGGGAGACGTCATTTCTCCGAAACTGTTTACGGCCACCTTAGAGGACGCCTTCAAGCTCTTGGAATGGCAAGGACTTGGCATCAACATCAATGGCGAATACATCACTCACCTTTGATTTGCCGACGGCATTGTGGTCATGGCGGAGTCGCTGGAAGATCTAGGACGAATGCTCGGTGACCTCAATAGAGTATCCCAACAAGTGGGTCTTAAAATGAATATGGACAAAACAAAAATAATGTTTAATGTCCATGTCGTACCCACCGCACTCACCGTTGGGAACTCTACTCTTGAAGTTGTCGACGAATACATTTACCTGGGACAGGCAGTCCGGTTAGGTAGGTCCAACTTTGAGAGAGAGGTCAATCGACGAATCCAACTCGGCTGGGCAGCATTCGGGAAACTGCGCAACATCTTCTCATCCAAAATACCTCAGTGCCTAAAGACTAAAGTTTTAGTCAATGTGTGTTACCAGTGATGACATATGGATCAGAGACGTGGTCTCTTACAATAGGTCTCATAAAAAAGCTCAAAGTTGCTCAGCGAGCTATGGAAAGAGCTATGCTCGGCGTTTCTCTACGTGATCGAATCAGGAATGAGGAGATTCGTAGAAGAACCAAGGTCACCGACATAGCCCTCAGGATTAGCATGCTGAAGTGGCAATGGGCTGGCCACATAGCGCGAAGATCGGACGGGCGTTGGGGCAGAAAGATTCTAGAGTGGAGACCACGTATTGGCAAGCGCAGCGTAGGACGACCACCTGCCAGATGGACCGACGATCTTGTGAAAATCGCAGGAAATCGTTGGATGCAGGTGGCATCGGACCGGTTACGCTGGAAAGCGATTGGGGAGGCCTATGTTCAGCAGTGGACAAGTATAGGCTGAAATGATGATGATGATGATGATTATTTATGTTGGATTTTATGGCCCCATAACTTGTACATTATAAATGTCAATGTAAATGTTTTAATAACATTTTATTCTTTTAAAAACGAAAATAGGTTAAAGTGATAGAGGACGATCTTTAGACAATCAGTGACATAGTTTAGGTCGTCTTAGTACGGCCAATCTTGAGTATGATAATACGTGGAAATCAAATTACAATGTTGCAAGCTTTCCTCTGAAATATTCCGCGTGACAACTTGACAGGCAGCACATAACTCTTGAATATTATTGGTCACACTTCGACCAACAATCGGACATGAAATTTGACTGATGAGTTTATATCACTTGATGATATTACCTTCGAGGTACTTTGTATGTTCCAATTTACAAGAGTTAAGCGTGTAAAGTACGAAAAGAGAATTATTAAACAAAAACTCCATTACACTAGGAATTAATATCCCGGGTCGTTGGTGCATTTATAAATATGAGATTCACATACACAACATCCGGAATGAAAAACATATTTTGGTGTCACATAAAAAAATTTTCCATGAGAGAATCGAATACGCGAGCACTCCATTTAGTGAGCAGAGCAATTTGCGCTATAACGAGTAGTGGTTATGGTAGATAATTTTATTAAACCGTCTCGGTAACTGGCGAGCGTGTATGAGACGAACTATGAGAGTGGAGGAAGCCAGAGAGGTATGGTAGGTAAGGACAGAACCTGTTGAAACTCCATACTCTCTGCCTATCCCGCAAGGGATTTGGTGTGATATAGATAGATAGAATTATATTAAAAATTTATACTTGGTGATTTTTTGACGGATCTTGATAACAGAGGCCACATTCCAAACCGGTGGTAAATTCGAATTTATAATATACGACATAAATTATATAACAATTTAGTCATCTTTTGACAAATGCGAATGCATTGTCAATATTATTAATTAGTACCCTGATCTCCACTGGAATTTATAAATGAATTACCTATTTGAGTTAGATAAAATCGTTTTCAGCTTTTAACTTACAACACACGTCGGAGAAAGGTAATGCTTTGTGCCAGTAACAACATATTGAAGGCCTGCGGCTTCGAAAGCGCTAACATGAGCACAGTTTTCAATCCCAGTCCAACAGCTGGTAAAATTTGTGACCATGTGACCTTCCCTTGGTGTTCTGGCGCTCTTGGCCCGACCAAAGTAGCATTAGTGATCACCTAGGTTTAACAGCGTTCGGTCCGACCAGTCTAAGATAGGTGTCCGTTTGTGGCGTTCGTTCATATTCGAGCGTGTCCATGCTTCGGAAGGCACGCTAAGCCATAAGTCCCGGTTACCACTTATTGTTGTGGTCTCCGTCACGCCTATATTCCCCAAGCGGGGGTGGCAGAGGTGTACTGAGTACACCCACTTTTCGCTGACGATGTTAGGTCCCATGTAATAGGGAGCGAGTGTATTGCCATATGGGCACAATTCCAGACTCCGGACTCATACTGGGAAATTTTTGTAGCAAAAACTATGTTTGTCCAATCTAGGATTTGAACCCAGGACCTCGTGGTCATAAAGCGATGCGCTTTGCCACTAGACCAACGAGGCAGTCTTGTTGTCTTGTTGTGGTCGTTAAGATAAATTGGCCATATCCCTTGCGGGGTAGGCAGAGAGTACAGAGTTTTTTTTTTTTTGTATTTTTTAAAAAAAACGTAGCCCCACACTAGGATTTATTCCTGTGTCGTGGGTGCGTTTACAAACATGAAAATTCACATACACAAATACCCAGACCGGAACAAATAATTGTGGATCACACAAAGATTTGTCCCGTGCGGGACTCGAACCCGCGACTATTAGACACAGTGGGCAGAGCGGCTTAAGCTCTTAACCACTGTGCTAAACAGGCTTCCAACAGGCTCTTTCCTATCGACGTCTCCAACATCCTCCACTTTCATAGTTCGTCTCATACAACCTCGCCGGCTACTAAGATTCTTGACTTGCCATTCAGATAAAACGCGGTCTAATGTCTAACGGTTTTCTAATATGCTAAAGTCCCACACTTATAGCACACAACAAAGGACCACACAAAAGAAGTAAAAAATAAGCGCTTCACAACTGAGTGACCAGTATCAATTTATCTACGCTGTATTTCCATACATAATACCAATATTTTTTACCAACCAACATGTCATCAATTAAAATGAATGTACCACAAATTAAGCTAGCGAATGGTTATCTGTTCTACGTGTTACACAGATGATGAACGATCAACTTATCTCCGGATCAGTCGTCAGACCGGTCCGTTTTGCTACCGGGCAGTGTTATGCTAATCCAGTGTGCTAGATAAAAATGGACGATTAGGTAGTTGGCAGACGGGCGATAGTTCAGCAACTAACAAATCTTAAAAAAATAGTTGAAAAGATTTTATTTCTTAGTGTTTGAAAAGAAAATAGTTATTGTCAAAATAATAGCAACGAAAGTGGCTATTTTATTCAATACCCATCCCGTCACGCCTATATACCCCAAACGGGGGTGGTTTTAACCACTTTTAGCCGACGATGTTAGGTCCCGTATAAAAGAGGTCTAGCTTATAATAAAATGGTTGTTTTATTTACTCTTTCATTTTTAATTTGCCGATGGTATATTCAAATATTACATACCCAAGGTCACTCCTACATTTGAGACTAATGTGTGTGTGTGAATGATCTACGCTGTTGGCCGCGGGGCCTTTACAGCTTCACCGGACAAGATGAGACTTATGTAACGACACCTCATAGTATGCTGAAATTCATTAAACCATTTAGGATACAGAGCGATCCAAAGTACATGCGCTCACAAAAACATTACCCTCCTTCTGAGACTGTGGGGTTAAAATTGACGATAATAGCTTCGCAGACGACCGATAGTTAGCCAACTAAAAAGTTTGGTCTTTGAAATAAAACAAGGTTTCGGATTTTATCGCGATTTATTTTTAAGTTTCCGACGTTGTTAGTCCTTGGAATGGAAGCTGTGAATTTGATATAATGCAATTATCTAAACATCTTTATATATGCTTATGTGTTCTCCTAAATAATTTCTATGTCAAAGTAAGTATGTAGTGTATGTGTCTTATGACAAAAGTCTCTAACAAATTGAGATATGAGAGATAAGGTCACACCACCACGTGGCCCTAGTGCGGATTGGTGAAGACAGGTTAGTGGCTACCTGTTGTTGGAACCTATCAAGCTTATCGACTTCCACATTAAGCGGCAACCGGGACCAGTGGCTTCACATACCTTCCAAAACACGGAGACTCTGAAATATGAAAATACCACAAACGGTCACCCATCTTAGTCCAACCGAGCTGTACGTTGCTTAACCTTTGTGAACGCTAAGAACACTGCAATTTCGGAGGACTACGAGCGCTTTACGTGTTCCCAGGCAAAGCACTTATTAAAACAGGACTAAAAACAGGCATTCCTATAAAATTTAATCTGGGTCTGGGCTTAGTACCTCATTCTTAATTCAATCCTAAATATTCAGCATAAAAGTTTAAAATACAACAACAGCCATCCAAACGCAATTATTTAGTCCACGCGAGAAGCCCGGGAACGCACCCACCCCGGGATCGCAATTCCGACCCTCCGCGCATTCCCGAACACAAAACACGGAATGCATTGTTGATGAGCTAATGAGTTTTTAAGATCTTTGAAGGAATGCCACTGTATCGAGCCCGAGTGAATTTTCACTTGCTATCCTACTCACACCACAAGATCAGTAAATAAGGGTGAATGAAACAGCACATATTCTCGATGGCAAAACTTTACGCGGATTATTCGTGGTAGCTCCGGTCGACCTTTCTGGAGCTTAGGAATTCTGTGCTTCGGCAGTTTGGTCGCATTTTTGAATTCCGAAAACCTAACATTTTAAATTTGGAACTTTTCGGTCGAATTTTAATGTGGGAACACGCGTTTTGGCGAGAAATTGATAAATGATGCTGTTAATTTTGTTTCAATTACCACTATAGCGCGACAAGGATCTTTTGGCACATGGATGACGTTAGCAGGGCGTTGGTGTGAAATTAGGGTTATCATTTAGTAAAATTTTCCTACTTCCAAGGAGATATTTCAACAGGTGGGTCCGCACGGTTACTATTTAAAAAAAAGAAATTGAGATATTTTCATACGGCAACTCTGCAACTGTCATGAAATGACATTTCTATTGGTGACAGCGTTAGTTCTTGGTTAGTTCCGATTTTGGCCGCGGGCCAATTGATCCTTATACGACCTGTACGTATACAGAACAGCTTTTGATTTAAAGGAATGGCCGTGGACTTTCTTGCCCTTCTCCGCTTGAGTATCTATTTATTTTAATGGCGATTGTAGATCATAAAGCACGTTTTTGATGTAAACAAAATTGTATTTCTATGAAATGAATTGCCTCTGGACCTCAGGACGGCTAACACAGTCTCACTTTAAAAAAAAAATCTGCAGGTCTATCTAACAAATGTTAGTAGTTCATGTCGTTATGTCACACTATATGGTTTATGTATATATATATATATATATATATATATATATATATATATATATATATATAGTCGCGGGTTCGATTCCCGCACGGGACAAATCTTTGTGTGATTATTATTTGTGTTACACGATACAGGAATAAATCCTAGTAAACGTAGCCCACGTTTAAAAAAAAAACACAAATTATTTTGTTACAAATTATGTTGTTTGCGGATTGGTGGAGGCAGGTTTGTGGCCACCTGCTGTTGGACATTATCAAGCCGCCTTTAAGGCTTCCAACTCGGCTTAACGACTATCACATTAAGTGGTAACCGGGACCAACGGCTTAACGTGCCTTCCGAAGCACGGAGACGCTCTAACATGAAAATGCCACAAACGGTCACCCATCTCAGGCCGACCGAGTCGAACGCTGCTTAACCTTAGTGATCGGTAAGAACACCGCGGTCGCACAGCGCTACGAGCGCCTACAAAACGATGAGCAATACAAATACAATAACAAAATAATTCATTTTATTCCAAAAAAGTGTGAGGTGCGTTTTACTACAGATTTATAATAACTCTACTTTTATACATAACTACTAATGAACTGCCTCGTTGGTCTAGTGGCAAAGCACATCACTTTATGATCACGAGGTCCTGGGGTCAAATCCTAAATTGACCAAATATAGTTTTTCTGACAAAAAATTCCCAGTTTGAGTCCGGATTCTGGAATTGTGCCCGGTATATGGCAATAGTCTCGCCCCCTATTACATGGGACCTAACATCGTCAGCGAAAAGTGGATGTACTCAGTTCACCTCTGCCACCCTGCTTGAAGAATATAGACGTGACGGTGTTTATTTATTATTTGCTAATGAACTATTTATAACATTTGATAGCAAGCACCCTACGGTATTTCACAAAAAAAAAAAAAAACTCCTTTTTAGGTGTTTTATAACCTATGATTTATGAATGATTTCAAATATTTAGTGCTTAGAATATAACGATCTTGCTAAATTTATTAGCCTTAAGCTGCGGCCCAACCAACGCGTTCAGCCGTGTCTGCGATGGCGTCCCCGGCGGCGTTCGCGGTGGCGATCAGTATCTCCCTATCATCGCGCCGCCCAGATAGCGCGTGCAGGACGCAGGACGCGTTGGTGTAAACATTTCCATATAAATACTACTGCAGGAACTGATCGCCACCGTGCACGCCATCGCGAACGCGGCTGGTTGCCTTGGTTTGGCTGTACCTTTAAAGACTTAGCGCTTTCGAAATAATTGTAGTTATACAGTTGTGTTTATAAGTATATTGATGTTTGTGATTATTTTCATAAACTAGTAAACTAAGCGATATCCTTTATCATTATTATTATTTAGTAAATTCCGAAGTTCTTAATGATCTATAAAAATCCTTCACATTTACTGAACTCCATATAAAATGTTGACTATGTAAATAATGACCATATTATCTTTAAGATTCCATTTTATTTTTTATCTAAACGAGCTTAATTTATGATGTGCGAAATACTTCCATAATTTAAGTAGGCATTAAGTATGATCATTAAAATACAATAGAGAACCGAGGTCTTTGACTTAGATCTGAAAATAGAGGATATCATTTCAACTATGAATAAAGAGAGTCTGGAAGAGGAGGCAGGCTTGTGGCCACCTGCTGTTGGTACGTACCAAACCGCCTATAAGGCTTCCAACTCGGCTTATCGACTACCACATTAAATGGTAACCGGGACAAAAGGCTTAGCGTGGCTTCCGAAGCACGGAGACGATCGAATAGCTTAACCTTGGTGATCGGTAAGAACACCGCGGTCCCACAGCACTCGTCTTTAAGGAAATATAACGACATAATAATATCCAACAACTAAAGCAAATAAAGTCAGATTTATTACCTGCGAAATCATTTTTACCTTCTAAGGTAACCCGACGTCATAAAGTTGTTTCCGTTAGCTCGCCTCATATAAGGCGGTTGGTACAAGTATGTTAATGTTACTTAATCTCTGCGATCTTTATTAACATGTTGGCAACACTAGATATGTTTTAATTATTATGTTTTGTGTTTCTTTGTTGAGTAGGTATACCAACACCGTTATTGCCAAAGGATAGACAGGTTTTTTGTCCTATAATTCACCACATTTATTCTTGGTTATTGCTATTATTGGGTATTATAACGTTTTTTGGTACTAACCAGCTCTCTATGTATCTACATCCTTCCAATTGTCTTCTTGTCTCTTCGCATTGTCTATCTGTTGGCAACACTAGATATATTTTAATTATTGTTTTCTGTTTCTTTGTGTAAAGTAGGTATATCAAGACCGTTATTGGCTAAGCATAAGTAGGTTTTTGTCCTAGATTATGGTGAGTCTACAGCTCTTTGGTACTTAACATCTCTTTATCTATGTCATCACGCCATACCCCTTGCGGAGTAGTCTTCCAATAGGTTATTTCCTTACAAACCTCTCTGGCTTCCTCCATGTCAGTGGAGGCTCGTTTCTTGCACCTTCGCCGATTACAGAGACTTGCCTTTCAAGCTCAACATTTTGCATAAATCTGAGTTATTTTGGATAATTCAAATCGCTTACACATTTCTGAATTTATCTATTTTATCATGTCAGATCCCTTGCGGAGTAGGCAGAAAGTATAAAGTGTCAACACGTTCTCTCTTTACAGACCTCTCTGGCTTCCTCCTCTCTTAAAGTCTCATACACGCCTGTCGGTTACGGAGACTCTTGAATTGCCCTTCAGAGAAGACATGGTCTATTTGGATTTTTAACGCATCTTAAATTAAGATCATTAGCATAATATATCGTTTTTCAAGCAAAAACAGGCAGCTTGGCACGAACAGATTGACGTCCCACGTCTATCGAATTGATATACCATCTTTTTCACACTACGGCTGACGATCGCCAGTTCCCGGATTCGAATTCTAGGTCGGTGTGTGGTTTTCTTCCTACTAATATAATACATGTAAAAGTTTGTATGTTTGTTACTCAATTACGCATAAACGGCAGAACGGATTTGGATGAAATTTGGCACAGATAGATTTATTAAAAGAATAAGGTGGTGATATTCAAATTATTACATGAAGGGTGCATCGAAAACCAGATTTAGGTTTGTCAGTACATATTATTGTTTTTGGATTTGCCTATGTTCAGCAGTGGACGGGTACAGACAGAGAGGATGATAATGAGACGCACCCACGACACAGGAATAATTCCTAGTATGGATCTACATTATTTAAAGAAAAAAAAACTAACTGCTTGCTTCAATAAGATAATTTACAATCAAATCCGCAAATTCACGCAACAAAACGACTATAATACGCAAATGGCAATTTATTAGATGAGGCATCGGGCACAAAGCTTTTGCGGTGCCCCCATACGTTCTAAGCTGATAAACGAAGTCATTGACCATTCTTAGCTGTAAAGGCAATGTGGACTTTGATCTAAAGAAATCGGAATCCGAAGAGATGCGAATATAATTCGTATTTAGTATTAGACGGACGATTTAGCGCAGTGGTTAAGAGCTTAAGCTGCTCCGCCAACCTTTCTAATAGTCGCGAGTTCGATTCCCGCACGAGACAAATCTTTGTATGACCCACGATTATTTGTTTCGCTCTGGGTATTTTTGTGTGTTAAGAAATTTGGACACAGGAATAAATGCCACTGACGAGCCAGGTATAAAAAATAAAAATTGCCACTTCTTGTGGGGATTGCCTTGTGACACAGACATGCTCGTAGCGTTGTCGTAACGCGGAGTTCGTAGTGATTTTCAAGGTTAAGCAGCGTTCGGCTCGGTCAGTCTGAGATGGGTGACCATGACATTTCCATTTTCGAGCGACTCCGTGCTTCGGAAGATACGCTCCGTTGGTCCCGGTTAACATTTCATGTGGCAATCTTTAAGCTAGCAAATTATTATTGTGCAATTCAGAAGATGTATTGTTTTTCCTTGTTTTATTCATTAATAAACGTCGCCCCACACTAGGATATACTCCTATGTCGTGGGTACATTTACAAATATGAAAAACTGTAAATGTACCCACGACCAGACCGAAACAAATGATTGTGGATCACACAAAGATTTGTCCCGTGCGAGAATCGAACCCGCGACTATTAGACACAGTGCGCTCACTGTGTCTTAAGCTCTTAAAAGCGCAGTGGGCGCTTAATCGTCCATCCGTATATACCATTCTGAATCACAACTGTTACTTCCTACACCGCGAGAGGTCTATCTCATCCTTAGTCCACTAGACATCTCTCCAACTGCAAGCTACTGAGTACTGGGATCTGTCAACCCCTTTCAAAATACCAATCGTGAAACTTATTTATAAAAGATCATAAATAATACCACTAAAAGCGATATTTACTACATTATCGACGTTTACATCTCCGCATTCTGCAACATTAAAGAAGAATTTTATTATAAAACTTGTAACCTTTATCCCAAATTGGGGTTTACGACTTGGGCGGGCCGAGAACTAAAAATAACAATTTGTTTTTTGAGCTGAAATTTATCAATCGGACTTTCCTACCCCAAGAATATCATTACATATTATAAAACAGAGCCCCCTCGCCGCGCCTGTCTGTCTGTTTGTGTAAACGCGAAAAACTCCATAACTACTAAACGGATTTTCATACAGTTTTCACCAATAGACGGAGTGATTATTTTTTTTTATTTTTTATTTTTTTTAAACGTAGCCCCACACTAGGATTTATTCCTGTGTCGTGGGTGCGTTTACAAACATGAAAATTCACACACAAATACCCAAACCGGAACAAATAATTGTGGATCACACAAAGATTTGTCCCGTGCGGGAATCGAACCCGCGACTATTAAACACAGTAGGTGGAGCGACCTAAGCTCTTAACCACTGCGCTAAATCGTCCGTCAAAGAAGAGAGACCGTCAAGATTCAAGAGAAAGGTTTATGAAAGTAAGAATGAAATAAAATAATAATAATATCAGCATATACTGCCCACTGCTGGACAAAGGCCTTCTCTTACAAATCGAGGTGAGAAACATTAGGTCATACTCCACCACGCGGAACGAGTGCGGATTGGCGGAAGCAGGTTTGCGGCCACCTGCTGTTGGAACTTATCAAGCCGCCTTTAAGGCTTCCAACTCGGCTTAACGACTACCACATTAAGTGGTAGCCGGGACCAACGGCTTAAAGTGCCTTCCAAAGCACGGAGACGCTCGAATATGCCACAAACGGGCACCCATCTCGGGCCGACCGAGTCGAACGCTGCTTAAACTTGGTAATCGGTAAGAACACCACAGTCGCACAGCGCTACGAGCGCCGCTCGAAAAAAAGAAATATATGTGTATAATTCACCTGTGTGAAGCCGGGACGGATTGCTAGTTAAAGATAACAGTTGTGATCCATTCCTAGAGAGCCTGTACAACCGATCGTGTCCTAAAAGGGTTCCCATAATGTTTTAACAGAAGTAAACTAACTAGCATCAATATTTCATTTAGTACTAGTTTCTGCCCGCGACTTATTCCTCGTTTACTTTAGACAAACACCCAACATTTTTTCAGGATAAAAAATGTCCTATCTGTATTATCACGCCAGATCCCTTAAGGGGTAGGCAGAGAGTACAGAGTTCCAACAGGTTCTTGCCTTACATACCTCTCTGGCTTCCTCTACTCTCATAGTTCGTCTCATACACGCTCTCCGGTTACGGAGACTCCTGACTTGTCCTTCAGATAAAACCCGTTCTATTTGGTCATGGTAAGATAGTCTAGGTCTTCCCCGGCACCTGCATCCTTTCACTTTCGCATTGTATATCAATTTTGTCATTCTTTCTTCATACATACTTTGTCCTATATGTTAATATCTAGGTATAACCTATCTGTGTGCCAAATTTCATCAAAAGCCATTTTGCGTGATTGGGTAACAAACATACAAACTTTCACATTTATAATTTAAGTAGGATTATTTAGTTCTAGATTACGAAATACGAACCAAATGACAAACCAAAAAATATAACACACCCGTGTGGTCCCACCTCGCGCCGAATCGTAAACAAAGTTAAATGTTAAGTGATGACACGCAAACACAATTGAAAACGCTTAGTAATGGACCCCACCCCACTTTTGACACTTGCTTTGAACTGACTTTGAAGTGTCGTCGATTTTTTAATTATATGGTAATAGTCACTGGTGAGTTTTAAATACTGGGAGGTCTGCTCCTGTAGTCAAGTTGACTTTATAGATTCGTTGACGCTAATAGAAAAGAAAAGAAAGAAAAGATACTAGAAGATACAAAATGCTTTTAATTTTACTAGGCTCTATGTTAGGTTTACCCATAATAAAAGCTAAAAATAAGTATTTAAAGTTTGAAGATGGTGTTTTAGACAGTTATATTGTAGTGTAGACATTAAGTTGATGAACAAATTTTGTTGCAACTTAAAAGAAATACGATCACGCTTATTTTCCAATAGGAAGATAGGTAATGTAACAGAAGCGTGCCCATTCGAATATTATTTTAAAATAGTACAACACCAATGCGACTGAGATTTTTTCTAATAGAGAAAACACACCTCACGTCAGTCAGTTAAAGCAACTTTTTTTATTTGGATTAAGGCAACTACGTCTGATTGACATAATTTTAATAAAACATGAACGACTTAAAATACGTAACAGCGAATTATCAACATTTTTGACTATCCCTTGTATATAATAATCGTGATGACACACCAATGGGAACAATTAAAATCGCCCTTCAATGTGCCTTACACACCCCTCAAATTGTTACCACGCGTCTGGAATTACTGTTGATCCCACATTCGTGTTAGTAGCCACGA
Organism: Phalera bucephala; assembly: GCA_905147815.2. Classification (NCBI taxonomy): domain Eukaryota; kingdom Metazoa; phylum Arthropoda; class Insecta; order Lepidoptera; family Notodontidae; genus Phalera; species Phalera bucephala. The sequence goes on from LR990618.1 coordinate 30,259,376, forward strand.
CCTTTCAGCCGCATTATTTATGGCAAGAGATTAACAGATCATAAAAAGATATTAAAAGGGGTCTGACAATAATGGGAAAGGTTAGAATCTATATCTATATAAATTGATGCCCCTCGCTGCGTCTTTTCTGTGTATATACGGGCTAATTTTCGAAAACGACTTCATGATTTTTTATTCGGTTTTTTACTATAGATAGACTTATTTATGAGAAATATGTTGGTGTACGAAGAAATAATGTTTGTTACGTATGATTTCCACGTACACTTTTCTTGTTTAATTAAAAAACAATACCTCATTCTACTTATTCTTGTTAAAGTTATCTATACAAGAATAAGTCCTAGTATAAGGCAATGTTTTTGAAAAAAAAACAAGAAAAGTATTCTTATATAGTGGCTACTAATTACGATCTTACTATATATCAACCATCTCACCGAAGTCTATCTTTTAGTCAAGTATTTTATAGAAGGGAAATCAGTTCATCAGTAATGACACTCAAAATAAACCGTAGGTGATGGTCGGTGACGGCTGGAACAGTCAAACGTGTTGGAGCTTGTATGTTCTGAATACATTTTAAGTTTTAAAATATCTCTCTCTCTTTGTCCCATGATTGAGTACACAGGTTCGTTATACACATCTACCGATAAGCCAACTTAATTCAATCACTCCTCAATTAACACTCGAAATGTTCATATTAAAAGTAAGATTTTAATATGGCACAAGACTACTGCGACAGCTTTCAACTCACGGGTGCCAAATAAGCGACGCCAATCCCCAGTACATTGAAGTTTTATGCGCCCCTTTAGCCACTTAAAGTGATTGGTATACTGTTCCAGTGAGAGCGATTAGCGATTTTGTAAAATAACCTGGATCTTGCCTCGCTCCTTTAAAGTACTCATTCACGCACTATAAGCGTGCACGGGGCAATGATTTTCCAAGTAACCATTGCTCACCGTGACTTTTACGTGACAATCAAGATTCTTGCTCGTAATCTAGTATCAGAATATAATCAAAGTAGTCATTTTCGGGCATTACATTTGTAGTATTATTTCTTTTTGTAGAACTAAGAGTGAAATATTTACCGTGATTTGTAAAAATATTACTTCTGAATCTGATTTAATAGTATTGTAATATTCCTCCTTGTGGACGCACACAAAACGCCAACAATGGAATAAGCACAATCTTATTAAAAATTACAATTGTTTTGTAAATGTAAGGATTGTGGTTGGTAACGATGTGCTGGAGCAAGTGAATGAGTTTGTATATCTTGGATGCGCCTTCAGTAAGGATGGGAAATACACCGCTGACATAGAGAGAAGAGTGAGTGCAGGGAACAGAGCGAATGGTGCGATGGGAAAGTTACTCGGGAGCCGGCACTTAAGCCATAAGGCGCAGCTGGCCATACATAACGGAGTTCTTGTCCCAACGCTGTTATATGGTAGCGAGAGCTGGGTATGTAAGAAGGAGAATGAAAGTAGGATAAATGCGGTAGAAATGCGAGCTCTGCGGAAGATGTGCGGAGTGAAGCTGACCGACCGCATTAGCAACAGCATAGTAAGACAGCGAGTAGGTATGAAAGATAGTATCGGTGTAAAGATGAGAAAGGGCATGCTCCGTTGGTTCGGGCATATAGAAAGAATGCCAGAGGAAAGAATGACAAAACAGATATACAATGTGAAAGTGGAAAGATGCAGGTACCGGGGAAGACCTAGACTATCTTACCACGACCAAATAAACCAAGTCTTATCTGATGGAAAAGTCAAGAGTCTCCGTAACCGGCGAGCGTGTATGAGACGAACTATGAGAGTCGAGGAAGCCAGAGAGGTATGTAAGGAAAGAACCTGTTGGAACTCTGTACTCTCTGCCTACCCCGCAAGGGATCTGGCGTGAGTTTATAGATAGATAGATAGACAATTGTTTTGGTAAACTTCAAATACACAACTCATTCCGGACCGCAAAGTTATCGCAAAAAGCGATGGTTCTTTTCACAAAACGTGTACGTCGCGAATTCACAGTAACGCGTGCAGTGACACCCCACCCCGAAATCAAGTATAAAATTTCATCAGTACATTTTTATTTTTATATCTTATCGCTTCTGGCTCCTGTTTCGCATTTACAGCTACACAACAAATTATTATTGATATTTAAACGTATTATTTATTGTTCAAACCAAAAATGTGTCTCACAACGGTAACACGTCGTTATTAACAACTTTATTGTGAAATGTGGTCATAAATCACACATTTTATATGAAAATTAATAAAAAAGAACTTGCTATAACATGGATTTCTATGTCCTATACGATTTTGGCAGAATCTATTGCCGAAAAAGGTATTCGAGTATGATTTATTATCGTTAGGTTTTTTAGTACTGATTGATTTCTCACAAAGAATTTTAGGTGTATTATTCTGTTTTATTTGTGAATAGGTTTTGGCATTTAGTAATTATTTTATACCTATTTTCTCCATTTACAGCCTCGTTGGTCTAGTGGTTTGTGACGCGGCTAGCGGTCATGAAGTCTTAGGTTAGTTAGGTTCGATTCCTAGGACATACTGAACAATGTTATTGGGATTATTCTATTAAAAAATTCTTATTAGAGATCGAGTAGCTTGCCGTTATACTGGTACTTTACATCGTCGGCGAAATTCGGGTGTACACATTACACTCTGCCACTTTTGCTTAGACAATATAGGTATGACGGTGTTTATAAAAAAAAAAAATTAAGGCCGTCACGCCTATATTCCCCAAGCGGGATTGGCAGATGTGTACTGAGTACACCCACTTTGATGATGTTAGGTCCCATGTAATAGGGGGCGAGCCTATAGCAAAATACCGGACACAATTCCAGACTACGGACTCATACTGGAAAGTTTTTGTTAGAAAAACTTCATTTGACCGACCTAGGATTTGAACCCAGGACCTCGTGATCACCAAGCGATGCGCTTTGCCAGTAGACCAACGAGGCAACGGAGTTTATCTTTTTTTTAAATTACATTCGTGACACAATCAGCACCCGTTTAACCCATCAGCAGTATATTATTAAAATTACTTACCTCATTTAATATTTTCCCACAAACTCTGCGAAATATCCATCGCTTGTCATACTCAAAACTAATTAAATGTAATTTTGTATCTATAACTGTCAAATTAATCGAATAACGTCGATTGTTCGCGTAATCGATTTTAAAAAGACTGAATATGCAAACTGTGTTTTACAATTTATAGGCGAATATACTGGTAATTCTGGATTCAAATTCTTACAAAAACAGATTTTTTATAAATAAAAACAACGTGTCTGGTCTGCCCTACATGCGTGGTGACCCGCCCGTAAAAACGTGCTGTCACGTTCATTTCTATTTAGTAAATTTGAAGTTAAAAAGGATGGCATCTCAATTCGATAGCGTGAATCCGTTAGTGCTAAACCCTTAGTTCGCAATTAATATCAAATGGTACATAAATATCGATACATTTACTTTATCCGTTAATCTCGGAGCAAAAAATTTAAAAATAAAGCTTCGAATGGATTCACGGAATGCGGGAGAAAGAACGGGTTCGATGGTTATCGATTTGAGTCAATACCTTTTAGGGTTTGGTTAAGTGGTACTTTTACATCCATTCGATAAAAAGAGTATATAAGATTCATTACTCAGTGGAAGAATATATACGTATGCATTGTATGTACAGATCCTGGCTCCCAGGAGTTATAATGGTGGGAATGAGTAGTGGGTTTAGTCTTAGAAAAAATGTACAGATTGTTAGTGAGAAGTGCAAAAAAACTTGAAATACGAGTAATTACTCGAAAACATCATGTAGACACCTTACTTAGTTAAAGAGTTCCTATCGCCACGTTCCGGCTCCACCATTAGGCCAGCTTTGCCAAAAGACTTTGTTCTGTGCCCATACATGATTTGCCCCAAAATCAACAGCAATGAAAAAATACTTGTATGATTTCAAATTACCCATAAATTCTCTTAACGCATTTATTATTAAACGGAAAAGCGGGGGAATCGCAATATTGCACAAAACGTATTAGATTTTGAGGTTATAATTCAGTAGCCATTAATACATATGAGGTTATATTGTGTGTTGACATTCAGAAAATGTCGGCGACTTCGATATAAGTATATATACTTACAATACTTTGAAAAATTAATTTTAGATTGCAAATTGTCCGTTAGATACAGATATTTGCCATTATTTTAATAAAATAAATGAATAATGATGGCATGTGTCAAATGTTTGTTGGTTTTGGGGCAATTTTCGACAATGTCCTTTCAGATCATTTGGATCAAGTGAAAAATGGATCACAAAATTTAAACCGGAATGACAGACATACAAACAAAGCAAGTTAAATAATAGCTTGTTATAAAAATCAATTCCAATCAAATCAATTACTGGAAATAAGAAAAAAAGACGGTGACGGCTGCCTCGTTGGTCTAGTGGCAAAGCGCATTGCTTTGTGATCCTGGGTTCAAATCCTAGATAGGGCAAATGTAGTTTTTCTAATGAAAACTTTTCAGTATGAGGCCGGAGTCTGGAATTTTGCCCGGTATATTGCAATAGACTCGCCCCCTATTACATGGGTCCTAACATCGTCGGCGAGAAGTGGCTGTACTCGGACGTGACGCTGTGTGTAAGAAAAAAAAGATTGTATTTCCCTTAGTTTTCACTCCCATAACTAAGACGAATCTAGCAATAGGTACGTAAAAAGTTAAAATTCAGTCGGCTACATAGAGTGCTAAAGAAATATACTTTTATAGATGCAATATTAATTATAAATAAGCATATGCTGCCCAAATGCTGCTAAGCAAATTCTCTCATAAATCGAGATGAGAGAGATTAGATCATACTGCACCACGCGGACCCAGTGCGGATTGGTGGAGGCCTACTTATGGCCACCTGCCATTCGAACTTATCGTACCACCTATAAGGCTTCCAACTCTGCTTGACGACTACCACATTCTCGTTTATGGGTGCTGCTAGTGGTGACTGGTCCGTCCTCTATCCTTTGACTTATTAAACATGTATCTCAGCACTGTTGAATTTTGTCTCGTTCGGCATTACACTGAAGCTATAACCCATTATTTTGTACGGACTCTTTACATATTTTATAGTAACCCTTTTTTCTCTTACTATTATTATGTATCTCGCTCGATTCACGCGCTTTACCCGGCCCTAAAAGGCTTGCATGGGGACATGGGTTCAACACGTAGAGGCCCTTTGCGAGAAGTTAATGTTATGTAAGTCACCTGCCACCTGTGATAGCCTAGTGGTTAGACCGTTGGACTGCAAAGTCAAAGGTCTCGAGTTCAAACCCAGGCACGCACCTCTGTCTTTTCAAAAGCATGTGCGTATTAAAAATTAATTATCACTTGCTTTAACGGTGAAGGAAAACATCGTGAGGAAACCTGCATGCCTAAGAGTTTCCCGAAGGTGTGTCAAGTTCGCCAACCCGCACTGGGCCAGCGTGGTGGACTAGGGCCTAAACCCTCTCCTTGAGAGGGGGCCCGTACCCAACAGTGGGACAGTTTCTTAACAGGGCTAATATTATAAGTCACCTGCAGAGATCACTTGCTGAAAATGAAGAAACATAACCAGCGAACTGACCCCGGCAGGTGCAAGGACTATTGTAAACTATGGAAAGAAAACAAGGGCTATATAAACGAGGTTTGATGGACAAAAACTGGACTATTTCAAAGGGGCCATAATTAGTGATACCTAATTACCCGTGACCGGCGGTGACTCGCCGCTTATTAGATGGGCCCCCAAACGGTCGTCCTAGGACAACTGAGGGCAACACCGGTGTGAGTGGCTCAGGGGTGTAGAGAGGTGTGCTGCGCTTTCTCCGAAGTAACTCGCGGCGTTATGCCCTTTAACACTTCCACCCCTGGAGTACATCGACGTAGGACCGTATTATCTTCCTACGTCGATATAGCTCTTACGGCTCCTCTCTGGACGGCCAATTAAGGCTAGCTAGAGCCGAAAGTCCTGCGGGCACCGTTCGGTATCCACTCGACCGACGAAGACTCGCCGAGTCGGGGGCCCTGACCGACTCTCTGAAGCAATCTTGTCCGTGGTGTCGTTACTCACCAACAGCTCGCCACATGCTGCCCTGGGGGCAGCTGTTTTTTATTATATACCTTTACGAAGTCTCTATTTGGTAAATGAGAGGACTATGTAGATACTGACTGATACTATGAATCTAAGTACACTTATGTTTAATCTATTCTTAAGCACATCTATTTAGCTCGTTCTGCACTGTTCGCCCATACCCCATTAATGTAATTTATACAACAATAATTTAAAACTCTTATTTTTAAATAGAATAACCGTGCCCTTCTTCTCCACAAGAATGACTTTCCGAACGGGTGGTAGAGTCTTAAGTATTCATTAATTTTCTCTTTGTGACTATTCATAAGTACTTTTTGATTTGATTCTGATTTGGGCATTATGTAGTAACCGGGACCAAGGGCTTAACGCGCCTTCCGAATAAACTCAAAACACATTACCATAGTTTTTACCGCATAATGATGCAGTACATCATTTTGGTATACCAAGAATATCATTTCTCTCGTATTATGATCAACATATTTACGCAAAAAAGCCAATAGCTTTCGCGACTCCACGCGACCAACCTATAATACGATGGGTATTAACAAATGATTTGCATTAATTTTACGACTTTGAACCAATCGGTTGCATTTTACCGTTGTTATTAAAGTTTAAAACTGGTTTTCTATGAGCTCTTATGATAATTATGTATTTTTATGTGATATTAATTGATGCAGAAGATTTGACTCTTATACTTTCCCAGAGATTAAAAATTAACTAATGACATGTCTTAAATTGCTTGAAGCCCTGTGCGATGCGGTGTTTTAGCAATCATCAAGGTTAAACAGCGTTCGACTCGGTCGGCCTCAGATGGGTGACCGTTTGTGGCATTTTTATCTTCGAGCGTCTCCGCTTCGGAAGGCACGCTAAGCCGTTGGTCGCAGCTACCACTTAATGTGGTAGTCGTTAAGCCGAGTTGGAAGCCTTAAAGACGGCTTGATAAGTTCCAACAGCAGGTGGCCACAAACCTGCCTCCACCAATCCGCACTGGGTCCGCGTGGTGGAGTATTACCTTATCTCTCTCACCTCGATTTGTAAGAGACCGCCTTTGCCCTAGTAGTGGGACAGTATTGACTGAAATATTGTTATTCCTAAATTGGGACTCCTAGTAAGACTTTTCGGTAGAAAAAAAAAGCAATTACATTTTCCGACCTAGGATTTGTGATAAACAATAACATGGCTTATTTTTTTTTTTTTTATTTTTTTTTGTTTTTTTTTTTTTAAACGTAGCCCCACACTAGGATTTATTCCTGTGACGTGGGTGCGTTTACAAACATGAAAATTCACATACACAAATACCCAGACCGGAACAAATAATTGTGGATCACGCAAAGATTTGTCCCGTGCGGGAATCGAACCCGCGACTATTAGATACAGTGGGCGGAGCGGCTTAAGCTCTTAACCACTGCGCTAAATCGTCCGTCATTATTTAAACTGTTCTTTAAGTAAGTGTCTATCAATAACTATAATCACCATTCACTTAAGCGTAGTAGCTAAAGTGAGATAATTTTTTAAATTTTATAAGTCGATTTTCTCACAACTATAATTTGCGACTTGTATCACCTTTTGTCTAGTATAACATTGATGCTATACACGATCATGTCACGAAGGTATCGTAACGCGTCGCGTTTAGGCATAGCGTGTGTGTGTGTGAATGATGTACGCTGTTCGCCGCGGGGCCTTTACAGATTCACTGAACAAGAGGGCGAGCGTGCAATCACTACGCTTGAGCTAGAAGGGCAAGGGGGGCATGGGCGCCTCAAGGAGGAACAGCCTCGGCTTTGGAAGTCGCTATGGGGGAGGGCGTATACTAGGTGTCTTGCCGTGGTGCTCAGCACCGGCCGGCGGGCAAGGAATTCTTCGACCTCGCCGGCGAGGTCGGTGTCTGATCCTGTGTCCGAAAGAAGGGATGTAAGGGCATCGGGAGGGTCGGTGAGAACATGCCGCGGACGGCGGTAGCGGCTGATATAAGGGGAGTTAAGTTCGTAGTTAGCGGCGGCTACGAATAGCGGCTTTCTATTATTGGATACGTTCCCGAAATATCGGATTGTCGCCTTTTTAATAAAGGTGCGAATAGGTACGAGACCGAGATCGGAATGAAGATCGATATTCCGTATGTTTAGTCATAGCCAATAAGGGCGCTGCAGTAATATGATGTAACTACAATTGCAACTACAACCGTTGTGCAATAATTGGAAAATTATACAATATTTACTGATCGGCTTGTTTTTGCGAAGCCCATTGAAACACGAGCTTAGCACAACTTAATGTCGTACTTAACTAACGTGTTTGTAGAGGTTTTTTTTTTCTAATATGTTGTCGTTGAAATGAAAGTTGTTAAGTATTTGTGAGCTGACCACATTTGTCCAAGAACTGGGAACTGATGAGTGCTAGACAACTTCCAACATATAATATTTAGTGTATAAGGGACTCTAAAAATATTATGCAATGCTTCATCAAGTTGCATCTAGTTAGTTAGTTCAGTTGGTTAGGTGGGACTGGAAGGATAGATAATTTTATAAAAAAAGACGTAAATTGAAAACAAAAACTCACAAAATAGAATTTTTTAATAAACGGAAAAGAATGGAAAATTAGTAAATAAAATAATTTTAGTTTTGGGCTGGCATAAAAATATATATTTTTAGAGTTTCATTCCAATGTTACTCTCTATAACAAACATAAGGCCCCGAAGACCGTATAATCACGACCTGATACGTCTTACTTTCAATACATAAGTCTTAGCTGAGGTCTTAGTCTTAGTTGAGGCCTGGGAGAACTCGCGGGATGCTTTAGGTATATTCTGCGACTTGTCTAAGGCTTTGACTGTGTGCATCATGAAACTCTTCTTAGGAAATTACACCATTACGGAATTAGGAACAGGGCTCTCGACCTCTTGACTTCTTATCTGTGTGATAGAATTCAAAAGGTCGATGTTAATGGAAAACGATCTCCCGGTTCTAATGTGACAATGGGCGTGCCCCAGGGTTCGATTCTCGGTCCATTTCTATTCCTCATATATATAAATGACTTACCCTATTATGTAGGGGATAATCAGGACATTGTACTGTTTGCAGATGATACATCTCTATTATTCAAAATTAAGAGACAGCTGCTTAATTATGACGCACTATCTAAGGTTATTCATTGGTTCAACATTAATAATCTTCTCCTTAATGAGAAGAAAACAAAATGTATTAAATTCACAACGCCTAATGTAAGATTGGTAGCAACCAATGTACAAATAAATGGCGTGGATTTAGACCTTGCAGAGTCAACTGTTTTTCTAGGTAACACTATATAATCGAAAGTTTTAAAGATCTATGAGACAGCATGTTGTCTTGTACACTCGTATCCAGTACGTTTGTAGCTTGAAAAAGATAATCCAATTTCGATATCTTTACGTTTCAACAAATAATTCGTGCTTGATACCCAAAATGGCGTATTTTTAAACTGGTTGTTAATCAACCCGGATCGGCGACCCGTGAGATAAACGTAAAAGGAGTAAAACCAATAAATGTGGACCGAAATAAATGCGTGCTTGATGCATCGACCCGGTCCGATAATTGGGGGAAATAGGGACGTTACATACAGTTCGCAAGTTTGGTGCACATGTGTTGGGAATACGAAAAGAGATTTCAGTGTAAAAATCGAAGGATATTGTTAATTATTATGAATTCATAAAAGAACTGAAATGGGCCTTGTTGCTTTTAAAGTTAATTATTAAATTTTTCCAAAGTCCGACAAATATAGTATTTCTATCGAAAAATTCCCAGTGATAATCCGGAGTCTGGAATTTTGGCCGGTATACTCGTATGGCAATAGGCTCGCCTCGTATTACATATGACCTAACATCGTTTGTGAAAAGTGAATATACACAGTAGATCTCTGCCACCGCCACTTGGAAAATATAGGCGTGACGGCGTTTATTACATTTTTAATTTTCCCTGCTTGGGATCTGCTGTAATAATATAGAGATGGATTTTATTTTTTGCATATTTTTATAAAGCGTTGTTCATTTCCAATTTATAATTTGTACCCATGGTTTATAAAGAACAAAAAAAACTCCATCATACCTATAATCCCCACACGGCAGTTTCAGAGGGGTACTCTATATACGATTCATCAACAATTTTAGGTCTCAATATGAACTATTAACTTTAGTAAGCACTAGTTATTAATTTTTAAAATAAATATATTTCTCTAGTTAACGAACCGCATGCCTTCCCCGCTACTCGCTCCCAATTATTTCCTTTTAAGAACTCAACAAATTGGAATTCAATCTTTTTTGGTCTTTTCGCCAAAACTTTAAACGAAAACAAAAAATACTCACCAATTTAATCCGGCGTATGTCACCGTTGACATTGCTTAAAAATATTTTTTTGGTAGAACTCAATTATTTCTCTTGTAACCGCGGTTGAAACGCAAATTGAACCTGACGTTAACAGGGTCCGACCATAATTAATCAGTTTTCACTTTTTATCTCCATGTTCCATGGTCAGTTATAATGACCCATCGCAAATATTTAGTTACTTGAATTTGCACTTTAATTTGGGAAGTAAAAAGCTTAGTTTTATTCGGTTGCCAGCGACATTTACCCTGAATCAGTAAAAGTCACTATTTTACTTTCTAGAACTTTTTCTATCAATCTATCTATAACCTCACGCCAGATCCCTTGCGGGGTAGGCAGAGAGTACAGAGTTCCAACAGGTTCTTTCCTTACATACCTCTCTGGCTTCCTCGACTCTCATAGTTCGTCTCATACACGCTCGCCGGTTACGGAGACTCTTGACTTTTCTTCCCCGGTACCTGCATCCTTCCACTTTCACATTGTATATCTGTTTTGTCATTCTTTCCTCTGGCATTCTTTCTATATGCCCGAACCAACGGAGCATGCCCTTTCTCATCTTTACACCGATACTATCTTTCATACCTACTCGCTGTCTTACTATGCTGTTGCTAATGCGGTCGGTCAGCTTCACTCCGCACATCTTTCGCAGAGCTCGCATTTCTACCGCATTTATCCTACTTTCATTCTCCTTCTTACATGCCCAGCTCTCGCTACCATATAACAGCGTTGGGACAAGAACTCCGTTATGTATGGCCAGCTGCGCCTTATGGCTTAAGTGCCGGCTCCCGAGTAGCTTTCCCATCGCACCATTCACTCTGTTCCCTGCACTCACTCTTCTCTCTATGTCAGCGGTGTATTTCCTATCCTTACTGAAGGCGCATCCAAGATATACAAACTCATTCACTTGCTCCAGCACATCGTTACCAACCACAATCCTTACATTCGTTCTGGTTTCTTCCCTTTCAAAAACCATAATCTTGGTTTTCTTCACATTCAAGTGTAAGCCATTGATCATGCAGTCGTCTTTCATAACTGTGACTAGTGTTTGCAGATCAGTGGCTGTTGGCGCTATTAAAACCGCGTCATCTGCATAAAGTAGATGGTTTACCACTAAGTCACCCATTTGTACACCTTCATTCATCGCTTTCAGTCTTTGAAGACTTTTTCGTGTGGGCAAAACCCTACATAAGTCTTCGGCGAGCCACGCGGGTAGCTTGTCTGATTCCTACCGACTAAAAACCTTACGGTGGCCGACATCGACATTTCGAAGAGGCTCTGGGATGTCTGCGAGGAACGCACCGGTGCTTCTCTGGGGATGATCACTCGTAGGGGATGGACGAGGTGAGACTAGACTCACTGCGTTAGCTACAGCCCCCTGCTTTCCTTCTTGGACCGCGTGAAGAATGCTCGGACTTTTTATGGACCTATATTAATGATGCGAATATCAAAACTACAAAACGTGTCTGTAAAATATTATTAGGATATTTCAGAGTGAACCTATATTATTATAACTCACCTAATAAAAATCTTCAAAAAAAACATCCTAACTCATTGTAGCCAGTGAAAATGCAAATCTATTTTTTTTTATGTTTTTCACCTTAAGAGAGAGAGATAGAGGATATTTAGAAAGAGATAGAGGAGAGAAGGGCGTACTATATACACATTTACCCCATCCGTTAACAATAAGTGATAGTAATAATATGTATCCTTTCTTACGAACGATAATTACAAAATATTCCATTAATACTTAACAACTCTCAGTTTATTTATATTGGTATACGTGCATAAATAATGTTGCGAAGTCAACGTTCTCTCCGTCGACGTTTACAGCATACGCCGGGATCGAACCTGGGGCGTTGCGCAACTCCGTCTAACGGCATGACCATAAAGGGATGATTTGTTATGGTTGGCACTAACACATACCGAAATAATTTATCTATATTTATCGTAGATCTCTTGCGGGGTAGGCAGAGAGTATAGAGTCCCAACGAGTTCTTTCCTTACAGACCTATCTCGATCCTCCACACTCACAGTTCGTTTTATACATGCTCGCCGTTTACAGAGACTCTTGACGTACCCCTCAGATAAGACACGGTCTAATTGGTCATGGTAAGATAGTCTTATTCCCCGGAACTAGATCCTTCTGCTTTCGCGTTATATATCTGTTTTATCATTCTTTCTTCCGACATTCTTTCTATATGCCTGAACCAATGGAGCATAACATTTCTCACCTTTACACCGATACTATCTTACATACCTACACGCTTTCTTACTACGCTGTTGCGAATACAGTCAGTCAGCTTGACTCCGCACATCTTCCGCGGAGCTCTCAATTCGACTGCATTTATCCTGCATTCATTCTCCTTCTTACATACCCACCTCTCTCTTTCATATAACAGCCTTTTCTTTGTAATTATATTAAGATATTTTCTACTGCAATTTACAGAAGACAACTTAGTTCAGAAAATGTTGTTACCATCTACTCCATTTTTTGAAATTTCACATTTAGCCGAAGGCAAGGATGCTTGGTTACTGGCCTGCCAAAACACTTTTCCCCCCTCCAACCCTGCTTCCCAGAGTCAGTGGGATCGTCTGATGTGCGAACTTATACGGAAATATATGATTGAAACGTCCCTAAGTCCCGCGGATCGGGCCCGTATCCTCGCTGTCTCTGAATGGGAGTCAGGTCTCTGGATAAAGGCGCATCCCTCTATCAATCTCAGGACCCTTTTGAATCAAGCTTTATTCCGGATCGCTCTGAGTCGATTAGTTTGGCGATACAGGGAGGCAATGCTGCCAGCGTGCGGAGCTTTTGGGCCCATTGTAAATACTAGTTTTTGTATATAGTTTTTGTTGTTTTTTTCCCTTCTGTAAATATTGACTGTACATATTCTCTTCTTTATTGTAAATACCTGAAATAAATATATCTCCACTGCCAACCCTACCTGTCACTGCATATGGTAGCTGACATTTTAATACGAATGCCTTCATATATAATATCAGATTAGCGCGCTATATAGGGTCACAGAGCAACCAACACCTAACGCTAAGTAATTGGGCACAAATTCGTGGTGTTATTATCAAACACCATAACGCTTATATTCTCCAAGCTGGGGCGGCATAGTTAAGTCCCATGTAATAGGGGGCAAGCCTTTTGTCATCATACCAAGTACAATGCCAGACTCCGGACTGATACTGGAAATTATACAATCGAAAAATTAAATTTGGTCCGACCTAGGAACTGAACCCAGGACCTCATGATTGCTAACTAAATTATTCGTCACTAGACCGTTATATTTAGCATATTCCGATTTGGCACAGTGGTTAAGAGCTTAAGCCGCTCCGCCCACTAGGTCGAATAGTCGGTTCGATTCCCGCACGGGACAAATCTTTGTGTGACCCACAATTATTTGTTTTGGTCTGGGTATTTGTGTATGTGTATTTTCATGTTTGTAAACGCACCCACGCCACAGGAATAAATCCAAGTGAAAGGCTAGGTTTTTTCTATAAATTTTAGGATAATGATATACATACAGCTTTTTTAACAGCATCGTGTGAAATTAAGCTATTTCATTAAGTAAGGTCTGAAGTTGACAACCTGGGCCCCAAGTCCGTTATTGCAATTTTAATAAAATTATTGTTCATTGACATCATAGTTGTTAGTTTTGACAGTTTTTATGGTACTTATCAATAATTCCTGTGATTTTCCATAGTCATACGTACCAGTTTAAACAATTGGCACAATTATAATTGAACGATTTTTGGAGCATGTTATAATTACATAACACGTAAAAAATAGCAGTTTTGAGCCACTGTTAGTGCCCTGTACCCGCTGTCTACCCCGCTGTAATGATAGCTATGTACGAAGCTACAACTTATCGGTATTTAAGTGAAACCTCAGACTCGATTTATACCTCATCAGTAGTAATCGACCGTCGAAAGCGACATCTATCGGCGGTAAACGCACTTTCCATTTTACTTTTTCCTTCAATTGCCATAAGTTTCTAGGATTTATTGGTTAAGGATTTCTAAATGTGCTTTACTGATACATTTTTATAAGAGAAAAGTACTGACCAAGTTTCTTTTGAAACCTCAATAAAGTGCGACTGTTATTAATTCAATACTTTATAAATATTTCATATACAAGGTGTATCGTAAATAACGCAAGACCTCAGACACCCCGATTAGATAATTGCTTTACAAATTCAATACTTAAACCAAGCTTCCGAATTTAAACCCTTTACATTTTTTTACCCCATTTTAAGCACATTTATACCCCAATTAACAATGAAACATGTACGTGTTTGTGTGCGTATTGAGTACTTTGTTTTAGAAATGCACTTAAAATCTCTGTATTGCTTTGAATCAAGATTAAATTTAGTTTTTTATTGCGCACTGAAGAAGTAACAAGATATTTTGCAAATAGAAAAATAATTAAGGTACATTTAAAATAGTTGAAAACAATTCACCGATTTACCGATTTTGAACAAATTACTTTAAGGTCTTGCGTTAATTCTGTTACACCTTGTATATATACTTAGCTGTGCCTATCATTTTGCTTTTAAATATTTTAATTTCAAACAGTGTCCTTATTAACCCATTAATATATCAAACAAAATTGCTTCTAGGAAAGATACAAAATGCTTTATTTTTAAGCCTTAACCTTTAACACGAATCTTTCTACGTTACTTTAATATTTCTGTCAGTTTACACTTGCCAAGTAAAATTAAAAAGAACTACATTTCTGGCATAGCAAAACGTACAACTATGCAATATGCCCAATTAGCAATTTTATCTACATTCTACACAGTAAAATACCAAACTATCGCTTACGTTGATAACTTTAACCGAAATTTTCATCAGACTTGGCCCGATTCACAGCCATGTACTCCATCAAAGTTCTTTAGTCTCTGTATCTTATCAGTGGAAAACATCGTGACTGCCTAATTGGTCTGTTGGCAGAGCGCATCGCTTTGTGATCACGAGGTCCTGGGTTCAAATCCTAGGTCGGACAAATGTAGTTTTTCTAAAGAAAAATTCCCAGTATGAGCCCGGAGTCTGGAATTGTGCCCGGTATATGGCAATAGGCTCGCCCGTATTACATGGGACCTAACATCGTCGGCGAAACGTGGGTGTACTCAGTACACCTCTGCCAACCCTTTCTGGGGAATATAGGCGTGACGGTATAATCTTATCAGTTACCCAACAGCACCCACGGAATGCTCACCTAATTTCTATATAACTTCTAATAACAGAAGCTAATGTCGACTGCTATTACCATTGATTATGCGCAATTGTATTCACAATGTAGCATATACATCATTAGGTGCTGTTCATTGGGTAGAAAGCGAATGATTTATTGTCCAGCGGTGGGTTTCGTGTATGAAACGTACAACATTGACGATGATTTCCTATAGAAACGCGAGGTAATGACGTTTGGTGAACTGGATTTTGTTGTTCATTCGAGGAATGGGTTACGAAATCTTTAGGATGGGGTGTTGTGATGGGTAATTAAGAAACCCTTTGATGAAAAATCAAATCGTAATATAGGGCCTAGTCTTCTTCTGAATAAAGGTGCGTGTTGATTTTGTTAATAAATTATTGAAGAATATAAAAGCTTTACACGCTTAAGTCAACGCAATAATTTGTCGTCACAATATTAAACATGTTTAACTTGATAGATAGATAGATAATACTTTATTGTTCCACCAGAAATACAAGAAGGAAATTAAAAGATACAATATTTCAATTGAAAGATAGTGTAACAAAGGGCGGCCTTATCACTAATAGTGATCTCTTCCAGGCAACCTTTGGATGGAGAGGATCTAAAGAAAACACAAGATTTAGGGGTGTACTTAGCTAACAGAACATAACAATACACAAATAAATCTATCATAAACTACTTAAATAATATACCTATATATTTTATACCTACAAGTAAAAATAATATATACGCGCCAAAGATAAGTCTATAATATAAAGCAACTAGCAACAGCATAAAGAAAACATCCAGCAAATTAATTTTAATTAATCGGTGATGTAGAACTTTTTCACCTGACCTCTGAATATATGAATAGATGGGGCACTCCTTATAGAAACAGGTAGTGAGTTCCACAGTCGTACGGCTTTGACCGTATAAGAGTTATCATAAAAGGTGCTAGAGTGTAGAGGCATTACGAGAGCCAAGTTTTCTGATGACCTTAAAAAATACGAGTTGGAAAAGTGAAGGAAATGGAATCGTTCCTTAAGGTAGCGCGGGGAAGACTGACTAAACAAAATATTGTACAGAAGACAGAGGATATGAGTATTCCGGCGAAGACGTATAGGGAGCCACTTGAGCTTAGAACGAAACTGAGATACATGATCATATTTGCGCAAGCCAAATATAAATCTTATACAAAAGTTTTGAAGACGCTCAAGTTTATTTAACTGGTCATCAGTGAGATCTAGATAGCAGATGTCAGCATAGTCGAGAATAGAAAGCAACAGAGATTGTACTAGAGCAATTTTAGTGGTAATAGGCAGAAAGTTTCGCAGTCTTCTAAGAGAACTTGCTGC
Organism: Phalera bucephala; assembly: GCA_905147815.2. Taxonomy (NCBI): domain Eukaryota; kingdom Metazoa; phylum Arthropoda; class Insecta; order Lepidoptera; family Notodontidae; genus Phalera; species Phalera bucephala. Next base: position 30,276,390 of record LR990618.1, read on the forward strand.
AGCGTATAGTTTGTGACTGGCGACTTACAGCTGACTAGCCCAACTCATACAGCGATCCATCGTTAAGCCCAAGTTTAGTAATATATGATGAGGATCAAAATTGATTTAACTTTTTTTTCAAAGTCATTTACTTTCCCTAACATCATAATTTATTATAATTTATTTTTTTTCAAAGTTACGGGTGTCCTCGTTCCTTTGGACGGCTTGCGCGGGGACTTGGGTCAATATATATATATATATATATATATATATATATATATATATATATATATATATATATATATATATATATATATATATGAGCCGACGGAGCGAGACAGAAGCGCTCGTCTACTTTCGGTCCTGACGTATGCCGTCGCGCCGAGCGGGACTGCGCTGTGTGGCGTCTCCCGTACATTTCAGTACATTACAACTCCCCAGGTCGCGCCACTATCGCGCTCCTGTCACGCTGAGTCAGCTTTGTGGCGAAACTTTAAATATTCAAGCATACTAATATTCTCTTTCCTTTGTTCACAGGTAAATACGAGATTCTTCAACACCGAAGCAACGTAATCATAATAAAACTTTTAAACTCCATTTCTGACTACGAAGATATTTTGTCTAGACTCTACATCACCATTCGACTATACTTGCGCGTCTTTCACAAATGACATTGCAATATTCTGTACATCATCTATCTATCATCATCACACCAGATCCTTGCGAAGGTAGGAAGAGTTAGCTAGTAGTTCCAACAAATTCTCCTCTTACATATCTCACTTCCTGTACTGTCATACATCTTACTTAATGGAATAAGTTTGACTGCCTCGTTGGTCTAGTGGTGAATGTGCTTTGCGATCACGAAGTCCTATGTCGGACAAATGTAGTTTTTCTATCGAAAGACTCCAAGTGTCAGTTCGGAGTCTGAAATTATGCCCGGTATATGGCAATAGGCTCGCCGCCTATTGTATGGGCATCATGGGCACATCATCGGCGAAAAATGGGAGTACACAATACACCATTGCCACCCTTACTTGAGGAATATAAGCGTGACGGTGTTCATTTTTGTTTTTTTTCTAATAAGTACTTTAGATGTATGCGAGTAGAGTTTAATTCTGAAGAATTTTAATGAACTGGATGAAATGAAATCTCGGTCTGGACATTTCCCTCGTGATCGATAGCCGTACTATGTGCCATTAGATAAACGAGGTCGAAATAAGAATTACATCAAAATTCGTCCTGTTATGCTCGAGTTTCAAACAGACAGACACACTTTGTAACATAATAAATTGCAGTGAGAATGCGGCATTTGGGATAGCGGTCTGTTTTCATAGTCTGTTAGCGTGTGAACCAAATCTTGAATTACCAAGTGTAGTCATTTTGTTTTCACTATCTTAAGATACGACCTTATACATGAAACACTACTATATATATTCGATTCTCATTGCGGTTAATTTTCAATTTTAAGGTCACAACGTTTCCAGTGCTTTTTATTAATATAATTCAATACTAAGTATATAACTAACGTTAGGTTAACTGCAAAATCTTAAGAAGAACTTCTTCTGGGTAGATATCTATATCATCACGCCAGATCCCTTGCGGGGTAGGCAGAGAGTACACAAGTCCAACAGGTTCTTTCCTTACATACCTCTCTGGCTTCCTCCACTCTCATAGTTCGTCTCATACAAGCTCGCCGGTTACGGAAACTCTTGATTTGACCTTCAGATAGTATGGGTCTATTTGGTCGTGGTAAGATAGTCTAGGTAGACTATGTCTTCCCCGGTACCTACATCCTTCCACTTTCGCATTGTATATCTGTTTTGCAATTCTGTTTTCTGACATTCTTTCTATATGCCCGAACCAACGGAGCATACCATTTCTCATCTTTACACCGATACTATCTTTCATACCTACTCGCTTCCTTACTACGCTGTTGCGAATACGGTCGGTCAGAATGACTCCGCACATCTTCCGCAGAGCTCGCATTTCCATTATCTTACTTTATTTCTCCTTCTTACATACCCAGCTCTCGCAGCCATATACCAGCGTTGGGACAAGCACTCCGTTGTGTATGGCCAGCTGCGCCTTTTGGCTTCAGTGCCGGCTGTCAAGTAGCTTTTCCATCGCACCATTCACTCTGTTCCCTGCACACACTCTTCTCTCTATGTCAGCGGTGTATTTCCCATCCTTACTGACTGCGCATTCCAGATATACAAATTTATTCACTTGCTCCTGCACATCGTTACCAACCATAATCCTGGCAATCGTTCCTCCTGGGTAGATATGACCATCAAAAATATATTAAGTCTGATCGTACCTCGGGATAAGAGTGACATATGGACGTCAACCACCTCATTCCTTCTCGTAACTATAGAATTTAAAATTTAAAAACAAAAATAAATGCGAAGAAATCACAAATAAAACTGATCACGGGTTGTGCAAAAAACGAATTTTCTATTAAAGTACTGAGTTAAATTATAAATAAAATAGGAATGAAACACGAAATGTTACAAAGGATACATTTATCCAGAAGTTGCACATGCATGATTTGTATAATAAAAAAACTGTTTTAAGATCACGAATTTTTTTCGAGTGTCGTTCTAAAACTCATAGTAATAACCGCGGCTCGATCGTGCTTGCCTAATGATGCTCTAACTCACCCGGTGACTCCGCTCTGTGGATAATTGGATCGAATCGTAATACTGCCGGTGCACTTGCGTTTCCTCATCTTTAGTTCGTTAGTTCTCAATTCGAAAGATCAGTGTGAGACTTAAGTGCGAATAATATTCGCCAAATTCAGTGGTTACTTAATAATTAATCCTTTGTCCTACTGCTGCGGAAAGACCTTCTCTCAGAAATGGAGGTGAGAGATAATAGATCATACTCCGCTATGTAGGCTACCTATATAATAGACCGAAAACCTGGTGAAGGGCTCTCCTTAAAGCTGGATAAGTGCAGTACATAACTGATCATCGTGGCGTTTTCTGGCGAGTCTTGTCTTGCAGTAAAAGTCTTTTGGCTGATGGTAATAAAATACACTGTAGTCATTCAGTAAGTCTGCCAAAAATTACTTTAAATACTATGACGCGAATATTTCAGAATCAGAATATTTTTTTATTCATTTATACCATTGCAGTATTTATTAATCGTCAGAAAAGTAACAAAGACTCTACCACCACTTCAGAATGTCAATCTTATGGAGAAGAAGGGCAAGCAACTCCACGGTTACTCATTTAAAATAGTATTATTACAATCTTTTTTCAAGGTTTTGGCAGAATTACTGTGTACATCGTTTCGACTTTTGTATAGGGGGCACTATAATTGCCATAAAGCCGGGCATTATTCTAGACTGTGAACTGCTAGTAAGAATGTTTCCACAGAAAAACCACAATTTGTACGATCTAAACCCTCTTGATTGCCATCCGAACCTTACGCCACTACACCAGCAAAGCACTAAGAACAACAGAGTTTCCTTTCCCAAAAATCATGTTTACATTATCATTAAACTCTGATTGCGTACAATCGCAATTAACACAACTGAGCTCGATACTCGAAAGCTTACAGAGCTTCGTCCAATCGATTGATTGATCGATTATGTCAATCATTGTATCAAACCATGCCTGCAATCTGGGAAGCAATCAAACCGCGTCACCGTTAAGTAATTAACCATTATGACATAACTTCCTCATTGTCAAATGAAGCTGTATTTGATTGCAATAAAAATTTAATCGCTGTTGGTGATTGAACATGTACATATTTTGAGTAACGCGGGTTTGGTTATATGGCTACATCTTCTTCATTCATAATTTTCATTACTGAAGGTCGTGCTTTTGAAGGGCTTTCATAGCTTTGTATACGACTGCATTTCATTTGATCCGGTTTTCGGCTCCTCTTGGAGTAGAGTCTTGTTGTAGAGAGGCCAGTAAGAACAGTGATTTCATCACGCCAGCCGCTAGGTAATCAGCTGCGTGGTGTTTTTCCGTCCACCCTGACCATCACCACCAATTTATCAAAATTGTCTGGCTGTCGGTGTGCAATATGACTAAAATATCTGAGAGTGCACTAGTAGCAGATCGCTGAGAGTCCAGTTCTAATATCTAGCTGTGTATGGCTACATACATACTTAATAATAAATAAGCTTAAGTGCTGCTGCTAGGCAAAGGCCTTCTCTCACAAATCGAGTTAAGAGAAATAGGTCAAACTTCACCACAAGGACACATTGCGGATAGGTTGAACACGATTATGGCCACCCGCTGTTAGAACTTATCAAGCTGCTCATAAGACTTTCAACTTGGCTTAACGCCTACCACATGTAGTGGCAACCAGGACTAACTAATTAACGACCCTTCCGAAGATGGAAATTCTTTGCATTAATTTTTGAATCCTTATTGACCCCATCAGGGGATGAATCTTCAAATATCCTTTTTATGTGCTCATCTGCGTAAGAACTCCTGAAGAGAATCAGGGAACATTTTCAATCTGATTGTTGGTACACATTTGTAATATAATATACTATGTGTATTTTTATGTATGTTTATTTTATAAATTATATATATTTAGTTTTGTATAGTATGTATTTTATCTATATTTATGTTTATTTTATTGTATGTTTTAATGTGTAATTGTATAACTACCCTCTTATTAACATTCTCATCTCTCAACACTTAAAGGTTCGCTGGAAGAGAACTCATATTTTGAGTTAAGCTCGCCTTTGTATATCACCTGTGAAATTACAACTGTAAATGTACTGTATACAATAAAGGACTAAATAAATAAAATAAAATAATCCATACTTTTAGACCCGCTGATTTAATATGTCCTTACGGAGCATCTACACCTCTAGTATAAACAGTTCCAAATACTAAATTTTCTAATACAATAAATGATTATTGATGAACAATGATTAAAAAAGCACACTAATTTAACATGAATGAGTTTGTATATCTTGGATGCGCCTTCAGTAAGGATGGGAAATACACCGCTGACATAGAGAGAAGAGTGAGTGCAGGGAACAGAGTGAATGGTGCGATGGGAAAGCTACTCGGGGGCCGGCACTTAAGCCATAAGGCGCAGCTGGCCATACATAACGGAGTTCTTGTCCCAACGCTTTTATATGGTAGCGAGAGCTGGGTATGTAAGAAGGAGAATGAAAGTAGGATAAATGCAGTAGAAATGCGAGCTCTGCGGAAGATGTGCGGAGTGAAGCTGACCGACCGCATTAGCAACAGCATAGTAAGACAGCGAGTAGGTATGAAAGATAGTATCGGTGTAAAGATGAGAAAGGGCATGCTCCGTTGGTTCGGGCATATAGAAAGAATGCCAGAGGAAAGAATGACAAAACAGATATACAATGTGAAAGTGGAAGGATGCAGGTACCGGGGAAGACCTAGACTTTCTTACCACTACCAAATAAACCGAGTCTTATCTGATGGAAAAGTCAAGAGTCTCCGTAACCGGCGAGCGTGTATGAGACGAACTATGAGAGTCGAGGAAGCCAGAGAGGTATGTAAGGAAAGAACCTGTTGGAACTCTGTACTCTCTGCCTACCCCGCAAGGGATCTGGCGTGAGGTTATAGATAGATAGACTAATTTAACAACTAAAAAGCTTCATTTCTCTTGAGCTTGCTTTTTTAGTTACGTCTCTATATCATTCCTGCAATGAAGCACTCGCAAAAGTAACGGTGCATTTTATTTAATTTGCAACACTGCAAGACGTCCCGGTGTTGCAACGCTTCTTGCAAACGACGAATTTGTCGTCACGATCGACCGTTAGATTAGAATCTTCTGGGAACGGCGCTACTTCAGATCTGGTGCTGCTTTTCCTCAAATTAGATTCAGTTTTATTTGAAAAAATAATTACTTAGTAAAGAATATCTTATGTATAAGTACAATGTCGCTCGTAGCGCTGTGCGACCGCGGTGTTCTTACCGATTACCAAGGTTAAGCAGCTTTCGACTCGGTCGGCCCGAGATGAGTGACCGTTTGTGGCATTTTCACATTCGAGCGTCTCCGTGCTTCGGACGTCACGTTAAGCCGTTGGTCCCGGCTACCACTTAATGTGGTAGTCGTTAAGCCGAGTTGGAAGCCTTAAAGGCGGCTTGATAAGTTCCAACAGCAGGTGGCCACAACCTGCCTCCATCAATCCGCACTGGGTCCGCGTGGTGGAGTATGACCTAATCTCTCCTTCGAAGGCCTTTGTCAAGCAGTGGGCAGTATAGGCTGATATAATTAAGTACAATGCATTTGAGATGAGGTTTCAAATCTCTAGCTCAGTGGGAAGTTACTTAAAAATCGATTGGAAAATTTATACCGAAAGACAGACCGATGGAAAAGCAAGTTAATAATAACGTGGTAATAAAATAACGATGCCCCACAATAGTAATTGTTTCTGTGTTTGTTTTCGGGAGTTGCAGAGGTGAACTGAGTACACCCACTTTTCGCCGCCGATGTTAGGTCTCATGTAATAGGAGGCGAACGTATTGCCATATACCGGGCACAATTTCAGACTCCGGACTCATGCTGGGAAGTTTTTCGTCAGCAAAACTATATTTGTCTGACCTAGGATTTGAACCCAGGGCCTCGTGATAACAAAGCGATGCGCTTTGTTACTAGACCAACGAGGCAGTAATCAACAATGAATCTTTAAATCCACTTAATATATTTTTAATAATATTAGCCCTGTTAAGAAACTGTCCCACCGATGGACACGGGCCTTCTCTCAAACTGAGAGGGCTTAGGCCATAGTCCACCAAGCTGGCCCAATCCGGGTTGGTGAACTTCACACACCTTCGAGAAACTCTGTGGCATGCAGGTTTTCTCACGATGTTTTTCCTTCACCGTTAAGGAAAGTGATAATGAATTTTTAATACGCACATGCTTTCGAAAAGACAGAGATGCGTGCCTGACTATCGAGAGACCCGAGACCTCTGACTTTGCAGTCCAACGATCTAACCACTAGGCTATCACTGCTTTGCTATACGCAATATATTTTTGACTAAACAAAATAACGTATGAAATCTAATACTTTTTGTGCAATAAAGCGATCACCCCACTTTGTCCGTTTAATTTTCTTACTCCTCCAAAAGTAAAATTAACTCTTCTTACCTATCTTCCTATCTTACCGTAAACATGACGTAAGGCTTAAGGAGTTACGGCTGTAGTTTCAGGTGTAGAATTATTATGCACTATTATACAGACTGGTTTCAATATGCACTTTCACCGGTTTCACTACTGTAGCTCAAGTTATGTTATTCGAATGGAAAGCAGGAACAAACAAATTGATTGATATCGCCAGACAAATACTTTAACTTGCAGGCACGACCTCGTCGTAAGACGAACCCAGGACCTTCCTGGGTCCTAGTTCAAGCAACGTTTTGTTGAGGTTTTTGAACATAAAAATTCTCAGTAGCGGTCTGGAGTCTGGAATTTTGTCCATTGTCTGGCAACAGCCTCGCCCCTGACGATATTGGGACCTAACATCATTGGCAACCATTGGCAATTGGATGTACACTGGTATACTATGCCTACCTGCCGTGCCATTCTCATTTGGGGAGTATAGGAGTAATTTGTATGACTTATGTGCCGTCCCTTCTGTTACTGCTTTTGGTCAGAAACATATATGAAAATTCAACAAACAAATACCAGAAATGTCCATTCTGTATTCGTATTTCCGTTTAAACAACTTTCTCTACTACCTTCCCCATTTCAAAGGGAAAGAAAAAAACAACACTCAAATATTGAATCAGGCCTAAAACCTTGGACTACCCAAACATTGCCTTTCTCCAATTCCTTAAGAACTCGTCTCCTTAATTGGACCACTGGAGCACCAACACAGCTTTTCAACAGATGACACACTCCGTACTAAAAGCAGAGCCAACACCGAACGACATGCGAGACGCGGTGTGTTTTTAATAATATTTTCCGTATGCTTATATCTATCTTAGGCTCTCTAAATGATTGTCTCATGTCGCACAATTAATAATCTTTATAGAACATTTCATGACAAATAGTAAAACCTAAGTTTTTTTTCCTTTTTCTATAGAAATAACATTCAAAATAGTGGTTAAGTTTTTACATGTTCTGATTGTAACTACTTACTATGAATGGATTACACGGATCATTTAGTACACTAGTAGGACTTATATATATGGCACCGATATGGCTCGCATGCACTCGCCTTGTATCATATCGTAGATATCGTGTTATATCGCGGTTGTATGTGTAGAGGGAAGGGGCTGTTTACTTAAGCTGTGGAAACACCGACAAAATTAAGTAGTACCACAAACGGTACACATTTTTCACCTCCAAACTCAAGGTAACTAATTTGTACGGAACCCTATACGCTTCAATTAAATACCTGTTTTTTCCCACGTTTGAATCTTGATGCTGTATTTGGACTATACTAGTGATAGAGCTAATGGTTGAAACAGTAACTATGGTATCTCATTTTTATTTTATTTTTACTATTACTTTTTTGATACTTAAGTTATTTATTACTTTTAAGAAAACAATGAAAAACTTCACACCCCTTTGTAAAGGAAGAGGTGTAATTATACTTATATTTTGCTTCTGATAGATTTGGATTGTATACAGCGGGTGGGTATCGTATGAGGGTAAAAAAGTATTTATGAGAAAGGTTATGCTATACTATGTACTAAATCTCTGCATCCAATTTCGAGGGGAAACGGGTTTTCGAGAAAAAGGGGTTTATATTTTAATTTTATAATAGAAAGCTTTTGGTTCTTAAATCTCGCTCTCCATATCATCTCATTAGATGCGTTTCCACCGCAAGCATTTTTGCCACCATCAATTCTTTGCAAACATTTCTGCGCAAGCGTTTACGTGATTGCGATCGTTCTATTCCGAGGCTAGCATTCATTCTCGAAGGATGACAATAAAAACAACGGATGATGTTCGTTGGAACCCACCCACCAAGAGTTTTGGACTCACCTGCGAACTTGCTTACTATTCGGTTTAATGTACCCACTCTCCGAATTTTCATAACCGAACGTTCATTCGCGATGCAGACACAAATGTACATTACAACATAACATTACCTTTAATACGTACACTTACTTATTACTAAATGCTGTTGTATTTAAGTTCGTATCATGTTACATGATAACCAGTGTGTTATCTTATGGGTTTCTGAATTCATGTTTCAGACTTGTAATAGTATTTATATTGGTACTTAGATTACGAATATTTACTTGTGTATTTCTTTATTTATTTTTATCTTATTTGGCGTGGGTTTGCTTACGTTTTATAAATACTTTCTAGGGTATATTTGTATTGTTAGCTCCGCAGTTATCCTTCTTAAATTTTGCTAAAACAGTCTAGACCACTAATAAATATATCAACTTGTATGCTTTTTATATGGGGAGACCTTTGTCATTTGGACAAACTAGAAAAAAATGCATCCCTCCAAGGTCCGTATTTTAAACTTTTTTTAATACCTTCTTCGCTTAAAAAAGCGAAAAAAATTACAAAATACTCTAAATTATAAAAAAAATATTTCTCCCAAACCGATTATGATATTTATTTACAATTAATGCATAAGTATATCTTACATTTTATGTTAAAAAAAACACTCAGTAATATTACAAATAAGATTAACTAAATTGTTAAACTCTCTCGATCAACTAAACGCATGCAAACGAAGCTTAAAAAAATCAATGCGTGTTCAGTAACGCATTTCATTTTTATTAACTCTCGACGACCCACGCAGTGTCGCAAGTACGAAGAATACACGTCAGTTATTACAAACTATATTAAAACATAGGTTTGTATTCGCCGGCGATCTACTACGAAAGCGCTTCATCATCATCATATCAGCCTATAATCATCCACTGCTGGTTAGATCAGGTCTCCCTAATCGATCTCCAGCGCAACCTTCAAAAGCGTCTGCGTTAGAAAAAAATACACACCTAATTTTCATGAAAATTACAGTTTTCTTGGAAGTAATAATTACAATAAAATTTTATTTCAGTTAACATATTGTTCCTTAATCGTAGAATCGCCAGTAGAAACCACTTTGTGAAATATTGCTCTATGACTGATGACAGCGATAAATGAAACCTTAGTTCCACTTAACTCACCGACACCAGGTTATCATTAAATCTAAACCGTTAAACATAAACATGGAAATTATGACATTTATGTAAACGCAGGGTTACCGACTTGGGTATTATGCCCCTAAATTTGAGAACAATTTATGGTAGTGATTATGCGTTTGCGCCGTTTGCTGGACCCATGAAGTTCTTACGCAAAACTTCTTTAAAACAATAACACACCGAAACTGAATGCCTCTTCAAGACAACTAGCTTATACCACGCTTAGATAATTAGCATAGCTATTTACAGCAGATTACCCAGCCAGCGCTCTTACTACCATTCCACGTGGTCTTAGATTTTTAATAAGTTTTAAGGTTTGCCTCGTTGGTCTGGTGGCAAAGCGCATCGCTTTGTGATCACGAGGTCCGGGGTTCAAATCCTAGGTCGGACAAATGTAGTTTTTCTAACGAAAAATTCCCAGTATGAGTACGGAGTCTAGAATTGTGCCCGGTATATGGCAATAGGCTCGCCCCCTATTACATGGGACCTAACATCGTCGGAGAAACGTGGGTGTACTCAGTACACCTCTGCCACCCCCTCTGGGAAATATAGGCGTGACGGTGTTCTTTTAAGGTTTCATGTTCCATTTATTCTATTTCTTCTGGTATTAATTGTTGCTTTAGTTTAAAATTATATCTCTGTACTATCTTAAATTTAATGTTATATCTTGAAGACGTCTTGAAGCTTCTAGACTGGTGAGCACTAGGTATTAAAATGAACGGCGAGTACGTCTCTCACTTTTATTTTGCTGATGACGGCTGAGGCCCTGGAAGACCTCGGTACCATACTTAACGACCTCAGTAGAGCCTCGTATAACAAGTAGGTCTTAAAACGAAGATTATGACAAATTCTGTGTAGTGCTCACTTCTGTAAAGGTTGGAGATTCTACGCTTGAAATTGTTGATGATTATAATATATACCCGGGACAAAGAATCCAAAAGACAATCCAGTTCGGCGGGGCAGCGTTCGGGAAGCTACGTAACATATCTTCTCATCCCAAATACCACAGTGTCTCAAGACAAGTCTTTGACAAGTGATGACTTACGGCACTGATACATGGTCACTTACGATGGGCTTCATAAGAAGGCTCAAGGGGCTCAACCAAAAGGGCGATGGTGAGAGCTATGCTCGGAGTTACCCGGACGGATCAAGTCAGGAACGAGTGATCACCAGAAGGACCGAAGTTACTGACATAGCACTCAGCATTACTAAACTTAAGTGGATGTGGACGAACAACACTCGTAGAGCTGACGGGCATTTGAGATAGAAAGGTCCTCAAGCGATCACGTACCGGTAGACGTGGAGTGGGCAGGCCCCCCTTCAAGACTGATGACCTCGTTAGTTCGCGGGTAGAAGGTGGATGCGTACAGAACAAAGCCGGTCAGTGTGACGGTCTTTGGGGAGGGCGGAGAGCTCTTTGTCCTGCAGTGGATATCTTTCGGGTTACGATAGATATGAAAAATTGTGTTGTAATCTGCCAAGATACATAAATTATATGATGCAAGTATGTTCAGTGTCTTATAAAATGTATTTTCTAGAAAATCTTCTTTTCTCATTTCTCAAAAATTATCTTCTACAGTTATTTTTGTCATAGCTTATTTTTGCTGAGGTTAAAATTAATATTGGTGTACTGGCAAGCGCAGCATGGGACGGCCGCCTACCAGATGGACCGACGAACTTGTGAGGTTCGCAAGAAGTCGTTGGATGCAAGTAGCATCGGACCGGCTGCGCTGTAGAGCGATTGCGGAGGCCTTTGATTAGCTGTGGACAAGTATAGGCTAAGATGATGATGTTGATATTATTAGATACATCAGGATTATTCAATGGACTTTTAGGGGTAATATATCAGCCTATACTGCCCACTGCTGGGCAAAGGCTTTCTCTCACAAATCGAGGTGAGGGAGATCAGGCCATACTTCACCACGCGGACCCAGTGCGGATTGGTGGAGGCAGGTTTGTGGCCACCTGCTGTTGGAACTTATCAAGCCGCCAACTCGGATTAACGACTACCACATGAAGTGGTAACCGGGACCAACGGCTTAACGTGCCTTCCGAAGCACGGAGACGCTCGAATATGAAAATGCCACAAACGGTCACCCATCTCAGGCTGACCGAATCGAACGCTGCTTAACCTTGGTGATTGGTAAGAACACCGCGGTCGTACAGCGCTACGAGCGCCTCTTTTAGAGGTAAAACTGGTTAAATCCTGGCAACCCTATACAGTTGCAATTTGGTTTAGGTCGCACGCGCATTCGCTCGTTAGTATTTCCACTAGTTGACATTGTCCATTTGACCCACATACGGTTATTACTAAACTTTCGCGTTTATGTGCCAGTTTTTATTATTCTTTATGTCTTGTTTATTTATTTTTATGACGGGAGGTGGCAATAAAGATGGAATGGAGTTATATTTTATGGTACCTATTTTATTAGCGTGTATATTACCTAGCTATGACAAATATATTGACACTAATACTTAGTGAACACACTCATACTTACTTTTGTCTCCTTTCTAAGTACCGACCGCGCCGCTACCGCCGTCCGCGGCATGTTCTCGCCGACCCTCCCGATGCCCTTACATCCCAATTTTTCGATACGTCGACCTCGCCGGCGAGGTCGAAGAATCCCTTGCCTGCCGGCCGGTGCAGAGCACCACGGCGAGACACCTAGTATACGCCCTCCCCCATAGCGACTGCCCAAGCTGAGGCCGTTCCTTCTTGAGGCGCCCTTGAGCTAGTTGCCCCCTTGCCCTTTTGGCTGGAGCGTAGTGGTTGCACGCTTGCCCTCATGTTCGGTGAAGCTGTAAAGGTCCTGCGGCCAACAGCGTAGATCATTCACACACACACGTACTTTTGTCTCGTGTCCACATGTAGGTGTGATGTCGAGAAAGGCAACTAAACAAATATAATCGGCCTATCCAAAAGCAGCCTTTCAAAAATCGAGGTGATAGAGAATAGATCAGATTTCATGAGTAAATAATCAGTCTATAATATCCCACTGCTGAACAAAAGCGTCCTGTCAAAAATCAAGGTAATAATGAATAGGGCGCACCTACTTCGCCAAACGCATCCAATACGGGTTGTTAGAGGTAAGATTGTGGCCACCTTCTATTAGAAGTTATCGCCGCTTATAAAACTACTAACTATAAACGCTAATAATTGAAACAATGACCATATTACCAATAGCCTAGTCTGCCTTCCAGAAAACAGCGACGCCCAAATATGGCAATGCCAAATCGCCAATCTCAGACTGATCAAGCTGAATGCTGCTAATCCTTGGTGGTTTCTATGAGTAGATCTACGTATAAAAACTAGGTTAGAATTCGTCAAGTACTCTCTCATAATCTGGATCGATATTTGGCTCACCTACTATTACGTAGGCTGTTTGAAATAAATCGCTATTGGATTCTTCAGTCGTCTTTACCAATTTTTGTGAATGGTTATGCCAGCATTCAATAAAATCCCAAGTTTCACAATAAACTTTCGTATTCAAAATTTTCGTAAGTATATTAACACAATATTCTGACAAGACCCTTAACACACGTAAATTCTATATAAAGTAAACAAGATTGCTCGTATCAATGAAAATATGGCAAAACACGATAATAAACTGAAGTCAGTATACCTTAACTTCAAGTAATATACCAATAAGGATCATATTACTCTGCAACTTATAAATATTTACAACATCTACAGTAATGAATGAATATGACAAGAATGGTGAATGTCAGATACAATATAAGATATTCTACTTGTATAATGTTGAACCAGACTAAAGGCACTTATACAATACAGCGGTGCGTTGACGCGTCGCATAAATCCGTGACAAACTATTCATATTACATTCGTTAAAATTCGCATTAATTAGGGAATAAATTCCCGTGAAAGTGTCGCTGATGACATCAAACGTAGTAGGGTAATGTCGCTCCACAAGTCTCGCGACGTTCTGCGACCTGGTTTTTGTTGCATCATCGCTTTTGAAGAGCAAGTCAGAATATAGATGTATTTTGTGCAACAAAATGGACAAACGATGTATGTGATCGCCTAAATAGATGTGGACGACATAGATCGCGGAACATTTGTCGGGCAACGTCGCTCGACTTCTGAATACGAATCTTGAACGCGGTGCGACGCGGTTACGTCGATCTTACGATGCATCGTCACTTGCAATGTTATGTACGAGCCCTTAGTTTGTTTAAAGCGGTCATAGTCTAGTGAAAGTGCCCTTTGGTTAAAGCGACCTAAAGCTGATTATTCATAGAAAAGGGTGACTGCCGTACACTTCACCGACGATATCAAGTCTCACTGTAACAGGAGTCAAGTCTGTCACCATTATACCAAACACAATTCTAGACTCCGAAATTCTACTGAGACATTTTCAATAGAAAACCCCGAAAACGCTGTCGGAATCCAGAGCTTTTCGAAGCCAGAACCTCAGTCTCCAACAGCACCATACGCCAGTCTTCCTAAAGTTTCGACGACAAATATAATATATTTAACGGTTTATAGGCTACATTGACTGCATTGTTGGAAACAGACATCAAATCTTACTACACCACTAGACCAACGAGTTCTTCTTGTAAATGATATTTTGCTCTTGTTTAGGTACCAGACGAGTAGGAGACAGAAGTCCACGTTTGTGAGTTATAGATTTATAAATTAATCAACTCACTCCAATAATACCTGGTATATGGTTTAACTGTAGCTTTACTTATGTAGATGGAACCCCTGCCCTAATGCAAAATGGTACTATAACTGAAACCTTTAACTATTATTGGCTACTAGTAAACCCAAGCTTTTTAAGGGTGCCACTTTCTTGATATATAATAGGTACATTGTGAGTTGCATAGTTTGGCTGTTTGCATAAAGTACATAAATTAACTATATATTAAATATTCCTCGTAAATAATCCTATCTATTGGTGACTAAGCAAATGAAAATCCGTAATATGTAAGTGGAGAAGACGCTACTGACAGCTTATCTCAGAAATAATACCATGATCTTTAAGCTCTTATATTCTAAATTTACTATAAGAAAGAGATATGGATATACAAATTTTATAGCTCTATCTCTTTTTGACGGCAAAGAAAGATTATAATAGTTTTGTTACAGAGATTGTGTTTACCCCCACGGTCTACATATTGACCACCAAAATTACATAGGACTAAATCCATCAATAATAACCATAAAAATAAATTTCCCCAACGCTTCTACTTAAATACTCTCTCTGTACACATCAAAACGAGATTTTTTTACGTCATCATCATCAGACTGATGACTAACCGACGTTATGACATCCAGCAGTTAATTAAAAGCAATTAATTCCACGTGAACATTCATTAACTCGACCAGCGGATTAAGACATATGGTAAAGGATGTAATTAATGTAATTAGAGAGATAATTCGCTTGTAAGTGCTAAATGTTCAAAATATAAACGTTGGTATAAGTTCAGTACGTTTAGGAAATGTAGCAAATAATTTTGTTACACAAAATAATGAAATCAAAGTAGGAATGTAGGTGTAAGGTTAGATTATTTGCAAGATTTTAATGATACACGTTTTATTTTTGTTAAAATATTGAGAATCAGGTTAGATCGTACTTATGACATTAGAAAATTCAATACTCTTCCACCAATCCAAGCCTCTTATCAAACTTCAATTGCTGGGCTCACCAGAATCTGTTTACCAATATTCTTATAATATTACTTCATCGTATGAAAGAGGTTCGTAGCTACGTACAGGTTAAATTCAGTTTCTTTCTTACCGCGAAATAATATTCAATATATATTTAAAAAAAGTTGTGGCACCATTGTCACATATCTTACTTAGAAACATAAAATATATCGTTACATTTTTAAGAACACTAGTCATATTTCAATTAATATGAACGCTACGTAATAAAAGTTAAACGGCGACAAATCCTACATCAAAGAGGACAGATCGAAAGATTTACGCGATGGCGTACAGATCTAACGCCTACGCCGAACAAACGATGTTAAATACAGCAATGGTAAGGAATTACTTGAGAACCAAGTGAAAATCTCACATATAAACCGACAATTTCTAAATAGCCATCCGGTGTCAAACCATAACTTATTATTTTATTGCTTTGACATTTAAATGGTTGTCGTTAGTAAAACCTTTGCTAATTGCGAGACCACACAAAAAAATTTACAAGTGTCGACAAACTATTCATTACTTGAATACATCAATGAATATCTATTACCCTCAAAGTATGTCGTATATGCGTTAATAGTTAAAAACAAACATTTTCATTTCTATGTTGTAAAAGCGAAAATACTAGCGGTAAGTACACCTGTAGCATAGGTGGTGACAGCTTATATCAGTTGTTTCCTGTTGTAAATGTTACTTCAAGATGCAAATTGGTTGCATAAACAATTTAGAACTTGGTAAGATTATGACAAAGTTATTTTTCATTTGCATTTGTTGCTGGATTTTTAAAATTAGGCTATTTTCCCACAATCCGTGTTGAGTCTGCATGATGAAATATGACCCGTTCTCTCACATTGCGATTTGTAAGAAAAGGACTTTGCCTAGCAGCCCAACCGATTGTAGTTTAGCCTGATTTACCTATGTAATGTAAGTCAGTACCTAACTGATTTTTTTGTTTATTACCACACTCAGTACTAAGTCTTTTATTGTTTTATGATTACAATATAACTACGGATACATTTGTTTACATTTGTGTCAATTCTTTGCCATAAATTTGATAATAAAGATATTGGTGAATATGACACTAATAACAAAATCTATATTATTATTATTATCCTTTATCTTATGACAGTAAAACGTGGTGGTAATATAAGCCTTACCACGAAAATATAAAACCGTGTGAATAACCTACAGAATAAAGAAATAGTGGCAAGGAAAAACGAGATCCATCACACAACAAAACATGAATATAATAACGATGTCTGACTCTAATAGACGCGTCCCAACAAAAAATTGTTAACGACTGGAAATTGATGAGTTCTCTTAACGAAAATTACTTTAATATTCCCACTGATGCGTGACCTAAAACCCGTTCGGTTATAAAAAACAAACTTGAAACTACAATCGGAGAACAACTTTCTGATATTTAGTTTTAGCTTAACGGTAAAGGAAATAAAGTGTATAATACCTTGCAAGGTCAATGATGAAGATGATAAATATAAAGCGGCGACAACGATTGCAAATGATTTTTTATCGTCAGTAGATTTGTGTGAGTCAGCGTCCGCTAGACAGAAGGGACTTTGTACCGAGACACTTAATATGGTAAGTTAATCCGAATGCTAAAATTATATGAGACGGTATACACGTATTAATAAATTAAATGTAAAAATGCGATCTTGAGGCAGAAAAACATCTCTGTAAATACAAAACTATGCATGAGTCAGTGCTAAAAATGTATATGCAGATAATAAGTAATAGCAAAACAGCTTTATACCCTCCTACCGTGGGACAAATGCTTACAAATTGAAATGAGACTAGAGTGAATTAGTCGTGCGATATGTAGAAATTTGTATTAATAATAATAATAATAATTTATTTCAAAAAAACAATACACAGAAATTACATTAAGCCCGGTAAGAACACAGAAAATATATAGTAGCAAACCAATTTAAAATACTAGGCTAAACGCAAGTAGGGTAGTACCCTGTCTCCTAAACTAGGTTTGAGTACCTGTATCGTTGGAGTCAGGTTAAATATTAAATTAGTGATAGCTCAGTCAGTTAAACGTATGCCCTACTAACGCCAGGACCAGGAGCCAACTTCTATCTATAGGTTTTTGAAATATGTACTTGAATTAGCCATACTTTATGTTATGATCGCCATTATTGCTGGTGAAAAAAGGGCATTGAATACTTTCATGCCAGAATGAATGTAATAAGTTTTCAAAAGTCGTAAAAAATGTACCTTAACTGGGTAATAAGCTCACTAGCTGTCACTTTAATGAAACATAAGTGTACAACGAACACCTCAGAGTAACAACAAGCAGTACCAACATTTACAAGTATATTATAAATTCTAAATTTGTGCACCAACTAAAATTAAATGCTCAGTAGCCAATACATGAAATATTACTCCGAAAGTTTCATCAATTTAAAATGCCGTATCTTGGCTCGTGGTACAGGGTTCAAAACAATTGAAACGTCGAACAATTGACATTGCCGACACGTTGCGCACTACTGTACCTCACGCAGTTTGATCATCAGCTAAAATAGAAGTGTTTTTATAAATAATCTATTTAAAATTTAGATGACTAAACCAGACTTATCTTCATTGTATGAAAAGAGGACAAGGGTCAATGGTCTAGGATGCATATACGTAATCTTTACAGTATGTCTTTTTTATTAATCTCGCAATAATTTCCCCCAATTTGTGTTGGAGACCTTATTTGTTTACTTTGTCGCTTTGTCTTTATTTATGTTTGATTTGGTTTTGTGTCTTATTTTCATTCTTTGTTCCTTACTTGTACTTTGTTACTTAATATTTGTCTTTGCGGCTTCTTTTGGGGGTCCAGGTACTGAGAGGTCACGGGATGTTCGGTGTCTTATTCCATTGTACCGCTTTCCTGACCATGTTAGTGCAGAATGTTATCAGGGACGGCCTCAAGTTCTTGTCGGCTAGCATATTGCATAATGTTGCCCCTGTCAACTCCATGTTGATTGGGGACTCGAGGTCGTGCCTGATATGCCCGTGTTTTGGGAATTCAATCAAGAGGTGTTTAAGGGTTTGTTGTTGGTCAGAGTCGCAGTAACAACTGGGGCTGTCTTTCCTTTTGAATTAAATTTGAATCTTTACAATATTAATCTCCACCTCTTCGCCAGAGTTTGGGAGAGTATCCCTGTTTCTTCATTTTCCAGTTAATGATGATTAGATGACGGTTTGGTCTAGTAGTTTCAGCATAGGTGACTCAACTCATCTTCTTAATCGTAGGCTGTCTGGTGCAATGGATCGAATAGTCGCAGTTTTGATTCCAACACATAATAAATCTTTGTGTAACTTACAAATATTTGTTTATGGTCTAATTTTGGGACACAGGACAACTTTTAGAAGGGTATTGTATTTTTATGCGGGCGGCACACAAATACCCATGAACCGATTATGATGACACCTTTGCTTTTGAACAGTTCATAGTCTTATATAAAATTGCCGTTATATTTAATAAAAATCGGTCGGATAAGACGGGAGATAAAGCTTGTCTTTGCCGTACTCTCTTTCTCTTTACACAACGCGAGTAGGTACTAGGAATAAGGTAGTTAGTTTTGAACTAACTATTACAGCTTTTCAGTCAGATCATATTATGTGGCACTAGTTTCATGGACAAAATCTAGTCGGCAATAAAACCGTAAAGGTCAAAATTTTAAATTTCACTCAATTAGATTTACAGCTACACTTTCTACAAATCGCCATGTTGGATATAACGAAAGGCAGTATTAAAAATGGATGCCACAAAAAGCGGAACAAACGGTCCTAGCGATTTGTTTCAATTAATAATTATCGCCTAGATTTGTTTCTTTGTCCGTTCGCTAATTTGTTTCGTGTCATCCCAAAAAAATGGTTAATTTATCTTAATGACTTACTTTTCACTATTTTTTTCCACATCATCATTCGAAAGACGTCTGCTATAGAATAAATGCCTCACCAAAGATGACGACCGGATTTGTGTTGTACGTATCCAGTCTATAGCCGTAATCTTCACTAGCCAGCCTGTGGGTATTTGCCCACTTCACGTCTTCGGATTTTATTCACATCTCTGTATAAGATCTTTTTTTTTTTAATTATGAAAAAAGGAATTTTGCTTATACGCCATACCATAACTGCATTCCTACGCTGTTTCTAAAGTCACAGCTTATATATTTTCAAATTAAAGAGATTTTCTTTACCATTATCATAACACATAACTGTCATTGTGTTAAGATTTAATTTAACAGAAATTCAAGCAGCAACTGGCAACTGAAATCTTTCAACTTCTTTACATAACTTCCCAAAAATGTCACTTTGGGCAACGTGATAAGTTTATAAATGTCGGCTTTTACACGAGACCTATTTATAAGTTACAAAACTTTTAATATGAAGAAAATTACAGTTATCGATGGTCATTAATATAGAGAAACATGTATAGTTAATGTAGGTACTGTGGTTGTGAGATATGTGGGCTTTGAGATTAATAAAGTTGAAAGACGCTTGGTTCAAAATTTTGGTGGGAAATTAACTTTCGTTAGAATTAAGACATATCTCTCATTCATCACTCCTCTTTTGTCATAAGGCGGATGGATGACCTGGTGAAGGCCAGGCATTTTTGGTGAGGCCTTTGTTCTGCCGACTTCTTTCGACTTATAATAATACATGTACAGGGTGTCCCACCTAGGTAGATTACTTGAGTTCTATTTTTATCAATAACTAACTGTTACCCGCGGCTACGCACGCGTTTATTTTGTAACTTGCCATAGGTTTCTAAAGCGCAATCTTATTTAAAGCTAATGCCGTCCGGTACTTTTAAACTTTTCTATCTACCCTGCCAAATATCGTAATCTGGCGAAATAATATTTAAAAAAGGTATAATACGAGCTAAGTATGTAACAAAGTTTTGTCAGTACATGTCGTGTCAGCCTTCTCGTAAGAATATACAGTTCATGTTCATAATCAAAATTATGTTTAGATATCTTAAATAAATGTTGATACAAAGTTTCGTGTACGATGATACAAAGTTTCGAGTACGGACAATTCATTGTTAAAAAAAATTCTCCAGAAGAGACATTCCTGAATGCATCGTCGCTTCATGCACGAAACCATGTTTAAGTTTTTAAATCAAACGTGTATGTACAATTTCAGATAAGTGCTTTTAACCACCGAAGAGTTTCTCGTGAGGAGACGAACCTGAGTCCAATATCAGTTTATGGAGAAATTCATGTGTAGGCAAAATCACGCATTATAACATAACATTGCAGCTCGAGACTAACAATAATAAAAATAATAAATTTTTATGGTTTATCCCGCGATTAATCCGGATCGATTGTTGTTTCTGGGATAAAAAGTATTTATTATTTTAAGTTAGGGTATAAGTTCTTGTATGGTAATACCATACAAAATTTTATTGAAAACCGTTCGGTAGTTTTTCCGTGATCGAAACACAAACAGACAGACAGACAGACAGATAAGAATTGATAGATTGTCATATAGCTATAGTTTTCAAATATTATTTTAATCAATGATTGTTATAATTTTATTTATTTAATTTTTTTTTGTTTTTTGCTGCATGTAACTATAAAATACGCATAAAATTTTAGATTCATCTAATAAGGAAGACGACACTGACCCCTGAAACACAGGTATTGTATACCTAGCTCTGGGGTCAGGGCCTAACTTTAAACTGTACCATGACATTTTATGCCAATAAAGAATTATTATTATTATTATATTATTATAATTCCAAAAAAATGTAGCCCAATTCAAATTTTCGAAAAATATTCAATGTACAGATTCGGCTCGGTTACACGGTATAGAAGAAGATAGATATAAGATTTTCTTGCTAATAACTATTCTATATTTGTTATGATTCTTTTTCCCCTTTTATATCTTTTATGTGCTTGTTTTTATTTTCTTATTTTATTGAACGGTATAAGACCTACATGTTTAGATGTGGTTACCTTTAATTAAGTGTGCACGAAGAATGTTTCTCATGTGTTTGATTTTTTATTTACATATGTCTCACTTGTTGGTGATCCAAATAAAATAAATAAAAAACTATATAGTATAATCATCGATCCTTCTCATGAAATAAAACTATTTTATCAGTGTTTTTCCTATTGAAAAATTGTCCGTCGCAGTCCGGTGTTTGGAATTGTGCCCGGTGTTACGACAAGACTCACCCCTCATTGGGACTCAACATCGTCCTTGAAATTGTGACTGCACAAATTACATCTCTGTGACCCCCTACTTCAGGAATATGTGACAAAGTTTATATTTTTCACCATATCATTTTTCGTTTTAGCAATTCCATAAATAAATCAAGAGATTTATATGGACATGTCGTTATAACTTCTGAAAAGCGTTGTCGTCGATCAAAACTTAAATCAACACTTTCAAATTAAGCGATTCGTAAATCAAGTGTTTGTGAACGCAGTAATTAAATACGAACGTTGCCACACTGGGTTGGGTAAGACAGAGATATGGTGTTTCCCTTTCAGTGGTGCTTAAGTCGCGTCTGGAATGGAAATATTAATCAAAAATTTGAAAACGACAAAAAAAATCTGTGTAAGTATTTTATTCGCAAGTTACAGCGACTGGATTGAATTGGATTGATTGAAAATAATTTAACAATACATAAGTAATAATAGCACAAAAGGCTTAAGGCCTTGCAGTAGGTTATAGAAACCAGACGATGACAATTTGAGTACAGCCAATAGTATAATTGAGACGGATCAAATCCATTCAGTTCTCATTGAAAATCCATATCAAAAAGTGTCTTCTTTTACAAAACGACTTATTTCCCCATACATATCCACATAAATACTTTTGACAGTGATTGGAGCTTTAGACATTTTGTTTTTAGAGTACTAACGATTATCACCCGTTTCATAAAAATCACAAGTGTTATGGAATTCTTAAATTGAAAAAGTCACAAAATCTACGGTTACTCTTTTAAAAGTAAGAGTTTTGCTTTGTTTTGTTTTGAGAGAACAATGTCGAAATATTCGAAATTACTCAAATTTAGCCGCAAAAAACGTTTTGTGGGTTCCACTGAAGCTTTCTAGTGTGGACTTGTCCTTTCTGTAGTTGCGTCCCGATTGCAGCGACAAATGACATTACGAGAAGATTGGCCGTCGCATGCGCATACCAAGAGACGTTTTACAAGTTTTTATTTTTCCCTCTTGCAATACCGACGTGCTTATTGTGGGATACGTTTGTTTTTTCTCTACTAAATTACTTGATGAAGGAATTAATTTTGGCGTTAATTAATTTAACCGTCATTTTAAAAGTAATAAAGTTTTACAGAACTTATTGCGCTTTGTAAATGATTTCACGAGCTGTGAAAAAAGTACAAGGAACCCGGTTCCCAAATTCTTTGCTCAGTTCTATAGAAGTTAAAATTAGTACACTCGTTAACGCTAATAGGGAACGGAAAAATGTACGGTGATGATAACGACAAAACGTCACGTAGTAAGAACAAGGTGTTATCGATTCATCGCCTGAAAGACGTCCATTGCCAAGGGCTAAGAACTCCCCCAAATATCGACACGACAACTGGCCTTGAGCTGTATGCATCCACTATCGATGAAAGAGAATAGATACACAATGTTTTCAACTAGGCTAGACCCCATGTATTTGTTTCCAAAATATCTGACCAAGTTTATGTGAAGAAAGTAACAAGAGACACCATTATTTGTTACTTGCAGCACTCCTATCAATCTTGCGTACTAGTGAGATTTTACAACGTATCTCTAGCTACAACTAAACAAATTCTTCTATATAAGAGCTGTAAAAACTTGGTGATGCCTTGGAACTACCCTTGAGTAAAATTTCCTTCCACTTCCCACTATCTTCGGTAACATGTTATGCATTTTTTATACATTTTGCACAGTCCAGCTTAATGCAACCATATGTAGCTTTCCATTTGTGACCTTTCCGAAAACACTTCCTGCAAGTTGTGACAGGCTCAAAACGTGTTTGTGACTTTATGCGGGTTAATGAAGCCTGTTTAAAATTATTTATGAGATTTCATTGTAAGTAAGAGCATAACCATATTGGTGCGAAGTAGAGGCTCTCATAATCCAAATTATTGAGTTAACTACAATGAGTGCGTACTACAACTAAGATCGTGCGATAACTCGTCGACACATACAGCAGTAACGTTACTACTACATTAGTAGGGCGATTGCTAGTGGCACAGTAAACATATACCTATAGTGGTATATCATTCAAATGTCTCTGTATTTCGAAAACCACAAGCCCTACACCAGCGTATTTTATAACCGTTAATTCACCAAACGAAGACAATTTTAAATCAGTAATAGAAGTGCCAGTTATAGTGTGATCAACTATTGGCAAAATATATATCAACGTTTTTTTAAACTTACATCGGAGTTGCGTCATGGATATCATATTTGTTAAGACGTTTATTGGTTAAAGATTTTGTTTACAACATAAAATAATCATGGAGGGAACACATACGTCGAATGGTGACAAGAACGGTGACTATGTTGTCTCGCTAAAAGATGAGCCAATCCAATCACTAATTTGAGGTGTCCGATCACAATTTCATGAAATTGCATTGCAAGTGTGTAAAGACTCGCAAACAATATTGGTCTTTACAATATATAAAGAGAACCTAAAGCATAATGCAATATATCACCTACCTGTGCCAGAATAAAAAAAACAACTCAAGACATGTTGTTTACACAGCGTAATTTCTTTCCAAGATTAAATAAATAAATCCGGATATATCCCATCAATCACCATTCCCAAATAATCGCCAACTAATTTAACATAATTTCGAACGTCGCGCAATTAGGGTCGGTCATTTATTTTATTGATTACGTCATTGTTTTAACTGCAACAGCTGTTGGTTTAACTGATTGTATTTACACAGAACGCTATGGAAATTAAAATTTGCATATTATACAGATTTTTCATGACCGAAGAACGGCGACAGGTTTACCTTGAAACGAATAATTTAGTAGAAACGGAGGCGTACTAAGTACACCTCGAACGTATTGTAGATAAGAAAACTATTTCTATACCTGAGTTCCACATTTCATCAATATGATCAGACACAACCCATGATTATAACAGTCCTCAGCTTGCTATACGATTGTATAATTATCCTTAAGGAATGGTTTCGTTAATGTGTTGCGTTACGCTGCGGAATGCGGAATGTGGAGCGCACGTCAAAATATTTTGTTCCAATCATGGATTTCTATTTCAATATACATACATATGTGGTGGAGAGACTGTAACGTATTGTTATATTTAAACAATTCCACGAGGCAGTGTAAATTTTAGTATTCCGTACACGAAAATCTAAAAACGGACCACGTATGATCGCTTCTGCTTATTTGTTTTAAGGTTGCTCATCATTTGAAGAAACCCGAAATTTCGACTATAGAATACAGAGACTATAAGAATATAGATAGGGGCACAAAAAAGCTACGAATGTAAAGTATAGTAGGTAGTACTCTTACTTAGAACAGACCAAAAATCCTTTGATATACCTTAACGCACAAACCTGTCTAATATTCCAATGGTTTTTATTGACCATGCAAGTGCTTCATGTGTAAAAAAAATCGTAGTTTCCTGTTAACAGCTTCTACATTGTAGTCTATCATAGAAACCAGAGCTTTATCTAGAATAACTTCAAGCGTCGTTAACGTGTAAATCGATTGTTATGCATGCCGCGACAACTTGTCAATGCATACTAAAGTGCACAACCAGCGATGTAATCTAAACAGTATCAAAATTCCACGTTTATAAGTATTTATCTAACTACCCTCAGACCTGTACCTACCCAAATTTAATAAGTATTTCAAACCTTCTGAAGGTCATCGACTTTAGACTTTTAAGACTCACTAACCCCTCATTTGTACAGGCGCTTTTACAACGCGTTGTGCTGAAGCGTGGTATGCGCTTTTCAAAAAATTATGCTGTTAACAATTTATTTCAATCCAGCGCTTGATAAACGCGCTTTGAAAAGCGCTCGTGCGAACGTAGGGTAACAATTCTCAGATTGTTGTGATAAAATATACGTTGGCCAAACTCGTCGATGACTAACAACCAATGCCAAAGACTTATAGCATAAAACAAATTCTAAACCAGACCATTTCTATTCCAGATTTGGCAGCAATACGACAACTTCTAGAAAGTGAGACCGGCGGAACTACATGCCCAAGCTGTAACATGCCCTTTGATAAGGGCAAGAAGAGAAAGCTCATCGACACGTGCGGACATGAACGCTGCTACTCCTGCATGTTCAGAAACGAAGCCTGTCCATCTTGCGCCAGAAACAGCCAAGGTCAAAGGCGTCAAGTGATGGAACGGTTTACTCCATCGCCGCAGCGGCAAGAGCCTGATTGGCAATCCCCGCTGCGGCTTCCGAAACCCCCGAAACAGCCAAGCAACTTGGCGCAAAGTTGTCCCACCCCTCCGCATACTAGGAGAAGATTCTTTCTCAGTCCAAAGTCTTTGAGGAGTCCCTTTGGGCAGCGGGGAAGACATTCTCATGATAATCATGTTCCATTGTCGGGTAAGTTGTTTATTTATAATTGTATAACTGAGTTCATATAGGTTTTTCACTTTGAGAAGATCCTTCTATCTTCAGAAAAAGCCAAGACATATGTTTTATTATGCAGGAGGCTTGGCGTCTTTTATAATATTTGGCCAACTTATGCTACATTTAAAGAAAGATACCACAACATCAAGTATTTATCCATTTTTCTTGAT
Organism: Phalera bucephala; assembly: GCA_905147815.2. Taxonomy (NCBI): domain Eukaryota; kingdom Metazoa; phylum Arthropoda; class Insecta; order Lepidoptera; family Notodontidae; genus Phalera; species Phalera bucephala. Next base: position 30,302,922 of record LR990618.1, read on the forward strand.
TTCGTGTCTTCGATTCCACCGATTAAGGTGTATCTAGAAAAACAAAATCAAATTTTATGCACGTATTATTTGTAAGAATGGTTAGAATTCTGAAAAACAACGCCGCCTTGTTTGCTTTATTTCATGTGTTCCTACAATCCGACATATCTATAAAAGAATTTTACTCCCGAAAGTTAGCTTTCCAAACTACGGAAGGGTTTGACGACCGTATTAGCCTTATAAATACCACCGATACTAGGTCCACGAGATAAATATCACAAGTTGTCACACGCCATTAGCATATCCGAGATCTCGTGGCACGTTGCACAACCACGCAACACCCATTGATGCGAACAAAGTTGAATTCATTCAGAAACAGGCAGCGTACAACCTCGCACTTTCTCGTTTTATTTAAATATCTTGGACGCCTTTTAATTTCAAAGGAGTAGGCATAGTGCTACAGCCTTAAATCTTTCCGAGATATTTTAATCCCAATGTAATAGACACACCTGTCCTTATTCTTCGGGAACATGTTTTTACATGGCCTCCATTCGTAAAGTCTAGATTGTGTAGAAGTCTTCTCTTGTGTAGAAGGAAACAACGGCGAAGGTTTTATAGTTTGGTGCATATCACACCTGCCCCACTCTTCTTGACATAGGGCTGGAGATATGTAAAAGGTTTTCCTCCGCGGAATTAAAAATGAAAGTTTTCTTAGACATGGACGTTTTTCTTACCGCAAATTACAAGCTACCAAAAAGCTCTTGTAGTAAGGCAAATTGTCGAGTAGCTCTGTTTTATTTCTCTGCGAAAACTGCGAGGAGGATACGAAGTGCAGTAAATAACCGTTGAGTGACAGTCGCAACGGCTGCCCACGCGTCTGGGCCGGATGTACGTAGGGGTCCTTAAAGGACCGGTTGGCTGGCTGTGTTTTATTAGTAAGGCTGGGAATACAACAGATTCTGGGAGGGAGAATAAACCAAGATCATAATAGACAACTATAAAGCGTGTTAATTTTACCAGCACCGCTCGTTTTTAATCGTGAGGTTGAGTTTCCAAGCAATGTATTAAAATTTCAAATTGTTTCATACCTGTGGAAAAATGAATAAAGTAGAAATTAGATTAAATTCTATTTTCTGTCATGCTTGATACATGATCATACTATGATATTAGCCAAGTGCCAAGTTTAATCCATTTCAAGACATTGTTTATGGTTATTAAAACGAAAGTACGTTTTGACAATGTCGATCTTACAGAGTCATTCTTGTAACAATACTGGATAATACGTCTAATGGGATTTAATGATATTCTTAAATTAATCGAATAAAAATTAAACACGACCTTTGATCACAATGAAAAATAAAAAAAAATATTCAGAGTCTAAACTCGCTTTCAACTAAAATTAGTAACAGCAGTACTTACGTAGTTACTATTATCATACTAATGATGTATTTACAGCGACCTTTACAAGTTGACGCTGGTTACCCAGATACTATAAACTTTAAGGCTTTTGATAAAATGGATACACAGCTTAAGGGACAAGTTCTTTTGCAACAAACCCGCGCAGACAGCGCGCCGGCTGCAAACATTATCGCTGTATCTATTACATTTTCCATTTCCATTAATTATATCACCCGGGCCCACTGGATTTCTTGAGTAATTGAAATATACAAGCCGACTGTAGGTTGGGAGCTATTCGTAACAATTTGGCCCTTGGCCCTACACGTTTGCATCTATTCCATCGATGTTTCTATCGATATGATTTATCGATTCGCTTACATGTGATGTTAATTTATCGTTTTAATTTATATTAGTGATTAGAATCGATATTAGATTTCATTTGGAGATGTTTGTTTTTAGATCACGAGCTAAGCAATGTACAGTTTCAGAATATTAATTGTGTGGCATTCCGCAAGGTTTAATTATCTTCGTTGTAGACCTTGATTTACTGGTGCAGAAAACTGTGCTATTTTACAATCCTTAAAAGTAGTGATGGATAGGACCAGTTTAAGTTGACTCTAGAGCCAGTTGTTGTATATTCGTAAGCATGTACCTGGAAGAAATGTGAACGATAGATGCTTACAGCCCACATTCTCTTTAAAATTACATGACGTGCCAATTCAGGTATTTATTTAAATTAACAATCTCACACAATGAATACTATAACTTGTAACATCAACGATAAGTTTTAGTGTGTAAATAACATTAACGATAACATTGACGACGAATTGTATTCCTTTGTCATTAAAAATCATAGATTTTAAGCACGCTGTACCCATCGAATTTATAACAATCAGCCAATCAGCTAGCCAATGATGACTTGATCTAGTGGATAGAGCGTAGGCCGTTCAGCCCACTGTATCTAGTAGCCGCGGGTTTGATCCCCGCACAGAAGAATCTTTGTGAATAACAAACAATTATATCAGTCTGGGTGTTTATGTGACAAATTCATGTATGTAACCACACCCACGACGAAGAAATAATTTCGTGCGGAACAAAAAACACATCACAGAACATATTTCTCTGGGCAAGGCGCTGAAAATTATTTTATACAAAACATATCAACGTGAACACTATCTTTATTGAATATTATAACTATAGGAAAGGTACTCAATTTTCTGTATTTACCTATAGAGATACGTAATGTATGAATTTAGGTCTTCATTATATTTAGCATACGCCACCCCAACAGGACTGCCAGAAGAAGGACCAAGGAACGCAGCGTGGCATAGCCTGGTCTTCAACAAGATCAGGTCTCTATGGTCCACCCACTCCTCCGTGCCGCAAGGACTCAACCAACTGACAGGCACGATCTCAATTTAAAATTGGAATGTGGACTATTCTACTGTTAATTTGTTATTCTGAATTTAAATTGTCTTATCAATCGACATCTGGTTCTCCGAAGCGATAATCGATTTGTATCGATGTTTATTGTTTTCGATTAAATATAGAATCGATTGTTGCCGTAAATGAACACATTGGTATTCGGTCCACATTCCCTCGATCGACGCTCGATTTTTGCACACCTTATTGCCTGATGCATCGCTCCGTTCCTGACACATAGCTTTGTAATATCGATTTGTTTTATTTTGTTTTGTGTGTTTATTTTGAGTGTGAGTGTGTCTATTTTGAAATGCTTGATAACTTTGTATAATGTGTTAAAACTTGCAGTAACTCAAGAATTGAGTATGATTTTTGACTTTACATCATCAAAAACTAATTTTAACGAGTCACATTCGAATGTGCATCACAGTGATCGATTATCGGATCGGTACATTGTATCGATTTTCGTAACTCAGCACTACATTAATCATTTGAATAAACACGTAACCTACGCATGACTCGTGATTTCGTATTGTAATCACGATAAAGACATGAACAATCGATTTCTTTAATCGAGAATCGAGATAAAGGATCGGTGACAAAAATAACATTATCGATTCGTGGGTGACCCTGATCATCTCTATCGATAAACTTAGTATAGCGCTACGTTCACACGAGCGCTTTTAATAAAATAATGGCTAACAGTATTTTTTTTTTAAGTGCTGTACAGCGCTTTAGCAGCGCGCGTTGTAAAAGAGTCCGTGCGAGCGAGGGATAAGGGTCGAGGAAATTATAGTTTGAGAAGTATAATGTATAGAATGTATGGGATTGAAGTTATCGTAAATGTTAATTTAATATAAATATTAATGTATGTACTTTGGTTGTAGAGTAATAGACAAAATAAAGTAAGTAACTTAAACTGCACGTGTATGCAGGTGCAGGTGCTTTACATTAAGTTAGGTTTGTTTATTTTGAGTAGATAATGGAGTTGATCTTATCAGAAAATTTAAGCTTAATTTATTTCTGGCGATTTGATTTCAAGTTGTAAATTTATAAATTACTTAAAACAATAACATTTTATAACATTATTTATATCAAATTTTTCATAAAGACAGAACTAGAAATTGCATTTTTAGTTCACACAATAGTAGTAGTAACTAAGTTTACACAATATAACATAAAGAACAATTTAATAAAAATATGTTTACAAATTTTTAATAGCCCTATCTATATCTATATTATCACACCAGATCCCTTGGGGGGCAGGAAGAGACTCTAGCTTCCGTCAGTAGTCGTCCTCATAGTTCGTCTCGTACACGGAGACATGCCCTTCAGACAAGACTACTTCAATTGCTATTTCCAAGCCGTCCATAAAATAGGACCTTACTTTTCTAAATTAACTCTCATAACATAAAAATATAAAATCGATAACACAAAGATAGCAACACAGCCTTCAAAAGATTAATACTAAACACATTATCATAAAAAATGTCATAACACTTCACAATTTATAGAGCGAGGTGTCCCGCCCGCGCGCATGCGCCTTTTCTTTCGAGTGACAAGGCGACACTCCCGCGCACATCGACCTACAGACCAATGATAGCTAGGCGAACTATATCTGGTCATACTTATACTATTTGTAGGTGGTTGACATGAAAGAATCAAGGCTAGAAAGACATGCCCCTTTTTATGTTGCTCGACCTTTGTCTTAATGCCTTAATTAACACGTTAACAAAACATTCCGAAGATGTAGCCAGTATTAATCCATTGATTTATTTTAACGCGCATTTTGAAGCAGACATTAACATTAACTTTAATAAAGATTTTCCACACTCTTTACGTTGACTGTCATAATTAGCTTATATCTCGGTCGTAAGGCATCATACTGGAGCTAGATCGTAAACTATTTAATGTTAACCAAAACATTGTATCCACACAATAAGATTGAAAAAAAATAGAAAAGAAACAGAAAGAGAATTAAATAAAAAAAAGACAAGGCCGCTGAGTTTCTTCGATAGATGATGATTTGATGATTTCTACAACTCTAAAGTTTGACTCAGTTTCGAGTTAATCTCTACATTTATTTTCTTTAGATATAAATTAATTGTAACCATACTGTGTATAATAAAAAAATAAGATTTTTCCCCTTAATTCCACTCTCGAAAACATTAATAAACGAGATTCTGCGGAAACAATATACTTACCTACTACTTTTCAATCGATTTTGAACTAAAGTATCGAAGTTCAAATTGATTTAAACGCTGGAAAGGTTTCTGAGACCACCCAGGAAAGATCTGATTAAATAATTCTTAACCTAAGCCCTCTGACCTTAAGGTCACATTTCATTTTATCGTACTGACGTCACATGAATCATGTAAGGCTATAAATACAAAGACGATGACTACTGTATCCACGATCATGTTACAGGTTCGAGTGTTTTGAGTTTGCGTCATATAAGGGTGTTTTAGACGGAACGAGCTGCGCGATTTAACGTTTGAATTCTTGTAAGTTGTTAGTAACGACCAAAGGTGCAATAAAACGCTGTGTAGTTTTATTTAATACTAGCTGTTACCCGCGGCTACGCACGCGTTTATTTTGTAATTTGACATAGGTCTCTAAAGCGCAATCTTATTCAACGCTAACGCCGTCTCATAAAAAAACATATACAATACTTGGGTACTTTTAAACCTTTTCTACCTACCCTGCCAAATATCGTAACCTGGCGAAATAATATTTAAAAAGTGTACATTGCGAGTTTAGTATGTAACATAGTTTTGTCAGTACCTGTCGTATCAGTCTTCTCGTAAGAATATACAGTTCATGTTCATGATCAAAATTATGTTAATATATCTTAAATAAATGATTATACAAAGTTTCATGTACGGGCCATTAATCGTTAAAGATTTTTCTCCAGAAGAGACAATCCTGAATGCATCGTCGGTTCATGCACGAAATCATGTTTAAGTGTTAAAATCAAACGTGTATGCACAATTTCAGGCGAGTGCTTTTAACCACCGAAGAGTTTCTCGTGAGGAGACGAACCTGAGTCCAATATCAGTTCATGGAGAAATTCATGTGTAGGCAAAATCACGCATTTTAACGTAATATTACTCGAGACTAACAATAATAAAAAGAATAAATTTGTATGGTTTATCCCGCTATTATTCCGGATCGTTGTTTCCGGGATAAAGAGTATTTATTATTTTAAGTGAGGGTATAAGTTAATACCGTACCAAATTTCATTGAAATCCGTTCGGTAGTTTTTGCGTGATTGAAACACCAAGAGACAGACAGACAGACAAGAATTCCAAAAAAAAAATAGTTTTGGCCTCTATATCGATAAGGAAATGTACCCCAATTTAAAGTTGCGAAAAATATTCAATGTACAGATTCGGCTCGGTTACAGTTTTATTATATGTAAAGATAGATTATACAGCCCTCCATAAAACGCGTGTGGCGAGAAAGGCGCCATTGTTATGCGAATGCCTACAGTTCACCTTGGCAATGCACCGCATCAACAAGTTTTGCTACAATGGTCTGTCACGGCTGTCTGTCAGTCCCGTGCGATTAAATCTTTGAATACCATGCAAGGTATCATGATCATAAGTGCTTTAAAGCCTCGTGAAATTTTACTTTCACGTTAAAAACCATCCATAAAACGTATGTAGCGCAGTATCGCGACAATCGTGTCTGGAGTGGGTCCTACATTTCACCTTGACAATGCCCGCATCAACAGGTTATGCTACAATGGACTGGCACGGCTTTCTGTCAGTTTTGGCAATTAAATAATTGACTACAATGCAAGGTATCATGACCATGGTCCATGATCATGAGTGACATCGTATAGTTTTTATTTCTTAAAAAGCCCCCTAGAAAACGCGTGAGGCGCGGTGTCGCGCCAATGTTGTCTGGAGTGGGTCTTACAGTTCACCTTGGCAATGCCCGCATCAACAGGTTGTACCACAATGGACTGGCACGGCTTTCTGTCAGTTTTGGCGATTAAATAATTGACTACAATGCAAGGTATCATGACCATGGTCCATGATCATGAGTGACATCGTATAGTTTTTATTTCTTAAAAAGCCCCCTAGAAAACGCGTGAGGCGCGGTGTCGCGCCAATGTTGTCTGGAGTGGGTCTTACAGTTCACCTTGGCAATGCCCGCATCAACAGGTTGTGCCACAATGGACTGTCACGGCTGTCTGTCAGTCTCGTGCGATTAAATCATTGAATACAATGCAAGGTGTCATGGCCGAAGTATTTTTTCGTTGCTAACTCTTTACGTAATAGCATGTTGGGGTAATTGTTATTTTTATGTTTCCTACCTCACATTACGTCCCGTACTTTATTATAAGGTATGGTACTCTTTTTAGGGTAAGTATACTTTATACTAAGAGTAAGTCTGTATTTAAGTCAAGAGTCTCCGTAACCGGCGAGCGTGTATGAGACGAACTATGAGAGTCAAGGAAGCCAGAGAGGTATGTAAGGAAGGAACCTGTTGGAACTCTGTACTCTCTGCCTACCCCGCAAGGGATCTGGCGTGATGTTATAGATAGATACTTTATACTTTATGAAAACTATAAAGTATGCAAAAACACTTTATTTCGCATAGTTTGATTTTTCGAAAATTTAGTTTACTAAAACCATTAAAAAGAAAAAAATATCGTAGTTTTACGTATAACGGCTGAGTGACTTAACTGGACTTTTAATTGCGAATCAATTAAAAGCCAACTGGCTGATGTCTAGTGTAAAATCCGTATTTAGGATAAATTAGGTTTTAGAAAATTTATAGTTACATCTAATCTCACTAACTTAAAAGAAAATTGTTAATACGATAAACACTTCCAAATTGCTACTATATTTAAAGATGCTGTGAAGCTGTGTAGCAAAGATAAAAGTAATTAAAAATTACTAAAACTAATAAAAAAATATGTATTGAAACAAAATAGTAAAGTGGAAGAAATAATTCTTCATATTGATACAATGTACTTTTATTGCCTACCTTTAAAAACCAATGTACTTTATTTGCTCAAATAAAAGGGGGCACCGAGGCTCTTTTGATCCTATATAAATCTAGGGGATACGGTTACCATTCTAAGGATTTATTTTTGAAGGGATTATAAAGAGAGGAACTTTACATGGCAGTGGGACACTGAAGACTGATTAATAATAATAATATATAATGCACAGAGTTTATATATTCAATAAAGATAGAGACTACTGTATCTATATCATCCTTATCCCTTATGGGGTAGACAGACAGTACAGTCTTAATAGATTCCTTCTTACAGACCTCTCTCGCCTTGGTAGAGTCAATTCTTGTTCCTAATTCAATGTCGCCCATGTCACTTGCAGATAAGTGGCATTATATCTTATAGTACAGATAACTTAAAAAACATGAAACAGACTCTAAACCATAATTCTTAGGATCGATTTTACAGTAACATTTTATAACAGTCTAGATAGCCCATAGAAAATAGAAAGTCTCGCACAAAAGTTATCGTATTTAAATCTTTTATTTGATTGCATCAATCGTTGAACTTAGCGTACAAGCAACACCCACACATTGCTTAATACGAACGAGAATGCTTTTTCTGCACGAGTTTTATGTAAAATTCAGGATTAAAATGTCATATGAGAAAGTATAGCCATTCATTTTATATGTAATTCTCAATATTTTGGTTTATTTTTCAAAGCTAAATTCGACGTTAGGCCCAAAAGAAATTTCTCTGTTATATTGGGAATAAAGAAGTTTTTCTGTATTCCCAATATAATAGTAATCTTTTTGTCATTCATCAAATATCAACGATCTGTCTGTTTAGATAGATCGTTGATATTTAGTTTGGTCTGTTGGTTTGGGCATAGGAATAATGTCGGAAGAACGAATCACAAAACAGATATACAATGCGAAAGTGGAAGGATGTAGGTACCGGGGAGAACCTAGACTATCTTACCATGACCAAACAGACCGTGTCTTATCTGAAGACTAAGTCAAAAGTTATCGTAACCGGCGAGCGTGTATGAAACGCACTATGAGAGTGGAGGAAGCCAGAGAGTTCTGTAAGGAATGAACCTATTGAAACTCTGTACTCTCTGCCTACCCCGCAAGGCATCTTGGCGTGATGATATAGATAGATCTTTGAAATTTATTTTCCTTAAACATAAAATATAATAAAACCATTCATTTTAAAAGTAACCATAGTTTCTTGTGTGTCATCAGAGTCTAAAATCCGCCCATCAGTGAAAACCTAATACCACGCCTATATTCCCCAAGCGAGAGTGACAGAGGTATATACAATATAATATCAGCCTATACCGTCCTACCGCTGGGCAAAGGCCTTCTCCCACAAATCGAGGTAAGTGAGATTAGGTCATACTCCACCACGCGGACCCAGTGTGGTTTGGTGGGCCGATTTGAGGCCACCTGCTTACAACTTACAACTCGACTTAACAACTACCATATTAGGTGGTAGCCGGGACCAACGGCGTAACGTGCCTTCCAAAGCACGGAGACGCTTGAATATTAAAATGCAGACGGTCACCCATCTCAGGCCAACTGAGTTGAACGCTGCTTAACCTTGGTGATCAATAAGAACAAACAAGATCCTCTATACCGCCTCTATGTCTCTAATAAATATATAAAAACAATAATAATTTATTTGTTTTTTTATATGATTTATGCAATAATGTGTATGATTGCTTAGATATTTGCAACAAATTATGTTATCTGGTACCTACAAGAAGTTTGGTTTGAGAAGCGCGCACACGTCTTGTATTTGCCGTTTCTTCATGTAAAACTAATGCTGGTATGCGTGCTCCTCTACGGCGTCTTACCACCAACTATAATAAGTACTTTTATTACCTTGACCTATTCGCACTCCCCGCACGTCAATTTAGAAAGGCCCTTATAAATTCTGTTGGTGACAAGACAAGCTTTAAGTAATAGCACATAAAAGCACAGTTAATTACCTTTTATACTTACCTACATGTATATACAATGTACGGCTTCTTTTATTAACATTTTTTTTGTATAATCTGTGGATAACGTGGTTGGCTAAACAGTTAATTTGCCTTTGTTAAGCTTACTATTTTAATCATCATATTGTGTAACTGTTTGTCGTTCTAAATAGATAAAAATAAAATAATAGTAAACACCGTCACACCTAAATTCCCGTGTAATGTACACCCGGTCTGAATGACGACCGATGTTAGGTCCTAATATAAATACTTCCCTGCACACGGCCGAGCGATTGAGCAGAATGTAAATGTTTAAAGCTAAGCTCAATGACACCCCGGGAACTTGCTCCCTAGCGTGGGAGAGCTGGGTTTTTGCCCCGCGCATGCCACATCCCGCCGCTTAGTCAATGAACTAGAAAGCCTTTTTATTGGAACAATCTGGGATGAAATATATGGGAAAAGATGTTTGATTCTTAAATAAAAACAATAGACGAAGATGCATGCTGAACAAAAGTCGATCGAATAACCACAGGTTTAATCCACACACGACAAATGTGTATGACTCACAAAAATGTTTGTTTTGGTTTTATGTATGTGAATTTCGCAATGGCGTAATATATATGGGCATGAAAGGATTGTCTCTGGGGATCATCAACTTGCAGCGGGTCCGCCATTGTAACCGTCCAGGTATTACCATTGTTACCAGTACATCTTCGGTCAAAAACGATATGAATTCGTATGACCAATCGCCATTGTGATGACCCGATAGTAGCACGTTATTTTGCTACTTAAGACATCTCCATATATACAGACGAACATAGAACCTTCTCCTTTGTTAAGTCGGTTAAAAAGTACGCTTACCTCTTCTTATTTCTGCTATTAAATTTTAAACCATCGAATGCCAATATTATTGCATAGGTAGGGCGATCTGATGGTCAAGTGGTTTATCTCATTTTCAGTGCTTAAGCGATACGTAATTGCGCTTTTATCGGTCACGGTGATGTTACCCGCAGAAGACTGCATGTAATCTAAGAACGTCGCACCTGCGGAAACCGCATCGTGAGAAACACATCATTTCCTTGTTATAAATACGATACTATCCACATCTTTAAGACTATGCCTCTGTAGGGATGGTCTGAGTTGATCGCAACATTATTAATATTTAGAAAGTCGACGTTCGTTCGGGACCCCCTTTCGCTATGACCCACCGCGGCGTGTTCCGTTAACATCTTGAGATGATCTCTATCTATATTATCACGCCAGATCCCTTGCGGGGTAGGCAGAGAGTACTGAGTTCCAACAGGTTCTTTCCTTACATACCTCTCTGGCTTCCTCCACTCTCGTAGTTCGTCTCATACACGCTCGCCGGTTACGAAGACTCTTGAATTGTCTTTCAGATAAGACTCGGTCTATTTGGTCATGGTAAGAAGTCTAGGTCTTCCCCGGTACCCACATCCTTCCACTTTTGCATTGTATATCTGTTTTGTCATTCTTTCTTCTGACATTCTTTCTATATGCCCGAACCAACGGAGCATACCCTTTCTCATCTTTACACCGATACTATAAAGATAGATGAAAGCATCTTGAGATGATCTAGTAACTATATTCTGTATTCCCCTGGAGTATCATTAAATGGTCATCACGAATTAATCGTAACGCACCGCTATACGTGATTAATTGGTCATAGCCAATAAGGGCCCAGTATCGAGCAAACCTCGTCATTCGATAATGGCACCGACTCAATCGCTCGTGACAGGATTTTAAATCGATTCTAAATGTTTTTAGTATCAGTACGTACTCATTCGTATATGAGACGAACTATGAGAGTGGAGGAAGCCAGATAGTTGTGTAAGGAAAGAACCTATAAGTACTATCTCTGCCTATCCGGCAAGGGATCTCGCGTGATGATATCGATAGATAGATAGGCGTACTCATTCATTTCTTACCGAAATCAATAGCAATACACGCCAATCTACGTACCGATATACAGAAATTATCACTTTTTTATCAAGAACTAGTCAGCATTTAACCCCTATCTCACCTGACGGAAAGTAACGATATAGCTCACTACCCTGGTAATAGCTTATTCACTCCGAAAACGGACGTTAGACCGAATCCCGTATTGTTATGATGGGGCTGCACACACCTGCTCATGAGGCAACACAACTGATGTTCTCAAATTGATAAAAATAATGTTATACCCAACTAAAGATTCTTAATTATCTCATACCTCATTCCTTATTTAGTCGCATTAATAATATAATTTATCTATTACTTAATCCTAGCAGCACCTTACACAGCAGTGATAGCCTAGTGGTTAAACCATTGGACTACAAAGTCAGAGGTCTCGGGTTAAAGCCGAGACCTCTGACTTTGTAGGAACACACCGTGTCTTTTCGAAAGCATGTGCGTATTAAAAATTAACTATCACTTGCTTTAACGGTGAAGTAAAACATCGTGAGGAAACCTGCAAGCCTAAGAGTTCCTCGAAGGTGTGTGAAGTTAGCCAGCCCGCACTGGGCCAGCGTGGTGGACTATGGCCTAAGCCCTGGCCTTAAACTGAGAGCAGTTTGAGAGGAGGCCCGTGCCCAACGGTGGGATAGTTTCTTAACAGGGATAATATTATTATTATTACTTACTTACACACATCTCTATTTGTCTATATCCTATTCCTCTATTCTTAATATCTACAAAAAAGATATAGGAACTGTTTATGAAATCGTATTCTCAAACCATAATGAGTTAATCCAATGCTTTTTCTCTTAGAATACAATGGAAATTAAATTATTAACACAATACATGGTATATCTCACATGATCGTTCTGAGAAAATGAAATTACAAGACTTATTACAAACGCTTTGTATGATAAGTGTTTTAATAGTTCTTTAAATGTCAAGAAAGTTCCGTGTGAAACTGTGTGAGAATGATTGTATATCCTATTCAGTGTGTTAGACATTTCGATATGAATCGATTCTGATTTTATGGAATGGATTGGTTAAGTTGAAGGTAAAATTTTGTGACAATACGTACTCGTGGTCACACCATAGACATAGGTATAATGACATGGGTCACATCATTTTGATACACCGCACCGATAGGATTACTGGTGAAAAAAACTCAATGAATTTATCTATCTATAACCTCACGCCAGATCCCTTGCGGGGTAGGCAGAGAGTACAGAGTTCTAACAGGTTCTTTCCTTACATACCTCTCTGGCTTCCTCGACTCTCATAGTTCGTCTCATACACGCTCGCCGCTTACGGAGACTCTTGATTTTTCCATCAGATAAGACTCGGTTTATTTGGTCGTGGTAAGATAGTCTAGGTCTTCCCCGGTACCTGCATCCTTCCACTTTCACATTGTATATCTGTTTTGTCATTCTTTCCTCTGGCATTCTTTCTTTATGCCCGAACCAACGGAGCATGCCCTTTCTCATCTTTACACCGATAATATCTCTCATACCTACTCGCTGTCTTACTATGCTGTTGCTAATGCGGTCGGTCAGCTTCACTCCGCACATCTTCCGCAGAGCTCGCATTTCTACCGCATTTATCCTACTTTCATTCTCCTTCTTACATACCAAGCTCACGCTACCAGCGTTGGAACAAGAACTCCGTTATGTATGGCCAGCTGCGCCTTATGGCTTAAGTGCCGGCTCCCGAGTAGCTTTCCTATCGCACCATTCACTCTGTTCCCTGCACTCACTCTTCTCTCTATGTCAGCGGTGTATTTCCCATCCTTACTGAAGGCGCATCCAAGATATACAAACTCATTCACTTGCTCCAGCACATCGTTACCAACCACAATCCTTACATTCGTTCTGGTTTCTTCCCTTTCAAAAACCAAGATTATGGTTTTTGAAAGACTGTCAAACCCATTGCTTACCAATAACCCCCTCATTTGCTCAGGGCTTTTTCAAAGCGCGTTTTCCAAGCGCCCTAGGCGCTGTTTTGACAAATTTATGTTTCACATTTGTTTTATTCCAGGCTCGTGCTAATAAGGTTGATCCCTTATTAATTAAATTTGATAATTTTCGTTCACATTTCTATTAAACCAAAACATTATTAATTTATATATTTAATTACGTAATATAGTTTAGTTATATAGACATTGAAATATTCAAATTACTTGTAAGTGGTACTTTTAAATACCTAAGTGTAACTATTATATATTTTTTTTAAATTATGTCATTGTTTTTTTTTGTGATTTGCCAGTTACCAGAATATAATAGCCCATTGTAATTTTTTTGTACGTATGTTTAAGATGTATATTATGCACGAATGTGTATGCATGAAGTTTCACAGACACGAGTTTTTGTTGTTTTATCAGATTGTGTTTTTGCTGATATATGTTAAAAGCTTGCGAAAATAGGCATGTTTTTATTTTGAATTTGTATTCACAAATGTGTCACTATGTTATGTTACTGTTATGTCCACGCACATATGTTAAAAGTGATATCTAAAGAAAATATGAAGCAACAATAAGTTTTTTTACGTTTAAAATAGCAATTATCGCTTTTTTGTCTAAATTTTATGACAAGCGCATTTTATAGGCAGTCAAAATATTTTTTTCTCTTCTTTTTTGTTTGGCAATTGGCAACAAAATTGAGTCATTTTGGTCGACCAGCAAAAATATTTTATTTTGTGTGCTAACCAGCAATTTACCAAAGTCGATTGTAAAAAAATATTAAAATTTAATTTTCTGTGTTATCATGCCTTGTTTTTTTTTATTATTTTACCTTGGAATAAAAATAAAAAATATTCAATTTCGAACATCACCACAGATGATGAAGGCGGTCACATCAAGCAGACGGGCTACGAGTCACGTCGTCAAAACGACTTGTACATGCGACTTGGGTTGCTGCTGGGCGAGCGACGCGGCGCCAGGAACAAGTCGCGTGACAGCTGCGCATCGCTCGCATCGCTCGATGCGCATACGCTTGCCTCGCACAACACTAGCCCGGTAAGTATTAGTTGGCTATAAAACAAAACATACACTTTATATATGAACTATATACCTACTAGAGAAGGTATTTTATACAAAAATTGGTACGCAACTATGACCACGGGGCACGCGTGATTGTTTTGTTCATAGATTAATTTACTTATGTAATTAAATATTTCTCGAGTGACAAATTAGTCACATTGTCATGATAGGCGTTGTTTAATAAGCCATAAAACAGTTTTGTACGCTTGATTATTGACAAATTTGTTAAATCGTCACCAGCCATTGTCGCTTTTATCAAACGGGCTCAAATCTGCACATCGACTTTGACATACCTACAGTTTGGTAAATCAAGCTAGAATCTTAGGGCTGATTCTGTCGAAACAAGTGTCTAATCTTATCTTACAGGCTAGCCGAGTGGCATATCCTGTGGCTGATTCTGTCGAAACAACCATCCAAGCTTATTCAAGCCATAGGCCCTAGCTAAGTGGCAAAAGTTTATTTCTATTATCTTGCTGCAATCGATAGTGACTTTTTCCAACCACGTGACATTTCGTTGTAGAATATAATCTGAGTATAATTTTGAATTTTTATTCACCAATTTAGAAAGTCCGCTGAGTGGAGGTGCTTGTAGCGCTGTGCGACTGTGTTGTTAACAATCACCAAAGTTAAGCAGCGTTCGACTCGATCCGTCTGAGATGGGTGAACGTTTTGACGGTACCATAAAACAAGAATACATATGCCAAAAAATAAATGGCATTTACAACTTTAGTGCCTGTCGAAATGCCGTTAAGGTTATTTATGCCAAATATAAATACTGGATTATAGGACTTTGTTCGTTGGATACGTCGGTTCATGGAAATGTCACATTCGAGCATCTGCGTGCTTCGGAAGGCACGTTAAGCCGTTGGGCCCGGCTACCACTTAATATGACAGTCATTAAGCCGAGTTAAAAGCTTTATACCATAGGCGGCTTGATAAGTTCCAACAGCAGGTGGCCACAAATCTGCCTCCAGCAATCCGTACTGCGTCCCTGTGGTGGAGTATGTCCTAATCTCTCTCTCTTATCTCGATCTATGAGTAGTAACCCAGGAGTAAGCCAGTATAGGATGATATTATTAATTTCGAAAGACCACTTGCCTACAAACACTCTTAATATTAGAAGAAAAAATGCAGAGACGCCCCGACATTATGATAAATTGTCACATACTCGTATACTAAAGAAAGTTATTCTAAGCACGTGCCCGAAGTAAATACTCGAATGGCGCCATACTTTAGCTGTTAATGCACATAATAATAAATCGCGTTTTGAATAATAACACTACACGTTGTGACACATCTATCAAATTATACGCATATAAAATGAAACTTGAATGCAAGTTATGAATAATAAACAAATTAGAGGTCTAGTAGTCAAAGATGGATATAGAAGTCACGGGTTCGATCCTGGCCCGGTACCAATCTTTGTATGACCCACAAGCATTTTCTATTCTGTAAACGTGTCCATACAGGATCATTTCTTAACTTGGGGCAATATTTTTCAAAATCAATTTCTTAATTCATCAGAATTCTTCCCACTGACCGTATTCGCAACAGCGAACGTAGAAAGCAAGCGTGTAGGTATGAAAGATAGTATCGGTGTAAAGATGAGAAAGGGTATGCCCTTTCGGTTCGGGGATATTTTTATTCTCTCTTTTTTAGCGTAGCACCACACTAGGATTTATTCCTGTGTCGTAGGTGCTTTTACAAACATGAAAATTCACATACACAAATACCCAGACCGGAACAAACAAAAAAAAGCTCTTAACCATTGCGCTAAATCGTACGTAAATATAGAAAAAATGTCGGAAAAAAGACTGACTAAACAGATGCGAAAGTGGCAGGATTTAAGTACCGGGGAAGACCTAGACTATGTTACCATGACGAAATAGACTGTGCCTTATCTGAAGGGCAGGTCAAGAGTCTCCGTAACACTGCGTGTAACATGGTCTTAACTAAATATCCTTCATTGCAGGTTTCGACGCTCACTGGATCCTCGGAAGTGGAAGTAGCCACACCTCTGGGGCGGGACTCCCTCGGCTCTCTAGCTTCCATGTCACTTTCTGCCGCCAGCAACTGCTCATCTTCCAGTCCTGGGAGTAGAAGACATTCTGTGAACAGTAAGTAACATATTGTTGCATGAGGATATCCCAACAGAAGCCCCTCTGTTCACTATGACCAGTGTTGGGCATTTTTCAGTTGTAGGATTAATCAATTGAACTTTCATTTGCAATTAAATTAATTCCTGTGAGCTGCTCGTCAATTTGCTTTCATTTCTAAAACTTGTGTTATTTCCAATAATAATGTGTAATGTTGGTAAATATTAACCATTATGTATTCTTATATGTGCCTTAGTGAAGGTCATCATTATTATAGTATCAGGTAGATCATAGTGATAAAACGTACCTTTTCGATTTCCCTCAAAATGGCCGTCGTAATTGGTACTTATGTAAAGTATCCATCGCTTAACTATCCAGGGTAGGGTACTTCATCAATTTCATTTAGACCGTTGTCATCAAGTTCATCGGGGAGTTGAATTAATTTAGATATTAAATTTTACTTACACGATTATGCATCTCACTAGGCATTGGCATAATACACTTAAAATTAGTGTGAAGCCATAACGTAAAGAAGAAGAAACGAGAGTAGATATGGAGCTTTTGACATGCATCATGTTAAAAATCACGTAACTTATAAAAATTTTCATAGGTAACATCTGATACTTTTTTTCACAAAGGCCGCTAAAATCACACTTTTTGGGACATCGCATATCAATCTGACTTCATATCATCACGATAGTGCATTGCTTACCACTCGCACTAACTAAACAGCTTAACTAGCTCTTAGCAAATTTGAAATTGTTGGCTTTTCAAATCGTAGATTTTTCTTTCTTGGCTATTTTCAATCTTGTGTCCGCGTTGGTCCCACTGCTTAGTCTTTTTATAGTTATTCTATAGTTCTATTTTGTCCTATTCATCGGACAAAGAGGAATGGCGAATTCTCATAGTCCGACTGATCGGACTACTGATAAAATACGAATATTCACGGGTACCTTTTAGGTAACATGACTAAAAAGCGTTTGATTTTGAAATCTCGTATCCCTTTCTAGCACGGCAAAACGAAAGGTCAGATGAACTCACACGCATGTTCTGCGGTGTCTTAGTGTACAGGAATAAAAATATTTGGATTTTAAAATCGTGTATCTCGTTCTAGCACTGCAAAGCGGAAGGTCAGATGAACTCACACGCATGTCCAGTGGTTTCTTCAAGACACGCAAGACGGCTGCGCGACGATCGGCCAGGGTCAGCAGCAAACAATCTTCGACGTCATCAGAACTTAAAAAAGGTGCTTTGTAATGCTAATCATATGTGACAACCGATAAAAAATATTTTCAAGGAGAAACGAATAAGTACGCAGTTAGTCTCTTGTGGAAATTATGCGAATTATAGATTATTCGAATATTATGTATTGTGGATATTTATTTAAGTAAAAAAAGAGTAAAAAATAGACTTCGGACTTCGGCTGGATCATGGAAAACATGTTTAGGTAGAGATTGGCAGACGATTTGGGATGTGTATACAGTGTAACCCCATACGATATCTCACCTTACATCGTGCTCTGCCCCAACACCTGCATGCAGCAAGACTTAATACCAGTCTCCGTCGATGCAGTTAACGTGGCCGTATTCTGGGTCGCTTCTATATAATTATAGCAACTCTCCCGTCGATGCTATAGAGAGAAAAATAATAGAACTATAAAATATTTTCATCGAGGGAGGAAATTAAAAGTATTCGTCTGTTTTGCAGTACATCCGTCGCCACAGCTGACGCTTCGACCGCTGTTCTTCGAAGTTCCATCAACAGACAACCAAACATACTTCTCAGGGCGACAGTGGCTTATGAGAGAAATGGAGAAGGCTTTAGATTCAAGTTCCGCAGGTTTGTGTTTACTATTGTTAAGTAAAATAAATCGCTATTAGTGCTTCAATAGCCCCGGTTACATCGGTCGCCCCGGCATGGTGGTTTACGTGGTTTGATTCTCCTCCGAAGCGACGAACTTTCTTTCTATTTCGCATCATTATTCTAGTTTTCTGCAATCATCAAGAGACTGATAGTTACTATGTTAGTAAGCCTGTCTTTTTGGTCTAGTGCCACAAGATCTAGCGACCGCGAGTTCCTAAATCCATATCCTAGCTCGAAAAAATAGTAGTTTTTTCACGAAAACCTCAGTACTACTCCAATGGGATTGTGCCCAGTATAATGGCAATATGTGTCCCCTATTACTTTGAAACCAAAATTGTGGGCAAAATTTGGGTGTCTACAGTACACGGCTACCACCCCCGTTTGGGGAATAAAGTAAAATAAGGAGTGAATATGACTATTTTTATAAGGTAGGTTATTAAAAAATATCCGTTTTTACTCATTTTTAGCCACGGCCCTAAGTAATAACGAAAGTATTCCAAAAGTATGTATCTATCTATCTATATTATTACGCCAGCTCCCTCGCGGGAAAATAAATATTTATGTGTAAGAAAAGTCTGTAAATAAATGTTAAATGAAAATAAATAAAAGAAAACTAGCTCACCAGCTCTCTTGTGTCAATAGAACTGTCGACTAATTTATCATTATCTAAAGTCCTATTTTCTTTTGCAGGTGTCTTAGTCTCCGGTTGCCCTGGAACCGGCAAAACAGCGTTGATATTACAACTAGTGGAGTACTCCTGCTTCGGCAGGAAGAGGAACTGTGAATACGAGGAGTTGAGGGAGCAATCCGACATCAGGGAGATGCTACCCGAGGAGCTGACCATAGGGATATTCACCCACCTGGCCTCGAAAGTCGTCGCTTATCATTTCTGCCAGGTGATTAAGAAAACCTATTTTTTTCTCAATTTTATTCTGTAGGTACAATCTTCAAGACATATATAATAATTTGTGGATCATATCAAATAAAATCGCAACTAAACATACCTAACCTGACATAAATTTGGTTTCCAGGCCGATAACAACAGCACCTGCCTTGTGGGTGAATTCGTCCACTCTTTAGCAGCACAGCTCTGCCAGGCTCCACGACTGCAAGCATACAGAGAGTATCTACTCAGCGAGCCTCACCTCCTCGCCTGTTTATCACTGAAGGAATGCATAGCAGACCCGGACTTAGCCTTCATGAGGGGCATCATCGAACCACTTATCGCTTTAAGAAGGAACGGGAGCATTGACTCTACTAATAGCATAATTTTAGTCGACGGCTTATGTGAAGCGGAATACCACAGACCTGATCATGGATACACTATCGCCTCATTTTTAGCTAGACATGTTGCTGAAATGCCTTGCTGGCTCAAAGTTGTCGCTACAGTCAGAACCCAGTTTTTGGAACTGACTAAACAATTACCATATACAAGGCTGAGTCTCGATGACTCTGATAACGTTCACAAAGATCTTTTGGAATACTTCAACACTCGAGTTCAAGCTGCGCCGATCATCGAAACGAACATCAAATGTTCTACAGGAAAATCTGAAGGCGTCCACAATTCCGTGATGAAGTTTGCCCAATACGTCCTCCATTTGAGCCAGGGCTCGTTTTTGTTCCTAAAATTAATCTTAGATCTATTGGAGAGGAGTCATATAGTTGTGAAATCGACTAATTACAAAGTGGTGCCGATATCATTGGCCCAAATATTTCTGTTGCAATTCAATCTCAGGTTCCCAACGGTACAGTCGTTTGAGAAAGTCACCCACATTCTAAGCGTTTGTTTAGCAGCGCTGTATCCATTAACGTTGGTGGAAATATATTATTCTGTCAATTCTCTACTGGTCAACACATTCCTGCCTTGGGATGAGTTTTGTCATAGGTTTGACTCTTTGTCAGACTTCCTTGTAAAGAGAATCGACAATACGTACATGTTCTTCCATCCTTCCTTCAGGGAATGGTTAATAAGGAGAGACGATAACGAAAGTCCGAAGTTCCTTTGCGATTTAAGAGCAGGCCACTGCGGAATAGCCTTCAGACTATCAAGAGTACAAGCACCGTTAGACTCGGAAAAGTCAATGGAGTTAGGTCACCACATATTGAAAGCTCATATGTACAGGAATTTGGGACCAGCTCAGTTGGGGCTGTGTCCAAGAGATTTGCAGGCGATGTTGGTAGCAACGAGTTCGTCCAACGTTGGTGAAGCGATCGCCAATCTAAGAAACATTTATACTCCGAATGTTAAAGTATCAAGGCTAATGCTGTTAGCTGGAGGTTCTCCTAACCAAATTACGGAATGTCTTGGTAGTGCTCCATTACTATGCATGTACGCTTATCAAGGAATCTTGGCAATGGTTGGACTTTTGATAGAGTTTGGAGCTGATATGGAAATGACGAACTCGCAAGGATGTACAGCGCTTTCTTTGGCATGCCAGAGAGGGCATACGGACGTTGCAAGAAGACTTATAGCTGCAGGTAACGTAGCATCATCTATTTTTAAGTTATATTACAATATCTGGTGGTTTTATTATTCAAACCGAGTTTGAATTATTTATTAATATTTTTACTCTAAGTTTACTATTTTGTGATTTTGCTAGGATCAAAAGCCAAGTAACTTTTTTATACTATCTTGCCCTAGACAAGATCCAAAATTTCTAACATCTTATCCTTCACTAAACTGATATTATCAGCATCATTGTCATGATCGTATTGCGATGTACTTTCAGTAATGCAACTTACGATCAAATTTTTCTGTCGGGGTGGAGGAGCCATTGTTTAAGTAACTTCATAGAAGATTTATATGCATATTCTGTTTACAGGTGCATCCTTAAGCCACACAGATACTGCCGAACAAACGCCACTAGTACACGCAGCTAAGAATGGACATAGAGACACCGTAATCTATCTGCTAGGTTGCCAAACTGGTAGAGACGACAGGAACTCTTTAGATATAGATGATGGAAGTATCGAACAGTTGGTCCCAGGGTCAAGGCATGCGTTGATCGCTGCAGCTCAAAATGGACACTTGGATATCGTTGAGTATCTTTTGGATACGGCTGAATTGATAGTAAGTATAAATTATTGTTGTAGTGTTTAACATTCGTTAATATATCCTTTGATTTGCGACGAAATAAAATTATAGAAGGAAATATCAGCATTGAATAAATACCAACTCCTAAAATATCATCCCGGAGTCTTTAGCCGAAAAAGCGAATAGCAATTACGTGATAAAATGAGTTTTAAAATAAAACATAGAATTGATTGGACATAAAGAATTACTTAACAATATAAATATACTTTTTGACCATGTAATTATTACTTTGTCGTGGGTTCGTTCAGAAACATGAAATTCACACACAAACACCTAAACGCAAATAATTTTTGTGGGTCACACAAAGTTTTGTCCCGTGCGAGGATCCAAACCCTGACTCCTCGATCCAGTAAGCGGTCTACGCCCTAAACTTAAAGACCAAGCTGTCTTTATTAGATACTTTCTTAAATCATTCAACATATTCTAACCCATCGCTTCTTTTTCAGCCTGATGGCATATGCCCAGTAACTGGCGAGACAGCACTTACAGCAGCCTGTTCTTCTGGAAACGCTGCCATTTCTGACGCCCTCTTAATTCGAGGAGCCACTCCATACTCCTTGAACGCTCGACAAATGTCGCCTCTAGCTTTAGCAGCGAAGAACGGAAGAACTGCGTTGGTGTTGAGGTTATTGGACTCTGGTGCAGATGTGATGGGTTCCGGTGGAAAGATACCGCTGATTTTAGCAGCAGCTGAGGGTCATGCGGATGTTGTTGAAATATTATTGGATCATGGTGAGACTTTGTTCTTTTCATGATATTTTTTTTTATTATTCTAATGTGTTTGCTAACCTGTTTTACTATCTCACATCTGTACAAAGGCCTCCCCTTTATATGGATACTATTTTTGATCCATTGCTTTTTTAAGTTTTCGAAATCGTCACGTATTCTAATTAGAAATATTTTTAAGTGTTGCAAGTGTTTCTCTTTATGTATCTTGAAGTGACATTAACCTCTGTCACGGCAATTATACGCGATTTTGCGTGTCTCCGCAACCTATGATTTAATTAACAAGAAAGTAAAAATACATGTAGCATAATATACTCTTGATTTATCCAGCTAAAATTCTTTCCACTTGTTCCCTTACTCCCTTACCTCTTCTCGTAGAAGTACTAACTAATATGAATGTACATCCCCGGATGTTATAGAGACATAAGTGCCAAACTGGCGATAACTTAAATACTTTATGAACCTCTGATTCGAATGTTATTCTCTGTAACTAGGGGCTGATCCAGACGCAGTAGACGCTGATGGTGTTTCGCCTCTGGGCTGGGCGTGTCTGCGCTCCAGGATACCTACTATGGTTGTACTCCTCGACAAAGGCGCTACTCTCGGTAAGTACCTACCTAAAGTCATTTTCAAATATCTATCTATTTATACCTATATCATCACGCCCGATCCCTTGCGGGTAGGCAGAGAGTACAGAGTTCGGCCCGCTAAATATTTTTTCACTTACACACCTCGATTACAGTTTTGTTTTCACAGCTGCAACAGAACTTGCAGTGATAAAAAAAACAAACTAGGAAGTTAGAAACTGTAATGAGTTAGATAAATTGGTTTGGGCTCCTCCTGATAATGGTTTAAGGTTAAAAAAGTTATTTAGGTACATTTTTAATATAAGACTAGTTTGGAAATGATGACTGCAAGTTATCATCTTATTCTTAAAAAGTAATTGACATAAATTCCAAATATTGGGGAACTTAAATGTGTTTTGAATAGTAATGTTTTATAATTTTTAAATCTATGTAGGTATCTATATCACTATGTAACCACGCTAGATCCCTTGTGGGGCAAAAAGTACAGAGTTGCAACAGATACTAGTTTATTCTTCATGATTGTTGAAATAATATAAAAACTCTTAGAGAATTGAAAAAAGTAGTCAGTCGCCTTGAAGAAAATGTCTAATCTAATAATTTGCTTTCCAGATCAACCCGACGGTAGTGGAAGAACTCCGCTAGGTTTAGCATGCGGTGGCCCAGCAGAGCTGGTGGATATACTGCTGGAAAGAGGAGCTTCTCTGGAGAGAGTCGACCACAGCGGTCTGAGGCCTTTGGACAGGGCTATTGGTCAGCGGAATGTTCCCGTAAGTTCAACAATATTGTAACTGCTAGATATCCTTAAAAATAGTTTTAAACGATCTACAACTTCATCGATGAGATACATATTATATTTAAGACAATCCGTCTCTTCCCTTTCTTGCTATGTCTGATGTACGGAACTTCATTTTTACAACAAAATGCCGCGTGTGTACATTAATTTAAGCTCG
The DNA here is from genome assembly GCA_905147815.2 of Phalera bucephala. Lineage (NCBI taxonomy): Eukaryota > Metazoa > Arthropoda > Insecta > Lepidoptera > Notodontidae > Phalera > Phalera bucephala. The sequence goes on from LR990618.1 coordinate 30,326,980, forward strand.
CTGGCTTATTTCTAGTATGTTTGTAGATCTTGATCTGTTTTACTTCAGCTAAATTAGATTTTATGAAGTTAGTAGTAAGGGAGCTTGCACTTGGGAGCCGGCACTTAAGCCAAAAGGCGCAGCTGGCCATACATAACGGAGTGCTTGTCCCAACGCTGTTATATGGCAGTGAGAGTTGGGTATGTAAGAAGGAGAACGAAAGCAGGATAAATGCGGTCGAAATGCGATCTCTGCGGAAGATGTGCGGAGTCACGCTGACCGACCGTATTCGCAACAGCTTAGTAAGAAAGCGAGTAGGTATGAAAGATAGTATCGGTGTAAAGATGAGAAAGGGTATGCTCCGTTGGTTCGGGCATATAGAAAGAATGCCAGAAGAAAGAATGACAAAACAGATATACAATGCGAAAGTGGAAGGATGTAGGTGCCGGGGAAGACCTAGACTATCTTACCATGACCAAATAGACCGTGTCTTAGCTGAAGGGCAAGTCAAGAGTCTCCGTAACCGGCGAGTGTGTATGAGACGAACTATGAGAGTGGAGGAAGCCAGAGAGGTATGTAAGGAAAGAACCTTTTGGAACTCTGTACTCTCTGCCTACCCCGCGAGGGAGCTGGCGTGATGATGTAGATAGATAGTAGTAATATCTATCTACCTATATGAATTCATAATTATTATTCTCAGGTCGTCAATTGTTTCCTGAGAAAAGGAGCCAAGCTCGGTCCAACCACGTGGGTTATGGCTTCAGGCAAACCAGAATTCATGTAAGTTTATTATTTCAAATAAATACAATCGTAAAACTACTTTTGTGGGTCCTGAAAGGTCAACAGTAAGTATTAAAAAACTAAGCTAAAGTCGAGCACAGCTTGGTGTAGTGGTAAGAGCATAGGCCGCTCCGCTCACTGAATTAAAGAATGGTGGATTTAACACTCACACGGGAACTCACAAATATTTGTTTCAGTGTAAGTGTTTGTGAACGCACATACAACTCAGAGATAATAATAATTCCTAGTGCAAGGTTACGTTTTAAACAAAAAAGACTGAAAAGTGTTTTTATTACACGGCATAACGAAATAAACAACACCAGATACCGGCCAAACCAATACCAATCTAAATACATATCTAGCACCAGACAAACTAACCAATCTAATTCCCAACAATAACCCACAGGCTTATACTGCTAAACAAGTTGTTAGAAGACGGAAACATGCTGTACCGCAAGAACCGGCCATCAGAAGCCGCCCACCGCTACCAGTACGCGCTGAAGAAGATCAACCCGCTGATCAGTGACGAAGGCCTCTCCACTCCCACTACTCAGCCAGTGCCACACGAACACGTATCCGCCTTCGTGCAACTGAAGACGAATCTGCTGTTGAACCTATCGAGATGTAAAAGAAAGTTGAATGTAAGTGATTTTGTTACAATTTTGGAGTGTTACAAAGATCTTCTTTATGGATATATGTTTTTACTTGACCATAGTACTCACTTTCCTGACAATTATTGACTAAGGGCGTTACATACGGTAGCAAAATAGTTTTACTTCAACAGTATACAGTTATAATTTTAACACTGCGAAATACCTGTTTTGGTTTGATGCTCGCACGTCACTTGGGGCCCTCATTGAAAATCGGCGCTGTAGCTCGGTTGCAAACGTGACGTGCTTTTAGGCCCATTTTGATGACGACATGTGTCCATATTTATTTAATTTAGAATTTAATACTATTTATTGTTGTTGCTTTGTTTTTGGACTATGTGGTTAATCAAAATAAATAAGTTTTCTTTCTTCTTCTTTCTTTCATTTCCATCAGTTTAGAGTAGTTAATATTTACTGCATGCAACATGAGCGAGCACGGGTGACATCCACAATTGTGCACAATGCACAAGATTCATCGATCATACATCACAATCACGTTGATGTTTAATTGTAACTTTAAAAAGCAAATTTAACTGGTGCTATTGGACTAAACTGAACTAGTTTCTTAACATACATTTTCATTGTTCTTCCCACCAGGAACCATCAGAGGCATTGGACTTAGCAGCTCGTGCGTCGGTTCTACGTCCAAACGCGTTTGAATGCGCGTACGCTATGGCACGAGCTATCCTCGCTCTTAACAAGCCATCAGAAGCCCTCCCTCATGCCCGAAGAGCCTTACTCCTTGCACCTTCAACAGATCTCTCCGCTGTGAGGACATTAAAAGCGCTACAACAAGAGATTCTCACAAGGATTAATACTGGGTCCCATAGTTTAAATGGTGATACAAGATCATTGAGAAATTTTGACACAATCAGCTTAAATATGCCTTAGTGTGATAATTATGGTAATATAAAGGTAGAAATTTATGTATTTCAGAATATTTATGATCCCATTAAATATGTATACAGTTGCAGAATGCCTGCTGAAGTAAAAGAAACTTCAGTCGGAGTAACCCATCGATTTAAATAAGATTGATAATGGTACAAAGCTTTGAAAAAGTAAAAAAAGCGTAGTAAATTGCTGCTTAACAACTGCTTTTCACGGTTGTTCCTTAAATAAAGCAAGCGATATATTGTATGTTCTTTGAATTGCAAAGTTCTACAATTCTCACTTCTCACTATTAGGACATTGCAAGATTTTTAGAGGTTATCTAGGTCTCAAGTTGTTGCCACAATTTAATTCCTAAAATTTTAATTCATGTAATTGTCGTATTTTCTGAATTTTCGGTGTATTTATTGCTATGTATTGCTTAGTTGCTAATATACATTGCAGATTTCAAAGAAAAAAATGTAAAATATATCGAATCTTAGAGAATCCCTAATGCCGTTTTTCTAGTGCTTAAGCACTTAATGGTAAAGCTCTCATACCCATATGTTGATATTTTTCAGTATATTCAACCGTAATTCTTGCGTAGAGTTATCGTGTTTGTAAATAAATAATTATATCAATGGAGACGAACGAACGAACATGAATATATAAAAATAGATTTAAAACTACAGTTTATCTGTATAAAAGGACTTTTCTGTGTAGTTCTTTTTACAATATTGTTGTGTAAACATTTGTTTGTACAAATGTGTATACATTTAATGAGTGTGTATTTTTAATGTAGTTACTTCTTTTAAGTATTTCGACACATTTTTGCCAATCGGAACCTTAAATTATTTTTTGATGAAAGTCGGAAATAGTTTGCAATTAATAAATTGTCGAATAAAATTAACTATTGAACCATGACTAAAAACTTTTTCGCTACTGAAAGCATAAAATGCCAATAAGGATATAATTTCATGAAAAATCTTTCTGGGATCTGGAAAAAAATCATGTGTCATTGTAATACATCGCATCATGCGCATCATAAATATTCTTTAAAAATCTTTTAGTATATTTTTTTAAGCTTTTGTCATTTAATTTTTTCGCAAAATATGATTACAATATCCTTACGAAATTGAAGAATACGGCTTATTAATTCATAAGTATTAAATGTTTATTCTATGATTTAATGACATAACATTATGTAAATATGTAATCCTACTATTTTATAGGTGTTTTGACAATGTACAGTGTCTCACTAAATATATATATATATATATATATATATATATATATATATATATATATATATATATATATATATATATATATATATTAGCTTAGCCTCGAATATAATCTTTTCTTTATAATATAGTCGCTTGCCATTTTGTCAGTGCTTTAATTTTTTTTCTTTGTTATGTGAAAATCATTCGGTGCCTTGAATTTGGAAAACAAAAACTTTTGCTACTTTTTTCGTTATTTTTAAATATTTTTTGAGTTAAACTCATGTGCCCATTTTCTTGCTTTTTTGTAATTTATTTAAAAAATATATTAGTGTTTAGAGTGAGTTCAAAATATTATGTGAAAATAATTAGATATGATGAGTTTTTGCAATGATATTGTTTGTTTGTTTGTTTTGGGATGTATCTATATAAACGAGTGATGTACGTTATAATTTTTAGTTAAAAATATTTTATTTATTTCGAATCATTAAATAATAGCCGTAAATCGATATGAACTTGTTAAAAATCATAAACTTTACACATTTTCAAATACAGTTCATAACTGTTCGGTCTTATAGAAAATGTTTTAAAATTATTAAGCAAAATTATTATTTATTATAAAAACCTAGATAATGTTTTGGAGAAAAAAATATATAAAATGTAAAAAAAAATAAAACAGCAGGCCAAATTATTATTTTTATTAAGACTGAAGATAAAATTGGCGGAAATTACACTTGAAATAATTAACTATAACTATAGTGTGGTAAGGATTATTTTTAAGTACAATAGTTACTCAGGCAGTACATACATATTGTAATTGTCATAATTAAATTTTTCATATTGCTTCATTGCTGTTTTTTTTTCAATATCCACCGTGCCGCCATTTTATGCTTGAATTTTTTAAACCCTAGTTACGTAAAACCCACTTCTGTAAAATTAAGCAGGAAAGTACGTTAACTGGGCAATGAAATGATGTAAAATGTCGAAATCCGCTGGGATTTCGACATTTTACATCATCATTTTACATCAACTATAATACTGCTCCTTATTGACCGTATTTAGGTAAAAACAGTTTAGGGTTGAGACACATTCGAGCACTTAGTCATAATCATAAGGAGTACTTTAGCTTAATATGGGTACTTTAGCTGTAAAGTAGTCTCAACCCTAAACTATTTTTACCTAAACACGGTCAATAAGGAGCAGTATTATAGTTATCTTATTTGCTTTGAAAAAAGTAAGTGGATATACGCATTTCATAGCTCTGTATCTTTCTTACGGAAAATTACAAAAATATTGCTCACAAGATGGTGATAGCCCCCTGCTATTAGTAATTCTATACCATTAAGCAATTGCAAGAAAAATAAAAAATAACATGGCTGGTCTAAGTAGGTGTTGTCTGAAGTTATCATAAAATTGAGTACTACTTCATTGATAAAAAAGCGGAATAAAGCTTCTTTATAAGAATGTACTCACGTACATTTTAATATTTTTAAGGCTTCATAATTTCTATACTAGTATTTTTACCGTTATTAACAAAAGTGACCGTAGTAATTTTATGCGCAGAACCCGCGGGAGAATTCACTAGAGGCACGGTGGGATTGGTAGAAACTGGAGCTTCGGTAGAATTATGAGACATGGCTATTTGAGTATGTAACCAGAACGGGTTTGCTCTGAACACACCATCATTATAAGGCCCCTGAACATTATTTTTAGGCGTTCTAAGATAAACAGGTAATATTACTAAAGTTTTATTCCATTCAGGCATTTTTGTGGTCGGTGGTTTCAACGTCACAGTTTTGACTTTTGGTGCAGCCCTACTGTTTAATACACCATAATTAACCGATGAGGGTTTCTTTACCAATTTTGGCCTTCTGATCCGTATAACCCGACTAGATTCGGTAGTAACAAGAGTTTCAGGCATGAACACGTTCTGGAAATGCTTCATAATTTCGTCGTGTTTCTGTCTTGTTATGTTTTGGTTTACTGGTGATGTACTGGTTAGCTCAGTGAAGAATTTTTTGCACTGCGGCGTGTTCTTAACTTTGGCGATGGGGCATGTCTGTAGAATAGAAATATTAACAAATTTAATAATAAATCAGCATACTGTCCCACTGCTACAAGGGCCTTCTCTCATAAATCGAGGTGAGAGAGAATTGGTCACAATCCACCCCGCAGACAAAGTGCGGATTAGTCGGAGCAGAGTTGTGGCCACCTGCTGGTGAAACTTATCAAGCTGCAACAAGGCTTCCAACTTAACTATTATAATATTAGGTAATAACCTGCGCTAACGTGCCTTTCGAAGTACTTAGATACTCGAAAATGGTAATACCATAAACACCGAACGCAAAGCGAAACGCCCATCAACTACGCGAACAATAATTACAATAACACGAGCGAACTCTTACGAGGCAGAGTTCAATGTTCCAACAGCTTCTTTCCTTACAGGACTCTCTTACTTCCTCCTGGGTGGAGGAAGTTCGTTTCATACACCCTCGCCGGCTTTTGAGGCTAATCTGTTGGCTAACAGTAGCCAACTTCATTATTTAATAGAATTATTTAATAAATAGATCGATAAAATAGTTTACTAAAAACATGTGCTCAAATGGCACCACTTTATATCTTTGAAAATTGATTAACTACCGACATAAAATTTATAAATAAGCGGCGTGGCGCTATCCCGGCTCATTCCTTGTTGAGTTGTCGAACGCAAGGCATCGTTGTTCATGTGTAATAAGATTGTTATTTAGTGGTGTTCGAAGATGGATAGAAGATGCGGGTAAGATATGTTTTGATAGAGTAGATATAAAACCGCGTGCCGCGTGGTTCCCGGCTTAGAATAGGACCAACCCATCTCATCCCATCGGGTGTCGTACAAGGCGACTAAGGGAAAACTAGGGAATGGGCAGCAGCGTTTCCTTAGCACTTCGACGACCAATAACTGCGCTCGCCAACCCGCCTGCCAAGCGTGACGAGTATGGCAAACACCCCCAATTATGGACGAATGTAAGAAAACCAGGCCCCTAGTCCCCGGCGGTCCTGTTCGTCCTGGCCACGGTAGCAGCCATGGTAACGACAGGACAAGGGGTGCTAAGAATCTCCGGCAGAGATTCGGCTACCACCAACACCGAAATTTGGCCCTGGTGACATACAACGCACGCACGTTAAGGACAGATGAGAAGCTTGTTGAGCTGGAAGAAGAGATAAACAAGTTGCGGTGGAATATTGTTGGTTTATCGGAGGTCCGAAGAAAGGGCGAGGACACGATAACCTTAAAATCCGGCAACTTGTTTTACTACCGGGAGGGCGAACAGCAGTCCCAAGGTGGTGTCGGATTTATCGTCCACAAGTCACTCATAGACAACGTTGTGTCCATCACTAGTGTGTCGAGCAGGGTAGCGTACCTGATACTCAGAATATCCAAAAGATATTCGCTGAAGGTCATACAGGTCTACGCACCGACCTCGGCATACTCAGATGATGACGTCGAAGTAATGTATGAGGACATTAGTAGAGCCATACATACTTCCAAAGCACACTTTACAGTGGTTATGGGTGACTTCAATGCGCGGCTGGGCAAACGGGGCGATGATGAATTGAGAGTGGGGCAATTTGGATATGGGCAACGCAACCCCAGGGGTCAGAGGCTGGCCGAATATCTGGAGAAGGAGGGACTCTTTATGATGAACTCTTTCTTCCGGAAGCCGCCTCATAGGAAATGGACCTGGATGAGCCCTGATGGTTCCACAAAAAATGAGATAGACTTCATCATGAGCACCAAGCGACAAATATTTAATGATGTCTCCGTGATTCACAGGGTAAAAACCGGCAGTGATCACCGAATGGTCAGAGGCACATTAAATATTAATGTCAAAATGGAAAGATCGCGTCTGATGAAGTCCGACCTTCTAATGCACATATCCAAAACCCCGAGAACTTTCAACTCGAATTGTCAAACCGCTTCGAATTGCTAGACAGCAGCGCATCAGTGGACGAAATCAACAATAGGTTGGTAGAGACTGTCCATACGGTCGGGTCCAAGCATTTTAAGCCCCACCGTAAAAATAGACCTCAAAAGCTATCTGACTACACCCGAAACCTTATGGCTGAGCGACGTACAATGACACTCCAAACCTCCGATGATGCTAAGTCCTATAGGCAGCTCAGTGGACAGATATTGAAGTCCTTGCGACACGATTTACGGTCCTTCAATACAAGACGTATTGAGGAGACCATAGAGCAGAACAAGGGCTCCAAAGTGTTTGCAAGAGACGCGTCTATTGGGCAAAGCCAGTTGACGAAGCTGAAGACGGAGGACGGAAACGTAACGTCGAATAGGTCAGAGGTGCTCAGGGAGATAGAGAGGTTCTATGGGCAGTTGTATACCTCAGTAGCTGAACCTGTTGTTGACTTGGTAAAAGACCCAAGAGCCAAGCTAACCCGACACTACACTGAAGATATCCCGGACATCAGCCTGTACGAGATTAGGATGGCTCTCAAACACCTTAAAAACAACAAAGCGCCGGGTGAAGACGGAATTACCGCAGAGCTTCTGAAAGCGGGCGGATCGCCGGTACTTAAAGTCCTTCAGAGGCTGTTTAATTCCGTCTTGCTCGAAGGAAAAACGCCGGAAGCGTGGAACAGGGGTGTGGTGGTACTCTTTTTCAAGAAAGGTGATAACACTTTACTGAAGAATTATAGGCCCATCACACTGCTGAGCCATGTTTATAAGTTGTTTTCGAGAGTCATCACGAATCGTCTCGAACGCAGGCTGGATGACTTCCAGCCTCCCGAACAAGCCGGTTTCCGGAAAGGCTTTAGTACCATAGACCACATACATACGCTGCGGCAGATTATACAGAAGACCGAGGAGTATAATCGGCCACTATGCTTGGCGTTTGTGGACTATGAGAAAGCCTTCGATTCGATCGAGACTTGGGCGGTTCTTAGATCTCTCCAGCGATGCCGCATTGACTATCGGTACATTGAAGTGTTGAAGTGCTTGTATAATAACGCCACCATGTCAGTCCGAGTACAGGGGCATTGCACGAAGGCGATCCCCATAAAAAGAGGAGTAAGGCAGGGAGACGTCATTTCTCCGAAACTGTTTACGGCCACCTTAGAGGACGCCTTCAAGCTCTTGGAATGGCAAGGACTTGGCATCAACATCAATGGCGAATACATCACTCACCTTCGATTTGCCGACGACATTGTGGTCGTGGCGGAGTCGCTGGAAGATCTAGGACGAATGCTCGGTGACCTCAACAGAGTATCTCAACAAGTGGGTCTTAAAATGAACATGGACAAAACGAAAATAATGTGTAACGTCCATGTCGTACCCACCGCACTCACCGTTGGGAACTCTACTCTTGAAGTTGTCGACGAATACATTTACCTGGGACAGGTAGTCCGGTTAGGTAGGTCCAACTTTGAGAGAGAGGTCAATCGACGAATCCAACTCGGCTGGGCAGCGTTCGGGAAACTGCGCAACATCTTCTCATCCAAAATACCTCAGTGCCTTAAGACTAAAGTTTTTAGTCAATGTGTGTTACCAGTGATGATATATGGATCAGAGACGTGGTCTCTTACAATGGGTCTCATAAAAAAGCTCAGAGTTGCTCAGCGAGCTATGGAGAGAGCTATGCTCGGCGTTTCTCTACGCGATCGAATCAGGAATGAGGAGATTCGTAGAAGAACGAAGGTCACCGACATAGCCGTTAAGATTAGCAAGCTGAAGTGGCAATGGGCGGGCCACATAGCGCGTAGATCGGACGGGCGTTGGGGCAGAAAGATTCTAGAGTGGAGACCACGTATTGGCAAGCGCAGCGTGGGACGACCGCCTGCCAGATGGACCGACGATCTTGTGAAAATCGCAGGAAGTCGTTGGATGCAGGTGGCATCGGACCGGTTACGCTGGAAAGCGATTGGGGAGGCCTATGTTCAGCAGTGGACAAGTATAGGCTGAGATGATGATGATGATGATGATGAGATATAAAACAACAAATATGGCTTTTGTTGTTTTTGCGGATCTGGACACATAATCCGTAGCCCGTATACACCGATCCGGCACATCCAGAAAAAGAAAGCGAAAACAAGAAATGAAAATCTGCACTTACCATCAACATAGCATCCATAACATTTAACAGCTTTTTCGACGAACTGCAATGGTTTCTGTACATTGGTATGTTGTTGAATGCGCTCAAATGCACCTCAGTCAGTCCAGACCACTCAGGATGGTTCTGTGTAAACCGACGGATCCTGTCCTTCATTTGGAAATAATCCATAAAACTGTACTTGTTCAATACACCCATCTTGCTCATGAGACATTTGGTTGATGGTGTCGAGTCTTTGCACTGAAAGAGAAACATATATATGTCATTGCTTCGTTTTTACTCTGTGGGTTTTTTGGTGCACTCTAAAAACGCTAAGAACAAAAAGTCTTAAGTGCTTCTAACAAGGCTCAACACGAGGGGGTTACATTGTATAATTCACATGTTCCGACTCCATCATCAGATCAGCTCCATGGTACCATATCATTGCATTGTCATCGGCTTTATGCCATGCCAAATTTCAGCTCAATCGAATGAAAACCCGCAAGTGCTTGAAAAATGGATCACAATATGAACCGGAAAGACAGACGTGTCTGTCTGTACGGACCAAGTACGTACATTGCAAGTAAAATAAAAGCTTGTAAAAATAAAACTGTTCTGCTTCAGCTGCCTACGACGGTTACCCAGTGATATAAGCTGTTGCCCCGGTTTGGCGAATTACGAGGGTTCAATTCCCACTCGAAGCGAAAATTTTTGTATTAAGAATCACTTACCTATCATCCGTTTTATGCTTTGCGAACTTATTTTATTTTATTTTTAAAATAAGGGACTAAAAACAGTTACATGTTCTGTGTTACTTAAAAAATAACGGGTAGATTGATATTGGATAAACATATAACCCACGGCTTTGTCCACGGAGTAAACTAAAATGCTGTTAAAAAGAATAATCATGTGCGCTGGCCGACCAGTATGTATTAGCATGAAAAAAAAAATCAACAACTAGAGATTGCCTCTTCTAGACGAGCTAAGTTTATTATTGATCATCTTTTTAAATTGATACCCCGAGTGGGCAAAGATGTCAACATCAGGAAAGTGCGTGTTATATGTTTCCAAGAGCCGACGTAGCGGGACCCGCACACCAGCATTAGTTCTGCACCTAGGTGTATAAAACAAACAGGGTGCAGGAACCCCACGCACCATCGCAGTTCTAGGTACAACATAACATATGTCATTCGTGAGGTCATTACAGTCGAACTTATTATTACATAAGCCAAAGAGCATCATGCTCATAAGCAAAATACGCCTAGACTCCAAGCTAAACGAATCATAACGCATTAATAGTTGAGAATAGGGGATCCTAGTGAGAAAACATTTATAGTGCATGAAACGCAGAAACTTTTTTTGCACCATTTCGAGCCTGTGAATATATTTGTGATAAAAGGGACTCCAAATTGGTACTGCAAATTCCATCTGAGAACGGATTAAACCCTCACTCCGCTTAAACCTTTTTTATATTCTGATTTTTAATCGGTCTGAATTCAATCTCAAATAATTTCTGTTGTATAAATAAACACTTTCAAATTGTAATTTTTTTTTTATTTAATCTAACTACTAATGTACCACCAGATCAGAACACTCCTCTGAAAAGGCCGGCCTCCACTGAGAAGATTCGGCGAGAAACTCAATGGGCTTGTCTTTTTTATTTAATTCTGTCTCCCTTCTTTCTATTTTCTCAATCATATTATATAGTTAGAATGTTTAGGTTACAATTAATAGTTGACTTCATTAGCAGTTCACAATATCGCTCCAATGTGTAGCCTTAAGACCGAGATGTGAGACTAATAATGTTATTTAACTTTAAGTTTTAATTGTAAATGCTCTTGTATTGGCGTATGCAATATTTTTTTTTGACTAGACTTCTTAAGATTAAGTTTGTATAGGATTCCGGAAAGACAAATCCTCACAAGCAGCACCCGTTCACGAGTATGACTACTGGAACAGCCATCATTTAAAAAAATAAAATATAATGAATATACTTTTCATACAGGTAACCTTTAACCTTACCGTGTACTTCGAAGAAGACCATGCGTATTTCCTTGGTTTTGGAGCTTCAACTACGACATGTTCTGCACGGCTTAAAGAGTCCAGACCACAGCCAGACAAATACTCAGAGTTCACTAATTGTGGCAATAGACATATTTCACGTCGATTTTTCTGAAAATAACAAAATATTCATTAAACATTTCCCGTATTGGTTAAGACCGAGTATTAGTCACGGTATTATTCTCACGGAGTTTGAGTCTTGCCGAGTGTTAATCTTACCGAAAATGAAATCTTGTCAAGTATTATTCTTGCCAAATCGTTCTGCTTGCTTTTTGCGTTTTGCTTCTAATTATATGAGTAAACATGGCGTTTGTTTTAACCTATATAATTACTAATATGGGGCTAGTTTTCCTTTTTAAATAAATATAAACAAAACTTACCGGTCTGTATTTGCAAGAACTTATTTGACAGCCCGTCTTAGCTTTGTTATGCCTGAAACCAAAATCAATATCTTTTTTTATTCATGTAGGACAAAAGGTACCTTGAAAATTAGATACTTTATTCAACTTTTCCCATAATTTGACCTGAGATACAGTGTGTATGTGATTTAATACTACAATTAATAAATTATTCTGATTCTGGAAATTATCTTCTCAAAGGAAAGAAGCATTTTACTCACCTACAATCATCAGATTTTTTCGCGAAGGGGCAGTTCTGTAAATATAGAAAAAACAGGTACAACTTTCATACATTATTATCACGACTATATGCCTAAAGATGTACGTAGACTTTTGAGATAAAGAATGAAAATTCGAAACACAAAGAAAAACTTATCGCCATGAGAAGCCATAAGTTGCTTTTATTTTATTATTTCGAGTTTAATACCTTTTCTATATTATATAAAATGTGCCATGCCTTAATATGAAACACTGTATGCTAAAAACTCTAGATAAACAAAAAAAAAATGTTTTATCAATTCTTTCTATAAGATAGCAGTGATAGCCTAGTGGTTAGACCGTTGTTAGACTACAAAGTCAGAGGTCCCGTTACAAACCCAGGCACGTACCACTGTCTTCTGGAAAGCATGTCCGTATTAAAAATTAGCTATGATTGCTTTAACGGTGAAGGAAATATAGTGAGGAAACCTGCATGCCTAAGATTTTCTCGAAGGTGTGTGAAGTTCGCCAACCCGCACTGGGCTAGCGTGGTAGACTATGCCCTAAACCCTCTCATTCTGAGAGGAGGTATGTGCCCAACGGTGGGACAGTTTCCTAACTATTATTATTTATCTTTTTCCGATATAATTCTCAGAATTCCCCAACTTAAATGGCAGTTGGCGAGGCACTTTGCTCGTAGAACAGACTGCTGTTGGGGCAGAAAGGTTCTCCGGTGGCAAACTTGTACTGAAAGACGTGGACTTTGTGCGTGTGTATGTGTGTGTGTGTGTGTGGGCAAATGATTTACGCTGTTGCCCTCGGGGCCTTTACAGCTACACCGGACAAGGGAAAGGCGTGGAGTTGGAAGGCCATCCTCAAGGTGGAACGATGACCTGTTGAAGGTGATAAGTGAAATGACGAGGCGATTTTGGGGAGGTCTGTGTCATGCAGTGGACTTCTTTTGGCTGATGGTGATGATTCTTTCTCATCAATCAATCATTTTTTTCTGTATAAAACCTTGGGGAGCTTATTTACTGATAGAATTTTGACACAATATAATCACTGTTTTGACATAATTACGGACGATTTAGCGCAGTGGTTAAGAGCTTGAGCTGCTCCGTCCACTGTGTCGAATAGTCGCGGGTTCGATTCTCGCACGGGACAAATCTTTGTGTGATCCGCAATTATTTGTTCCGGTCTGGGTATTTGTTTGTGAATTTTCATGTTTGTAAACGCACCCACGACACAGGAATAAATCCTAGTGTGGGGCTACGTTTTTAAAAATAAAAAAAAAGAAATTACAGTGATACAAGAATCTTGTGGCCCGAGGCCAAAATCGGAACTAATGCTGTCATCAAGTGAATTGTCTATGTATCTATCTATATCATCACGCCAGATCCCTTGCGCGGTAGGCACAGAGTAAAGAGTTCCAACAGGCTCTTTCCTTACATACCTCTCTGGCTTCCTCTACTCTCATAGTTCGTCTCATACAACCTCGCCGGTTACGGACTCCTGACTTGTCCTTCAGATAAGACCTGGTCTATTTGGTCATGGCAAGATAGTCTAGGTCTTCCCCGGTACCTACATCCTTCCACTTTCGCATTGTATATCAGTTTTGTCATTCTTTCTTCGGACATTCTTTCTATATGCCCGAACCAACGGAGCATACCCTTTCTCATCTTTACACCGATACTTTCTTTCATACCTATTTGCTTTCTTACTACGCTGTTGCGGATACGGTCGGTCAGCTTCACTCCGCACATCTTCCGCAGAGCTCGCATTTCCACCGCATTTATCCTACTTTACTTCTTCTTCTTACATACCATGCTCTCGCTGCCATATAACAGCATTGGGACAGGCATTCCATTATGTATGGCCAGCTGCGCCTTTCGGCTTAAGTGCCGGCTCCCAAGTAGATTTCCCATCGCGCCATTCACTCTGTTCCCTGAACTCTCTTCTCTCTATGTCAGCGGTGGATTTTCCATCCTTACTGAATGCGCATCCAAGATATACAAACTCATTCATTTGCTCCAGCACATCGTTCCTAACCACAATCCTTGCATTCGTTCTGGTTTCTTCCCGTTCAAAAACCATAATTTTGGTTTTCTTCACATTCAAATGTAAGCCATTTTTCATGCAGTCGTCTTTCATAACTGTGACTAGTGATTGCAGATCAGTGGCTGTTGGCGCTATCAAAACCGCGTCATCTGCATATAGTAGATGATTTACCACTAGATCACTCATTTGTACACGTTCATTCATCGCTTTCAGTCTTTGAAGACTTTTATCCAAATATATTATAAACAGTCTAGCGAACAACACGCAGCCCTGCCTGACGCCGATATCAACGTCAATCAAACCATTCACAACCAGTGAAATATCACTTCATGAGAGTCGCAGAGTTGCCGTTTACTATGAAATTTGCCTGAGTTCTCTTTTTAATTAATAACCTTGCGGAGGCACCTGTTGAAATATCTCCTTAAAAGTAGGAACATTTGACTAAATGTAAACCTTAATTACACACCATCGCCCCCTGTCAATATCATCCATGAGCCAAAAGATCCTTGTCGCAATATATTAGAATTTTGACATATATGGAAAATGACAGACAATAATTACCTCAGTCAAAACATCGAAAGTGCAAGAGAGAATCTTGTTAATCTCACACTCATCATCGTACTCCGATAGCCTCGGCTTGCCGAAGCACTTGGTGACGACCCTCGCCTTAGCGTGCGTCCATGATGGGTGAGCGTCAGTGTAATTATCCAGCATTTTCAGATAAGCTTCTCTGTCAACTACACCGGCGTCTGATACAATGTTCAGCTTTCTGAAGACGCAGTTTTCTTTTTCACACTGAAAGACGAATAAACCATTTTTTATTGTGTCAAACTCAACAGACGGGGAGTTTTGGCGGGAAATCGAACAGTGATGTCGTTTGTTTTAATTTCTAAAACTTGTGTTATTTTGAATTATAATGTGTAATGTTGGTGGAATATTAACCATTATGTATTCTTATATGTGCACGAGTGAAGGTAATTGTAACAAAGTGATAAAACGTGCTTTTTCGATTTCCCTCAAAACGGCCGTCGCAATTGGTATGTAAAGTATCCATCGCTTTACTATCCAGGGTGGGGCACTTCATCAATTTCATAATCATCCTTGTCATCAAGTTCATCGGGGAGTTGAATTAATTTTGAAATGAATATTCGTAATACTTGACATTGGCAAAATACGCGTCGTCGTGATGCCATAAACATAAAAAAAAAAACTCAACAGACTATCAAACATTTTAAGTGATCTTAAAAGATGATAATTTTGATCTTTTAATATTATTGACAAACTGTTGATTTTGACTGAGAAGCGGGTTAGTTTGATCTTGTATTAAAATTCCAAATACAAGATAAAACTTACCCTTTAACTAGACTCAGACGTATACAAATCCGCTCTTTAGGTCCTTGTATCTGAGATCAGGGCTCCGAATATGGTTTCTGGGTCTTGTCGCTCGGTCTGGTTTCTAGATCTGGACTATAGGACTAGTCTCTGGATCTGGCTGGTAAATGATTCTGGTCTCAAGGTCTAACTGGTCTAGTCTATTCACGAAAAGCCTGATCTCTGGGTTTAGATCTGGTTTAGGGTTTAATCTAGCTATGGATCTAGGTCTGGTGGGTGACGTGACTAATATTTACATTATCCACTGCAAGTATCGGCGTATCATGTGGTTCAAAGGAACCAGAAACTAAACACTTTGATGGACTGTTAAAGATATACTCACAGATTCCGGTACTAACACCAAATCTTTAATCACTTCAGCTCTCTGAGTGGTGGTCGTTGTCGGAGTTTCAGTGGTGAATGTAGCAGTTCCGTTCTTGATGACCAGTCTATCCTCCCCTTCCCAGCTGAGCTGGAAACCGCATTCTGAACGCCAGGCAGGTTCCACGAATTCCTTCAGGTCACAGCAATCAAGAGGGTCGGTCGAATCCTGGAAAAATATGAAAAGTTTTTTTTCTGTCTTTACTAGTGGAGTGGACTGCCCCGTTGATGTAATGGCAAATAATGTGCTTGGTAATCACGAGGTCCTGGATTCAAATACTAGTAACAAATGTACTTTTTCTATCGCAAATTTCCCGGTCGAAGTCCGGAGTCTGGAATCGTGCCCGGTATAAGACATTAGGCTCTCTCCCTTTTACATAGGACCTAACGTCATCGGTAAAAAGTGGGTGCACTTAATACATCTCCACCAATCCTACTTGAGAAATGGCGAGTATAACTTAATCTCTCTCACCTCGATTTCTGAGAGAAGGCTATTGCCCAGACGTGGGACAGTATAGGTTGATTTATTATAATTAATATTTTCCAATCATGATATCTATTAGACACATGTACTGATAATGCAGAATAAGTGGTTTTCAAGCTACTAAAGCGATCAATGTAGAAATAATTCAAAGTATAAAATGTTATATATTGTGTGTTACTCACATCACTCTTGTGGAATAGCGGTAAATCGACAATCCTTACTTTATCACCATTGTCCTGTGGTACGCTGTTGAGTTGCAAGTGATTCTGAAATAGGAAAATCAAAACATCAAATAAAATAATCCTCCACCAATCCGCACTGGGTCCGCGTGGTGGAGTATGACCTAATATCTCTCACCTCAATTTGTGAGAGAAGACCTTTGAAAACAGTGGGATAGTATATACTAATAATATTAAACAAAACAGACCAAATACACCGAGTCTTATCTGAAAGAAAAGCCAAGAGTCTCCGTAACCAACGAGCGTGTATGAGACGAACTATGAGAGTGGAGGAAGCCAGAGAGGTATGTAAGGAAAGAACCTGTTGGAACTCTGTGCCTATCCCGCAAGGGATCTAGCTTGATGATATAGATCGATAGATTAAACAAAAGAATAGTCCAAATCATAAAATTTTCTGATAGAACTTGTTATTATAGAAAAAAATGTTTGAATGCCATTCTAACATGTTATTTCGGCTTAATTCTATCTCAGGCACACAAATCGGCTTAGTTTTCATTAAAAATCAACGTAAAATGCTTTAATTCACACAAAAACCCATTCCCCCATACATGTCCAGTAAATGCTTCTGAGAGATCTCCATTCCGATCTCGGTCTCGAAACTATTCGCGCTTTTATTAAAAAGGCGACAACCCGATATTTCGCGAACGCGTCCAATCGTAGGAATCCGCTAATCGTAGCCGCCGCCGACTACGAACCTAACTCCCCTCCTATCAGCCGCAACCGCCGTCTGCGGCATATTTTCGCGGACCCTTCCGATGCCCTTACATCCCTTCTTTCGGATACAGATACCGCACACAGGATTAGACACCGACCTTACCGGCGAGGACGAAGAATCCCTTGCCCGCCGACCGGGACAGAGCACCGTGGTGCTCTGTCCCGGTCGCCGTGGCGAAACACCTATGCACTCCCCCATAGCGACTGCTCAAGCCGAGGCTGTTCCTCCTTGAGACACCCTTGAGCTAGTTGCCCCCTTGCTCTTCTGGCTCGAGCGTAGGGGTTGCACGCTCGCCGGTGAAGCTGTAAAGGCCCCGCGGCCAACAGCGTAGATCATTCACAGACACACACACACACACACAATTACTTCTGGGAGAGTTTTAAACTTATTCTTCAGAAGCGTTAGAGTAAACATTACTTATGTAGCCATATTTATCCCTGAACTTCAGTAGAGATGAGTTCTTTGACCAACAGTGGGACACCACAATACCTACCTTAAATTTGTCGGCGATTATTGGAGTGCTATATTTCGGCGCGTGGCGATAATAGTTCATAAATCCGTTGAACCCACACTCCCTGAGGACCGTCGAATTGAACAGCTCGGGGAGCTTACAGCATTTCTTGTCGAAGTACTGAAAAACCACATTTCGGTATAGAATATATATTTTCGCGACTAACATAGCAAGTAAGCGATATAAGCGAGGTCGAAAACGGCCTCGCAGTTGCGTCTCTTAGTTACGTCTTGAAGTCCAACAAGTGAAGGCCCAACTGGGGCCCAGCGTCCTGAACAGCAATGCAGTGTTAAACCCTACAAGAGCAAGCCCCAAATGAAAGTAGGCGCTACGCTTGAACGAAGCACGAAAGGCGTACATCACTCGCAAATGTGCCCCCCAGTATCTAGGGGTAGCAGTTACCAGCAATAGCCAGGGTGGAACCAATTAAAGGTGGACCTCAATATGATTGGAAAGAAACCAAACAAGATTTATAGAGCAGTGATCCTAAATAAAAAGAAACATATTTCATTTCGGGTTAGTATCAAACCCAAATCCACAATGCTGAGGGGACTCTAATCATCGAGCTACAGAAATGAACGGTGGCACGGGGGATTCCTTGGGTTCGGGACCGGTAAAAAAAATGTTTCTATTTATAATCACTATTATAATATATATTACTTACAAGCAAATTAAATGCCAGATGCATTAATATAATATCGATCGCATTAAAAATCCAAACAAGATTTTTGTTTTTTTAACTTTTAGGGTAAGCCGAGCTTTCACTGCGAAAAGGTAAAGAGCGGAAAATGGTCTGGCGGAACAGAGTACAACTAGTTAAAATAGGTTTTACCTTCCACTAAGAAAGAGTTTTTATTATTTTATTTATTTGTATTCCACTGCAAAAGGGAAAAGATAGTGAGAAATGAGCGAAAGGGTCTAAACGAAAAATGACAAATAGGTTTAAATTTTATAGCAAGCGAGTTGCATAGCCGCGGCAGGGGAAGGGGAGCAAGGAAGAGGTACGGGAGGGTTGGGGCGTGCAGCAGAGTCCGTTACAGACTCGTCGGCAACTGCGCGTCGTAGCAAACTCGTTTTTACCTATTTTTACTCGTTTGGTCCGTTCCGCTTACCTCTTTGACGGTGGATGATGGTGGACTATGAAATTTTAGTTTTCTGAAAAAATCCGGAGTCCGCTTCATTTGCTTAAGCGGGGCGAGTCCATTTTTTACTTTTTCTAATCGCTTAGCACGTTTTACTAACTATTTCTGGGCGGGAGCACTTCTATGAAATTTACTGTTGCGAGTTAAACGGACTCCGTACGAAGTCCGTTTCGGCGCCCACTGGCGAGATGGCACGCCAAGGACTTTTTAAGTGACGAATGATAACCATTAATACCATCACTCATGTATATCGATGACCATCATAATATTACTTCTGCCGATAAAATATCGATGTCGGTGACTTTAGTGCTCTTAGAATGTATGAACTCACATTGTGCATAAACCATGCTGGACGACGTTCTGTGGGCAGATTCTGCTCTAAATTTTCGTATACACTGAAATATACAAAATATTATAATTTATAAGAAGTAGAATACGAGCAGGTATAAAAGATTATCGGTGTAAGGAGATCCCAACGCTGTTATATGGCAGGGAGAGCTGGATATGTAAAAAGGAGAATGAAAGTAGGATAAATGCGGTCGAAATGCGCGCTCTGCGGAAGATGTGTGGAGTGAAGAAGAAAGCGGGTAGGTATAAAAGGTAGTATCGGTGTAAAGATGAGAAAGGATATGCTCTGTTAGTTAGGGCATATTGAAAGAATTTCAACAGAAAGAATGACAAAACAGATCTGCCTCCCCGCAAGGAATCTAGCGTGATGATATATATTATAATTTAACGCGGATGATTTGACGCAGTGGTTAAAAGCTTAAGCCGCTCCGCAAAATATTTGCGGGTTCGATTTCCGTACGAGACAAATCTTTGCGTGACCCCCAATTATTTGTTACGGTCTGGGTATTTGTGTATATAAATTTTCATGTTTGTAAAAGCACCCACAATACATGAATAAATCCTAGTGTGGGGCTACGTTTTTTAAAAATAAATAGTCACGCCTACTTTCCTTCCGCAGAGAACAGAGTACGGTCAACAAAGAAAGCGTTTAAATTTCTCAGGTTTTTAAATCAGTAATACTCTTTAATATACAAACATTGGTTAACATTGTCAGAACCAAACTATTAGCAACATATTAAAATATATTTAGCTCAAAAAAAATTGATATTATGTAAAAAAAGTGTGCAAGTAATTTGAAAGCCCGAGAATTCGAAGCGACCGACTGTACACACTTCGTCAACAATGTTTCTGATTCTGTGGTAGGTATAAAGGGAAGTGGCTTATTACTATTATACTAAGTTTGATACCAAACTCTGGACCGCTGTCTATTTTTATTGTATTAAATAGGTCATCATCATCATCATCTCAGCCTATACTTGTCCACTGCTGAACATAGGCCTCCCCAATCGCTTTTCAGCGTAACCGGTCCGATGCCACCTGCATCCAACGACTTCCTGCGATTTTCACAAGATCGTCGGTCCATCTGACAGGCGGTCGTCCCACGCTGCGCTTGCCAATACGTGGTCTCCACTCTAGAATCTTTCTGCCCCAACGCCCGTCCGATCTACGCGCTATGTGGCCCGCCCATTGCCACTTCAGCTTGCTAATCTTATGTGCTATGTCGGTGACCTTGGTTCTTCTACGAATCTCCTCATTCCTGATTCGATCGCGTAGAGAAACGCCGAGCATAGCTCTCTTCATAGCTCGCTGAACAACTCTGAGCTTTTTTATGAGACCTATTGTAAGAGACCACGTCTCTGATCCATATATCATCACTGGTAACACACATTGACTAAAAACTTTAGTCTTAAGGCACTGAGGTATTTTGGATGAGAAGATGTTGCGCAGTTTCCCGAACGCTGCCCAGCCGAGTTGGATTCGTCGATTGACCTCTCTCTCAAAGTTGGACCTACCTAACCGGACTACCTGTCCCAGGTAAATGTATTCGTCGACAACTTAAATAGGTACATAAACAGATTACAACCAATAATAATAAGTAAAACAAAAGCAACTTAATTTAGTTCCGGGAAGTCACCCTTAATAATGTACACTAAAAGAAAAACATACCATCAGTAACTTAGATTACTCTAAATCTAGACTAATATCATAAAAAGGAAAGTTTTGACTTTATACAATATAATTGAAATAAGATAATAGAGAGGAATAAGGGAATAGAGAGGCGAGAGGCGCTCGTAGCGCTGTGCGACCGCGATGTTCTTACCGATCACCAAGGTTAAGCAGCGTTCGACTCGGCCTGAGATGGGTGACCGTTTGTGGCATTTTCATATTCGAGCGTCTCCGTGCTTCGGAAGGCACGCGAAGCCGTTGGTCCCGGTTACGACTTAATCTGGTAGTCGTTAAGCCAAGTTGGAAGCCTTAAAGGCGATTTGATAAGTTCCAACAGCAGATGGCCACAAACCTGCCTCCACCAATCCGCACTGGGTCCGCGTGGTGGAGTATGACCTAATCTCTCTTACCTCGATTTGTGAGAGAAGGCCTTTGCCCAGCAGTGGGCAGTATAGGCTGATATTATTAAGATAGAATATATTTCAGAAGGAAAGCTAATTTAAATAAATAAACACCTCAAAGTAAAAATATACATATAAACAGGAGAACCAAGACAAAGAGGGTAAGGTTCATTTAATTGTGATTGATTTAATTTGCAATCAAGAATTCTTCGATAGGAAAAGCACAGTCGGTCCGACCTAGGCTTCGTACCTAGAACTTCGTAATCGCCATCCGTACTACGTGTCTCTACAACATTAAGGCAAAGATCATAAAAATTTTCGAGATAATGAATCTATTACAATTAAAGCAGTTCCCGGGACACCCCAAGACTCAAACCTTGGTGTCATCTAAGCAGACCATTGTGGATCCTGGCTTTCAGGAGTTACAATAGTGGGAATGGCGGTCTTCGTCCCAAAAAAAAAGCTCTTAAAAATAAGAAAGATTAAAGTTTACACTAATAACAAACCTTTGTGAGAACATGTATTTCAATCCAGCAAGTGAGTATACGTCTGAACACCCATCGTTTTTTTGCCAGCTATCTTCCACGCAGTTCTGTCAAAATAAAAATACCGATATGAAACAAGACTTAATTACTGACAGCAAACAAATAATTCTACTGCCTTAAGGTTTGGTTCCATGGTTTGATCAAATAGCCGACGGAGCGCGACGGCGTCACCCGTACATTTCAGTACATTATAACTCCCCAAGCCGCGCCACCGTCGCGCCGACCGGGGCTGCGCTGTGTGGCGTCTCCCGTACATTTCAGTACATTACAACTTCCCAAGCCGCGCTACGGTCGAGCTCCAGTCACGCTGCGTCACCTATGAGGCGAAACCTTTAACACCTTGGTGGATTTTGACGAACCTATGCGATATATTTGATTCGTCTATTATAGAAGTGGCATAGGGTATAATAAACATCGTCACGCCTATATTTCCGAAGCAGGAGTGGCAGAAGTGTACTGAGTACACTCACTTTTCGACGACGATGTTAGACCCCATGTAAAAGGGGGCGAGCCATTGCCTATTTTGTAAGCATGAAGGTATTAAATACTTGCCTCAATCATCTGTTCAACCACACAGTGCAACAGTGCCTGTCCCGGGCACGTATTCGTGTAGACCCGTGTTCTATTCCCATAGCACACATCCAGCACTTTATCCGCAGTCGTCCTCCAGGCGCCTTCAGGAAGCAAGCCTTTGAGGATATTGGTGAATTGGTCTTTTGAAGGCAACTCGTCGGAAAGACCGAGCTTCTGGTTGAGACAATGCCATTGGTGACACTGGAAATATTATTTTTTAAAGACTCAAACTTAAATAATAAGCCCTGCATCCCTGCAGGGCTTATTATTATTCTTACACATTTTCTTTTTATCAAATCTAACATCAGATCGAAACGCGGCCTCCACTGAGAAGATCCGAGTAAGAAATTTAGGGGGCTTGTCTCTTATTAACACGCTTTTTTTTAAATTCTGTTTCTCTTTTTTTCTTTTCTATTTATTCTACTTCATACGAGTAACGTAGTGCTTGTCCCAACGCTGTTATATGACAGGGAGAGCTGGGTATGTAAAAAGAAGAATGAAAGTAGGATAAATGCGGTCGTAATGCGAGTTCTGCGGAAGATGCGTGGACAGAAGAAGAAAGCAGGAAGGTATAAAAGGTAGTATCAGTGTAAAGATGAGAAAGGGTATGCTCCGTTGGTTCGGGCATATTGAAAGAATTTCAACAGAAAGAATGACAAAACAGATACACAATGCGAAAATTGAAGGATGTAGGTACCAGGGTAGAGCTAGACTATCTTACCGTGATCGAACAGAGAGTGTCTTATCTGAAGGAAAAGTCAAGAGTCTCCGTAACCGGCGAGCGTGTATGAGACGAACTATGAAATTGGAGGAAGCCAGAGAGGTATGTAAGGAAAGAACCTGTTGGAACTCTGTACTCTCTACCCACCCCGCAAGGGATCTGGCGTGATGATATAGATAGAGATAGATTAAAAAAATATATATAAAACTGTCATTTTTATATTTAATTAAGTTCCTTTGCCCTGACTGACTGACTGGGTTAAAAAAATAACATTAAATTAGTATTAATTAATAAAACGTAGACTTAAAAATTACTGCCCTGAAAAGTATGAATTTTCGACTTGTTAACTTATTCACGCCTCGTACGGATAATTATTGTTATCTGTTTTATATGCTAATAAAGTAAATAAATAGTTATTTAACGTTCACCGATCGTCGTCGTCGTCGATTAAGTAACTTTAGACACGGATCACGCTCAGATAAACTCCATCGGTGTATTTCTAGTGGATATCTCGGAGACCCTCTGAAATGAGCCGGTGGCCGGCTGGCATCAACATTTCACAACATCCCACCGGATTAGTCGGTAGGAGACTAACACTCCCTGCGAGGGTTCTCCGAGATTCGTGGAAGTCCTGTGCAGAGTATTACCCACTTAAAAAGAAAATCCTCGGTCGGGCTAAAATGGGTGACAAATCATCATCAAAATCAATAGCAGTAGCCACAAACCTGCTTTAAGCAATCTGCACTGGGTCCGTGTGGTGGAATTTGACCTACTATTTCTCATCTTGATTACTGAAGGCTTCACCCGGCAGTACGATAGTAGGTATCAGAATATATATCGACGTGTCCAACAAAACAAAGGCTGAGCGGGACGGAGCATATGCGCTGACTGTATGTATATGTACAGGTTCATATAATAAGTATACATAGTAGCTATTTTGACTCCAAGTTTGTGCTGACTTTGTCTCGACTGCCTCGTGCGAAAAAAAGAAGTTCTTGTTTTTTAACTTTAGCACTAATTGCTGTGCAATTAGCTTGTGGAGAAACTAGACTTCATACGCGGCGCACGTCACTTGGGGTAACACTGAAAATCAGTGCTGTGTTGTGGTTCCCGCTGCGACACAGATTTACGCTGAGTGTTACCCCATTAGTGCGGCTACGTAGTATGTACCTATTTGTAATTTTGTGTTATTGTTAGATCTTATATTCTGTAGTGTACTGCTATTAGCTGGACTAATAAATATACTTTTCTTTCTTTCTTTCTTTATATAATATTACCCCTATTAAGAAACTGTCCCACTGTCGGGCACGGGCCTCCTTTCAAACTGGGCGGGTTTAGGCCATAATCCAACACGCTGGCTCAGTGCGGGTTGGCGAACTTCACACCTTCGAGAAACTCTCAGGCATACAGGTTTCCTCACGATGTTTTCCTTCACCGTTAAAGTAAGTCATAGCTATTATTTAATACGCGTATGTTTTTCGAAAAGACAGAGGGGGCCTGGGTTTGAACCCGAGACCTCCGACTTTGCAATCCAACGGTGTAACCACTAGGCTATCACAATTTCAGGGTCCTATAATCCAGTATTTATATTTGGCAAAAATAACTTTATCGGCGGGCTCGCAAGTTGCAAATGCCTTTTATTTTGTTTGGTGTATGTAACTGTGTTCTATGGGACCATCGATATATCTACTCGTATATAGATATATACAAGTTTCCTCAATAATATGACAATGAATTTGAAATAGAAAAGCGATAATAACTAAGACTCAAACTTACCAATCTTGAATTTTTTAAATAGGATCTTCCAAAACCAACTTGCGCCAGTACCTATAAAGTTTTTAACACTTTTGTTTATATTAGGTAACGTAAATTGACAGACTCTGTCAAAGAGTTAGAGAAGAGAGGAGGTTTTGGTCCCAAGGTCAATGTGGGACAATCTAAATCTCAGTGGAGTTGGACATAACACGGGTCATGTAGCATCCATTAGGTTAACTACTTCCACAAAAAAAAAGATACTGACGTGAACTGGGTTTTATGCAATAAGCAGACTACAGACTATCTATAGACAGACAGATCTATATCAATATTATGCCTTGCGAAGTAGGCATATAGTACAAAGTTCTAACAGGTTCTTTCCTTACAGATTTCTCTGGCTTCCTCCACTCTCATGGTCTTTCTGATCTCTTGACTTACGCACATTAGTGGTTGTTAAAGGGTATTCGTAGTTAATTTGGATATCTATCTATCAATATCATCACGCCAGATCCCTTGCGGGGTAGGTAGATGAATATTATAATAATTCCCTTTAAATGGGAATATTGTTTAGTATTAAATTTAATATAAATGGGGCGTCTTAAATTCTTCATTATTCAAGTTTTACATTGTATAAAATAATGACAAAACAGATATACAATGCGAAAGTGAAAGGACGTAGTTACCGAGAAATACCTAGACTATCTTACCATGACCAAAAAGACCGTGTCTCAACTAAAGTATAAGTCAGGAGCCCATAACTGGCCAGCCTGTATGATAAAGAAGTACTATGAGAGTGGAGAAAGCCAGAGGGGTCTGTAAGGAAAGAACCTGTTGAATCTCTGTACTCTCTGGCTACCCCGCAAGGGATTTGGCTCGTTGATATAGACAGAGATAAATAGATTGAATAATTACGCGTAATTTTATCTTAACAGTATTCAAAATATTGCACTTATTTCATCACAAGTCAGTACTAACTTAAATCCAAAACACATTATTGGTAGTTAGCAAGGGAAGATAGTGTTTTCACTATTGCCCCTTTGCCCCGCTGTGGGACAGCACTGACCAATTTATTCATTGTACTTACCGTAGGCAATACCAAAATCAACCACAAACACTTCATTTCAACGTCGCGTCATTCGCGGAGTTAAATTCAATAATTACTGACCACAAAACGATTGATATCGAAATTGTCACTCATTCTATCATAAGGTCGTGACATGAGAGATAAATCTTTGCGGTTTCTGGAATACGGACGGAGTACAAGGTCTGGCACGACGATTGGGACTATATTCCCTTTTATGTTATATATAGTTATTAGTGATACTGTGTGGTCTGTGTGTTCGTTGTGGCGAGCGATTTTGAACTCTATTTGTGAAGCGCCATTCAATTTTGTTGTGGGATCATTAGTATCACATGATTAAGAAAGAAACTAACTTGATTGAATCATACAAGAAATTAGAATTTCGATAAAAATACATTTAAGAATTTAAAAAAAAATGTACAATCATAATTCACAGTTGCACAGAGAATCAAGAAAAAAATATTTTTAACTATAAGGGTACCGCACCAATCTCAGTTGGCAGGGACCCTGGCAATGTTGCCTGTAGGATGCAGCTGACATACTGACAATATCCATATTATTTAATTAAATTACCGTTATAATGTCCATTAAAGGCACAAATTATTTATCCAGTTCCCTCACGTGGGTCTGAGGACCTTTTTAAACGGGACTGTGTATTTGTTAGGATAAATCGATGGGTAATCCAGATTAGATAATTCATGAGTTGTAATGTATGTAACGCATGAACTATATAACGCAGAATATCTAATCCAATGCTTCCAGTGAGTACCCTACTTAATGTATATTTACAAACATAATTACTTAAATAAACTGATAAATATAAAGTACTTCTGTTTATCGTTAATAATGTAACCAGAGTGGTTTTATAAAAAAATGTCACTGCGCACATTAAAATATAGGTCAAAATGCTTGAGTAATCCTCCATATTATTTGCGCAAATTATAGAAATCATTATTAATTTTTAACAGATGTACAATGCGAAATTGACAGAATTAAGGTACCGGAGAGATCTAGACTATCTTACCATGAACAAATAAACCGTGTCTTATCTGAAGGGCAAGTCAAGTCTCCGTAACCAGCGAACGGGTGGGTATGAGACGAACTATGAGAGTGGAGGAAGCCAGAGATCTGTAAGGAAAGAACCTGTTGGAATTGTGTACTCTGAGCCAAGCCCGCAAGGGATCTGGCGTCATGGTATGATATATTTTCGGCATACGGCACGGCAAGTTAATGTAATAACAAATTCGCTATTCAAGGGATTTATAAGTACCAATGAAACACAGAAATTATACTAACATATTTTATTGCAAATACCATAAATAAAAAAAAGTTTACATAAGTCAGCTACTTACAGAAATAAGCAAAGAAAACCATTTATGCGACAACACAGATAGATTTAACAAAAGTTAGTATGCGTATCGTTAAATGGAACAATCATTCTGCATATTAATAGTGACTTAAATAAAGATGGCGCCAGCAGCGCTTGTTCCATAATAAGTGTAATTATTAAGAAAATAAATACGTTACGCTATGTGATACAGGATCTCAAAAACTTCCAGTAAATTCGATGAAAAAAAATATATGTCTGTACATTTTATATTTTGAAGAAATAAAAATAAGTCACCCTATTTTTATAACGTTTACGAAATACATAGTGGCGTACTTTACGTACTATTACAAAACATAATTTAAAGATCACATTTTATTCATAATAATATAATTCATTAAAATCCGAGCAGTCATTTAACTACTCATTTATATACTTAGCAGAGTTGGGGAAATATTAATTGTGCAAACATTTATTTGCACATGAAATATTTCGGATTTTATTGCGGTTTTTAATTTTGGTTGTTAAATTCCAGACATTACGAGTGCTCTACGGCACCCATGGTAACGGGAGGGACTTAGGCGTTTCACGTCCAAAAGTCATAGTTATTCTGGAGAACCTTAGAGGTACGAGTATTATTTTTATTACAATCGAAATTGATTGATCCTGTAATTATAAAAATTAATTTAATAGTACCCAATATGTATATAAAGGTGAGATCTATCTGTGTCGTCGGCAGCATTTTATTGTTCCAAGCAACCTAACGAGAAAGAAGCTAGCTAACAAGATCCTTAGATTCTTAAGTAGATTTTAAACGAAGATTCAGGACACTAAAGAATGGACTCGAAAACAATCTTGATTTTTCCATGGCTCCATGGCTCCATTAGATATAGATATTGTGACAACATTAGCGGGATTAGCTTCTTTAGCAGTGTTATTTTAAGCTTGACGTAACGAGAGTAGATACGCCACGCACGAGGCATTTCTTTCACCCATATCTACAAACATGTCTAAGAAATTACTTATTACATCTATCTATCTTTCTATAACATCACGCCAGATCCCTTGCGGGGTAGGCAGAGAGTACAGAGTTCCAACAGGTTATTTCCTTACATACCTCTCTGGCTTCCTCGACTCTCATAGTTCGTCTCATACACGCTCGCCGGTTACGGAGACTCTTGACTTTTCCTTCAGATAAGACTCGATTTATTTGGTCGTGGTAAGGTAGTCTAGGTCTTCCCCGGTTCCTGCATCCTTCCACTTTCACATTGTATATCTGTTTTGTCATTCTTTCCTCTGGCATTCTTTCTATATGCTCGAACAAACGGAGCATGCCCTTTCTCATCTTTACACCGATACTATCTTTCATACCTACTCGCTTTCTTACTACTTATTACATGATTTTTATAAGTTGAGAAACTGTCAAACGTAATGTCAAAAGTTATTTTTCATTCGATTTGATAGAATTCTTAACACTTGGCTTAAATCGGCTAAGTAATTTCTTGAGACTAAGTAATAACTTGTCTGCACAGGTGTTTGTGTGACACACCAAAGTTTTGTGTTAGTCTTCGTGTTGTGTATATGAATTTCATGTTTGTAAATACGACACAGGAATAGATTGTCATATACGATATAATTTGTGAGGCTGCGTTAAAAAAATGCCGTAAAGATACGTAAACATACGCAATTCATAACTGTCTCTTTCTTGCAGTGAAGTAAGACTACAGTAATACTGCTAAAGAAATCCTAGAGGATAAAACATGGTGACAAAAATGATGATAGCTCATACATTGAGCAAGCTAAACTCAACTTTAAATCTAAAGATTTACGGATAAAACCAGTTTGAAAAAACTATATAGGCCGCGCATTTTGTCTAGTCCATAGTGGCCTGAATCTTCGTCATTAGTGCAGCGAATTATTCGGCGTAATTAAGTTAACACATCACAGTTGCAATATGAAATGTACACAAAATAACAGAATCCCTGAAATTGATGTATTCTTCGTCGGAATCTCTTGTATACTGGTAAAATTGAACCTGAAAGGATAATAACAATAAACTCAGTGATACGCAAATATTTACTCCACCAGTCCGCCCTGACCAGACCAAACTCAATAATTTTTAAATTTGTATAAACCCTGCATTGTACTTACAAATAGCTCAACCCAAACTCAAACAATTTATTATGTCTATGCCCTCCGGGGGCGCTTACAAATAGTCCAGTCACATTTTTTTTTACCGTCACGCCTATATTACCCAGCGGGTGTGGCAGAGGTGTACTGAGTATATATTTAATATCAACCTATACTGCCCACTGCTGGGCAAAGGCCTTCTCTCACAAATCTAGGTGAAAGAGATTAGGTCATACTCCACCACGCGGACCCAGTGCGGATTGGTGGAGGCAGGTTTGTGGCCACCTGCTGTTGGAACTTATCAAGCCGCCTTTAAGGCTTCCAACTCGGCTTAACGACTACCACATTAAGTGGTAACCGGGACCAACGGCTTAACGTGCCTTCCGAAGCACGGAGACGCTCAAATATGAAAATGCCACAAACGGTCACCCATCTCAGGCTGACCGAGTCGAACGCTGCTTAACCTTGGTGATCGGTAAGAACACCGCGATCGCACAGCGCTACGAGCGCTGTACTGAGTACACCCACGTTTCGCTGACGATGTTCTATGATCCACGATGATTCCACGATGTCCCATGTAATAGGGGGCGAGCCTATTGCCATATACCGGGCACAATTCCAGACTCCGGACGCGTACTGGGAAGTTTTCGTTAGAAAAACTACACTTGTCCAACCTAGGATTTGCAACCAGGACCTCGTGATTATAAACCGATGCGCTTTGCCACTAGACCAACGAGGCAGTCAATACATACATTTTTTAACCTAATTCGGACCGGAACGCGGCCTCCACTGAGAAGATCCGGCGAAGAAACTCAGCGGGCTTGTCTTTTTTTTTTTTATTCTCTCTCTTTTTTCCTTTCTATTTGTTTAAATCATATTGTGTGGAAACAATGTTCGGGTTACAATTAAATAGTTACGATCTAGCTCCAGTGTGATGCCGTACGACCGATATATGAAACCAATGATGTTATTTCTAAGTGAATGCCTAAAGGCTTCCAGATGGACCAGTCCTCACAAGCAGCACCCGTTCACGAGTATGACTGCTGGAACAGCCATCACTCCCCTCGTCCATATTGGAGGGAAGTGACCCGCGCCAGACTACAACTCTCAAGTCGATTTGTGAAAGGCCTCTGCCCAGCAGTGGAATACTAAAGGCCGTTTTATTATAATTATTATCATACTGAAAGGATATAGGTATTACAGAACACTTACACTATCTTACGATAGATCCTGCCTCATATAAAGGGGCAAACCAAGAGACTTCGCAACCTTGAGATATATCGTCACGCCTATATTCCCCAAGCGGGGGTGGCAGAGATGTACTGAGTACACCCACGTTTCGCCGACGATGTTAGGCCCCATGTAATAGAGGGCGAGCCTATTGCCATATACCGGGCACAATTCCAGACTCCGGACGCGTACTGGGAAGTTTTCGTTAGAAAAACTACACTTGTCCAACCTAGGATTTGCAACCAGGACCTCGTGATTACAAACCGATGCGCTTTGCCACCAGACCAACGAGGCAGTACCTTTAATTTACCTATAATCGACTTAAAATATATTTAGACGAAACTTGTATGTGTTATTTTTTTCTGATTGAATTAACTTAGTCCATAGATTACCGCGCGTGAGTTTGAGTATCAAACTTAAATCGTTTATTTTGCATAAACCCTGGACATAAAAACTAAATTTGTTTACAAATTGTCAAATTTACATTTTTTGTTTAACTTACCAATCTACTACCGGATCGGAACGCGGCCCCGACTGAGAAGATCCGGCGAGAAACTCAGCGGGCTTGTCTTTTTTGTCCACCTCCATTCATATTTTTTTATCATTTTTTGTATAGATACATACATTTTTATATTATACAAAACGATTATGCGATCCAGCTCCCGTGTGATGCCTTACGACTGAGATGTAAGACTAATAATAATATTTTTAATTATATGTTATAATGAAAAGCCAAAGGATTTTGGGTGGAGCATCTCCACAAGCAGCACCCGTTCACGAGTACGACTGCTTGAGCGGCCATCACCTCCCTCGACCATATTAGAGGGAAGGAAGTGACCGTGTTACTTAACGTTAGCGAAGTGTATCTTAACCGTACCCCCAGGGGTACGCGTAACACTATTTGGGAAACACTGGTCTAGTGACGTTGGCGTAGATTGGACAACGTATCGTTTTTCTATCGAAATATTCCCATTATATGTTCCGAATCTGAGGGCCTAGACAAGTTGCAAGCGTTTTGTTTCTATTCTCTTGTCGCAATCGATAGCGCATTGTTTTGACCACGTGACTTTTCGTTGCAAAATGTCATTCCCATACATTTTTCCGCTTTCTATTAGCGTTAACGACTTTAGATTGTCAACTTGGCTATAGGCGCTGGATTTATGCACGGTATAATGGCAATGACCTCGTTCCCGATTACATTAGGAACTAACATCGTCGGTAAAATTGGGTTTACATGTATTGGGTTTAAGAACCCTGCATGAGGAATCATTCATTCAATCAATCATCCATTCGTTCATTCATACACTCATTCATGTGTATAAATGAGTGCTCATTTATACACTCATTCGGACACTCATTCTACATTCATTCATACACTCATTCATTCACCCATTCATAATCATTCATGCACTCATTCAATCACTCATTGATACACACATTTATACTCATTCGTACACTCATTTATACACTCATTCATACACTCATTCATACACTCATTGATACACTCATTGATACACTCATTGATACACTCATTGATACACTCATTCATACACTCATTGATACACTCATTGATACACTCATTCATACACTCATTGATACACTCATTCATACACTCATTTATACTCATTCATACACTTATTCATACATTCATTCATACATTCATTCATTGGGAAATAAGGGATAAGGTATTAATATAGTAATGAAAGTCTCACCTAATTTGCCTAGTAGTGCGTGATGATCACAAGAAAGCGCCGAAGCCGAAAGCGCGCTTGATGCTGTCGAAGTAGTACCGCCGCCAGTTGTCGCGGGTTTGTTCTACCTCGGCCGCAGGAACCAGCTCCTGTTTGAGGGTCACCAGCGTGTGGTCCTCCTGGACATGGAGACGTTACTTCAGGCCAGAGAACTTTAGGAATAATAGAGAAGTACGTGACGGAATAGTTTGACGACGTTAGATGATTGTGGACGTCACGATGCTGTAGAACGAAAATCAACTAACCCTCCCTTTTATTATTCAAATTTGGAACTTTCTGTGCCCAAATAATTAGAATTATAGTCTAGCTTAAAATATGGATGATCAAACATTGTAAACTTTCTGACTGTAATTTGTTTTGTGAGCCTATAGTACTTTTCATGAAGGAAGGTTACTGTGACAGTTGTAAGTGTCAAAGAAAATTATACTATATTCAATGGCAATAAGAGGCATGACCTGTTTCAATACTTATGGTTATATGCCTTAATACCATTGAATTAAATATTAATTTTGTTTGGTACCCATCTTATGTGAAAAATATTATAATTAGAGAAAGAAAATCTGTGAACAGTCCACGCTGCCGTGGTAATGCTCATTGATTGTGGCGGGAAGTGAGGCAGCAGCAGTGTATAAACCGGGTAGAAGGATCATCGCGACGCCGTGTCTTAAGGGGCCATCGCGAAAAGAGCATGTTTTTGTTCTCGATTCACTTCAAGAAGTATATGGATTAGAGACTTAATATTTCGAAATATGATTTTTGACTGTATATTTTAAAATCTGGTAAAAGGAATACACGATTAAATGAAAATTTTCTCAGTAGAAAAAAAAATCTAAAGTCTCTATTGCTTTACATTTTCTGATTCCAACGCGAAATGCTACAGAAATAATCAATAGAATTTACTTGAAACCATAGCAAATAATTGAAGCAAAGTAAAGCGAAGTAAGTTTAAAGCAGTAGTTTTATTTCATAGTGTAGTTTTTTTTTTTGAATATGGTAAAAAATTGTTATTGCACATACATCGTTTATTTCCGAGAGCGCGCTCAATATAACAATAATAATAATGTGTGCCCGCAGGGCAGCTTGTGACGAGCTGTTGGTGAGTAACGACACCACGGACCCGAGTGCTTCAGAGAGTCGGTCAGGGCCCCCAACTCGGCGTGTCTTCGTCGGTCGTGTGGAAACCGAAGGGAGCCCGCAGGACTCTCGGCTCTGGCTAGCTTTAATTAACCGTCCAGAGAGGTGTCGTGAGAGCTATATCGACGTAGGAAGATAATGCGTTCTTACGTCGATGTACTCCAGGGGTGGAAGTGTTAAAGGGCATAACGCCGCGAGTAACTTCGGAGAAAGCGCAGCACACCTCTCTACACCCCTGAGCCACTCACACCGGTGTTGCCCTCAGTTGTCCTAGGACGACCGTTTGAGGGCCCATCTAGTAAGCGGCGAGTCACCGCCGGCCACGGGTAATTAGGTATCACTAATTATGGCCGGTGTCCGTCCCCTTTGAAATAGTCCAGTTTTTGTCCATCAAACCTCGTTTACATAGCCCTTGTTTTCTTTCCATAATTTACAATAGTCCTTGCACCTGCCGGGGTCAGTTCGCTGGTTATGTTTCTTCATTTTCAGCAAGTGTTCTCAGCAGGTGGCTTACATAACATTAACTTCTCGCAAAGGGCCTCTATGTGTTGGACCCATGTCCCCATGCAAGCCTTTCAAAGGTCCGGGTAAAGCCCGTGAATCTCAGCGAGATAATAATAATGTATTCAGCATTCAGTATAAACTTAGTTCTAGCAAAATTGCTGACACATAATTTATAAGTATAGAGGTACAGTCTTCAGAAATTTAATTTCATGATTATTAAGTAAATGAGTAGTCTAAAATTATACATTACCATTTTTGAGATACATTAGTGAGTTTCGTTTATTGTAGTTTCTAATGTACTGCTGGTGCTTAAAATAGGAAAACCCTGAGCTATAAGCACCAGCAAAATATATCCGTCCTTTATTATTCTTTTGTAAAAAAGTTGCACTCCTCCAGTCGATAAATGGTCGATCACGGCAGCCCCTTAACCAGCGTCGCGATGCCAATACCAAAGGCACATAGAAGCGTCATCTAATACAAATCGCCACGACTCCGACTCATACGAAGGGTCGCGATGCCTAGTGTTGTAAAAATGAGCGCTAAAGTCGAGCGTTTAGCGCGGAGTCGAGGCTTACGAGCATTTAAACACGTAGAAGAAGCGAGCGTTTTAAGCACCTACTCGAGCGTTTTTACAAACACCACTAGCGATGGTGGGTTATAAGAAACAGTGTCATAGAGTGTAGCACGTCGTTCCGTTATGGGCCTCGCGAAGCCATCTCATACTAACGTATATGAGATGGCTTCGCGAGGCAGGTCAATAAAGAATGATGCAAGGCAATCTTATACAAGATGCAACGTGATTAACGCAAGACCTAAAAGTAGTTTCTTCTAAATCGACAACTGAATCGATTCCAACTATATTTAAAGTTTTTTTTTTTTAATTTTCAAAAAAGTTATGTCTCGTTCTGTTCACTGTATTAGACAAAATTTAATAATTATTCAAAGCATTACAGCTATTTTAATGTATTTCTATTACACACACCTCAATATGCATACAAAAGTTAGTTAATTATTATATTTTATGGTTAATTTGAGTACCAAAGAGCTTAAAAAAACGGTAGAAAACTCATCACGCATTAATCTACTTAGAGTGCCTGAGGTCTGGGATTATATATGTTACACCTGGTATAGAGAGAGCGGTCACGTCACCGTGTCAAAATTATGGCAGTCACATTGTTTTGTACAGAGTGGAGCCTACAGCCATACCTTCTCTTCAATATTAAAGGTGACTTCAGAGAAGTGCTGGCCGGGCCACTGCTTTAGCCGCCAGTATTGTACTATCTTCTTGCCCGGGACGAGTTCTCTGAATTCGCCCGTCACGTTGCCACCAAACATTGCGAACTTGCCGCCTTTCTCGGCATCCATTTTGACGTGCCCCTGAAAAATGTTTTCGGAATTCTTTACATGTCTTAGTCATTAGTTTTTTAATAAATCGTAAGAATCAGGTGTAAAAATTGACATTACAATGTTCAGAATATAAATTTGCACTATGCAAGTTTAGAATCATAGAAAACAAACGGGTTTGTCCCCTGTCTCCTTTTGCTTACCTAGAGTGGCGAAGCTGTGAAAACCCACATTTCAATGACCAGGATAACTGAATCTAACGCCCGTATCTATAGGCATTTAAATTTGTTTAAAATTTTATACTTGGCTAAGAAAACTAACTTTCAAAATTTCTTAGTTTTGACAGTTTCTCAACTACAGAACAAAAATGATGGACTAAGTAAATGCTTAAGTAAAATTATATACTTAGTCATGTGAAATAAAAATATTCGCGTAAATCTAAGAACTCAGTACTTAGTCATGTTTATAGATATGGGTGTAAGACTGGCCCTAATTCCAAAATGTAATAAATATTACCACAATATGTGCCCCACCATTTCAGACATCAGGCTAGTACAGAAACCGTTAGAAAAACCTCTATAACTCACTGTCTAACCTAGGATAGATTACAACAAATGGCAGTTGATTTACAAATTACCTTTAAAGCTCTATAAAATAATCGTCCAGATTAGGATCTCATTTTATAGTCAATTGAAATTAATTTAGTTCAAACAATCATACCTGTGTAAAAGCAGTAACCATTTCTATTCGCGTCATTGCGTCATAAAACTCATGCGCACGACATTGGAACTTCTCAGACATCTCAATTGCCTTTGTGTCCAACTTACAACCAATCTGTTGATTCTTAGTTGCTACCATGGGCTCCATATTAATCTTCTTGTTAAAACCGCTTGTGATTGTTGATACATTATCTGGTTTTGTTTCCCCCTTTTTAGGGAGGATCAGGCCTTTGGAGAACTCCTCTGTGAGGCTACGGATGTACTCTTTGAGCTGTTTCCGGATTTGGTCTCGGCCAATGTTGTGCATGAAGGCTTTCACTCGTTGGGCCTCTTCACCGCTGCCTTTGATTGTAACTGTCATCTGAAACGGAGGAATATTAAATTAATATTTAAAGAGACAGATTTTCTACAGATGGTAAAGGATAGAACAATAATAATTTATTGATTTACAGAAGACCAGCTCTAGTTGTATAACCAACCAGTACAATGCTTAGTGTGTGTGTGTGTGAATGATGTACGCTGTTGGCCGCGAGGCCTTTACAGCTTCACCGGACTTAAAGGCGAGCGTGCAACCACTACGCTCTAGCCAGCCAGAAGGGCAAGAGGCGACATACCGAGGGCGCCTCGGTTGGGACAGTCGCTGTAGGGGGACGGGTGCACTACTAAGCGCACCGGTCAACCGCCGGCTATGGGAGGGGATCTACTACTACGTCGTCGTCGTCGCCCGTATTCTGAGCGGAAAGAAGGGATGACAAAGCATCGGGGGGTCGGTGAAAACATGTCGCGGCCAGCGGTGGCGGCAGGGGTCGGGGGGGAGAACGTAGTCGGCGGTGGCTACGATTAACGGATTCGCATGGGTAGATGCGTTCGCGAAGTGACGTGTTGACGCCTGTTTAATAAAGGCGCGAATAGGTTCGAGACCTAGATCGGAGTGACAATGCTTAGTTGAAGCAGTTTTGTAACAACACTCAATTAATTGTCCTATTCTTTTTTTTTACTTATATCTATCTATCTATATCATCACGCGAGCCCTCGTTTTTTACTTATATTTATTTATTTATCATATACGCTTATTATTAATGAACTATTTTACTTTCTCTTTTAAGTAAGTAACCACTAATTCCTCCACCAATCTGGATTGTGTAGGGGAGTATAACTTGATCTCTTTATACTTGATTTATGACAGGTGTTTGTGCAGTGGGACAGTATTGGCTGACTGACAGTGCTAAAATCTGCCTAACCTTAATGATCTTTAGAACACATTCGTCCTTCAACATAATGTTAATATCTCCATCTTGTGAGCTATTGGCTATATTTAGTAAAAATACATCTAGCCACCTTTTTTCGTTTAACATTTCAAAGTATAAAGATAAGAATATTTCCCACAATTTATTCATGACTTGTGTACAGGAAGTGTGAAAAACCACAGTGGTTTTCACTATCTGCAGTTTAAATTTACTTTTCATACTGATTTATCAATGAAATTTGACATCTCGCCGGCGAGATCGAAGAATACCTTGCCCGTCGGCCAGTGCTGAGCACCAAGCCAGAGAGGTAGTCCACAAGAGATCTGGCGTGATGATATATAAATAAATTACCATTATTGATGAATATACAGGCTGATTACTATCTTTACGAGTTTTATAGAGTAGATTTAAAAAGGAATGTAAATTGACATCAAGTCTTATATAAAACTAGTTTCTGTCCTTGACTTCATACATATTTAATTTAAACAGGAACCATACATTTTTGCCAGGGTGTCTGCCATATTACATTCAGACCCATTTAGCCGTTTTTGCATGATTGAGTATCAAACATCTAAACATACAAACTTTCACATTTATTATATTAGGTAGATAATAATTTGTTTGATTTGACTCGATTTTACAGAACTGCACCGATAATATTAAATATAAATCATATAGAAAACATTAAATAATTTCATACAAATGGTATAGTTCATATAAAACATAAAAAATCATTTAATACAAATAAATAAGCTGTGGAGATCTTTAGGGTGTCCTGCAGTGTACATCTTTGTT
This sequence comes from Phalera bucephala, assembly GCA_905147815.2. Taxonomy (NCBI): domain Eukaryota; kingdom Metazoa; phylum Arthropoda; class Insecta; order Lepidoptera; family Notodontidae; genus Phalera; species Phalera bucephala. Next base: position 30,365,399 of record LR990618.1, read on the forward strand.
GATGATGATACAAGTTTAAACCGAATAAGAAGTGTGTGATTAAGATGACCACCTGTGGGTTTCTACTGTCTGTTAAGACAGAAGAGGCAAAAAATTGTAATTAGAGTGAATCTATTTTCGATTATTATTACCAATAGATTACTAGTAAACAAAATTAATATTAAAAAGAATGCTTCATACTACTTCATCATGATGTCACAAAAACTAACAGTTCATAGGTTAAGTTTAACATGAAATACAAAAAATCAAAGAAAAACAAAAAATCTGAATAAATAACACCAAAATTTAAATTTCAAAATACTCACATCCACTTCGCTGACGTCATTCTCCTCCGATAGATTGGGTATGTGGATGTCACCCTTCACGGGGTCTTTCGCGCCGGCCAAGGTCCCTTCCCACTTCAATTTTATGTCCCACTCATAGAAAAATATTAATTTCCCTTTTCTATTATTCGCTGACGCCTCACCCTCGATCTTCTCGACCTCCGTTATCTTACAATCAACACCGTTTTGAGCTATTTCGTAGTTATTCAACAGTTCTTTTAGACGCTCCTTGGACCATGGCCCAGCATTTTTTTCCGTCCAGTGCCAGTTGTTCACGTTTGTGGCGTCCGGCCTCTCCTCCACAATCCATCTAGGGTCACCCTCGCCCCATTTGGCCATTTTTAGATATCGTAACTAGACGCAAGGTCTCAGAATTATAAACTCTATAAAATACTTCACACACGATAGTTCAATTCGTCACTCGTGACAAACGCGATTATTGACACGTCGTAATTTATTTATCGAAATTTTACGACCCTTGATGAACCAACGCACAATCACACCACAGTTAAACCTCGTGTTAGTTACCGAATAAAAGAGAAAATCTAATATTTTCGAGAAACGTCGCACAAGAAACGAACCATGCCATTACTGAATGACATTAAATTAGGTGTGTTGCTGCGTCATATTTTATTTTTCCCATTTTTAAATGATAGCTGTGTTCGGTAATGTTGACATCAGCAACAAAATTATTTAGAAGTTGATAATGTCAGAAAATACCGAGTGTGTTTGCACTACATCATCATCTCAGCCCATACTTGTCCACTGTTGAACATAGGCCTCCCCAATCGCTTTCCAGCGTAACCGGTCCGATGCCACCTGCATCCAACGACTTCCTGCGATTTTCACAAGATCGTCGGTCCATCTGGCAGGCGGTCGTCCCACGCTGCGCTTGCCAATACGTGGTCTCCACTCTAGAATCTTTCTGCCCCAACGCCCGTCCGATCTACGCGCTATGTGGCCCGCCCATTGCCACTTCAGCTTGCTAATCTTAACGGCTATGTCGGTGACCTTGGTTCTTCTACGAATCTCCTCATTCCTGATTCGATCGCGTAGAGAAACGCCGAGCATAGCTCTCTCCATAGCTCGCTGAGCAACTCTGAGCTTTTTTATGAGACCTATTGTAAGAGACCACGTCTCTGATCCATATATCATCACTGGTAACACACATTGACTAAAAACTTTAGTCTTAAGGCACTGCGGTATTTTGGATGAGAAGATGTTGCGCAGTTTCCCGAACGCTGCCCAGCCGAGTTGGATTCGTCGATTGACCTCTCTCTCAAAGTTGGACCTACCTAACCGGACTACCTGTCCCAGGTAAATGTATTCGTCGACAACTTCAAGAGTAGAGTTCCCAACGGTGAGTGCGGTGGGTACGACATGGACTTTAGACACTGCACTACACACTAGTTACAATTTTTGTAATACTTACAAAGTATAATGAATAAATACATGAGAAAAGTGTTTTAATTCACAACCAATTTATTTATAATAAGTATCGAAAAATATTGTATGTTACAACCATTATACACTATGCAGTTGGTGAATTATGTCATGTAAAATTACATCGCCAAGTATTATATTCGTAAAAAAAATCAATCTAACCCCTCCGAACTATTTGGAAGTACATAATATTATGCTAAGATAAGGATACCTTAGAGAGCACAACGAAGTAATGTATCAATAGTGAAACAGCTTAAAGTTACGACAAGGCTCTCTACCATCTGTCTCAAGCGTATCTTGGAGTACTTTGGACCGCTGCACTCGAGGCCGCAGCCCAACACGTTGGTCTGACCAGATCGCACCACTCTGAACACTACAGCCTACACCGCGCTGCATGTCGCCGAGGACAGTGGAAAACGGTAAAACATCACAAGAGCAAGTCTCCTGGGAAGTGGAACCTAAGCCATGAGGAATACGACTCGAGGAGGAGGAATATTTTAAGACAACAGACACTTTATTCATAATTTTATATTGCCTCCTACAAAATAATTGTTTACCCCGTTTTGCTGTAAAATTATAAATTGTAGTAACACTGCGTTTCTGCGTGTTTCTAGAAATCAGGGGTACCAAAATGAAAATGTGAACATCCGGATGTCAAACTCTAAGCGTTCCTTTGAACGCATTTCTATGGAATACTTCCGTTAAAAAATTACAAATCTCTTTTGGTTTTATTCCGTACGTAATACACACTACATATAAAAGTATTTTATGTAGTAATTCTCGTTCACGGAAGCTAATTGTTCCTTCTTCTTCATCACAAAGTATTTTTATATTCTTCGTAGCCCTATAGATCATTTTTTGGTCAGCTCTCATAACTCACACGGTTAACAACAGATTATCAATCACAGCATAATATTGATAAAAACAAATACCTATCAAAGCCAAAAAGAGAGGTCAGAAATAACCATCAGAAGTAAACAAAGCGCCTTCTAAATTAAAATATGCAATAATTATTCAAGTGTGGGAGCTATTTCATTTGTTGCAGGCATGAAGAAGAAGATTCGTATTTTGCTTGCGGCACATTCCGGCCTTTTTGTAAATGGATAAACAAAGTTGCAAAGTAATAAAGGTTCACGAATATTATGGGACTACGTCGTAATTCCTGCTACGCACAGTGCCGGCGGCACTGCCACAGCGCTTGACGGAAGCGCGCTTGTGATGCCCACTTGTCGAGAATCTTGTACGAAATAAATAGGTAAACCCGATATGACATTTTATACAATTGATATGCCGTGATGCCGGCAAACCGGCTTCTATGACATCGGCATGGCTTGTAGCAGACATAAATCATATCCTCAGATAATATCCTTATTATCAGATTCTCGAGAAAATTGTTTTATGAAATTTAATCGGTGTACAGTTTTATGTACTAAAAATATAATACTACCTGCCTGTCGATTAACATACAATAAACAGACTTTCGTAACCACAAGTGCAATTTGGCAAATTATACACCTACTAAGTATGTATATGTTCATCGACACCTAAAATTCACACCTATTGTTATTAAGCGCCCCCCATAAGTGTAATTACTTAAAAACTCATACATATTTATTGTTCAAGGTCATCCAACTATAATTATATACCATTCATATACGATTGGTTGAAACACGTTATCATTGTGCGAGCGAGATAACAAAACGGCTCCGAAGAAATCCAGTCTGATTTCGAGTCCGCTGAGCGTTGTCGCGGCACACGACCATCGCGTATTAGTAATTAAAAAGTTAATAAAAAAAAACAATGTTCCCATTACGCCGCGTTGGCAACAAGGTGTGTGATCAGTGTTTTTTAAAAAAATAATTGAGATAACTAGAAAGACAGAAGGCGGGAATTCTATTTTTAAAACTGTAACAACTTAATAAAATACGAAATTAGACGAAGGAGTCCAGAGTAGCCATGTGGATTTTTAAAAGTTAACACACCCATTATAAATAGTAAGGGTTTCAAAACGTCGGTTTTCCAGATCTTGGAGCAATGGCGGGCTCCTATCGCTGTTACGAAAGTGCAGAGGAGCTACAGCTCCGATGTGGCCACCCCACGACCTTTGACCATGCTGACTGAGGACGAATTAGCTATGAAAGAAACCAGTAAGTATTTTTTTAGTGCAAAGTACCATTAAGAACAAACGAAGTATGATCGTAGTGAAGTACATATTTGTACAAAATGCTTCTGTTTTATACTGTTTGGGCACGAAACCAATACGGAGTTCATTTGCTTTACATGGTAATGTGTGTCCAAATAATAGCGTTTTGTTTACGATAGTCCTAACACCACAGGATATCGTGATAGTGATTTGAATTTCTGTGCCTTATACAGTTTCACAGAGTATTTCATCACAGATGTTGATCCTACGCTAAATGCCTAAATACTATATGTTGCCTATATTTGTAAGTGGCAATGAATTACACCGAAATGTAACCCAAGTACCTAACAAGTACCGTTTCTTCTTCTTCTTCAAGTTTTCACACTAAGGCTTCACACTAATTATAAGTGTATTTTGCCAGTGTCCAGTGAAATGTATAATCGTGTTTGCTTAAATGAATTCGACTCCCCGATAAATTTGTTGATAATGAAATTAATGAAGTACCCTACCCTGGATAGTAAAGCGGTGGATACTTTACATACTAATCGCAACGGCCGTTTTGAGGGAAGTCGAAAAGGCACGTATTATCACTTTGTTACAATTACCTTCACTCATGCACATATAAGAACACATAATTGTTAATATTCCACAAACATTACACATTATTAGTTGAAATAACACAAGTTTTGGAAATTAAAACAAATTGACAACATCACTCTTCGACTTCCCGCCAAAACACTCAAGTACCGTTTGTATCAAATTAAAAAAAAAGACAGATACTGACTTATCTCCTTAAAAAAAATTAAACTTAGGCACGCACATACTAATAAGTATTATTGCATTTCAAATAGCGCATAATTTTAATTTATTTGTATAATTAATTAGATACCTATGTAATAAAACGAACAATTTATTATATTAATGGACAAACTTATTAAGTATTTACTTAGCACATCATTTTTATTCTATAGTTGAGACAATTTTTTTTTTTAAATAATAATCACTTGCTTTAACGGTGAAGGAAAACATCGAGTTTCTCGAAGGTGTGTGAAGTTCGCCAACCCGCAATGGGCCAGCGTGGTGGACTATGGCCTTTACCCTATCAGTTTGAGAGGTGGCTCGAGCCCAACGGTGGGACAGTTTCTTAACAGGGCTAATATTATTATTATTATTAGTTGAGACATTGTCAAAAGTGAGAAATGTTCAGCGCAATTTCAATAGTTAGTGACAACACATTGATTTAAAATAAAAACTTCTAACAAGAGACCCATTTTTATTTGCGGCCTTAAATCGTATAAAGATCAAAGCCACAGATTAGAATAACTCTTTATGGCCTGTTTCAATATTCAAGGATAGATTTGCTTACTGTCAGTAGAATTTTGACAGCTTTTCCATACAAAATATGTCAAAATTCTATCCGTAGTAGGCTAATCTAGCCTTGAGTTATAAATTGAAACCCGCCGTTAGAGAAAAACCTTTCGAATGTCATAATCTTAGGTCGCAATGTAAATTGTATATACGTGCTTATCATTCTGTAGATAAGATGTAGTAGTGTATTTAAATGTTACATAATATAATTTTATTTAATCTAATACATTACTAACTATCAATCTTTTTACTAACTATCAATCTTTTATCTACCAATCTTTTTTGGTTAAATTAAAGCCCCGCACTATGTCGTAATTATTTCAATGTCGTGGATTTACAAATTTTAAATTAAAATAAATAACGCTTGTTTGTACATTTGAATTACAAGTTTGTAAACACACCCAGTGGATAGACAAAGTTCTATATTTGTGACCCAGACAAAAACAAACATTTGTGGGTCACACACACACACACACACACACATACACAAACGTCCTGTGCTAGTATCGAACCTGCGGTTACTTGATTTTATTGGTCATGACTCATTAAAGCCCTTCCGATGCCCTTACATCCCTTCTGTCGGGTACAGATACCGCACACAGATTCAGACGCCGACCTCGCCGGCGAGGTCGAAGAAACCGTCATCAATAAATCATTGCCGAAGAAACCCTTGCCCGCCGGCCGGTGCAGAGCACCACGGCGAGACACATAGTATACGCCCTCCCCCATAGCAACTGCCCAAGCCGAGGCCGTTCCTCTTTGAGGCACCCTTGAGCTAGTTGCCCCCTTGCCCTTCTGGCTCGAGCGTAGTGGTTGCACGCTCGCCTTCTTGTCCGGTGAAGCTGTAAAGGCTCCGCGGCCAGTAGCGTTGATTATTCACACACACAAAAAAAGTTATGTATATTTATATTATAAAATGCACAGAATATACATATCTCTGTATATACAAATGCACAGAACAAAAATACATTGGTTCAATGACTTCGATCGTCAATATCTCAAGATTCTTTTCTCCGAAGGTGCAGTCTGAAGTATGACATAAATATCTGATCATTTCCAGTTTTTCAAATTGCTTACACACTTTTGCATTTGCACCAAATTCTTAATTTTGATGTAAATCATGTGGTAATATGTTGCTAATATTTGCTGTCAACAACGTTCACTAACTTTTATAAAATAAAAAAAAATTAATAAGTGCAGTGGCAGAAGTAGAAATCGCTCTCTGAGGATTTCGGAAAGGTTCGCTCTAATCTCTCTATTAACTTTTCATACGGTTTTCACCAATGTACGGAGTGATTTAAGAGAAAGTTTTGTAAATATTTTACCCGCCCGAAGCCGGGGTGGGTCGCTAGTATTATCATATTAAAATGTTCCATTTTAAGCTTACTAATAATTCCGAGTGTTCTCGTGACCTTTATGCTTGAAATTAAAGCTTGATGATGAAAGCTTGATATTAAAGCTACTTAACTGTAATGCCATAAGTTGTCATAAGTTACAAGGTCATGTCATTTGTCATCGTCTGTAATCCGTCGGAAGAAGTCTTGTAATTTATTTCGGTATTTACATATACATGTTCGTAACTGGAGATGACCTATTGTTATTACAATTATTAATATCTATCTGTTAATATGTGTATACCACATGTAATGTAACACATTTTACCAAAAAATATAAAAAGGTGTGGCAGGACTTGACAAAGGGAAGATCTTCCAGCCAGATCTTCCAGCCAGCCATTCTCCCCAAGAGTTGTGTGTGTGTGTGTGTGTGAGTTATCTACGCTGTTGGCCGTGGGGCCTTTACAGCTTCACCGGACGAGAGGGCGAGCGTGCAACCACTACGCTCACCGCAAGAGTTGTGTGTATGTGTTTGAGTGATATATGCTGTTGGTCGCGAGGCCTTTACAGCTTCACCGGACTAAGCCCAGGAGTTGTTGTCGGGGGCTTTTACATATGTTACACGTCGTGCGCACTCTAATATCGCGTTCTAGACATACATGGCGGATGGTCATCGCCATCTATTGGTAGGTAGTCGCAACTATGTAGAGATAGGCCGCCATTGGGGTTTCCGTGTTAGTTAAATAATTTTTTTAAGATACCATCTTCATTATCAGCCAAAAGAAGTCCAGTGCAGGACAGGGGCATTCTTAAAACACGATGCCTTTCATTACTTTTTGAGCAACTATAGAAATTATTTTTCAATTTTTATATTGACCTCAGGTCTTTTTAATGGCACTTTCAGCAAACTGTAGCATTGTAGTGTGTCCTCACCTTGGCTATGGTTGGGTCGAACTAATTCGAAATCAGACCACACCCATACTATAGTATTTTACACATAGGATCGGTAGTGACAGTTCTAATTGCCAAACGAAATTAATATTTAATTCAATGGTGTAAAGGCATAAATCCATAAGTATAGAAACGGGTCATACCTCTAATTGCCATTGAATACGAAGTCTCGTAAGATGGGCACGAGTCTGTCCGGCACACCCAATTGGTAGAGCTTGTAGATCAAGCCGTTGTTCCAGACTTTGTCGAATGCCTTCGCGACATCTAGGAAGAGGGCGCCCGTGTAGATGGGTTTGGGTCTATTGAGACCGGAGAGGATGTGCTCCGTGATGCGGTGCACTTGGTGGACACAAGAGTGTTTGGCTCGAAAGCCGAACTGCTCGTCGATAAGGATACCCCTGGACGTTACGAAGCCTTTGAGCCTCGCCAGAAGGAGGCGCTCGTATATCTTGGCCAGGGAGTTGAGGAGACTGATAGGGCGGTAGCTCGCGGGGAGATTGCGAGGTTTGCCGGGTTTGGGAATGCCTATGACGTCCGCCTCCTTCCACTTAGCGGGGAAGGTGCAGTTCGTCATGGCGGCGTTCAATATGGCCACTAAGAGGCAGATGAGTTGGGCGGGAAGGCATTTCAGAACGCGATTCGAAATGCCGTCAGGGCCGGGGGCTTTTTTAGATTTGAGACCCATAATCAGATCTTCGACCTCCGTTTGCGTGATAGGAGGCAAGGAATCGACGGGGGGGAGGGATGCCCTGCGCTCGACTTCCCTGTCGACCGCGTCGACGTGGGACTGGTCGACGGACTGAGAGCTGGGGGTGCACTGGCTCTCGAGGGAGTCTGCGAGAAGCTCGGCCTTTTCGTCATCGTCGAAGGCTGGGGGTGCGCCTGAAGGGCGGGACAGCGTGGACATGTCAGTCGTGGAGTCGGATTTGAGGCTACGCGCCAGCTGCCAGTACGCCAGATGCGATGGCGCGATGCCCTCTAGGAAGTCACCCCACCGTTCCTCCCGGACCTCCGCGACACGACGCTTTACCTCTCGTTGTAAAGCGCGCATCCGGGCCCGATTGGCTTCGGTGGGGTAGGAGTCGTATGCTCGGATAGAAGCATTCTTGGAACGAATGAGACCCCTAACATCGTCCGGCAGTCGAAAGCGGTTGAGGTAGAGATCTTCCGCCTCGACTTGCTTGGACGATCGACTGACAGCCGATCGGATGTGTTCGGTGAAGGCATCTACGGCCTGATCGGTGTCCTGAGGGGACGGGATGGAGTCCGAGCTGAGAGGGAGGGGGGGAGGGTCGGCATCCGCCAAGGCCGTGCTTAGCGCATGCCAATCCACCACCGTCTTTTTAGGTCGCTGAGGGGCGGAAGGGGGGGAACCGAGTCTCATGACTACAGGTCGATGGTCAGAGTCGAGTTCCTGGACTACTTCCAAGGAGTGCAGCCGTAGGGTGACACCCTTCAGAAGCGCCATGTCCAGGACGTCGGGTCGGTGGTTGGGATTGATAGGAGTCAAGTCTTGGTGTAGGTAATGCCCCACCATGCAGATAACTCCTAGTCTGTGGCAACAATAAAAGATATGAGAATTGTGGGGTACCGTATTATTGTAAAATTATTTTGCAGAGATATAGCACTATGAAGTAAGTATATGCATGTCTCTTTCTCACGGCAACATGAAGCCCCCAGCAGATCCTCTCTCATAATAATTTTGTGAGAACTGGCTTTTGTCTTTGCACAATATGTATGATGACTTGTTTTTACCATTGAGAATACCAGTGAATAAGGATACCTGTAGGTATATACATATATACTTTTATATAAATAAACGCCATAAAATTAGTATGCATCGCATGCGCACAGAGAGTGCAGACTAGGGTTGCCAACATTACTTAGGCTAAATATAGTATTTTTCAAAATAAGCGAATACAAATATACACACACACTTCAAAAAAGTATAGTATTTTATGGAAAATGAGACAAAGATATATTTGTCACTTAATAATAGTACATTATATTCTTTTGCACGTCTCGCATTTTTTATCAATCAACATTTTGTGTAGTGTTGCTTTATCACATTCAATTTTAAAAATTAATAATTAATCAAAAGCTAATTTTTTATTAATGAGATACTACATCTGTTTTTCTTCTCGCCATTTCGAATTGATATAATATATAATCATGAAAATATAGCATTTTGCGTACTATGTCTCTTCAACAGTACACATACCCTAAATATAGTACGATACTATATATTATAGTACAGTTGGCAACCCTACTGCAGGCACGGAACGGCTGCTGTGCTGTGCGAACGTATATAACATTTTAATTTTAGACTCTCTAGAATCGCTTTCATACCAATACAATATAACAGATCTTTGGAGAGGTCTTTGTAATAAATATGGCAATAATGTCTCACTGTTCAGATTCGGTCAATTGTATCTAAAACAGTGCAAAGATTCGAATCCTAATATGTCTCATTTGGAACTTTTGAATCAGCTAAATTCTAACACAGTCGGCGCACGGACCAACATCGCGTCGCGTGTTCGTTCTGTGAGACGGCAAGTTTAGTCAATGTAAGATCATGATTCCGTTTTAGATTGGAATGAATTGTCAGGGATTTTGTGTGTTCTGTAAGATTAGCACCTTTATATTAACTGGTGAATGTACAGATACAAATGAGGCATTTTTTGTGCAACTGATTTGAATCTCGTAGTTCTCGTTCATGATTCATGTCACTGTATAATATCAGTAAAGATCGACACATGTCTACGTTGTAAGGATAAATTCCACTGTCCACTGAAGGCAATGAACGTAGTATTTCGGCATACTAAGACATCTTAATCAGTTTTTCAAAGTCAAAAGTCAAAAATTATTTATAGATAATACTTTATTGTTCCACCAGAAATACCAGAAGGAAATTAAAAAATACAATATTTCAATTGAAAGGTAGTGTAACAATGGGCGGCCTTATCACTAATAGTGATTTCTTCCAGGCAACCTTTGGATGGAAAGGATCTAAAGAAAATACAAGATTTAGGGGTGTACTTAGCAAACAGAACATAACAATACACAAATAAATCTATGATAAACTACTTAAATAATATACCTATATGTACACATAATACACAAGTAAAAATAATATAAGATAAGTCTATAATATAACAGTATAATCGGATATTATTATTACTAAATAAACGTATTTTAATATCCATCCATTACTAAGCCTTATGAGGTATCATCAAGCCCACTTAAATTTGACGTAATAATTCACAATGTCACATATCGCCCGATAAGATGGTAATGTCACAGAAATGTTAAAAACACTTAGCAACATTACTGTCCTCGAGTTGGAGATAAACAAATTGATATTCAGATAGGTACGTGTACGAGTGTGAGTTTGATAAGAACGCTGGAATAACAAACGATCGCTTTGGAAATAATACGGATTACAAAAGGACGTATGAAATTGGAATCGGTCATTAGCGTGTTCCAAATAAGTCTGCTTCGTTGGATAAATGTGTAAATAAGCACTTTAGATTCGATTATTTTGTGTGTGTGTGTATCTACGCTGTTGGCCGCGGAGCCTTTACAGCTTCACCGGACAAGAGGGCGAGCGTGCAACCACTACGCTCAAGCCAGGAGGGCAAGGGGGCAACTAGCTCAAGGGCGCCTCAAGATGGAACGGCCTGGGTTTGGGCAGTCGCTTTGGAGAAGGGCATATACTAGGTGTTTCGCCGTGGTATTCTCACCGGCCGGCGGGCAAGGGACTCTTCGAGCTCGCCGGCGAGGTCGGTGTCTTATCCGCTTAATTATAGTGCTACTAGCTTTACCCAGCAGCACTTGGACAGTATGGACCATTTTATTATATTATTATAATAAAATGAGGCGCTCGTAGCGCTGTGCGACCGCGGTGTTCTAACCGATTGCCAAGGTTAAGCAGCGTTCGACTCGGTCGGCCTGAGATGGGTGACCGTTTGTGGCATTTTCATATTCGAGCGTCTCCGTGCTTCGGAAGGCACGTTAAGCCGTTGGTCCCGGCTACCACTTAATGTGGTAGTCGTTAAGCCGAGTTGGAAGCCTTAAAGGCGGCTTGATAAGTGCCAACAGCAGGTGGCCACAAACCTGCCTCCACCAATCCGCACTGGGTCCGCGTGGTGGAGTATGACCTAATCTCTCTCACCTCGATTTGTGAGAGAAGACCTTTGCCCAGCAGTGGGCAGTAATAATAATAATAACTTTATTTATTTACCAAAAAGTACATAGCGCAACATATTACTTGTAGCCTTCACACTAGGCGCAGGCTGATATTATTTATATTATTATATTTAAAACATAGATAATAATTGTACCAAAGTTCTTGTGAAACAGTATTCCTATTTCAAAACTTAGTTTTTTTTAGAAAATGATAAAATTTGTTTTTGCACATACGTCGTTTATTACCGAGCGCCCGTTGACTATTTGATGACTGTCAGTAGAATTTTGATAGATTCTCCATACAAAATTTGTCAAAATCTATCCGTAGTAGGCAAATATATCCTTGAGTTAATTATGGAAACCGGCCGTTAATCCGTCCCTGATTATTCATTTGTTAAGCAATTGTATCGCTGTCACCCTCGATCATTGTCAATTAGTGGTCCGGTGATTTATTATAGCGATAGCCCCTTAAATGTAGCTGTCACAATTCCTTCGTTCTTCCGTCTCTTTTGCGTAAAGTAGTAAGGAACATGGTACGTATATTTTGTATTGACATCTATCTATCTATCTAGATCATCACGCCAGATCCGATGCGGGGTAGGCAGAGAGTACTCAGTACAGAGTTCCTACAGGTTCTTTCTTTACAAACTGTTTCCTCCACTCTCATAGTTGGTTTCATACACGTTCACGAGTTATGGGGACTCATGATTTGCCTTTTAGATAAGACAGACGGAAGGTCATAGGTAATAAAGTCCAGATCTTTTGCCGTTCCTACATCCTACTTCTTTCGCATTTTATATCTGTTTTTAACCCAGTGCAAAACAAACTTGGTTCTTAATTCGTCTGCACCTACATATTTTTATGCTTGTAAGGGCTCTTTATGACCGACCGTATTCCCAACAGCGTAGTAAGAAAGCGAGTAGGTATGAAAGATAGTATCGGTGTAAAGATGAGAAAGGGCATGCTCCGTTGGTTCGGGCATATAGAAAGAATGCCAGAGGAAAGAATGACAAAACAGATATACAATGTGAAAGTGGAAGGATGCAGGTACCGGGGAAGACCTAGACTATCTTACCACGACCAAATAAACCGAGTCTTATCTGATGGAAAAGTCAAGAGTCTCCGTAACCGGCGAGCGTGTATGAGACGAACTATGAGAGTCGAGGAAGCCAGAGAGGTATGTAAGGAAAGAACCTGTTGGAACTCTGTACTCTCTGCCTACCCTGCAAGGGATCTGGCGTGAGGTTATAGATAGATAGATAGATAAGGGCTCTTCTTTGTTTATGAACCGATTTTAATGATTTTGTTGCATTGAATTTAGTACAGCTACAAGATTGTCTCATTTTAATTTCATTGGTATTGGACCTGGGAATTTGAAGATAGAATGTGTAGATTGAGTTATTGTTTCCTGTAAAAGTTAATTATGTCATTCTTTCTTTATTAGGTAGGTTATTAGGCAGGTAAATGTAGGCCTCATAAAAGGCTCATCGAAAGGGAGATAGAGAGTGCTATACTCGGAGTCACCCTGCGGGATCGAATCGGAAATGTGGAGATCCGCGAACTAAAGTTACTGACATAGCACTCAGAATTTCTAAACTTAATTGGCATTAGACGGGGCACATCGCTCGTAGAACTGACGGCCGTTAGGGTAGAAAGATCCTCGAGTGGCGATCCTGTAGAAGACGATGAGTGGGCAGTCCCCTTAAAAGATGATCTCGTGAAGGTCGCGGGTAGAAAGTGGACGGCACAAAGAAGCGTTCGTCCAGCAGTGGACATCTTTTGTCTGACGGTAGATTCGTAACACGTAAAATGACGGACGGCTTGGCCCAGTGGCTAAGAGTCGCTTCGCCTACTGGATTGAAAATTCGCGGGTTAGATTCCCACACCGGACAAATTATTGTGTGACTTACAAATGAACACAAATAAGCAAGAACATGCGAACCAAATACAACGTAGCATTTTAATTAAAACACCAATTGTATAACAACAAAATTCAATGTTCAATAGCACGTTATTAATGTTTAATACATTGCTTATTTGTGTTCAAACAGTTGTTTCGGTCTGGGTATTTTTGCATGTAAATTTTATATTTGTAAACGCGCCGGTATCGTACCGGAATAGTTCTTAGAGTGGGTCTTCGTATTTCTATATTTTTTAAATACCTTTATTATACAGCACAAGGGTCTTATAGTCTACAAATAATATTATTAATAATTATCATTACCGTAACTATCGTACTGTAATCGCTGTCAATTAGCCTTGACTCTAAAAGCGTTTATTGCACTTGCATCAATGGGTAAATATGTAAATGAATATGAATTGTTTGGTTATCCTGCTTAATGCTACAAATGGTACCCCACAGCGACTGTCCCAACCGAAGGCGCCTCTTCAAAGCGCCGATGTAAGGAAAGAACCTGTTGGAACTCTGTACTCTCTGCCTACCCCGCGAGGGATCTGGTGTGATCTATCTATCTATCTATATCTATATCATTACGCCAGCTCCCTCGCGGGGTAGGCAGAGAGTACAAAGTTCCAACAGGTTCTTTCCTAACATACTTCTCTGGCTTCCTCCACTCTCATAGTTCGTCTCATACACACTCGCCGGTTACGAAGACTCTTGACTTGCCCTTCAGATAAGACACGGTCTATTTGGTCATGGTAAGATAGTCTAGGTCTTCCCCGGTACCTACATCCTTCCATTTTCGCATTGTATATCTGTTTTGTCATCCTTTCTATATGCCCGAACCAACGGAGCATACCCTTTCTCATCTTTACACCGATACTATCTTTCATACCTACTCGCTTTCTTACTACGCTGTTGGGAATACGGTCGGTCATAAATTTGGTGTGATGATATAGCATAATAATAATTACTATAAAGTTTCATCAAATTCTGTTTTTGCATAAAAGAATAACGAACATTCATACATCGATCCTCAGAAACTTTTGCTTTTATAATATTAATAGGATAAATAGTGCCTTTTTTTCAACTTGCAATGTGCGCATGTCTGTCTGTCTGTCTTTCCGGTTCAAATCTTGTGATGCATTTTTCAAGTACTTGAGATAGTAAGTACCGATTGAGCTGAAATTTGGTATACGCATGTAAAGTCGGTGACAATACTATTACCATCTGTACCATGGAGCCGATATGATGATGAAGTCGGAAGGTGGCAATAGGAACATATGAACTACACAACGTAACACCCTCGTGTTTAGGCTTGCTAGATTGGTATTGACTAGTACTATACAACCCGATAGTATTCAGGTTCTGATGATGAAGCCATAAGGTGGACAATGAAATGACCCTACTACCCAATATAACCCCGCCGTGTTTGGGCTCTTTGGATTTGTCTTGACGAGTACTTTAGACCCGGATGGTGTCCAAGGTCTGATGATGTAGATCTGGAAGGAAGCCATATGAACTCCTCAACTAAACAAGATATCTTCATTGTGTTTTGTTGTTGTTGTCTTGTTTTGAAAAAGGTCTTTTTCACCATCTCGCCTATATTCTCCAAGCGGGGGTAGCAGATGTGTACTGAGTACACCCACGTTTCGCCGACGATCTTAGGTCTCATTTAATAGGGGGCGAGCCTATTGCCATATACCGGGCAAAATTCTAGACTCCGGACTCGTACTGGTAAGTTTTCGTTAGAAAAACTACACTTGTCCGACCTGGGATTTGAACCCAAGGACCTCGTGATCACAAACCGATGCGCTTTGCCACTAGACCAATGAGGCAGTCAAGTCCAAGATACAGGATGTTGAATCCTAGTTTGGAGGAAAGGGACTATATTTTACATTGATATCAAATTGTAAATGTTAATGTTACTATTCTGGCTTTAATAAACGATTTTATTATTATTATTATAACTGAGATTCACGGGCTTTACCCGGACCTTTGAAAGGCTTGCATGGGGACATGGGTCCAACACGTAGAAGCCCTTTGCGAGAAGTTAATGTAATGTAAGCCACCTGCTGAGAACACTTGCTGAAAATGAAGAAACATAACCAGCGAACTGACCCCGGTAGGTGCAAAGACTATTTTAAATTATGGAAAGAAAACAATGGCTATGTCAATGAGGTTTGATGGACAAAAACTGGACTATTTCAAAGGGGACGGACACAGGCGATAATTAGTGATACCTAATATAATACCCGTGATATTACCCGTGGCCGGCGGTGACTCGCCGCTTACTAGATGGGCCCTCAAACGGTCGTCCTAGGACAACTGAGGGCAACACCGGTGTGAGTGGCTCAGGGGTGTAGAGAGGTGTGCTGCGCTTTCTCCGAAGTTACTCGCGGCGTTATGCCCTTTAACACGTCCACCCCTGGAGTACATCGACGTAAGACCGCATTATTGTTCTTATTATTATTATTTAAAAATTCCAGAGAGGTATGTAAGGTAAGAACCTGTTGGAACTCTGTACTCTCTGCCTACCCCGCGAGGGAGCTGGCGTGATGATATAGATAGATAGATAGATAAAAATTCCACCACATAATTGATTTTGAATGGCTAAAGTAATAATGTGAACACCATTTAAATAACGATAATAAACAACTGATAAAATACTTCAAAGAACATACCTATATTAATATCATATTTTAACTTGTCAACAGGCATTTAGATATGAAATGAAAAGTTTTTATCGGAACGATTATTAATACTTTGAGGAGTCAAAATATATGTCAATTTAATGATACTAGTGGTCGCCCATAGGTCGATATTCGACCTACTCTTTCATCATATTAAAGACAAACATCAATTTGACGTGTATTGTGTCAAATACATGGTAGTGTGTGTAATGTTTTTTTACACACCGTCACGCCTATATTCCCCAGAGGTGGTGGCAGAGGTGTACTGAGTACACCCACGTTTCGCCGACGATTTTAGGCCCCATGTAATAGGGGGCGAGCCTATTGCCATATACCGGGCACAATTCCAGACTCCGGACTCATACTGGGAATTTTTCGTTAGAAAAACTATATTTGTCCGACCTAGGATTTTAACCCAGGACCTCATGTTTTTTTCATTGATTTAATGTATGCATAATTTTAAAAAAATATTAGCATTCTACACTCCTTCTCTATATAAACGCACTCCTTCTCTATATAAGTGTGGGAAATTTCGTACTCCTCCGTCCGCAATTTTCATAAAAATGTGTACAAAGTTTTTGCTTAACGTATTAATATATAGATTTTTATATAATTGATACAATTAAAACACACACTGCCTCGTTTGTCTAGTGGCAGAGCGCATCGCTTTGTGATCACGAAGTCCCCTACGTCAAACAAATGTAGTTTTTCGAACGAAAACTTTCTTGTATAAGTCCGGAGTCTGAAATTCTTTTTTTTTCTTTTTTTTTTTTATTAAAAACGTAGCCCCACACTAGGATTTATTCCTGTGTCGTGGGTGCGTTTACAAACATAAAAATTCACATACACTAATACCCAGACCGGAACAAATAATTGTGGATCACACAAAGATTTGTCCCGTGCGGGACTCGAACCCGCGACTATTAGACGCAGTGGGCAGAGCGGCTTAAGCTCTTAACCACTGCGCTAAATCGTCCGTAAATTGAGCCCGGTATATGGCAAAAGGTTCGCTCCCTATTACATACCCCTATACAATAGATTAGGATATCATATGTAAGAGAAACTATTCAGATACTGTTAAAATAACGAGATCTAAGTCCCGACCTATGATTTCTTGGATTTTGTGTACTTGTATAACCTTAAGCAGTTCAATAGATGTCGGAATAGGATGAGCAGAATACTTGATGTAATTTTGTCCGACTTACCTTTCTGTAAAGTGACTGAATCTGTAGTCTCCTTAGTCAACATCGTCGAAAAAAAGTGGGTGAACTCAGTTCACCTCTGCCACGCCTGCTTGGGGAATATAGGCGTGACGGTGTACAGTATAACACAACACCGGCCCGAAGGTAGACCGATGACCTGCTGAAGGTCTCAGGTAAAAGCTGGATGCTTACAGCAGGAAAGCGGTCGTCGTACCGATCTTGGGAAGCATTCGTGCTGCAGTAGACGTCGTTCGGCTAATGAGGGGATACCGATACCGCACACAGGATCAAACACCGACCTGGCTGGCGAGGTCGAACAATCCCTTATGAACGTTCGTTTTTTTTTGACAAAAGGTTCAATCCCCTTGTTAAATGTTACCAATATTTGTTCTGAAGTTTAGGCGTGGCAATACAAGAAACATACAGTATGAAGATTACGTTAAATTAGTATGTAGAACACATCACCTTCAGACTGCCTCGTTGAGCGTCAAATGTGGGAGGCGATCACTTAGTTCGAATTCTAGGACGAATAAAATCTACGAAATATGAGTCCTATCTATCTATAACCTCAAGCCAGACCCCTAACGGGAATTGCGAAATATGAGTGTACTACGTCAACCAGTAAACCTCTCCCTACCCGTTCAGGAATTATTTACTTATCTTATTCTTTTATTATAGTCAGAAAACTGGCGACGGAGCAGATTGCTCCTCTAGTCAAGAAGATGGAGGATGAACACCGCATCGACGATAGCGTCAGGCAGCTCCTCTTTGACAACGGCGTAAGTATAATAATATATTTTGATTAGATCTCTCCCCGCAATCACCGTCATGCCTATGTAGGTAAGGTACCCTGGGAGAGAGCAATCAAAGTCAGCGAAGAGTCGGTGCTTGTATTCTCCGATGGTTCCAATAGAGCTCTGCGTACCGCTGTCTAAGTTTAAACAAATCATTTCACATTGTTCGTACTATACTTAGGCTAAGTATAGTACGAACAATGTGAAATGATTTGCTACGAAACGTTACATAAACTTTACTGTCTAGCATACGCTATACCGAGACACCTGTATTCCCCAAACTGAGTGGACAGAGGTGTACTGCGCTTCCTCTCCTATCAGCCACTACCGCCGTCCGCGGCATATTCTCACCGACCCTCCCGGTGTCCTGTATGTATCCGAAAAAAGGGATGTACCCTTCTTTCGGATACAGATACCGCACACAGGATCAGACACCGACCTCGCCTAGTATACGCCCTCCCCCATAGCGACTGCCAAAGCCGAGGCCGTTCCTCCTTGAGGCACCTTTAAGCTAGTTGCCGCCTTGCCCTTCTGGCTCTAGAGTAGTGGTAGTGGGTGTACACAGTAGACCTTTGCCTTTGCTTTCATATGGGAAGTGTAGTAAATATGTGTAACACTGCGCTGCGCCGCGCAATGGCGCCAACTCAGTTCACTACTCCGGATGTGTTAACTCACTTCTTCAAAATGTGTTGGCGCACACCGCAGGACCGGGAAATTCGAAAGGTGTTAAGGTGTTGAGTTGTTAAGTGTTAACATGCTCGATCTCAATCATTCTCTAACGCACTCGTGGACTGAACAATGATCCAACGCAGTTCGCGCGCTGTGCTCTGAAGGCCAATTCTCGTATTTAATTTTATTGCATATATTGAGTAATTACCTCGGGTCTGTAAAAAGGGTGTTGTGTATAGGAAATAGATCTAACCTTCACAGCAGCATCCAGTCCATCGGTAAGCCTTTCTCTGGGCATGGACTGCATTTTGAGCACTTTTAATTACGAGAATTGGCCTTCTGTTTGTGCTAAGAACTCACTCGACGCGTTCTATATGTTGTGTTATGGCGCAATTTTGAGTTAACGTACTGAGCCGGTGCAGTAAACTACGCCTGAGTTACTGAGTTAACGCAAGGAATTTTGCTGAGTTACCCATGTCTAGATATAGGCATATCTTGTTATTTTTCTATAATTACTTGACATTAGCGAAATACGCTGTTGA
The DNA here is from genome assembly GCA_905147815.2 of Phalera bucephala. NCBI lineage: Eukaryota > Metazoa > Arthropoda > Insecta > Lepidoptera > Notodontidae > Phalera > Phalera bucephala. The sequence goes on from LR990618.1 coordinate 30,384,949, forward strand.
AAGTGTAAGCCACCTAAATTAAATAGAAATACAACGATGGACAACTTGGTCCAATGGTTAAGAGCTTAAGTCTCCACCTACTGGATTGAGCAGTCGCGGTTTAGATTCCCGCACGGGACAAATCTTTGTGTGACCCACAAATATTTGTTTCGGTCTGGGTGTTTGAACATGTGAATTTCATGTTTTTTAACGCACTCACGTTTAGGCATTATTACTAGGGAGAGGTTACGTGTTTTTTCTTAAAAGAAAGTTATGTTTCATATCCATTTTCTCCCAAGCTCATGGGCATCGAAACTCCAACGGACTACAGCGGTTCTGGGTGCGGATTCCTCACGATGATGCTGGTGGTCGAGGAGCTGTCCCGCGTGGACCCAGCAGTGGCCGCGTACGTGGACATCCACAACACCCTCGTCAACTCCCTCTTCATGAAGCTCGGAACTGAAGAGCAGAAGAAGAAATACTTGACCAAACTTTGCACTGAATATGTAAGTATAACTATAAACAGTTTCTCGTTGCACCTGTTCGACAACAACGCCTGGTAGCCAAATTTATGGTGAAGAGGTGACCTCATAAGTCATCAAAAAAACTATAGCCAAAAGCAGCCCCGTTTCAAGTTTGAATATGCTTTCGCATCTGTAACTACTCGTAGCTAGCAACCGTAAAATTATCGGATGTTATTATTTTAGTTCAAGGTCGCTCAACGAGCTATGGAAAGAGCTATGCTCGGAGTTTCTCTTAGGGATCGAATCCGGAACGAAGTTATTCGTCAGAGAACCAAGGTTACCGACATAGCTCAGCGAATTAGCTGAAGTGGCAGTGGGCAGGTCACATATGCCGCAGAACCGATGGCCGTTGGGGCAGACTGGTCCTTGAGTGGAGACCGCGTGTCGGCAAACGTAGTGTAGGGCGCCCTGTAGCTAGGTGGGGCGACGATATTCGTAAGGCAGCGGGCAGGGATTGGAGAAGGAGAGCTGAAGATCGAGCTCAGTGGCGTGCCATGGGAGAGGCCTACGTCCAGCAGTGGATTGACACGGGCTGATGATGGATTATTTTAGTTTTAGCAAACTGCAGCATTCCTCACGTTGTGTATTGTTAGATCGAATTAATTCGAAATAAGACCACAACCATACATGTGATCTTATTTTTGGGAAGTTTTTCGGGCTGTCCCCATTATTTTAGCAAATTATATATCTAAGCCATAAGTACAAAAAAAATCATAAACATCGGTCAAGCTGTTTAGGAGGAGAAGAATAACGAACACACGTACACCGGAATTTTATGTATAAAGATTAAGGCCCTAGGAATCTGCCTGCTTTCGCAAGATGGAAGCAGCCGTTATTAGCAGAGATTCTATCGTAAAAACAATGTAATAGAGGGATGATAATAATTGTATATTGTTTTTATAACATTTACATTAACGTGATAAAGTTTTAAATTTAAATTACGGAAGAAAAACTAGAGAAAATGCCAAATAGCTACCGTAGTCGCGCTTACCTCACAGAGTACTTTTTAATATGCTTAATTAAACCCCCGACTCCGACTTAACGCCCTTGAGACGCCACTTCAAGGGCGTCAGATCGGAGTCAGGGTTGAATCCAACTCGAAGGTCACCCGACCCTGACTCCGACTTAGGACGTTTAGTGATGCAGTCATCGTTATGATAACATTATTGTTTTCATATAACATGATACTGTTGTCGTGTAAAAATGATGTGAAAATGAAAGTAATTGATGATGTATCGAAACATCAATCTGTTATTAAGCTTTTCTTATTCATATGTCTCTCTGTCTTTCCAGTCCGGATAAAATAGAGAAATAGGTAGACTAAAAAATAATTATCTTCGATCAGTCGGCGCGCACGCTTCTTCACAAAGTGACGTATAGCGTACGGCGACATGGAATTCCGGACTAGGGATGAAATGTCGACACATTTCATTGTAATGTCACGGCACTGTCACGTAAACATAAAAAAAATAATTATGCCTCATTGTACCATATAATTTTTTTTATTGCAAAGCCAAAGATATGTGTAACGGAGGTGTATGGCAGCGTATTATTCAGTTTGTCAGTTTCCATACTGAGATAGTTTGAACGCACTTCTTGCGTTTGTGTTCTTCCATGGTTGGAATATAGGATACCTATCTATTGGGTCTGGACCGTATCGCATCTATTACCATCTTGTTAAAAGGGGGTTATATCCCACAGGCCGGAAGCTTCTGCCTCACGGAACCGACATCAGGCTCCGACGCTTTCTCCCTGAAGACTGTGGCCAAAAAAGATGGCGACCACTTCGTCATCAACGGCAACAAGATGTGGATCTCCAACTCGGACGTCGCTGGAGTATTCCTGGTTATGGCTAACGCTGACCCTTCCAAGGTAAATGGAGTTTCAAAGTCTTGAGTATAGCGAGATCGACACACGGCATCGATATATGTACATTCAAAGGGCGTAAAGGATATTTTAATAGGCGTAAAAAGCAGTGATAGTCTAGTGGTGAGACCGTTGGACTGCAAAGTCCGAGGTCTCGGGTTCAAACCCAGGCACGCACCTCTGTCTTTTCGAGAACAAGTGCGTATAAAAAATTAACTATCACTTGCTTTAACGGTAAAGGAAAACATCGTAAAGAAACCTGCATGCCTGAGAGTTTCTCGAAGGTGTGTGAAGTTCGCCAACCCGCACTGAGCCAGCGTGGTGGACTATGGCCTGAACCCTCACAGTTTGAGAGGAGGCCCGTGCCCAACAGTGGGACAGTTTCTTAACTTAAGGCATGCTACTGAGCCCAGTCTTCGGCTCTTCACCGCTGCCAGCCACCCCATACGGTACAATAGTCATTAGTAAAACAATAACTTCTTCTCCCAGGGCTACAAAGGCATCACATGCTTCATCGTGGAGCGTGACACGCCCGGCCTGAGCGTTGCCAAGCCCGAGAACAAACTGGGCATCCGCGCCTCAGGAACCTGTATGGTGCACTTCGACAACGTCAGGGTACCAGAGGGGAACATCCTTGGAGAATACGGGAAAGGGTGAGATTGCCATATAAAATTATAGCATTACTGAGTTCTTAGATTTACGCGAATATTACACATGAAATAAAACTAATTTTTCGGATTTTATCGCGGTTTAATTTTTATTTTTAAGTTCCCGACGTTTCGAGTGCTTTGCAGCACCCATGGTCACGGGAGGGACTGAGGTGTTAGACGTCCAAAAGGCATAGTTGTTCCGGGGTACCCTCAAACTTCTTAATTATTTTTGTTGGTCCGATCTACGCAGAATGAGCTCACGGTGTCTTGAGGTCTTGCAGTGTTATGCTTGGTTTTGGATTTGATTATATTAATTACCGGATCCCAAGTCGATGGAAGCACCCAGCCATCTTCTCTATTAAAATTAGGATGTTTTTTAATTTCAATAGCCTCGCGAACCATCCTTGGTAGGAATCGGTGTTCTTTTACGAGGATTTGTGGTCTATCAAATCTGATGTTATGGCGGGTGCGGTCAAGGACATGTTCACAGACTGCAGACTTCTTTGAGCGACGGTGTTTTAGGTCAGCTATGTGCTCTTTAACCCGAGTTTTTATCGGTCTTTTTGTTTGTCCTATATAAGAGAGACCACATTCACAATCAAGCTTGTATACTCCTGCATCTTGTAGAGGGATGTGACACTTGACAGCTGGTAAAAATTGACTGATCTTCTTCGGCGGCTTATAAAATGTTTTAATTGAAGCACGCTTCAAGATGTAGCCAATCTTGTCCGTGACTCCTCTCATGTAAGGTAGCACAGCAGGGAGACGCTCGACTGTGGCTGGTTTCACTCGGTCACTGTGACGTTGGCGTGGGACTCGAAGCTTATTGTCGTGCAGGACTTGCTTGACATGTTGAAGCTCGGCAGCCAGATGTTTCTTGTCACAGATCCCTTGTGCTCTCTGAAACAAAGATTTACCCACAGTAGCTAACTGTGTTGGATGGTGGTGAGATTCACCGTTTAAGTACCTATCAGTATGGGTCTTCTTTCTATAAACCGTATGGCTTAAGGTGTTGTTGGGGTTACGGATTACTAAGACATCCAGGAAAGCTAGGGAATTGTTTGCCTCCAACTCCATTGTGAACTGAATTTTAGGGTTAATGGAGTTAAGATGAATTAGGAATACAGTTATTTTGTCGGATGGTAATATTGTGAAAGTATCATCTACGTACCGCTTGTAGAAACTTGGGTTTACAGGTGATGTACGAAGGGCTTTCTCCTCAAAGTCTTCCATGAATATATCGGCAACAATGGGAGATACAGGGGAGCCCATCGCCACACCATCTACTTGCTTGTAGAACTGCTCCTTCCACAGTAAGTAGCCAGATGTAAGGCAGTGTCTCAATAGTTCTGAGTATTCCGCTGGCATGTTATTCTCCGCTAGTTTCCTTTCTACAATTTCGACACAGTCTTGTACAGGTAGGCATGTGAATAGTGACTGGACATCGAAACTGACCATAGTTTCATTGTCAGTAAGATGTAGATTTTTGATCTCACTAACAAAATGGTATGAATCCTTAACATGTGCTCTTGTGTGGCCTCTGAGGGGCGAGAGCACTTTCGCTACGTGCTGAGCCAATCTGTAGGTTGGTGTGTCGATTTGGCTAACAATTGGACGTAGCGGAGCATTCGGTTTATGAATTTTTGGCAGCCCATACAACTGTGGTGGTTTTGCGCACGAAGGTATTAGCGATTTGACGTCCAGATTCAATGTTTCGGAGTACTTCTTTATTAAATCAGTCGTTAGTTTTAATATATTGTTGGTTGGGTCTGTCTTGACCTTATTGTATGTGTTTACGTCCGATAAAAGTGCTTGTATTTTGACATTGTAATCTGACGTATCCATAATGACCGTAGCATTTCCTTTATCCGCGCGGAGAACAGTGATATCCTTTCTATTGCGTAAGGTTTTCAACGCTAAATATTGATTTTTAGGAAGATTTAGTTTGGGCACTGAACTTCGACGTAACATGGATGAGACATCCTGACGTATTGCCTCCGAATCTTCCCTCCCTATACTATTCTTGGATAGGACGTCTTCAACGGCGCTGATAATTTCCTCATACGGTATCCTTCGAGGTGTTACAGCATAATTTAAACCTTTAGATAGGACTTTTACGATGTTTTCATCCAATGTTTGTTTTGACAGATTGATGACTGCGCGTGATTCGTTGTCTATGGTGCACGGTTGCGTTTCGTTACACCGTAATGATTTGTTCTTGACATTTGATTTAGTTGTTAATTTATTATATTTTATGATGTGTTTATTTTTGCATTCATTATATTTAGATGTTTCACGCTTATTTAAGGTATCAATGCATTTATTAAAATCAAATGTAGTTAACACTGTCTTTAATTCATTGGATGAAATTTCTATATTTCTGCTGAGGTGGTGTAGATCGGAACGCGTTTGATGAATCACTGTCCGTAACAACTTTTTACTTGCCTGGTTTAGGATCTTAGCGCTTCCTCGTATGCCTTTCTTGGTGGATATCTTGACACACGTAGGAATGAGATTGTGGTCTCTGCATCTCTTCAAGAAATTTAGGGATGTTGTAAATCTTGCGCGCTTAGTCTTGAGATCTTCTAACCGGCGTATTTTATTTGCGATTTCCAGTCCGTACTGGTTCACATACTGAGTTCTTAGATTTACGCGAATATTACACATGAAATAAAACTAATTTTTCGGATTTTATCGCGGTTTAATTTTTATTTTTAAGTTCCCGACGTTTCGAGTGCTTTGCAGCACCCATGGTCACGGGAGGGACTGAGGTGTTAGACGTCCAAAAGGCATAGTTGTTCCGGGGTACCCTCAAACTTCTTAATTATTTTTGTTGGTCCGATCTACGCAGAATGAGCTCACGGTGTCTTGAGGTCTTGCAGTGTTATGCTTGGTTTTGGATTTGATTATATTAATTACCGGATCCCAAGTCGATGGAAGCACCCAGCCATCTTCTCTATTAAAATTAGGATGTTTTTTAATTTCAATAGCCTCGCGAACCATCCTTGGTAGGAATCGGTGTTCTTTTACGAGAATTTGTGGTCTATCAAATCTGATGTTATGGCGGGTGCGGTCAAGGACATGTTCACAGACTGCAGACTTCTTTGAGCGACGGTGTTTTAGGTCAGCTATGTGCTCTTTAACCCGAGTTTTTATCGGTCTTTTTGTTTGTCCTATATAAGAGAGACCACATTCACAATCAAGCTTGTATACTCCTGCATCTTGTAGAGGGATGTGACACTTGACAGCTGGTAAAAATTGACTGATCTTCTTCGGCGGCTTATAAAATGTTTTAATTGAAGCACGCTTCAAGATGTAGCCAATCTTGTCCGTGACTCCTCTCATGTAAGGTAGCACAGCAGGGAGACGCTCGACTGTGGCTGGTTTCACTCGGTCACTGTGACGTTGGCGTGGGACTCGAAGCTTATTGTCGTGCAGGACTTGCTTGACATGTTGAAGCTCGGCAGCCAGATGTTTCTTGTCACAGATCCCTTGTGCTCTCTGAAACAAAGATTTACCCACAGTAGCTAACTGTGTTGGATGGTGGTGAGATTCACCGTTTAAGTACCTATCAGTATGGGTCTTCTTTCTATAAACCGTATGGCTTAAGGTGTTGTTGGGGTTACGGATTACTAAGACATCCAGGAAAGCTAGGGAATTGTTTGCCTCCAACTCCATTGTGAACTGAATTTTAGGGTTAATGGAGTTAAGATGATTTAGGAATACAGTTATTTTGTCGGATGGTAATATTGTGAAAGTATCATCTACGTACCGCTTGTAGAAACTTGGGTTTACAGGTGATGTACGAAGGGCTTTCTCCTCAAAGTCTTCCATGAATATATCGGCAACAATGGGAGATACAGGGGAGCCCATCGCCACACCATCTACTTGCTTGTAGAACTGCTCCTTCCACAGTAAGTAGCCAGATGTAAGGCAGTGTCTCAATAGTTCTGAGTATTCCGCTGGCATGTTATTCTCCGCTAGTTTCCTTTCTACAATTTCGACACAGTCTTGTACAGGTAGGCATGTGAATAGTGACTGGACATCGAAACTGACCATAGTTTCATTGTCAGTAAGATGTAGATTTTTGATCTCACTAACAAAATGGTATGAATCCTTAACATGTGCTCTTGTGTGGCCTCTGAGGGGCGAGAGCACTTTCGCTACGTGCTGAGCCAATCTGTAGGTTGGTGTGTCGATTTGGCTAACAATTGGACGTAGCGGAGCATTCGGTTTATGAATTTTTGGCAGCCCATACAACTGTGGTGGTTTTGCGCACGAAGGTATTAGCGATTTGACGTCCAGATTCAATGTTTCGGAGTACTTCTTTATTAAATCAGTCGTTAGTTTTAATATATTGTTGGTTGGGTCTGTCTTGACCTTATTGTATGTGTTTACGTCCGATAAAAGTGCTTGTATTTTGACATTGTAATCTGACGTATCCATAATGACCGTAGCATTTCCTTTATCCGCGCGGAGAACAGTGATATCCTTTCTATTGCGTAAGGTTTTCAACGCTAAATATTGATTTTTAGGAAGATTTAGTTTGGGCACTGAACTTCGACGTAACATGGATGAGACATCCTGACGTATTGCCTCCGAATCTTCCCTCCCTATACTATTCTTGGATAGGACGTCTTCAACGGCGCTGATAATTTCCTCATACGGTATCCTTCGAGGTGTTACAGCATAATTTAAACCTTTAGATAGGACTTTTACGATGTTTTCATCCAATGTTTGTTTTGACAGATTGATGACTGCGCGTGATTCGTTGTCTATGGTGCACGGTTGCGTTTCGTTACACCGTAATGATTTGTTCTTGACATTTGATTTAGTTGTTAATTTATTATATTTTATGATGTGTTTATTTTTGCATTCATTATATTTAGATGTTTCACGCTTATTTAAGGTATCAATGCATTTATTAAAATCAAATGTAGTTAACACTGTCTTTAATTCATTGGATGAAATTTCTATATTTCTGCTGAGGTGGTGTAGATCGGAACGCGTTTGATGAATCACTGTCCGTAACAACTTTTTACTTGCCTGGTTTAGGATCTTAGCGCTTCCTCGTATGCCTTTCTTGGTGGATATCTTGACACACGTAGGAATGAGATTGTGGTCTCTGCATCTCTTCAAGAAATTTAGGGATGTTGTAAATCTTGCGCGCTTAGTCTTGAGATCTTCTAACCGGCGTATTTTATTTGCGATTTCCAGTCCGTACTGGTTCACATACTGAGTTCTTAGATTTACGCGAATATTACACATGAAATAAAACTAATTTTTCGGATTTTATCGCGGTTTAATTTTTATTTTTAAGTTCCCGACGTTTCGAGTGCTTTGCAGCACCCATGGTCACGGGAGGGACTGAGGTGTTAGACGTCCAAAAGGCATAGTTGTTCCGGGGTACCCTCAAACTTCTTAATTATTTTTGTTGGTCCGATCTACGCAGAATGAGCTCACGGTGTCTTGAGGTCTTGCAGTGTTATGCTTGGTTTTGGATTTGATTATATTAATTACCGGATCCCAAGTCGATGGAAGCACCCAGCCATCTTCTCTATTAAAATTAGGATGTTTTTTAATTTCAATAGCCTCGCGAACCATCCTTGGTAGGAATCGGTGTTCTTTTACGAGAATTTGTGGTCTATCAAATCTGATGTTATGGCGGGTGCGGTCAAGGACATGTTCACAGACTGCAGACTTCTTTGAGCGACGGTGTTTTAGGTCAGCTATGTGCTCTTTAACCCGAGTTTTTATCGGTCTTTTTGTTTGTCCTATATAAGAGAGACCACATTCACAATCAAGCTTGTATACTCCTGCATCTTGTAGAGGGATGTGACACTTGACAGCTGGTAAAAATTGACTGATCTTCTTCGGCGGCTTATAAAATGTTTTAATTGAAGCACGCTTCAAGATGTAGCCAATCTTGTCCGTGACTCCTCTCATGTAAGGTAGCACAGCAGGGAGACGCTCGACTGTGGCTGGTTTCACTCGGTCACTGTGACGTTGGCGTGGGACTCGAAGCTTATTGTCGTGCAGGACTTGCTTGACATGTTGAAGCTCGGCAGCCAGATGTTTCTTGTCACAGATCCCTTGTGCTCTCTGAAACAAAGATTTACCCACAGTAGCTAACTGTGTTGGATGGTGGTGAGATTCACCGTTTAAGTACCTATCAGTATGGGTCTTCTTTCTATAAACCGTATGGCTTAAGGTGTTGTTGGGGTTACGGATTACTAAGACATCCAGGAAAGCTAGGGAATTGTTTGCCTCCAACTCCATTGTGAACTGAATTTTAGGGTTAATGGAGTTAAGATGATTTAGGAATACAGTTATTTTGTCGGATGGTAATATTGTGAAAGTATCATCTACGTACCGCTTGTAGAAACTTGGGTTTACAGGTGATGTACGAAGGGCTTTCTCCTCAAAGTCTTCCATGAATATATCGGCAACAATGGGAGATACAGGGGAGCCCATCGCCACACCATCTACTTGCTTGTAGAACTGCTCCTTCCACAGTAAGTAGCCAGATGTAAGGCAGTGTCTCAATAGTTCTGAGTATTCCGCTGGCATGTTATTCTCCGCTAGTTTCCTTTCTACAATTTCGACACAGTCTTGTACAGGTAGGCATGTGAATAGTGACTGGACATCGAAACTGACCATAGTTTTCACTATTCACATGCCTACCTGTACAAGACTGTGTCGAAATTGTAGAAAGGAAACTAGCGGAGAATAACATGCCAGCGGAATACTCAGAACTATTGAGACACTGCCTTACATCTGGCTACTTACTGTGGAAGGAGCAGTTCTACAAGCAAGTAGATGGTGTGGCGATGGGCTCCCCTGTATCTCCCATTGTTGCCGATATATTCATGGAAGACTTTGAGGAGAAAGCCCTTCGTACATCACCTGTAAACCCAAGTTTCTACAAGCGGTACGTAGATGATACTTTCACAATATTACCATCCGACAAAATAACTGTATTCCTAAATCATCTTAACTCCATTAACCCTAAAATTCAGTTCACAATGGAGTTGGAGGCAAACAATTCCCTAGCTTTCCTGGATGTCTTAGTAATCCGTAACCCCAACAACACCTTAAGCCATACGGTTTATAGAAAGAAGACCCATACTGATAGGTACTTAAACGGTGAATCTCACCACCATCCAACACAGTTAGCTACTGTGGGTAAATCTTTGTTTCAGAGAGCACAAGGGATCTGTGACAAGAAACATCTGGCTGCCGAGCTTCAACATGTCAAGCAAGTCCTGCACGACAATAAGCTTCGAGTCCCACGCCAACGTCACAGTGACCGAGTGAAACCAGCCACAGTCGAGCGTCTCCCTGCTGTGCTACCTTACATGAGAGGAGTCACGGACAAGATTGGCTACATCTTGAAGCGTGCTTCAATTAAAACATTTTATAAGCCGCCGAAGAAGATCAGTCAATTTTTACCAGCTGTCAAGTGTCACATCCCTCTACAAGATGCAGGAGTATACAAGCTTGATTGTGAATGTGGTCTCTCTTATATAGGACAAACAAAAAGACCGATAAAAACTCGGGTTAAAGAGCACATAGCTGACCTAAAACACCGTCGCTCAAAGAAGTCTGCAGTCTGTGAACATGTCCTTGACCGCACCCGCCATAACATCAGATTTGATAGACCACAAATCCTCGTAAAAGAACACCGATTCCTACCAAGGATGGTTCGCGAGGCTATTGAAATTAAAAAACATCCTAATTTTAATAGAGAAGATGGCTGGGTGCTTCCATCGACTTGGGATCCGGTAATTAATATAATCAAATCCAAAACCAAGCATAACACTGCAAGACCTCAAGACACCGTGAGCTCATTCTGCGTAGATCGGACCAACAAAAATAATTAAGAAGTTTGAGGGTACCCCGGAACAACTATGCCTTTTGGACGTCTAACACCTCAGTCCCTCCCGTGACCATGGGTGCTGCAAAGCACTCGAAACGTCGGGAACTTAAAAATAAAAATTAAACCGCGATAAAATCCGAAAAATTAGTTTTATTTCATGTGTAATATTCGCGTAAATCTAAGAACTCAGTATGTGAACCAGTACGGACTGGAAATCGCAAATAAAATACGCCGGTTAGAAGATCTCAAGACTAAGCGCGCAAGATTTACAACATCCCTAAATTTCTTGAAGAGATGCAGAGACCACAATCTCATTCCTACGTGTGTCAAGATATCCACCAAGAAAGGCATACGAGGAAGCGCTAAGATCCTAAACCAGGCAAGTAAAAAGTTGTTACGGACAGTGATTCATCAAACGCGTTCCGATCTACACCACCTCAGCAGAAATATAGAAATTTCATCCAATGAATTAAAGACAGTGTTAACTACATTTGATTTTAATAAATGCATTGATACCTTAAATAAGCGTGAAACATCTAAATATAATGAATGCAAAAATAAACACATCATAAAATATAATAAATTAACAACTAAATCAAATGTCAAGAACAAATCATTACGGTGTAACGAAACGCAACCGTGCACCATAGACAACGAATCACGCGCAGTCATCAATCTGTCAAAACAAACATTGGATGAAAACATCGTAAAAGTCCTATCTAAAGGTTTAAATTATGCTGTAACACCTCGAAGGATACCGTATGAGGAAATTATCAGCGCCGTTGAAGACGTCCTATCCAAGAATAGTATAGGGAGGGAAGATTCGGAGGCAATACGTCAGGATGTCTCATCCATGTTACGTCGAAGTTCAGTGCCCAAACTAAATCTTCCTAAAAATCAATATTTAGCGTTGAAAACCTTACGCAATAGAAAGGATATCACTGTTCTCCGCGCGGATAAAGGAAATGCTACGGTCATTATGGATACGTCAGATTACAATGTCAAAATACAAGCACTTTTATCGGACGTAAACACATACAATAAGGTCAAGACAGACCCAACCAACAATATATTAAAACTAACGACTGATTTAATAAAGAAGTACTCCGAAACATTGAATCTGGACGTCAAATCGCTAATACCTTCGTGCGCAAAACCACCACAGTTGTATGGGCTGCCAAAAATTCATAAACCGAATGCTCCGCTACGTCCAATTGTTAGCCAAATCGACACACCAACCTACAGATTGGCTCAGCACGTAGCGAAAGTGCTCTCGCCCCTCAGAGGCCACACAAGAGCACATGTTAAGGATTCATACCATTTTGTTAGTGAGATCAAAAATCTACATCTTACTGACAATGAAACTATGGTCAGTTTCGATGTCCAGTCACTATTCACATGCCTACCTGTACAAGACTGTGTCGAAATTGTAGAAAGGAAACTAGCGGAGAATAACATGCCAGCGGAATACTCAGAACTATTGAGACACTGCCTTACATCTGGCTACTTACTGTGGAAGGAGCAGTTCTACAAGCAAGTAGATGGTGTGGCGATGGGCTCCCCTGTATCTCCCATTGTTGCCGATATATTCATGGAAGACTTTGAGGAGAAAGCCCTTCGTACATCACCTGTAAACCCAAGTTTCTACAAGCGGTACGTAGATGATACTTTCACAATATTACCATCCGACAAAATAACTGTATTCCTAAATCATCTTAACTCCATTAACCCTAAAATTCAGTTCACAATGGAGTTGGAGGCAAACAATTCCCTAGCTTTCCTGGATGTCTTAGTAATCCGTAACCCCAACAACACCTTAAGCCATACGGTTTATAGAAAGAAGACCCATACTGATAGGTACTTAAACGGTGAATCTCACCACCATCCAACACAGTTAGCTACTGTGGGTAAATCTTTGTTTCAGAGAGCACAAGGGATCTGTGACAAGAAACATCTGGCTGCCGAGCTTCAACATGTCAAGCAAGTCCTGCACGACAATAAGCTTCGAGTCCCACGCCAACGTCACAGTGACCGAGTGAAACCAGCCACAGTCGAGCGTCTCCCTGCTGTGCTACCTTACATGAGAGGAGTCACGGACAAGATTGGCTACATCTTGAAGCGTGCTTCAATTAAAACATTTTATAAGCCGCCGAAGAAGATCAGTCAATTTTTACCAGCTGTCAAGTGTCACATCCCTCTACAAGATGCAGGAGTATACAAGCTTGATTGTGAATGTGGTCTCTCTTATATAGGACAAACAAAAAGACCGATAAAAACTCGGGTTAAAGAGCACATAGCTGACCTAAAACACCGTCGCTCAAAGAAGTCTGCAGTCTGTGAACATGTCCTTGACCGCACCCGCCATAACATCAGATTTGATAGACCACAAATCCTCGTAAAAGAACACCGATTCCTACCAAGGATGGTTCGCGAGGCTATTGAAATTAAAAAACATCCTAATTTTAATAGAGAAGATGGCTGGGTGCTTCCATCGACTTGGGATCCGGTAATTAATATAATCAAATCCAAAACCAAGCATAACACTGCAAGACCTCAAGACACCGTGAGCTCATTCTGCGTAGATCGGACCAACAAAAATAATTAAGAAGTTTGAGGGTACCCCGGAACAACTATGCCTTTTGGACGTCTAACACCTCAGTCCCTCCCGTGACCATGGGTGCTGCAAAGCACTCGAAACGTCGGGAACTTAAAAATAAAAATTAAACCGCGATAAAATCCGAAAAATTAGTTTTATTTCAAATTATAGCATTTATTAATTCGTTCTGTTTACGCCTTAGTATGGTGACTTCGATTCTTGGGACTCATCTGTAGTGTCAGTATGATTGTAAACTCCCTTGACTTCCCCAGCTACAAGTACGCGGCTGGGTTCCTGAACGAGGGCCGCATCGGCATCGCCGCGCAGATGATCGGCCTTTGCCAGGGCTGTATGGACGCCACCATTCCCTACACCCTCGATAGGAAGCAGTTCGGCAAGAGCATCTACTCTTTCCAGGTAATATCTTGTGAAACCAACTCTTTTATAAATCACACTAGTAAGCAGGTATCTTGAAGCTCCTAGAGGCTGTCGTTAAAGGAAGATCACACGGTATTAATTAAGGCATTTTGGTCTCATATGATACATTAATAAAATTCATAGTACTTATTTGCGCAGATATGGGATCGTCCATTAATAACGTGATGTTTTAGCAACTTTTTAAGCCCATGGTGATGTGTGGTGAGGTTTTAGACTAAAAATAATCACCAGTATTTTTTTTGGTACAAAGTCTCTTAAATTTTTTTAAGACGAATCAGGGTCACGCGCTGCTTTTCAGTTCCTCCTCCCCCCTTATAATATTTAGTGATATTTCCGAATCACCCCCTTTCGAGTCTCACGTGATTAATGGACGATTCCTATGCGATTTTAAGTTTTAGCGAAATTTTCCAAACGGATTTTCTCTGCAACTTCAAAGGATCTTTTATTAAGAAAAACCTAGTCTACATTAGGAATTATTCGGTAGCATATATTAACAAAAGGATATATTTTAATTGCCTCGTGTTGTTTCCGGCATCATTATTTCCCTTTAACTTGAACCGTAGTGTCTATTTTAGTCTGGTTATTGTATTTTCTGCGCGTGCGTCTGCTTCTTTATTTGTTCCCTTGCTACTGCACATACGGCTGATAAGAGGAGGTAACTTGTCGCAAAGTTAACCCCCTCCTATCAGCCGCTACCGCCGTCTGCGGCATGTTCCCATCAACCCTCCCGATGCCCTTACATCCCTTCCTTCGGAGGCGGCGGACCTCGCCGGCGAGGTCGAAGAATCCCTTGCCCGCCGGCCGGTGCAGAGCACCACGGCGAGACACTTAGTATACGCCCTCCCCCATAGCGACTGCCCAAGCCGAGGCCGTTCCTCTTTGAGGCGCCCTTGAGCTAGTTGCCCGCTTGCCCTTCTGGCTCGAGCGTAGTGGTTGCACGTTCGCCCTCTTATCTGGTGAAGCTGAAGGCCAACAGCATAGATCATTCACACACACACACACACACACACACGCAAAAAGTTAAGTTGTAGTACTTTCAACTTTATTTCTTTTCTCATTATTTTTTCTTGTCTGGATGTAGCCAAAATGAATGGTTAAAAAAATAACATTGAAACTACTTAATTTCCAGGGCATCAACTACCAAATAGCGCATCTGCAGACTCAGCTGGAGGCAGCTCGTCTCCTCACTTACAACGCGGCAAGACTGAAGGAACACGGCATAGAGTTTGTGAAGGAAGCCGCCATGGCTAAATATTATGCTTCAGGTATCTTGAATAATTCTTATGTAATTACACCAGGATAATTCTTATGTCTTTCAGAACCAGAATCAGGCCGTGGCCGGTCACATCCAAGTACTGTACGCATATTGCACTGAGTTGCCTTACGAGAAAGCAGGTCTAGCCCGGTCTTACTGAATCAAAACTGTGTCTAAGTTTCGTCTCCTCAGCTTATTTCAGACTGAATTTAATGAATTATGAGCCACATCTCCCGCACCACCATCACTACATCAAACTCAACCTCAAATAATTTATTTTGTATAACCCCTGCGGGGGCGCCTACAAATTGTCAATTAACATTTTTTTGAAATCTAATTTAACTACAAATCTACCACCGGATCGGAACGCGGCCTCCACTGAGAAGATCCGGCGAAGAAACTCAGCGGGCTTGTCTTTTTTTTATTTAATTCTTTCTCTTTTTTCCTTTTAAATTTTTTTATCATATTGTGTGAATACAATGTTTAGGTAACAATTAAATAGCTTACAATCTAGCTCCAGTGTGATGCCGTACGAAGGATTCCAGATGGACCAGTCCCCACAAGCAGCACCCGTTCACGAGTATGACTACTGGAACAGCCATCCCTCCCCTCGACCATATTGGAGGGGCATCAAGATAACGGTGAAACTTTTGTCACAGCACGCCAAAACATATTTCTTGTCGCGCTGCCTATGATAGCCTTGCAGAAACTCCTAGGTTCGAATCTTCCATCGAAATTGTCAATAGCAACCTGGATACCGGAATGCGGCCCGGTTTATTTAACTGGGAATTCTGACCAACAACTGAGATTTTTTCGATAGAAACACACTTTGTCCGCCCTGGATTTAAAACTAAGACCTTATGATTACTATTCGTAATATACGCTACAAAACTAACGATCGACGAATTAGCGCAAGGACGGACGATTTAGCGCATTGGTTAATAGCTTAAGGCGCTCCGCCCACTGTGTCTAATAGTCGCGGGTTCGATTCCCGCACGTGACAAATCTTAGTGTAATCCACAATTATTTGCTCCGGTCTGGGTGTGTATGTGAATTTTCATGTTTGTAAACGCACCCACGACACAGGAATAAATCCCAGTGGGGGGCTCCGTTAAAAAAAAAAAGAAAAATAATTTTATTTTTCAAATATTTATTTCCAGAAATCGCCCAAACCCTTACCTCCAAGTGCATAGACTTCATGGGCGGAGTTGGCTTCACCAGAGACTTCCCCCAGGAGAAGTTCTTCCGCGACGCCAAGATCGGCACCATCTACGAAGGCACTAGCAACATGCAGCTGCAGACCATCGCCAAGCTCATTGAGAAGGAGTACAAACAATAGACTTCTATAAATATAAGGAACTTTACCATCGACTACGAGTTTGAGATGCCACTGGGCCCTTAGTCACTATAACCAAAAGCGACGCGTTACGATAACTTCGTGAAATGACCGTGTAATAGTATTCTGTATGCCACTGAAGTACCACGATCATAACACACTTGTTTTTTAAACGTACACTAGAATTTATTCCTGTGTCATGAAACATGAAAATTTAAATACCCAGACCGAAACAAATAATTGTGGGTCACAAGGATTTGGCCCGTTCGGGAATCGAACCCGCGACTATTAGACACAGTGGGCGGAGCGGTTTAAGCTCTTAACCACTGCGCTAAATCGTCTGTCGTGTAATCTATATAAATACAGCAATTTCCCGCGACTATCGCGCGCCACCTATCGGGTCTATGTTATATAGCCTATGTTACTTCTGGATAAGGTAGCTTTCCAATAGTGAAAGAATCATTAAAATCGGATCAATAGTACCGGAGATTACCCCGAACATCCACTCACAAACTTTACCTCTTTATAATATTACTTTAGATATAACCGTAATTATCGTAACAATCCGCTTTACTAGCTCAATTCGTAATAACGAGTGAGGGCCCTGACTAATTAAGAGCAGAATTTGAAATGTATCATCTAATAGACATCCAATGCATGACAAAAGTCTCCCAAAAGATCGCCACGACCGATTTGTGCTGGTATTATTTAAATGATAATCCAAATTTAGGTTTAGTCAGAATCAGGAAGAACTCGGAACTAATGCTTTCATCAAGTAAAATGTCACTTCATGACCGTCTGGAATTTGCCCAAGTTCCTTATTTTTAATTAGTAACCATGCGGACCCACCTGTAGAAATATTTGCCTGAAAGTAGAAAAAATTTACTGAATGATAACCCTTATTCACACCATCACCCCCCTGTCAGTGTTATCCATAGGTCAAAATATCCTTGTTGCATTAAAACTATAATTATTCACATTTCAATATCTGTTCTATGCTTATATGAAATTAAAATAGGAAAATATGTGGCAAACGCTACTTTATATAATCAAGTCCAATGGACCTGATTCATTCATTCAATTATTTTTAAAGAAAAGGTAATCATTAGCGGCTTTGAGATATCATTACTGAATTTCTGTGTGCATAAAAACCTACTAAATTTTAGTTGACTGAGGCTCAGAATAATAGTTCAACTTGTTGCTGGGCAAATATCTTAACTTACATAAGTTAATCAATTAAATATGTTTAAGTTAAAACTTCAGAAAATTATTATAAAATTAACAAGCTATGTCAAGATTGTCAGTTCAAGATTTCAGACAGACAATCTTAGGATGTAAAATGGGATTATTATGAGATTATAATCTGTACCATAATAGATGTGTCGACTATTTTTCTATAAGTATATAGGTATACATACCTTTACGGTATTACTAAATGCAGGGTGAAATTATTTGAAACAATAATGTTGATGGTCTGTGTTTTTATTCTAAATTTATTACCCAATGTATTTTATACAAAACCTATTCCAAATAAAAGACTTTAAACTAATTACTTGTTTTATTTATTTACAGAAATCTTTGAACAGTGTCTAATTATTATAATTTTATGGTTTTGGATCGTGAGGCAATTTAAAACCGACCATTTTAGCTGTTTCCTCAGTAGACCTTTCACCTTTTCCTTTGAACTCAATATTAATTTCTTTATAGTGTCTTGAATTTTGCAAATAATCAACATAAGTCTTCGCTTTAAAATGCATTTCATCAATTGCCTTACACAGTTGCTGATCGGTAGTTTGATACCTTCTGTACTGACTCAAGATGTATTGAGCCATTTGGTTTTCGGCAAGTTTTTTAGATGAGCTCTGTTTCCTTAACTCTGATAATAATTTTCTTAATGTAACCAGTGGAGGCTTTGTGGAAATCGTTGCCATTTTAGACCTTCAAACAAATCAAATGTTCAGCTTCTCGATCATGAGTGTTGTTATGAATTCTTCTGTATTTTCATATGTTGGTTTATCACCTTTGACCCAGAAATTTGGGTCAACTTTATCTAGACTTTCCTTGGGAAAAGTGTGAATTGATGTATCATTGAAAATATCTGTGAATTTGAAGCTATTCTCCAACATACATTCGATAGTGTGGGGGAATATTTTAAATATGTATGGAACAGTTTCAGATAGTATTCTACTTGGCTGATTATCAATAAGAGAGCTAAAACTATTGGAAATGAGTACGCAATTCTCTAAATTATCACTCCAGTTGGCCCAAAGAAAGTTATTTGTCAATTGCTTGGGACAATGAGGCAGATAAACAATGGACACACATTCTTTTGATGTTACATAATTACCTTCATTATTTTCTAGTATAACTTCAAGACCTAGCTTATTAAGGACTTCACACTCGCTTTTATAAAAAATAGGATCATGTACTAACACTTTTTGAGCATTGCAATTGTTTTTCAGGCAGAGTAATAAGGCTAACTGGTATTGAGAAATATTGCAATCTGAAATATGTCCAAGTCCAAGACAAATTATTTCTACACGTTCCTTCACTTTTAAAATATTACTCACTGATTGAATGACGTCCTTAAAATAGGTTGAAAGTCGTAAATCCTCTACTGCGTCCTGAATTCGTCTGAAATGATATAAAACAGGTGACGTATAACCTCCAAAAATATGAAAAATATATTTCCCACTTTAATTTCTCGTTACTCACCGTAAAACTTTATCAATATTTATTGCTACGTCTTGTTCTTGAAACTGTATGTCTTTAGATGGTATTTTTGTCTGTTTATTTTTGGAAAAACGCTTCGTTTTTACTATTTGAAAACCATCGCGATCGACATCAGATTTTAACATTTTAAGATTGTGTGTTGCCATGCATTGCTCTTCATAAACAACTACTAAATGGATTAAAAAAATAAAAATCGAACACAATTTCACGCAAAATACATATAAACGGAAAAGATAACCAAGGACGTAAAAAATATTAGATTTCTATGTACCTACAGTTTTAAAATGTATTAAAGGGATAAGTAATAGAATTTGTGTTTTTGCCTGCGGGCCTTCATAGTTTAATATATAGTCTATTCAAATCAAACTTTACAAATAATCACCATTTTTAGATGTTTTAGTTGTGATTGCAATCTATAACAAGTTTAATATAAAGGCCACAGTATTTTTGAGGACATCGAAATGAAAACGCTGTTAGAAAGAAATCGATGTGTGTGTGAATGACCTACGCTGTTGGCCTCGAGGCCTCTACAGCTTACCGTGATGAAGAAATCGATGTTGAGTGAAAAATGGTTTGGAAAGTATTCATTATTTATTTGAATAAACTATATTGTGTAATAACTGCGCTCCTGTCAAAAGGTATTAGGAAACTATCTCAAGGATGTCGGCGAGCGTGTATGACGAACTATGAGTGGATGAAGCCAAAAGGGTCTGCAATGAAAGAACATGTTAGAACTCTATACTCTTTGCCTACCCTGCAAGGATCTGGCGTGATGATATAGATAGATCTGAAGGAAGCTTAACGAACCGTAGATAGAGCAAATATTAATTTCATTTAATTCACGCAAGCGCTTATGTTTCCTAAAAGTATGCAACGTTCCTCTTCTCCGTATGGACGGAGCCTTTGGGTGGTTCTCAAACTTTTAAACTCCTTTAGCCATCCGTTATTCGCACGAACTCTTTTAAAACGCGCGTTAAAAAGGGTTGAAATTAAACTAATGCTTCAATGAATTACTTGCGTCGATTTATTATTTATACAGATAATAAGTATACCGATGGTTACTTGTTCAAGTCTAAAGGTGTGTGTGTGAGTGATCTACGCTGTTGGCCGCGGGGCCTTTACAGCTTCAACGGATAAGAGGGCGAGCGTGCAACTACTACGCTCGAGCCTGCAGAGCAAGGGAGCAACTAGCTCAAGGGCGTAGTCGCTATAGGGAAGGCATTTACTAGGTGTCTCACCGTGGTGCGTTGCACCAGCCAGCGGGGAAGGGATTCTTCGACCTCACCGGCGAGGTCGGTGTCTGATCCTGGCAGGCATCGGGAGGGTCGGTGAGAATATGCCGCGAGCGGCAGTAGCGACTGATAGGCGGGGAATCAGGCGCATAGTCGGTGGCGGCTAAGATTAGGGGGTTCTGATGGTTCGGCGAGTGCGTGCCCGCGCTGGAAGTCTGACGGTAGGAACGACGACGCGCCCTGGAGGAGTAGCGCGGGAGGCTCAGCCCGGAAAACATCGCGCACAAGCGCGTCGTCCAAGCCATCCTGCCGTCCTTCGAAGCCTGACAACACAGGACAAGTGGGTGAATCTCCTAGAGGCTTGCTCAGAAAATCACCGGTCACGGCTGTTTCGGTGATTATCTGAGCATGATCGGACGCGAGGCAACAGCAATCTGTCACCACTGTGGTGGGGATCGGGATTCCGCAGAGCACACGCTTGACGAGTGCCTAGCGTGGGCCTCCGAGCGGCGGATCCTGGTCGACCGGATCGGACCGGACCTCTCCTTGCCGGCAATAGCAGCGGCTATGGCAGGGGATTCGGCGTGGGAGGCCGTATCCTCCTTCTGCGGGATCGGGAGAGGGCTGATCCTGCTCGGCGGAGGCACAGCCCGCCTAGGCCCCCAACCCAATAGCCCGGGGCTTTATAATACGGGCTAACTGGTGTCCCCTGCCGCAACATCTGGCGGGGGACCCCCCCCCTGCACCAACATCTACAGGAGGGCCTTTGGGGTAGTGGGACGCTGGGGCGAGGGCCTCGGAGATCCCGGAGCCCCTCTGACACGTGCCAATGCCGGCCACCGTGGGGTTTTAGTCGGTAAAAGTCTGACATGCCCCGCCAACTTCCCCCAGGCTGGCGGAATTCCCCACGAAAAAAAAAGGGGGTTCTGATAGTTGCGAATTGAAAAACAAGCGTTCTCGAAGTAGCGAATTGTCGCTTTTTTAATATAGGTTCGAGACCGAGATCGGAATGGAGATCGTCATTCCGTATGTACCACGGGGCACCAACGGCTTTTCGGAGGAATCGGGACTGGACACCTTGGAGCCTGTCAATGTGAGAGCGTGCGGTGTGCCCGAACACCTCACAACCCTACGTCATGATCGGCCATACACAAGTTTTGTAAAGTGTCACCTCATTTCAAAGGGACATTTTACTCTGCTTGCAAATCATCGGGTAAAAAAAGCCGAGCACAAAGACGGCGCGGTTACAGACTCGCTTGATGTGCGGTCCGAAGGTCATGGTATTGTTTCGGGTGCCCCTTGTTATTTGACCTGTTTAACCCAGGGGATAGGTCATTGCAGGGAGGGGCGCGTGGTGGCGCCTCTGGAAAAGAACACCACAGCGCTCTTGTCCGGGTTCATCTCAATACGCTACTTCCTGAACTATTCCCCTAGGGTATTGGCGGCGTGCGAGACGTAAAGATCGGTATCGTCCGCGAATAGGGCTAGATGTACATTACTCGAAGGAGGAATATCGTTCGTGTATAAGCTTAATAAGAAGCGCTTGAGACCTGAGCCTTGTGGGACTCCGGCTTGTGTTGACGCGTCCTACCCCCCCACTCCTTGTTGGTAGAACGCCTCATTTCGACGCCATACAGGAAGGCGCGATTTGACAGAAAGTCTCTTAAGATGAGCACGATTACAGATTATTGTATTGTTTGTCTTCCTAATATTTGTAATTTAAAAAGATCTTTTAAAAAAAAACAAGCTTTTATCGAAAAAAAAACAACAAAGATACCTTGCTCAGTTGAGGAGTCCCTATGAATTCTTCTGGCTTCATAATTAGACTTTGACACCATCAGAGTCTAAAGTGCTTGTCAAGACGAATCCAACCAACCCAAACATGGCGGGATTATATTGAGTAGTTGAGTGGTTCCATTAACCACCTTTCGGCTTCACAATCAGACCCTGAATACTATCTGGAAGTATAGTACTTGTTAATGCCATTCTAACAAGTCTAAACACGAGGGCGTTACGTTCTATAATTCACATGTTCCTAGGGCCATCTTCCAACTCCATCATCAGAGCAGCTCCATGGCACCATATAATTACATTATTACCGGACTTATATACGTAAGCGAAATTTCAGCTCAATCGGATATCTGCAAGTGCTTGAAAAATGGATCACAAGATTTGAACTGGAAAGACAGACATACGAACATTAAAAATTAAATAAAAGCTTGTAAAAAAGGGGTCGAAATTTTATCCTTGCTCTGGGGGCACCTTAGCAACGGTACCGTACATAGGTACATACCTTCACGACCATATTCATCTTCAAGCCTATCAGACAGATCTCGAACTTAATAAGAGATCATGTCCTCAAATTGTGCCAGGGCCCTTACTTACAAGTAGCAGTAGAATAGCGCCACTACCATGTCGTAATTCGTACCAGCGCTTTTTCCACGCGCCTTTCAGCGTTGTAAGCGCATTTTCAAATAATGTACCCTTAGCCATTAAACTTACAGAAGTTTAAGTACAAACAATACAATAACTTGGGCTATGAGTTTAGATTTTCGCCCCACGGTTAGCCCCTAGTTATATTATAACACTATCCCTTGCGGGGTACGCAGGAAGTACAAAGTTTAAATATAAGTGCAAATGAATCCTAAGTATACGTTGTTGGGTTGGTAGGTATCTGTTAAATTCACTTGTTTTTCCTTAAACTAGCACAGATCGTTCTCCCGTATAAAAATTTGACTAGACCTGAATCGTAATGGCGCAAAAATGAGAACGCAGACCTCATTTTGGTGTTTTATTAACCTGAACACTCATTCTCACAATATACAATACGGCCTTGATCAGGTATTTAGGTTAAAAGAATTACCTACTAACAAAATAACATGGAGGCTTCATGGAGGGCACAGTCGCGTCGAATATCGAGTGCCTATTGTCCGTTTTGTATGGGAGGGACAATCAAAATCTATGACTGGAGCATTCAAATCACGCACCCGTATTCGTTCCAACATACCGTACAGCGAATAAGGCAACAGTTGTGCACCAAACGATATTATTATCCCAGCAAGTTTAGTCAAAGGACGACGTTTCCCGCCCGCGCTAAATATCCCGCGCGAAAAGTTTATTTTTAAATTTTCGCGTTCCAATTCATAAAAATTAGGTCTATTTATATTAACTTTCTAATGTATACGAGTTTCAACCGTAACGACCTCCTTGGTGTTTGTTATCTATTCAAAAGAGGTTGTAATTAAATTCTTTTCGGTTCGTTACTTTTTATATAACTATTTATTATAATGTATTTTAAGTAGTTAGGTAGTTGGGATTTGTTTTTCTTTAGTTTTCGCGCGTACACGGACTGAGGCTAACGTGTCGTAATTTTGTGAGTGGTGCGTGTGTTTATGGATGTAATACATTGACCGTTCAGTGTGGGTTGAACAATGGATCGGTACGTTGTAAACCGTCGATCGAAACGCAAAAGTGATGGATTCTTAACAAGATGGAGGAGAAAATACAGTATTCTGCGCAAGCGCTCGTGGATCACCAGCGGTTATGATTTGAACGTAAGTAAAATATTCATAAATGGCGAAGACGTCTTCTTATTATGGAAGACACTTGTGACGAGCGTGAATAATTTAATATTCATATTTAAATACGTAGGCTTGTAGACAACTAAACAAATATGAAATCGACAGTTGTTGAGTATAAAAACAATATATATTACGTTGTCATGAAATCTATAGATTTAAAGATTTCTTTTTAAATCACGATTATTCAGTAGCTACCTAAGCATATACTTACTTCCAGGGGTTGTTCCTATCCTATTCTCCTAGTCACACGACAGTCTACCTAGAAACTTTGTAACGAAAATTGTGTGAATAACTTTTCTGATCTAGGTGCCCGGTGTGCCTAGCAGTCACGATGTATTATTTTCGTATCCTAGGCCAGGCTAAGTGTTATTCAGGGTTTTTATTATCAAACTTACTACCTTGAATACCTAGAATGCTGGAGTCTGGGAATGAATCCTTTATAGCAATAGGATCACCCTGATTGCATTGGGACCGAAATGTACAGTGAGTATCTGGAACCCCTGTTTGGGGAATAGTGAGTTTTTTTTTCTGTACTATCCCACTGCTGGGCAAAAAACTGTCAACCCACCTATAAAGCTTCCAACTTGACTTAGCAAGCACCTCAGGTAGCTCCGGTCTATTATCAAGGATATTTAGATAGAAAACCCTGGTAACAATTTTTGCGACATAGGTTTTGAAACCAAAGGCCTTAGGGCGGGAAGATTGACGCTAGCGAGTTAATATCATTGATACAACAAAACAAGAATGTGGCAGCACGCTTACTCGCTAGCGCCACGCTAACGTTAATACTTTCGTGCTAAGCCGACTGGACCTCATGATCGCGCAGTACCTACTACCTATTGGCTAAGTTACTTTCAATACATTGAGATAAGTCTATCTCTCTCTGTGTCTCTCTCTCTCTCTCTCTCTAATTAAACCGTAAAACTATTGCCCATAAACCAGAGAACACGACATGGCTAATAAGCAACAAATAAAGGCTACCGCGACAGCTGTTTGGACAAGTTTAACAAGGCGTGCGTACGCGCATCTAACGCGTTAATTCTTTAAATCATTACGTATTCAAAACATGTACACACTTTCACCAATACGATTGTTGTCGCCGCTCATTTCGGTGGCAAATAGGTTGTCAGAACTTTGGATAGGCGAGACTAGAATACACAATCATACATATCACCAGGCAACTGTCATAGTGATACAATCACAACTCACTCATCATGGTTGCTCGAGTTGTTTAAACCATAGAAAATTCAATGTTGTGTCTGTGAGTAAGAGTTTAATTTTATAAATTCATGGTTTTAACACACCTTCCTGTCAATATCATCCACGAGCTAAAAGATCCTTGTCCGTGCAAAAGTCCGTGGAAAGTGCCATCTAGTAAAAAAACATCGGTCCGCTTTTTGCGCACACGTCGAAGCACTTCAACCCCCTTAGTGCAGCTGCCGCCGTCGCCGACTACCTATGTATCCCAATTTCCCCCTCAATACCCCAATTCAGCAGTCATCGCCCACCACGCCATATTCTCACTGACCCTTCCGATATACCCTTATTTCCGTCGTGCTCAAAATGAATTACCGAAATTGTTCCTATGTTTTGAACCACCGATAAAACCTGTGATTAACATTGATGTTTATTAAGTTCCGTGTAAACTAGCCTGAAGAAATTTCAAGTCAAATCACAAATCATTTATTTGCATGGCCCAATAAATAACACTATAGTCAAAATTATTCAATTTTTTGCATCTACTACCGGATCGGAAGGACGTCTCCACTGAGAAGATCCGACGAGAAACCCAGCGGGATAGTCTTTTACTAAATTTCTTATATTTGACTGGCTTTTCTAATAACCATATTATTTGTTTTATTAAAATTATAAATGTCACCGGGCTAAAAGATTAGCATAAAGCATAAAACGCGCGAAATCGAACAGCGCGTACGCATACTTTTCGATGCTAATCTGCATAAGGTAACTTCACGCATGGTTGTTACGAAGGAGATATTATCGGCTAGTGAAAATTAAATAAACAATGTTACGACTATATTCCAGGGTTATTAAAAAAACATTTTGTTTTAAACAGTATTTTCAACTGCTTTTTATCAGTATTTTTTACAGTATTTTTTAAACAATGTCTTAAACACGTTTTACACAAGTACTAGATTTATATAAATAAAACATGCCTCCGGACATATATGAAATATCTACATGATTTTAATTATTTATTATCATTATATTGCCTTCATATCAAAAACCACAC
Organism: Phalera bucephala; assembly: GCA_905147815.2. Lineage (NCBI taxonomy): Eukaryota > Metazoa > Arthropoda > Insecta > Lepidoptera > Notodontidae > Phalera > Phalera bucephala. The sequence goes on from LR990618.1 coordinate 30,411,269, forward strand.
ACGCAAAAAAATGAATTTTACAGGATGGTAAAAAATATTTTTACAAGCTTTTATTTAGCTTGAAATAAAACCCACAGGAGGGACCACAGGTGCTGCAAAGCACTCGAAACGTCGGGAACTTAAAAGTCAAAAATAAACCGCAATAAAATCCGAAAAATAGTTTTATTTCATGTGTAATATTCGCGTAAATCTAAGAACTCAGTTTTATTTAGCTTTTTTTATTCGTATATCTTTTTAACCAACTTCAGAAGGGAGGAGGTTCTATGTTGTCTTTATGTTTGCTTTTTTTTATGTATGCTCACCGATATATCCGTCAATTGTAAACCGATTTTGATGATAAAAAAAATCATTCATCTTATGGGTCTAAACCTTGGTATATGTAAGTTCGGTGAAAATGCAGTAATATGGATCCACCTGTGGACCCTTTGAAGCGCCTCATCAATCCATATGCGTTGTTAATGCTCATTTTGAATCCATGGATGCATTTTCCATCTTTCCGATCCACATTTCCACATGATACATAGATCCCACTAGTAAATCTCACTCGACGAAATAGGCTTCTTCATGGTAGGCTTATTGACCTTCCTCTGTATTTTAATAATAATGCTTGACCAGCCGCTACCGACGTCCGCGGCATGTTCTCACCGACCCTCCCGATGCCTTTACATCCCTTCTTTCGGATACAGATATCGCACACGGGATCAGACACCGACCTCGCAGGAGAGCTCGAAAAATTCCTTGCCCATCGGCCGGTGCAGAGCACTACGGCGAGACACCTAGTATACGCCCTACCCCATAGCGACTGCCCAAGCCGAAGACGTTCCTGCTTGAGGCGCACTTGAGCTAGTTGCCCCCTTGCCCTTCTGGCTCGAGCGTAGTGGTTGCACGCTCGCCCTCTTGTCTGGTGAAGCTGTAAAGGCCCCGCGGCCATCAACGTAGAATATTCACACACATACGCAGTTTTGAACACGCTTTTTATTAAAAAATATATTTTATTTTGCAATATTATAATAGTAAATGAAGCATAAATGCTTGAATGAATGAAATATTTTAAACAAAAAAATACTTTAAAATAATAATAATAACAACCTATACTGTCGCACCGCTGGGCAAAGGCCTTCACTCACAAATCGAGGTGAAAGAGATTTATTTAAAACTTTATTTTCTTATAATTCCGTGTTTTTTTTTAACCGGGCCATATTCCCCACGCAGTGGCGGCAGAGACGTACTGTATAGTATACCTACACATCTCTGCATTTGTAACGCTGGTTAATAAAGTGCTGTAATAAAATATGGCTAAGATGGTTTTTCTTTAAAAGCGCTTACAGTGCTTTTATAGCGCCCGTTGAATAAACGCTAGCGGGGTAATGTAATGGAGTCGAGCCTGTTAACATTATATATAAGACACATTTCCATACGTTGGATTGCGAACGAGAATAGTTCGATAGAAAAATTACATTTTATCCGACTAGATTTAAGATTCGAACACAGAACCTTGTGATCGCCACGTGACCTAAAACAATTTTTTTAAATTTTTTTCTTACCTGGGGTAATCCACATTGACTTCCGCCAGCCTCGGGGGACGCTGGCGGGGCATGTCGGACTCTTACCAACTAAACCCCACGGTGGCCGGCACTGGCACAAGTCAGAGGGGCTCCGGGATCTCCGAGTGGAACACACCGGTGCGAACTACAACAACCTAGACCAGCGAGGTTTTGTCAGGTTCAGTCGCCTAGTGAAATATTAATAGGTAGATAGATATATCCATAGAGTAAAGAAATATATACAGAAGAGTCTCGCTAATCTGGCACTATTAAAACCTAGGGGGTGCCGGATTGTTAGAATGTTCGAATTACTGGATTCTTCATAACAAATAATAAAGCATTTCGTAAAGGGAATACATTTCTTCTCCGCGCGTCTTCCGCCGGGCTCTCGTGCATTCGTAAGTCGTAATAGATCGTTTAATTTCGATACTTGCTACAAACCTTCGGCTTCAGTGAAAACTGATTTCAGATTTCGGTTAAGCGGAAGACATCAGGTGGTATTTTTGGCCGAAGTAGGCTGAAGCCGCAACTGAAGGTTCGGTCGGACACTAGTACCGGATTGGACGTGTCGAACTACTGAAGTGCCGGAATAGTGAGACTCTACTGTAGTAGGAAAACACTGGCTCAATATAGTTTTCAGTAGCAGGACTTCTATAAGGAAGCGATGAAAATAGTGCGCAGGATTGGAATGCAACGTTTTCTTAAAATAGGCAAAGTTCGATAGTTGAGTGAAATTGAAGAGGAACTCTATAAGGATTGAAATAAAAGCGTATGTATAAAGTAGTTTCAATTTTATTAATTGGTAAATAATTAATAAAAATAAAAATCATACAATTCGTAGAGCATATCTTAAGCTTTTTTCGTATATCCAATCTGCCATCGAATAGAATATTTGCAATATATATTTGAGATTATGTTTTGTATACTTGAATACATAAAATTCAATTTTACTCCATACCTTAAATTAACGACCTTTTCCTCTTCATTTCTATATACATATATTCCATATATTTTTTATAAACACGCAGTACATTCATCAACAATCTTCTGTAAATAGAGCCTATTTTAGGGAGTTAGGGTTAGGTTCCCCCTTAAGGGAGGCTTCTGTCTAATGATGATGGTGATGGCCTTAATTCTGTACCTTTCTTTTTCGACGATACTTTCTCATTCCCACATGAGAAAAGAAACAATATAAGTATACATTTTTTTTCTTCAGCCAACGGTAATACAATTCATATTATTCCTCTCTCAAAACGGCCGTCGTAATTATTGTGTAAGAAGGATGGGGTATTTAATCAATTTCGTTGTCAACACAATACGAGGCATGCCTTTTAAGTTTTGTCGTTTGAAGAAAAAAACACAACTAGAACCTTATAGTACTTTTTATTGTTTTTCAAAGTATTCACCACGTAGCTTACACTTTTCCATTCGCTCAAACCAGTTATTATAACATTTATTCCACTCTAAAGTGGGGGTGTTCAAAATGGCTGACTTGAAAGCGTCGACTGCTTCTTCACCGGACTGGAACCTTTGACCACGAAGACTTTTCTTAAGCTTAGGAAATGTAAAGAAATCGTTAGGGCTTAGGTCAGGACTGTATGGAGGATGGTCAAGAATTTCTACTTTTTCCTGCTTCAAATACTCAATCGTTTGACGAGCGCTGTGTGAGCTTGCGTTGTCGTGGTGCAGGAAGTTCGGCGATGACTTGTGGTAAACAAACTGTGGTATACCACTCTGCGTTAACCGTTCTACGATCTTTAAGTGCAATAGTTGCAACATTTTTTCAACGAACGTGGCCACCATCTTCTTTGAAGTGCTTCGAGAACGAACAACTTTAGTCGGCTTTGGCTCGTCTTGAAAGACCCAGATTGTAGATTGTTGTTTGGAATCAGAATCGTAGGCATAGATCCAAGATTCGTCACCACTGATGATGTCATAGACGTGATTTGACTCTCCTCGGTTGAACCTTTGCAGAGTTTTCTTACACCATCTGACGCGGTCCGCCTTGTGATCATCGAAAAGCAGATGCGGTATCCAACGGCAAACTAGCTTTCTCACACCAAGTGCTTCATGCAAGATCTTCTGAATGGTTGTCCCTGAGATGCGTAATAGAGCCTCTATCTCTGGATATGTCACATGACGATCTTCGAGAATTAGTTGTCTCACAGCAATGATGTTATCTTCAGTGAAGGCGGATTTTGGGCGTCCTTCGCGAGATTTGTCACTAACACTAGTATGTACACGCTGGAATTCTAAATACCAGGGTTCGGCAGTCTGCAGACATGGGGTTTCATCACTGAACACAGATGTTAGCTCTTCAAAACACTGAAGCCGTTTCAGGCCTCTTCTAAAGTTGTAGAAAATTATTGCACGAACATTTTCCTTAGAAAGATTCATTTTCGTACGTTCCAATCGACGCTGTGACTAAACAATAGCATTAATCCTAATACTTTCAACTGTGTTGAGATTCAAAATTTAAACACATTCGAATATAGAATAGTTCCAAATTCAAAATTGCCGGGAAATATGGAAACGACAGAACTTAAAAGGCATGCCTAGTATCGTAACAATAAGACAATCAAATTTATTAGAGAGTCTAATTAATTTAGAACTTGATATAACATCATGTTATTTAAAACTGGCATCTAACAAAAATGGTTTAATTCCGTAGCCGATTGCCATAAAAAAAGGAACCTACTCTAGTTAACGTAGAGCACATATCAATTTTTATGTAGGTAAGTATAACCACTATTTTTTCAGAATCCTAACATTGATTTCTAGGAATAGCCGATGAGTAATGTACCAGCAACTCAGTAGAAACTCCGCGGCATACATAGCTCCCAAATATAGGAAGACAATACTGATTGTATTCAACAACAAACGTTCGGTGTCGATGTCTAGTGACGTGCACTGAAAACATTAAGTTATTATAAACTATATACAGTACATAATCACTCTGTACTCTCTGGGAAGTAAAAGAACTAGCGGGATGATTTAGAATGGAATGTACAGTATAAATCCCACAAGGATATTTTAGCCCGCGGCCAAAATCGGAACTAACGCTGTGTGAGTGAAATTTCACTTCATGACAGGCGCAGAGTTACTCCAAGTTCAATTTTAATTAGGAACTGGGCGGATCCACCTGTTAAATATCTCCTTAGAAGTAGCACAACTTTGAAATAAAACTATTTTTCGGATTTTATCGCGGTTTATTTTTGATTTTTAAGTTCCCGACGTTTCGAGTGCTTTGCAGCACCCATGGTCACGGGAGGGACTGAGGTGTTAGACGTCTAAAACGCATAGTTGTTCCGGGGTACCCACAAACTTCTTAATTATTTTTGTTGGTCCGTTCTACGCAGAATGAACACACGGTGTCTTGAAGTCTTGCAGTGTTTCGCTTGGTTTTGGATTTGATTATATTAATTACCGGATCCCAAGTCGTTGGAAGCATCCAGCCATCTTCTCTATTGAAATTAGGATGTTTTTTTTTTAATTTCAATAGCCTCGCGAACCGTCCTTGGTAGGAATCGGTGTTCTTTCACGAGGATTTGTGGTCTATCAAATCTGATGTTATGGTGGGAGCGGTCAAGGACATGTTCACCGACTGCAGACTTCTTTGAGCGACGGTGTGGTCAGCTATGTGTTCTTTAACCCGAGTTTTTACTGGTCTTTTTGTTTGTCCTATATAAGAGAGACCACATTCACAATCAAGCTTGTTTACTCCTGAAGAGGGATGTGCCACTTGACATATGGTAAAAATTGACTAATCTTCTACGGCGGCTTATAAAATGTTTGAATTGAAACACGCTTCAAGTAGCCAATCTTATCCGTGACTCCTCTCATGTAAGGTAGCACAGCAGGGAGACGCTCGACTGTGGCTGGTTTTATTCGGTCACTGTGACGTTGGCGTGGGACGCGAAGCTTATTGTCGTGCAGGACCTGCTTGACATGTTGAAGCTCGGCAGCCAGATGTTTCTTGTCACAGATCCATTGTGCTCTCTGAAACAAAGATTTATCCACGCTATCTAATTGTGTTGGATGGTGTTGAGATTCACCTTTTAAGTACCTATCAGATTGGGTCTTTTTTCTATAAACCGTTCTTCTTCTTTTTGACAGACTTGAAAAAGGAGAAGTAGTGTTGGGCATTTTTTAATTGTAGGATCAATCAATTTACATCCCTTCTTTCGGATACAGACACCGACATCGCCGGCGAGGTCGAAGAATCCTTTGCATTGCACCGAAATTGCATTTTTGATACTCGATATTGAATAAGTAGCATAAATAATATCAAGTTTTATATAAATATACCTCCACTATCAGAATAAATGAAATACCTTGGCCACAACCTGTGAAGTTATGGATTCTTTACAAAATTATTACGACGGGCTTCTTCAGCGATATTAAAAAGTGACATGCGATCACTTTGTGACCCTCACATGCACATCTATCTATATCATCACGCCAGATCCCTTGCCGGCACGCGAATACATATTTGTCAATATTCAACCAATTTACATATTATTGAGTATTAAAGTATGTCTGGGTCTGTCTGTATTTGTCTGTGTATTTGTGTAGTCTGGGTATTTGTGTATGTGAATTTTCATGTTTGTAAACGCTCTTACGACACAGCAATGAAACCTAGTGTGGGGCTACGTTAAAAAAAAGAGAATAGGCACAAAATTAACCTTACTTTTTTATTTTCCGTCCAAAACACAGTCATTTTTTAACGAGCTTCATCTAGAATCTAGATTGTTTATCTAGACATTGTTTTAGTTATAGATGACTTGGTATTAAGGACAGCCTTAGTTTTAAGGTAAACAAACGTTTACTTTATAGTCGATCGATTTATTATCACGGACAGGACTATTGTAGCCAATAAACCTGATATCGTGATAACAGATCGATCGATGCATTGTGTAATGCTCGTTGATGTCACCATTCCGCATGATAAGAACCTTGTAAAGGCCGAAAAAGAAAAATTATCTAAATATTTGGACCTGGCCCATGAGGTTACCGCCATGTGGAATGTTGATTCAACTATAATTATGCCGATAGTCGTATCTGTCAACGGCTCAATAGCGAAGAGCTTCGATAAAGACCTCGAGAAGCTCCCGCTAGGCAGTTGGGTGAAGGGCCTGATACAGAAGGCTGCAGTATTGGACACGGCGCGCATTGTGAGGAGGTTCCTCTCTTTGGAGCCCTAACCACCGGTAGCTTGGGTTGTAAGTACTTTCCCACTGTTGGGTAAAGGCTTTCCCTTAGAAATCGAGGTAAGAGAGAAAGGTAATACTCCACCACGTGGACCCAGTGCGGTGCATTGGAGGCAAGTTTGTGACCATCTGCTGTTTGAAATTATCAATTATTACTAATGCCTATAAGGCATCCAACTTGGCTTAACGACTACCACATTCAGTAATAACCGGGACCAACGGCTTATGCCGTGCATGCCTTCCGAAGCACGGAGACGCTTGAATATAAAAATGCCACAAACGGTCACCCATCTCAGGCCGACCGAACCAAACGCTGCTTAACCTTGGTGATCTGTAAGAAAATCGCAGTCGCGTAACGCTACGATCACCTCTCGCAGCGCTACGAGCGCCTCTATTAATATAATAATGGAATATAACTACGTATTTCATTTTGAAAAAAAAACCGAACAACGCCATTAGGAATCAAAATATAAACTTTTAATTTCCCATACAATAATTAAAAAGTACGTTTTCTTAATTCTTTCTTAATCAAGAAACTATCATTATGAATTTTTGCTCTATTCTTTTTTGCTGTAGGAACTGGTTTAAAAATTATTGAATTAATTTATTAAATTATGGAATTGAATTTAAATTTATTGAATGCGCAATTGTTTAGAACAAATTAATAATAATATGTTTTAAATTTTTAAACATACATAGTGTTGTGGGTATAGCATCGATTTGGGTAACTGTAAGGATGTTGTAATTTATAACAAATAAATAAAAAAAAGAAAAATATATATACTGGCGATGATAGCGCCTGAAGCTTTACAATAGCAACAGTTCCACCAAAGTAATATTATCTTATATTGATAATAAGCCGATTTTCAAAGCATACATGAAAATTTCATGGTGAAAATATGCAAGGATGCGTTCGATTTAATTCTAATATTAGAGCCAATAAAATCATCAAAATTTAGGGAAAATGCTTGACGTTACGTGATCGTCTGTGCTGATAAAAAACCATATTAGTGTCGAGCAATGACCATGTTTTAGGTACCTATCGTGCGAATTAAATTTTATCCAATGTTTCAAGGCAGGTAACATAATAATATTGTCAAAGATGCAAGAAAACCAACAAAAACTTAATCTGTTTGTACCAAAATACCAACGTTCCGGCACAAAATTAAACTCGTTTTAATATTCCCACCACAACCAACGAACTTTTCTTTTTTTCACGCTTTTCTGACTTCGCTCTAGCCCATAATTATATAAGGTCTTCATGAATTACGCTTGCATTTCTATCGGACATCCAATCTGCACGGATTGAAGGTATATTGCACCCATGGACAAACTTGCTTATAGCAAAACTTCCCGGTATTTTCGTAACAATTTTGAACCTTATTATCCACGTATTAACGACTAGGAGTCGCGTAAATGTCTGTTAGCGAACTAGTATTACGACAGTCCTAGACAAGTCAACGTTTCTTACTTATAAACATTATAGTTGTTGCTTGGTTTAGTTGCCTACAAAGTGTTAGAAGGGAAAGGTTCGCGTACAATTCGTATAAAACATACATAATATTCGATTCAAACTTCAATATTTATCGATAACTCAATAAACAATCTATTGAAAAACTAAAATACACAATTATATAATGTAGCTTGAATAACGTTGCCTCGAAATTTGTAAACAGAAAAAAAGAACAGTGTTCGTGACCTTCTTCGTAAACAATAAAAGATAAAAACAGTTTTTTCGGTGCTGCCACAGACAAAAAATTTTGTTTATAATTCGGATCAGTGTTGGGTTGTAGTTGACATTAGTGTTGTAACAAGTCGGGTCGAAGGTGACAATATGCCCCAGATTTTCTTCAAAAAAGTGATGGTGGTGAGGGAGCGAGCGGACCTCGAGGTAAGCTACTTTCACTTTCCGCGCCGGTTCATGGCGTGTGCACTTTACCGGCTACTGTAAATAGAAAATTATTTGGATTGTAATTATTAGATGATTTGACTGTCTCTTTAGTAATGTTACCATCACACTGTTTCAAGCCGAGGATCGGGGTCCGTGACGCAGGCCTGAGTCCAGCCATGGGCTAATTTGGTCTGATAATGATGATAATGCATCGATATACATATTATTTGATATTTTGTACTAAATAATATATCGATTTGATGATTACATTGCCTCATTGGTCTAGTGACGAATTATGCGAGTAGCGAACACGAGGTCCTGGGTTTACAAAGTGTAATTTTTCGATAAAAATCCCAATATCAGTCCGGAGTCTGGCAATAGGCTCGCCCTCTATTACATTGGAACTGTATATCGTTGGCGAAGTGGGTGTCCACAGTACACCTCTGCCATTACCACTTGCGGAATAAGGTCGGGACGGTGTTTATTATTACTAACAAAATGAACACCATCACGCCTGATATTCCCTAAGCCGGGTAGCAGAAGTTTTTGTATACGCCCACATTTCGCCGACGATGTAAGGTCCCAATGTAGTGTAGTAGTGTAGTAAAATTTGCAATATCTGTTATTGCCATTACACCGAACAGAATACCAGACTCCCTATTTAGCACAGTGGTTAAGACCTTAAGCCGCTCCGCCCACTGTGTCTAAATGTCGCGGGTTCGATTCCCGCACGGGACAAATCTTTGTGTGACCCACAATTATTTGTCTTGGTATTTGTGTATGTGAATTTTCATGTTTGTAAAGGCACCCACGACACAGGAATATATCATAGTATTGGTATTTTCTATAAAAATAGTTTTTTAGTAGAAAAATCCACATAAACACTTTTTCGAACGGAGAATTGAAACCTAGGACCCGGTTATGGCCAGTCACACCATACGCAATAATTAACACACTGTAAAGGTTCACAGTGCTAAATAAACAAGACGTCCATAGTCTATGAGAATAACATTGCAAAATGCCGTCAACCTTGTCCTGTCGTGTAATTATTATCGTACAGATAAATAAACATTATTATCAAGGTAGAGACCGACTGGTTTACGTATTACACAACGTATGCAGCATACTTAGATGAATTACTTGTCTAGATCCATTCCGATCTTCAAAAACCTATTCGTGCTTTATTAAAAAGGCGACATTCCGATATTTCGCGAACGCGTCCTATCATAGGAATCCGCTAACCGTAGCCGCCGCCGACTACGAACCTAACTACCCTCCTATCAGCCGCTGCCACAGTCTGCGGCATATTCCCACCGACCTTACATCCCTTCTTTTGGATACAGGTACCGCATACAGGATCAGACACCGACCTCGCCAGCGAGGTTGAAGAATCCCTTACTCGCCGGCTGGTGCAGAGCACCACGGCGAGACACCTAGTATAAACCCTCCCCCATAGGGACTGCCCAAGCCGTGGCCGTTCCTCCTTGAGGCACCCTTGAGCTAGTTGCCCCCTTGCCCTTCTGGCTCAAGCGTAGTGGTAGCACGCTCATCCTCTTGTCCGGTGAAGCTGTAAAGGCCCCGCGGCCATCAGCGTAGATCATTCACACACACACACAAAAAAAAGTAGGGTATTTAAAAAAGATTAAGTCATTCTGATCTCAAGATGAGGAGATGGTGGAGGCAGGTTTGTGGCTTGTGGCCACGTGCTGTTGGAACTTATCATAAACCGGGCATAAGTCATTCAACTTGGCTTAAAAAGTTATGTTAATGTGCGTTCCGAAGCACGGAGAGGCTCGGATATGGAATGCCTTAAACGGTGACCCATCACTGACTGACCGAGTCAGACCGCTTAATCTTGATGACCCCTAAAAATACCGTGATCCCACAGTGCTTCAAGCGCGTCTAAGAGTAGTGAGAATCAATAAAAAATCACAATAGATCCCGCCAAATTTTTGCATGTCCTTATCGATGTATTTTTTAATAGACGTACTTAGTCCAACCCTACGAATTTTTTCTGTGTTGTGGTTGGTTATTCCTTTAATAATCCTGGGTTATTTTCCCTGAATCAAACCGGCTAAGTTCTATTATGATTGCCCCACTTCTTAGCAAAGGCCTTCCTTAGCCCAGTAACGGCTAAGCATAAACCCTTTCATGTTATATTAACGCTGTAGAGAAAGCGGGCTCTCCCGTTCATCTGTATTTAGTAAACGTAAAGCGTAAAAAGGATGGCGTATAACTCGATAGCGTTACGCTAACACAACCCAATAAAACGCGATAGTTCACGTGCAGATATTATTCACGGTGCAACAGCTAGCTTGCGGTATGGCCCACATCGCATTCCGCAATTCATGCCAACTTAGATCCTTGTCGAACGGTAGGGCGTTTGCAAATAGTTGGTAAACAATAACGGTACACTACTTGAATACGCAAGATATAGGAATGTGTGTACTATCCTTGGAAAAGTTATATTTAAACACCGTCACGCATCAATCACGATGCCGTCACTCCCATATTCCCTATATGCGGCAGCAGAGGTGTGCTGTGTACATCCATTTTTTGCCGAGTTTCATGAGGAGTGTATATTCATTTTGGGAATTAATCGGACGCTTTAAAGTTGGTGAAAATTACTTTAAATGATTCTGTTACATACACAGCTTCATACATAGTTACACATAAAGCGAATATAAGCGCGTTAAAGTCCGCATTCTTCTTAGCGTTTCGACGGCAAATGTATCAATTTATATAGATGCGGCCCAGAAAGCGGCCACACTAACTGCATTTTCGAAAGCAGACATCAAGTCTTGCAGCGTGCAGGTGTTAGGGCACACAGGACACGATATAAGGTGAGATATCGTTTGGGTTTCACTACAGAAACACCCCAGATTCGTGCTGTCAGTGAGTTTCCACCTGAGCATGTTTTCCTTGCTCCGACCGACCTGTGTTCGAAGTCTGTTTAAAGTCTTACAGACTGGCCATGGTAATTTATGTAGAGGTGGAAGGCTCTCAGCCGGTGAGACAAAAGGATTTGGCAGCGATGCTTTTTTCCTCTAAATATTGCACCTTGCTTTTGTTGACTCCAGGGTTAATGGGTCAACACACTCTATAAAGCTTTTGCGACTCTTCAGCCTTTGCTGCACTGGTATGTGGCCTTGCAAAGAGTGGCGCGTGTCGTTGCCCATTTTTGATATCTCTGCGGAGCTCGCCACAGCCCTGCGAACATCTGGAGGCGTTATACCAGCCAGTGGATACAGCAGTTTTACCGGAGTCGGTTTGAGACAACCCGTAATGATCCGGCAAGTTTCATTCAGTGTGTATCCACTAGCTTTGCATGGGTAGACCATCCACACAGGGCACGCATATTCGCCAACGGAGAATCATAGCATCAGGCCTGATGTCCGCATTACTTGTGGCGATGCGCCCACCTAGTAGTTGGCTGGCGCTGAAGTAAATTATTGCGATCGTGCATCTTTTCAGCTTTCGTTCATCTTTATAGCTTCGCAATTTTTATCGTATGTGAGGGACCTGTCCAGAACGATGCCTAGGTACCTGAGATGGTGATTGTGAGTTATGGGCACATCCTACCACATGCTAGTAAGCCTACGACCCGCTTAATTGTTGCGAAGGTGGATCGCGTAAGACAATTCTCCTCATAGTACTGACTAAAAGCGCCATAAGCCATAATGAGGTTAGCCTGTACTTCCTCAAAGTTGGTAACTTAGGAAGTTACCACAAGATCGTCTGCATAAAAAAAGCAGGACGTATTGGGGCTAGACGGATGGTCGTTAGTATAGATGTTAAAGAGAAGCGGAGTCAGAACACTGCCTTGTGGCAAGCCGTTCTTTTGTGATCTCCAGCGATTTAGATCTGAGAAGAGATTGACCTGTAAGCGACGGGTGAGGAGAAGCTCTCGGAGTATCATTACAAATTTGTTATCGCCTGAGGTTCACTGTATCGAAGGCCGCAGATAGGTCAACCCATTTTATCATGCTAGTTTTAGTAAATTGTAGTAAATTAACGCATCCTTACGTTGGCTAAAGTTGGATCGAACTAATTCGAAATAAGACCATACCCATAGTTGTGATTAATCTCGTATACTTCTGCTTTACCCACAGTAGGGTACCTGTAGTTAGATGGTCACGAACCAATAGAGAGTGAATCAGAGCGCGGCGGCCCCGTTGCGTAACTTGCCTTGAGTGCGTTGATGACCAGTTAGAGCGGCGCCCGCGCATGATACGAGCCCTCCTGCGGGGCCCTTATTCGCTATGTCCAAACGCGGCGCGTTATGATAAGTTCGTGAAATGATCGTATACTTGATTGCCAGTATACGATTATTTTTAATGTTGTAAAAACGGTTGAGTCGGCGCTTAAAACCCTCGCGTCTTCTACGTATTTCAACGCTCGTGAGCGCTGACTCAGCGCTAAATGCTCGACGTCAGCTGGTTACTACTAACTGACTAAAGCTGTTTTTTTTGTGCTTGTGTGTGTGTGTGTGACTCATCTACGCCGTTGGCCACGGGCCTTTACAGCTTCACCGAATAAGAGGGCGAGCGTGAAACCACTACATTCGAGCCAGAAGGGCAAGGGGGCAACTAGCTCAAGGGCGCCTCAAGTAGGAACGGCCTGGGCTTCAGCAGTCGCTATGAGGGAGGGCATATACTAGGTGTCTCGCCGTAGTGCTCTGCACCGGCCAGCGGGCAAGGGATTCTTCGACCTCGCCGGCAAAGTCAGTGTCTAATCCTGTGTGCATCAGGAGGGTCGGTGAGAATATGCCGCGGGCGTCGGTAGCGACTGATAGGTGGGGAGTCAGTCGGCGGTGGCTACGATTAGGGGGTTCTGATGGTTGCACGCGTTCGCGATGTAGCGGGTTGTCGCCTTTTTAATATAACCACGTATAGGTCCAAAATCGGAATGGAGATCGACATTCCGTATGTATTACGAGGCATCGACGACGACGGGATTTAAGGAATCGGGACTGGACCACTTGGAGTCTGTCAATGTGAGAGCGGGTGGCGTGCCCGAACACCTAAATGAAGCACGATCCACACCTTCCTTTCCTAATTTTTTGTCGGTCGTCTGAATTCTCTCTCCATTATTTTCCACCTTCAGGCTTAAGACAAGGACGATAGAATGCCCGAGTTAGAGTAGGTATGAAAAGTGTGGTACATACATGAGCTTGACCTCTGTATATTATTATTTTGTGCCTAAGGGCTTCCGCGATCGACCACTTATCGACCGGGAGAGTGACACTGATGCAATTACTTTACAAATGAATAATAAGGGATGGATATATTGAGCGTGCGCTCAGAAATAAAACGACGTATGTGCAAAAACAAATTTTATTATTTTTTCTAAATAATACACTACGAAATAAAAACTGCTTGACAAGAACTTTGCGCGCGATCTATTTGATGGCGTCAAACTTTATGCTCGGTCAAAATGTAGGCGCGAGTGCGAACTAGCGCATGTACAGTCGAGGGCACTCTAATTAAATAAATATCGTTTAAAATAATGTTTGTCATGGGAAACAATTTTAGATGAATTTAGGAATTATCGAAATATATTATAAAGGTATATTTAGAAGATCTTTGTTTCAGGAAAATATAGATACAAATAAAATAATATGCGCTATTTATTAAAATTTAATTATTTTAAAATGGTGTTACGCCTTCCATGACAACTTCTCTACTAGTAGACGGAACTTCTTTGTCCGAAAAACTGTAGAACCCTTTCTTCCGATTCAGTTTCTTCCTCAGAATTACTATCGGATTCAGTTTCACCTACTTTAATTAATAATTCCTCAATAAGTGAATCGATCAACTATTTTTTTTTATATTCATGTTCAATGTTCCGTACTTTTCGGCACGACGCACCCTATTCTTCTTCACTCATGGAATCTACTTTTTCTTTTATTAAGTCCATGACATTATTTATGTTCCAATCGATAATTTCTTATTTTTTAAAAACATCTTTTTTTAACGAAATTAATTTGTAAAGTTGTGGCTTTAGCATCGTTTAAGGAATATAAGGAATGTTCCTTTGACTTAACCATGACTGCATTTCTGATTTTTAGCAGTCTATGTTGGCGCTGCATCCTCAATTTTATTGTGGTATGAACATTGTGAAATATAAAACTATGTGCATTTCTATACAAACAATAACAAATAAACACAACTATAAAAAAACTTAACAAACCACAAAAACTTTACAAATTTAAATAACAATTAATAACAATCTATAGATTCTGTGTGTGTTTGTGAAATGTCAAACCACAGTGTCAACTTCGGCGGCAGTGTGGCGCGGGCGGGCCTGCGGGGTATGGGATGGTATGCACCGCCCGCTCGCCTTTACCTGTTCCTTGAGCGCCTATAAATTGACTACTGCGCAGCGACTTGCGCCTAAATTCAGACCGAGCATAAAGTTTGATGCGACCTATACAAATATTCTTTATCTATCTATCTATATCATCACGCCAGATCCCTTGGGTAGGCAGAGATCACAGAGTTCCAACAGGTTCTTTCTTTACAGACCTCTCTGGGTTCCTTCACTCTCATAGTTCATCTCATTATTCTCTATTTTTTTAACTAAATTATATTGACTAGATTAGTTTTTAAATAAATTATAGAGACCAGTTCTTAAGCATTACGTTGGAACTAGAAAATGTAAAGCAATAGACATGTCGTTCGTTTTTTTATTTATTGAGAAATTTTTTGTTTAATCGTGTATTCCTGATACCAGAGTTAAAAGATGGTAGTTTTAAATATTCAGTTTCCATATACTTCTTGAAGTGCATGGAGTACACTAACACACGTTTTATGACGGTAGCCCTTAAACATTAGACTTATAGGACACAAACATGTCCTTCAAAATTAAATATTACCGCAATCCACATAATATATTGCGATACCAGTCACGCCTTTGGATTCTATTGCTCATCCATTTCGCATCTCCCTGCTGCACCGTAATATTTACACCTACACGTGTTTAATCATCCATTAAGCACACCTTTCAGAGGTTTATAACATCTTGCCCACGCATCTCGAGGATATTACTTAAATTAAATTCTATGAGTTGAGCTCTTCAAGGTCTTATTCGCTTATAATACTGACAAATGTGTAGAAAACTTTTTCTAAATAAATATAAACACCTCACAACCTTGGCCGTGGCCCTTATTTCCCTACTTTCGAATACAAATAACGCACACAGGATCAGACACCGAGGTCGAAGAATCCCTTGCCCACCGGCCGGCGAGACACCTAGTATACGCCGTCCCTCATAGCGACTGCCCAAGCCCAGGCCGTTCCTCCTTGAGTTCGTCCGTTTTACGCTCTTATCCGGTGAAGCTGTAAAGGCCCTGCGGCCAACAACGCAGATCATTCACACACACAAAAGTAGAAAGGTTTTTGGGTGCCACCACGTACCGGAAGACGTGGAGTGGGCAAGTCCCGGACAAGACGGACCGGTGACCTGGCGAAGGTCACGAGTAGATCCGATCAGCACAAAGCCGGTCGTTGTGGCGGTCTTTGGAGGGATTTGATCTGCAGTGGACGATATTTTCCAAGCAATTATATACTGTATCCAACCAGGAACATATCACTAATGATGTTAGGTCCCGATATAATAGGGAGCGAGCATATTACCATAACACGGTTTCCCAGACTTCGGACTGCCATAAGAAGCTTGCGGTACCACACTTTGTTCGACGTGAAATTCGCAACTAGGACTTGTGATCGCTACCCGCACTCTGCGCCAATATACCAATCTTTCAGCTTCTTACATTAATATAGAAATGGCAAAGTTAAAATAAAAACATTTAGAGGTAGATAACCTATGGCGTGCTTCGGTACGCTTGTTAAGCCCGTTGGTCTCGGTTACTACTTAGGCCCACTCATTGACTAACTCGAGGTTATAACGTGATCCAACTTAACGTTATAACCTCGAGTTAGTCGATAGGTAACGCTCACCCTGGTTCGTACTAGTGGGCCTTAATGTGGTAGTCTTTAAGCAAAGTTGGAAGCCTTAAAGACGACTTGATAAGTTCCAATTGCAGGTAATCACAAACCTGCCTCTATCGATCCGCACTGGCTCCACATAGTGAAATGGGACCTAATCTCTCCCAACTCAATTTGTGTGAGGTCTTTGCCGGAACAGTACAGTCATACAAGCATATTTTGGCCCGCAGCCAAAATCGGAACTAACGCTATCATCAAGTGAATAGTCACTACATAACAGTCGCAGAGTTGCCGTTTGCTATGTTTACCCAAGTTCTTTTTTTAATTAGTAACCGTGTGGACCTACCTGTTAAAATATTTTCCTGAAAGTAGGAAAATTTTACTAAATAATAACCCTAATTTCTTTTTTACCTCAAAGGAAAATTTGAATTCCTTCACGAGACACATTTGAGGTCCCTAAGGTCGTCGGAGTAAAGCTGAAAACACCAATGCATTCCACAAATTTCTTTGATAAATCCTTTACAGTTCAAGCTGTCTGCTTATGGAATGGATTGCCTGTATCAGCTAGACGTGCACAGTCGTCAGCTTCTTTCAAAAAGATGGTCAAAGACCACTATCTCTCTGCTTTTTGATAAAATAAGATGCGTCATAGTCAGTCCCTTTTTGTTATATTTATCTGTGAGTATGTATGTAGTTATATATGTTTTGTAATTATTTACGTATATTTGTATTTATTTATCTTTTATACATATTAAGTCCTGAACTTTAGTAAAACACCAACTCAATGTAAATCATGTATTTTTCTAGGTAGCCATTGTACAAAAAGTGCGTATGTCCTTATCTTATTTTCCTACCCACTTAATCCACATTATTAATTAACAAAGTAGAAAAGTACCCTATTCTAATTCACATAAATCCATGTAAACAAATCAACAATATAACAATACATATTTAAATACTTCTGTATACCAATAATAGCTTACGCCACCAACTGCCCTGATTACTTTTCTTTCTAGTATTTTATATTTAACCAGATCGTCTGGAAGAAATTGCTGTTAGCAATAAGACCGCCTATTGTATCAGTGTCTTATTTCACATGTTGTTTTATAATTTTGTTGGTGTACAATAAAGAGTATTCTATCTATCTATCTAATTTCACACCAACGCCCACCACCACACCCTTTTAATGTCATCCACAGGCCAAATTATCCTTGTTACACTATACTTACACCGTCACGCCTATATCCCCGGTTGGGGAGGTGGCAGAGGTGTACTGAGTACACCCACGTTACGCCGAAGATGTTGGGTCACATGTAATAGGGGGCGAGCCTATTGCTATATACCGGGCACAATTACAGACTTCGGACTCGTACTGGGAAGTTTTCTTTAGAAAAACTACACTTGTCCGACCTAGAATTTGAACCCAGGACCTCGTGATCACAAAGCGATGCGCTTTGCCACTAGACCAACGAAGCAGTCACACTATACTTAGGTGGATTTCTTCTTTAGTATGTTTGGTCTTCATTTCCAAAATAGAAAAAGCAATTACTCTTTCTAACAATGTCTTCATTAGCCCCCAGTAACAAGCTTAAAACGGCCACAGGATATAATTAGCTCGTTCTAACATCCTCAGCTCGGAAACAAGCTGGTATTCCAACCAAACGAGCTTTACACATTACGAGTAAAATAAGTGTGATTTATGTCATGTGACATGGAGATAGTGTGCAGGAAAATACCAGAAGGTTCGGTAAACTTCGACTTCAAATATTTATTTATTGCTTTCTGAAGTCGGTTTCCCTTTTTTAAAGTTATTTATTTTACAATTTTAAGCTGTGAGTGAATTAATCATTACAATTAATATACCTATATCATATTTTTCTGCTTAGTTCTAGTAAGATATCTAGTAAGACACCACCTATAGGATTGATATAATACCCATAGTAACGGAACCTATACATTTGTGCTATTTTCCGCTAAGGGTCCCCTGGTATATCTTCAAAGTCCAAGATGGGACCACCTTAAAGCTATAGTAAACCGCCGCAAAAAGTTCATAAATAAAGACGTAAAAAAGACGAATTGTAAACCTACTTTTTCGAAGTCTGTTCATATTCTGATTAGTTCTATTGTAGAGTACCTATTGTAGAGGAAATAAATTAACCTACAGATTCGTATTATTTGTCGTTAGGGAGTTTCCTGGTGTATCTTCTAAGTCCAGGGTCCAATACCGATAAAATTAAAATGGGACCACTTTGGACCGATACTGAATCTAATGCGAATAGAATCATCAAAATTGGTCCACAATTGACGGAAATATCGGTGAACATACATAAAAAAGCATACATATAGACGAACATATAACCGCCGCCTTTTTGAAGTCGGTTAAAAACTCATAGTAGAGGTATAGAATTGGAGTAATAAAACTAGACTTTACTTATTCTTAGAGAAGTAGGGACTTCTAGAATACCTACTACATACAGTAGAACCTGGAGACAATAACATGTCTATGTGCGGACTATAATCCCTCGAACTAAAAAGGTTTATTGGATGTATACAGGTAGAGACTTTAAAAAATACGTATAAAAGCCTATTTAGGCCGTCCACTGTACTGTCAGAGGGTAATAAGACCAACACGCAGATTTTAAATACTATAATTCGTCCTTGACTAAAACTTAATCTTCTATCATTCATCTGTATTGCAACCTAAAGTTATCTTACTTTGCCAACGAAAATGCACTACAAAATAATACATCATTATTTCAATCTAAAAACAACTTTAATTATAGTCATTAGAACTTATAATCCTTTAACTTGGCCACCGACATGGCTAAGGATATTCTCTCTGACGTCAGGCGGCGCCAACAGATGGCGCTGGTGGGTGCGCGTGCGTCACTCGCTGATCGATGGGCTGGCATTTTGTTGACCTTTTTAGATACTGATCGTAGTTGGTCATTAATTTAAATGTGATATATTTGTTTTAAAATAGATATTGTGGACGGAATTAGTACTTAAGTATGTTAAGTTACGAAGGGCAGCTGCGGTTGTATCTGCTCTAAACAGACGTAGATATGTGATATTGTATATAATAAGTACTGTGTGATTAGGCAGCGAGTTATTAATTTGGAATATAAATTTATAACTCTCATTATTGCTAAGCTTATAAACAAAATTAAATGAATACCTTCACGCTTATATACTTATGTACAAAGTACACTCACAAATCATCGATGATGTTAGGTCCCAATATAATTGGGGCTGTGGCTTTACCCCGCTCAATTCTATATTCCAGACTGAGACCGAGAAGTTTTCGTTAGGAAAACAGATTTCATTTTACCCATGATACGAACCCAGGACTTCGTCATGAGTACCACCCGCTATGTTTAATAGACCTACGAGACTGTCGAGTTTTAGTTTATCTTTTGTGTGTGATGATCAATGCTGTTGGCCGTGAGGCCTTTAGAGCAAGTCCAAGATGGCGAGCGTGCAACCACTAGGCTCCAGCCACAGAAGAGCGAGGGGGCAACTAGCTCAAGGGCGCCTCAAGGAGGAACGGCCTCGGCTTGGGCTGTAGCTATGGGATAGGCCGTATACTAAGCACCACAGGGGCCTTTTAACCGGCCGGCGGGCAAAGCATAAACACCGTATCAGATTATTTTGAAGTTGAACACAAAGATATTCGACTTAATTAGACACATAACATCAAGGTCATTTAAAAAAAATATCATTAGTCTTTACTTTCATGTAAGTATATGAACGGTATTATGCAAAACTTTATAATCTTCTGATGACGTAGTTAAAAAATATTCCATTGATATTTAAAGCTGACATTTAACACTCAATTTCATTAATAAGTTATAATAACACTCCTAGCTTGATACAACTATTATGTATTTTAATTGGAAGCAAATTAGCTAAACTAAAATGTATTATAAGATACAGTGTGACATTCAAATTAAAACTCTGAGGCTGTATTAATAATGCTCAATTTTATTACAATTTTCTAAATTTTGACATATCATTCCATTTTCAAATCTAATTTTAGCGCGAAAGTATCCTGTCACTTTGACATAAAAAAAACATGATGAAATTCACGAAAATAATCCTTATCCTAATTTCAACAAAAGTAAAGACATTACGACGATTCTAAATTTAGGAAAAAATCTGCACACACAAAAATCCATCGCATAAACTTTATTTTGTAAATAATGTTCTATTGACAGGTCTATACATGCCAATACAGGTTGTATTGGACAGGTACTTCGGTCGCGAGGCTGTGGGAGAGGTGGCATTTACGTAATTGCTGATGGTCCAAGTCACGAGTAGAGTGCGTATGTGGAAGGTCGCTGATGGCAGTTTATTGCCTAGTTTCAGAGACATTCTTTAAATTTAAAGACGACATTAATCGCTAATCCACCCTTATGATATATTATTTAAAGATTAATTAGTTATAAATAGCTGGAAAGACGTTCTTTGAATTTTAAAAATTACTCTGAAATTAATATGAAACGGAAATCAATATACGAAATATCTTCATCTTGATTCCGGATGCTTAGAGAAATAAATAAAGCACAGAAAAGACTTTTGGAATATTGTCCATATCACGAAAGTCTAAATTTTTATTTAATATTTTAATATGACGTCACGTCCATGTGTATTTTGCCAATGTTAAGTGCGTTACCTTTAGTTGCCTTTCAAGACCTCCACTAAAAGTTTGAACTTTTTGTAGAGGTCTTTAAGTTATGAGAGATAGGGAAGTT
This sequence comes from Phalera bucephala, assembly GCA_905147815.2. Taxonomy (NCBI): domain Eukaryota; kingdom Metazoa; phylum Arthropoda; class Insecta; order Lepidoptera; family Notodontidae; genus Phalera; species Phalera bucephala. The sequence continues at coordinate 30,432,617 of LR990618.1, forward strand.
ACAGGGGAATAGTTCTGTTGACGGCTTGATGTAGTCTGAGGCTCCCCCTTACTAGATCGAGCAGTCGCTGCCACGTACGTAACAAAGAAATGTAATTGGGACCGTTACCTTTACTTGCCTTTAAAGACCTCCACTAAAAGTTTGAACTTTTTGTAGAGGTCTTTAAGTTATGAGAGATAGGGAAGTTACAGGGGAATAGTTCTGTTGACGGCTTGGTGTATGCCGAGGCTCCCCCTTGCTAGATTGAGCAGTCGCTGCCACGTACGGAACAAAGAAATGAAATTGGGACAGCGATTTATTTAGATTCAATAAACCTATTAGAACGAGATTTAGGGTTCATTCTAGAGCGACTACTCAATCCAGTAAGGGGAGCGTAGGAATAGACCAAGCCGTCAACAAAACTATTCCCTTGTGACTTCTCTATCTCTCATAACCTAATAAGAACTTAGTACAATTACTTCTCTATCTCTTGTAACTTGAACCAAGCCATATCAGAGGTCGAATGCTATCGCGTCACGGTTATGACAACTTATAAAATAATAGTTTTCTCTTTTTAATACCGAGCGGCAATACTATTGGTATCTAATCATGCACACATTACGCGATTCAATTGTATAGTGATGGGAGCTTTCGTTTAAGTATTATGCAATAGGTATTGAGAGGTTACGTTGAGTACTCGAAATAACTTTTACGAAGAAAATCTTATCAAGTATCGTCGCGAAAGTACGAAGGGGCATTTACGAGACGTACAGTTCAGTACTATTAGTATAATATAATAGTATAAAACAATACCATTAAAATTTTTGCCAGGACGGAACTAATCGGGAATTAAACTAAGGTGAATTAAGCTGTGAATTCTCAGTCCGTCAGTCAATGTTAGAGTTTTATTAAGTAGATAAAGTTATCTATCTTTTATGTGATATAATAAGTCCTCTTTTCGAAAACAGATACCGCACATGAGATCAGACACCGACCTCGCTAGCAAGGAATCTCCCGCCCGCCAACCGGTGCAGAGCCCCACCGCGCCCTCCCCATAGCGACAAACCAAGCTGAGGACGCTCCTCCTTTAGGCGCATTTGAGCTAGTTGCCCCCTTGCCCTTCCAGAATAATAGTTATACACGCTCGTCCTCTTCCCCGGTGCAACTGTAAAGGCCCCTCGGCTAACGGCGTAGTCACTACATACAAAAATTAAAAACTTATGCCATTTAAGAGGTCAGTTCAGTCAATCATTCTGTCCAGACGGTTACCTAAACACTGATGGCAATCTATGCAAATTCGGATAATCAACGACCTTTCAATAACCATATATAACTTAACAGAATTAACTTGTGCCATGGTACATAAGATAAACCGCTTATGTTCTGACAACACTATAATTAATGGACCTCATGTAGAAATAAAACATAAGAATATCATTTTTATTTAAGACATTATTTTGGACAAGCAGCAACAGTCGAGTTTCTTCATCGTTTGTTTTATTATTTGCATTTTCTCATTTTCTTCGTTGTAAATTTTTTTCAAACCTTAACGGCTAATAGTGCATATTTTTGCGTTTACAGCACATTAGCACAACTCGTTGAAAACGCTCCTGTGCGAACGAGGGGTTAATGTAGCTACAAGCTAACTGTAAGTATCGACGTACTACTGTTTCGTTTCCGCCTAATAAATATTAGTGTTAATCAGAACGGATTAATACTGGCCACCGGAAAATAAACAATGAAGGCGAGAGTTGAACAGTTTCACTGGTGAGTCATCGTGATTCTTCACATTTAAGTGGTCTCACTTTGATGACTGCTTTATTAAACAATTATGTAAATAAAAATAATGTAAGTACTTACTGCGTATGATTCTTGACTGCATATTTTTGAATCTGGTAAAAGGGATACACGATTAAAAGAAATTTTCGCGATAGAAAAAAATGTAAAGTCTATTGCTATTCATTTTCTGATTCCAACGAAATACTTAAGAACTGATCAATAGAATTTACTAAAAAACAGCAAATAACTGTAGCAAAGTTCTTATGAAGCGGTTTTTAATTTCATAGTGTAGGTTTTTTTAGAAAATGAAAATATTAATAACCGGCAAACGTGTAAGAGACGAACTATTAAAGTGGAGTAAGCAAGAGAGGTCTGTAAGGAAAGAACCTGTTGGAACTCTGTACTCTCTGCCTACCCCGCAAGGGATCTGGCGTGAAGATATAGACAGATAGATAATATTGGTTTTTGCACATACGTCGCTTATTTCCGAGCTCTATGTATCCATCCCTTATTATTCGTTTGTAAAATAATTGCATCAGTGTCATTCTACTGGTCCAAAAAGTAGTCGATCGCGATAGGCTCTTAACAATTTTATTACACAACAGCATGGATTCCCAAAGTGCTCGGTTTCCAGGGATCGAAATAAACGTAAACTGATTTTGAGGGTCGACGAGCACTAAAAATCGACCCCTATTAATCAGCACAAGTTCTTATTTGAAACTTTCAAGATACTGTATAAGTTGTGTTACGTGTACCAACTTGTTATAAGAATGACTAAAATTTTATTTTGTTAATTTTGACGAGAAAATGATGTCAAGTTTACTCATTTAACCAACCGCAAAGTTTTTGAATTGGTAAGTATATTATATCGATAGGGAAAAAATAAGAGATTTGATGGAGGATTTTTAAGGTAATTTGGCTATGGGGGTCTGAGGTATCAGTTCATTTTGGAAAAGGAGTTTCTTGCCCAGAATAGTTTGGGAATCCCTGCACTACAGGTTACATGAACTGAGGGCTAACCACAAACCATTAGACTTTCTCGAAACGTCATCAATAAAGCGTTCTGTCACGTTCATCTTTGTTTAGTATATTTGTAGTGTGAAAAGGATGCCATATCAACTCGATACCGGTACGCTAACAACAATCTAATCATGCTAAACTCTCCATTGTATGAGTTTTCGTAACAGCAGCTAATCTCTACAATTGGAACCAGCTAAATTTTTATTGCATGCGCTTTCCCATTTTTCATTTAAAATTATTTATTTGACACTTTTTGGTCTTGGGTGGTTGTTTTTTTTTTTTTTGTATTGGGTTGTTATTCAGTTCTTTGGTATGTTTAGATTCAAGTCAGCCTAGCTCAGGGGAAAATTAGTTTAAAACCGATGGCAAAATTTAAACCGAAAAGACAATCAAACAAAAAGAAGCAGGGTAAACTTAATCATCGACTGGCCAAATATGCGAATATTTATTTGGCATTTTCAGAATGATCCAGAAGTGAGGTTTTCTACCGGAAGCTATTGCATTTATACGTCAGTCTAAACAACTTTTTTCTTCATCTTTTTTTTTGCAAATTTTAGGAATTGGAAAGTGAAAAAAACCGCAAAAAAAGAAAAAGTTGTAAATCACTTTTTAAACTGACGTATAAATGCACAACTTTCGGAATTATACTCCAGTTCTTACCGATTACCGAGGTTAAGCAGCGATTTACTTGGTCAGCCTGAAATGGGTGACTGTTTGTGGCATTTCATATTCGAGCGTCTCCGTGCTTCGAAAGGCACGTTAAGCCGTTGGTCCCGGCTACACTAAATTTGGTGGTCGTTAAGCCAAGTTGGAAGCCTTAAGCGGCTTGAAACGTTCCAACAGCAGATGACCTGCCTCCACCAATCCGCACTGGGCCCGCATGGTGGAGTATAACCTAATTTCTCTTACCTCGATTTGTGAGAGAAGGCATTGGCCCAGCAGTGGGAAGTATAGACTGATATTATTATTATATCTACGTCACCTAGTAAGCGTTTTTCATCACGAGACCCATCGCGTATTTTATTATATTTTATTTCACTTACATTTTATCAAGCCGATCTCCAGTTGTCCACTTTACGGTGGATTCAGTGCCAATCAGAACGGATCCACTGAACGCGAATTAAATTTAAAACAATAGCGGTGAGAGCCGATCAATTGCGTTGGCAATCGAATTTCTTTATTTCGTTCGGATGGTGGCCTTGTCTTTAGCTGTTGTCAGTGAACTGAGGATGAGTGTGTGTGTGTGAATGATCTACGCTGTTGGCCGCGGAGCCTTTACAGCTTCACCGGATAACAGGGCGAGCGTGCAACCACTACGCTCGAGCCAGAAGGGCAAAGGGGCAACTAGCTCAAGGGCGCCACAAGGAGGAACGGCCTCGGCTGGGGCAGTCGCTATGGGGGAGGGCGTATACTAGGTGTCTCGCCGTGGTGCTCTGCACCGGCCGGAGATTCTTCGACCTCGCCGGCGAGGTCGGTGTCTAATCCTGTGTGCGGTATCTGTATCCGAAAGAAGGGATCTAAGGGCATCGGAAGGGTCGGTGAGAACATGCCGTGGACGGCGGTAGCGGTTGATAGGAGGGGAGTTGGGTTCGTAGTCGGCGGCGGCTACGATTGGCGGATTACTAAGATTGGACGCGTTCGCAAAATATCGGGTTGTCGCCTTTTTAATAAAGGCGCGAATAGGTTCGAGACTGAGATCGGAATGGAGACCGACATTCCGTATGAACCACGGGGCTCCAACGGCTTTGCGGAGGAAACGGGATTGAGCCGTTTGGAATCTATCGATGTTAGAGCGGGCGGCGTACCCGAACACCTCACAAGCGTACGTCATGATGGGCCGTGGACTGAGGGATTAGCACAAACCGATTGACGTTATCGTAACGCTGTCGAGTTGTTATGCCATCCTCCATACACTACAAATTTAGTAAATAAAGATGAACGTGTCAGCACGCTTTCCAAACGTTACGATAACGTTGGATAACGTCTAATTATTTGTGCTTAGCCCTTTAAAGCCCACTTGAACCAACCCGGGTCAGCGTTACCTATTGGCTAACTCAGGTAGTACCGTAGTAGGTAGTGGGCTTGAGGGTTTAGCACCAACGGATTGACGAGTTACCGAGCTACCGAGTTGATATGTTATCCTTTTCACGCTGCTAATTGACTCAGTATAGTCGTTTTTTACTACTATTTCAATTCAGCTTAACGACTACTACATTAAGACGTTACTGGGACGTCATTTCAACATATCTTGTCTTCTGAAGGACAGGGACTCTCTGACGGTAATGTTACTAATATTTATCCATCTTAGACTTATCAAGCTGAACGCCGCTTGCTGATCACTAAAGCACCGCAGTACCGCAGCACTATGAGCGCTTCAAGTAATATGATAACTAGGCGCTAAGCTCGTCTTGTTTACCGATGATCATAATGGTATGTTTACTTTGTAAATTCTCGCCAATGATTCATAATGAAGCTAATCACCGCAAATTCAAACGTCAAAGAGAGAGCGAAGTCGTTAACGAGACCCGTGGCCGGTGTGAATCAAAATCCTTTCGTAATCGGTAAAAGTGTTAAAAAAGGACTTAAGAAACTCAGAAACCTCAAGAAAGTATATTTTATTATTAATATATTACTATTGTAGTATATCGTTATTATCAACCCAATATGTGCTATGTGCACTTTTTGGAGATTTCGACATTTTGACTAGTTTACTCACCAGAGGACATTGTCGAAAATCGCCCCAGAACCAACAAACATTGGACCCATGCCATCATTATTTAGGACTTTTATTAAAATAATGGCAAATATCCGTATCTAACAGACAATTTGCACTCTAAAACGAATATTTCAAAGTATTGTAAGTACTTATATCGATGTCGCCGACATCTTTACTTAATGTCAACACACACAATATAACTTCATATGTATTAATGGCTACTGAATTATAACCTCTAAATCTAATTCTTTTTGTGCAATATTGCAATTCCCCCGCTTGTCCGTTTAATAATAAATACCTTAGGAGAATTTATGGGTTATTTTAAATAATACAAGTATTTTTTCATTGCTGTTGGTTCTGTGACAAATCATGTATGGGCGCAGCACAATTTATTTATTATTGTTTATTTTATTTATTCATTTATAACCAACTTATATTAACAGTCAATTCTACACATATAAGTTATCACAATGTCCTTTTCGTATAAAAAATCTTTTTAAAAAAGGTAAACCGACTTCAAAAAGGCAATAAATGAATATTTGAAGTCGGTACCGGTTAGTGCAGTCGGTTACTTTACACCGACTTTAAATATTTATTTTTTGCTTTCTGAAGTCGGGTAGTACCATAGACCACATACATACGGTGCGGCAGATTATACAGAAGACTGAGGAGTATAATCGGCCACTATGCTTGGCGTTTGGCCTATGAGAAAGCCTTCGATTCGATCGAGTCTTGGGCGGTTCTGAAATCTCTCCAGCGATGCCGCATTGACTATCAGTACATCGAAGTGTTGAAGTGCTTGTATAATAACGCCACCATGTCAGTCCGAGTACAAGGGCAGTGCACAAAGGCGATCCCCATAAAAAGAGGAGTAAGTCAGGGAGACATCATTTCTCCGAAACTGTTTACGTACGTCCACCTTAGAGGACGCCTTCAAGCTCTTGGAATGGCGAGGACTTGGCATCAATATCAATGGCATTACTCACCTTCGATTTGCCGACGACATTGTAGTCATGGCGGAGTCGCTGGAAGATCTAGGACGAATGCTCGGTGACCTCAACGGAGTATCTCAATAAGTGGGTCTTAAAATGAACATGGACAAAACGAAAATAATCTTTAACGTCCATGTCGTACCCACCGCACTCACCGTTGGGAACTCTACTCTTTAAGCTGTCGACTAATACATTTACCTGGGACAGGCAGTCCGGTTAGGTAGGTCCAACTTTGAGAGAAAGGTCAATCGACTAATCCAACTCGGCTGGGCAGCGTTCGGGAAACTGCGCAACATCTTCTCATCCAAAATACCTCAGTGCCTCAAGACTAAAGTTTTTAGTCAATGTGTGTTGCCAGTGATGACATACGGATTAAAGACGTGGACTCTTACAATAGGTCTCATAAAAAAGCTCAGAGTTGCACAGCGAGCTATGGAAAGAGCTATGCTCGGCGTTTCTCTACGTGATCGAATCAGAAATGAGGAGATACGTAACAGAACCAAAGTCACCGACATAGCCCTCAGGATTAGCAAGCTGAAGTGGCAATGGGCGCGCCATATAACGCGAGGATCGGACGGGCGCTGGGGCAGAGAGATTCTAGAGTGGAGACCACGTATTGGTAAGCGCAGCGTAGGACGAGCGCCTGCCAGATGGACCGACGATCTTGTGAAAATCGCAGGAATTCGTTGGATGCAGGTGGCATCGGACCGGTTACGCTGGAAAGCGATTGGGGAGGCCTATGTTCAGTAGTGGACAAGTATAGGCTGAGATGATGATGATGATGAAGAAGTCGGTTTACCTTTTTTTAAATAAGATTTATAATTTTACAATTTTAAGTGACGAGTGATATAGTTACTAATATTCATATACCAATATTATATTATTTTGCTGAGTTGTACAGTAAGGTACCCACAGGATTGATATAATAACCATAATAACGATATAATAACCATAATAAATAAATAAAATAGGACCACCTCAGAGCTATACTGAACCCAATGCAAAAAGAATCATCAAAATTAGTTCATAAGCAAAGGAGTTATAATCGGTCCACAATTGACGGAATTATCGCTGAACATACATAAAAAAGCATACATACAGACGAACATAGAACCTCATCCTTTTGGAAGTCGGTAAAAAAGACTGCTATGTGACTCTAAACATTACACGGTGAACTGTGCTCGCTTTCTTGCCTTGGTTTGGGCGTGAGAGGTCACAGACCAACGGACGGACAGACAGAGTAACTTTCGAATTTATAATATTTGTATGAATTTTGCTTTCACTGCATGCTAAATTAAACTAACGTAATCCCATCTCCGATTCAGTACTTAGTCTATCTATCTATATCATCACGTCAGATCCCTTGCGAAATAGGCAAGGAGTGCAGAGTTCCAACAGGTTCTTTCCTTACATACCTCTGGCTTCCTCCATTCTCATAGTTCATCTCATACACGTTCGCTGGGTACGGAAACTCTTGACTTATCCTTCAGATAAGACACGGTCTATTTGGTCATGGTAAGATAGTCTAGGTCTTTCCCGATACCTACAACCTTTCACTTCCGTATTGTATATCTGTTTTGTCAGTACTTAGTGTAAAGATAAAAACAAATAATTTATTTGTAACCTCAGTTGACTCAGTGAATCAGTCAATACAAATGTTCCAAGACATTGTGATTCGCATCTTTGCACTGACTGGGATTCAAATGATACGGTCTGAATAGTGGAGCACTTTAAAATGAAAATGAAATATTTTGATAGCTGTATTCGCCATTATTACAGCGGGCGGACGAAATTTAAAAAATAAAGAACTTTTAGCGCGAAAAGAACGCAGAGTCGGTTGACATTCTGAAAACGACAGATGACGCAACAAATTACGTACTTTATTGCCAATTTATTTTATGAATGAAATATAAAACTTTCTTTCGATCGTTAAATTGTCGTAAATAATCGAACACTTGCTTCGTAAAGTTATGAATGAATTTTAACGAATCGTTATCGATTGAATTGAACTGCAATTGTTATTGATTTGACATAGAACTAATTCAGCGAGAGAATGAAACTCCGTTTCAAAAGACGAAATTATTAGCAGTGTCAGTAATAATATACCTCAATATATTTTATACATAACTATTCAATTTCCCGCGGCTTCGCATCCGGGCGAATCGCCATCTACCGGATCCTACTACATATAACTAAAAATCATCCGGGTGACTTCATAAGTACGTACAAAACATCATCAAAATTTTCAATTCGCTTAGAAAAAGAATTACGAGCACATGATTATATTTTGTTAAAGATAAAGGGAGTTTTTATTTAAATTAAATAAAATAGTTTATTCAGATCAAAAATGGAATGTTTACAAATTTCAATTGAAAAACGATGATATCTGCAGATGAAGAATGCAGTTCCAAGGAGATGGGTTTTAAGTCTAGAACTATCAGAAATATAATGATATTTAAATGTAATTATTTTCAACTTTAGGTCCGATATAACTTTAACCTATCTAATTCGTTTGTTTTTATCTAAGCCTAAAGGTTTAGTCAAATAGCCAACGGAGTGCGACGGAGACGTACGGCTGACGCTCGGCCGGCGGTCAGCAGCGTAAGTAAGTAAATATAGTATATACTCTGACATTTACTTCGATGTGTAAAAATAAAACGTTAAATGTGATTTTTGAAATATATTGTATTGTTGTTAGCGATTTTCATCAAATATTTGTCGCTGGTAAATTGGTAAATAATATTACGATCATCTGCATTCTAAATATAAGTTAAACAAGGGGGTCTCTTCTTCTTCTTCTTCTTTAAGTTATGGCTTCACACTAATTATAAGTGTATTTTGCCAGTTTCCAGTGAGATATATAATCGTGTTTGTTTAAATTAATTTGACACCCCGATGAATTTGATGACAACGATGATAATGAAATTAATGAAGTACCCCACCCTGGATAGTAAAGCGGTGGATACTTTACATACCAATTGCAACGGCCGTTTTGAGGGAAGTCGAAAAGGCACGTTTTATCACCTTGTTACAATTACCTTCGCTCATGCACATATAAGAACACATAATGGTTAATATTCCACCAACATTACACATTATTAGTCGAAATAACACAAGTTTTGGAAATAAAAACAAACTGACAACATCACTCTTCGACTTCCTGCCAAAAACCCCTGGGGGTCTCTTCTTGTCTCATCCCGCCATTTTTTTTTTTTTTACATCAATGAATAACAAACGTAGAAATCTTTATAAAACTAAGGTTTTATTGAGCAGGCAGTTTATATTTAATAATCTAAATCGAAAAACAAAAGAAAAAAGCACAGAAATTACTTATTGCCGCCAAAAAGTTACAATTAGATTTGTTGTACTTGACACACTTGTTACTATCAAAATGTAATATGTATACGAGTACATGTTGCTACATCACAACAGAATTTAGTTTCTCGCACACAGGTCGATAATTCGCTTTGTACAAACGGTAAAGCAAACACGTGTGCTTATAATCGCAATGTTTTGAACAATAGAACATTACACAGTAACACCTGCACTCGACTGTCGCGACAAAACCAATTCTGTGGCTTGATGCTAAAAGGAGCGATGTATGGCCATATTTATCAGTGACAAATTTTACTATCAAATCGATCAAAAATGATGAAATTTATTTATGCTTAAACGGCGTAAGGCGAACAATACTCCTCCAAAATAATGAAGTAGGTTAAAGCTTCGTATTTATTAGTAGGCAAATGCCACACCATACGCGTCGCTTCGACGTCACTTGCCATCTTTTTTTTTATTTGTGTAATTACGTTTACATTATGCCATTGTTCAAAGTTTGGGAAACAAAGGAAAAATAAGGAATGGTAACGAGAAAATTTGGAAAGATTTATCAGGAAAGTTGAAAAGGAAGTAAATGATTACATGTCGATGTTGTAGTGTAGGATGAACATATTTATAACAGAATAAAAATCAATATTATTAAAGGACAGCAGAGAAGGAATAGAGATATACTTGACATCTTGTCCTGCGACATACAGACATATAGTCCGACAAGGATCTTTTGGCTCGTGGATGACATTGACAGGGGGGCGTTGATGTGAAATTAGGGTTACTATTTAGTTCATTTTCCTACTTCCGGGAAATATTTCAACTGGTGGGGCCGCACCACAGAAATTATAATAATGATTTCTATGTTTCATACATTGTTACGTGACACAAATATTCACTGTGTAAGTTCTGCTCCACAACAGAAGCGACGCAGAGACAAGAAATAGAGCGCGCAAAATCGCAGGAGTTTTTGTGTCGGACAACCTCGCGACATCTCAAGCGCCACATATCTTTGTGCCCCGGGGCCTTTACAACTTTACCGGACAGGAGGGCGAGCGTACAACCACTATGCTAGAGCCAGAAAGGCAAGGGGGCAACTAGCTCAAGAGAGCTTCAAGGAGGAACGGCCTCGGCTTGGACAGTCGCTATGGGGGAGGGCGTATACTAGGTGTCTCGCCGTGGTGCTCTGCACCGGCCGGCGGGCAAGCGATTCCTCGACCTCGCCGACGAGGTCGGTGTCTGATCCTGTGTGCGTTATCTGTATCCGAAAGAAGGGATATAAGGGCATCGGGAGGGTCGGTGAGAACATGCCGCGGACGGCGGTAGCGGCTGATAGTAGGGGAGTTAGGTTCTTAGTCGGAGGCGGCTACGATTAGCGGATTTCTATGATTAGACGCGTTCGCGAAATATCGGGTTGTCGCCTTTTTAATAAAGGCGCGAATAGGTTCGAGACAGAGATCGGAATGAGTCACTAATCACGTTATAAGGAATAAAAGGCTGTAAAGAATGTAGTAGTGTTAGTTTTACCCTTTTTGAGCGCAAATATTTCGAATCTTACTTCTTCTGATTACAAGACTAGAGAACAATGACTTTGCCTCTCTGCTTTCATTATTATTAATTTCTTCAAGATCCAACAAGACCATTACCGACGAAACGACGCTTAAAACAACTAAGAATATAATAAAATATAATACTATACAATTTTAAGTACAATTAACCATGAGTAATAGTTCCTAATAGCGTATTCGCTAATCTAGAGGTCTCGTTCATCTTGTGAAAGTATGTGTAAAAGTTGTTTTATGCTTCCTAAACCGGTCGTCTATCTCTTTCCCACTTGAGCAGTTGTATAACAGCGTCTCTATCCCACAGAGCAACAGTGTCGCAGATACCGTTGCGGATTAATAGTGTTGCGAATCTAGAATGTATCGAGTAAATCAATCGATTTATTGATTTATAAGGTAGTGTGTACATAGATATTTTGATATGAAGTCGTAACTAATCGGACAAGTGGGTTTTTTAATGATCAAGAAGTTTCAAAATGTTGAATCCTCTATGCATCTGGCGTATAAATATTGATGAGGTGTGTTATGCACGTGTAATATATGTATTTAAGAATTCCTATTACATTTTAGAAAATTAATAGATTTAATCAATATGACTGCCTCGTTAGTCTAGTGATTGATAGTCGACCAAATGTGGTATATATCCTACACCTCTGCAATCGCATGGGAAATATATATGATAATGATTTTTTTATTGCCTCTTTACAGAGTATTTAAATATGTACATAATGCTATTAAATCTGAGCCTTATTTCAAATTTAGGATGTTTTGGAGTATTACTAATTGTATTACAAATATTAATTAAGCAGAATACTCGGAATGGTAAAGATCAGAATGATGTATATAACGTGGGCATATCCCCATATTTGTGTAAAGCAATCACGTACATGATAATTTCACTCTATTTTACAAGCTTTAATTTAACTTGCAATGTTCGTATGCCTGTCTGCCTGTCTTTCCTATTCAAATCTTGTAATCCATTTTTGAAGCATTTGCGGGTATCCGATTGAACTGAAATTTGGCATACGTACGTAAATCCGATGACAATAACAATAATGAGGGAGTCGGAAGGTGGCAGGAACCAGGTGTTAGGAACATGTGGACTATACAACGCTACCCCCTCGTTATTAGGTTCGTTAGATGGGTATTGAGAAGTACTTAACCAAATAGTGTTCAGGGTCTGATGTTGAAGCCGAAAGGCGGCCAATGGAACCACCCAACTGCTTAATATTACCTCGCCGTGTTTGGGCCCGTTGGATATGTCTTGACGAATACTAAAGACCCGGATGGTGTCCGAAGTCTGATGATGGAGCTGGAAGGAAGCCATAGAAACTCAATAACTTCGTTGTGTTTTATTTCTAAAAGCTTGTTTTTAAACAGGTCTTTTAAAATTAAAAATTATTTTCCTATAAAAACAAATCGATATCTTAATAAATTGATTATTAATAATAATGTTGGTATATCAAAGGTCACATCACTACGCAGAAGCGTGGAACGTGTTTTTGCGGTATTATCATGATTATTGTAACACTTCTACAGTAGACGGACAGTATGTTAGGGTTGAGAACGATGACATTGATAGACGGATATAAATCTTTTCGGATTAGTGATTATATTATAATATCAGAAGCTCACTTAACAAGTCTTAAAAATATCGATGATTGAACAATCAGTTAACCGATAGACATAAAATTGCATTTAAATCCACTTATTCCAGTGGTAAGGAGCCTACCCACTGGATCGAGTGCTCGCGGGTTCGATTTCCACATTGAACAAATCTTTGTTTGACTCACAAATATCTGTTTTGGTGTAGGTGTGTGTATCTCATGTTTGACGTGTGTGTATTTCCAGGGGTGGGGCAAACTTTTTCTAAAACAAACTAAAGATATATTCAAGCTCAGTTACGCTTCATCGAAGCAATATCCATCAAGAGTTTCCGTAACTGACGAAGAATGTATGACGCGACTATGATGACGCGAGTGGAAGAAGCAAGAGGCATGTAAGGAACGAATCTGTGGTCTATGCATACCCCGCAAGTGATCTGGCGTGATGATATAGATAGATCGAAGCCATATAAATGCTGGCAACATTTTATCGACATTTTCTAAAACTATCTATAATAGAAGGATGAGCTCATTACCGTCACAGATTACCAGAATACAATAAAGTGATTCAACTCCTTTGGTCCTTTATCTTTATGGATCTAGCTCTTTTGTATCACTTGCGAGCCACACTACTAGGGTATGGTATGTTATAAGCTAGCAATAAATTTGTATATTTCCAATACTATGATCGCCTTGCAGTTTTTTTAGGTCAAAGCTGACAGCTGTTATGAAATTCGATGTTTCTAGAGAATTCAATGTATTGAGGTTATTGAGTTTAGTTTGTTTTACGTAATAATGTGTATATTTTGGGGTTTAAACAGGTGCGTATTATTTCATTTAATGAACGTCATTACAAAACAAAATGTATATTTTTTGTAGTCTTTAAACAATGGAGATTTAGATCATGTACATATATGATCTGAGAAAGGAAAGTTGAGAATTGTAAATAAACGTTTATTGTATATAGATGCATTTTAAATTCAGTTTTGATAACTTATGGTAATAATCCATCTCTATTTGTAATAAAGCAAAGTATTTTTTCTAAATTTTAATTAAATATATTTTGTAAAAGAATGTATAAAAGGAGTAAGGAAAATAGTCCATCACTATTCGTATTGACTGCCTTCTTTTTACTTAAAAATTATAGAGGGGCATTTTAAAAAAAGAATTGCTCTAACGAAAATATTAATATCAAACCGCATTTGATAAGCATCAAAACATCAAATCTGCTTATATTATTGCGCGGATTTTTTTTTCATTCTTGTGGCTCTAGTTAAACAATTTCAAAACAGGAATTAAGCACCTACTTTCATATCCCACAATCAACCTTGAATAATTTCTCATAATGCCCGCCAACTAGGATGTTATTATGCAAGAATGAGAGTGAACGTATTTAATGAGAAATAGAAGCCGACCTTAGACTAATTCGTTAAATGACAGTAGGTAGACATTATTTAACACTTCAATCCACAGCACAAATTACCAATAATTTGAGTAATTTGAACCTCGCCAATAATTGTGTTACAAAAGTTGCAATTCACTGTTTTTAGTGAGTGTGGTGTAGAAAATGTTTTGATAGCTATATGATTAGTGAATCTACTTAGTTCTAAAGCTACTTGTTATATGCAATTCTATTTTTGAGATATTATTTAAAATTCATCTATTAACTAGTTTACTTGATCTTGTTTAAGTTTTGTCCAGCGGTGGAATGGTAAAGGCTGATTTAGAATGGCAATTTTTTAAAATCTACAACGTTTGATTAATAATCTAAAGGCCTCTACTGAATTTATCGAAGTATGTTGATGTAATATTTTTTTACCAACAACCGGGATCTGTTGCATTTAAGAGGATACCAAAATATATTGACACTGTCTAATCCATTATTCCATAGTATAGGCGTAGTATATACGTCAGAGCCGCTCGCTGCGCCTGCGCCTGCCGGTCGCCTGTAGACCTTGGTGTATGTTTCCTATACAAGCGCTTCGTTTGATGTCGCTTGCGTACTTAGATTTCTGCATTTGAGTGTAAAGTTAACCAAAACTGCCATCATTGTCAACCAATAATAATCCATATTGAGAGAGTACTGGGTTATAGATTGATTTAGTATTAAGTAGTATTAGGCATTAGACATCACACCAGATCCATCTCAGGTCAGGCAGAACGCACAAACTCAACTGTTCCAAACGGTTATCTTCTTACGCAGCTCTTTTGCATCGTCTACATGAGAGTAGAACTATGAGAAGTTCAAGTTGATTAAAATCATCGCAGATGTTACAGCACTTATAATGTATAGGGTAGAAGAAAAAGGATTACCAAAATGTATATAGTTTATATATGATTTGGTTATAAGTATATATACTTTCGCTCTTAGTATGTAAATTCATATTATTGCAGCATGTAAATCAATAGCATGCGTTATCAATACCCCGTAAGATCCCAAGATGACAAATTCTTGAAATCAATCAACATCGTCATGCCAGATGCCTTACGTAGTAGATAGATGGTACAGTTCCAACAAGTTTTTTCCTTACAGACCTCTCGCGCTTCCTTCACTCTCCATAGCTCCTCTCATACACACTCACCCGTTACGTTATGTTCTTTCACTTGCCTATCCGATAAGACATAGTTTATTCCTGAGATACCCACTATTAACACTTCAAATACCAACAAGTAGTACATTTAAACACTGTGTAGAGCTAACAAAAACTACCTGAGTTGCTGACAGCTATTGTCTAGATTTCGTGGAACCAGTTTGGCATAACATCACGACTGAGACGAATCTACAGTCGGATAACTACATCGAAAATTTCGGCGACTACATATTTTTGGTATGTTTGTTCAACAAAACCAAAGCACTAGATGGGCACCTAGATAAATGGCTGAATACTAGCCGCAATCGTGAATATTTTTGGTTGATTTACGTATAGGTATTATGTATTTGAGGCGCCCTTAACTCTAGAGGACCGCGGTGTACTTTGCTATCACCAAGTTTGAGGTCACTTTGAGATGGTGAACCTTTGTGGTATGTCGACATTTGAATGTATTTAACATGCCTTCTATGCTTCGGAAGGTATATTAAGCTATTTGTCTCGATTACTACTTCATGGGGTAGTCACTTCCTAAACCATGTTGGAAACTCGCTTGCTCAATTTGTCAAAAAAGGTCTTTTTCCAGCAATTGGACAGTATAGGCAGAATTATTTTATCTCATAAAGATGAACTTCTGAGATTTGTCAACATTTTTAATAAGGCCTTTTGTCAATCTATATAATATTCTTTTTTGGCCACAAGGAACTTGAAAGCTCTTAATGACGATGTGACACTTAATAAGGTTTGTATTACATAAGAGGCACCACTTAAAATTTAACATCCCTTACGAAATTAGAGAGGAGTCAGTGGATAAAATTTTAAAGTGCTTAGCCCCAAAAGTTCCATTCTTAGATCGCAAATGTACACTTTCGGAAGCTATTAGCAAATTCATATATATAATAGCTCCGCAGACCATTCGACGTTTGCAACCCAGTACTACCATTATGGTTTTGCAATTAGATCGTTATTAGCTAGGTTCTGAATCTAATCGGTGTAATAGAGTTATTACCTAAGGGCACGCACTTAGTAACAAGTGTAGGAGCGAGTACAATACATAAAAAGTTAATTTCCTTCTTGTAGATTACAAAAAACAAAAACGAAGGAAGGAATTTTATCTCTCCATGTATTTATATCAGCACGCCAGATCCTTTCCGGGGTAGACAGAGAGTACAGAGTTTCAACAGGTTCTTTCCTATTCATTTCCATTACTTCAGGAATTTTTATAAGTAGTTATATCTAAAAATACGCCTATGTAGCTGTTAAAAAACATTTTGGTGGATAAATGTAGATATAGTTCGGTATGTATAATGTAAAAGAGATAGCTCTTTTAATATTCAATCAAATTCCAATTTATATGAATACTTTGAATGGCTGACCTCCTTTCGAATAACAACGACCGCTTGCCACTAAACATTTTTATGACACAAAATACTTCCTACAGATAAACAATTGATCACACAACCTTTAATGATGCATATGCATGCACATTTGTTAATGATGCACAAATACGCATTTCCTATGTTTGTGGCGGTGACCGGCTGCCCCTCGGGCTGCCCTCAGTGCTCCTCCGCGCTCTGTTGGTGCGAGACGTGAAACTCGTCCGCCATCTTCTAACTTTGCGTCATACTTCTCGAATCCCGTTTGAAAACTGTTCGTAATTCAAAAAAAGTTTTAATTGTTTATTGCTGTGTATGTGTGTGAAGAACAGTTTTGATTTGTGTTCTTTTTTAAGGATTTACTACGCCAATTAACGCACGGGTAAGTTTTATAAGTCAAGTTTACGACAAATAAACACAAAGGCATGCTTTTTGCGTTTGACCGTTGTTGTATGAAATAAATGTGTTATTTAATAAATATTGATACTAAGATGTCAGTTTTTTAGTGAAAGGAAGTAATCATCTCGTATATTGTGATAATAAGTACAGGAAGATGACTCGATACAGAGTGAAATACAGATAACGGTATCCAAAATTATTGCTCACTAAACTTTTTTTAGCATGGTTATTGGTCAAAACTAAGATTAAGGTTTAAAAGACCGCCAATTTTTTTTTTTGTGTTTCGCCCATCTAATATTACGAGTATTTTGAAGTTCAGTTAAGTTTGACAATAGAATAGGCAAGTTACCTACTTTTTTTGAACAAACAGGTAACTAACTACAACAACAGCTTAACAGCCTCAACCGCTCCGCTCTGTGTAGAATAGTCGCGGGTTCGATTCCCGCACGGGACAAATCTTTGTGTGACCCACAATTTTTTATGGGTATTTGTATATGTGAATTTTCATGTTTGTAAACGTACCCACTAAAACTATTTGGTTTTTGATACTACGAGTAGATTGGGTAGGGACGAGGTATATTGAAAAAAACGTCGACGTAGTTCAACCGATGTCAAAATCGATGTCACCATCCATTCGAACCGAAAACATCGATGATGAGTAACATCGATGTTTATCACACTTAACATTTAAAATAGATAAATTGCCGTAAAGTCGACAAAAAATAAGAATGACAAGGAAGCACGGAGATCCCAATATTTACTGTAAATGAATTAAAGAAGTACCTAACAATTTTAATCCTTTTAACCTGTTTCAACACATTCATATCGGAATTGCCGATCATGTTATTCTTAACATCTATTCGATACTCGATATACTTTATTATCAATGTCGACTGACATTAATGAACATCAAACATGTCAGAGAGATCATACTCCACCACGCGAACCCAGTGCGAATTGGTGGAGGCAGGTTGTCCGTATTCACCTGCTGTTAGAACTTTTCAAGCCGCCCAAAAAGCTTCCAACTCGGCTTAACGACTACCACATTAAGTGGTAACCGGGACCAACGGCTTAACCTGCCCTTCGTAGCACGGAGACGCTTGAATATGAAAATACCTCATGCCAACCGAGTCGAACGCTGCTTATGCTTGGTGATCGGTAAGAACACCGGGGTCGCACAGCGCTACGAGCGCCTCCATAGATTCATGCAAAAAGTATCGTCAGACCAATTTACCAGTAGATTAGACTTTAGGTATATAATCATGAAGATATAGTCATTGCAGCAACAATATATAATTTGTACTAGATTAAAGACTGCCTCGTTGCTCTAGTGGCAAAGCGCATCGCTTTGTAATCACGAGGTCCTATACCAATGAAATTTAAATGGGACCATGTTGGAGCTATACTGAAGTATAGCTCCAAGGTGGTCCCATTTAAATTTCATTGGTATTGGACCTTAGACTTAGAAGATACACCAGGGAACGCCTTAACAACAAACAATCGGAATGTATAAATTGAAATAATACGGGTATTACGTCAATCCTATAGGTACCATACTATAGAACTAAACAGTATGTTAACCGACTTAAAAAAGGAGGAGGTTTATAATTCGTCTGTTTTTTTTTTCTATGGCTTCTATGCTTATGAGTCGGCTTTTATGATTATTTTTGCATTCGGTACAGTATAACTCTGAGGTATTTTAATTTCATTGGTATTGGACCTTGGACTTTGAAGATACACCAGGGAACTCCTTAACGACAAACAATGCAAATGTGTAGATTGTGATATTATGAGTATTATGTCAATCCTATAGGTACCCTACTATAGAACTAAGCAGAATATATATAATTCGACTGTGTTTTTATTTATATCATTTTTGGTTATTAACCGATGGCCTTTACAGCTTCACCGGACTTAAAAGCGAGCGTGCAACCACTACGCTCTGGCCAGCCAGAAGGGCAAGAGGCGACATACTCGAGGGCGGCCTCGGTTGGGATAGTCGCTGTAGGGGGACGGGTGAACTACTAAGTGCACCGGGTAAATTATTCACTCGTCACTTAAAATTGTAACATAAAAATCTGTTTAAAAAAGGTATATCTTTTTTAAAAAATATTTTATTTAACGGCAACAGAGGTTTAGAAGAAAAGAGTTTTGGCGGGAAATAAAAGAGTGATGTTGTCAATATGTTTTAATTTCCAAAACTTGTGTTATTTCGAATTATAATGTGTAATGTTGGTGGAATATTAACCATTATGTATTCCTATATGTGCATGAGTGAAGGTAATTGTAACAAAGTGATAAAATATGCTTTTTCGATTTCCCTCAAAACGACCGTCGCAATTAATATGTAAATTATCCATCGCTTTACAATCCAAGGTGGGGTACATTCAATAATTTCATTATCATCGTTGTCATCAAGTTCCCGATGAAATCAATTAATTTAAGCAAACACGATTATGCTACTCACTGGACACTGGCAAAATACACTTAAAATAGTGTGAAGCCATTACTTAAAGAAGAAGAAGAAGAGATTTAGAAGAAAATCGTGCGCTATATCTGTGGTAAGACGAGTTTTAAACCAGCCAGTATTTGTCATCCTACTAATATAATAAATGTTAAAGTTTGTATGTTTAGATGTTTGTTACTCAATCACGAAAAAAACGGCTTAATGACTGGATGAAATTTGGTACATAGTTTATTACCTGGATTAACGCAGAATACTTTTTATCCCGGAAAAATCTTAGGTTCCTGTCTAATGTGGCGGACGAAGTCGCGGGCAGAAGCTATTAGCAAATATTTTAAAGTACTGTGTCCACAAGAAGCATAATTATAAGTGAGTCCAGTCCAGCTGTCAATGGCCGACGGCCCAAGGTCTTGTATCAACTTAGCATGTCGGCTGCAACTCATCATGTCGCAACCAGTTGCGAACGATGCACATGACGAAAACTTGCCGATTTCCATGTGGGGTGTCGCAACTGAATGCTATTGTGTACAGTTGGATAGCTTAGATCCTGAAGTCCATCGATATGTTCGTTCATACTAAATTATGGACCTAGAACAAAAAGACAGGCAAATAAATTAATAGTAAAAACATTGTGATCAGAACTTAACCAACATTTTTTCTATCTATCTATCTATCTATCTATCTATATCATCACGCCAGATCCCTTACGGGGTAGGCAGAGAGTGCAGAGTTCCAACAGGCTCTTTCCTTACATACCTCTCGCTTCCTCTACAGTCATAGTTCTTCTCATACACGCTCGCCGGTTACGGAGACTCCTGACTTGTCCTTCAGATAAGACCCGGTCAATTTGGTCATGGTAAGATAGTCTAGGTCTTCCCCGGTACCTACATCCTTCCACTTTCGCATTGTATATTCATTGTATCGCAGTGTATATTTCAACATGTTTTCTTTTCTTTTTTTTCTTTAAAAAGAACTCTAGGATTTATTCCTGTGTCGTGGGTGCGTTAACCAAACATGAAATCTCACATACACGAATACCCAGACCAGATTGTATAACACAATACCTGCATTAATTTCATTAACTCGAAAGCGTAAGTCTACAAATCTTCTATAATGCGACATTAGAAATAGTTTAATTGAGCATTAGTCCTTACTTCCTAGTTCCAACATAATTCCGTAAGCCATTAGATAATACGACGTAACCAAAACGGATATTTATGTACATAAATACAAGAGTTATGTAATATTATGGACTTTTAACTTTCACAGTTTCCTTGGCAAATATTATATTTTAGTTGATAGAATATAAATATGTGTGACGCATGTATTTCCGGTGATTTTAGATAAAAAAAATACATGAAACGTGTTCTAGTTTTGTAATTTTTAATTGTATAAAAGTCTACTATTATACCAATTGATAGTCTTGAAAGAAATAAGCTTTTAAAAAAGCAAACGGTTTAACTTTATGGTCATAGCTCTGGCTGAAGGGAAGAAACATATACAAGCTGTAACATAATAAACGCAAGACCTGAAAGTAGTTTGTTCTAAATCGGTAACTGAATCGATTCCAACAATTTTTAATGTAATTTACATATTTTTAAATTTGCAAAAAGTGCTTTTACTCCTTTAGTGCGCTATAAAAAATTAAATTTATTCTTGATTCATAGCAAGAAGAAGATTCTAAACGCATTCCTAAAACGTATTTCTCAAAATGCACACATACACGTACAAGTTTCATTGTTAATTGGGGTATAAAAGTGCTTTAAAAAAGGGTAAAAACCTTTAAATTTGAAAATTTGGTTTTCGTTTTGACTTTATGAAGCAATTCTCTAATCGGGGTGTCTGAGGTCCCGCGTTTATTATGTTACACCTTGTATACAATGCGAAACTGTTAGGATGTAGGTACCGGAGAAAACTTAAACTAACTTCTATCTTCACCCGAAAGAGATCGACTGTATGAATAAAGGTTTTACCACATAGCCCACGCAGCGCGACGGGAGCGCGACGGTAGCGCGGCTTGGGTCGTTGTAATGTACTGAAATGTACGGGAGACGCCACACAACGCAGCCACGCTCGACTCGTCGGCAAACGGCACTACTGAACGTAGCCGAGCGCATCCGTCGCGCTCCCGTCGAACTCCGTCGGCTTTTTGACCAAACTTTAAATGAAGGTAGCCGTCACCATCGGTTGCTGTGCTATCGACTGCTTTGTAGACACATTCGGACCACTGTCTTTGGGATTCTGGTTTGGTCATACTCACTAAAAGGTCTTTGCTTACGGTGGCTGTCTGGCGCGGGTTTACTCCCATCCCTCCAATATGGTCAAGGAAGGTGATGGCTGTTCTACTAGTCATACTCGTGAACAGGTGCTGCTTGAACTGACCCACCACACTCTTTAGAAATAACATCATTAGTCTCATATTTCGGTCGTAAGGCATCAATCACACTGGAGCTAGATCGTAAACTAAACTCTACTACTACTAATTAAGTATAACCTTAACATTATACCCACACAACATGATATGAAAGGTAATTAAATGAAAATGACCGCTGAGTTTCTCACTGGTCTTCTCAGTGGAGGCCGAGTTTCGATCCGGTGGAAGATAAGTAGTTAGCTTAGATAAAATTGACAATTTATAATGGGTTTATACAAAATAAATTATTTGAATTTGACTAATGAGGAAACATTATAATCTGTTTTACCGCTGATTATCCCGATCATAGAATACTTAATACGGTACCACTCACCTACTTACCCACTGGTTTCTAAGAAGCAATTACTTGTGTTGTGCATTGATGAGCGAGTCTGCAACCGACGCTAATTGTGACTACTCTAGCGGAACTGCTAAGTTTCAGCTTGAATCAGCTGTTTCACTGCGCAAAAATACTCCGCTTCATAGTTTGATGGTAAGCCGTCGGATGTATGGGATTCTTTTTATAAATGTTTGCTCTTTCTTGATGCAGCGCCAAACCAGACTTCCTACTTTTAGCATCGGCGACAGGAGATTTTTTGCTTTTCAGAAGCTTGATGCCGCGTCCGAAGGCTTTCTTTCGCATACATACAAACTCCAGTCGCGACGATATTTCGCTTTTTGAACTTGATGCGGCGACTGAACGCTACACTCTGTTGTGCCTTCCCCGATCACCCTCTTCTCCTTGCTTCACTTCTCCGCGCGCCGATATAACATATATACAATAGCAGAGATGCGTCATTTTTGGACACAGATATCACATACAGGAACCGGTCTTCCTAAAGAAGTTCTTCAACCTCGCAAGCTATCTGGCATTTTAATACATCAGTCGTGTCGCCAAAAGGCGGTACGATAGCCTCGATGCTGTTACAAAATCCCCGTTCACTCGTCCAGTCTCGTTTGAGTCCTCACTCTTCCAAATATACTTTATTTCTTCTAAATAAGTTGACCACCTCGGTCTGAATTCGCTGCGGGAAGTACAGAACATTATAGTTTCCTATTTTAGTTATTTATTTGGTTTGGATTATTCAAATGGTCAAAGCATATATCGCAGCTACCGGTTGACCTACCGTTTGTCAAGATTGCATGCGTTAGATATAATTGTAGGCAGGTAAGAACGCTGGCACGCTACCCTCTTTCGGTGCGACGCATGAGAACGCATTATAATATCGGTTTTATCTATTGGGGGTATCAGGAATCTCAGTATTTATTCACATTCAAAACGTATGTAATCTTAATCTAAATTAAACTTATGTCAAAACTGCGTCGTCTTATGAATAGAAAGTATATAATGAAATAAACACCATGTTCTAAAAATTTACAATTTTGCAACTCTTACAAGAACATCGATCATGGTGCCTCTACAAAAATAGCCTAACTTGCATCCTTTTGCATACAGATATCTCAGGGCCAGTTCGACCTCGCCCTCGAGGTTGAATTATCCCATGCCCGCTAGCCAATGCAGAGCACCACGGTGAGAGACCTGGTTTGGGCCCTCACCCATAGACCTTTTTTGTGTTTATAACGCCCCTAGAAGTCGACTGTTCCTCCTAGGAGCGCATTTGAACTAGTATTCCCCTTTGCCTATCCGACTGGAGCGCTTGATGCGCGCTCGCTCTC
The DNA here is from genome assembly GCA_905147815.2 of Phalera bucephala. Classification (NCBI taxonomy): domain Eukaryota; kingdom Metazoa; phylum Arthropoda; class Insecta; order Lepidoptera; family Notodontidae; genus Phalera; species Phalera bucephala. Next base: position 30,456,510 of record LR990618.1, read on the forward strand.
TTGTCTCTGTGCTCTTGTGTATAAGCTCCTCGGCCAACAGTGTACTCTTTCATACACAAACTCCCAATCATACGTACTGTATGACTATAAGTTCAATGAAATAAATTGAACTTATTTCTTATTACTAGAATCGCAATATAAACAACATAACTATTTATTCTTACATAACAGTTTCTCACAACTAGCAGACGTTCGAACATGCCACCAATTTTCCCATCCAATAACCATTTGATACTTGCTCAATCGAACCGAACGACCTCTCAAACCTCTCGAGACATTCTCACAGCCTAAAAATTACAGCTAAAAGAAATTATAGCAATTATATTGTTGCCGACATAGTCTTGTTATAGACGATCGTGAACGAAATGGAGTGTGAGGCTATTCTCGATCGATAGTAATTGCCGTTTACCCGACTACTTCAGGAGGGTAATGTATTTCGAGTGATATGTATGTCTTCTTTATTTGACATGTTCTGTAGCCTAAACGGCTTAACGTATTTTAACATACATGAGGTGTTGCTAGGTTCGTAGAGTGACTTCGCCGAAAGATATGGTCGTGATGTAGGGTAGAATATTGAAATATGACGTCTGTGAAAGAACTTGTTGGAATTTTATACTCTCTGCCTACCTCACAGGGGGTCTGACATGATAATAAAAAAAAACACATGTTCTTAGCTGCCATCGTAATAAGACCCTCAGGCTACTTAAACAACTTTGAAATTAGACAGGCCACAAATCACACAAAAGAAGAATTGTCTCGTAGCATTATACAGGGACTTTCGCACAATAGAGCTGGTAATAAACACCTACTTATATGTAATTCGTTTAAAGCCGCCCACAGCCGACAATGCCACAAACAATGCTCTGTAGCAACTAGACCAAGTGTAAGGTTACTACTGAGGATGTTATGTACATGCATCCGATAGCCTTACGACACGCTAAAGGATTTTATATGCAAGTTAGTAAGGGTTATTTAATTTTACTGTGTTAGTTACGCAATCTCTAGATTTGAGGCACTGATTCGATGCCGTCATACTTAAAATAAATCCATATTTTTTTAGCGAATAATAGGAAGGCGATAAAGAAACAGCTGGACTTGAGAAATCTAAAAAATAATATAATAATAGCCCTGTTAAGAAACTGTCCCACTGTCGGGCACGGGCCTCCTCTCAAACTGAAAGGGTTTAGACCATAGTCCACCACGCTGGCCTAGTGCAAGTTGGCGAACTTCACACACCTTCAAGAAACTCTTAGGCATGCAGGTTGTCACGATGTTTTTCTTCACTGTTAAAGCAAGTGATAGTTAACTTTTAATACGCATTTGAAAAGACAGATGTGCGTGCCTTGGTTTGAACCCAAGACCATAAAAGCCATCAACTTATATTTGTAAAACTACGATGAGACAGATAAATGTGTCATACATATAAATAACAGACCTTGCCAAATACTAAAAATCAATCATAACTCAATTCTAGCAATCAAAATTGTGCCAAAATCTTGACGTCCAAATTGATCTAAAATGGCCAATCCTTAATATGCGAGAAGTCCTTGTTAATTTCAATATGATATCATATCCTTCAAAACGCACAAGAGACTAGGTATGTATGCTTTATGACGGACAAGTGTGTCTTCTTTAGAATTTCACCATTCAATCTTCTACAATTCAATAAAGACATCTTACCTACACCTACAAAAACGTTTAATATCAACCGAAGATAAAACAAGTACACACATTCACGAATCCTTATCGCGTCTTATCAAAGATGTCACAACTTTCAGATAATAGAATTTCTTCGCACGTATTTATAAAGATAAGTGTCGTAATCGTGACAGGAAATGGGCAGGGTGCAATGTGGCACAGTTTTGGAGGAGCTCTGAAGGAATGCAATCTAATCGAGTGCCCGTTTTGGGCACATCTGTTAGGTAATTAAAAGTATGTCATCGTGTTTTTATACATTCTTTTACGTCATATTCGAGGATTTGCTTCGGATTAAACTTTAACGATGGTAGTTATACTTTTTGAAGCTCTGTTTTAACTTGCTTCATTCGTATGTCCGTCTTTACGGTTCATTTGTAATCCATTTTTATTGCTAGTGTCAGATTGAGCTTTAATTTTATATGCTCACAATGTCATAATATCTGATCTTATGATGGAGCTCGAAGGTAGCAATAGGAACTCCTTAAACAAACAAGATAGCCCTGTCATTTTTAGACTAGTTGAATTTGTCTTGATAAGTTGAATGGTTTATAAATAAAAGCTTGTTTTAAAAGGTTAAGTTATTATCTTTCGGTTTTGATATTTCGCTCCCAAATACGTACTATATCTATTAGACTTATTTTTCGCATCTGTAAACATATCACCACGTTTCGTAAGGTATTGTGCTGCCAAGCGATCATGATATCCTCAGAGATTCTTGTCTACAAAATAAATGGTTTGAGTTTGAAATCATACGTCAGAATCGAATGTCAGATACGTCAGTTCTTTGTCTTCATCTTTAAGTCTTCGTCTGTAAATGTACTTACAATACTCTTCCAACTAGCACCAGCAACCTTGAAAGTGTCAAAGGAATTCCATTGAACGGCGCTAGCGGACACTTGGTCATGGGAACTGTTAGCAGTAACTGCTGCTAAACGACGGTTTAGTAGTTGTAGGAAGCGTGGGAGTTGTTGGGTTGAAGTGTAAGCTGTCGGCGTTTTATGAGTTACATTCATACGTAAGTCGCTAACATTCTTGAATTTCCATATGGGTAATGCTCTTTATTGTATAAAAGGTAGTGAACATTGTTAAAACTTAATCTTCAGCTAAAAAACATCCAGTGCGTGATAAATGTATTCCCTAAAGATCGCTACAAGGACCGCTGACCTGATGAAGGTCTGGAGTAAAATTTGGATGCGTACCGCACTAAACTTAATATTAGCATTTAAATATCAAGTTGACTTATTTAGATCTAGAAAAACCAATAGAAATGGATATAATGGAAAATAACTGAGAATGTTCAGCCTTAGTTTGTCTATCTATTAGTGTGCTTGTAAACTAATCATGTCGTGTCTGGCGCATCACTCCAAGTACATAAATATAGGTTGACACATGCTATGACGTAAGTTTAAGGTATACAATATCTGCAGCTAATCAAAAACCAGTAGCATTCACTTTAAACAAATTATCAATTTGTGGTTTAGTTTACAATAAAATGTTTACGTCTGCCATTGTCTAGTAGAGGAATTCTCCTACTTATGTACAATACCTTTAAAATAATAAACCGGTAAAGTCAGACCACACACACGCCATTGTGTCGTCAGTCTATCTTATCTGTGCACGTTCGCGCCATCGGAGGTGTCAAAATGACAGCTTGTCACTTCGCACGCAGGGCTTTGCAATGTGCAAGATAAATATAACAATATTAGCCCTGTTAAGAAACTGTCCCACCGTTGGGCACGAGCCTCCTCTCAAACTAAGAGGGCTTAGGCCATAGTTCACCATGCTGGCCCAGTGCGGGTTGCCGAAGTTCACACACCTTCGAGAAACTCTTAGGCATGCAGGTTTCCTCACGATGTTTTCCTTAACCGTTAAAGGAAGTGATAGTCAATTTTTGCAGTCGACCACTAGGCTATCTCTGCTTTTTAGATTGCAAGATAAATAAATACGGTAATATTTTTTTAAACTTAACACAAAATCTGTTTTTACTATTACTAGAAATAAATAAAAATAAAAATGTTTTATTATCAGGCGTCGTGCCCCATAGTGTGTTAGTACTACAACTTATTTTGTTAGTAAAATATTATATTGAGGCATTACGAAACATAATTCATCTAAGGAAGATTTATTAAGCCCCGCGTCTGACATGTAGCTTGATAAATCTATCTATGGTATGTCCATCCAACCTCTCCGCAAATAACCTCATGATGCTGTTGGTGCTTCTTCGCACTCTGTTCACTACTGAAGCAACTTTCTTACGCATTATAGCATAGTAGTCATCGGTATGCGCATCTGCGAACATACCTGATGCACTGCAGTAAGGTGGAAGTCTCAACAGCCATTATTGTATTAAATACGCAGGGTGTTGTCTGTTTTTTGGGTATGATTAGCCCAAAGGCCGCTGGTGTAAAATGTGAGCGGAGCGGCTTAAGCTCTTAACCATTAAATTCACTACACACTACAACATTAAAATTCACCATTACCAAATAAAAACGTAACGCGGTGCGTTAGATACCTTCATGAAATGATCTTTTTGTTTTGCGTGTGTGTGAGTGATCTGAGCTGTTGGCCGCGGGGCCTTTACAGCTTCACGGACGGACAAGAGGGCAAGCGGGCAACCTCTACGCTCGAGCCTGAAGGGCATGGGAGCAACTAGCTAAAGGGCGCCTGAAGGAGGAACGGCCTCGGCTTGGGCAGTCGCTATGGGGGAGGGCGTATATTAGGTGTCTCGCAGTGGTGCTATGAACTCTCCGGCGAGGTCGGTGTCTGATCCTGCGTGCGGTATCTTTAATGGTACTCCAGTGGCGTGCAAAACACCATTACACGGTCATTCCACGAAGTTATCGCAACGCGTCACGTTTGGTAATAGCAAATACGGGCCCTGATCTTTTAGGGAGTGTAGGTGTGACGGTAATATATCTCTGATTGACATAAAACGATTGAGTAACAATACAACCTTCAGTCTTTTGTTTTTCATTACAGCTTATAGAAATGTAAACAATACTCTTAATTAGTTGGACAAACATTGATGAAAACGACTCCCACGGCAATGTAATGTTCATAACGTAGGTGGATCTTATACACAAATACTTACGTATATAATCGGGGGGCACGGTGGTGCCCCCGCCTAAACGAGCCAAGCGAAGCGCAAGGGCACTACTACCTCTTCTCAAAGCGCTTCGTCGTTTTTTGAACCCTCATAACTTGGGTTTGGATTATACTAGATAAACAACATTCTCGGAATATGATGTCAATAGTGAACTCATTAAACATATAACGTTTCAATTGCATAGCTCTTATACTGTAGATTTTATTGATATCTAAACAAAACCCAATTTCGTCACTGACTCACTGATAATCATCAAAATTCTTAGGGTACTTCCTGACGTCCTAGAAAGCTGAAATTTGGTATGTAAGCTAGTATTAGTACACAAACAACAAAAAAAATCTAAAACTTGGATTTTTTACCCTCCAATTCCTTAAACTAGGGGATGGAAGTTTGTATGAGACTTCCGAAAATTTTGATGCCAGAGGTCTGAAAATCGATATAGGGACCATTTTATAAGTAATAATAAAAAAACACCGCAAATTAACATAATAAAAAAATATTGTCATAAGTAACTTACAAAAAAAAGTGAAATCCCATAAAAAAAATTTAATGTAAAATGATGCTAAGACGAGACCAGACCGCACTGTCAAAAAGTTATCAGATCTCATGTAGAGCCAAGGTAACTCTACACGCCCTAACTCTACAAGCCATAACTTCACAAACTCTACACCTTAGTCAAAATATGTGGCTTGGCAACGGCCAAACGTCGTTACTACAAGAAATAGTGTATAACAGAAAAGTAATGAACAGGCGCTCGTAGCGCTGTGCGACCGCGGTGTTCTTACCGATCACCAAGGTTAAGCAGCGTTCGACTCGGTCGGCCTGAGATGGGTGACCGTTTGTGGCATTTTCATATTCGAGCGTCTCCGTGCTTCGGAAGGCACGTTAAGCTGTTAGTCCCGGTTACCACTTAATGTGGTAGTCGTTTAGCCGAGTTGGAAGCCTTAAAGGCGGCTTGATAAGTTCCAACAGCAGGTGGCCACATACCTGCCTCCACCAATCCGCACTGGGTCCGCGTGGTGGAGTATGACCTAATCTCTCTCACCTCGATTTGTGAGAGACGGCCTTTGCCCAGTAGTGGGCAGTATAGGCTGATATTATAATGAACAATAATAAATTGAATATATATAAATATATGTATAATTGATCGGCCAAGCCACATATTTTGACTAAGGTGTAGAGTTTGTGAAGTTGGGGCGTGTAGAGTTAGAACCTTGGCTCTACACGAGATGTGATAACTTTTTTACAGTGCGGCCTGGTCTCGTCTTGGCAACATTTTACATGAAAATGTTTTGGTGGGATTATTATTACTGATTTTTTATATAATTATTTTTGCGCTGCTCACCTCTTGCACGGGTCGGGAGAATATAGACTAGGTTGAGGTACCTATTATGTTTTTAATCCTTTTTTCCATTGCCAACCCAACTAACATTTTTTTTTACTTCTTGCATCCATCTCGACTCCCAAATTAACAAGTTTTTTTTTTCATTCTTGCATCTGGCTCGTGACTATTAATTATTTGGTCTGGCGTAGATAAAAATAAATAAATTACGGTGCGTTCAAGTAAATCGTTACGACCGAGTGAAGATCGTGTTCGTAAAAAAGTAAGGAGATGCGGATTCGACACAGTATTGCTACAAGTAAAAATTGTAAGGTCACCTTAAAAAGTGGAGTATTTTTATGGCGGAAGGCAGGCAGAGCGAATGATTTAACGGTGATCTTTTTATCGGTTGAATAATTTATGGGTCCCAAGCGTTAGTAAGTAAATACATATATGCATAGGGCAACTGCTTTCTTTTATCCGTAACCCTATAAGTTATTCTACTTCTATATCATTATCACGCCAGATCCCTTGCGGGGTAAGCAGAGAGTACAGAGTTCCAACAGGCTCATTCCTTACATACGCCTTTGGCTTCCTCCACTCTCATAGCTCGTCTCATACAAGCTCCCTGGTTACGAAGACTCTTGACTTATTACAGTTATTTTACTTGTTTGTGAAGCTGTAAAGGCCCCGCGGCCAATAGCGTAGATCATTCACGCGCACAAAAAAAGTTATTCTATTGTACATACAAGGTGTAACATAATAAATGCAAGACCTGAAAGTAGTTTGTTCTAAATCGATAACTGAATTACTTCTAACTATATTTAATGTATTTTTTTTTAAATTTGCAAATAATGCTTTTACTCCTTCAGTGCGCTATAAAAAATCTAAATTTATTCTTGATTCATAGCAATAAGGAGATCACAAATGCATTCCTCATCTGTATTTCTCAAAATGCACACATTAACATACAAGTTTCATTGTTAATTGGGGTATAAAAGTGCTTAAAAAAGGGGTAAATCCATTAAATTTAAAAATTTGGTTTTCATTTTGAATTTATGAAGCAATTCTGTAATCGGGGTGTCTGAGGTCTTGCGTTTATTATGTTACACCTTGTATATGATTTATTATTTATTTTGTTATTCACTTCATTATTGCATTCTAAACTAAACAACCTCAAAATCTAAATTAATATGCCTTATTGAGGTAACCTTTTTTTAGTATGTTTTTTTTACGGCCTTGAATAACACCTTTTTTTTTAAACGTAGCCCCTCACTAGGATTTATTCCTGTGTCGTGGATGCGTTTACAAACATGAATATTCACATACACAAATACCCAGACCGGTACAAATAGTTGTGGATCACACAAAGATTTGTCCCGTGCGGGAATCGAACCCGCGACTATTAGACACAGTGGGCGGAGCGGCTTAAGCTCTTAACCACTGCCCTAAATTGTCCGTCACCCTTTTCTGTCCTTTAAAACCACATTAAGGTAATGGAATACTTAACAATAAAGAAAAAATGAACTTAAAAGCGAATAAAAATTATTTTGGTTATTTTTTATGACTGTACTAATTCATACAATGCCAATATTACTATCTATTCCCTCCTATCAGCCGCTACCGCCATCCGCGGCATGTTCTCACCGACCCTTCCGATACCCTTACATCCCTTCTTTCGAATACACATACCGCACTCAGGATCAGACACCCACCTCGCCGGCGAGGTCGAAGAATCCCTTGCCCTCCGGCCGGTACAGAGCACCACGGCGAGACACCCAGTATAGCCCCAAAGCGACTGCCCTTGAGCTAGTTGCCCCCTTGCCCTTCTGGCTCGAGCGTAGTGGTTGCACGCTCGCCCTCTTGTCCGGTGAAGCTGTAAAGGCCCCGCGGCCAACAGCGTAGGTCGTTAACACACATACACACAAAAAATTCTGTCTATAGTTTTAAACTTATTGAAATCGTTTTTGACAACGCACGGGCACTAAAAACTTATAAGACTCTATTCCTATAAAGTATGCAACAAAAATAATATTTAATTTGTACCATAAAACTCCCATAAATTACCATAAACAGTTCCGTTTTTAAAACCTTCCCAAACTATTTCTAGTATAATTTATGGTTCAGCATCGTGTACAGAATTAGATATTTATGTTCGTCCTAATCTCTACGAGGGGTGATTTAGATAAGCCCAATGGTTTGAAGAACCGTTCTTAAAGAATGTATTGATACTATGGTTTTGTTAAAATAAACGTTTAGTAATTAAATAACTGAGTAGTTTCTGTTTTCTTAAAATACGATCTCCCAAAGACGGTTGATTTTTTGAAGCTGGTAAGTTACTCTTAACAATTATAATGACTCTTTTGTTATGAAAATGAGAAAATTGGGTTTGTTACTTGAGATCGACCTAGGCCTCAATTCCAATAGCGAAATTCCGCTAAACCGAATCTTAACCGCCACCAATAAATGATTTTAGTAGTAGGTATATGAACAGCTTAGTAACAGATGCGTTTTTTTCCACTTAAGCCCTTTGGTTTTAGCAGAATTTTGTTGGTACAATTAGAACGCATGGCAAGTATCGAATAGACTTCTAAAATTATGCATACATCAAAATCGAACACACATCCATCCAATCTAATAAGCGAAATGGCTTTTTTAAACTTACAAATTTCATTGGTCATAATCATTTATCCTATTATAAAAGCACTCAGCATATTTTGAGTACTTCTTGAACATTTTTTTTTTATCTGGGTTGCCAGTTAATAATTTCAAAAGTTTTTTAATCGTAGCAAGCGAAGGGTGAGTGGGTGAGTCAACATCGTTTAGTAATGGATTTCCGTAACCGCATGATTCATACAATCTATTGAAGTTCTGTGTACCCTTCTCATTAATCATTATCTAAATCAGTAATGAAATTGCAATACTGATCTGTGTGTTAAGTGACGCCACATTATAACAAAATGTAAATATTTTTACTGTGGTAATTTGGATCTTGGCCGTTCAGGAGTTCCTTCGTAGTGACTAAAGATATCTGACTCCATCCCTAGACTTAAGATTATTAAAATATGTATTCAAATTATTGACGGGAATTTATTTATTTATTTATTCTTTATGCACTAGTGGTACAACGGCGGACTTAATGCCTTAGGCATTTTCTACCAGTCAACCTTCGGGTGATGCAGAAACAAGTGAGGCAGGTGCGAAAACTACACAAGGATGAAGAGAAAAGTGTGGTTGCGAAAAATAAATATAATATATTATATATACTTACAATACAAATACACATACATACAATACATTAATATAACATATTATAGTTAAGATGATTCTACCAACATTTTGTGCAAATAATCCTGGACTCTTACTTTGAAAGAAAAGCGATCGGCCGCCATCCTGAGCTTTTGCAAAAACTTCGAAATTAGCAACTAGACCAATGATGCAGTCTTTTTGAAATATTTATATATATCAACACGCAAGATCCCTTTTTGAGTTTATCCCTTTTACCTCTGTCACCCCCGTTTGGGGAATATAGGCGTGACGGTGTGTGTCTGAAAAACCAGTCTTTTACCGTAATATTCCCTAGGATTCTAACCTTCAATTCAACAAATTACTGTATGGTCTAAAAGGAATTGTGTATATACTCTTATGTTTATTTAAGTATACTAATAGATACCAGGCATCCAAGCTATTCCCACTCCTAAACGTTGATAGTAACTAAGTCGCTATGGAGTGTGGTGTGAAGGAAAACAGATGCTGGACAAACAAAGGGCGATGGGCACTAATTAAGTGCGCTCCTGATAGTGCGGGATCAATGGTGCCGCGTGCGTGCGCTTGCGGAAACATACGGGACGGTAGTTGAGGCGAATACGCCATAGACATAACATGGAAAATTTCACAGATAAAATGTGAAATGTGTGTGTGATTAAAAACCCTAATAACACTTTGTTGGATCTAGATTTAAACGCAATACCTCGATCAAATCGTTTCATTGAAAAAGGGTAACTAAACTTCAAGATAATAACCCTTTTTTTCTTAAGCTGATGCTTCGTCCCAGATTAATTCTTTCGCTAGAGTGAATTCCGAGCCCAAGGAAGCAATCGAAGTCTCGAGCAAAAATATAAATACACAGTTTTAAGCCCATACGCCAGATCCCCTTACGGGATAGGCAAAGAATACAGAGTTCAATTGTTTAAAATGATCACAATTTTAATACATGGATTCATACGTCTGGTAGCAAAGTAGAATACACTTTACACGAGTCACTGCATTCTTTAACACGCAATTAAAAACCTCCTTTCAACCGCACAAATTATAACCTCGTATGTTCCATTCATGCGTGCATCTTGTTTCCTTTGACCGACGTTTCCAGTAAAAATAAATTGTACACACAAGAGCCGAGGGCCGGGCGAGCCACTATAAAATTAACGTTTATTAACCGAGAGCACTACTGAACCCTCTTTTAATGCATTTATGTAGAAGAATTCTTGAACGGGAAAATAAACTTAAGTATTTGTAGATTTTACCGCGGTTAAGCCTTGATACGGTGTAATTTGTTTAATGCAGCGCAATATATCCCATCTGTGTGCAGACATAAAGGTTTGGTAAAATAGCCGACGCGGAGCGACGTGAGCGCGACGGAAGCGCTCGGCTACGTTCGGTTATGCGTTTGCCGTCGCGCCGAGCGGAGCTGCGCTGTGTGGTGTCTTCCGTATATTTCACTAAATTACAACTGCCCAAACCGCGCCACCGTTGCTCTCCCGTCGCGCTGCGTCGGCTATGTGGCGAAACCTCAAAGGGTCTGCTGTTATGATAAAGATAGAAAACATTATCTCAAATTTCTAAACAAAATAATCTCCCTTATTCGTTATGACCCAAAATTATCGTGGAATGGGACGCCAGTGGAGTACTATTAAACGATCATTTCATGAAGTTATCGTAACTCGCCGTGTTAAATGTTTAGTCATAGCGAATAAGCGCGCCAATACATCCACACGTGACACAATATGCCTAAAATTGTGACTTACATAAGGACATACCTACAGTGACTTATTTTCCCACTATGAATCCTTCCATCTCTGCATGACATTCACTTAAAAAAAATACACTTTAAAAAGCAAAACCTAGGCAGGTTAGGTAACAAAAAAGTCTATAAAATCTTTCGTGACCAAAGTAAGCATGACAAACAGCCAAGAAATCCTGCGTCACATCCTTCAAAATGTCTTCATGGAGCGTAACCTCCCAAGGAGTGGCTTCTTATGGTAATGTCTTACACAAAAACGGGGGCCAGCGATGCGTGAACGCTTACAGACGAGCGAGTCTCCCACGGGGTGCGTCCGCGCATCCGGGGCAATAAGTTTATGATTGGATAATTAGCTTGACACACCTTAAACTTTCTAGGAAGAAATCTTGGCAATAGTCGATATGCGGTGTGATTTTCAAAGAATATGACACGTGTTGAGATAGTTTATCCGCAACGATATCAAAGTGTAATTGTCTGTTATCTTTTGGGAAGATAATCTTATTACGAGTATATCGTTAGTTGCGTTGCGAAATCCTGGTTAATCATCACTAAAGTTACGCAGCTTTGGGGTCGGTCTATATTTTTAGACTTTTTAGGAAGAAACATTTGCAATAGTGGATATGAGGTGTAATTTTCGAAGTACATGACTCTTGTGGAGAGAGTTTATCCGCAACGATGCCAAGTGTAATTATCTGTTATCTTTTGGAAAGATAATCTTATTATATCACTAGTAGCGTTGTGGCAACCTGGTTAATCATCACTAAAGTTTAGCAGCTTTCGCAACGGTCTGTGTGAGATTTCGAGCGTCTCCTTGTGTCAGAAACTACAGGACGCCATTGGTAGCGGCTGATACTTAATATGAAGCTTGATAAGTTCCCACAGCAGATAGCCACAAATCTGCTTCCACTTATCCGTACTGTAGAGTATTATTATTACATATTCTCTTTCAACTAGATTTGTAAGATTTTGCCCAGCTTTGGGGCTGAGTTTTTGGCTTCTTCTTCTTTCGTTCAATAGATCAAAACTGTCCCGCTAAGTGATGGCTAGCTCACGTCATTTGTGGCTATACTCAGCTCTTCTATTATACAAGTAGTAGGGCATAAGGGGAAGACCAGCATGTGTGACATAGTCTGTGAAGTAGCACCACAATCGCAGGCTGTTAAATTTGGATCTCTGAACCCCCATGTGCACAAATTTTGCGTGCATCTACCTATTTGAGTGCGGTGCCGATTTAAAGATGTCCACACAGGCCATGGAAGTTAGTGCCCTGGGAGTAGTTGCTTCTGACATGGGACAAAGTAAGGCGGTGAGGGTTTTCTTTCCCTCCATTTTCTAACTGATTTATTACTATTGGCAGAGATCGAAGTCACTTGTTTGAAGCGCAGCAAGTCTTATGTAACTTTGTGAACCGTTAACTACTTAATACTTAATGAGACTCTATTCCGTGCTACAGCAGAGGATTAAAAGAACAAAAAAGTTTTTAAGTACGTTTAGTTTTACGCCTACTCGTCCAATGAGTCTATAAAAACGATTGAGCGGCCAATATCATTGCTTAATCCAAGTACAAAAAGTTACAATGCAACAACCAACGATAACGGTGTGGTCTATTTACATTATACAAAAGGTGTGGTCCCATTAAAAGTTGTCCAAATTAATAGTAATATGATTAAATTACTTTACTGTGAGAATATCACACAATGACTTAACGGGACAGGGCTCTTGTGAAATTGCCCTAATCATTGTGGTTTCAAAGACCTTGCCTACACAATTTTGCGTACTATGAGCAATTATTCGGAATAAATACAGTTCAGAGGACCTAGACAGTTGCAATTGTTTTGTATCTATACTCTTTCCAACCACGAGTCAATTCCAATCAAGTCTCAATCTTCTTCTTCTTCTTCAGCGGAAAGACGTCCACTTCAGGACAAAGGCCTAAAGACCGCCACAACGACCGGCTTTACGCATCCAACTTCTAACCGCGACCTTCACCAGGTCATCGGTCCATCTTGTAGGGGGCCTACCCACTCCACGTCTTCCGGTACGTGGTCGCCATTCGAGAACCTTTCTGCCCCAACGGCCGTCAGTTCTACGAGCGATGTGCCGCGCCCACTGCCACTGAAGTTTAGCAATTCTGAGTGCTATGTCAGTGACTTTCGTCCTCCTGCGGATCTCCTCGTTTCTGATTCGATCCCGCAGGGTAACTTCGAGCATAGCTCTCTCCATCGCCCTTTGGGTGAACTTGAGCCTTCTTATAAGGCCCATCGTAAGCGACCATGTCTCAGTGCCGTAAGTCATCACTGGCAACACACACTGGTCAAAGACTTTTGTCTTGAGACAGAGCGGAATTGTGGACGAGAAGATGTTACGTAGCTTCCCGATCTCAATCAAGTGTACCTTATTCTGACCATGTGATTTTTCTATCTATCTATATCATCACGCCAGATCCCTTGCGGGGTAGGCAGAAAGTGCAGAGTTCTAACAGGTTCTTTCCTTACATACCTCTCTGGCTTCCTCCCCTCTCATAGTTCGTCTCATTTTTTGTTGTAAAATATCATTTCCGTACATTTTTCCGTTTTCTATTACCGTTAACAACTGTAAAAGTTGACTGTAAGTTGTAAACGACGAAAGTAAACTAGTCTACAGGTACTTATTGTTTTAATTCTTAGTCGTAAATACCCAGAACATCTACAACCCCGTAAAGGTTCGTAAGTGTAAAGTTCCAATTTCCTACCGTTCTCTACACACTACTGCTACGTTCAATTCTGCGCATAAACATTATTAAAAGTCATAGAGGGAGCGAACAATAGTGTTGGAGCAAGATAGAGGGACGGGTTCGTCGCACTAGGGGACCTGTTCCACCGGCGGTGCACTCAGCTCAATAGACTATAAAATATAAGAAGCCCGATGTGTTTCGTAAGCGTACAAATCTGTGGCGTATCATGTTATAACTTATAGCGGGTGCTAATAACATATTTTGTCAGGCGATTAGACGCGATGTCGCGTGTTTCAGAAATCTACGCGTTAACACGACTCGTAATAACAATAATCAATAATAGTGAAGTCGTGTACGGGCAATTTCAATGAAATGAATTTCGTCTGTTTCATCTGTTAGAGATTGTTTTCGCATGTGTAGGCGACACATATGTTTATGTACATAATTCTTCCATTTTAAATGTTGTATACCTATTTGTGTATCTTAAATAAATAGATATACTGTACGTGGAGACGTCTGTGGTGGTGCAGGGGCAAAGGACAAAGTCAAGTTCCGCTCGCGGAAGTTAGTTGCACCTCTCTAATCGCTGCGCCTACAGACACGTCGCGACTACGGCATAATATTATCCTTATTTTCGTATTTTTATTTGCATCCGTCACAGCATGGTTCTGTATAAGTTAATAAACTGTCACCCCTCTCAGAATAGCCAAGCTGAATGTGTTTAACCTTAGTGGTTACTATGAATGTAGGAAAAAAATTACTTAACAGCTATAATCAATACTGAAACAATAGTTTTTCAATGCCTCACCAAAATAATGAACATTATCTTAAATTTTTCGAGACTTAATAATGTGGATTTCTGTATTCAAGGAGACATCTGTTCCATACTGTGTTATGTATTTAAATATTTTCTCCACCAACTCAAAATTTTTACTATGTAGATCTATCTATCTATCTATCTATATTATCACGCTAGATTCCTTGTGAGGTAGGCAGAGAGTACACAGTTCCGACAGGTTCTTTCCTTACATACCTATATAGGTCTCGATATTGTTAAGTCTTGTTTTTGTGTGAAAATTATTTTAAGGAATAAATCACTGTTTAATTTTATTTAAAAGAAGGTCATTGGCTTCTTAATATGTTGTATTTTACTAAACCGCCCATCGTTTGTACCTGAACCATACCCTGTGTAAGTTCTCAAAGCCAAAAGTACGCAGATCCGGCTCTCGCGCATAATAAATATGTATTATGTTTCTATAGAGCCTTCATTTGTATTGTATTTAGGTACATGCTGTTGATTTATACTCTCGCGGAATTTATGGAATCCGAAATACGCAAAAATTCTAGAATTCTTGGCAAATTTCAACATTTTAAGCCACGGGAAGGGTTTTAATCAGTGAATTTAAATGGTAATTTGAACAGTAGAACTTAGTATTTGACATAAATTTCATTCCAGTATCTCTACCCGTTCCTAAGAAAAGGGGTCTTGACCTAATATTACGTACTCCGTGGTCTTAACCGTCGGACAGACAGACGGACAACAAAGTGATACAAGGGTTCCGTTTTCACTGATTAAAGTAGGGAACCCTAAAAATGTTGCAAGTAAACAGTCTATAACATGAACTTTCGAAAATATTTAAGTTCAGATGTTCTTTAACCTCGAAGAATTCTTATTCCAATTTTGGTAATACTTATTAAAACCTCATGTAGAAAAAATGAACGCAATTATGCAATAATTTGCATTATTATAATCATATTCTTTCTTCACGCTAAAACATAGGCGCCAATGTTACCACAGATTAAACAACTGATAAAATTATTACCACACCTCTTTTCCGATTATTTTTTACATAGGCTACATTAATAAAAGACAACACAACACCCAAGGCCGTAAACATTTACAAAAGAATGAACATAATTTATGCTTATGTTCTGAGAAAAAAAGTTTAATTAATATAAACAATAATATTTTGCCGGTCCCAAATCGTCCATGAGAAATGTTTTTAAACACTACTGTAAACTTTATTGCATTGTCATAAGATTGTTTGTACGTTTTTAATTTTATAATGACGCCGTGAGAGTCGCATTATGAGATTAAAGTGCCTACTGGAATGTATTAAAGAAAGTGAATTGTTTTAAAATCTTAATTATTCATTCCGTTTTCACGGGAAACGAAGTTTCTTAGTATTATGTACTGTTAGTGTACATTGCATAGGGTGTGTGTGTGTGACTGATCTACGCTGTTGGCCGCGGGGCCTTTACAGCTTCACCGGACAAGAGGGCGAGCGTGCAACCACTACGCTCGAGCCAGAGGGAAAGGGGGCAACTAGCTAAAGGGAGCCTCAAGGAGAAACGGCCTCGGCTTGGGTAGTCGCTATGGGGGAGGGCATATACTAGGTGTCTCGCCGTGGTGCTCTGCACCGGCCGGCGGGCAAGGGATTCTTCAACCTCGCCGGCGAGATCGGTTTCTGATCCTGTGTACGGTATCTGTATCCGAAAGAAGGTATGTAAGGGCATCAGGAGGGTCCTTGAGAACATGCCGAGAATAGTTAGGTACGTAGTTGGCGGCGGCTACGATAAGCGGATTCTTATGATTGGACGCGTTCGCCAAATATCGGGCTGTCGCTTTTTAATAAAGGCGCGAATAGGTTCGAGACTGAGATCGGAGCGTACATTTGTCATGATTGTTACATTAGCCTTTCTTCTTCACACATAAAATAATATGTGAATCAGTTTTTACACTATTTCATGACCGGCTGATTACACTGAACAAAAGATATAATATAGACAAATTGGTACTAATGAAATAGAACGGGTATTCGTATATCAATACTGTTTGCTACCTGACATTCCTAAGGATATTTTTATTATCTCCGAGAAGAGATATTTAAATATAATTAATATACGTTACCAAACAGCAATAATAATAATATACTTTATTGCACATAAAAAATTAAGACAAAAAAAAACAAAATCGTTATGTTGTTACAGCAAGGCGGCCTTATCGCTTATAGCGATTTCTTCCAGGCAACCTTTAGGTATAGGACAGAGATGTTTAACTTAAAATAAAGAGAGGTAAGTACAATACGTAACAATGAATAAAATATCCTAAAATAAAATGTAAACTAAAACAAAACAAAAAAGAACCAATTATATGTATTTTACGGTACATAAATGAATGACTAAATAAATATAAAGGTAAGGGAAGACAAATGAGATAAGAGCAAAGGTAAAATTCAAAAGGGAATATGCTAGACTTGTTAAATTTGCAGGAAATGTACTTTAAGATCACGTTTAAATATTAATCTGCGTGAATTTTATTTTTAAAATAGATTATAGTAATGTTAGGAGCATAAATAAAATTGAAAGGAAACTGTAAAGGAAGAACTTTTTGGAGCTCTGTACTTCCTCCTCCGCAAAGGACCTGGCATGGTGGTATAGATGGAGATAGACAATAAAATCGTTCCTTGAAATTCACCAATTTCTTATTGTAAAGTTATTGGATAAATTGATATTTCCTGAATAAAGCTATTATTAAACAAAAGAACAAGGGAGCCGAAGTATAAAACTTGACGTTTGGGTCGTCAACGTCTATGTAAAAGGTACCAATATAATTTAATACCGAAATAGTACGTTCAACCTAACACTTTTAATTAACCTAACAATTTAAATAAAAAAAACACTGTCACGCCTATATTCCCCAAGCGGGTGGCAGAGGTGTACTGAGTACACCCAATTTTCGCCGACGATGTTAGGTCCCATGTAGTAGGAGGCGAGCCTATTGCTATATACCGGGCACAATTCCAGACTCCGGACTCATACTGGGAAGTATTCGTTAGAAAAACTTCATTTGTCCGACCTAGGATTTGAACCCAGGACCTCGTGATCACCAAGCGATACGCTTTGCCACTAGACCAACGAAGCAGTATTGTAGCTTCAATTTATACGAACGTTGGCACTTCTATAGCAAAAAATATTTTCAAATCATGTGTGACTTATAGTTCCTACTTTCTATGGCTTAGTTCTATGGACACAATACTACAGATAGCGATCTGATCTTTACAGGCCAGTTTAAGACGTTGAGTATGAATTTATTGTTCTAATCTATTTAGGCCATCAGTTAGACCAGTGGGTATATCTGTTTGAAAAGAGTTAGCAATTACTAGTCAGCCGCTCATATTTCTTTTATTTTGTATGTTTATAGGTACTTGCCAAGAAATGTCTTAGTAATACTTTCTGAGAAATCGAGTTATCTCGGTAGTGCAAGTTTTTAGATCTTTTGTGCGAAAAACAACATATTATTTTTTACACAAATAAGTAACGTAGCTCCACACTAGGATTTCTTCCTATGTCGTGGGTGCGTTTACAAACATGAAAATTTACATACACAAATACCTGAGTATTTGTGTATGTGAATTTTACCGAACCGAAACAAATAATGTGGATTACACAAAGATCTGTCGCGTGCGGGAATCGAAACCGCGACTATTCGACTCAGTAGCGGAGCGGCTTACTCTTAACCCCTGCGCATACTTTCGTCGGAATATGTCAAAGCACATTGCTTTGTGATCACGAGGTCCTGGGTTCAAATCCTAGGTCGGACAAATGTAGTTTTTCTAACGAAAAATTCCCAGTATGAGCCCGGAGTCTGAAATTGTGCCCGGTATGTGGCAATAGACTCGCCCCCTATTACATGGGACCTAACATCGTCGGCGAAATGTGGGTGTACTCAGTACACCTCTGCCACCCCTCTGGGGAATATAGGCGTAACGGTGTGTGTGTGTGTGTGTGTGTGTGCTGGTATCTAATTCCCGAAGAGTTGTTAAATGTTGACTTAAATATTACTACGAAAGTGAAGAAAGGTGGTATGAAAGACATAATAAGAGACTAGTACTGTGGTAGTATTTACTATTTATTACTTATAATTTAAGTGACATGACGGTGGTCCGAAAATAAAGCGGCAATCTTAAGCTGATCAATCTATGCCGTATCATTAATAAAATTGTATAAGAACTCAGATTTATTACACATTTTGTAATACAATTCCACATATAATCCTTGGTGTAACTAACACTTGATCAATACACGGATAATATTTATCCTTGAATACTTCACGATTTGTGAGACCTAAATGTAAAAGATCTCAGCAAATAAATCCGATAACAAATATCCGATTACTCAAACAAAATTCGTGACTACATCTATACTCATCCTAACGTAAGCTAAGTGTGTTACCAATTGAGCGCAATGTGCAATAATGCCTCAATAATATAATTGGTATGTAAGAAAAATGATCCTTATTAGTAAAATTTAAAGTCTAATTTCTCTAAAATACCAGCTATATATTAAACGATTTCTGCATAACCATGCTCTTGATGTATATCACTCAGTCACGAATTAACCCATTTCTATTAAAAATCAGTCCATTTTAGTTCTTATTTCATGATGTACATAAATGCTATAATTGTGCATGATTCTTCGATAATTGGCAATAATTTTTCTGGGTCTATTTCACTTGATTAATGTTTATTTTTTTATTTGCAGGTAAGTCGAGTTGCGGACGAGAATGATAACGGTAGAGTTTTTATTAAGATTATCTCCACATTTAGTATTAACTATAGTTATTGGTGTGGGAATTATTATATCTGTAAGTAACGTTACTTTAAAAAGTAATTATGGAAACATTTGGATACTTTATTAAATTATAATATACAGAAAAGTCAACCAAACGGACATCGAGGAAAAATGCCGTAAACAATTAACTGGCTTATTTTATTAAAGGGGATAAAAAATTTAATTTTATAGATAAAATAAACAATTTCACTTATCTAAACCTATTGCAAACACACTTACACTTATCTAAACTTTGCAGACCGTTGGACTGCAAAGTCAGAGGTCTCGGGTTCAAACCCAGGCACGCACTTCTATCTTTTCGAAAGTATGTGCGTATTTAAAATTAATTATCACTTGCTTTAACGGTGAAGGAAAACAACGTGAGGAAACCTGCATGCCTGAGAGTTTCTCGAAGGTGTGTGAAGTTCGCCAACCGGCACTGGGCCAGCGTGGTGGACTATGGCCTAAACCCTCTCAGTTGGAGAGGAGGCCCGTGCCCAGCAGTGGGACAGTTTCTTAACAGGGCTAATATTATTATTTAATATTAAACCTATTGAAACTCTGTACTCTCTACCTGCCCCGCAAGGGGTCTGTCATTTTATCTATAAAAAAATTACACTCTTGTCGACCTAAATAGGAACCTAGGATCTCATCATCGCCGGCCGCACTATGTCCAGTGCAACTATACTAACGGCAGTTGTAAAAATCGAATATCAGATAAAAATATTACGTTGATACAGTAAAAGTAGAGATGTATCATAAATTTTCAAACTAATTACCATAAAAACATCATAACCTCATTTGACCGGAACCGGCAGTTGCGTCACAACATTCACACCAGTCCAGTCGTTTAATTGACCGGAAATAGATGACTAAATGAACAACTTTTTTTAAATAAACTTGTTAATTACTCTATTACGTTCACATCTGGAGCTGTTGATAAACATCTGTGTTTTAGTTGACATTTTTTGCAATTAAAATGTTAGCAAATTTAGCCTTGTATGAAAACTTAGATTGTCGACCGATAAAATAAACAGTGAACAGTGGTTAAAACAGGAAGTCTAAATTTATGTAACAGACCTGGTAATGAAATAAAACTATTTTACGGATTTTATCGCGGTTTATTTTTGATTTATTCCCGACGTTTCGAGTGCTTTCAGCACCCATGGTCATGGGAGGGACTGAGGTGTTGACGTCCAAAAGGCATAGTTGTTCCGGGGTACCCTCAAACTTTTTAATTATTTTTGTTGGTCCGATCTACGCAGAATGAGCTCACGGTGTCTTGAGGTCTTGCAGTGTTATGCTTGGTTTTGGATTTAATTATATTAATTACCGGATCCCAAATCGATGGACCTGGTAATATTATTAAAAAGAAAACATAAGAACAGTCAACGACATACTCGTAAGCAGGGTTGTTACAAAAAACATTTTGTTTTAATCACCGTGTTTAAAACATGTTTAATGTATTTTAAACAAACAATCTTAATCATGTTTTAAATAAGTACTAGATTTGCAAATAAACCATGCTTACGTACATGTAGAATTTTTTTTTTGTGGCTTTAGTTAATTATTATCCTTTTTATTGCGTTGACACATCAACGATTTTTATAAAAATTATAGCAAATTTTTTTTACATGGAACGCACTAGTTAATCCCACTCGACGCAATAGGTTTCTTCATAGTGACGTTCCGCTAAAGATAAATACTTATGAGCGGCAGTTTTTTTATTATGAGATATAAAACTATTTTCTTAAAATAATAATAATAAATTAAACGTTGTTTTAAACAAATAGAACAAAGAAACTTTATGTTTTCTGAATTCCGTGTTTTTTTCCAACCCTGCTCGTAAGTAACTAAACATTATTTGATTTTGTTAAAATAAAATAAAGATTTGTCCCGTGCGGGAATCGAACCCGCGACTATTAGGCGGAGTGGCTTAAGCTCTTAACCACTGCGCTAAATCGTCCGTCGCAATAATCCAACGTGACCCACGTTTATAAAACCAAATATTATCAATAGATTTAAATAACTTTGACTGGCGTATTGGTCTAGTGGGAAATAATGCGCGTAGCAATCACGAGGTCCTCGATTCAAATCTTGGTTCAAACAAAATGTGAAGATTTGCATCGATAAATTGCCAGTATCAGTCCGGAGTCTGTGCCCAAATTATGGTAATTGGTTCGCCTGAAAAGTAAGTGTACACCTCTGCCATTCCCGCTTGGGGAATATTGCCGTGACGGTGTTTTTTTTTTTTATTTAAATAATTTTAGAACAACCCAAATAATTGGTTCGGTGCTAAAGCGTGAAAGCGATGCAAATGGTCAGTCTCATTTTGAGACGTCTGAGACTTATTTTATTTTGACTGTATAAATACATCTAAATTCTTCTTAGTTACGCTTATGACTGACATTTTTTTTTCAAAAAAACATATATTACCGTTTCTAATTGAGAGTTGAAAAACTCTCCAATTTAGATTTGGTTATACAATATAAATAAATTATTTTGTATTACTTGATAAGCGTTTGTGAGATATTAGCCAACAAAATACTAATTTGATTCTGGAGAAAGTTTATCAAATCGATTTTGATTATTTAATTTACAGTTACCTAATTAATATATAATCCAATCTATAATAAAATATTACATCAGAATATTATCGGATTATATAATAAAATATTTCTACCAATAAACACTTTTTACTGATTTTTTAATAAATTATACATTCAACGATTTTTGTTATTGATGAGTAAAAATATCGATCTATCTATATCATCACACCAGATACCTTGTAGGGTAGGCAGAGAGTACAGAGGTCCAACAGGTTCTTTAAATGTAATATAAAATTCTAAATAGTCACAAACATGTGAAAAGTATATGTCTGTAAAAATAGACGATTCTTCATAACAATACTAGCAGTTTATCGCGCCTTTGCCCGCATTCATTTTATATAAATAAGGTGTAACATAATAAACGCAAGACCTCAGACACTCCGATTAGAGAATTGCTTGATAAAGTCAAAACGAAAAGAACATGTCAGGTGTCACAGGTGTCAAATTGTGTTGCGCTTATTTGATAATTATAATAAAATAGAAGATCAAGTGCTCTTCAGTGAAAGGCTTTGAATTAGTAAGAAGCCTACGCCATACATCTGTGCGTATGTGCGCACCCTCTCAATTGGTCCCTGTGCAGTAAAATTATATCAGCTGATTTACTTCATTTAAACTATCAGCTGAATTGTATCTGACATGAAAGTTTTTCATGCATGCGCCATGGCAACGGCGCCTCACGCAGGCGCAGTGTTCCGCGTTGTATGCCGATTCTGCCCGAAGTGTCCCCGAAGTCCTGTCAATTACTTAATTTGTCAAGAATTTTCTTAATATTCTGTGTTTTTGTATGTTTTTAACAGTTTGTATATATATTAGTAATTTTTTAGTTTTAGCTTTAAGTTTATTGTTGTTTCTTTTTCTATCACATAGTGTTCGGATGCTGACAACTGCGTCGCAACCGGAGCTTTTACCATGTCGGCAGTGTAGTGATGGAAGACTTTTTAAAGGCACAAGAGGACTCAAAATTCATACTGCCCGCTGCCATATTCGATCCATTACATCCTCGCTTCCAGCTGGCCAAGGTGTGCCACCAATCCCCACTAGTTCCGCCACTTCGTTTACTTCAGCAACCCAGCCTACATTTCCTTTCGAAATCTTAATATCTCGTCTATACAGAAGCACACCGATAGTGAAACGTATTCCTAGAGGAGCAAGAGTGTCGTTAGCAAGATCTCTCTCTTTTACCATAGAAAAGTGTTTTGACAATAGTGAAAAATCCTGGCGAGATCTTTTTACTTTCGCGTTTAGTCACCTCCATGCCGACAAATCAATTAATACTACCCTTACCCATCAATTAAAACAGCACTGTTTCACCCATTCCGACCCTGTACTACCTCCATTAGTTAATTGCCCCAGGATATATAATTTTAAACATAAAATTGAATCAAAAGTACAGGAGGGAGATCTCAGGAACGCTGCTCGCCTCTTATTTTCAAACGACACTCTTGCTCCCAATAATGACCTAACGCTAGATTCTCTCCGCGAGAAGCATCCCTCAGCCAACTCAGTCTCTCAGCTGCCAAATCCACCCCAAATTAACATTAAAAAATTGCAGATTAATGAAAAAGACGTTCTTGAGGCAATTATGTCGTTCCCGAGCGGCTCTTCCGGCGGCATCGACGGAATAACCCCTCAACATCTAAAAGACCTGGTTAGTGCATCCGCTGGAGACGCCGGCGGAGCACTTTTAAGCTCCTTAACAAAATTATGTAATTTTATGCTCGCCGGCCATGTTAATCGATCATTTCTTCCCTACCTCTACGGTGCGAGACTATGTGCCTTCAACAAGAAGGATGGTGGCATCCGCCCTATAGCAATAGGCGCCACGATCCGGCGGTTAACCTCCAAAATAGTTTGTAGACACATAGCCTCGACCCTTAAATCCAAATTTCAGCCAATTCAATTAGGATTTGGCAGCAAAGGGGGCTGTGAGGCAGCAGTTCATGCAACCAGAACCTTCGTCTTATCAAATGAGATGGAGGTTCTTCTCAAGGTTGACGTGAGGAATGCTTTTAATTCATTAGATAGGGCTGCCTTGCTGAACGAAGTAGCTTCTCAACTTCCCGAAATTTATCCTTATATTTGGCAGTGCTATAGTGATTCTTCTAAACTGATTTTTGGTGAAAACAGTATAGATTCAGCAGTCGGCGTTCAGCAGGGAGACCCTCTCGGCCCTGCTCTTTTCAGTCTAGGTATACATCGACACATCTCATTCTTAAAATCAAAATTGAATGTATGGTACCTAGACGATGGCACTTTAGGTGGCAAAGCCAATACAGTTTTTAGTGATTTCATCAAAATCAACAGCACCTTTAAGAATCTAGGCTTGGAATTAAATCTGTCTAAATGTGAATTTTTTGTCTCAGAGAGTCTTCCTTTAAATGAAAAGCAGTTTATTACCGAAAAGTTTCAAAAGTTTGCTCCAGGCGTAAAAATTCTCAGTAGAAATTCGCTTTGCCTTCTTGGTGCCCCTCTATTTGACGACGGAGTCAAACCTTTCTTGGAATCTAAGATTAAACAATTTCAGGATAATTCTTTCAGATTGGGGGTTCTAAATCGCCATATTGCATATACTATATTAAAATACTGTCTTTTCGTTCCAAAACTAACATACGCCACTCGCGCAAGCCCAATCTGGAAATTCTCGGCCCTTATCGACCAAATGGATACCGCCCTCAAAGATAACCTTGAGAAAATTCTAAATTTATCCTTAAATGAAGCATCCTGGACCCAAGCAACGTTACCTATTAGACATGGTGGTATCGGCGTGCGAAAAATTGCTAGTATTGCTCTACCGGCTTTCCTAGCCTCCGTTTATAGTGTCCAGGAACTGTGTTCAAAAATACTTTCCAACACAGAATTAGTAGCCGGCGCCGCGGAGGCTTTGGAGGCCTGGAAAAGGATTTGCCCCAATGACAATATTCCAAAGGAAGTTAACGTGCAAAAACTTTGGGATATGCCATTGGTGCAAATAGCGAAGGACTATTTGGCCGAAATTATCGTCAGTGACCGCGACCGTGCTCGTTTACTAGCGTTGGGTCAAAAGGAATCGGGTCATTGGCTTCATTCAATCCCTGCATCCAACCTTGGCACACTGCTGGATAGTGAAAGTTTCCGGATCGCGATAGGTATTCGCTTAGGGGCACCGATTTGTGAAGAACACAGGTGTCCGTGTGGAGCGGAGGTGGATCGATCCGGACTCCATGGGCTCTCTTGCCGCAAAAGTGCCGGCAGGTTTTCTCGCCACGGCTCGCTCAATGACATAATCAAAAGGACTCTTGCTACCATCAACGTTCCTTCGGTGTTAGAACCGGCGGGGATTTTCCGTGATGATGGCAAGAGACCCGATGGGATGTCCTTGATCCCTTGGGAACGGGGGCGGGCCCTTGTATGGGACGCCACGTGCGTCGATACATTGGCTCCGTCCCATCTCAGGGAATCAATATCTAGGGCGGGAGCTGCGGCTGAGAAGGCGGACCTGGGCAAACGGCGCAAATATGCTGCTATTAGCAACAATTATATATTTGTGCCGTTTGCCGTAGAAACATTGGGCCCATGGAGTTCGGCTTCAAAACAATTTATCAATAAAATAACACCTACGCTGATCACCTCCTCGGGTGACAAGAGGGCTGGCTCGTTCCTTGCTCAAAAGATTGGTCTGTCTATTCAGCGAGGAAACGCAGCCAGCATTCTTGCCACCATTCCACGCGGATGCGGTCTTTTTGATTAAGGTCTTTTTTTTTTGTTTTATTTTATATTTTAGTTTAAAGTGAGTGTTTTTATTATAAGTTATAATGTAAATAATAAAGGTTTATACAAATCTAAAAAAAAAAAAAAAAAAAAAAAAAAAAAAAAAAAAAAAAAAAAAAAAAAAACGAAAACCAAATTTTCTAATTTAAAGGTTTTTACCTTTTTTAAGCACTTTTATACCCCAGTTGTACGTGTATGTGTGCGTTTTGAGAAATACGTTTTAGGAATGCGTTTAGAATCTTCTTCTTGCTATGAATCAAGAATAAATTTAATTTTTCATAGCGCACTGAAGGTGTAAATGCATTTTTTGCAAATTTAAAAAAAAATGTAAGATACATTAAAATTTTTTGGAATCGATTCAGTTACCGATTTAAAACAAACTACTTTCAGGTCTTGCGTTTATTATGTTACACCTTGTACATAGAGGTAAGGAGTTATAGCTGAAGCAACTGCATCTGATTTTTATAAATTGTATTAATTAATGATAATGTAAATCCCATCAAAAAAAAATTCATGTAAAATGATGCCAAGACGAGACCAGACCGCACTGTCAAAAAGTTATCAGATCTCATTAGAGCCAAGCTTCTAACTCAACAAACCCTAACTTCACAAACTCTACACCTTAGTCAAATTATGTGGCTGAGGATGACGGACGATTTAGCGCAGTGGTTAAGAGCTAAAGCTGCTGCGCCCACTGCGTCTAATAGTCGCGGGTTCGATTCCCGCAAGGGACAAATTATTGTGTGACCATTATTTGTTTCAGTCTAGGTATATGCGTATGTGAATTTTGTTTGTGAACGCACGCACGACACGGGGATCAATCCTAGTGTGGGGCTACGTTTTTTAAAATAAGAAAAAAAAGATTATGGCGTTTAGAGTTAGAAGCTTGGCTCTACATGAGATCTGATAACTTTTTGACAGTGCGGTCTGGTCTCGTGTTGGCAACATTTTACCTTTTTTCTTCGTTGGTTTACTGTTTATAATTTATCATCATCAATCACAACTGGTACACATTAGG
Source organism: Phalera bucephala (assembly GCA_905147815.2). Lineage (NCBI taxonomy): Eukaryota > Metazoa > Arthropoda > Insecta > Lepidoptera > Notodontidae > Phalera > Phalera bucephala. The sequence continues at coordinate 30,483,355 of LR990618.1, forward strand.
CATTTTACTAAAGCTCCTGAAATATGTATTATATTATTATTTCTAACATGGAGTCTCTATATTAATTTTCAAACCTCTAGCATCAAAAGTCTCATACAAACTTCTATCCCCTAGTTTAAAGGGTTGAGGGGTAAAAGTTCCAAGTTTTAGAATTGTTTCGTTGTTTGTGTACTAATACTAGCTTACATAGCAAATCTGAGTTATCTCGGACTTCAGGAAGTACCCTAAGAATTTTGATGATTATCATTGTGTCAGTGACGAAATCGGGGTTTTTTTAGATATCAATAGCTATGCAATTGAAACTTGATATGTTTAATGAGTCTACTATTGACATCATATCCTGAATTTTGTTTATCTGGTATAATCCAAACCCAAGTTATGAGGGTTCAAAAATACGACGGAGCGCTTCGGCAAAAGGTAGTAGTGCCCTTGCGTTTCGCTTGGCTTGTCTTGGCGGGGGCACTACCGTGCCCCCAGACACAGATAATCAGCCTATACTGCCCACTGCTGGGTAAAGGCCTTCTCTCACAAATCGAGTTGAAAGAGATAGGGTATTGTTATCTAAAACCTTTAATTTAATTTAATTTTATTTTATTTTTATCAGACAACAATATGGTCCATTATCGGTTATTAGGCTTAAGGTCTAAGTGTTAGTAACATACAATTAAATATAGAATCCATTATCACAATACAAATATAAATCCAAATCAGATACCCTTACCTGATCAGTTCAGCCTGTATATAACCGTGCTTTAATTTATATATGTGATGAGTGGAGAGTTCACCCTCTTTACTAACCTGCCCACTATAAAGGAGTCGTATTGTTCAACTATTACTTTTAGAATGCTATTATTGCTGCCACGAATGCGATTCAATAAGGAGGAAGTTCGTTTTCTCCAGATAGCATCAAAACCATCTACCCTCGCTTCAGCGAACATAGCTGATGCACTGCAATATCGCGGCAACCCCATCAGCACCCTAAAAGCATTATTGTATTGTACGCGCAGGACATTTAGCGATTTCAATGTCCAGCTAACCCACAGACTGCCGGCGTAGAGAGTCTGACAAAATGCTTTAAATATATGTTTCTTAAATTAAAAAAAAAATACAAATACTAATTTCCATGACACAACTTCAAAATTTAACGGAATCACCGTACAAAATTGAAATCAAAAGTTTTTATTCGTGTACTTATACCAAGAGCACTTCTTAATAGTCAAAAAGAGAATTTTTTTAATTACTTAAGACTAACTACCACCCGTACGGAAAGTCATTTCTGTGGAGAAGAAGGGCCAGAAACTCCACGGTTACTCTTTTTAAAAATGAGAGTTTTACCATTCTTTTTGTATACATTTCATTCATGGGGTATGGGAGAACAGTGCGGAACGAGCTAAATAGACGTGCTTAAGTACAGATTAAACATAAGTGTACAAACTTTCATACGCCATTTCATTTCACATGTTAAGATGTATTTCTTTATTTGTGACAAAGAATTGAACTACCATTGCTGAACCATCTAACTTAAAAACTGACAGTTCTCATACAAACTTTCAACCAACTTTTTACAAATCATCCTTATCCTTGCGTGTTTTTTTTATTTTAATAAAAGAGCCTTAATACCAATTACCAATTTTTATGACTCTTATCTTCAAAAGTAATAGTAATTCCATACAAACTTTCAACCCCTTTTTCACCACCTTAAGGATGGAATCTCAAAAAATCCTTAGTGGTTACCTATGTAACTTAACAAATACGTTGTCAAAATTTCAGCTTTCTAGGACCAGCGGTTTGGCTTGGGCGTTAATAGCTCAGTCAATAAGTCAGAACAAGTAATTTTTTATGTATAGATATACTATCATTGTTCTGACAGTTCTGAAGTGCTGACCATCCGCAGCTGCCATTTTTTGTGCATATCTGTGGCCAACAGTTAAAAAAAAACAAAAGGTTCTGGTTCAAACTTTCCGCCATCTGCAGTTAACAGACGCAAAAAAAAATGTTTGTGATAAGAGCAAATAATTTTAAATTCTTTGAGAATGGTCTATTGGATACTCTGAATGAACCAGCCCTAAAATAATTTCCTATATTTATTCTTGATTTGCCAGATCATATATATCATATTGTGCACAGAAACAACCATACGCAGTCCTTTTAATCTTTAGTAAATATTAACTGTCCTTTCATAATATATATATACTTTCTTTCTTCCTTTATTTACACGTTTAATATACATATTTAGGTATATTCTGTATCTGTAATATGCAACGTACGTGATTGCGTCACCACGAAGTGTAACAATTTTATCCCTTGCGGGGTAGGTAGAGAGTACAGATTTCCAACAGGTTCTTTCCTTACATACCTCTCTGGCTTCCTCCACTCTCATAGTGCGTCTCATACACGCTCGCTGGTTACGGAGACTCTTGACTAGTCCTTCATATTAACAATTTTATGTACAGTAAATAGTAATTGAGGAGGCTTTGGCTGAAAACCAGCGCTGGGGAAGACTTCGTTCCTCTTCGGCACAGCTCACACCGGGGCAAATGTTGCAGCAGCAGTAGCAGCTTAGCTCTAGCTTAATTTTTTTGCTACGTATTTTTTTTCGGGCGACGCATCTATATATATTTTCTGATGTTCGAATGTACACAGCACAGCAGTGATAGCCTAGTGGTTTAACCGTTGGACTGCAAAGCGCACGCACCTCTATCTTTTCGAAACATGTGCGTATTAAATAAAATATCACTTGCTTTAACGGTGAAGGAAAACAACGTGAGGAAAAAACCTGCATGCCTGAGAGTTTCTCGAAGGTGTGAGAAGTTCGCCAACCTGCACTGGGCCAGCCTGGAGGACTATGGCCTAAACCCTCTCAATTTGAGAGGAGGCCCGTGCCCAACGGTGGGACAGTTTCTTAACAAGGCTATTATTATATAAATGTACGCTGTGTTGAATAAATATTTTACATTTCATTTCATCATGTGCCCATTTTATGACAAAAATTTAAACATTTTGGTTTATTTGCTAACTGTACTTAATTTAGCTAGATATTATATCCCAAGCCGTTTAGAAGTATTTAGTTTTACTTCTCATACTTTCGGTTTTATTAGATGCAACATACTCTAAACTTTCTATCAATATTATTGATGACATCCTTAACATGAACGCGCGTCATTTCACGTTAACCACGCGTCATTTGTTGAATCATAACATTTTGAAATCGTGCCAATTGTCGAGTATCTTACTCATTGATACTCCATTGCACTTTGGTCGCGATCCGTTGTGACTTAGACATGATGTTAGGATATTTATTTCTTAGAATATTTTGAAAAGTTTTAACCTCAACAAATAACCTGGTCTCGTGCATTTGTCTCGCACTTCCGGTTAAATAGTGTTTTATGTCAAATAAAACAACTTTCGATAAAATTTCTAAATTTAAATTAATATTTGGTCGTGGTAAGATAGTCTAGGTCTTCCCCGGTACCTGCATCCTTCCACTTTCGCATTGTATATCTGTTTTGTCATTCTTTCCTCTGGCATTCTTTCTATATGCCCGAACCAACGGAGCATGCCCTTTCTCATCTTTACACCGATACTATCTTTCATACCTACTCGCTGTCTTACTATGCTGTTGCAAATGCGGTCGGTCAGCTTCACTCCGCACATCTTCCGCAGAGCTCGCATTTCTACCGCATTTATCCTACTTTCATTCTCCTTCTTACATACCCAGCTCTCGCTACCATATAACAGCGTTGGGACAAGAACTCCGTTATGTATGGCCAGCTGCGCCTTATGGCTTAAGTGCCGGCTCCCGAGTAGCTTTCCCATCGCACCATTCACTCTGTTCCCTGCACTCACTCTTCTCTCTATGTCAGCGGTGTATTTCCCATCCTTACTGAAGGCGCATCCAAGATATACAAACTCATTCACTTGCTCCAGCACATCGTTACCAACCACAATCCTTACATTCGTTCTGATTTCTTCCCTTTCAAAAACCATAATCTTGGTTTTCTTCACATTCAAGTGTAAGCCATTGATCATGCAGTCGTCTTTCATAACTGTGACTAGTGTTTGCAGATCAGTGGCTGTTGGCGCTATTAAAACCGCGTCATCTGCATAAAGTAGATGGTTTACCACTAAGTCACCCATTTGTACACCTTCATTCATCGCTTTCAGTCTTTGAAGACTTTTTACCACCTAGACTATCTTACCACGACCAAATAAACCGAGTCTTATCTGATGGAAAAGTCAAGAGTCTCCGTAACCGGCGAGCGTGTATGAGACGAACTATGAGAGTCGAGGAAGCCAGAGAGGTATGTAAGGAAAGAACCTGTTGGAACTCTGTACTCTCTGCCTACCCCGCAAGGGATCTGGCGTGAGGTTATAGATAGATAGATAGATAAATTAATATTTTTTTAAAAAAGCAAAAATTTGAGCGGAGATATATCGATGTCAGTGGAATTTTATATGTTTTGTTAGTTATTCTTCTACATAGGAGCGTCTTCGTCAGACCATCTCCACCGAGGTAAAAAATAGGTACCAAAACATTTTATTGTCCCAAAAAGGCACACGAATACATTTTTTTTTTCAAACTGGAGATGTCCCTTTTAGTTTTCTTATGGTGCCGTACGCAGTCATCTCCACTCCAACTCCGGTTTAATAACATCTTTCCCTAAAGAACCCTAAGTCTTACTTAACCTTTTTTTACCTGGAGAAAATCCTGGATAGAACTTCCGCGAGCCTCGGGGGAAGCTCGCGGGTCGTGTCGGTTTCCTACCGACTAAAAACCAGGGTGGCCGACACTTTAGAGGGGCTCCAGGATTTCCGTATGGAACGCACCGATGCTCCTCTTGGTGCTCAGGGCGACGTGGGCCACACCACGCCGCTTCGGGAACTCTAACCAACTCAACCTAACCCTAACCGTACCTAACTAAAACTCACAGCTCCGTAGCTATGAGCCTTAGTTAGATTAATAATTAACACCTATAAACACTGAACCCTCAGACCACAGCCAAGTTTCCTGCGAATTAGCTCGATACGTTTTACTAAAACTGGTCTCCCACGGAAATGTAAATTATTTATCAATATTTTCATTCACCGCAACCGAGAAACCGTTTTGTTTAAATTATGATACAATATCGTGCTCAATGTATGATAAACACATGAAGTCTGAAAGAGAGCAATCAAGGGGAACAATGTGTAGGCACTTTAGTACTTTTTCACACTGTAGCAATGTTCCGGAGACTCGCGTTATTAAATAAAGAGGTTACTTTGAAATAGTTCCAAAGTGCCTACATCATTAATGTTCTTGACTGACTTACATACAAATATCAAAATAGACGGCTTTGCGAACAGCTTGGTCGAGTGGTTAAGAGCTTAACCCGCTCAGCCCACTTGATCGAGTAGTCGCGGATTCGATTCCCGCACGGACAAATATTTGTGTGAACCACAAATGTTTGATTCGTTGGGTGTTTGCATATGTTTTAATTTCATGTTTGTAAACGTACCCACGACACAGGAATTGTTTTTAGAGTGGGATGTTTTTTTTAAAAAAAAAAAAACATTAGGTGAGGTTTTTACTCACAAAGAGAAGTTTGATACACATAATTCCAAAGTGTGTCGGGCGGTGATGGAATCTGCGACTACTTGATTTAGTGAGTTGTTAGACCTACACTCTAACAACTAGACCAAGCCGTCGCGTCGTCGTGTACTTATGTCTAAGGCAAGTAAATTTACTGTCAATGAAATCGATGGTCCTTACTGTTTGTCCAACGTAATGCTCATAATTTACTTCAATCTATGTACAAAAAGATATATAAAACAAATTTGTTCTCAAAATATCCGGCTTTCAAGCATCGTTCGTATCCGGCTTTCCCGTTACTCGTCTGCGTGCGCCGGCGCACCGCACATCTACACTAAATATATCGATCACATTACAGCTTGTACAGATACTTAACTCCAATCAGAGGCGCTAAAAGATTGCACATGTAGTCCATCTATCTATCAATATCATAACGCCAGATGCATTGCAGGGTAGGCAGGGAATACAGAACACCTATCTGCATGCCTGCTCTGTCCTGTACTGTAGAGATACGCGTATATTTATGTAAGCGCATATCAGCAATATGTATGATATAATAATATTATAGAGCCATCTCTCATGTACCTCTTATCTCTTGCGCGCGCTCAAACCATCGATATCGTACGTTATATCGTAGATAAACATATAGGCTTAATTAATTCTCTTTCTTGAAATAAAAACAAACAATTCTACATTTTTATCACGTATAGAGACGATAGTAAAAGATAGTATCAGTGTAAAGATGAGAAAGGGTATGCTTTGTTGGTTCAGGTATATAGAAAGAATGTCAGAAGAAAGAATGACAAAACAGATATACAATGCGAAAGTGGAAGTATGTAGGTACCGAGAAGAACCTAGACTATCTTACTATGACCAAATAGACCATATCTTATCTAAAGGACAAGTTAAGAGTCTACGTAACCGGCGAGCGTATATGAGACGAACTATGAAAGTGGAGGAAGTCAGAGAGGTATGTAAGGAAAGAACCTGTTGAAACTCTGTACTCTCTGCCTACCCCGCAAGGGATCTGGCGTAATGATATAGATAGATAGATATAGAGACCGTAGACAGTTTTAAAATATCATAAGAAATCTCAGTCTGGCTATATCATCAGTATCATTTTGTGTAGAAACGGCATTATTTTTGCTAAGAACACTATCCGTCGTCTTACAATTGATTCTCGGCAATTTAAAAACAACTGAGATAACGTCTTAATCTTGTAACGTTTATTCCTCCGTGACGTAAAATAAATATATTATAATAGTTAGCAGAGTGATATAGCTGGTCTATTCTGCGTCCACTCTAAATATATCGGCATGGGCGACGGGTGTTTGAACCTTCGACCGATAAACTTAACTATTTGTAATAATAGCACTTTCTACGCGAATCTGTGTTGTGGTTTTTAGAAGTATATTTGGAACTTCTTATGTATGTTTTGTGATTCTTTTAGGTTAATGATTCTGATTCACAATCCAAAAGCTACCATCTGCAGAGCTGACACGGGCGGCCAGATTTTCTCGCGCGGGGCAAAATTTTGGTCTCGCATCCGTTTACCCCCTGTAATTTAAAAGCGTCTTTCGCCCCTTTTTACCCTTTCGCCCCTCAGGACGGGAACTTCTTCGCCCCTTCTTCAAAAAAAGCATTATTTTTTCATAATAAATGTATTTTGTAATCTGAATTTTAATTCACTGTGACTAAAATTTATTTTGAGTTGATGGCTTTAAAAGTTTTCCAAAACTTTTGAAGCCATCAAGTTTTGTTGACATAGACTACAGGAGGGGCGAACGGGTTTAGTTAGGCTATCAGGGGTGAAAGGGTGCGAGACCCAAAATTTTGTCGGCCCGTGATTCGAGTTCTGTATACATCAATCATTGACGTATAAAAAAAGAAGGACTTAAAAAAAATACTCACTCATGTCAAACTTTGGTCGTGGCAGGCCATATGAGTTCATGGCCTCTCTCATACCACGATTTATCTCACGCCTAAGGCGACAAAATTCGAGACGTATACTATGTCGCGCCCGCCTGTGCTGGACCTGGGCTCCTCTTATCTCAATACTACACTAACGCAGTATTTTCATACTCAAATTGTATAAATACTTCCATTTATTATAATGATTTGATTACGCGATGACTGAATAATCAAAGGAAAAGCAACTATGATGAAATGGGAGATTACTCAACTGTTTCAAAACTACATAATCTTGAATAGATCGATATCAATTCTTGCATCATCGACACGAGAAACGGACTTCCTTTATGAGATAAGACAAAATTAAACGTGTAATTAGTATAATTTATAACTAACTTCCCCTATAATGAGTCGCTTTTGGTTTTAAGCGACCGCGGTGTTCTTAGCGATCACCCAGGTTAAACAATGTTTAGCCTGGTCATTTTTTTTAAACAAATAAATATTTTTTGACTTTTGCTTATTATTGAATTATTCAACATTACTCAAAGCACACAATTTATTGGCCTACATTTTTGCTAATACTTATTAGACAGATAATCACAATAATCTTTAATACGTACCTATGTAAAAGGTATTGTGTGCTTCATAAGGAGTGACTACGCGAGCATATCACATGCGGGGCAGCAATATTCGAAATGTTTTATTCTGAAATATAATATAATATAGCTAATCTTATTTTTTATTTATGATATTGTATTTAGTTTTAGCAGTCCGCCTACCAATCAAAACTAAGCCCGCACGGTAGAATACAACCCATTCTGTCTCTCACTCACCTCTCACCTCATCACCACGGCGAGACACCTAGTAAACGCCCTCCCCTATAGCGACAGCTCAAGCCGAGGCCGTTCCTCCTTGAGGCGCCCTTGAGCTAGTTGTCGCTTTGCGCTTCTGGCTCGAGCGTTGCACGCTCGCCCTGTTCACACCGACCCTTTACGACGACCTTACATTCTTTCGGATACAGATACCTCACACAGGATCAGGCACCGACTTCGCTGGCGAGGCTGAAGAATCCCTTGCCCGCCGGCCGGTGCAGGTCACTACGGCGAGACACCTAGTATATGCCCTCCCCATAGCGATTGCCAAAGCCGAGGCCGTTTCTCCTTGAGGCGCCCTTGAGCTAGTTGCCCCTTGCCTTTCTGGATCGAGCGTAGCGGTTGCACGCTCGCCCTCTTGTCAGCGTAGATCATTCACACACACAAACACACTCACTTCAATTTATGAGAAGCCTTACCTTACTACTTAGACTAAGACTCGTCATTCATCTAAGCCCTACAATAGGCAGTACAGATTTATTTATGGTGATTATTTTTTCGTTGGGCTTAGTATAGCTTCGAGGCGGTCCCATTTCAATGAAATCGGTATTGAACCTTGCACTTTGGAGTTACACCAGGGGACTCCTTAACGGTAAACAGAACGAATGTATAGATTCCGTTATTATGGATATTAAATCAATCCTGTAGATGTACCTTACTGTAGAACTAAGCAGAATATTATAACATAGGTATATAAATCTATATATAAATACGTGAAGCAAAAACTTTGTACACATTTTTACGAAAATTGCGCGGACGGAGGAGTATGAAATTTACCACACTTATAGTTTATATAGAGAAGGAGTGGCAGAATGCTAATATTTTTTTAAATTATGCATAAAACATACATTAAATCAATTAAAAAAACATTACACACACTACCACGTATTTGACACAATACACGTCAAATTGATGTTTGTCTTTAATATTATTTGTCTATAGTCTTACTGAATGTCAAACATAACCAGCAAACGATGAAAGAGTAGGTCGAATATCGACCTATGGGCGACCACTAGTATTAATAATTGATTCACTCATCACTTAAAATCGTAAAATCGACTGAGAAGTCGGTTTCTTTTAAAAAAAAAAACCCCGTCACTCCTATATTCTCCAAGCGGGGGTGGCAGAGGTGTACTGAGTACACCCATGTTTCGCCGACTATGTTAGGTCCCATGTAATAGGAGGCGAGCCTATTGCCATAAACCGGGCACGATTCCAGACTCCGGACTCGTACTGGGATGTTTTCCTTAGAAAAACTACACTTGTCCGACCTAGGATTTGAACCCAGGACAGCAAGTTGCCTCGTTGGCCTTTTTTAAAGTTATATATTCACAATACAGTTACTCCCGTATTTTCAGCGACGATACAAAGCGTCAGTCTGTTTATAGTAAGTGGATAACCACAACCCATCAACGCTATTTCAGCTCCATTCAAGCCTGCAATTCATTTGAACACATGCCATATCAACGAATTACGAATTCCACATGCTAACGGTCTAACCACATCAGAGCTGGCCATCTATAAAACAGTTTGAAATAAAAACCCAGCTACTCTGCAACGAGAGAAGATATCTATCTAGTACCGTTCTATACTAACAATAGGCAATAATATGTCAATGATATAGCTGAGATTTTAGAGAAATTGTGACATTTTTTTAAATATGAACTAAATTATTCAAATGTTATTGCATAACACCGCTTAATGTAATTGAAATAAATAACTTTTATAGACAAAATGGCTGCCCGCGAGTTTTGATATGCGATATTTTGAATTAAATGCATGTTTTATTTCTAATAATTATTATTGTATGGAAACGTAAAGGGGAGGCATTTGCCCAGTGGCGGGATAGAGAATAGGCTAATAAAAAATGTTTTATTTACACTCATTCACTCACTCCTATATTCCCCAAAAACACCCATATTTCACTGACGGTTTAGGGTCCAATGTAATAAGATGGCGAGGCTATTGCAATTATAGTAAGCAGAATAAAAAACACTGGTTTGTTACAAAAATTTATTTGATGGGAAAACGTTAATGTATCTTTTTCGAACCCAAGACTTCGAGATTACCAACCGCATCATAAGCTCCTAGACCAGGGAGATAGTCAGTGATTTTGTCTAAAATAGCCACTGAAAATACCTACAATATAAGGTGTAGAATTGTTTTAAAGATTCAGTGAAACATCAATTAACTGTATTTTGCTTCGCCTAAAACTTAGCAGTAGTTAAGTAGGTACTTAAATAGATTTTCTAAATGGAATTAAAAGTCTTTTAAAAATATCAGTTTTACTAGAATAAACATAGAACTGCCTTTGTAAATATACTATGACAACGTAGACTCTTACCGAATTACGTATCTTTATAAGCATGACCTTAAAAAGAATAAAATACAATTGAAGTTTGTAATGACCATAAACAAAAACATTCAATAGAATAACACCTATTTGTCTTCGTACAATAAAATATTTAAAGCAAAGCATAGCGTCAGAGAGCTCGTTCCGTTGTTAATGTGGCGGTAATTTCAAATCATACGCACAAAGTGCTACGCGAAGTATTTACGCAAGAGTACATCCGCAAAGTGACTAAAATATAACAATACATTATAGGTTTAGCTATTGACAATAACTCAACTAACTCGCCCTCATTCACTAAGTCTCACATCTCTGCTTTCCCGAGAATTAAGATGAATCTGCAACTGCTAAAGAATTCGTAGTAAATGGTGAAGACCAAAAACATTTATCGGTACATATTATAAAACAAAGTCCCCCGCCGCGTCTGTCTGTCTAAACGCGATAAACTCCATAACTACTGAACGGATTTTCATACGGTTTTCACCAATGGACAGATTGATTAAGAGGAAGATTTATGTGTATAATTCACCCTTGCGAAGCCGGGGCGGGTCGCTAGTAATTATATAAATGTAGAAGGTAATTTAATTAACTGAATTTTCTTCCCTGCGAAGTATTTTGTAAAGAATTTCGTATCAATATAAATTAACAAGGCATTATGCTCTAATACGTGTTTATGTACAGCGCCTTTGCTCGGCAGTGAGGAAAGAAGTCAACGTGAAACTCCACTTACGTTACTTAACACTGTTTATTGTTAACGCGTGATGCCGCACAATAAACTTGTTTAGATTCTCGCACAAGGCGTTCACCCAACTTTGTTACTACATTGTTACATTGTGCTACATCTATTTCGCTGTTATATTCACCACAGAGCCAGCTGTACCAACAAGCTGTACGCGAAGGCGCACATAAATCTGTTACGGTACCGCGTCTATTATTTCCTTACTTGTACTTTTATTTGTCAACCTTGTATTGGCGGCCATATCTTGGTTTACTTTACTTTATTGACCATGTGAATCTATTTATATATCTAATTGTATGAATGTAATTTTTTATCGGTTTATGGATTCCAACATGCGTAACTGTGACGTGTGTCATAGTTTTTCTTGAAGTTTGTTTGCAATCACTTAAATGCCCTACATTATCGATGACACATGGTGTTGAGAGTTTTGGCGGGAAGTCGAAGAGTGATGTTGTCAATTTGTTTTAATTTCCAAACTTGTGTTATTTCGACTAATAATGTGTAATGTTGGTGGATTATTAACCATTATGTGTTCTTATATGTGCATGAGTAAAGGTAATTGTAACAAAGTGATAAAACGTGCCTTTTCGACTTCCCTCAAAACGGCCGTTGCAATTGGTATGTAAAGTATCCACCGCTTTACTATCCAGGGTGGGGTACTTCATTAATTTCATTATCATCGTTATCATCAAATTCATTGGGGAGTCGAATTAATTTAAACAAACACGATTATATATCTCACTGGAAACTGGCAAAATACACTTAAAATTAGTGTGAAGCCATAACTTAAAGAAGAAGAAGAAGAAGACACATGGTGTTGACAATCATAAATCTCAGATATTTTTGAAGTCATCCATGTCGTTAGTGTTATTTATTCACTCGATAAAATTACATGACAAAACTGATATACAATGCGAAAGTGGAAGGATGTAGGTACCGGGAAAGACCTAGACTATCTTACCATGACCAAATAGACCGGGTCTTATCTGAAGGACAAGTCAGGAGTCTCCGTAACCGGCGAGCGTGTATAAGACGAACTATGAGAGTAGAGGAAGCCAGAGAGGTATGTAAGGAAGAGCCTGTTGGAACTCTGTACTCTCTGCCTTCCCCGTAAGGGATCTGGCGTGATGATATAGATAGATAGATAGATAAATTACATTCTCGTGGGATTTACAAATGCGCTGGACAAAATGCAACTGAGAGTATCAAAGACACTTCAAGATTAATAAGAAAAAATTATGCCACACATATTCGATATATTCAGGAACTTCCATTAAAACTCCTTTTGGCCAGATCATGGTTAATCAGCTCCGGTTGTTGTTACTAAACTTCAATCGTTAAACTAACCCAGAGGAGGGTTCTAGGTGGTTTGGAGATCTCTTAAGCTAGCTAAATCTGTAATTAAACTTATAGAGGAGAAGACGGTCGATTAGAATCAAAAAAAGACTAATCGAACGGTTTTAATATTTTTATTAGTATAGGTACCGACGTTGTCCCTTTTCAGGTAACGGTCCCTAAATTGTGCAATAGGCAGTAAAATAACAATTATTGTGATATTTTTCTAACATTATAACTACCCTAAGTGCTTCTACCAACTCGCAATGTGCCATCTACCCATCGAGCCATTGAAAGGATTGTGAACTGAAAAATAGCACAGATAGGTTGGTTGTTGATACCTTGTAATGGGTTATAATAATATTAGCCCTGTTAAGAAACTGTCCCACTGTTGTGCACGGGCCTCCTCTCAAACTGAGAGGGTTTAGGCCATAGTCCACCACGCTGGCCTAGTGCGGGTTGGCGAACTTCACACAACTTCGAGAAACTCTTAGGCATGCAGGTTTCCTCACGATGTTTTCCTTCACCGTTAAAGCAAGTGATAATTAATTTTTAATACGCACATGCTTTCGAAAAGACAGAGGTGCCTGGGTTTGAACCCGAGACCTTTGACTTTGCAGTCCAACGGTCTAACCACTAGGCTATCACTGCTGGTGAAGATAATAATGCTTATTAACTATGTCAACAACACGTAACATAAACACTGTTATACAAAAAAAATCAAATATTATAACAGGACCTAAAGATTTCACTAATGCTGTCGCAATGGAGGTCCCAAAAAACAATTACGAAAGCGAAAACCCATTAGCTGGAGATGCAACCGTGTCTTAACGGTTCGTAAGCTTACGTCGACCTAGTTTGAAGGCGTGAGGTTTGTCCAAAATATTTGGGCTGGTGCGATCGTGAGTAAGTGTTTATGGACCTATAACCCCAACTGTTTATTAGTCGGCACTTGAAAATGATAGAAAAATCTGAGCAAAAATTTATATGAACAAAAAACAAGTTATTTTTTGTATAAGAGGGAAGCGTTAAGGTCACGTAAATGAATTTAGTCGGGGTATCTATATATGATATCTCTTTATTATCAATTTATGTATGGGATCATTAAGTACTTTTGACGTTCCCGATATATATGTATTTATTTAAAGAGATTTGACTGCCTCGTTGGTCTGGTGGCAAAGCGCATCGCTTTGTGATCACGAGGTCCTGGGTTCAAATCCTAGGTCGGACAAATGTAGTTTTTCTAACGAAAAATTCCCAGTATGAGTCCGGAGTCTGGAATTGTGCCCGGTGTATGGCAATAGGCTCGCCCCCTATTACATGGGACCTAACATCGTCGGCGAAACGTGGGTGTACTCAGTACACCTCTGCCACCCCCGCTGGGGAATATAGGCGTGACGGTGTTTTTTTTTTGTTTTTTAAAGAGAAAAAAATATTTGTATCTCATTATAAGTGGATTTTTTTTCTAATATCAAAAGTAAATTAATATTTATTTTACAAGTGATTACAGAATTTATCGTAAATGTATGAAACCAATTGTAATAATAGCGTTATGAATATATATCCAAACGCCAATACTAAAGAAATCCCTGTAACCGCGTGGTCCTACTGCCTAATACAACTGATCAGACCACGTCAATTTCCTCCCTATAGTCTCCGAACATCCAAAACTGAATCTTGACAAAGTGTCCAAACAGCAAAAATATTCACGGGATAACAAAGCTTAAACCGACCCGTTCCCAGTAAACACAAGAATTACCAGCAAAAAGGGCATTCACTTCTGGCAATTGAAACATGTTGCCATGTCCAAGGGACCCGCACGGCGTGACAAATTGCTGTTTGACCCTTAGCTCCTTAATTGGTAGTTAATTCTTGGGTAACTGCACAAACGAATTGTTTTATATAGTAACACATGACATAGTATGTGTTTGATAAATTTATAAAAGAATTATATAAATATAAGAATATAAAAAAATCAAAAACTAACTTTGATTTTAATATATTACTATTTTTGGCAGTAGATATCGTATGCTTCGTATTCCCTGGACAGCAAAGCGTACCAAACCAATGCGTCTATCCTTAAGGAGCTAAGGATCAAAACGAGGCTTTCTACCGTATGCCTAAAGCGGATATTTACCTACTTTGGCCACATAGCTAGGCGAGATGAAGATAGCCTCGAAAAGCTCGTGATAGTGGGTAAAGTAGACGGAAAAGCCTCGAGGCCGTTCACCAACACGGTGGCCCGACCAAATACGGGATCTGACAGGAATGTCTTTCAACACGGCTCTACGACATGCCCAAAATAGAGAAGAATGGAGAAGGCTTTTAAATACCTGTGAGAGGGCATCCTCCTGATATTGACACGACCCTCAGCCATGAGGAAACGACCGAGAAGAGGCAGTAGATAAACCAAAAATTTTAGGAAAGACAGAAATGGTGTAAGAGACTGGATAAGATAAAACTGTTATAGTATTAACCCCACTATGACACCATAACACCTTTATCCTTACCCGTCATTAAAGATCATTAAACTAAAATAAAATACAAATTTAGTATAATACTTTCTAATGAAGACAATGATAGCTTCAACACATCTCAAAATCCATAATATTTGAAAGTTTTTTTCATTTTCTATCGTAAGCCCGACAATCCATCTCTCTTTAGATGCCACAGCTGTGAAACATCAACCCTCCTCAAAAGTACCTACTAGAGTGTTTTTTGTCGCCGGAAATATCACGAAGTGGTATTTTTTTCTCTAATATTAGTGCGGGCACGTCAATAAACTTATTTCAATGTCATTCATTTGTACGCCAGTGTCGAATTCCGCACTCGACAGCGAACGCTGAACAAATATCGGATGTAATATAACACTTCACTTCAATATCGCGTGACTAAGCAACCAATATTTCTGTTTTTGTCGCCTCTCGATAATATGGTGCTTTTGCGTCTATATTTTAATCAAATGAATTCAGCTATTTGTTGTTGTTAAGCCAGTACATAGACTAAATAAAAGAAAACTTCTGAATACCGAATCTTGAAGATAGGCATGTAAAATACGACACAAATAACACAAACTTTTTGTGTTTTTATTTAAGAGCTATTTGTCTTGTCAGTGCAACTGAAAGAATATGAATGTATAATATATATATACATATACACAATTCTCCATTCATATTCTTTCAAATCATACTCTTCGAGTTCCTTATCGACGACGAATTCGTAGATCTCCTATCCCGCCGACCGGTGCACTAATTACACCCCCTCCTCCCGTAGCGACTGTCCAAACCGAGGCCGTTCCTCCTTGAGGCGCCCTCGAGTATGTCGCCCCTTGCCATTCTGGCTCGAGCGTAGTGGTAGCACACTCGCCCTTAAGTCCGGTGAAGTTGTAAAGGCCTCACGGCCAACAGTGTATATCACTCAAACACACACACAGGATTTTATTATACTTCATGAAAAATTGACTTTATATCAACAGAGTCCCATACACCTTTTACTGTCTCATATATAATGTAGACAAATCTGGCTATAATTTTCAGTGTACAGCATAAAAGGAAGTTACCCTTTTATTAAATACACAGCTAAGGTTAAGCATTTATGTTACACTAGTTGACCCGGTGAACTTCGTGCCGCCAAAAGTTGTTTTTACTACTTTCCTTGCAATTTCTTTATATTCTTTCACCTTTTAAACCTTCCTTGGACTTCTACAAATATTTTAAAACCAAAATTAGAAATATCAGTCCAGCCGTTCTCGAGTTTTTGTGAGTCTAACAAATGTCAATTCATTTTTATATATACAAGCTGTAACATAATAAACGCAAGACCTGAAAGTAGTCTTAATCGGTAACTGAATCGATTCCAACAATTTTTAATGTATTTTACATTTTTTTTAAATTTGCAATAAATGATTATACTCCTTCAATGCGCTATAAAAAATTAAATTAATTCTTGATTCATAGCGAGAAGAAGATTCCAAACGCATTCCTAAAACGTATTTCTCAAAACGCACACATACACGTACAAGTTTCATTGTTAATTGACGGACGATTTAGCGCAGTGGTTAAGAGCTTAAGCCGCTCCGCCCACTGTGTCTAATAGTCGCGGGTTCGATTCCCGCTCGGGACAAATCTTTGTGTGATCCACAATTATTTGTTCCGGTCTGGGTATTCGTGTATGTGAATTTTCATGTTTGTAAACGCACCCACGACACAGGAATAAATCCTAGTGTGGGGCTACGTTTTTTAAAGAAGAAGAAGAAAGAAGAAGAATTTGAAAATTTGGTTTTCGTTTTGACTTTATGGAGCAATTCTCTAATCGGAGTGTCTGAGGTCTTGCGTTTATTATGTTACACCTTGTATAGATTCATTTTTATATATAAGTCAAATTAATCGCTGTCCCGAATGTTTTAAGAGTCACATTCTTTCTGAGATATAACTATGAAAGTAGATGATGGCATATTTTCTATAATATGATAAATCATTGCATTTGATTAGTTGTGTCTAAGACTAATAAAATATTTATTCCTTCTCGGTTGACATTAATGCTAATCTCGCAAAAGCTATGGTGCGACAAGGATCTTTTAGCCCGTGGATGACATTGACAGGGTATGTTAGTGTAAAATTAGGGTTATCATTAGTAACTTCTAGGCAAATATTTTACCAGATGGATCCGCACGGCTACTAATTAAAAAAAGTACATGGGTAATATTTATAGCAAATAGATACTCTGCGACTGTCATGAAGTGACATTTGACTTGATGACAGCTTTAGTTCCGATTTTGGCCGCGGGCCAAAAGATCCTTGTATGACTATAGATCAATTCTTAATAACTAACACCAGCCTTCATATTTCAGTTGAACCTTAGCTTAAAATTTTACGTACAGAATTATACCTCACTGAAAAGCTAACACTGTACAGTGAACCAATTACACTAAAACAACTGAATCTCAAACTAATAAATACTGCTAATTGCAATCAATAGTAAATTCTATAAACCTTGTTACAGAAACAAAGACTATAAAATAACTAAACACGATAAAGCATAACCATTAACTACTAAACACGGTCATTATCTAAAGCGCTTTCTCTCGGCTCACCGCAGGGGTCAAATTTCGGACCCATACTTCTTTTACTGCAAATACTTTTTATGAATTCTACTTTTCTTTCTATCAATAAGTGTTGCCACAGGTACTTGCTAACCTTGTTAATAAAAAGAGCAAACAACCTCGCACACTATAAAAGTAGTTTTTTATCAATGCCGTTGCAAGTTATTCAGGTAAGTAGGCAACTTCGTCTAACGTGTAATTAAAATCACACCTGACATCTGAAGGACGACCGAGATACGATCCACTCTCATATTTAGATCGTTAGAACCAGCTATGTTATTATGCAAATAAATAACAACATGCAACTAGCATGTTAGTTGATTTTATCTAATGAGATATTAATCTGGAAATTATGTGACATTTCAAATGTTACAAAGTTATTCTATGATCTGTACTGCGTAAATAAGTAAAAATATTATTCATTCTCAAATTTGGATAATAAACTCTATAACTATTGCATAGAATTTATTCTTCTACTGTTGCACAAAAAAAAGATAGTTAAAGATTTAGGAAATTGAATCTAAAACCGCAAGAAATTGCAAAAATATTAATTTATTTTAACATCTAAACACCACTTTTCTCTTTAACGAACACACCATCAGAACGAAAAATACACAATCATTAGCAAACATACAATAATAAATTTAGAATTAACTAAATTAGTCAAAAGGGATACTACTATTGATTTAACGAAGCTATAATATCTTACCTTCAAGTTAATATTTAATCACAAATAGAACACCAAGAACTTGCCCAACAAAGGATAGCAGATAAATAAGTACAATACAAAGTTGATTCGTTCGCCTCCAGTCGCCGCCGACATGTGCAACTTCCTCTTGGTCTTGTTTTGTTTGCACACATGCAGAACTAAGAGATTACGATCACTAGTTAGCGCGTTTTCTAAGTACAACGCTTTTATGTGCGCTTGCAGGGATTTTATGGCACGGTTTAATAGGGTTCTCAGATTTTAGGTGTACGCAAGTTATACCAGATTTTAATGCCCTCTAATTGTTGTACATTATAAACTAGCAATAATTTTAGTGATGTAGCTTCCTTC
Organism: Phalera bucephala; assembly: GCA_905147815.2. Lineage (NCBI taxonomy): Eukaryota > Metazoa > Arthropoda > Insecta > Lepidoptera > Notodontidae > Phalera > Phalera bucephala. The sequence continues at coordinate 30,502,289 of LR990618.1, forward strand.
ATTTCAAAAGTATAGTTTTATGTAATTTAAGGAAGCGTCGGTATTCCAACGACCTATTGAAATCTATTTTCATCCTTGCCGCCACATTCGGGAGTTCATTCAGAAATGGACATGGATTTTAAGATCACAACGAATTGGCTATGAATTTCAAAGCTATTAAACGGAAATAGTCCGTTTAATACATAAAATATTTCACACTAAGCTTAATGTCTGACCATTCCTTTGAATTGGAATGCTTTTCATCTGCAAGCTTCATAACGGTATCAGAATCGTGACTCGCCGTTAAACTGGCTCTAACATCTTGTTTAGCGAAGAATTTAGCTTTAACAAGCGTCATTGTAACTGATGTAACATAATAAAGAAAAAAAATACGTTTTCAATAGAACGCACCCAGGTCGGTGGAACGTGAACTGGAAAAAAATCAAAACAGTATACAATGAACAGAGGGATAGAAACGGCAAAAAGGGCAAAAACAGTAACGGAATTATTGGGCACAACTGCATAGCATAACAGCCATTCATAACAGAGAGGAAACGAGACGAACTGGCATATAGGAGAAAACGTGCGCATGCCTGAGAGAGCGAGGGAGATTGCATTCCAAATACGAGCGCAAAGTCCGCCCGCGCGACCCGCGCCGCTCACTGACTCCTGCGCATCGCGAGGCCGCAGACGTGCGCCTGCGCCACTTGTCCGCGCGACCACTCAACCCGCTGTCGTGATACATACACACTTTTTCGACAATTTCGTAATCGAAACGATGATCAGTTCCGGTGATATCGTTGAAATGGTGTTGTAGAAAAATGCAATGGTGTACACAGTGTAGTGTTTTGAGTTTGTGTATTGAGTGCACCAGACTGTAAAGGAGAAGACGCCGAGGATACTTTCACTGGACTGAAAGTTTTAAAATATTCTTACGGAGAACTTCTTAATAAGGGACTCGAGTTGACCTCGAGAAATGAAAAGGTAAATAATAATTAACGCAATGTAACAGATCCGGGTGCGGATGCTAAAGTGTGACTCGTAGATGGACATAACAGTGCTTTAGAATATATCATAGCATCAAGTCGATGCAGTAACTTTACATGCGAATAAACAAAAAAATGTGGATTAAGTAATGATTTAGCATGACCTTCTTTATGATTTATTAAGTGTGAAATATATTAAACCTTAAACAGTGATTTCTCGGATAGCAGATAACACGAAAATATGATTGATAAACTATTTAAAAAGACGTAACTTTACAATTTAAAAGTGAAAAACAATGAAAAGTGCTATGACAAAGAATCATATGACAATATTTTCTTTGTCTAACCATATCTTGATGATATATTTGCGCTGTGCCATTATCTCTGTAATCTCGTGAAAATATCTCACAATTTATTTGATCTCCGACATACAAAAGATAAAGTAATATCACTGAAATACTTTTCCTAAAGCGTCATGGAATATCAGTGTGTTTTTTTGGGAAAAAGACAATCACAATAATATTTGCAAGATTTATGATCAACAGTAAAGTAAAGTAAGATCTTGTCTAAACTGTGTCAGTCTTCAGTCCTATCTCAAACATACAGCTAATGTTTCAAAGTTCCCAGATAATAATTTGGTTCCAATTCCTTTTTATCTCTCTATCTTAGGCAATATGTAAAATTTCATTACTTAGTTGCCTTTTTACTATATTCCTCAAAACTTTCAACCTTAATTCAAGCCTGCTTAATTAATCTGTGTCCATTATATTATGAGTACTATTCAAAAAAAGTGTGATTTTTATTGGCAATGAACCCTTTTCTCTGAAAAGTTACGTCTGGCTATTATTTTCATAGTTTGCTTTTCTTTCTTAGTTTCTAGATTTTTAAATTTCAACTTAGTCTCTAAAATTGACAGTCTTGCTTCTCGCAACTATTTTGCATTGAAACTGCTTATTTATATTATTAGTCAGGATAATGTCTGTAGATTTAAAGCTTCTAACTTTCAAAAGAAGAGCAACGACCTTAGTAGACGTCCATTAAAATTTATAAGGTCTACTAAACTAAAAACAGGTTCAGCATTCGTAAGATTTGCATATATCAAATATTCAATAACTATAACATTAGATTAAGAAAATGCCTAAACTAGTTTTAGTTATCATCAGAATGCGTTAACAACTTTAGCATAATTTCTTATGGTTCAGTTTTGTTGGCGCCTGTTTTGGAGTTATTTTATCTATTATTAATATTTGTATTTCAAAGGCTTATCATTTTATCGAAAACATTCATGACTATTTTAACATACTAGTTTCTTGTTCTGGAAATTCGTCTTTATTAACCATATCAACAAAATTAATATTAGTCTGCTTATTAGCCACGTATATCATTTCAGTATTATATGCACATAATTTAGTCACATATTCTTTTATTGTCAGTTAGATTCTCTAATTAATAAGTTCATCTTCTGCATTATTTATGCGTACATTCATATTTAATTTATAGTTAACCCTATCTACCTCCTTCAGAATTGTTATCCTATGTCCCATAGATCCTATTAATAACTACACATAAAAAAACTGTATAACTCTCAATTTTAAATATGTAACCGCGTTTCTTTTTAATAGGAATGACGTTCTAAAAGTATGGAGGGTCATAAATAATCACTAAGCCTATTCTTTCCTGAATATTTACACTATTCAAAGAATTGATTGTATGTTTAATTTAACTTTAACCCAATATCCTTTTGTAACGTGTATACATATGTACTTGTTTTTCCTTACTGACTGTCATTGATGTTAATTAACCAAGCTTTAAACAGGAGGTGATTAGTTTCTATGTATAGCTTGTCCTTATTAGTAAATGAAGTATTTTGAATCCCTGTGTACGTCATATGAACGTGTAATTTTATGTGCACGCTTCCTTGTATGCAGAAATGTTGTATGCATGTGTAAAAGTGAAATAGTCTTTTTTTATTTAGTATTCATTTTACGGCTCGCCCGTTGGACAGACAGTGCTAAATTGTATAACATTTATTTTCTTTGACTGCTTCGGTGGTCTAGTGGCTAATAATGCAGCTGGCGATCTTGAGGTCCTATCTATCTATATCATCACGCCAGATCCCTTGCGATGTAGACTAAGAGTAGAGTTCCAATAGGTTCTTTCCTTTAGGTCCTGTCATATCCTTCTTTCCTTTCTGTCTTACCTTTTTTTAATAAAAAGGTAGCCACACCCTAGATATTATTCCTGAGTAGTAGGTGCGTTTACGAACATGGAATTCACATCCACAAACACTTAAACCGAAACAAATATTTGTGGGTTACACAAAGATTTGTCCCGTGCGGGAATCGAACCCGCGACTACTCAGTCCAGCCGTCCATCTGTATCTGTATCTAGTGTTATCGTTGGTCGGATACTGTGTTGGATTTTCTGGGTTTTCTATGGGAAAGATTTTCAGAAGGAGTCTGGAATTGCGCCCGGCGTAATGGAGACCTCCTGTTACATAGAGAACTAACATCGTCGGTGATATGTGCATCGTCGGGTGTACATAGTGCGCCTTTGCCATCCGGCTTAGGAAATATAAACTTTACAGTGTTCATTTATTTTTATTCCTATATTTCTTCAAGTAATTAGATTATGTACCACTTATATCTCATAGTATTTAATTTTAATACAGAATAGTGATTTAGTTATATCGTAGTGATACATATTTAGCTATGGTTAGAGCGGTCACCCCGATTACGTCGTTTTGATTCTCAGGAAAAAAATTAACTTTTTCTTTTTGTTTAGAATTACAATTTCATAATACAAAGGTAATAAATCTTACTAATCGAAACACTTGATGGAAGGAAGTGCTAGGCGACACATCTAGTGATATTACGCTTCTTGTGTCGTCTGTGTCAATAAGACACTGTTATCAATGTTCAAATACTTCTTATAATATGGCGACGTCATGGAGGAAACCTCAGAATAGGATTCCCAAGCATATTCCATTCGAAAATCGAATTAATTATATCTCTATCTATCTATATCATCAGATCCCTTGCGGGGTAGGAAAAGAGTACAGAGTTTCAACAGGCTCTTTCCTTTCAGAGCTCTCTGGCTTCTTCCACTCTCATAGTTCGATATACGCTTGCCGTTTACAGAGACTCTTGACTTTCCGATCAGATAAGATACAATTTATTTCTTCATAACAGTTGGTTTAAAATTCACCCTCGCCCTTAAGTCGAAAGACGTCCACTGCATGACAAAGGTCTCTCCACAAGGATCGCCATGACGACTAGCTTTATGGGGCCTCCCCACGTCACGCCTCGCCAGGACGACTACTGTACCATCTTATACCCACGACCTTTACCAAGCGACTCAACGTCTTTTCCGGTACGTGATCGCCACTCAAGAACCTTTCTGCTTCAAAGGCTGTCAGTTCTACGAATGATGTGCCCCGCCCACTGCCACTTAAGTTTAACATTTCTATATATATTTCACCCCTAGGATCATAAAATCCTGTTCTCATTATAATAAACGCAGATATTACAAATTACGTAACATCCACGTAAGTCAAGTGAAAGCGTAGTGACGACCAAACTCCGCTGACACACGATCCGTGACTCTGATGAGCCATTAATCACTATTTATGTAAAACTTGTTACGTTCGTTGCGTAATGATTGACCGTTTTGTACATATTAGGAATTGATCAAAACATTTAGGTATCCAATACTAATTCAAAAATAACACTCATGTCCGATTCGCATCGTCTCACTTCCTCCACTCTCATAGTTCGTTCGGTTACGGAAACATGCCTATCAAAAAGTTAAAATCTGTAAAATAAACAATGCGTATTAGAAGAAAAAATACCATCACACCTATATTCCTCAAGCAGGAGTGGCTTTATTGTGCAAAAAAATATAATTATAATATAAACCTATCTTCGACGATCTAGATCCTAATGTTATCGTAGGCGAGACTATTGTTATACCGAGCACAATTCCAGACTTAACCCAAGCACTGAGATTTTTTTCGATGGAAAAACACACTGTCCAGTATTCGAGTCCAGAAACTCATGATCGCCGCTAGCACTATACGCGACTAGTCCAAAGAGACAATTTTCCATCGAAAAGTCACGAAACTTCTAAAATACACGAAATCATTACAATAGTATTCATTAGAGTCAGTTAATCATTAGTCACTCGACAACTAAACGCTTTGCTCACATCTCTTGTAAAATCAAAACACCTTCATGTCTATATTTCCTAAGCAGAGGTGTATTGAGTACACCCATATATCGCGGACTATGCTAGGTCTCTATGCAATATAGGACGAGATTATTGCTTTACCGGTCTAAGACTGAGAATATTTTGGATAGATAAACTTACTTTTGACCAAGGATTCCATCCCAAGACTTCGTTCTTCACTACTACAAGACCAACGAGGCAGTCTTTCATCGAAAGTCCATCGAAAAGTCACGAAACCTCTAAAATACACGAAATCATTACAATAGTATTCCAGGAAGTTAAGTCTTTGTCGGGAAATATCAATCAGAGTCAGTGGATCATTAGTCACTCGGCGACTTAACGCTGTGATGTGTGTTCACATCTCTTGCGAGCCCTTTGAGTTCCCACCATGTGTTGCTTGCCATATGTTGCATCGTAAATAAGTAAGTCAATAATGAGGAAGTCGTTGTTTCAAATATGGACTATTGTGTTTTGTTACTCCGAAAATGACAAAGGACTGGGTGATGTTTTTGTTTGAGTTTTTGTTGTTGTGTTATATTGCATACAGGGTTTCTTGTAATACACGAACAATCACGCGGAACTATGTTCTTCTTCTGGTGCCTCTTCAACTAGTGAAAGTTGGCTATCAATTTTTGGAAATCGTCCTTATCCTGTGCGGCACGAAAGAGCTGTGCTGTGGCGCGCTAGCAATTCCCGACCACTCCCGGATGTTTCGGAGCCACGACTTTTTTTTTTTACTATGTTACTAACATCATTATTAACAACTTTAGTTCCGAGATTTTTTAATTTTACTGTAAAAAACCAGCTGTTTTATAGAAGAATTTTAAGAAAAGTATTGATGATGCAGTGATAGCCTAGTGGTTAGACCGTTGGACTGCAAAGTCAGAGGTCTCGGGTTCAAACCCAGGCACGCACCTCTGTCTTTTCGAAAGCATATGCGTATTTAAAAATTAATTATCACTTGCTTTAACGGTGAAGGAAAAACATCGTGAGGAAACCTGCATGCCTAAGAGTTTCTCGAAGGTGTGTGAAGTTCGTCAACCCGCACTGGGCCAGCGTGGTGGACTATGGCCTAAACCCTCTCAGTTTGTGAGGAGGCCCGTGCCCAGCAGTGGGACAGTTTCTTAACAGGGCTAATATTATTATTATATTGAATATCTGCTTTTACTTCGCTAAAATTAAAAAATCTCAAAACAAAAAAATTATTCGGTTATTTATGATGTTAGTAATATAGTGTTATGAGTTTATGAGTGTTTTACAAGTAACCCTGTAAAATATAAGATCAAATTATACATTTTTTTCAATTTTTCATTGTCAAAATTAAAACACTACGTTGTAGGTCTAGTAACACATAGTAACGCAGCTGGCGATCACGAAGTACCGGATTCAATTTTCGGGTCGTTTTTTTTTTTAATTTTGAAACTGAGTAACAGTAATACTGAGTAACAGGCCGGAGCCTGGAATTGTGCCCGGTATGATTAATAACTAACTATAATAAGTATATGTATTTGAACTTATAAAGACAATTGATTATGAAGCCATCGTTACAAGCAACCGCACATATGGGCGTGGGAATTATCCATTTGTCCAATACTGGGAGCGGCCACACAATGACACAGCTTCACAAAAACTACATACCGGTTGGTCAAACTTTCGATGCTACATCAGTTCAGCTTTAGTAGGACCGACAGTGACAGCCCTACCCATGCCCCATTTGGCATACATTTGCTTCCCCCGTAATGACGGGCTTTGTCGCATTTGTTGTGTCTAATTTCCAACTAAACAGTATCCTAGTTTGAGTTTACAGAAACGTATGCTTTTTAATTCGCGATAATACAATGTTGCATCTGTGATTGTATGGAAAATTGAACAGCGGCCTTAGTGAACAAAATCGCATATATAAATCTCAATTCTACATTTCATGAATAACAAAACAAATTATAAGTTTACCAAACAAGGCATACTGTGCTTTGGTTAAATAACTCAAATATTTCGAAGTGTCCGCAGCAGAGTTGAGCAAAAATTATCTATCTATATCATCACGCCAGATCCCTTACGGGGTAGGCAGAGAGAACAGAGTTCCAACAGGCTCTTTCCTTACATACCTCTCTGGCTTCCTCTCCATAGTCCGTCTCATACACGCTCGCCGGTTACGGAGACTCCTGACTTGTCCTGAGCAAAAATTAATTGTGAAAAAATTCAGTTGCAATTGACATTTCGGATTATTTGTGGTTGTAATGTGTGGGACGTTTCAAGTGATCTACAGCACCCAGGATCAAAGAAGGAACTGAAGCGTTTGACGTGTAAAGTCATTGTTCTTCCGGAGTACCTCAGAGGGATCAATTAAATTGCAAATGAAATTTCAATTGATTGATCCTACAATGACATGGTCGCTTACGGTGGGCCTCATAAGAAGGCTCAAGGTCACCCAAAGGGCAATGGAGAGAGCTATGCTCGGAGTTACCCTGCGGGATCGAATCAGAAACGAGGAGATCCGCAGGAGGACGAAAGTCACTGACATAGCACTCAGAATTGCTAAACTTAGTGGCAGTGGGCGCGGCACATCGCTCGTAGAACTGACGGCCGTTGGGGCAGAAAGGTTCTCGAATGGCGACCACGTACCGGAAAACGTGGAGTGGGCAGGCCCCCTACAAGATGGACCGATGACTTGGTGAGGTCGCGGGTAGAAGTTGGATGCGTACAGCACAAAGCCGGTCGTTGTGGCGATCTTTAGAGGAGGCCTTTGTCCTGCAGTGGACGTCTTTCGGCTGAAGAAGAAGAAGAAGATCCTACAATTGAAAATGCCCAACACTGGTCCGTAGAACAAAATCGTATATGACAAAAATCAAACATTGGCATTTATGATGACCGTCGAATAATAACGTATTTGCCAAATATAATTACTACATTAAATATTTTAACCACGCCATGGATCTGGCTGATAATAAAAAAGGTAGATAGTTGAAAAAATAATATTACGAATTGTGCATATAAGGTGAAGTAACTGACCCTCCCGATGCCCTTACGTTCCTTCTTTCGGATACAGATACCGCACACAGGATCAGACACCGACCTCGCCGGCGAGGTCGAAGAATCCCTTGTCCGCCGGCCGGTGCAGAGCACCACGGCGAGACACCTAGTATACGCCCTCCCCCATAGCGACTGCCCAAGCCGAAGCCGTTCCTCCGTGAGGCGCCCGTGAGCTAGTTGCCCCCTTGCCCTTCTGGCTCCAGCGTAGTGGTTGCACGCTCGCCCTCTTGTCCGGTGAAGCTGTAAAGGCCCCGCTGCCAATAGCGTAGATCATTCACACACACACACACACACACACGGTGAAGTAACTGCATAACAGTTTTATAACCAACTAAGGTAGTTTGGAAAAATAAATCAAATATGAATTATTATGGTTCTAAAACACAAATAAAATATAGGTTAACAGCTAGATCGTTTTAATATACTCAATGATTTATCGTGCTTTAAAGTGGAAAGATATAAAAATACGTGTTTTATGAAAGCGCATAAAAATCTTACTAAAGTAGGCACGTTAGTTCCTTATGTATTGTACTGGAAGCATTACTTAAATAAAATCAAATGAAATACGGAACAGGAAACACACAATGTTATTTTATTATTATGAATAACAACAAAAAACTAATTATAAGCCTACACAATAGACTGTCTCTTTGATCTAATGGATCATGGTGAGACTAGTGACCTCGAGGTCCTGGGTTTGAATTGAATCGGTTTTGTTTTGTAAAACTCAAAGAATATATTAGCCTCTACTGTGACAAAGGCCTTCTGTCCCAAGTCAAACAAGTGGGAGAGAATAAATGTTTTGCCCATGGATATATTACAATGGATTTAGCACTCTGCGAAAAAAACGTGATGACAAGAATACTCACTTTGAGCCCTACGTCTCTTTCGAAGTAGGGTGACCAAGCATTGGTACGATTATGGACTTGTTGACATATAATTAATGTATAATTCTCGGGCACTGTTTATTGCCGTAGTCTCTCTTTCTACGCATATGCATCCTTAATGAGTAGTAGTCAACGATTTTTGATTAAATTACCCTTATTTTTGCTGACTGTACATTTTTTTCAGAATCTGTAAATTCAGCACCAAATATCGCAAAAATTCAGGATAGTCTCCTAAGGCCGTTTTTCTGTATCTACAACGGTTGAGATAGCTGTCCTTACTGTCCCATCTTAATCCATCCTGTATATAAAGACGAATTATATAGTGTATATAAAGATGACCGGCCATTTAGCGCAGTGGTTAATAGCTTAACCCGCTCCGCCCACTGTGTCTAATAGTCGCGGGTTCGATTCCCGCACGGGACAAATCTTTGTGTGATCCACAATTATTTGTTCCGGTCTGGGTATTTGTGTATGTGAATTTTCATGTTTGTAAACGCACCCACGACACAGGAATTAATCCAAGTGTGGGGCTAAGTTTAAAAAAAAAAATAAAAAAAATTGAGAACCTTGTTCGTTTTGAACTCTGTAATAAATTGTTAACAGCATATTTAAACCATATCATAATTAGGTATGAAAGGTATGAATGGAAAGGACCTGTTGGAACTCTGTACTCTCTGCCTACCCCGTAAGGGATATGGCGTGATGATATAGGTATATAGATAGATCATAAATAGGTATAGTCCGTATTAGTTCTATCTTATGCTCACCCTACTACATCGTAATGGGTGCGAGCGTCACACCGGGCTCCAGGTTACTCGGCTCTTACTCGTCATGGTTTCTCGAGTTGTTTAAATCATAGAAAATTCAATGTTTTGTCTGTGAGTAAGAGTTTAATTTTCTTTAGCAGTATTTTGTCTCAATCCATGGTTTCGCCACATAGTTAACGCAGCACGACGGGAACGCGACGGCGGCGCGGCTTGGGGAGTTGTTATGAAAACGCTCGGCGCGACGGCAAACGACCGAACGTAGACGAGCGCTACTGTCATGCTCCCGTCGCGCTCCGTCGGCTATTTAACCAAACCTTAAGTCTTCGACGCAGAACCAGTATAACCTACTGTTACAACTTATCAAGCATTAGCCGACTAACACACTTAGTGGTTACCATAAGCAATGTTTTCACGTGGTTTGCGAAGCACTGAAACGCGCGAAAATGAAAATGTCATAGACGGTCACCCATCCCAGACTGACTGAGTCGAAACGCTAAGAACACGGCAGTCCCTCAGCGTTACGAGTGTTTCAATTATGTGTACAAGATTCTATCTTTACGTCTACTTCTGTATAAAGACCGCCACAACGATCGGCTTGTTACTTTAAACCACCTTCTACCAGCAACTGTCACGAGGTCATCGGTCGTCGATCCTGCCTACCTATTTGTGGGGCCTGCCTACTCCTCGTCTTCCGGTACATGGTTGCCACTCAAAAACCTTTCTGCCCGAACGGCCGTCACTTCTACGAGCGATGTGGCCCGCCTACTGCCACTAAGTTTAGTAATTCTGAGTGCTATTTCAGTGACTGATCGTCCTGCGGATCTCCTCGTTACTGATTCGATTCCGCTGGGTAACTCCGAGCATAGCTGTCTCTATCGCCCTTCGGGTGATCTTAAGCTTTTTTATGGGGCCCATCCTAAGCGACCATGTCTGTATTACATTGCACCTCTATTAATTAAAACAAGATTTTTTTTAAATCGTTCTCTGAAACAGACCTCGGGCATATATTATGCATGTGCTAATAAAGAACTAAAAAAATGATTAATATCATTTAGAACTCAATTAACCCCCTCAATGCGGTTACAAAAACTAATTAAAAGTACTAAATAATAGAATGTGACGGAAGTGTTAGGTCATGCAAAACTAATTTCACTCTGTGTACGATTGCGATAGTCGGGGTCAGTTAACCCGTCTAATAATAGTTTACGAGATGCGACTAATATTAGACTATAGTTCGAACTCATTAGTTGCTCTTTGTAATTCTAGCTGGACCCTTTTTTTATGACCAAGTAAATAATCGTAACACACAAAAGAATCGTTCGGTGATTCTCCCGTGGTACACAGAATACTATGACAAGATCGTTTCTCATGTGTTTCGTTTCTGAATTCGTGATCGTTTCTGATTGTTACTCCACGTTTGGTCATAGCGAATAAGATAAATTAAGAGATAATAAACTTAGCCGAAATGATTCCTGTGTCGTGGATGCGTTTACAAACACGAAAATCACATACACAAACACCCAGACCGCAACAAATATTTGTGGGTCGCACGAAGTTGCACGATTTGATCCATGCGCGTATCGAACTCGCAACTACTTAAACCAGTGGGTAGAGCGACTCAAGCCACTAACCACTTTTTTTTGTTACTGCTGGGGGGAATCCTTAATAGGATACCCAAGTGGCGATTGGGGGAAGCGAGGTGTTATGCCGAGACTCCTACCGGCTAAAACCCCCATGGTGCTCCATTTCGTCGCTGTGGCTGGGAACGCGTGGGCAACCATCCGCGACCCGCCAGCGACCTTCCACTTTTGTGGAAATCCGCTCTAGGCGGATTTGCTGCCGTACACTTCATTGAGGGGTGTGCCGGGAGCACGCGGCACGCACCCAGCCTTTAACCACTGGATCAAGCCGTCCGTCATATTGATGTTAGCGTAACGATATCGAGTTGATATACCATCATTTTTACACTACAAATTTACTAATGGCCGGTTTCAATATTGAACTAAAGGATAGATAATAAAGACACACGTGACGACGATACGATCTTTTTTGACGACGACTATTACGACGACCTATATTGCAGGCTCCACTAAAAAATCGCAAGGCTCCTAAGCTAATTTTGTTCCCCTTTATCAAATAAATTGTTTTCATAAATATTGATGCACTCATATCAGCAACTCACTCAATAAATAACATCTTAGGGAATCACCTTTAAGCTAATTAGATAAAATTAATATTTGGTAAAAACGCGATTTTGTCATCAAACGATTATCGTGAGTGATAATGAAAATAAATAAAAACCATTGAAGAAATCGCGACTTCGCAGTAACGTGAGTCATTTGAGTCAGTTGCCTTCGATATTATATCAGTACTTATCGAAGTATTGTAGTGTAATAGAGACGTTTCTTGTGGATAGAAGTTTGCTTCCATATTGAAAAAATGGTCATGGAATTCATAGAGAAATATTTCAGAGTAAGTTTAACTTTTTTTTTTAATTTTAGTAACAATTCGGTTGTGACACTTTTGTATATTTTTTTAAATATGAATGTTCAAGGTCCATGTCTGTAAGGCTATCATTATATCATACACTTTGATTATACATTACTTTTGCGGTCAAAAAAATTGATCGTAACGGTGTCAAGAACCTCCAAAAACCGGTATTTATATAAAAATAATCTGTATAGTATACTTTAATCTTAGAATTATACGTCATCTGGCTATTATATTGAAAGTATACAACAGAATTATTTTTAGCCAAGGCGAGCGTCATAGCAACTATTTCAATAAAAATAAACCTGTATTCTAGGGGATGGCACGGCATAGGTGTACCAGGTACACCCACATTTTGCCGACAATATTAGCTCCTAGTGAAAAACGCTGCGAGTGTATTGCCATTATACTGGACACAATTCCATGCTCCAGAATTTTAATGAAATTTTTTAAGTAAGAAAACACACTTCTTTATCCCCGATTTGAGACTCCCAATAACTTTTTTCCGAATGATCGCCAGCCGGACCATACACTACTAAACCAACGATGCATGTAAAAAATGTCTCCAATAAGTGTCACACGGTGGACAATGAGGCGGCCATTTTCACAGCAATGAACCAAAGACAATGGCTGCTTAACACGAATATAATAAGCACCCATAAAGTAGGCAAAGTATGCAGAATCATACGGTGACATTCTGCAATCTGGTTCAGAGAAAGTGCGTGCAAAAAACAACTACTCAAGAAACGAGACGGATTGGAATAATGATGTGTTGAGCCGATCAATTTTATAATTGAGCCGGTTCAATTGTAGCTCTAAAATTTTTAGTCAAATCAATCAGCCAATCACAAAACAAAATTTGTATTTCTTTCGTGGTATGTAATTTTATGAATGCAAAGTCAAAATCTATCTTCTAAAGCTATCTTTACAGAAGTTAATAGCAATGGGCTCGCCCCCTGTTACATCGGCACCTAACATCGTCGGTAATATGTGGGTACACCTCTTCACCTCCGCGTTGGAAATATAAATATGACGGTGATTATTTCGTTTTTCAGCTCTTGCTGAAATCCATCCCTGATTTTCATATATCTGATGATAGTTTAAGTTTTTCCATGCGTCAAAAATATGCGTTCTTTTGGGTATAAATTTTGCGTGTCCCAATGAAAAGGTAACAAAAGCAACCCGTAGTTGAATAACTAAGCCATTATAACTAATCTCTGTTTGTTAACCATAATTGTGTGTTTCTTTATACATCAACCATTATAAGTACAAGTCAGAATTTGGTCAATTTAACCCACAGCCATACCTCACAACGAAATGTAAATAGAAATAATTGTAAAAATATTATTTTAAAAGATTTTCTTTTCCAGTGGTAGTCTTTGTTACGTTTCTGACTATTCATAAATATACAATTGTTTACGTGAATAAAATATTCTGATTCTGAACCGAATCCTAGTGCCTATTACGTCGTAATAGGCACCATTTCGTTGGTTATCCGAGACCGGTAATCGAACCGATCTACCTGCAACCAGTTCTGTTGTTCCGTTACCGTACATCCTCTCCCACGAGCGATGGGAACCACCAACCTAAACCACGTACAATGGTTATGAAACATTATTACATTTGAATGAACATTTAATTATACGGCTACGTCATGCTATATGACTGTCAGGAATATTTAATAAATATATCGACGATCCCATAGAACTAAGTTACATATGCCAAACAAAATAAATAGCATTTGCAACTTTCCTGCCCGTCGATATGCTCATTTATGCCAAATATAAATACTGGATTATAGGACTTTGTTAGTTGGACACGTCGATATATGCACTTACGAATGTATTCCACGGACATAGATATAGAAAAAAACTTGTAAGAATACGACTGGACTAGTGTCCTACATGATTGTAAAGCGAACATTTCTGGAATTAATGCTAATGTAACAGGATGACAAAATCGGTATTCAAGCTTCAAGCACAGATAAGAAATGTGACGAACGCATATTTTATGGACTCGCCCACGAAGTCGTATGCAACATCTAGTTAGCTAATTGATATACCACAAACGGTCTCCCATCCTAGACCAATCAAGCCGAATGCACCTTAATCTTTATAATCGCTAATAACACCACAATCTCGCAGTACTACGAGCCTCACTTATCAGAATAGCCACTACTAAACGGCAAGCGAAATTAAGGACCATAACCTAATTTCTGTCTGATTGCCATCCTGTCGCTGATGGACCATATCCTCGAAAAATGTCACGATTCACGACAAACTGTCGATATCCACGATTGGGCACGTTTGTTATGTGCATGTGACCTTGATATGCACCTTAATCGGTTAGTTTTTGTCCAATGATGTCACTCGAAACACCTGGCGCACAATGGATCCGTGAGAGGTGCTGTAAAAGTTATTTTGTATTTATTTATTGCATCGAGCCATTAAAATGGAATTGGATGGATCACCTGCACCAACTGAATACAGATAGATCGTCCAAGTTAGTACTGAATGGATCCAAATCAAGGATACGTCGTGATAAACTCAAAAAGCGAGAAATAAAGATCTTCGGAGGCAAGAGAAGACCTTTTGTAGTAAAAAAATATTAATAACAATTACCACTTATTGAAGACGCGATCCAAAATTGAGAATGGGAATGACATTTGCTCGGCACTGTGTTATATAGATTGAATTTTCTTGACCAAACGCTCCTTCGTAATCTTCGAATTCTCTCACTTCAATTCAAATAATTACATTTTATTTTAGAAATCAGTTTCAAACTACATTTAATGATGTTTGAAATTGGTTTAAAAAAAATACGGCTCTTGCGATTATGCTTTCCAATTTTGAAATTTAAAGCAATGCCTTATTTGAAAGTTCTCATGAACGAGATCCTTAGAGCATTCAAAAAGGTTAAAAGTTATCATAATAATGTCCAAGAGCTTGCATCACCAGCGATTATTGCATCGAATAGTGGACCTTTTGTCGAGTTTACATTCGGCTATAAATACTCGAAATGTCACGACCGCTCACATTCCTATCGACAGGTGCTGACTAATAGGCTTAGTCAGAACTTAACTCTATTATCATGGTAAAACGATATATTATTATGTCAACGACATCCATGTAACTACATGACTGTTTGGGTGCGGTTCGATTTTCAAACATATTTGAAAAAAGTTCTATTAATTTCAAATTGAAATTTTCTTCGCAATTTGAACATTTTTTTGTAGCGAATTTGAAAAAGAACTTGAATATCAAGACATTTGCAAAATACGCCGCATCTTAATTGCAGAAAAAATAATAATATTTAAAGGAAAAAAATATTTAGAAAATATCTATCTATATCATCACGCCAGATCCCTTACGGGGTAGGCAGAGAGTACAGAGTTCCAACAGGTTCTTTCCTTACATACCTCTCTGGCTTCCTCTTCTCTCATAGTTCGTCTCATACACGCTCGCCGGTTACGGAGACTCCTGACTTGTCCTTCAGATAAAACCCGGTCTATTTAGTCATGGTAAGATAGATAGAGATTTAGATAATAAAATTAACATTTTCTTTTCCTTTTGCGTACCTACCTACTTAGAATAATTCCACCTGTTCCGTATGTTTCAAGCATGTTTCAAGCCTGTTCTTAGTGTTAATTTATTTAGTTACTTGTTGCTTTGACACTAACAGAACAACATAAAAAGTATTGACTGTGACATAAGATCGAAAATCATAAATTACAATGCGTGTGCATTGTAATCTATGATTCTATGGTATGGCACCCGAATATCGCGCCCGAAGCGTGCTGGGGGAAAGGGACGGGGAAACTGTTTTTTTTCTTTTATAATATTCTGGCTCAATGTCTGCACGTCACTTGGGGCCTCATTGAAAACCAGCGCTGTGTTAGGGTAATATTAGAAATGAGGTGACGCTTTACAAAACTTGCGTTCGACCCATCATGACTTATGCGTGTGTTGTGTTCGGGCATTCGGCCCCCTCTCACATCGATAAACTCCAAGTGGTTCAAAACCGCTTCCTCCGTAAAGCCGTAGGAGCCCCATGGTTCGTACGGAATGTCGATCTCCACTCCGATCTAGGTCTCGAACCTATTCGCGCCTATATTAAAAAGGCGACAACACGTCACTTCGCGAACGCATCTACCCATGCGAATCCGTTAATCGTAACCGCCGCCGACTACGATCCCCCCTCTCGATTTTATGTTATAATGATTTTATGTTATGAGTTGTGTATCTCAATCAAATTTCGTAAATAAAAAGTACTTAACTATCTATATTTGAAACGTGCTATCTATCTTACGCCGTATCTATCATAGTCTGTATTATATTTACTAATAAATTATCGTCGGAAACACAATAAAAGTGATTGAATGCGAGTTTTACTTCTAAGAACAATTCCATGAGTATAGAGAGATGACATCGCGTAGCTAAGACAATGTTTCTAAGAGTGCATAAGCGTTATAAGTAAAATATACTGAAATTATTTACTTTTAAAATTGCATTAGTTCATTCATTTCATAGTAAAGAACATAATTATAATTTCTATTTAACAGGAAGGTAAAAAAAAATATTTTACAATTATTCCAAGAATTTTTTTCTTAAGTAGTCACTACCTCCATTAAAAAGTGTTAAAATTCAATAATTATTTATACAAATAACCTTTTAATACTCTTTAATAATGATTGAATACTAATTTACTATGAAAATCGCTCTTATTTTATTTAAATATAAAATTAAATTTTGGTCGTCCTGTAAAATAAGTTTTTTACCTTCGTAGATGCGTCTTCAATTAGTAATAAAAAATACATAAATTAGTTAGATTTTCAATAACGTAATCAACGTGCCATCACATGTGATTCAGTCATAAATATTAAATGTTACTCAAATTATTTCGGTCATGAGTGTATAGACAAACTAAAAAAAACTTATTTACATCCTATTTACATAATATACACACGACACTAAAATTAAAATTCATGTTATTTTATTACTAAGAATATTAATAAATCACAGATTAAATAACAAAAAAAAACAAGGATTTTTTATGCTAATCTGTATGTATATTCTAAATCGAGCTTTAAGAACCATGGGCATGATTTAAAGTCTTATAACACATTAAAAGCGTGGGTAAAATTTGGCAAGACAACTTTACACAAAGCTAAGTAATACAAAATAAATGTCCGTTGATTAGTTATTCCATCGTGATTCGAAATTTGATTCGCAGAAAATTTGTCTTTTGTTTGAAATTCAAATTTTGAACTTCAAATTCCGAACGTTCACACGAATATTGTCTTTAGTTGATACCATATTGATACATTTTTTTTTGGTCGATGTCTTGTCCGTTGATAGTGTCTGTAATAAATTAAAAGTAAACCCACTTTTTCAACATATAAAATATTACATTGGGACCAGAAAGACCTTGACAAATGTTGGATGAATATCTCAATCTACTTTATCTTGTGATAAATTAGACCAAAACGAAAAAGTATCTATACCTACCCCTACTTTTTTCACTTTGGACTTACTCGTTTGAAACTTAGTATTCATGATATCTTAACATCTTTATTTTTTTTATTCTTCTTTTCCACAGCTTTACAGAATGACCGTCACGCATTACTGGTAATTTATATTCGAAAATAACTCTAGTATATATGACGCTCTATGTCTTGTTGTCTCGTATCAATCATACTAATCATTAAAATTAGTTACACTTAAGTACTTACGTCATTCTGGAAACATGTTTGAGTAGATCAGACATTCTTTCTTCTTTAAAGAAACTGTGAAATTTTATAAAATAAATTCAATAAAAATGTTTATTTAATAGGTAAACACACACATAATGCTATTAAGCTGAATGCGTACACTACGAAGGCGGTCTTCGTGGCGATCTTTATTAATATTATAAGCCCATACTGTCCCACTGCAAGGCCTTTGCCTCCCCTTCCTTCTTCCACTCATCTCGGTTTAGTGCAAGCTGATGCCAGTCCTTGTCATAGGCGTCCAGGTCGTCTCGCCATCTCTTTCTGGGCCTTCTGCGCTGTCATTTCCCGCCTGGTGGAACCCACACAGCAGTAGCGTATTTACCAGCAGGCTGAGTAGGCTGGAGCCTAGGGCGGTAAATTTTAGAGGGGCAACAACTTTGGTTAAATTTTATTTTTACCTTACAGAAATAAAAAACATTATATACACCCTTTAACTTTTAATACCATGTTAAATGCCGATTCAATACAATTAAAAAAAACACTGTCACTCCTATATTCTTCAAGCGGGGGTGGCAGAGGTGTACTGGGTACACCCACGTTTCGCCGACGATGTTAGGTCCCATGTAATAGGGAGCGAGTCAATTGCCATATACCGGGCACAATTCCAGACTCCGGACTCGTACTGGGAAGTTTTCGTTAGAAAAACTACACTTGTCGGACGTAGGATTTGAACGCAGGACCTCGTGATCACAAAGCGATGCGCTTTGCCACCAGACCAACGAGGCAGTCTGGCAGTGAGCTTTTCTTAGCCCAAAAATATACCCAAAGACTATTTCTTGTGTAAACTTTACTAAATCGTGAGTTGTTAGAATCTAGGAACAATTCCTTAGTTCACAATCATACTAATAACGGGAAACGCGGATGTAATGATGACGATAGAGCACAAATCATAAAATTGCAATTTCATTGACAACGAAAATGTAGTTAATATGATTATAAACTAGGATATTGAATTGCAGAGGTTAATAGGGGCGACAAAAATTGAATAGCCTACTGGCGGCAAATGTGTAAATCTGCCACTGGCACATTGTGGTAATTTTGTCCCAAAGCGCAGCCGACATGTGACAGATATGTCCAGCTCAGTTCCAATACAGCATTGCACTGAGTGACCTACATCACCAATTTGGCGATATTTGGTTAGACCTTATTCCAGCAGTGTAAGTCTTAAGGCTGAAGATAATGAAACACACAAAATTTGATTGCAGAAAAGAATAAAGAGATCTACGTTATTCTGTACTTAAGCTTTCCTGATTACCGGTGTAACAATCAAATTGTAATTTTAAGAGATGCAGTCTGAAATTAGTGTGTTAAATTCATTTTAGCTAAATTATTTGAATACTTTAAGTAAATCACTATCTATGTACATACTTAAACTAAGTATTATAGAAGGCTTTTGCATCGTATTTTCTCTCTATTTATTTTTTGCTTTACTAAAAATAAGGCTGTATTTAAAGTAATAAAAAAATCGTCTCTCAAATCAAATCTGCCTATTTATCTGCATATTTTTTTATTGTAACAAATCTAGACACATTCTCAGACATTAAAAGATATAAAGGACATCCTGATTGCAAATCATAAATGCAAATTGTTGAGATAAAAAACAGTAATAACTCACAAAGTAGGTAACCTTGACAAGTTGCAACTGACTCCGAAATTAGTGTAATTCTTTAAAATGTTATAGCTACGATATTTGTGCGGTTCACTTGATAATGGTGGTTTTGCTTGCAAATTCAACTTTCGGACTTGTAGTTAAAGTTTAGATTAGTGTACAACGCGGTTTTGTTCACATGTTTTGTGAGTAACATTTAACATGAGCTATAAAGTTATGATCATACACTTTGAGATTATGATCCAAGTATCAAGGTCGTATTATGTTTGCCCCTTTATTAAAAACTAGTTTCTGCCCGCAACTTCCTCCGCGTTTACTTTAAAAGGAACCTTACATTTTTTTCGGAATAAAAAGTATGTAGGTAATATCTGTTAGCCAAATTTCATTGAAATCCGTTCAGCCGTTTTTGCGAGATTGAGTAACTCCAACCATCTAAACATACAAACTATTACATTAATAATATAAGTAGGATATTAGCAACAAATCAGCATTATACCATATTTATAATACTGTCCCACTTGGAAAAAATACAATCCCCACTCAACGCTGTAATAAGCCCAGGATAATGCCCTGAAAGCCGGACACACTGATAGCCAAATGTATTTTTTTAAAACCTTACACGCGTTTTTATCTATCTATCTATATCATCACGCCAGATCCCTTACGGGGTAGGCAGAGAGTACAGAGTTCCAACAGGTTCTTTCCTTACATACCTCTCTGGCTTCCTCCACTCTCATAGTGCGTCTCATACACGCTCACCGGTTACGGAGACTCCTGACTTGTCCTTCAGATAAGACCCGGTCTATTTGGACATGGTAAGATAGTCTAGGTCTTCCCCGGTACCAACATCCTTCCACTTTCGCATTATATATCAGTTTTGTCATTCTTTTTCGGACATTCTTTCTGTATGCCCGAACCAACGGAGCATACCCTTTCTTATCTTTACACCGATACTCTCTTTCATACCTATTTGCTTTCTTACTACGCTGTTGCGAATACGGTCGGTCAGCTTCACTCCGCACATCGTTTTTATCGCTGTACATAATGTTTTACTATAATAAGTCGATTGCATATTTTAATCCTTTATTAGGTATAGTTGAATCACCGTTTCGTTTATTTATAAAACAGATTTAACTAACAACGATCAATAATCAGTCCTATCATAAATTGGTGTTTACCTCATGCTGCAAGTTACACTGATAAAGACCTAATAAAAGCCGGACAGACCGGACACGTAAACATTTGTCCGGATGCTAATTATATAAAAATACATATAGACGAACATACCGGTCGGTTAAAAAGCCATGGATGCCTGTTAAAGCCGGGCATCTAAAAGAAATTACGAAAATATTATTATGTTTTTTGTGTGTGTGTGTGAATGATCTACGCTGTTGGCCGCGGGGCCTTTACAGCTTCACCGGACAAAAGGGCGTGCGCGCAACCACTACGCTCGAGCCAGAAGGGCAAGGGGGCAACTAGGTCAAGGGCGCCTCAAGGAGGATATTATTGTAATGACATCATGTAACTTAAACTGGTATTTGTTGGTATTGCTCTAACCTTGATCTCATTATCCATCGATTAACAACGATTGCGAAAAAGTAGTGCAAATTGGCGATTTTAATTACCATATACCAAGGTCTTGTGGAACAAATAGATACTCATATTCAAGATGTAAGAGACATGCGTACAAATACTGATACAGGTGATAGTACTCAACAATTTATTTATTTATAATATTAGCCCTGTTAAGAAACTGTCCCACTGTTGGGCACGGGCCTCCTCTCAAACTGAGAGGGTTTGGGCCATAGTCCACCACGCTGGCCCAGTGCGGGTTGGCGAACTTCACACACCTTCGAGAAACTCTTAGGCATGCAGGTTTCCTCACGATGTTTTCCTTCACCGTTAAAGCAAGTGATAATTAATTTTTAATACGCACATGCTTTCGAAAAGACAGAGGTGCGTGCCTGGGTTTGAACCCGAGACCTTTGACTTTGCAGTCCAACGGTCTAACCACTAGGCTATCACTGCTTTTATTTATTTATTCATTGGAAAATCTACAGCATATTAAACTAAATAAGATACGGATAGATATAGAAAGCCAGTTACAGATTTTCGCTTATATAATATCTATTACTTACTAAATTGATGTGTACACTAATTCAATAAATTACATATAATCATGCATTTAAGCGGGATTAATCTTCACGGAAAAAGCTAAGTGATAGGCACTGCCTTGCTGATATAACGCTTGTTGAAAAGGGATCTCAATTAAAACTTTTACAAAGTTTATTAAATGTCGTACTTGCTTGCACAATGTAGGAATTTTGTACGGTAATTTGTGGACGCTGAAGGAATATTAATGGGCGGATTAAATCTTAACAAATTGTACTTTGAAAATCCAACTAATATTATAAATGTGAGAGTTAGTATGTTTGTATGTGTTACTCAATCACGCAAAAACGGCTCAACGGATTTGGATGAAAAACACCGTCACGCCTATATTCCCCAAGCGGGGGTGGCAGAGGTGTACTGAGTACACCCACGTTTCGCCGATGATATTAGGTCCCATGTAATAGGGGGCGAGCCTATTGCCATATACCGGCCACAATTCCAGACTCCGGACTCATACTGGGAATTTTTCGTTAGAAAAACTACATTGGTCCGACTTAGGATTTGAACCCAGGACCACGTGATCACAAAGCGATGCGCTTTGCCACCAGACCAACGAGGCAGGATTTTGATGAAATTTGGCATACACATAGTTTATTCCCTGGATTAACATATAAGATACTTTTTATCCGGGAAAAATGTTAGGTTCCTGTCTAAAGTCCACGAAACGAAATGGCGTGCAGAAACTAGTAATAATCTAATAATAATTTGCAACAGAAATTGACAAAAATATTTTATACAACTTACTTATAATATATACCTTACAGACTAACATACATATAGCAAGAAAAGCCTCCCCATATATCGACCATAATGGCTGTACGCAACTAGCATTTACCAGAGATGGGCGAAATGTAATCAGATTAATGATTACAATTGCATTTTCTAATATAAAATCATGATTCAAGATAAAAAGTGTTATCGTAATTATTAAAAATTGCAAAATGTAATTGTACTTGTTAATCATTAATACACTGTCACACCTATATTCCCTAAAGGAGGGTGCTTAATCATTAATCTAATTACATTTTTCCCATCTCTGGCATTTACCTTGTCTATGGTACCATAGAGCTGAATGGTGAAGCCGGAACGTGACCATAGGAACTCCTCAACTTAAAAGATAGCTAAGTTGAGCTATGATATCTTGTTTCCAAAAAGATTTTATTAACAGCAAAACTTGACGGCTGAACTTATCCTAGTTGTAGTCCTTTTCTAAGGCTGATTTGCCAATTTATGTGTTCTATGCAGAGATTGGCAAAATGTAATCAGATTAATGATCACGATTACATTTTGTAATCTTCAATCATGACTGAAGATTAAAACTGTAATATAATAATAATGATTAAAAGTGTTCCAAAATGACTGCCTCGTTGGTCTGGTGGCAAAGCGCATCGCTTTGTGATCACGAGGTCCTGGGCTCAAATCCTAGGTCGGACAAATGTAGTTTGTCTAACGAAAAATTCCCAGTATGAGTCCGGAGCTGGAATTGTGCCCGATATATGGCAATAGACTCGCCCCCTATTACATGGGACCTAACATCGTCGGCAAAACGGGGGTGTACCCAGTACACCTCTGCCACCCCCTCTCGGTAATATAGGCGTGACGATGTGTTTAATCTTAATCATTAATTTGCCTATCTCTGGTTCTATATCCTTTTAAAAGAGGGAAGGATTAATTATTTTGGCTTACACCTACTGTTTTTTTCTTTCTAAATAATTTTTTTGGGGGTCCAAGATAATTCCTATATTTTAAATATTATTTTCGAACGATACAAGGTCGTGGATTTGTCATGCTCACTAAAATGTTTTTGCTAGTGGCGGCTCTGTGGAGCGGGTCACTCTCTTCTCTCAGTTACGGTCGAGGAAAGTGATGGCTACTTCTCAAGTCATACTCGTGAACGGGTCCTGCTGATGGTGACTGGTCCGTCCTTCTATCCTTTGACTGATTAAACATGTACCGTAGTACTGTTGAATTTTGTCTCGTTCGGCATCACACTGGAGCTATAACCAATTATTTTGTACGCACTATTCACATATTTTATGGTAACCCTTTCTCTTACTATTATTATTATACTTTTCATTATATACCTTTGTAAATTTTGTATCTTGTATCAAAGTCTCTATTTTGTAAATGAGAGGACTATGTAGACACTGACTGATTACCATGAATCTAAGTATATACTTAAGCACATCTATTTAGCTCGTTCTGCACTGTTCTCCTATATGAAAAATTGTAATACTCTCATTTTTAAAAAGAGTAACCGTAGAGTTTCTTGACGTTCTTCTCCACAGGAATGACTTTCCGAACGGGTGGTAGAGTCTTAAGTAATCAATACTTTTCTATTTTATTCATAAGTGCCTTTTGGGCTACATGAATAAAACACTTTTGATTTTGAATTAAATGACTTGCCGGGATCCCTCGATGTCCAAACCTTAGTGTCACCAGAATATTGTGGATCCTGGTGGACAGGAGGTGGTGAAAATGTGTGGCAATATCTTCAGCAGTTTTTGCGTGATGCCTGAACAAACAGACATTATAAAACGGTGTTACAGTGTACAGGGTTGCGTAACCGTGTATTACCAATGATTTAATCTGTGGTAGGTGAGTATTAGTCACAAATCCTCTGATTCATCACATTTGCCGCCGCAAGGTATTCATAATCTACACAATAATGAGGAAACAGCATAAATACATGCTATTTTCCTTCTCTGTACTCTCTGCCTGCCCCGAAAGGGAATTGCTGCGATGATATAGATAGAGATCTTTTTAAAAAAATTGCAATTATTAACGCTATTTTTGAAGTTCTTATAAAACATAGAAAAGTGATATTGTTAATTTAACTTCTACAACAGAAACTTGAGTTATTTTTTAATAACAATGAATAATGTTGATTGAATAATTAGTCATTATGTACACGTATGAGTGAAAGTAATAGTATGAAAGTGTTAAATCGTAATTCGTTTGTTAAATTGCCAGAGATGTATGTAACAAAAAACCTGTTGGTACTCTATATTCTCTGCTTACCCCGCAAGGGTTGTAGCGTTATGATTTAGATATAGAGAAATTGCCATTTTGACCTAGAAGTTTGATCATAGGAATTTCTAACGTCAATGACCTTTAGAATTTTTGTTTGAAAATCTCCCTTATATGACTTGACATCAGTGAAAAGTGTGCCTGGAGGACCCAAAATGCAGGTTTTATTTTTCAGATAATTTAGATATAATCAGTTAAAATAAAAAAGGCATAGAGTTATAGAGCATATCTTAAGCTTTTATTCGTGTACATTTATATATATCTAATCTACCGTTGAATAAAACATTTGCAATATATATTCAAGATAGAGTTTTTTAAAAGTATTATTTTGGAAAATTGAATACGTAAAATTAAATTTTACTCCAAGCATTAAATTCATGTCTTATTCAACTTCATTTTTATATATTTCTTATATCTTAGGGTTAGGTTCCACATTCATTTTAAAAAAATGAAAAACAAGAATAATACTTTAAGACGACCTTTATTAGATGAAGACTTTATTAAAAAAATAAAAACAACAAGAATAGTTTTTTTTGTACAGCATAGTGAAAGAAGCGCATTTAAAGATTAGTATTACAAACCTTTTAAAATACAAACATTCGAACATACGATGAAATGGAATAAAAAATATTGCAATTTAAAAAAATGCTTGTCCAAAAAAAAAATAAACTTTATCACGAAAAGTAACTGTCATGTATTTAGTTAATAAACAATGTAGATAGGTACTTGTTTATTATAAAAATATCTATCTAAAAATGTATTTTATCTAAATAAAAGGGAAAAGCAACTATGAGATTGGAGGAAACCAGACAGGTCTGTAAGGAAAGAACCTGTTGGAACTCTATACTCTCTGCCTACCCCGCAAGAGAACTGGCGTAATGATATAGATAGATAGACAGAAAAGGGAAAGGTGAATTAAATTACCCTGTATCCCGTGTCCTTGTATGACAAAATGCTAATTTTATATAATATCTATCTATCTATAACCTCACGCCAGATCCCTTGCGGGGTAGGCAGAGAGTACAGAGTTCCAACAGGTTCTATCCTTACATACCTCTCTGGCTTCCTCGACTCTCATAGTTCGTCTCATACACGCTCGCCGGTTACGGAGACTCTTGACTTTTCCATCAGATAAGACTCGGTTTATTTGGTCGTGGTAAGATAGTCTAGGTCTTCCCCGGTACCTGCATCCTTCCACTTTCACATTGTATATCTGTTTTGTCATTCTTTCCTCTGGCATTCTTTCTATATGCCCGAACCAACGGAGCATGCCCTTTCTCATCTTTACACCGATACAACGATTTATATAATTTTAGATTTTTTTTATATTATCTGTGAAAATATACCAACCACTGCCAAATTGTTTTATAATAGTCCAGCCAGAACAGAAATAAAAACGAAAGTATAACAAATCATGCGTATATTGCTTAACCAGGGGTGCAGAGGTGTACTGTGTGAATCTACCTTTCGCCGAAGATGTTAAGAGCTTGCCCAGATGAGACGATTTACGCGCATGTCGAGTCGCACGTAGCTAAACGCGCGATTTGGCGCAGTGGTTAAGAGTTTAAACCGTTCCGCCCACTGTGTCGAATAGTCGCAGGTTCGATTCCCGCACGGGACAAATATTTGTGTATAATATTAGCCCTGTTAAGTAACTGTCCCACCGTTGGGCACGGGCCTCCTCTCATACTGAAAGGCTTAGCCATAGTCCACCACGCTGGCCCTGTGCCGGTTGGCGAACTTCACACACCTTCAAAAAACTCTCAGGCATGCAGGTTTCCTCACGATGTTCTCCTTCACCGTTAAAGCAAGTGATAGTTAATTTATAATACGCATATGCTTTCGAAAACACAGAGGTGCGTGCCTGGGTTTGAACCCGAAACCTCTGACTTAGCAGTCCAACGGTCTAACTACTAGGCTATTACTGCTTATCTATGCTTAATCTTTGTGTGACCCAAAATTATTTGTTTCGGTCTGGGTGTTTGTGTATGTGAATTTTCATGATTGTAAAGGCACCCACGACACAGGAATAAATCAAAGGGAGGGGCTACGTTTTTTTAAAAAAAACATTGATAGATACTAGAGGTTCATACATTCCGACCACATGCAGTCGCGCGTTTTACTGCGCGCGCGTGAATCGCCCACAAATCGCCGGAACCTCGATTCGTACGGATGACGGGCGTTCTGTGCGCGAGTTGAGATATTAGGAACGCCACTGCTCCGTCCGTCCAGTACACGCACAACAATTGATGCGGGTGGACGTATTTGAAAATATTAAGAATGGAGCTTGATAACTTCGACACGGAACTCTTTATTGATGAGATGGAAAAGAGGGTGATGGATTGGACATGAAATCTTCAGACTATTCTAATCGAAATTTAAAACGTAAAGGTTTTAAGAGACAGTAGAATTTAAAAAAGATAAACTCTTAGTAACTGACTAAATCCGTCTTAGAAAACTCGCACGTAAAATTGCACTATATGGGCGCGATACAAGATCACACGCGAACTCGTCTCGCTTCTAAATCGCGTCATCTGGATACGCTCATATATAGATGATTTATAAATGTAAAATGCCTCGTTAATCTGGTGGTGAATAATGCTCTTTAAGATCACAAGATCCTGGGTTCAATTCCTAGGTTGGACAAATGTAATTTTTCGATGTTTCCGTAAAATATCGAAATAGTTCCAGGATCAGTACGGAGCCTGGAATCGTGCCCGACATATCGCAATAGACTCGCCTCCTATTACATGGGAATTAACAACATCGGCGAAAAGTGGGTGTGTTTGGTGAATATAGACTTGTGTGTGTATAAATGTAAAGTATTTATACTTAAACACGTAACATGCGAAAGTTCCAAGTGAAAACTCGCTACTAAGTTTCTAGCTCCACCTGTTGGGACCAGGTTCAGCTTTTCTGCACCATTTACGACTTCCAAATGAAGCAGGATAGCATGAGTTTCTTCAAAGGAATCTGAGTTTATAACTGTGTGGTTTTTATGTGATACACGTTCTGCGAGCTTTTACTTTGTAGGAAAGACTTCTTTCCTGGGTTCTTATTCGCTATGATTAATATTCTGAAAATGAATGCCTGTCGCTATGAGTGGCTTATACAGAAACACTGAATTAAGATATTGATTAAGTCATTAAAATAATATTAATCTACTAACGTGGGTTAAGTTATTGTTACTAAAGTTTTGGTCGAATAGCCGACGGAGCGCAACAGAAGCGCTCGGCTATGTTCGGTTGTGACGTTTTCCGTCGCGCGGAGCGGGGCTGCGCTGTGTGGAGTCTCCCGTACATTTCAGTACATTACAACCAGAGATGGGCAAAATGTAATCAGATTAATGACTAACCACTCCCGCTTGGGGAATATAGGCGTGACGGTGTATTAATGATTAACGATTATAATAATTACATTCTGTAATCTTCAACGATTACGCTTACACTTTTAATCCTGAATCATAATTGAATATGAGTAAATGAATTGTAATCATTAATATGAGTACATTTCGCACATCTCTGATTACATCTCCCCAAGCCGCGCCACCGTCGCGCTCCCGTCGTGCTGCGTCGGCTATGTAGCAAAACATAAAAACATATTTTTGACATTTTATCTGCAAATAAACGGTTATTATTATAACGAACAAGCTGTAGAGATTTAATATACATAGACATGCCGTAACTACGAAATCAAGGTACTAATGCCAGGACACTAAAATGGCTGTCGGTCAAAGTGCAGACCACGATTTTCATATCGTTTGACAGACGATGTAGTAGTAACAGCTGGACGTTAAAATGGTAAACCGGCCGCATAATTTTTGTTTAGTGTCAATATATTCTTCACTCCTATCAACCATCAACCGCTACCGCCGTCCGCGGCATGTTCGCACCGACCCTTCCTTCTTCTTCTTTCGGATACAGATACCGCACACAGGATTAGACACCGACCTCGCCGGCGAGCTCGAAGAATCCTTTGCCCGCCGGCCGGTGCAGAGCACCATGGCGAGACACCTAGTACATGCCCCCCCCCCCTATAGCAACTGCCCAAGCCGAGGCCGTTCCTCCTTAAGGCACCCATGAGCTAGTAGCCCCTTGCCTTTCTGGATCGAGCTTAGTGGTTGCACGCTCACCCTCTTGTTCGGTGAAGCTGTAAAGGCCTCGCGGCAAACAGAGTCGATCATTCATATTCTCTAATATTCTTTATACATTATCCAAAGCATTTTTGTCTGAAAGAAATTGCTTTCAGCAATAAGACCAAATTGTACGTTGCTGTTTTTAATATTTTTTGTGTGTATTAATTGTTAAACCACTGAGTTCAATAAAAATTAAATTTTAGGATTTTTACTATTAAATAAAAAATAATAGCCCTGTTAAGAAACTGTCCCACCGTTGGGCACGGGCCCCCTCTCAAACTGAGAGGGTTTAGGCCATAGTCCACCACGCTGGCCCAGTGCGGGTTGGCGAACTGCACACACCTTCGAGTAACTCTTAGGCATGCAGGTTTCCTCACGATGGTTTCCTTCACCGTTAAAGCAAGTGATCATTTATTTTTAATACGCACTTGCTTTCGAATTATTACTATTATTTTATTATTAGTTATTACTATTTAATTACCTTACCAATGGAGCACACAACCTGACTTTTCCTCGCTTAACATCACTACCCTTTCAATCATTACCATTCATTCATTTCATTCTCCAAACCACATTCACCACCAACATTTAGAGCATATTAAAATTCCAACAAAGTAGAATAACAGCCAAGTTTCGTGCCCGATTTAATGTATCTGGGAACCGCCGCGAGACGACTGGCAACTAATTATGTGTGGTTCTAGGAAACTTGGCCCTTTCACATTCAACAAAAAATAACTTTAATGACTTTCGAATGAACTTATGATGTGGTTCACATAGTATTGCAGAGCAGTCACTTTTGGTCGACAAATTGCCAGGCACACTTGCTAGAAGACTTAGTTTATACGCTCTTACAAGAGTCTAAAGGATTCTGGGTGAACCAGTTTCCACATGCAGTACCCAATCACGAATAAACTCAAATAATCTGTTTTATAAACCCTGCATCTGTCAGTTGTCTATTTTAGATAAAACTTTTTTTTTAATTCAAATCTACCCGGATCGAACGCGGCATCCATTGAGATGATCCGGGCTTGTATTTTTTGTCTAATTCTGTTTTCTATTTTTTTTATCACGTTGTGTATTGGTACAATGTTAAAGTTCACGATCTAGCTCCGGTTTAAAGCCTTACGACTGAGATTTAAGACTAATGATAATATTTTTCTATGTATCTATCTATCTATATAATCACGTCAGATCCCTTGCGGGGAAGGTAGAGAGTACAGAGTTCCAACAGGTTCTTTCCTTACAGACCTCTCTGGCTTCCTACACTCTCATAGTTAGTCTCATACCCGCTAGCCGGGTCCGAAGACTCTTGACTTAGTTGATAACATTTTGGAGGAGTAAAAATCTAAAGAACAATATATAGTAGGTCGGAATATACCACTAGAACAGCCATTTCTCTCCTAAATAGATCACAGAGACGAAGCCACAAGCATAAGTCAATATACGAGTAGTATTTAAATAACCAGGAAGACACCTTTAATTAATTGTTATCATTTTCTATAGTCTATTTCCCTTCAGGCTAACTTTCTCTATAGAACAAGTAACGCAGGATACATTTATCTACAGCATCTGTAAGACAGATTAATTCTACGTTCAGTTTACTTTCCCGAAGATTGTAAACGATAAATCGAACATTCTAGAGATAAATCTTTGTAACTCTACCATACGTTTTTGTTTTGAAAATTAAAGGAATCAGGCAAATACATACGGCCTTAAAGGTAGAAAGGTTCAATGGCGATCACGAACCGGAAGACGTGAAGTTGGCAGGCACTCTACAAGTTGGACCGATGAATTAGTGAAGGTCGAAACACAAAGAATGTTATCGTGGCAATCTTTGGGGATGCCTTTGACCTGTGGTGGACATGTTTCTACTGACGATGATGTATTTTTCACTCCCACCATTGTAACTCCTGTAAGCCATTATCCACAATAGTCTCCTTAGATGACACCAAGGTTTGAGCCTTGGGGTGTTCCAGGGAGCGCTTTAATCCTCTTGGAACCCGCACCAAATTTAATTTAAAAAAAATCAGGAGGAGTAGGAAAAAGTAAAAAGGTAAAAATTCCTTTGAAAAGCGGGAGACATAAAATAAATGGCAAATCAACCATAGAACAAAAAAGAGACTACAACTAGAATAAACCCGGTTGTAAAGCACCAAGAATACAATAAAAAAACTTTACGGGGCCTATTTGTGAGCCTTATATTTGATTCCAGTAATAGGTTAGCAAAAACGCTAGAACGCACGGAAATTATCCCGAGTTTCTGCAAGGTCCGTATAGTAGATAATACCAGACGTATTTTGCACACTGCCTAACATAATGTTACGCTCATTGTGCCAGAGACTGCACTTCCAAAGTAATTGGTATGCTTGTTCATACTCGCAGTTAGACACTGACATACCGGTAACGGTGCTAGTTTAAAGGAAAATAATTTACTCTTAAAGAAAGTGAGACATTTAGCAACACAGTGATCAACCTCCAACCATGTTTCCGCCTAACGCTCACATACGCATGGAAAGAACAGGTAGAGGTGACGGCCATTTGTTGTTGTATCCCATCTTTCGGTAAGGAGATCTTCATAGGCGATTGATTGCGGTTAGAATAATCTAGTGAATAGACTCGGTATTTAAGTTTTCTCGAGTAGAATAGTACATTGACGCGCGTGTCTGAACATCAAGATCGACTGGAAGCACGCCCGCAAGTACCGGTAGGGATTCAGTACTGACTTTTCTGTATGCCTTACATAAAAATATAAGTGCCAAGCGTTGACTTTGAAGCAATTTACGCCGTGCCGCCCTTATCGTAGCCCTGTCAGCCCACATGATGATCATGCAGATTTTTTCTCGATACGCATAAAGACGGATAATGATTTTGAGTTTTCTATTGGAAATTCTCGCTACCAATCCGGAGTTTAGCTATAATTCTAACATGCTATGCTAGTTACCGAGTTCTTAGATTTACGCAAATATCACATATGAAATAAATCAATTTTTCAGATTTTGTCGCGGTTTATTTTTGATTTTTAAGTTCCCGACGTTTCAAGTGCTTTGCAGCACCCATGGTCACGGGAGGGACTGAGGTGTTAGACGTCCAAAAGGTAAAGTTGTTCTGGGGTACCGAACTTCTTAATTATTTTCGTTGATCCGATTTACGATTCCTATCTTTTCGTTAGTCCGATTGCTATGCTAGTCTAAAAATCAAAGTCGAACAAAGTGCGAAATTTTCATTAAAAAAATCCCCAGTATGGGTCCAGGGTCAGAATCAGAATCAGAATATTTTTTATTTATGTAAACCATTACAGTATTTATGAATCGTCAATAGTAACAAAGACTCTATCACCACTTCAATTCACGGAATGTCATTCCTGTGGACAAGAAGGGCAAGAAACTCCACGGTTACTCTTTTAAAATAATATTTTTACAATTTTCTATCTACATTTTGTTGTGGGGTATGGGACAACAATGTAGTATCAGGTGAGTCTAAATTAAATTAACCAAGTTAAACTATTCATGTGAATGGCTACATGGTTCTCTCATTGACAGATAAAGAAATGAGGAAGAAAAATGATAAATTTTATTTAACTACTAGAAGGAAGAGAGGGAATAATAAATAATAATAGCTTAACATGTTATCCACTTCCTGGTGGAGCTGGAACATCACCTATTCAAGCATTTTTATCTTTTAAATAATCATCAAGAGTATAATTAGCTCGCTTGCAGAGCGTACGTTTAATACAGGATTTGAATTTATTTTCACTAAGTTGAGTGACGTCAAGTGGAATTTTATTATAAAATCTAACACTATGAAAGACGTGTGAATTTTAGACAGACGAAATTGCGGTTGATCCAATTTATTTCTATGTCGCGTGTTATAGCAATGCCTATCACCTAGCTGATTAAATAGATCTAAATTATCCGTGTGTACATTATGTTTTCATAAATATACTGACATGGGACCGTCATAATATTGGCTTTAAACAATTCTCTCAAAGAGTCGCGACTACCTAAGTTATAGATGACCCTAATAGCCCTTTTTTGTAAGATAAAAATAGAGTCAATGTCAGCTGCCCTACCCCACAATAATCTGTTTTGTACCCGTTATAATGGCAATAGTCTCGGCCGCTCTTGGGGACTTAACTACGTCTGTGAAAAGTGGGTGTACATAGTACACCTCTGCCACAGATGCTTAGAATATAGGAGTAAAGGTGTTTATTACTTTTTAATACCTAAACTTTCTATACTTAATCATGAAAAGTTACCAAATAATAAATGTATGGCATTTATTACATACAAATTTGGTACAGATCAATAAAAAAAGAATTAAAAAACAGCAAAGTGCGAACGAGCTGGTTCATGACATAACTAAATGAGATCATCGGTGCTGTTTAAGGCTGCGCTCACCTCTGCATTCAGGTTTGATTCCAAGGTGACATTAGTGAGAAATTCCTGTTTTTTGCGTCGATATTTGTTTAAGAAACACTTTGTTTATGCGATCTACGAATACTTTTTACACAAATTCACTAACCTTTTTTTTTAAAACTTAGCCTCACACTATGATTTATTCCTGTGTCGTGGGTGCGTTTACAAACATGAAAAGTCACATACACAAATACCCAGACCGAAATAAATAAATGTGGATCACACAAATATTTGCCCGTGCGGAAATCGAACCTGCGACTATTAGACACAGTGGGCAGACCGGCTCAAGTTATTAACCACTGCGCTAAATCGTCGTTTAATAACTATTCCTATTTAACCCAGCATAATTTCAGTCCGATTCCCGCAACTGAATTTTTGAAAGAAAATCCTGAAGTTTCAGTCCGGAGTCTGGAATTGTGTCGGGTATAATAGACTCGCTGCCTATTACATGTGGACTAAACATCTCCGGCGATGTATGGGTGTACAAATTACACCTCTGCCACAATTATCTAAGCATGGCGGCTTATACTTTTCAGTATTTTGTGACTGCCTCGTTGGTCTAGTGGCAAAGCGCATCGCTTTGTGATCACGAAGTCCTGGGTTCAAATCCTATGTCGGACAAGTGTAGTTTTTCTAACGAAAACTTCCCAGTACGAGTCCGAAATCTAGAATTGTGCCCGGTATATGGCAATAGGCTCGCCCCCTATTATATGGGACCTAACATCGTCGGCGAAACATGGGTGTAATCAGTACACCTCTGCCACCGCCGCTTGGGCAATATAGGCGTGACGGTGTATATTTTGTTTTGCTTGAATTTATTGATACTTACTTTTTGTGTGTGTGAGTGATCTACGCTGTTGGCCGCGGGGCCTTTACAGCTTAACCGGCCAAGAGGGCGAGCGTGCAACCCCTACGCTCAAGCCAGAAGGGCAAGGGGGCGACTAGCTCAAGGGCGCCTCAAGGCCAAACGGCCTCAGCTTGGGCAGTCGCTATGAAATACTCACATGTACTTGAGTACATACTATGTATCTATGTATGTAAAATAGACCAAAATAGTCGTATCATCAAATTTAGATCAATTAATCAATCAGCCTATCGCAGTCCATTGCACACGGTCCTCTGCCTTCCGCATCCAGTCTGTCCCAGCGACCTTTTTGAGGTCGTCGGTCCATCTAGCTGGGGGTCGTCCTACCTTACGCTTACCAAGTCGCGGTCTCCACTCTAGGACACGTTTGCTCCATCGGTCGTCGGACCTTCTGGAGATGTGACCAGCCCATTGCCACTTTAGCTTACTGAGTTTGCGAGCTATGTCGGTAACTTTGGTTCTTTGTCGGATTACCTCGTTACGAATTTTATCCTTCAAAGAGACGCCGAGCATAGCTCGCTCCATAGCCCGCTGTGCGACTTTAAATTTGTGGACCAGTCCCACTGTGAGTGGCCACGTCTCGGCCCCGTAGGTCATAACGGGTAGGACGCATTGGTTGTACACGTTGCCTGAAGGCATTGCGGTATAGGCGAAGAGAAAACGTGACGTAGTTTGCCAAATGCTGCCCAACCCAATTGGATCCTGCGGTTGATTTCTTTCTCGAAGTTGTTTCTACCAAATTGGACAACTTGTCCAAGGAAGACATACTCCCGAACAACTTCGAGCATCGAACCATCGACGTAGATCGGTCCCGGCGTGACATGTTCATTAAACATGATCTTGGTTTTATCCAAGTTCATGCCGAGACCGACACCTCGAGAGGCTCCATTTAGGCTAAGCAGCATTTCGCGTAACTGTTCCAGTGACTCTGCCACGATGACGATATCATCGGTAAACCGAAGGTGTGAGATGTATTCGCCGTTGATGTTAATGCCCCGCCCAGTCCAGTCCATCGTCTTGAAGACGTCTTCGAGTGCATTGGTGAAGAGCTTGGGGGATATTACATCCCCCTGTCTTACACCTCGACACAGCTCGATCGGGTTGGTCTTTTGGTCCTGGAGCTGGACGGTCATTGTGGCGGTATCATACAGACATCTCAGCACCTCGATATAGCGCCAATCGATGCCACATCGCAGCAGAGCATCCAGAACCGCCCAGGTTTCGATGGAGTCGAAGGCTTTCTCGTAGTCCACGAAAGCCATACACAGCGGCTGATTGTACTCTTCGGTCTTCTGTACAATCTGCCGAACAGTATGAATGTGGTCCACGGTGCTGTAGCCTTTTCGAAACCCGGCTTGTTCCGGTGGCTGGAACTCGTCAAGTCTTCTGGCGAGGCGGTTTGTGAGTACTCTCGAGAACAACTTGTAGACGTGGCTCAGGAGTGAGATGGGTCTGTAGTTCTTCAGCAAGGTTTTGTCACCTTTTTTTAAGAACAGAACCACCGCACTCCCGCTCTACGCTTGAGGTGTTAAGCCCTGGTCGATGACGGAATTAAAGAGGCTCGCTAACTTTTTCAGGATTGGAGTCCCACCTGCTTTTAGGAGCTCAGTGGTGATTCCGTCATCGCCTGGCGACTTGTTGTTTTTGAGCTGCTCGAGAGCCACTCTGACCTCGTCCTGGTTGACATCAGGGATGTCTTCCGTGTAGTGGCGTGCGAGTGGGGCTCTGTGGTCGTCAGCGCTTGGTCTCGTGGGTTTAGTCATCCGTGATGCGTACAGGTATTTGTAGAAACTCTCAATCTCCTCGAGTATCTCGAACTTGGAGGTCACGGTTTTGCCATCTGCAGTATTAAGTGTTGTCAGATGGGATTTACCTATCTTGCGAGCGAAGACTTTGGTGCCTCTGTTCTGTTCAATCGCAGCCGCGATGGCGCGGGTGTTGGAACATCGGAGGTCACGTTGCACCAGCTTCCGGATCTTCCGGTTGAGGTTCCTCCCATCCGGCGAAGACGCCTGCGTGGATGACATTTCTCGTCTCTGCTTCATAAGTTCGAGAGTCTCGAGCGAGAGTTTAGACTCTCTGTTACCGCTTTTGCCGGGAAACACCCTTCGAGACACCTCCTGTAGCGTTTTGACCACTGTGTCGGTTTTTTCGTCAACATTGCCTTTGGTTTCCAGCAGGTCGAAACGATTTTGAAGCTCCAGTTAAAGCTCAAATTTAGATAGAGTATCTAAATATTAGACAAAGGTACCGTTTCTAGTACATAAAATCGTGTGTAAATAGTTACAAATAAGTGTACATAACGGTACTTATCGTATCTAAATATCTAATAACTGTGTACCAAACCAAACCCATAAAAAGAGATTAAACACGACCAAAAAAGAGTATTTACTTAATCTAAAAAAACGTAAATGTAAATCTAACTTGTCCGAGTTAATGTTGTCTGAGATACTTCGTTTTCATTACAAAAGGTACAAAGCATGAACTTCGTAGTACAAAGGGTAAAAAGAAAACTAGCTTGAAATAAATCTCATTTATATCATAAATAAACTTACTTAGTTTTATGTTTATCATTTCTTTTTGATGCATTCAACCCTATCCATTTCTTTATATAGTTTTGATTTCAACTGTAAGAGGACCTTCATGTCTATATTCCCCAAGCGGTGTACTGCTAAGCAGAGGTCTACTGAGTACACCCACTTTTCGCTGACGATGTTAGGTCCTCTGTAACGGGGGGCGAGCCTATTGCCATATAACGGGCACAATTCCAGACTCCGGACTCATACTGGGAAGTTTTTAGAAAAACTACACTTGTCCGACCTTTGATTTTAACCCAGGACTTCATGAACACAAAGCGATGCTCTTTGCAACTAGACCAACGAGGCAGTACTGAAAAAGGAAATTAAAAAATAATAAACACCATCACTCTTATTCCCCAAGTAGGGGTGACAAAAGTTGGACAAAATATTCGATTCCACCCAAATTTCGGCTACAATGATTAATCCCAATGTAAAAGGGGTGAGCCTATTACCATTATAGGTTTGTTCTCTCATTTTTTGATAGAAAAAGCACATTTTATCCAACGTAATGTTTGAACCTAGGTCCTCGTAATTCCCACACATTATACGCCACTACACTACACACCCAGCGGGCTATGCTCGGAGTCTCTTTGAGGGATAAACTCCGAAATGAGATTATCCGTCAAAGAACCAAAGTAGTTGGAATAGCTCGCAGAATAAGCTCGCTAAAGTGGCAGTGGGCTGGCCATGTCTGTCGAAGAACCGATGGCCGATGGGGCAGAGGAGTTCTAGAGTGGAGACCGCGACTCGGCAAACGTAAGGTTGGGCGCCCCCCAGCTAGGTGGACCAACGACCTTAAGAAGGTCGCAGGGTGGGACTGGATGCGGAAGGCAGAGGACCGTGTATTGTGGCGCGAATTGGAAGAGGCCTATGTCCAACAGTGGACTGCAATTCGTGCAAGTCCGTGGTCACTCCAAGGGCCTAACCAGAATACCAGCACTGGTTGCTTCAACCAGCATAACGCTGAGGTGGGGCCATATGTCGTACCCATACCTAAATATACGTGCTTGATGGCAGTATGATTTATATATAATTATGTAACACATTATATTAAGTTAATTGCCATTGTCAATTTTTGTTTTGCTTGTATGTACCACATGAAACGTTTTTCTTTCTTTCTTTCTTTCAATTGGTGTTGTAAAAACGCTCGAGTCGGCGCTTAAAACGCTTGCGTTTTCTACGTGTTTCAACGCTCGTGAGCGGCGACTCAGCACTAAACGCTCGGCTTCAGCGCTCATTTTTACAACACTAACTGCAATAGGCTGATTAGATTGATTATACGCCACTGCAACGACGCTATCTACGCGGTTCAAAAAAAATACCAATCTCACAACCTTGAAAAACACTTATCCCAATACATTTGTGTATTTATAGTGTTAATTACTTGGTAATTGCATGCATTCAGGCCGCCTGCCCCTCTCGCCGATGACAATGGTGGTGTTTGCTAATGTGGTCACCGTATGAGCGTAGTTTCACCACCTTTCTAATGGTAGAATATCTTATTATAATAATTATATATTTATTATAAACGCGCAAGAAAGTTCGGGTGTTTCTTAGTTGAAGATATATATCATAAATTATTATTTTTTGGTTGTTACAAAGTTTGGCATCATGTGCAGATAACATCATTAGATTCGTATCTCGATTGTAAGGAATCACACGGAAGCTAGATCGTAAACTATTTAATTGTAACCTAAACATTGTATCCAGAGAATATAATTGAAAAAAAAAGAAAGAGAAGTGAATAAAATGCCGCTAAATTTCTTCGCCGGATCTTCTCAGTGGAGGCCGCATTCCGATCCGGTAGTAGATTAGTTAAATTAGATTTAAAAAAAATGTGAATTGACTTATACAAAAAATATAACTTGAGTTTGAGTTTTGTGAAACATTATGTACAAATCTGTTTTGACGACGGTCTAGTGGTTTAAGTAGAGCATAATCAACTCCGTTTACTGTATCTAGGTTCGATCCTTGCACGGAACATATCATATCGTGTGTTCTGTCTGAGTGTTTGTGTAACCAATTTTATGTTTGTAAACGCACCCACGACAGAGAAATAAATCCTAGGATGTAGCAACATAAAAAATAACATATTACATTTTTTTCGCGTGACTCCTGGATTTAAGGCACTAAAACATAAGATTTAACTTAAAAAGTAATACGTTGGATTAAAACCATATGACTTGCCCTCGAGTGCCCTCAGGGCAAGTCAATTGTCTCCGTAACCTACAAGCGTGCATAAGACGCTACATATGAGAGTGCAGAAACCGAAGAAGAAGAAATGATATATCTGATCTGAAGCGACCTGGTTCTAGTCAGGTTGTATCTCTTTTTGCTCGACTGATTTTGATCAACCATATATATTTTTTAATCAGGCCATACAAATGAGAAGGTCCCGTCGGAAACTATGCCGATTTCAGGCCGAAGAACTGAGCATACTAGCTACTTAGACGCTAAGAGTACATAATTATGTTTTTGCTGAAAATAATGACATTAATACTACAAAATAATAATACAGAAAGGTTTTGCGCACTCTTTAACCATACCATGTCAAGGCGACTTCTCGAGCAAGCGGTACAGTAGCACGATGCAAAATACGGCAATTCTACAGAATAAACTAGAGCGTGATAAAACGTAAACAAACACACACACACACACACACACACACACACACACACACACAAACAAACAATATAAAGCAAACACTGTGTGGCACAGTTTCAGTACATCTTCGGTACAAGGACGATAGTTGAGTGACCGTGGCTGTTGAAAGACTATACGAAATGAGTGGCTATTGCATTAATTTAAACTGAACCTGTGACTTCTTTGTACAGTTATCCAAGTGTCCTAATCTTAATCCGATCTATTAAACAGTGACGTTTAAAGGCTTTCTTATCTACGATCTTATCGTAATACTAAAAGTCGATATACAACGTGTAATCACAAAGTATTTTATTTTGTGAGATATCTTCAATAACGCAAGACCTCAGCCAATTAAGTTATGGCTTTACAAATTTAATACTGAAGGGATTTTCCACAGATTTTCGATTTAAAATATCCTCATTAGCAACGAAACCTTATGGAGGAATAATGGTTAGGAGAGCAATCGAAACCGGCGCGGCCGTATCACTATTAATTATGTTAAAATTTAGTTTAATACTAAGGATACTAGTAAGTTTACCTAATTTAAGTATTAAAAAAATTAAAGTATCTGGAATCAATGCAGGTGCAGATCGAAACAAACTGCCACCTTCTTTTAGGTCTGGCGTTACAGCTTGTATAGCTACCTGTGTGACAATGGCCATCGAACTATCAAAAACCTCACGTGATTAGTCCCAGTTGACCGCTTTGACTTAAACAATGAGGTAACTCTGTCTGGCGTCAATTGAAGACACTTTGATGTAAAACAATTGACTTGACGGTCAAACATCAATAGACGTACACGTGGAACCCAGAATGCTGTCATTTCATCAATTTAACGCGGTGGACAGATTTGCCCTGTTGACTCAAATAAGCCACAAAATTCCTAACTGTTTTAATTTTCTTCGGCAATGTTATAGTAATCCATCAAAATTAGTGTACAAAGGTAACCTTATAGATTCGGCTGTCGGCTGTCAACAGGGTGACCCCCTTGGTCCGGCCATATTCAGTTTAGCAATTCACCCTATCATCATGCGTTTAGAGTCAAAATTCAATGTGTGGTACCTCGATGATGGGACACTTGGAGGGGACGTAGATACGGTTCTGCGTGATCTGAAATTCTTGATTGAAGAACTCAAATCCATCGGTTTGGAATTAAACTATAAAAAGTGCGAGCTCTATTTATTTGATACCGTTTCCGATAAAGACGTCATTAAGAAAAAATTCAATGATTTGGCACCTAATATCAAATTAATTAATAGCAGTAACCTCCGTCTTCTAGGAAGTCCCATCCTCGATGATTCTTTTCAGGACTTTATTGACGAAAAAATTCAAAATTTTGAGTCTGTTTCGGATCGCTTGCACAAAATAAATTCTCACATGGCCTTCAACATTATTAAATACTGTCTTTTTGTTCCTAAATTTACGTATGCTCTTCGATGTTGTCACCTCTGGACACATAACGACATTTTACAGAGGCTTGACAACATCGTGAGAGATACAGTCAGCTCTATTTCAAATTGTTGTCTAGATGATCGCGCGTGGTCCCAGGCTTCTCTTCCGGTCAGGAAAGGAGGTTTGGGAATTCGCAAAATTTCAAGTTTATCGCTCCCAGCCTTCTTGTCTTCAGTCCATAGCACACTTGGTCTAGTAAAAAGAATTTTGTTACCTTCTTTGACCAACTTCAGAATCCCATATTTGGATGAAGGCAAGGATGCTTGGCTATTGGCCTGTCCAAACACTACTCCTCCCACAGATCCGACTTCCCAGAAGCAGTGGGATCGCCCGATCTGCGAACTTACACGGAAAAACCTTATTGAAACGTCCCTTAGTTCTGCGGATCGCGCTCGTATCCTCGCTGCTTCTGAGTGGGAGTCGGGTCTTTGGCTACAGGCGCACCCTTCTGTCCATCTTGGGACCCTATTAGACCCCACTGCATTTCGTGTTGCATTGTGTCTTCGTTTAGGGGTTCCTTGTCTTGTTCCACACCATTGTCAGTGTGGTAGTAGAGTCAACCAGCTCGGCCACCACGGACTCTCATGCCGCAGAAGTGCCGGACGGATTGCGCGTCATGCCAGTCTCAACGTCGTCATACGCCGTGCCCTTGCCAACGTCAACATGGCGGCCATCCTTGAACCGGCTGGTCTCCATCGAGATGATGGCAAGAGGCCCGATGGTATGACGCTGGTACCCTGGAAGATGGGACGGCCGTTAGTGTGGGACGCTACATGCGTCGACACTCTCGCTCCGTCTCATCTTCCAGCGTCCTCGGTGCGGGCGGGCAACGCTGCACTGAGCGCAGAATCCCTCAAACGCCGCAAATATGATTCCCTTGGCTCGGGATACATATTTGAGGCGTTTGGGGTAGAGACATTGGGTCCGTGGGGGCCGGGAGCCCACCGGATGTTTCGAGAAATTTCGAAACGTTTGGTGGAGTGTACTGGCGACCGGAACGCTGGTATGTATTTTGGTCAGCATATAAGCATTGCTATTCAGCGCGGCAATGCTGCCAGCGTTCTAGGTACACTGCCAACTGACAGTGGCGTGGAACCATTTGGCCCTATGTAAATAGGTATTTTCCTTTTTTACACCCGTTTTTATTAATAATTATTTGCTGTTTTTTTATATAATTGTACATACTGTATATAATATTCTTCTTTGTTTAAATAAATATCTTATTTCATCTTATCTCCTGTTAACTTTGAGCTTGATTAAGAACACACCGTCACGCCTATATTCCCCAAGCGGGGGTGGCAGAGGTGTACTGAGTACACCCACGTTACGCCGACGAAGTCCTATGTAATAGGGGGCGAGCCTATTGCCATATACTGGGCACAATTCCAGACTCCGGACTAATACTAGGAAGTTTTCGTTAGAAAAACCACATTTGTCCGACCTAGGATTTGAACCCAGGACCTCGTGATCACAAAGCGATGCGCTTTGCCACTAGACCAGCGAGGCAGTTGATTAAGAATTTATGTTTAAACCTAGATTAAGTCTGCCCGTATATTAGGGGCATACCTGAATGCGTGCCCCATACAACAGAAACAGGCTTGTCCCCTTTTAAATTGTGACCTAACATCGTCAGCAATATGTGTGGAAATATTTTTTTTAAAAGACTAATCGTGAAGTGATCGTGATCGAATCAGGAATGAGGACATACGTAGAAGAACCAAGGTCACCGACATAGCCCTCAGGATTAGCAAGCTGAAGTGGCAATGGGCGGGCCACATAGCGCGAGTATCGGACGGGCGTTGGGGCAAAAAGGTTCTAGAGTAGAGACCACGTATAGCGCAGCGTGGGACGACCGCCTGCCAGATGGCCCCACGATCTTGTGAAAATCGCAGGAAGTCGTTAGATGGAGGTGGCATCCGACCGGTTACGCTGAAAAGCGATTGGGCAGGCCTGTGTTCAGTAGTGGACAAGTATAGGCTGAGATGATGATCATAAATCGTGAAGTTTCTTGACCTTCTCAACAGGAATGTCATACTGGTGGTGGAGACTGT
Organism: Phalera bucephala; assembly: GCA_905147815.2. NCBI lineage: Eukaryota > Metazoa > Arthropoda > Insecta > Lepidoptera > Notodontidae > Phalera > Phalera bucephala. The sequence goes on from LR990618.1 coordinate 30,545,376, forward strand.
TTTCTTCCTATAGATTCATAAATACTCTAATAGTTTACATGAATAAAAAATATTCTGATTCTGCTGTTGTACCCTTTGCTTACCCCGGCAAGGGATTCTTCGAAAATACATATAACTTACTTCATAAGTTTAATTTATTATATGTACGAGTATGTTAGTAAGGTGTATATTCTATGAGACAGTTAGTTGTATTAAAATAGTTTAATCAATTTCCGTTGCCTGAATTAAATAAATTACTGGTATTAAATGTATCTATCTATATTATCACACCAGATCCCTTGCCAGGTCGGCAAAGAGTACACAGTTCCAACATGTTATAGATAGAAAACAAATCTTCTATTTCAACCTAATTACGCTTTCAATTTTCGTCTACTGGAAACTCGGCCGCGATCACGCGCCGTATTCTTCGTCTATAACCCCCCCCCCCCCCCCCTTTCCCCACGATGTATGAATATGTGATTAGTGTGTCACGTATGGCGACACCCGGACTGTTTGCGGAGAAAGCACATACTCGTCAGTGTTACGCGCGTTTGTATGGCTCGATGTATGTTATAAGCGATAGCGATTGGAAGATGCGATTGTGATTGATATGTCACATTTTTTGGTTTTCTCTCTCTCTCTCTCATCTTGTATCTCGACAAACGACATGGCCCAGTGGTTACAGCTTAAGCAGCTCTGTTCAATGGTTAAAGTAGCCGGTGTAGCTCGATCCCCACACGGGACAATTTGTGTGTTTCGGTCGGAGCTTAAACAGGAATACTTCTTTGTGTGTTGCTTTTTTAAATATTTGTCAAACACATGAGTATATTAATCTTGTATAATCTTACGACAAAAACTTTGCGAGGTAGGAGGAATTCTAATAGTTATTTTCATTACAGGCCTTTTTTGCTGTCTCCACTATTATTGTTCGTCTCATACATGGTGTTATTATGCCCGAACGCTCGGATGACTTTGTATTTTGTACTTAGAAATATTTCAATAACATTTGTTTGAAGATTTCGTAGCCTTTATAATGTTTTTGAATATGAACAAAGTCTGTTGCAAGTAATTCAGATGCCAAAAACGTCTAAAAAACAAAAAACAAAAATTTCTAATATGAATATGTATGATGCTTTGTGAAGACAAAGAGGTCAATGAGTATAAAATAATAATAGTTAAACGAAATATTTTAATGCCTTTCCTAAAATTAATATCAATGACATTATATAAAGTTTACTACGACTCGTTCTCATTTTATTTTTAATATTAACATAAAGTTTATCTTTATCTATGCAAAATAGTTACATAAATCACTTCCGCGTGACCTTGATATTACTAAGTTGCTATAATTTACATAAAAAGGATCATTTGACCTATGACTGATTCGATTTTGTTACATATTAATCGATTTTTTTTTTATTTTATGGGTCTGCCTATTTATTAAAAATATAAATTAAATAGCACTTTAGAATGTATCGTTAAAATTACTTTTTAACCGACTTCAAAAAGGAGGAGGTTCTAATTTCGGTTGTATGTATGCTTTTTTTATGTATGTTCAGCGATATTTCCGTCAATTGTGGTCCCATTTTAATTTCATTGGCATTGGACCTTGGACTTAGAAGATAGACCAGGGAACTCCCTAACGACAAACAATAGGCATGTGTAAATTGAGATATTATGGGTATTACGTCAATCCTATAGGTACCCTACTATAGAACTAAGCAGTATATTAGCCAACTTCAAAAAAGGAGGTTCATAATTCGTCCTTTTTTTATAACTCCTTTGCTTATGAACCGATTTTGATGATTCTTTTTGCATTGGGTTCAGTATAGTTTTGAGGTGGTTCTATTTTAATGTTATTGGTATTGGACCTTGGACTTTGAAGATATAAGAGGGAACTCCTTAACGGCGAACAGCACGAATGTATAGATTCCGTTATTATAGTCATTATATTAATCCTGTAGGTACCTTAGTGTACAACTCAGCAAAATAATATAATATCGGTATATAAATATAACTAAATAATTCACTCGTCACTTAAAATTGTAAAATAAAAATCTTTTAAAAAAAAAAGGTAAACCGACTTCAAAAAGCAAAAAATAAATATTTGAAGTCGGTGCCAAGTAACCGACTGCACCAACCAGCACCGACTTCAAATATTTATTTTTTGCTTTTTGCTGTCGGTTTTTTAAAAAAGATTTTTTGTATTTTTTCTTTCAGTTCATAAAGCAACCAAAAATATAACCCTTACTCTTAAATTTGATCTTGTCCTGTTACCCTATTAAATTATATCATTGAATATTTCCGGATACATGTATAATTTTTAACGCAATTTATAGTTCTATAGAACACAATAATAATGCACATAACAAATTATAAAAACAAGTACTTTATAAACATTCAACAACTCTATATTCTATCAAATAAATCAAAATTATATAGCCGCTAAAGCCTTACACTTGCGGCAAACTCCGAACGTCGCACATCAGGGAATTATTCCACTTTTCGCGTTCTTATTAGATAACAATACGTGATCAGTTAATAATATCGATACTTAAAACAGGTATCGGGACTAAAGACGAGAATTTACGTAAGATAATCGATAAATTATTATACGCACGCATCATAGATGTTATGTAAAATGGAAACTATGTAACAGTTGTAGACCGTCAATAGTTTAGTTTTGTTTAGTTTGTATTTTGCTGGATGTGGTGGTACGTGAATGAGCTACGCTTTTGGCCGCGCCTTTACAGCTTCACCGGCCAAGCGTGCAACCAATCACACCAGTCTCAATTGCAGACTCCAGACTGCTATTGAGAATTTTTCGATAAGCATCTTTGACCGACCTGAATTCGAACCTAGGATCTCGTGATGTCCAGTCTTATTAAGACCAACGAGACACTTATTTATCTGAATCAGAATATTTTTATTCATGTAAATCAAAGTATTTATGAATCGTCAGAAAAGTAACAAAGACTCTACCACCTCTTCAGAATGTCATTCCTGTGGAAAAGAAGCGCAAGAAACTCCGCGGCAACTATTATAAATAAAAAATTTTCAAACTTTTTCATCTATATTTTATTGTGGGATATGAGAGAACAATGTAGGTTGGTCATCAGATGAGTCTAAGTTAATTAAAGCAAACTATACTATTTAGTTTTTACTAGCGACCCATCCCAGCTTTGCAAGGTTGAAATATACACAAAACCCCTTGAATCACTCCGTCCATTGATGAAGACCGTATGAAAAGCCGTTCGGTAGTTATTGAGTTTATAAGATAAGAAATGCCAGCGGCTTTATCAAGTCAGATGCTCCATTTGTCAGAGAAATGGACCAACTAGAGAGCCACCATATCAACATCCAAGTTTAAAACATAAGACTTAATAGAAGTTATAAAGTTTGACGTGACCCCAGAACCAGCTCCTAGAAGGAACATATCCCTATCTCACGACAACTTACCGCTGGATGACAAAAGAAAAGGAAAATTAATATTCTCTATTAAAAAGCTGCTCAGAATAGGCTCGTCTAAATCTAGGCAAAAAGGAGCTAAGTGTGGCAACAGCAACAAAAGTGACGAGCAAAACCGAGGAGATATATGATCTGACGAATTAAGTTTATTGCTTGCAGACAGACAGATGCAGCGGGGGGACTTTGATTTATAATATAAAGTGATTTTAATGATTTCATTGAGTGCATTCATGACACAATTATAGTTTTTACCAGGCACAGTTACATGATTATTTGCGGAGTAGTTTCCGTGACTGCTGTTCCCATAGTCTCTACTTCACACACATTACTTGCAGTTACGTCTTTCTTTTAATAGAGCAATAGGCAAGCCTTTTTCTATCAATATCTCTCACGCTAATTGTCTGTACACAGTACACCAATAAACAGTAAAATTATAAGACACAGTCACGCCTATATTCCCCTAAGCGAGGGTGGTAGAAGTGTACCGGTAAGAATACCCAATTTTTACCGACAATGTTACTTCCCATGTAACAATGAACCTATTGCTATTCTACCGGGCACAATAGCAGACACCGGACTAATACTGGAAAGTCTGTCTATCTTACTATCTTACTATATCATCATGCCAGATCCCTTGCGGGGTAGGTAGAGAGTACTGAGTTCCAACAGGTTCCAGACCTCTCTGACTTCCTCCACTCTCATAGTTCATTTCATACACGCTCGCCAGTTTCATAGTGGAAATTTCCGATCGAAAAATCAAACTTTGTGAGACTCTATTCACCATTCAGAATTAACAAAGCAACAAAATAATGTTGGTATGTCGATGCACACAGATTGCAAAACAATTTTTGGTACTTAGCTTTATTGAGAGTTGTATAATTGCTGTGTGATGCTACTCTACATATCTGTGTATACGGGTGTTCGATTGTTTGCTTACCGCTTATTCGTATAATGTGTTTACTTGTAACAGTTTAACTTAGCGTAAACCAAATAGACACCGATTAGCAATAATGTACTAATCATCAAAATATACCAATGAAAATTATACTTTATCTATGCTCAATTAACATTCTAAATGGATTGCCACGTTGAATGTGGTTAAAATAATATTGCTTATTAGCGTCCAAATGTCTTAGGGAATCGATTTAAAACTTTGGTTACCTGAGTTTAAGCTCTAACTTCAACACAAAAGTTTAATTACTCCTGGAAAAAACAAACGTGGCGACTAGGCATGAGACTAACAAATAGAATTCGACAACCCACAAAAATCATAAACGATTTCTACGTGAAACCCCTATAGGCGCGATCCGCGTTAAACTTCGTTAATAGAAACGCTCGTTTAACTAGGCTATCATATTACATATAAATAAAATCTAAAACCCACCTTCTCTTTCTTTCCAGAATGCCAGTTATGTGATCAACAGACGATATTCGAAAGACAAGATGTCACCGGTGTGTCACAACTTCGTCCAGAACGCGTGGAAGAAAGATTTCTGTTCCAATTGCTTCAAATCGCGGGAGGAACACGTCAAACAGGAGCGGGGGACCGACGGCGCCAAATACTTAGCGACACCTTTCCAAAACAGAAGCACATTCTTCAAGAAAACACCACCGAGCATACTAAAAATACACCCCAAAAAGAAAAACAAAAGAAACGTTACCTTTCCCGAAGAAGTATGCAGTGTCATAGGCTTCGGAGGTGACGACTGGTCAGACGGAGAAGAATTCGAGCTTTCAGAAGAAACAGAGGAAGATGACACATTCCCAGACACCGAAGAAGAGAGGGAGCTTCATAAAATCACGAAATCTAACACAGACTTCAATACAGTTAAAGCTAATCTGTTAAGTGATACTGGAGGTAAAGCTTATACGTCTTTGCTTCTGGGCAAAATGCAGACAGATTCTGATGGTAAAAAGAAAACTTTGTTAGTATCAGTCACGCCGTTTGGACAAGAAAACAAAGGTAGTGTTAAGTCACACGGTCGTAAACCCGCCGTCATACACGTATCTGACACGCCAGGTGAAGATGCGTCTAGTAATTACAAAACTAATATAATTCTATCCTCGTACGTTAAAGAAACAGAGACAATAATCAGTGCGGAAGGAGTTAACTCATCAGGCAGTATATGCACTGAGAAGTCGCTTCTGGAAGAGATTTCAGAGACGTTGCAACAAAATAGAATGTCAAGCAGTAATGAGCTCCATTTGTCGCAAAAAGACAACAATAAACCAACAGTCATTGAAGAAAAAATGAAGGAGAGTATGCAAGATGAACCAGAGAGAAAAGAAATGTGTGAAATTAAGAAAAACGGGATTGTGAGGCAATCGCCATTACATAAAACAAAGGAAAGGCCAAAAGTTAACTTAAGTCGGTCAGAATTTAAATTTTGTAAGATTAATATCGAGAGTAGTAGTGTTGACTCAGCCGTTAGCACTCTGAACTCGACCGCTAACAATTCACTGGCTTCAGACGACGAGAGTTTTAGCGGACGCACAGACTCAGACAATGACGATAGCGGCCATTTCTCGGAAACGCACAAATGCGAAGAGACTGTTAAAATAAAAATATTCAATGAAGCTGATAAAAATGTTAAAATGTCGCCCATCGGGCAGATTAGAAAAGTTGACGGTCAAGCCATCAGCGGCTATTCGACATTCCAAAGTGCGATCATTGACATGCCTCCGATAATACCTAAACAGCCAGATAATATATTTTCTGCGGACGCCAGTCGCGAATTAGCCGGCGAACCGGACGGCCGAGCGGATCCGGATGAAACTTCCGAAGCACCGGCACTTCCGAATAGCCCTATACCTACACTGGACCCACGCCCTTCATTCTTGCATGGAATGATAACTGATATACTGCCGGCTCACAAACCGGCTTTACCCGAGAAACCAAAACTACCGGTCAAACCAGTTATCAAGCAGACGACCAAAAAAAGTGCTATCACAACAAATCAGCACCAATTAAGCATGCATGGCCAAAAAAAAGACGATGACGATAAAATCAGGGCAATGAGTGAAGAAAAAAATAATGAAATTACTGAGATGCAGGCAAATAAACGAGAAGAACCGATGTATTACGCTCAACCAGTCTTAACTAAACAAGATAGCGATACGTCACTAAGTAGTTTATGCAAGCGGAAAGCTCCTACTCCACCTTCATCACCGACTGTTGAAGAGTATCCAAATCTTTACCAAAGAAATGCCAGCGGTTTTATCAAGTCTGATGCTCCAGTTGTCAGAGAAATGGAGAAACGAGAGAGAGCCACCGTATCAACCTCTAAGTCTAAAACAGAAGACTTAATAGAAGTTAAAAAGGTTGACGTGACCCCAGAACCAGCTCCTAGAAGGAACATATCGCTATCTCACGACAACTTACTGCTGGATGACAAAAGAAAAGGAAAACTAAAATTCTCTATTAAAAAGCTGCTCAGAATAGGCTCGTCTAAAGATCTAGACAAAAAGGAGCTAAGTGTGGCAACAGTTACAAAAGTGACGAGCAAAACCGAGGAGATATATGATCTGACACCGAAACCTAAACCGCGGTTAGTGATCATACATCCGTTGGACATTAACGGTTCTAACGTCGAAGTGGTTAAGTCGAACTGTGAAATTTCTGACTTGAGGCGGCTGAGTCATGATGACGTATCTTTATACAGTGGGTCAAGCTCGAATACTGAAACAGAGATGCCTAAAGTCGTAAACAAGCCTCCTCCCCCACCGAGACAGTCAAGTGAGGATCACAAGACAGTGACCGGTGTGATAAAGCCGGCGAGGCCACCTCCACCAAAGTCCGCCGCGTTACAGAAAAAACAGAAACAACAGGCGTGGTCGGCCGCTCCTAATAAGTCGGATAATATTTATGCTAACTTAGGTGAGTCATGAAATTATCATACGTGTTTTAAGTATCATATTTATTTGTTACTATATTAATGCCTGAAACCTATTCCTTCCTGTGTCCTATACCTTCCTGGCTGTGCCGCTCTAATCTAAATTTATAACTCATTATGAACCGAAATCAACATTGTTTTTTACTTTGCTTAATCCGGATTTAAAATGCTTAAAATAGAAAAAAATATACACTCCATACACGAAATTCTGATAAACATATCTTGCAATACAACAAAAATACTTATTTTTATTATTACTTACCACGTTTTTATCAACTCGCTTTGGTGTCTGTCTGTTCGGTACAAATTTTGCAAACGATTTTAAGCTGAATTCTCGATAAGCTAGATACTTGAAACTTTAAACATAGGTCAGACCTACATAACAATGCACTAATATTGTACCAAGGAGCTAACTATACGAACACCTCAATCACATAACTCGACCCCTGGGTTCAAATCCTAGGTCGGACAAATGTAGTTTTTCTAACGAAAACTTCCCAGTATAAGTGCGGAGTCTTGAATTGTGTCCGCTATATGGCAATAGGCTCGCCCCCTATTACATGGCACCTAACATCGTTAACGAAAAGTGGGTGTACTCAGTACACCTCTACCACCCTCGGTTTGATGAATATAGGCGTTGCGTTTTAAAAACGTGGTATAGTAATTATTTTTTTTATTCAAAAATTCTATCAATATATGAGTTTAATGTAAAACAAATTCCAATCATTTTCAGGAGAAATTAGATCAGCTCTCGCACCCCGCAAACCTGAACGAACAGCGAGCATGCGCGAAAGAGAAGCAAGACTAGAACTCCCCAAACGCAGGAACCAAGAGATTGATGACGACAAAGACGAAATCGACGACGGACCCCAAGAACTAGTTCAAGCAACCAACGACCCAGTCATACACAGTTACGACGATGTTTACAACTCAGCAAAATATGATGAGGAGAATTGTGATTCAGCTAAAAACAGTGACAGTGACTATGAGTATGTCCACCATGCAAGATCCAGTTCACCTGAATGCGACGCGGGTATAAAACCAAGAGAAACAACCGCCGAGAGAAACGAAGCGAGAAAGAGCGTTGAAAGCAACATTGAGTACCCTAAATACAACGGCATCTTCAACCGAACGTCCTTGCCTTACTGCGGAAGTGAGACAGAATCTGAAATATATTCACCTTATAGTTTCTACAGTTCAAACGATAACATGGACAGTCCAGGGAATGAGGATTATCAGAATGACATGACTCCAAAAACTACGACTAATAAGCTTCGAGTAAGGAAAGGCAGATCGGTTGTACATAAGAACTTGGAGGATAATTATGGCGCCGTCGTTATTGCGAATCACGAAGCGCTAGCGCAGGTTTTAGAGCAGGTAATTTGCGTACTTATCTCGTCTTGGATTTAGAATTTAGATCTTGCACGATTAGATTGTTGATTGCGTTTTAAATTGATTTAGCGATGTTTTCTTGTGTAGTTAGTGATTTTGCGCGATTGGTGCATGTTAATGTAATGCTAGATTTAAGATCTAGATTCTATCTAGATAGATTTTAATTCCGTTAAGATGCTTGTACGTGGCGCCAGTAAACATGCTAACTAATGTCGCGGGTAACCAGTGTGGGTAGTAACCTTGCGTTTTATGCATGATTACTGGACTGCACTTACTATTCAGTCCTTTACACTATCCAATTAACACGCACTAGTGCCTCAACCCGCATCAGACACTTTCACCGTATTCAAGCATTTGTACACAATACCTTTCTTAACCCTATAAATCGTAATCTGATAAAGTTAATCATTTAGTTTATAATAATATACTGTAATTAACCATTTAATGAGTTTTCTGCCAACCTAATAATCACTAGGTTGACAGAAAACGCTCACTATCACCACTGTACTCGTCCGATGTAATCAGGGTCTTGATTTATTTCCCATTTCCAGGTCCAACAAAGTGCAACAATGCAGTCATCACTACGAGGTCTGAAAGCGTGCACAAACCTACGCTGGAACGACTTCGCGATACAAACATCCAAGTCTTTTGTGAAGGCAGGGAAACGGTTCTTCTACCCAGCGATTTGGAACTCGAACCAAGGCCCAGTTAACGTTACACTGATGCTCTACAAAGAACAGATGGCTTCGCAGATGGTTTGCCAACAGTCAGTGCAGCCGCAGACGTTGAGTTTGAATGCGATCACCGAGTTCTGTGACTTGGTGCCGCTACAGCAGTTTGGTGAAGAGGGCGATGATCTTGTACAAGGTAATTATTATTGAAAGCTTTACTCACTGCAAGGCGAAGTTCCTTCTAATTATCCAGGTCTAGTATAAGCTGATGCCAGTTCTTTTTAGTCCAGCTCGTCTCGCCTTCTCTTTCTGAGCCTACCGCGCTGTATCTTGCTATCTGGAACCTCTGTGGTTGCTTTTGCCCAAAATCCAGCTGTTATGACAGAGTTGTAATTTAGTTATGCAGCTTATTTAAGTAGACATAAAAATGAGTAGCGCTTAAAAAGATGTCTACTTCTCGGTAGGAAAATGGATGTGGAAAGAATGTACACGGGAGTACCGAATACGGTACCCCTGTTATATTGTCGCCCTGGCCAGTTTTACGTTTATCAGTCTACCATATTCTTTATGCAGGATGATAATAAAAACAGTGACGAGTGGGATTAAACTCGTATCTCCAAGGCGACCTTTCTGTGTCGTTCTGTCAATATCTCAATTATAGAATTAAAGTTATTCAGAGCAATATGCAAATTTTAATACGCAGTTTGTCTAAATACATGATTGTTTGGTCATAAAACGGGTTTATTGTCTTAGCGTAACTCGATCTTGATTTGACACGAATACCTTTCGTAACCCAGATAAATTAGTAGTGAACGGATTGAAATATTATGTACAATCTAAGATCGTCGATATATTTTTTTCATGAAAAAGAAATCGTTTGATATAAAATTATTTATGTAGATCAAAAAAGAACTTAATAACAGTCATGAAAGGAAAGGACAGTAACTACTAAAGACAACGACCACGCTATCTACAAGTTATAACATAATAAACGCAAGACCTCAGACACCCTGATTAGAGAATTGCTTCATAAATTCAAAACGAAAACCAAATTTTCAAATTTAAAGGTTTTTACCCTTTTTTGAAGCACTTTTATGCCCTTATTAACAATGAAACTTGTACGTCTGTGTGCGTTTTGAAAATACGTTTTAGGAATGCATTTGGAATCTTCTTCTTGCTATGAATCAAGAATAAATTTAATTTTATAGCGCACTGAAGGAGTAAGTAAACGCATTCTTTTCAAATTTAAATAAAATGTAATATACATTAAAAATTGTTGGAACCAATTCAGTTACCGATTTAGAACAAACTACTTTCATGTCTTGCGTTTATTGTTACAGCTTGTATATATTGATGGCTAGCACGAACCGGGTCCTGAGGTCCCTAGTTCAAATCCTATATCGGACAATGTGCTTTATCGATTGAAAAAAAATATCAGTTCAAAGTCTGAGATTGTGCCTGTTATGGCTATAGGCTTATTTAGACCGATGGTGCTAACTTTCAGTGGTTAATTATGTGTAAAAACCTCTCTATAATATCATTTCTATTTCTTTACAGCAACAATAGTAGTCTTAGCCCACGCCCAAGTGGACACAATTCAGACATACGGGGAGTACCTCCATACAGCAGAAGGCCTCACCACCAAGGAGCACCAGCTGGTTCAGACGGAACAGATCCACGAAGCCATATTCATGATGGTCCAAGTCATCAACGGGCTGAAGTGTCTCCAAGCGCGAGGAGTCGAGGAGATCCCGGATTCCCTGACGTCATTCATAGCCTTGAAGGAGGTTCAGCCTTTGGTGTCCCATGGCAGCACCTTGAACTTGCCGTCTCCTGATGACAGGCTTAATTCCTTGTGGGCGCCCAAGACTAATTGTTATGGAAGATTATGCATATTACAGGGGTAAGTTGCAATTGATAAAGTTTTCCATCTTAATTTTGTGAATCGACTAGCAACTATTCGATATTCGTATTTGTCTGTTCAAACGCAATGCTTCACGTAGCAAATACCAAAAGGAGACTAAGTCCGGTGAAGCTGTAAAGGCCTCGCGGCCAACAGCGTACACTCACACACCAAAAGGAGATGGCCTACCCAGAGAGCCTTTTGAATAGCCTTGACGTCAATGTCATCGCTACCCGCTCCATTCACACGTCCCCTCGAGTTCGCATGGCTATTAAATATTATTTATTTTACTAAAAATATAACCCTTAAAATGAAGTGATGCAAACCTACTTGGTTTGACATTCTGGTCACACGAATAATATCACATTTTACTTGTATTCTTTGTCGTAATTTATTAGAATTCTTTTATATTAAAAATGCCACCTACCGTATTATAAATGAACTTACAAGTAACATTGACATAGACGAACCGTTTAGTTTTTACCAGTCTCCGCGAGATGGCAAATACAAATATGGGTTGGGCGTAACGTCCCTCTCTCCCTGTCCCGCGCAGAGCCACGCTTAAATCCATCTCCTCTTTGTATTTGCTTCATGATATGCATTCTAGACTGCCTTTTAGGTGTCTAAAAATTTCAAAACGGTGAAAAGGTGCACACTTATATTTTTTACAACTAAGAAAGTTTTATTGTTAGAAAGCTTACCTTTCCCATGTCATTAATTTTTTTTTAAATATAATTTGTGCCTTTCACCGCCCGCCAGTAATGTCTGATGACTAATAGCCAGTTAAAGTTGCAAGTATGTCTTTGTATGAATTGTACCATCTCTAAATTGCCCTATCCGACGGTTAAACTGGCTAGTTTTAATGGCCGAATAACGCTAATCGAGAATTAATTAACCTATATACCTAGACAGGACTTTACACGCGGACTTAGGCACTTAGGTTTTCATCTAACCCCACTAAAATAAATGTGTTCCGACAAGGAATACTTATCTAATTATCAAACGTATATTTCCAGATTGAGCGACGAAATAAACAGCAAATTGACAGACGAGGGTCATCTCAATTCTCTATGTAAATGTGCGATCAAAGCCATCGAGATACTCCTCCCTGGAGAAAAGCTCACGCCACTACTGAAGGAAATCCTGCAGGAGGAGCGAGCCGTGTCCCTGAACCAGGCCAAATCAGTCCTGGAATTCATGTTGTGGGGGCCTTTGGACGTCGTCCAAGGAGTTCCGGTTGAAGAAAGAGAATTATCTGTACAGAGATGGTTGGACTTAGAGAGGGCGACTGTTCTCCACGGTTTAGTCCGCACGAGAGTTCAGTTGAATGTGTTCGAACAACTCCACCTAATGTTCTTAGTTCGGTCGACCGCAAAAGCCATGTGTGACGCGTCGGTGTCACTCGAAAAAGCCAATGTTTATTGATTTGTACATATTTACTTAAGCTATACTCGAATGGTGTCTTAAACGCGTTTAATTATTAAATTTTATATTATATGTTAAAAATTATGTTGGTAGTTCTATGTTTCTAAACGTATCCTTTATGGCAAAGAAAAATGGCGCCAAAGCTATTCTTAGCGTCACTTGAAAGATTATATTCTTACTGTTTTGATTATTTTAAGTTTTGGATCAACGCGTGCTAAAGACACCTTTAATTTAAAACTTTAGCTTAGTTAGGCACCTGAAGACTTGATTATTATAATAAATTAAAATGAATTGTTGCATATATCTAAATATAAATGTTCTGGGAGTGTGTATCCAAATCCAATATTGATCCATTTTAAAACGATCATTAACGTACTTTTCATCATTCGGAGTTAAGAGAGGAAATAGAATATTTTGCAAATTGTAATAAATTTAAAGTATATATCTACTAACATCGATTATTTAAGGGTACTTCTGCCAAATTAGTAGAAGAATCTATATTATTGGGTTTGTTATTATTGGGGTGGGTTGTCGGAGAAAAAAAAATCCGACTACCGTCTAATTACTATTAACAAAATTGATATTGGCAATAAAGGATGCGGTTATTATATTAAAAAAGGGTATTGTAATTGCTACATAAGGATATCAGAATATTTCGTTACCTAATTTATTTCAAATTACAAATGTTATTAATTAATTTGACATCTCCAACGACTGTCACGTCTATTTTTCCTTACGTGACCGATTTTTAAAACAAACTATGGCTTGGCAACTCGAAACAACTTAAAACAAATGATTTTCCAATTTTATTCGTCCGCTCGTAGTGCTGGGCACCAAGTCTGCTATTGCAATTTTAGTAAAATTGTTCATTGACTTCATAATCGCTGGTTTTGACAGTTTTGATAATCTATTAAGTAATTCAATGATGTGCTCATGGTTTTCCATACGCGCTCCACTTGAAACATTTTTCGGTATTTGTTAATAAAACCGTAAAGAATTTAGTAGATTACCGACTAAGGCATAATTGTAAATGAATGAATGTTATAGCATGTGATATTTACAAATCACATAAAAATAGCAAACTTGGGGCCTTAGGGTTCTTAGCGATCACTAAGGTTAAGCAATGTTTGGCTTGGTCCGCCTGAGACGGGTGAGCAGTGGGACAGTATAGCCTGGTAAATTTATTTATTTGAGTTGTTATTTCATATTTGTTTATAAAATTGGCCACTTAAGAAGAGAAACGCTATAGGTGCCAACATAGAACTGATATGCTATATACTCATGTACTAACGCTCCGGTGCCTTACCTGTATTATAAGTGAATGTATTATACTGAATGTAATTTATGTTTAATATTAAACGGTCTCGCGAGAACGAGTCCAAATTATTAATTACACTTTGTAAGAATTGCATCGAATATAAAAATATACATATTTCTTACTACGTGGTTGTTTGTTTCTTTTTAAACCAAATAATGTGGTTCCTGATATAAACTACTACTGACTTTAAATAGTGCCATTTCAAACAAAAAGTCCCTTAGTGCCTTCAGATTGTGTGTGTGTGTGTGTCTGAATGATCTACGCTGTTGGCCGCAAGGCCTTTACAGCTTCACCGCACAAGAGGGCGAGCGTGCAACCACAACGCTAGCCAGAAGAGCAAGGGGGAACTGGCTCAAGGGCGCTTCAAGGAGGAACGGTCTCGGCTTGGGCAATCGCTATGGGGAGGTCATACTAGGTGTCTCGCCGTGGTGCTCTGCACCGGCCGGTGGGCAACGGATTCTTTGGCCTCGCCGGCGAGGTCGTTGTCTGATCCTGTGTGCGGTATCTGTATCCGAAAGAAGGGATGTAAGGGCATCGGGAGGGTCGGTGAGAACATGCCCCGGACGGCGGTAGCGGCTGATAGAAGGTGAGTTAGTTTCGTAATCTGCGGCGGCTACGATTAGCGGATTCCTATGATTGGACGCGTGAAATATGGGATTGTCGTCTTTTTAATCACGGTGCGAATAGGTTCGAGACCGAGATCAAATTGGGGTCCCTTTAGATTGCACACTAGAATGTGTTCGAGACACTGGTGATGTCTTTTAAGGGTTTCCTAATCCAAACATGACTAGTATCAAACGGCACAGATTGAGATTCTTCCATTCCGATCAACTAATTTACTTTTCAATGGATCAACCGTTTAGTTAGTCCGATAGGAATCGTCTTTAATTTGTTCTCATCTACACAACTTGGTCAACTGAAACGGATCAACTAATTTCTTTCTCAACGGATTAACTTCGGATCAACTATTTAATTTGTTCGATTTCTTGCGGCAATGTAGGTAGTTAAACAAATCCGTACGTGAGTTACGACACGATTACTGTCACAGTGATGTGATTGGTCACAATTCTATTTTGCTTAAAATTGCGTCAAAGACAAAATGAGGTACTAGAAGAACAGAAGTTTATAGGAGATTCCCTTTCTATGATGTAGTAGGTCTGAAAATTTAGGTATCGTTGAGAAAGAAAATAAGTTGATTCGTTTCAGTTGATCTGTCAACTTTATATAAGTAGAAGGACAGCTCTTAAGTAGCTTATACTACAGAATACCATTTCATGCGAAGCACGTTTGGATGCCCTGGGCCTCGGTTCACATGTCGGCAAAAATATAGGTATCTAGATAGCTATAGGGTACCTACATTTTTCCAGTATCGATTCACACATCCTAAGATGTCATTGGTAAATCCCATTTACAGCAATTCTATTTTCACAAGAAAAATAGATGAATTAACGCGGCCAAATTACCAGGACATCATAACAGACTGGGAGATCTTAGCTCAAACGATATTCTGAAAAAGATGGATGGGTAGATGTGAATGAAAACGTATTTAAAATACCAGGATGTGATAAAAGTACAAACGTTCATATACCTACTCACATGGCGGCAGACAGTTGAGGTATCCTGCCTGCAACTAGCTAAGATCTCCTAGTATGTTATAATGTCCTGGTACTTTGACCAAGATTTTGGGTATAGGAACAAATATTATGAATCTCCTACATTGGTGGGCTGAAGTGACAAAACCCCAGTTATCCCCGGTGACTCATTAAGAATTTACCGTTTTATACTCCGGCCAACTGAACTGATCAACTCAAAGGGACCAAGTTCACCAGTTAATCCGATGGGAAAGAAAAATGATTTCTCGTTAAAAAATTAGGAATATAATTTACAAAAATAATAACCAGTTATCTAATTGGAACAGATTGCTTCATTGAGACAGCTAGCTAGGAAATTTAGTAAAAAATAAAACACAAATTGTTTCTATTTCATATTTATTGTCTTTAATTGCAACACATAACCAGTTAGTTACAAACAACACACTAATACAAAGAGAAGACGCACCTATAAGCAATCAATTCCTAACAAATTCCTCGTGATTATTTTAAGTAGATGGCACAAATGTAATAAACATCATACCAAAATGAACACACATCGTCACGCCTATATTCCCTAAATGGGGGTGGCGAGGTGTACTGAGTACACCCACATTTCGCCGACGATGTTAGGTCCCATGTAATGTGGTGGTGGCGAGCCTATTGCCATACACAGACTCCGGACTCATACTGGAAATTATTTCGTTAGAAATATTAAATTTGTCCGACCACACTATGCCACATGCGATGCGCTATGCCACTTGACAAACGAGGCAGTCTATACCAAAATACTGCTAATAAAATTATGCTGAAACCGAATTTTGACCGTAGCTTTCCAATGTTTTCTTTTCAATGTTTCGCTGTGCTCCGATCACAGAACAGAGAAGGATTATTTCTTTATTCCGTGGGTCCGATTCACGGGAAATTAATACACCGTCACGCCTATATTCCCCAGAGGGGGTGGCAGAGGTGTACGAGTACACCCACGTTTCGCCGACGATGTTAGGTCCCATGTAATAGGGGGCGAGCCTATTGCCATATATCGGGCACAATTCCAGACTCCGGACTCATACTGGGAATTTTTCGTAAGAAAAACTACATTTGTCCGACCTAGGATTTGAACCCAGGACCTCGTGATCACAAAGCGATGCGCTTTGCCACCAATCCAACAAGGCAGGCAAATTACATCGCTTTTATTTGCCTCTCGAACACACAAATCTCGTGCGAATAGGAATCGTATAGAAATAATAAAATTTACAACGAGATTATATGAATGACCCAACTGTAATCAGTTGTTGTCATATTTTTTTTATATAAACAAAATGTGTTCTACTGAGTAATCAAAGTCTATCTTTAATCGCTAGCTTCTATTGGAATCATTTGGCGCATCTAGCGAAAAACTAAAGATTTAAAAACATTTACAGGTGAACATATATAACCAAAATAATGTCATACACGGGAATAGTGACAATGGAATTAATACTTCAATCGTATTGCAACAAAATCCAATTTTCAATGCATATTGTTACACTCGTCTCAAAATGTAAAGCCCGATTTGACACATAATAATTGACACTTAATAAAAGGACATTAGGTTTATGTCACTCATAATTAAAGTTTACTTCAACCTTAATAATAATATTAGCTGTTAAGAAACTATCCCACCGTTGGGCACGGGCCTCCTCTCAAACTGAGAGGGTTTAGGACATAGTCCACCACGCTGGCCCAGTGCGGGTTGGCGAACTTCACACACCTTCGAGAAACTCTTAGGCATGCAGGTTTCCTCACGATGTTTTCCTTCACCGTTAAAGCAAGTGATCATTTTATTTTGAACCTGAGACCTCTGACTTTACAGTCCAACGGTCTAACCACTAGGCTATCACTTCAACCTAATGTATTCGTAATTAGTATTATTTTTCTATGCAGATGCAGCTGTCATATCGGGCTTCACATCTCGTCGCTACTATAATGTGTGGCACGTTATAGCTTATTCTTGTCCAATGGCCGTATTTCAATCTTGATATAACCAATAATAAAACAACATTTGATTTCAACAATCAACTGTTTTTTATATAAAATGCAGCAAGCGTTTTCCTCACAACTTTACTTAATATAATTAAAATATTTGAGCGTAACATTAAAAAGCCCATTTCTAGTTCGAGAATGTCAAATCGACCGGCAGTCCCATAGAACAAAATTACATCTCCCAAACAAAATAAACGGCATTTGCAACTTTCCTGCCCGTCGATTAGGTTATTTATGCCAAATCTAAATACTGGATTATAGGACTATTTTTTGTAGGGCACGCTGAAATATGCACCACTTAATGGCCTTTGCACATTGACGCGGCCTCGACGACTTCACTCATTGTAAAGCAGAAAATGTCAGCTCTATATGGCGTTTCCTTATGTTGAAATTTTTAACATTCAATTGAAAGAAGTATGGCGCCAGGGCCGTGCTAGTGAACAAGATATAAAGTACAAATTTCCACCGTAAGGAAACCGACGTAATGTTAACATTTTGGTGCTTTACTGAGAGTCGCGTCGGAGTCGGCTTCGAGTCGGTTTAATGTGCGAAGGCCCTAATATACAATGTTAAAAAAATACCCAAGGTATTATTTTGTTTTTTAATTTTAATTAATTCGCAATACTGAGCTATTTTTATATTTATTTTTAATTCTCAAACCAGTAACAAGGTGTAACTTATGAATTAAAATCACCCGCTCTCTTATTAATATTTGATACTCTATAAGATCAACTGATTCATTAGGAATCTTCGAGACAAGAGAGATTAGCCGATTATTTATCTGAGAATTTCATTTAACACGATTATACCACACTTTCGCTCAAATAGTGTCGTGATATTTATTACACAAAAGTTGATCCCCACACAGTGTCGTGGAAGCATTTACAAACATGAAATCCACACATACAAAACCCCAGACCGAAACAAATATTAGTGGATCACACAAAGATTTATCCCGTACGGGAATCGAACCCGCGATCCCGTCGGCAGAGCGGCTTAAGCTCATAACCGCTGCACTAAATCGTCCGTCAAATATTTTCAATTTTATATTCGGGCTTTACTTCATAAAATAATTAAATTGACTTAATATCATGTATTTTGGGAAGTGTTAAAGGTTTTAAAAGTTCTATCATCAAACGAAATACCTTCACTACAGGACAAAGACTATATATAATGACAAAGACTATATATAGAAGTTCTAGACATCCGAAACATGCCTGTTAATAAGTTTAAAAAGGCAATTAAAACTAGACTCTGTGGGTAAGGCTATTACAAAATTTCGGATTATCTTGACGACAAAACAGATTGGGTTTGAGTAGCTCCTCAAACAGCAACATTAATCAATGATGTATAATACAATTTTGAAAAACAAAAAACAGGTTATCAGATAGGCTAAATAAATTAAATTAAAAGACTAGCTCGCTGAGTTTCTCGCCGAATCTTCTCAGTGGAGGCCGCGTTCCGATCCGGTGGTAAATGTAAAAAATGTAATAATTTTGACGTTTGGGAGTGCTACTGTATTGGCCTATGCAAATAAATGATTTTTGACTTTGACTGTAAAAGGCACATTTTGAAATCTGAATATGAAAAAATCTAACATTTTAAGTTGCGACACTATTTGCGTGAGCTGAGAATAAAATTTCACTTGATATTCTCAGATAAAACACGGACCATTGAATTTCGAGGCAGTGACATGAAATACTGATTGATTTACAATAAAATACCTTTTAATACGAAAACTTAAGTTGGCAATATTAAAAAAGCGCGTATAAATGTCGATATACTTAATTAAGATTAGCACAAAAAGTCAACATTATTTAAAAAAAATCGTATTTAACTTGTCAGATTTACGCGAATTTCATACAACAAACAAACCCGAACAAATAATCGGTCATATTTTATTTCGGTTTATTTTTAGATGAAATAGATTTACGCGAATATGGCGTCACTTTTTTAAACGATTAAAACAATGTAAATACATACCACTGCCACTTTTAAACTCCATCCCTACACAATCAAACTGCATGATATGCAGAAGTTCAAAAGAAAAACATTGACATGTCCTATATTGCTTCCTTTATTTTCAAAACAATAGCTTTCTACATAAAATGCAGATTTGATCATGTAGAAACATAATTATATAGACTAGAAAAAAATACAAATTTAAAATACAATACGACAAAAAAATAACAAATGCCAAAAAGCGAATTCTAAAAAGCTGATTCGGAATGTATTCAACACACATAACATAATTAAAAAAATATTATTATAATATAAAAATTTTAAACAAACCAGATCGTTATACCTTAGTTATAAAAAAAAAGAAATAGAAAAAATAATACAATTTGATTAGGCCATAATACTAATTTAAAGGCAGACCCTTGCAGGTTACAAAATAGAGATACTTTTCAAAAGGAAAATGGCTGCCATTTACAGAAGGAAAACAGCCGAATGGAATTTTTAGCTTAATAATTTTCCTTAATTATTATCTGATATACTATGTAAAAGTGGAAGGATGTAGGTACCGGGGAAGACCTAGACTATCTTACCAGGACCAAATAGACCGGGTCTTATCTGATGGACAAGTCAGGAGTCTCCGTAACCGGCGAGCGTGTATGAAACGAACTATGAGAGTGGAGGAAGCCAGAGAGGTATGTAAGGAAAGAACCTGTTGGAACCCTGTACTCTCTGCCTACCCCGCAAGGGATCTGGCGTGATGATATAGATAGAAAAAGTTTACGACCCTTATAGTGGATTCTACAATTTAAAATTATGCATAACTCTTTCATTGCTCTTACAGTACTAAAATCTAAATTAAACCTTAACAAGCTAAGTTTACAGTCCTTTGTTGAAGAACACGTATTCCGGTGGCTTTCCGTCAGTGTTTTTCAGTATCTCCTCGTAGTTGTCCTTCTCGAATCGTTTTATTGTGTCTATGGATAGTTTGCTGAAAGTAAAACTACTATGAGAATGGAAGCCAGACAGGTCTGGAAGGAAGAATCTATTGGAACTCTGTACCTACCCAGGTAGGAAAAACTATGAAGATAATAAGTTTGACCTTTTGTTTATATTTTATGCTAGCTGTGTAGTATCTTTGGGTAGCATTTTTAATTATTTAGGCAAATTATTTTACAAATAAGACACATACGTATAAATACTTTAATGAGCTATTTGCAGTGTAGCATACTTAGGCATATTTCCCCACCTACACCGCGCCGTACCACGCCACGGTGCTTGGCAAGTTTCTTACTCGCGTTAACTTCAATTTCACATTTTGTTCTGACTCCGTAAATACTAATTCAGAATAGCTCTAATATTTTGTCTCTCGTCACAAACATAAAACATTCACATAAAACTTACATATTTCCATACAAACTTTCATCCCCTATTCCCTATTGTTATTTTACACCCTTGAGGGTAAAACTTTTACACACGTTGAATGTCATATTTATTTATATCGAATCAACAGCCTAAAAAATAAGTTTCATACTTCTAGCTCTAAAAATGACGATACTTCCATACAACTTTTCATCCCCCCTTTCAACCCGTTACAACCCTTTTTTCGCATTAAAAAGTAGCCTATGTCCTTTCTCAGGCCCTAGACTATCTGTGTACCAAAAGTTCCTTTAGATCGGTTCAGTAGTTTTGGCGTGAAATCACGGCAGACAGACAAAGTAAGGAGTAAGGATATTTCGCTTGTTAATTAGAATTGTAAAAACGTCAGATCTCTCGCCATTATTCCACGCAGATAATGATATTGTATAAAACACAAACCGTCACGCCGATATTCCCCAAGCGGGGGTTGCAGAGGTGTTCTGAGTGCACCCACTTTTTGCCGACGATGTTAGGTCCCATGTAATAGGGGGCGCGCCTATTGCCATATACCGGGCACAATTCCAGACTCCGGACTCATATTGGGAAGTTTTTCGTTGGAAAAACTTCATTTGTCCGACCTAGGATTTAAACCGAGGACCTCGTGATCACCAAGCGATCCGCTTTGCCACTAAACCAACGAGGAAGCTTATTTTATATTTTTTGAATTTTATTAAATAACCTTTAAAATATAATAATATTAGCCCTGTTAAGAAACTGTCCCACTGTTGGGCACAGGCCTCCTCTCAAACTGAGAGGGTTTAGGCCATAGTCCACACGCTGGCCTAGTGCAGGTTGGCGAACTTCACACACCTTCGAGAAACTCTCAGGCATGCAGGTTTCCTCACGATGTTTTCCTTCACCGTTAAAGCAAGTGATAATTTATTTTTAATACGCACATGTTTTCGAAAAAAAAGAGGTGCGTGCCTGGGTTTGAACCCGAGACCTCTGACTTTGCAGTCCAACTGTCTAACCACTAGGCTATCACTGCACTAAAAAACCTTTATTCTTCTTTATTAATAATAACAACTGGTTAGGAAATTGAGGAAATTTATTAGTGTCTAGTGATCAAGCTGTTTTTTTAAATGGGATACAGATATGCAATAATGTGTCAATCATTGAAATGTGCGAATTTAAACTTTACTTTATTTTTATGAGGCTAGTGTTGTAAATCGGATGCCGCGTGGGTTGTAATTGAAATGTTATCACTTAATAGGGTCTAATCATCAACTCCTTGATAAACTGATAAGAAAATTAATGAAATACAAGGGTGTTTTAGAATGTAGTGAGGTAGGGACTTCAAACAGTGAACTGGTTAATATTTTACAGACCATTTATGAAGAATAAAAAATGTATGTTTCATAACTTTGGTACCTTAATTTTCGTTCACTGACCTAGACGAATACACATACACTACATATATTAGCCCTGTTAAGAAACTGTCCCACCGTTGGGCACGGGCCTCCTCTCAAACTGAGAGGGTTAAGGCCATAGTCCACCACGCTGGCCCAGTGCGGGTTGGCGAACTTCACACACCTTCGAGAAACTCTTAGGCATGCAGGTTTCCTCACGATGTTTTCCTTCACCGTTAAAGCAAGTGATCATTAATTTTTAATACGCACACGCTTTCTAAAAGACAGAGGTGCGTGCCGGGGTTTGAACCCGAGACCTTTGACTTTGCAGTCCAACGGTCTAACCACTAGGCTATCACTGCTTATACATAACGCTTAGACGAATACATAACGGTTAATATTCCAAAAACATTAGACTCAAAATACGAAAAAATACTAGTTTTGGCAATTAAAAGAAAATCGGCAACAACCCTTTTCCATTGCTCGCCAAAGTCGGTACAGATTTTTAAATAAATAATTTATGAGAAAATGGGGTGAAGTTAAATACTCACCATTTTTGTGGGAATATAGCACAGGCTGTAGGCACCATAAACGTCAAGCTGAAACAAAAAAAAATATAACATTTAACCTTCATTTAACAAACTAACATTTTTCTTTTTAGGGTGCCTCAGGGTATCTTAATTGGTCCTACGGGTATCTTAATTGGTCCTACGGGTATTTCAATTGAAGACGGAAATCTTATAGGGTTACTCTATTGTTCATTGTCAGTCTGTCTGTCTGCGTGTGTGTACGAAGTTTAAGAACAAACACCTAGTTTAAATTTATATTAAACTTGTTCATGCCCGAGATTTCAACTGCGTTGAGTTTAGATGGGAACCTTACATTTTTCGGAATTAAAATTAAAGAAAAAAAAGGCAGCAAAGGTGGCAGAGGTGTACTGAGTACACCCACGTTTCGCCGGCGATGTTAGGCCCCATGTAATAGGGGCCCCATGTAATTGCCATATACCGGGCACAATTCCAGATTCCGGACTCATACTGAGAATTTTTCGTTAGAAAAACTACATTTGTCCGACCTAGGATTTGAACCCAAGACCTCGAGATCACAAAGCGATGCGCTTTGCCACCAGACCAACGAGGCAGCCATAAAAAAAAAAATATTAAAAATACCCTGTGTCAATCCAGGTAATAAACTATGTGTGTGCCAAATTTCATCCAAATCCGATCAGCCGTTTTAGCGTGATTCAGTAACAAACATCCAAACATCACATTTATAATATTAGTAAGATACTACATAGACCCTTGGTGTAGAGTCAATCTTGGCCATGGCTGGTATGAGCTGGAGTGATAACGGTGAATATACGTACAACATGCCGACGATGGCGGTCTGTATGCCGATGTGCGCCCACTTGATGCGCTGCATCCAGGGCTTGGGCTCCAGCTTCTCCATTATCACGGGCAGGAGTAACATGCCCGGCGCGCACATTACGATCCTGAAAATAAATAGTTATAACTTCCTTTTGTAGAGAAGGAAAGAACTTGTTAGAACTCTGTATCTGGCGTGATGATAAAGATAGAGTTTTCTTCCTTCCTTCCACTAATTCCTTATCTTACTTCCCTTTACTTTCTTTTATCCATTTGCTCTTCCCCTTCATCCCATCCCTTTGTTGCTTCCCCTCCTTCTTTACTTCCATTCCTTCCTTCCCTCCATTCCTACGCTTCCTTCCTTACTTTCCTTCCTATCTTTCTTCCTTCCCTCCCTTCCTACGCTTCTTTCCTTACTTTTCTTCCTTCCCTCCATTCCTACGCTTCCTTCTTTACTTCTCTGCTTTCCGTCCCTTTCTACGCTTACTTCCCTTCCTTCCTACGCTTCCTTCCTTACCTCCCTTCCTTCCCTCCCTTCCTACGCTTCCTTCCATACTTACCTTCCTTCCCTCCATTCCTACGCTTCCTTCCCTTTCTTCCCTCCCTTCCTACGCTTCCTTCCTAACTTCCCTTCCTTCATTCTATCCCGTCTCTCCATATAGTCGAGTAAGATGATGGCTGCATAAGTAGTCATATTCATGAACGGGTGTTGCTTGTGGAGACTAGTACGCCCAAGGCCTTTAGATTTTTACTCCTAAAAATATTATTATTCTATCTATATCATCACGACAGATCCCTTGTGGGGTAGGCAGAGAGTACAGAGTTCCAACAGGCATATTATTATTAGTGTTATAATAATCAGACTGTGTTATTCTTAAGTGTCAGTCGTATGCCTTAAAACTGAGAAGTTCTTCTACTTCTTTTCGTGTCAATGGTTCATATCTGTCCCGCTAAGTAAGTGGCTAGCGCAATTGCGCTATTTATAGTTGGATGTACATAGCTCTTCTATGGTCGAGAAGTCGTTAGGCTTACGATTCCCACAAGCTGATTAATTATTATCAAGTTGCAGAATGTGAAGATTGCGTATGTCCATAAGTATGTGTACTTAGGCCACAAAGTTTCCTTCCAGGCAAGGCAAGAAGCAGAAATCTCACACCGTGTTGAAAATGCCTGGAAGAGCTTTTGGTCTATTAAAAAGCTGCTGAAAGGCGATCTCTATCAAATTAAAGCGCGGACCCATGGATATGTGAATTCTCCCAATCCTCACCTATGGCGCACAGACTTGGTCTTTGACCAAACATCAAAAGTCCACGCTAGAGGTGTGTCAGCAGTCCATGGAGTAGTATTCTTAATATTAAATTCACAGACCACGTCAAGAACACCACATTTCGCTCCATGACGCAAATTGCGATGTGTGTCAAAAAGCCACCAAGCTTAAATGGGACTGGGCCGGCCATATCTGCCGCATGAAAAATAACCAATGCGCCAAAATAATAACTGACTGGTACCCAAGAAATACAAAAAGACAACGCGGTAGACACAGGCGGAGATGGCGGGATGAACTGGACAACTTTTTGAAAGACTTGCCTGACATGGCATCGAATAGAGAGGAGTGGAAAAAGTGGAGGGAGGCCTTTGCCCAGCAGTGGCACACAAAGGGCTAATAATAATAATATTGACTACTGTTACCTTGAAGTGACAACTTGGGATATTCCTTTAACGGGTGCGATCTGCGATTTTCCGATAACTTTCCCGTTCTCATCAGTCACATCCAAACCTGTAAAAAAGTAGCATCATAACATAGACGGATGATTTGGTGGGGTGGTTAAGAGCTAAGGCCGCTCCGCCTACTAGATCGAATAGTCGCGGGTTCGATTCCCACAGGGGATAAATCTTTGTGACCCACAAATATTTGCTTCGGTCTGGGTCTGTGCATGTGAATTTTATATTTGTAAACGCATCCACGACACAGGAGTTTGTTACGTTTATATAAAAAAAAAAACATCTTTTCTCTTTCTCTTATCTCTTTTAAACAAACGTAGCCCTACATTAGGATTAATTCCTGGGTCGTGGGTGCGTTTAAAAACATGAAAATGCACATACACAAATACCCAGACCGAAACAAATAATTGTGGGTCACACAAAGTTTTGTCCCGTGCGGAAATCGAACCCGCGACTATTAGACACAGTGGGCGGAGCGGCTTAAGCTCTTAACCACTGCGCTAAATCGTCCGTCAAATACATATCGTTGGCGATAAATGGATGTACACAGGGGTAAACACGAGGGGGTTGCGTTGTATATTTAACATGTTCCTATGGCTACCTGCCGACTCCCTCATCAGACCAGCTCGATAGTATACGTATGCCAAATTTCAGGTTAATTTAATAATAGTTTTTTTAGCATTTAATATAAAGATGAGAAAGGGTATGTTCCGTTGTTTCAGGCATATAGAAAGAATGTCAGAAGAAATAATGACAAAACAGATATACAATGCGAAAGTGGAAGGATGTAGGTACCGGGGAAGACCTAGACATCTTACCATGACCAAATAGACCGTGGCTTATTCGAAGGGCAAGTCAAGAGTCTCCATAACCGGCGAGCGTGTATGAGACGAACTATGAGAGTGGAGGAAGCCGGAGACGTCAAAAGGAAAGAACCCGTTCGAACTCTGTACTCGCTGCCTACCCCGCAAGGAAACTGGCGTGATGATACAGATAGATAAATTATTTATTTACTATAAACTTAATTTTAGCACAATTAGTGACACATAATTTTATGAGTACAAAGGTACAGTCTTCAGAAATTAAATTTCATATTCACAAGATTTGAAACTGAAAGACAGACAGACAGTCAGACAGAGATACGAACATTGCAAGTTAAATAAAAGCTTGTAAAGAGAAAATGAATAAGTCTATTAGAGTACATGGGACGCATTACGATCTCTTCAGCAGTATTATTGCAATCTTACTTTGCAGTTTGAGAAACGTGGATGTACGCAGTTTGTAGCTGCGTCCCATTCTGCGTCACAAAGTCAAAATCAAAAATCTTTTATTTGTATAGGCCAACAAAAGCGCTCAAAAAATGTCAAAAAATATTACATTTTTTACAACAGCCTCCGGATCGGAACACGGCCTCATACTGAGAAGATCCGACGAGAAATACTAGGCGTCTTTTAACTTAACTGTTTTATTAGACTGCTTTGTTGGTCTAGAGGCAAAGCGCATCGCTTTGTGATCACGAGGTCCTGGCTTCAAATCCTAGGTCGGACAAATGTAGTTTTTGGAACGAAAGCTTCCCAGTATGAGTCCGGAGTCTTGAATTGTGCCCTGTATATAGCAATAGGCTCGCATCCTATTACATAGAACCTAACATCGTCGGCGAAAATTGGGTCCACTCAGTACACCTCTGCCACCCCCGCTCGGGGAATATAGGCGTGACGATATTTTTTTGGTGTTTTTGGACTGGCCTTTCTTTTTCTCATTCTTTTCTTTACACAAAGTAAGGCTACAATAATCATTATATTAATACGTGAAGCAAAAACTTTGTACCCCTTTTAACGAAAATTGCGCGGACGGAGGAGTATGAAATTTCCCACATTTATAGTTTAAATAGAGAAGGAATGCTGAATGCTAATATATATTTAAAATTATGCATAAAAAATACATTAAATCAATAAAAAAAACATTACATACACTACATGTATTAGACACACACACATATACTCTTTTGTTTATTGTAAAGGCTGTGGTCAAATTGAGAATAGATTAATATCGTTTGTATTAAATATTATTTGTCTATAGTCTTACTGAATATCAAACATAACCAGCAAATGACGAAAGAGTAGGTCGAATTTCGACCAATGGGCGACCACTAGTACTGTTAAAGAGGCAGTGGTAAACTGACCCACCTAATATGATCTCGTTTTGCCTCATCAACGGAATGTTTACCCAGTTGGCGGCCGCCACTGCGACGAAAGGCACGAACCTCTGCAAACAAATTACAATCAGTCAATAAGTTCTATACACAACACAAGAACGACCTTCAGAATCAACAACAGTTATTACCAAGTCTAGACGATCCAATTCTGCGTCTATTGAAATCAATCATCATTCATTATTTATGCTTCTATGCGAATATTATAAAGAGTACAAGACAATGCGAAAGTGGAAGGATGTATGTACCGGGGAAGACCTAGACTATCTTACGATGACCAAATAGTCTTATCTGAAGGACAAGTCGGAGTCTCCGCAACCGGCGAGCGTGTATGAGACGAACTATGAGACTAGAGGAAGCCAGAGGTCTGTAAGGAAAGAACCTGTTGGAACTCTGTACTCTCTGCCTACCCCGCAAGGAATTCGGCGTGATGATATAGATAGATAGATTATATTAATACGTGAAGCAAAAACTTTGTACACCTTTTTACGAAAATTGCGCGGACGGAGGAGTATGAAATTTTCCACACTTATAGTTTATATAGAGAAGGAGTGCAGAATGCTAATATTTTCTTTTTAAATATGCCTAAAACATACATTAAATCAATGAAAAAAACATTACACACACTACCATGTATTTGACACAATACACGTCAAATTGATGTTTGTCTTTAATATTATTTGTCTATAGTGTTACTGAATGTCAAACATGACCAGCAAACGATGAAAGAGTAGGTCGAATATCGACCTATGGGCGACCACTAGTATATATCTATACCGCAACAGCACAAATATTAATAAGTGTTGGGTTCAAAGCGTAATTGTACGCATCCTCCGCATTGCAGGGCTAGCCTAGTGGTTAGACCGTTGGACTGCAAAGTCAAGAGGTCCCGGGTTCAAACCGAGGCAAGCACTCTGTCTTTTCAAAAGCATGTGCGTATTAAAAATTAATAATCACTTGCTTTAACGGCAAAGGAAAACATCGTGAGGAAACCTGCACGCCTAAGAGTTTCTAGAAGGTGTGTGAAGTTCGCCAACCTGCACTGGGCCAGCGTGGTGGACTATGGCCTGAACCCTCAGTTTGCGAGGAGGCCCGTGCCCAACGGTGAAACAGTTTCTTAACAAGGATAATATTATTTTTATTATTATATCCTCCCCATACATTTTATAGTCTATTCCGATAAAACTTTTTTTAACTCAACACGAAAACGTCGATTTCTTACTAACAGCATTTTCATTTCGATGTCTTCGGAAATACTGTCGCCTTCATATTACACTTGTTATATATTGCAGTCACAATTAATAATAATCTAAAAATGATGATGGTTTGTTTAAAAAAAAGTTCTATTGGAATATTAACCCTGTTAAGAAACTGTCCCACCGTTGGGCACGGGCCTCCTCTCTAATTGAGAGGGTTTAGGCCATAGTCCACCACGCTGGCCCAGTGCGGGTTGGCGAACTTCACACACCTTCGAGAAACTCTTAGGCATACAGGTTTCCTGACAATGTTGGTCGGATAGTATAGATAAATAAATTCTTTTCTATCTGGATTTGTTTAAAAACTGGATCTCGGTGTACACAAACAGTGTACAAATTGATAAAACTGATCGAGTGAACTTGTATGGGAAAGTGAAGCGAAGCGAGCGAAAATAAATAGTCGAAGAACAAAAGTTGTTATAAAAAAAAACCGTCACGCCTATATTCGCCAACCCGCACTGGGCCAGCGTGGTGGACTATGGCCTAAACCCTCTCCGTTTGAGCGGAGGCCCGTGCCCAACGATGGGACAGTTTCTTAACAGGGCTAATATTTTTACGTATGCATTTATTAAGTACAATTTCTTAAAAAATGGCATTATACCCCAATTCTGTCACCTATATTTTATCACCTTTAGACTAAAAGGATAAATCTAGATTAACGAGAACCAAACATCATCTGAATCTTAGGAAATACAGGCGTGACGTGTACGATTCGTCATTCCTTTGACTAAAATATCAAAATACAGTCACGATTTTTCTGTAATAAACTCACGACTTTCACCTAATCAGTTATCGATAATATTAGTAACGTTTTAAACGGTACTGCGTTCATGAATAACGGATAATGATATCATTTCATACAGTATGAATAATGCTGAGGCAAATTCTTCTTTAAAGGAAATTAAACGGGCAAAGGAGTGTTCGACCGCGCCAGCGAGCTCGATTTCAAAAAGAGTTGCTAACAGTACTCCACACAAAACAGAGTATTTATAATTTGAAAGGAAAAAAGAAAAATATTTTTTTAACCACACATACATACCACGAAGTATTAACAATATATAACAAATACGAGTGCACCGAACTACGCTAATTCTGCCCTTTTGCAAAAACACCGTCACGCCTATATTCCCCAGCGGGGGTGAGGTGTACTGAGTACACCCACGTTTCGCCGACGATGTTAGGTCCCATGTAATAGGGGGCGAGCCTATTGCCATATACCGGGCACAATTCCAGACTCCGGACTCCTACTGGGAATTTTTCATTAGAAAAACTAAATTTGTCCGACCTAGGATTTGAACCTAGGACCTCGTGATCACAAAGCGATGTGCTTTGCCACCAGACCAAAAAGGTAGTCACTTTTTGCACAAAGTTTATCAATGGTCAGAACACTAAAAAAATATATAATTCAATATATTTTTACTGGACTAAATAGATACCCTTTTTATTATCCCTCTCTGAAATCAAAGATACTGCATCTAAGTCTAAGTTTGTTTTACAAAGCGTATCCCCACAATAGAATAATTTTTTTTTATGTCATGGATGCATTTACAAACAAGAACTGCACATACAAAACCGAAACTTACGAAATGAAGATTTGTTTCGGGCAGGGATCAAACCCGTGACTGGTCTATCGCGTGAATGGTCATGAGCGGAGCAGCCAATGTTCTAAACCATTAGACGAGGCTGTCGTCCAATCAACCCGAATGTCAAATAGATTTTTTTTTAATTCTAAACCAATTTTTATGATAACCAACCCCATCCCGAACTTACCGCTAAAATGGGGTTTTTCGCGCGTTTCTGCACGCTAAACTTGAACACTAGCGCCGTTGTCATTGCAG
Organism: Phalera bucephala; assembly: GCA_905147815.2. NCBI lineage: Eukaryota > Metazoa > Arthropoda > Insecta > Lepidoptera > Notodontidae > Phalera > Phalera bucephala. The sequence continues at coordinate 30,576,155 of LR990618.1, forward strand.
CGGACGTCGCTGACAAGTACGCGACTCCCATCTGTGTGGTTGTGAGGGGGGAATTTGCGTTCCGATTCGTATAGTTCACTAGCGCATTGAACGATTGATTCACCCATTGCCAGAAAACCACTGCCACTGGGGTTCTGTGAAGAGAATGGGTTAGTTGAGCTTGTTGCTGGTACTGATGCAAAAAGATACCAAGATAGCTAGAATAGATAAACATTATTTATTGACGCTCAAAAGCACGACTTCTCTTCGGACTTCGAGGGAGGCCTTTGTCCAGAATAAATAATGAATAAGAATACTTTTTATTCGTGTAAACCAATCACAGTATTTATGAATCGTCAGAAAAGTAACAGACTCTATCTCCACTTCGGAATGTCTCTCTGTGGAGAAGAAGGACAAGAAACTCCACGGTTACCCTTTTAAAATAGTATTTTTACAATATTTTTTAATCTACATTTCGATGTGGGGTATGCGATAACAATGTAGTATCAGGTAAGTATAAATTAAATTAACCCAGTGGTACTATTGATGAGATGATTAAATAAAGCTTTATTATTATTATTATAATTTTTTTATTTAACCTTTTTCTCCCAGGTGATTGAGGTAATACCATTTTCTGCGGGCTTTTGGCCAAGCAAAAATGGGTGGGTTGAGCTGCGATGATGTAATTCATAGTAGGTAGTAGGGGTATTTTTATGGATCGGGTATGGCTAGGAACTTTCTAACAATTCTACAAGTATTCAATATAGTAGCCTTTTGAAGGAGATAGTAAGTATATTTATGTAGGCCAAGAAGTTGAAGACTGGTATGTAAAGTATGAGGTATGACACCTGTCGATGAAAGAATTATGGGTACTGTTTTTACATTTTGGACTTTCCATTGTTTTTGTAGTTCTATAGATAAATCAGTATATTTAGTAATTTTCTCGGTGTACGTGTGAGCAAGATTGTGAGTGTTGGGTATAGCTATATCTATTAAATATATGGTATTGTTTCTTTTATCCTGGAGCAATATGTCTGGCCTATTGTAATGTATAGTTTTATCGGTAATTATCGTTCGATCCCAGTATAATTTATAGTCAGCAGACTCCAATATTGTTTCAGGTGTGTATTTATAGTAAGAAGTTTTTTCTGTGATTAGTAAATGTTTGAATGCAAGGTCTTGATGTATGATAGCGGCGACTTGGTCATGGCGGTGTTTGTAATCGGTTTGTGTTATAGATTTGCAAGCTCCCGTTATGTGCTGTATTGTCTCTGGACTACTTTGGCAATGTCGGCATATGTCGGAAGTAAGAGTTCTATCTTTTATAATGTATTTTCTATAGTTTCTTGTGTCTATTGTCTGGTCTTGGATAGCGATCATAAATCCTTCTGTCTCGGGGAACAGCTCGCCACGCTCAAGCCAGGCGTTCGACGCACTTTTATCGACGTTGGGCTTGAGCAGATCCTGGCGATGCCTGCCGTGTAGGGATTTTTGCATCCAAGCATCCAGTTTCTGTGTGATATTTGTTAATGTTTCATTTTTTTGTGGTATGGGATTAGATAGATTTAGTGGTGTAAATTTCTTATCTGTATATAATATGGCTTTATGTAGTTCGGATTTTTCAGATTTATTAGCGTAATAGGTACGGAGCGTGGTTATCTGCTTATTATGTAAATTCTGTATGTCTATTAGTCCACGTCCACCTTCACCTCTGGGAAGTGTCAGTCTTTGTATACATGCACGCGGGTGATGTTTCCTATATTTTGTGAGAAGGGTGTTGATAATACGCTGTAACCTTTTCAAGTCTGTTTGAGACCAGTGTATAATACCGAACGAGTATGTTAAAGTAGGGATAGCATAAGTGTTTATAGCTTTAATAATATTTTTAGAGTTTAGGTGAGTATTTAGTATTTTATGTAATCTTGCTCTAAAGTTGCATTCTAATATTATTTTCGTTTCTTTTTGATGTAGTTGTCGTGTTTGATGGTAGCCTAAATATTTATAACCGGTGTTATTGTCTACTGGATCTATTGTTTGGCCATCTTGAAGTTCGTAATTGTTTAATTCTAAATTTCCATTACGCACGGATTGTATTCTACATTTATCAATACCAAACTGCATTTGGATATCGCGGGAAAAAGTTTCTACTTTGTCCGCTAATGTGTGTATTTCGTGTAAAGAGCTTGCATATAGTTTAATGTCGTCCATGTACATTAAGTGGGATAGAGTATATTCAGCATTAGTGGAGTTTAATATTTTATAACCCTTCTCAGAACTATTGACAAGATATGATAATGGGTTAAGTGCCAAGCAAAACCAAAGGGGGCTTAACGCGTCTCCCTGGAATATTCCTCTTCGAATCTTAATAGGTTCAGTCATTACAATCGTCCCATGACTGTTGATTTTTAGAAAGGTAGACCAGTTAAGCATAGCGCTTTTAAGAAAATGTATAAGAGTTGGATGTATTTTGTAGAAATTTAGTACGTATAATAGCCATGAATGTGGAACCGAATCGAATGCTTTCTGGTAGTCAATGTACATGGTAAAAATGTCTTTTTTATTAGTATAGGCTTGTTTAGAAACGATAGCATCGATTGTTAACTGCTCTTTACAACCTTGACTCTGCTTTCTGCAACCCTTTTGTTCCTCGTAAAGTATGTTGTTTGTATTAACATGCATGTAAATAGTTTCAGCGATACAGGATGTCATAATTTTATAAGTAGTTTGAAGGCATGTGATTGGTCTATATTTGGCTGGGTGTGAGGTATCGTTAGGGTCCTTCGGCAACATTTAAGTAATTCCTGATGTGATGTAGTTTGGTACTGAGTCAGGGTTATGAATAAAGTTATTTATGAATTTGTGTAGATATGAATGGAGGTGTGTAAATTTTTTGAGCCAATAATTATGAATATTGTCTGATCCCGGCGTCTTCCAATTATGCACCCTGTTAATGACCTTTTGGAAAATTTCGAGAGGAATATTTCTAAACTCCATTTGTTCTAAACTTGGACTGTTTGCTTGTAAGTTGATAGTCCAAGCAGCGTGAGCATTATGTTCAATGGGGTTATCCCATATATTTGCCCAGTAGGTTTGGAATTCTTCTGATGATGGTATGTTATTAGTGCATGTTGTGTTTCTATTAGTAGGAGAGTTGCTTAAATTGGAGTTAGTGATATTACGGTAAAATTGTTTCTCATTTGTTTTAAATTTCATGTTTTGTGCTTTACGTAGCGTACATTTCTTGTAGCGTTTCAATCGGTTTGTTGTAGCACTAAGTTTCTGCTTGAGTGTATCTAAGAAGTGGGCGTGATCCGTATTTGGTTCTTCATGTTTTGAGTGTGTTTTGTACTGCATGTATATAGTTTTAACATGTTTTATTATATTTCTGTTTCTATTTCCATTTATATATTGAGATAGTCTGGCTATTTTAGCTCTTAAATCCTCTACTTTACGCTCTAATCTTTCTTGCCATTTTGGTTTAGTGTTAGTTGGTCTGTTTGGGTTATTTGGTACAAGTGATATTTTTATTCCATTTATTTTAGCAGCAGTCGCAGCGGCACTATATACGATCGTATGAAATGTTTCAAAATCTGTATTTTCATCTAAGTAATCAGGGAGTAAGATGCTATTTATATATTGTACAATAGAGGCCAATCTTTTAGATGTTTTCTGTTTCGGAATAAAAGGTCGTTTAGTTGGGTCTGTGTTTGTAAAATGTTGTAAGGTCTCTCTAAATGTTTTATCAATTTGTTCATTTCTTTCCCGTGTGTTATATAATTGGTCTGTATCTATAGATGTTTGAGATCCATTTGGATTGTGTGAGAGTGTTATGCTTATGTCAGCTTGCGTACTAGGTTGTAAAGTTGTGTTGGTGTATGTTATATTGTGTGTTGTTAATATAGGTTCGACTGATCTCTGCGAGGTAAAGGGGCTCATAGTTGTTTGTATGGGTGGTTCGGGCGTCGATTGTGTAAAGACATTGCTCATTATAGGCACATTTGATGCAAATACCGTAGGATACATATTGGTTTCATGCATGTTTTGTGTTATTTGTTCCATATTGTTTTCGTTTCTCTGTCTGTCTGTTACTGTCATTTGAAGGTCTTTAGCTATTTCTTGTTTAATTACTTTTAACCTATCGTCTGATATATATCTGTTATTTATGATAGCGCTTTTTTGGTCTGCTACTCTTTGTTCAGAAATATGGGCCAAATGGGGGAATAAATTAATAAAATCTCTGTGTAGGTATTTTCTGTATGATGTTTTATTTGTTTCTAATTGCGTTATTTTATAATATATCCTAATTATGGCTTCATTATATTCGTTTGTCCATCTCATGCGCTGCCCTACTTGTGTGTTGTGTGATTGAGAAAACTGTGTAACTTGCGTCTGAATGGATTCTAGTTCGTTTCTGACATCTTCGTAAATTCTGTCTATTTGATCTTGTGGTAATAGTTTGTTTTGGATTATTGCTCTTCGTTGGTCTCCTAGTCTCTGTCGGCTAGTTTGTATATTGGGGTATTTTTCTGCAAATTTCGTATGTAAGGGTAATAAATAACCTTTAATGTCGGTTTCCATGTTAGTGAGATGGAGATAAGTACGTAGGATGAATTCATTCATTTCTGTGCTCCATTTCCTACGTGTTTTTATGCCGCTAGTGGTGGGCCCAGGTTCATTGACGATTGAGTTTGTCTCCTGTGCAACATCCACATGGCTTATACTGGTTGTAGACGATGGTGTTGGTGACACACAGTATGATAATGTTGTTGAAGAAGTGGAAGGAAAAAGTGACCTGGCTGATGATCCAGTCACTGAGAATTGGTCGGCTGTAGCCAATTTATCGAGAGGATCCCGCCTGTTCGAACCCTCGTCGCCGATGGTTCGCATGCTGCAACATCCAGCACCGGCTCCAGATGTGCCCCGGCGACCCCCGGGAAGCGACCGCAAATTATATCTACTATTTTTACCTTTATCCATATTTTATCTGTAGGTTTGGGACCGTTAGTTCAGAAAGGGTATAAGGGTTTTGGATGTTATCAACCTATTCCATTTAGTACCTCTGTTTAGGGTTGGTCTGATGTTCGACCGGTAAAGCTTCTGTGCCTGCTTTCCTTAAGCCCCCCCCACCACGGCAAGGTGGTCCCATGGGGGGGTTATTATTATTACTATTGATGAGAATGGCTACATGGTTCTCTCATTTACAAAGAAAGAAATCAGAAAGAAAAATTATCAATTTCAATAAATTATTAGAAGGAAGAGAGGGAACGATAAATAATAATAGCTGAACATGTTTAACTTTCAGGTGGAACTGGAACAGCACCTATCCAAGCATTTTTATCTTTTTAATAATCATCTAGAGTATAATAAGCTCGCTTACAGAGCGTACAAGATGTAAATTTATTTTCACTAAGTTGAGTGACGTCAAGAGGGATTTAATTATAGAATCTAACACAATACCCCGTAAAAGATGTGTGAATTTTAGATAGACGAAATTGCGGTTGATCTAATTTATTTCTATGTCGCGTGTTATAGCAATGACTATGACCTAGCTTTTTAAAAAGATCTAAATTTTTTATCTGTATACATTGTTTCCATAAATATACTGACACGGGACTGACATGATACTGGCTCTTTTAAACAATTATTTTAAAGGGTTGCGACTACCTAAGTTATAGATAGGCCCTTATAGGCCTTTTTGTAAGATAAAAATATACCCAATGTCAGCTGCCCTACCCCACAATAACATACAGTAGACTATGAAAATAACTTAAGTAGACCATCCCGCGGTGTCCACATCAGTAAGTCGTCTGATCTTTCTTACGGCATAGGCTGCGGAACTGAATTGTTTACCTAAAGTCTTATTATGAGGGCCCCATTGTAACTTAGAGTCAAGCGTAATCCCTAAGAAAGATCATTAATAAACTCAAGGTACTCGTTGTTGTATAATATCACATACAGTACTTTTCACATTTGGTAAAGAGAACCTTATACATTTCGTTTTCTTGTTATTAAGCACTAAATTAAAGTGGACGTCTTTTAGCTGAAGATAGGTAGAAAAGCATGGCTTTGAATATTAAATAATCTATCTATCTAGATCATCACGCCAGATCCCTTGCGGGGTAGACAGAGTACAGAGTTCCAACAGGTTCTTTCCTTACATGCCTCTCTGGCGTCCTCCACTCTCATAGTTTAAATAATTTTGTTCTATTTACTGTCAGAATTAAATAATTCTGACAGTAAATAGAGTCCGAGATTGTATTTGGCAGTAAAGTTAAATATTTACTAGCGACCCGCCCCAGCTTCGTACCGGTGAATTACACACATAAAGCTTTCTCTTGACTTCGTCTATCTATATCATCACGCCAGATCCCTTGCGGGGTAGGCAGAGACTACAAAGTTCCAACAGGTTCTTTCCTTACATACCTCTCTGGCTTCCTCCACTCATAGTTCGTCTCATACACGCTCACCGGTTACTCTTGACTTGTCCTTCAGATAAGACTCGGTCTGTCACTTCGTCCATTGGTGAAAACTGTATGAAAATCTGTTCGATAGTTATTGAGTTCGGTCTATCGCGGTCAGACAGACAGACAAACGCGGCAGGGGGACTCTGTTTTATAATATGTAGTGATGTAGAAGGGTCGAGTCATTTATAGTCAAAGTTGACCTAAAATTTGCATTTTCAAATATCTCCGTGCTTCGCAAGGCACGTTAAACACTTAGTTCCAGTTACTCATCGATTTCATCGATGCGGTTAAACCAAACCGACCTTTTTTTTCCAGGGGAAAATCCTGCATAGGACTTTCGCTAGCCTCGGGGGAAGCTCGCGGCGCGTGTCGGATTCCTACCGACTAAAAACCCCAGGGTGGCCGACATCAGCACTTTGGAGGGGCTCCGGGATCTCCGTATGGAACGCACCGGTGCCCCTCTTGTGCTCTGAAGCGTGCTCTGAAGAGCCAAGTCGGAAGTCTTACGGCCCGCTTGATAAGCTCCAACAGCGGGTGGTCCGTAATCCGCACTTTATCCTCGTGGTGGAGGGGAGTACGACCTTTTCTCTCACACCTTGAGGTTGCGGGAGAAGGCCTTGCCTAACAGTGGGACAATGTAGAATAATTTATTTATAATTTCACTATATGAATGCAATGCAAGGGCAACATTGTTTAAATTTGAATTGACAATTTGGAGTGTTGCCAACTGGAATAGTCTACATAACATAATCATTTTGGAATGTAAACAGAATTGTTTTCGGTTGCACATTTACGCAAAATTAACAAGAGATTTTTCATTATTTCTTAAATAATCGTAAACTTCCGTTATTATATTTGTATATCTAATATTTTTTAATATTTTAGCTACAGATCTGTACACCGAGTTTATCTCTACACGCGAGAAAGTAAGGTTACAAGAATACAGCTAAAAAGATACTCGTAATCCCCCTTATGTTTATTTTATCTTCCACGAGAGGGCACTGAATTTGATCTTTTATGCGTTAAACAGTTTCACCAGTATTGGATGCACCACTCTAACTCCTTAATCCTAATTAACTTAAGACTATCTTCGAATCATCCCTTATCACCGCCCGAGGCAATTTCTCACCGACCCTCCCAATGTCCTTACATCTCAGATACAGATACCGCACACAGAATCAGACACCACCCTCACCGGCTAGGTCGAAAATCCCTTGCCCGCCGGCGCAGAGCACCACGCCATAGCGACAACCCAAGCCGAAGCCGTTTCTCCTTGAGGCGTCTTTGCTAGTTGCTCCCCTTGTCCTTCCGACTGGGGCGGAGTTATTGCAAGTAGAAGCCGTGCCTTCGACTAAACCGGTGCAGAGCAGCAAGGCTAGACACCTGGTATATGCCCTCCCTCATAGCGACTGCCCAAACCAAGGCCGTTCCTCCTTGAACTAGTTTCCCCTTGCCTTTCTGGCTCAAGCGTAGTGGTTGCACACTGGCCCTCTTGTCAGGTGAAGCTGTAAACGCCCCGCGGCCAACAGCGTAGATCACTCACACACCCCTTGGGCGTAGATCATTCACACTGTTTTCTAGGTTACCTGTACCACTGCAACATGGCGCCGGTGATAAGACAGCCCCCAGGCATCTGGAACGACATCCTGCCGAACACATTCTGCAGCTCTCCACTGTCAGGGTGGAACGCCGACTCGTACAATTGCTTAGATCTGACCACCTGATCGTACTTCGTGCCTGGTGGTTCCTGGCCTATCCTGAGAATGAAACATACCTGTTTTAATCCAGCAGGAAATAAAACAAATCTGGTGTGTAACTAGTACTGGAAAAGTTAACCAATGCCTCAATTTGCCTTCAATGACGGCTTGGACAATACGGCGCAGTCTATTCTGATTACTACTAGATCAATCTAGATCGGAAACCTTTGTGTGACCTACAATGATGATGTGATGAACTATCATCGACACTAGTCGGTCCAGTTAGTTGTGTATATGAACTCCGTGTTTGTAAATGCACCCACAACGCAGGAAATTACAATGTTGGACTACGAACAAGAAAATAATAGAAATTGAATATCCATCTATATATATCATCACGCTGGATCACTTGCAGGGTAGACAGAGAGTACAGAGTTCCAACAGGTTCTTTCCTTACATACCTCTCTGGCTTCTTCCACTCTCATAGTTTTTCTCATACACGCTCGCCGGTTACGGAGACTCCTGACTTGTCCTTCCGATAAGACCCGGTCTATTTGGTCATGGTAAGATAGTCTAGGTCTTCCCCGGTACCTACATCCTTCCACTTTCACATTGTATATCAGTTTTGTCATTCTTCCTTCGGACATTCTTTCTATATGCCCGAACCAACGGAGCATAACCTTTCTCATCTTTACACTGATACTATCTTTTATACCTACTATCTTTTATACCTACTTCTTACTACGCTGTTGCGAATACGAAATACGCCGTTACGAAATTGAATATATGTATAGAAATTTATTTTACATTGATTAATCAACTTGTTTAGGGCAATAGCCCCATTAACTTAATCCAGAATGCTTACATTTGTCTGTTTAAATTTGTAATAAATAGGTTTCATTTAAAATTAGAAGAATTACTGTGAACCATATAAAATTTCTTTGTGATTTTAATATGGAATTAATTAAGAATGATTATTTCCTGTGACATAAACAATTTTTTAATAGCTTACTTGTATTTTAAGTATAATTCCTTTGCTTCGTGCAGCTCATTCTCAGATGCCAGTGACAGCAGTGGATTTGAGATGAAGGCAAAGTGCTTGAACCTTCCCACAAATGTACTCTGGTCCCAAAGAGGTTGGGTGATATCTATCCTCTTTTCTGTAGCCATTATCTGTGGAATATCTTTAATTAATGTAAAAGAAAATCAGAAACACCATCACATACTATCCCCAAGTGGGGGGAGCAGAGGTGTACAGAGTACACAAACACACATATTGCTGACGACGTTAGGTCCTAAATCATTTTTTTTATATATATTACGTAACCCCACACTAGGATTCATTCCTATGTCGCGGACACTCAGACTACGATCCCCCCCCCCCCCGACCCCTGCCGCCACCGCCGGCCGCGACATGTTCTCTCCGATCCCCCGATGCTTTGTCATCCATTCTTCCCGCTCAGAATACGGGCGACGACGACGTAGTCGTATGTCCCTTCCCATAGCCGGCGGTTGACCGGTGCACTTAGTAGTGCACCCCGTCCCCCCACAGCGACTGTCCCAACCGAAGGCGCCCTCGAGTATGTCGCCCCTTGCCCTTCTGGTTCGAGCGTAGTGGTTGCACGCACGCCCTTAAGTCCGGTGAAGCTGTAAAGGCCTCGCGGCTAGCAGCGTACATCACTCACACACACACACCGAAACAAATAATTGTGAGCCACACAAAGATTTGTACTGAGCGGGAATGGAACCCGCGAGTATTCGACCCAGTGGGCGGAGCGGCTTAAGCTCTTAACTACTGCGCCAAATCGTCCATCCGTCTGTCAAAGCTGTAATGTGGTGAGCAGTATAATGAAATTCCATTATACAAGGTACCAAGCATAAGGCTGATATTCTAAGTACTACTAACAATTTTATGACAAAAAAAAACATCAATAACACTTTGCCTCCCATCAAAATGTTGTTGATTCAAACCCAGAACCTCATGATTGCCAGATGCAATATACCAACAAAGCAGTATCGATAATATAATACGAAATAACTTACAAAAAAGTACATTACACACAAATTATATCTCATTACAAAAGTAGTTACAGAACTGAAATTATTCATTGTATATCTTAATTAGCCCAGCCCCAGCTTCAGCATGGGTGAATTACCTATACACATAAATCTTCCTCTTGAATCACTCCATCCATTGGTAGGTAGAAATCGTTGTAGTTATTGAGTTTATCGGGGTCAGACAGACAGACGCAGGGTAACTTTGTTTTATAATATGTAGTAAATATCATAATGTACAGTTAGTTATAAGCTCTCTTGTTAGTAAAATAACCTTGAAAAACTACATAGAGATGTAATAATAATTACTATTAAATTTTGTACATCACAACATCATTTATTCAAACAGGAATTTAAAATAATAACTAATACAGTAATTATTACAAATTCTTTTCTATATCATCATGCCAGATCCCTTGTGGGGTAAGCAGTTGTACAGAGTTCCAACAGGTTCTTTCCTTACATACCTCGCTGGCTTCCTCCACTCTCATAGTTATCTCTCTTATTACAAATTATTAAGTATTTATGATAATAACTATAATACCTAACAAGGAAACTATAGAAAAATGTAAGGATGGAATGTATTAAGACCCAAATTCTATTTTTTTTCTGTAAAGAAGCCACAGACAAAATTTGAGAAAAAATATAACTTTGGATACTAACCTGCAACTCAAATGATATTTTTTATTTAGTTGTTAATAAAAACCTATTATGGCATTTATTTAAATATTGTTAATAATTATTTGAGAATGTTTTTGAACTCAACATGAGATTCAAATGAATGTATGGGCTAGTAAGGTATTATCATTAAATAAATTACATTAAATAAATTAATAATTAATTAATTAATTACATATTGTAATAAGAAGTAAGAAAAGCAGAAAAAAAAAATAATCTTTACTGAGAATAATTAAATATTTTAAATTCCTTTCTTTTAATGGATTTGATTTGATATTTGATGTATTTAAGCAATAGGCTACATGATATATTTTTATTACGTAAATAAATAAATTAATTACCTAAAATGAAATAATATTTAATGTAGTCCCTACTTCACAATTAGCTTACAGACAAAAAATTTAACTATGAACACAATAAATAAATGCATGACCTATACAGAGGACATTCTTATTAAATATCTGCCTACAATACACATACATAATACTTTTTGAGGGCACAAGGGACCTTTCATAAGGTCTCCGTCATAAATATTTATACGCCGAGTCGGTCCATTAGAAAGATAATATGGCATAAACAAATAACTAATATATTCCATTCTAGGACCTTGAAAACATACTTAATAAATAATGGCATGCTGTTTGACTTAAACTTGGTGTATTATTACCGGATTATATAAGTGGAAATATAATATATGTGTATAAATCCCTCGTATGTGCTAGCAAGAAAAGTAAAGGTGATTTTCTTACCGAGACTCGCTTTTCCTAGCGCTACTCGTATCACGTAAGTATGAATGATGTGAGCAGGTGTGAATGTTTTTCGTAAATAAATTTCTTTATCGCTTATCGCTCGTCCTTCACGCAAGCAATTTCAGATTTTAACAACTACTGTCATCTGTCAAGCTTGTCAAGTTTCAAATTACGTTCAAAAACAGGGACAGATAAAATAAAACCTCACACACACCACATATTCTATAAGAGCGTAGTGTTTGCACGCTCGCCCTCTTGTCCGGTGAAGCTGTAAAGGCCCCGCGCGGCCAACAGCGTAGATCATTCACATACACACACACACGCACACACATATTCTATAAAGAAAGGCCCTGAAATATTCGAACCTTCTTCTTCTTCTTCTTCAAGTTATGGCTTCATACTAATTATAAGTGTATTTTGCCAGTGTCCAGTAAGATATACAATCGTGTTTGTTTAAATTAATTCGCCTCCCCGATGAATTTTATGACTACGATGATAATGAAATTAATGAAGTACCCCACCCTGGATAGTAAAGCGGTGGATACTTTACATACCAATTGCAACGGCAGTTTTGAGGGAAGTCGAAAAGGCACGTTTTATCACTTTGTTACAATTACCTTCACTCATGCACATATAAGAACACATAATGGTTAATATTCCACCAACATTACACATTATTAGTCGAAATGACACAAGTTTTGAAAATTAAAACAAATTGACAACATATCTCTTCGACTTCCCGCCAAAACTCCCCTGCATCAACCTGCATACATAGCATACACTGATTCGAACCTTTAATACCATGTTAAATGCCGATTCAATACAATTAAAAAAAACACTGTCACTCCTATATTCTTCAAGCGGGGGTGGCAGGGGTGTACTGAGTACACCCACTTTTTGCCGACGATGTTAAGTTCTGTGAAACAGGGGGCGAACATATCGCCATATACTGGGCACAACTCCATACTCCGGACTCATACTGGGAATTTTTCGTCAGAAAAACTACATTTGTTCGACCTAGGATTTGAACCCAGGACCTTGTGATCACAAAACGATGCGCTTTGCCACTAGCCCAACGAGGTAGTCAACTACAATTATTATATTAATATATTCATGTCAGTTACAGCTTGATAGCGAAGATTTTGGCTAAGTTATATATTTTGCAAAAAAATTGTACAGTATTAAAATAAAAAGTTCAATTTTCACAGTCCCACTGCTAGGCAAAGTAAAAAAAAATAACCACCCTGTGGATTGGTAGACTGAGTGCAGCGTGCTTTTGTACCGTACCTCTCCCATCTTATGCTAACTGAAACGCACGTTGTTTAACCTTACGCCTTTTTGTTACTGGACTCTATTTTCAAATAGTATTGAATTAATAATATAATGCTTTCCATAATCTCGATTTATACGAGTACAATACAACTTAACTTATGAACTAGAGAGTGTGAGAGTGGAGAAAGAAGGGAGAAAGATTCGTTAGGAAAGAGTCTGTTTAACTCTTTGACTCGAATAAGTTCGTAACTAATTATATCAGTAAGATCGTAGAGATAATTTCTGGGGTAAGGTCTATTCTTAGCCGAGGTTTTCAAAAAAATGATAATTAAAAAACTATGGCGAATTTTCACTTGAAATAAAAAGTAAACGACTCTACGACGATGACGTGATTTTCATGTGTTTAATAGACGCACAACTCTATAAAGTTGGTACCCTATTACTATTAAAATTCCTACCGCAAACATAAACACCCGGAAAATCTCATAATTTATATATTTACCCTGTTTTTTACGTAAACAAATATTTTTAGGATTTTTTTTTTTATAAAACAGACAAATGATTTATTGCACTTTCTAATCCTAAATAACTAATAAATAAGAATGCATATCTAATTTTAGGTCATCTAAAAAAATAAATAGCTAAAAATACATCGTAAGCTATCGAAAGAAACTTGCCTGAATTTCTTGTCTTCTTCTTCTTCAGCCGAAAGACGTCCACTGCAGGACAAAGGCCTCCCCTAAAGACCGCCACAACGACCGGCTTAGTGCTGTACGCATCCAACTTCTACCCGCGACCTTCACCAGGTCATCGGTCCATCTTGTAAGGGGCCTACCCACTCCGAAATCCAGGCAAAAATTTCTACAATAATATTAAGGTTTACGACCTAATTTTTGACAAAAATAGATAGAATACATCCTATTTTATCAATATAGACAAAACTAGATACAAATAAACGTTTATTTTACGAAATTTTGACCTGAATTTACACAAAGATACTTACTTAAGATTTTTTACGTTTACATTTTATACACAAACGTATTACGCATAAATTCTGGATAAGAAACTAATAAGACTTATTTATCAATTAGAATGACGAATTTGTTTATTTATACGCGCGACACTTGAGACGCCACTTAGCGGGAACGCGCGTCTGTCGGATGTTTACCTTATCCGTTCACGAAAGCACAAACACAGACTACCAACTATTATGCATCAATAGAACGAGAAAATTATCCTCTACATTTTGTTAGAATATTGTTTATAGCTACGATTTAATGTTTACCCACAATAGATCGATAAAAAAATCGACTCCACTTGCGTATAAATTTATACGTTACCGATTTAAAGGTCTGCAAAATGGCGTTTTGCCACGTATGAATTTATACGTTACCAAGTCTAGGGGTCTGTACTCTCTGCCTACCCCGCAAGGAATGATGCGTGTGTCATTTTTAGAAAAAAATACCGTGACGCAGGCGGAACACTTTATTTTGTAGATTAACAAGTTACAAATTAAGTTCAAATATATAAATGAAAAGAAAATCACACTGGTAGTCAAATTAAAACTCACAATTAAGTTACGAAGATTATTGATTAAATTAAAGTATGGTGTTATTAGCCAGTTATTGAATAATTGAATTTGAACGCACACGCTACACTTTAATGTTAATCGATGTATGAATAACAGGAACAACTCAATATTATAAAATGTGGTCTTATTTTCAACCCTCACATATTTGACCATTGCCGAAACAGGATTCAGAAAGAAAAATTCGTCTATGCCTTAATAAAATATGGCGGCTGTCGTACCAACAGCCGATATGACGATTCAGAAGAATTCCCAGATTTTAGTGAATGTAGAGGAAGCCCTAGCTGATTTAATTGTTGTTTCGTACAGTGCTGATGATAAAAAGTTCCAAGGTGTACTATTGGATTCCTCTAAAGGGTAGGTAATGATAGATTGACTCGAATGTGCCTTTATCGATTTTATGGAAATAGTTCTTATATTTACGCTTATATCGTCGTATTTTTACAGTAATTTACCTTTTGGAGTGTATAGCCTCCATCCCGCATTCTCTAAACAAGCTGTGCCTACAGATGAGAAAGATAAATTACATTCCGTTAGTCAAAGGTTCATATACCAAGAACCTCAGTATCAGAGTGAAAACTCTCAAAAAAATAAGAAGCCAGGCCCGAAGGCCAAACCGCAGCAAAAGATGACGGTCAGACTGCGGCCTCGGAAGGTCCTGTGCTCAAATTGCCAAGGGATTTGCAACGAGAACAATGAAAATGTAGACGTGTCTAAGAAACGTAAAATTGATTCTGACGGTGAGTCATCAAGGGTCGAGAAGAAGTACTTGATGAGAGGTATGCTCATTCCCAAGCTATCTAGGTTACAGCCGAACGAGATATCGAGCGCCGTAAAAGGTACATCTAAGAGTAATAAGGCTAGTGAAAAATCAATTAAAAGTGAGAAAAGTAGTAGTAGCGAAACAGTCACGCAGGAAATGGCGTTTGTAAGTGTATCTGAGGATATGGACGTAGATAAACATGATGGGAAAAATGAAATATCATTTAGTTCTATGTTCTCAAACGCTAAGACCTTAAAGATCTGTTTTGGTGAAGGTGAGGGGACAGTTGTTAAAATACCACCTCTAACGGGCGATTTCAACGAAGATTCTGGTGTCTCTTGTGACATGGGTAAGCCTTCAAAAGGTGATACTAAAGCTGCCAAAAAAGCTTTAAAGAAAGCTAAGAAACAGGCAAAGAAATACAACTCTGATATGATCCAAGGGAACATACAATCACAGAAGCATGTTGGTGCTTTATCACCTCACAACAACTTATCAAGTAGTCCCACATTAGATCCTCTAGAAAAAAAACACAAACATAAGGTAAAGCACAAAAAGAAATATAAAACACAGAAGAGTAGGGACGAAAACATGAGTAAAGACACCGAGATTGAATCAGTTGACTATTTTAGTGATATCAAAGAACATTGTATGAAACAGAAGCTTTCAATAAGCTTACGAAGGCTAAGTAGTAATTCTTATGAGAAACGTAGTGAGAATGATGGCAATGAGAGTGGTTCAGAGGATTGGGACAGTGAAACGGTGCCAGATTTTCCACCAAATGGTACTGAGGGTGCTGGTGGGAGATTACTGCGAGTGTCTCCTGGAGATATTGTTTGGGGGAAGGTGGTAGGGTTTCCATGGTGGCCAGGACGGGTCCTGAGCGTAACACCTACATCGAGAGCTTATGTGGCGTGGTATGCGTCAACCACATCATCACTAATGCCATGTGACAGTTTGAGTCCATTCTTAGAGGATTATAAGGTGAATTATTAGAATTATTTTTACTCTGAACTCTGTACTGTCTATTTAACCGGCAAGAGATATGGCATGATGGTATGGATAGATTTTTAAATTAAATTCCATATGTGTGTGTTATTTTCCAGGTAATTAACATTGTGGCGGTATAACTACAATATCTGTTTGTAGTAATGTGTTTATTATAGTATCTTTCACATAGGATAGGTACTGACAGTTCAAATTGCCAAATGAAGTTAATATTTAATTCAATGGTGTTAAGGCATAAAATCATAAGTATAAAAAACGGGTCATGCCTCTTATTGAATCTTGCCATTGAATAAAGAATAATTTCGTTTGGAAATTGGAACTGTCACTACCTATCGTATTTAAAAATACTATAGTAATAAGAATGGAGATAATATTTTGGTATGCCTAAAGTAATTTGTCCACATGTCTTACATGCCTAAAGTAATTTGTCCACACAGAGGTGGCGTGAGTGTACTGTGTACACCCATACATCGCCAATGTTAATTCCTAACCCTAGAAGCAAGAAATTTTGCAAATTTAGAGGTCCTTAAAAAATTGTTGCTAACTAAGAAAGTATGTTTGAAAATTCAACCACTAAGATTGTTATAGATTACAATAGGAAAGAATTGCACCTGTGGCTAGTAAAGTATAAAAATGTAAAGGAAAAATTCATAAGTCACAGAATTGTTGAATCATTTTTATTTAACATTTCAGGTACGCTATAACAAGAAAAAGAAGGGTCCATACAGAGAGGCTGTCAAACAGGCAACAATAGAAGCGAAGAGGAGTGAATCTCACATCAGCGATCCACTTGGCAGTCCCTCGCAGGCACTAGCCATCTCGCCTCGTCCCATAGATGTGTTCTCTTAAACGTAAGATGCATCCGAATTTATGGAAATTAATGTGATATTTATAATTACTAAACACCAATTTTGTTTATTTGAAACATGACATAGTTAAATAATGCTGTAGAGACTAGTCCCTGAAAAAAATAGAATAGGTATTTAAAACTGTTTTGAGTCACTAATCCAAATGTTTTAGGTTTTACCTCCTTGTTCAAATATTTAATTTTTATTCAATTCAGGATAATTTTTGTTTGTCTAAATATACGAAATACATACTTATTTATGTGGTCTCATAATAGTTATTTTGTAAATTTAAATCTTGTTTCAAATAGAATTGGTGTTACTTTGCACAAAATAAATATGTTTCATACTTAGGATGTTTGCACTGAAAATGTGTTAATTAAAATATAATGCAGTAATTAATATAACTATATCTGTACAGTTTGCTTATAATACCTACAATATGTTCAGTGTACAGTCAATATAAGATTATATACTAAATTATGAAAGAAACTTGTAACTTTTTGTTGTGTGCAATAATTTAATATGTACTATATTAAAAACTTTTTGAAACAGCGGTGCAGCGATCTTTTTGACATAATTATTCTACACATACTTCGCCATATAGAAGAGAGCATTATACGCAATTTATAGATCTACAGTTTTTGCCCGCCACTTCGTCCGTGGTAACTTTAAACAGGAATTTAACATTTTTCCGGGATTAAGGATTCTCCTATGTTAATCCAGGTTCAGTTCCATCCATCATCCAGTTCAATCTGTTCAGTCGTTTTTATTGATTGTATAACCAACACCCAAATATACAAACTTTCACATTTAAAATATATGTAGGATATCTTTCTAATGGCAAAGTAAGATGAAAATAATATTGCTGGAGAGGTTGTGTAGCTAAGAAAACCATCATCATGAAAGGCAATTTTGTACATCAGAGGTAGTTTTTCTTATCAATTCCACCAATCCATATTATACATAACTAGCTGTGCCCGCGACTTGGTCCGCGTGGAATGTAAGCACACTTAGGCATATTTCCCCACCTACACCGCACCGTACCACGCCGCGCTCATTGTGTACGGCGCGGTGCTTGGCAAGTTTCTTACTCGCGTTAATTTCAGTTTCACATTTTGTAATGACTCCGTAAATGTCACATCAGAATAGCTCTAATATTTTGTCTCTTGTCGCAAACTTATAAAACATTCACATAAACCTTACATATTTCCATACAAACTTTCATCCCCTATTTCCTATTGTTATTTCACACCCTTGAGGGTTAAACTTTTACAAACTTTGAATGTCATATTTAATTATATCGAATCAATAGCCTAAAAAATAAGTTTCAAGCTTCTAACTCTAAAAATGACAATACTTACATACAACTTTTCATCCCCCCCTTTTAACCCGTTACAACCCTTTCATCGCATTAAAAAGTAGCCTATGTCCTTTCTCAGACTCTAGACTATGTGTGTAGCAAATTTCATTTAAATCGGTTCAGTAGTTGTGGCGTGAAAGCGCGACAGACAGACAGAGTTACTTTCGCATTTATAATATTAGTAAGGATGGAGATTAATAAAACTTTCAAAGATAATCTTACACTTAAAGTTTAAAATACACAACAAAGTATTGAGCAAATGATAATACCAATACAATCAAGGCGGATGGAATTGTAATAACTTGACACATTTAGATTATAGCATGTAATCTTGTAATATAAGAGTTAAATATTTGCTGGATGTTTCAAAATATAAAGAAAGTGAGACTTTTCTTTAATTTTAAAATGCTTGATAGGAATTAAATCTTGGTATTACCATAATCCATAATCGTTTATCTTATGTAACAGAACTGCTTGGCACAACCGACTTCCTGTGATACTATGGGCGTCACCCGTGTCACTACTGTGGGGCCATGGCATTATCATATATATAATTTTTTTTTTTTAAATTGAATAGAGTTAAATGATTCACAATGAACGGTTTTGGCTTAAAGGTTTTATAATTATTTGAAGTGTTTATAGTAAATACCATTGTTATATGTTAACACACCGTCACGCCTATATTCCACAAGCGGGGGTGGCAAAGGTGTACTGAGTACACCCATGTTTCGCCGACGATGTTAGGTCCCATGTAATAGGGGGCAAGCCTATTGCCATATACCGGGCACAATTCCAGACTCGTAATGGAAGTTTTTCGTTAGAAAAATTACACTTGTCCGACCTAGGATTTGAACCCAGGACCACCAGACCGGCAACGAGGCAGTCATATATGTAAACACTTTGCACTTACTTATGTGATTTTTATGTTAATAGTGATTAATACCTTTTAGTTTCACAAATCAAGTGTTCTTAAGATTAAAGTTCTTTTACGTGCAATATTTAAATAATTTTAATCTCTATTTTCAGTACAAATCATAATTTTGCAGAGTTTACATATAACTGTAGGTGACTATACATACTTTATGTATTATAAGGAATGAGTGGGGTTATTTTAACTAAGTAAAAAAAAACTGCAAACATTTGCAAACTCAATAAAATTTCATCACAAAGTTCCAAGAAAGCTAGTTAGTTCATTATCCAATATTTTTCCTGTTGACTCAACAGGATAAAAAACGCTCTTATCATACATTTTATACTTCATAGATTGTCTGTATGTCTTCATTGGATGTATCACAGTGTTTGTGCAATATAAATTACGGCGCGCCCGACGACAAAATCGTATATCGGCTGGCAAGTTCCATATGTGCATATTTTTTTTCGTTTGACTACATGTGTCAAATCGTATGTTAACTAAGCCTTGTTCAAGCCATATAAAGGTTAACTAAATACGACAAATTAAATAGACAATATTGCCAAACCATAGGTTTTGTCGAATAGAATTTTGCGTTTAACTCTGCATTTAATTCATTATTGTTTGTAGGTTGGAGGTTAAGGCACCACCTGCTTTTTCGTGAATAAAGTTGCAGACAGATATCTATCGATATCATCACGCCAGATTCCTTGCTGCAGATATAAAGACTAACTTAAACCAAGTTAGGAGGCCTTGGGGCGGGCTTACCACTAAACAAACATTTAGAAAGTAACAGAATTTTCTTTTTCTTCTTGTTTCGATGGGCTGTATTTCCCCTATAGGTGTATGGCCACCTGACTCGTGCGGTGGGGCAAATACTACACATACATGTATGGATTTTAGGGGGTCAAGACTTATGACCCCCTGTGATCTATCATCTATCTATATCTACACGCCAGAATTATTTGCGAAGTGAGGTATACTTCTTAGATAACTTCATGTTTATCTCCATATTCTCAAATCCGATTCTCTCCTGTGTCCGATCTAAATATTTTATGTCTTTACAATATTCAGAAAAAAATACTTATGAAATAACACACCGTTACGCCTAAATTCCCCTAGCGGGGGTGGCAGAGGTGTACTGAGTACACCCACGTTTCGCCAACGATGTTAGGTCCCATGTAATAGGGGGCGAGCCTATTGCCATACACCGGGCACAATTCCAGCCTCCGGACTCATACTGGGAAGTTTTCGTTAGAGAAACTTCATCTGTCAGACCTAGGTTTGAACCCAGGACCTCGTGATCACAAAGCGATGCGCTTTGCCACTAGACCAACGAGGCAGTTATGAAATAACAACTTGTAAAATAACGTTTTATTTTGGCGGTATATGTAAAAACCATTCTATTTGACAAACCTTCATTATTAAACCATCTTAAAAATTGTTCTGTAATATAGGATCGATGAATATACACATTTGTTTCGTTTTATATTATATTTTTTTAAATAGCCATGTATATTGTTTTAAATAAAAATTGCCGCGTCAAGGGAAAACAATATTATAAACTATATTTATGTTAAATATTAAATTGTTCTGTTGCAATTATGTTTATGTTAAACTGGGTCCACTTCAATAAGAATTATGTTTTGTTGAACTGATGAAAAAAAAACAAGCTCTTTTAAACTTGTGTTCCGCATAGTTCTATAAAAGCATCGTGTGATTCTGAGCTGAGAGTAGTGTTGTAAAAATGAGCGCTAAAGTTGAGCATTGAGCGCTGAGTCGACGCTCACGGGCGATGAAACACGTAGAAGACGCGAGCGTTTTATGCACTGACTCGAGCGTTTTTACAACACTAGCTGAGAGTGTGTTATTTCAGCATATTAAAAATTCAAACATCAAACGTGAAACTTTGTAAACATGAATTGATGTGGACACAGCTTTACTAACTTATGGCCATTCCTTTATGTCTATCTCTTGATTTCGAATAATACATTTTTGTAATATATTATACTCTAACAAATACTTTATAAATAAAATTTAATATTAAGATATTCATTTATTTTTGTAAAATATAACTGTAAAACTTTATTGTTTCTATATAGTACCTAGTTTTGAAAACAAGAGATGGACAAACTATTGTTATTTACTTTTTAAGAAATATGCTAAATTCGAGCGAAATATTATAAGCATTATACAGTTCGCTATTAAGTTTTAATTAGATTAAATAATTATCCAACGAACTACGTATTTTTTAGTTACTTTTCGTCAGGGACGTTGTAAACAAGGCAATTACTTAAATAAAAGTCAAAGTCTCTTGACTCATAAAACTTTAGATGATAACTGCCAAAATGTACACGCGGAAGTTAAATAAATAATAATGATGAAATACATTTATGTAAATATCAACAATATAATACTCGTTCGCATGGACGCTTTTCAAACGCGTGGTACTGGCGCGCTTTCAGAAAATTGTACTGGTCTGGTAGCAATTTATTTCATTACAGAGCATTACTAACACGCGTTGAAAAAGTGCTCCTGCGAAGGTAGAGTAACCGTATACCTACTTCATCAATTAAAACTGATGAATGAACTTGTTTTTATAAATTCGTGATCAAGAGAAAATTGCATATAACTAATTCATCCAAAGATGTATGATCTTTGCCCAACTATGTAGTGATTTAATATATTTGTTCATAATTGTTTATTAAAAACAAATAAATTTGCGGGAGGGCGAATGGAAAATCATCTTGTTTAATTTCACCAAATCTTTGCCTATCCCGTAGGGTTCAGGTGTGATGATGTTAATAATAGGCAACAAATATACGGTTTTTGTTAGCCATAATAATTTGGTTTCGGTAAAATCGGTTACAGCCTTAGTTCCCAAAGTGGTCCAGGTGAACCCCTGGTGGTCTGTTGGCGTGACAAAAAAATGGGGGTTCACAATTCGTAAGCGGGGGTCCACGAAAATTTATTTGCTTTCGATAGTGAACAACTAAAATTTTGGGTTTACTTTACCTATCAATGTAGGCAGATAATATTTTAACCCGGCGAGAATGTGGCAGGGTATGTCATACCCACTGTAATACTAATTTGCGTATATTTTTTGTTCGTGACCTTCAAAGTTGTTGTCGCCCTGAGTAGCTGGAGGTAAAGGGGTGCGGGGGGGGGATAGTGGCGTGACGCGGCAGCCTGCAGTCGGGTAAGACGCTTGCAAACTGCGTTTGGGTATGAGATACCCTGCCACAAAGTTAATGTACATATTTCGTGACAAAAACTAGCTGTGCTTTTTTTGCTATTTTGACTTATTTTCTTTGTTATAATATAGATATTAATTAATAATGGACTTTGAACGTAAAGAAAACCGATTTCGGGCTATGTTACAAGATGTACTAGAGAATACGTCAGATGAAGCGAGCTCTGGAGAAGAATCTGATCATTGCAGTGAGCATGACCTGCAATCGGATACTGAGCCAGAGATTTCGAATCACGATGAACGGATATCATCAAAAGGATGTTTCTATGGTATCCTATGCCCCTAAAAAGATAAGGTGGTCATAGTAATGTCAAGCTTACATCATGACAATAAAAATTGATAGCACCACAGGAGACAAGAATAAGCCAGAGATGATAACATTCTACAATTCTACTAAAGCTGGAGTAGACGTGGTCGATGAACTGTCTGGTAGTTACAATGTGTCGCATAATAGCAAACGTTGGCCTATAACCATTTTTTACGGCATTTTGAATATAGCTGCTATAAATGCAACCATTATTTTGCGTGAAAATCTAGACAAGAACATCAAACGAACAGATTTCTTACGTAATTTAGGCCTGACTTTAGTTTACGGACAAAAAATCTTTGTTACGTAATTTAGGCCTGACTTTAGTTTTTATTCAATAACTAGTATAAATCAGCAAATATTAATCCGAACGGACAAAAAATCACCATAACAAAGCCAATAACAACTGAAGTGTGGAAAAGTTTCACTAAAAACGGATTATATTGGAAAATACCACCAACAACATCACAATTTCGAGGTTAGATATTTATACATTATTGTCATAACAACGGACAGAATTGACACTTCGCGAGTCTCACTGACGTACACAACCGCAGTAAAACCAACATAACAGACGAAGCATTACGTTCCGTTGCACGCATACTGATACGTATAGTTATCGCATTATGGGTACTAAAGGTATGTCAGAGGAAATGCTACAACTATTTCAATTGATGAAAACAGAATTAGAAAAACAAACAACAACAATTACACAGAGCATAACTGATACCTTAATGCGCACTATAGACGATAAAATACAACCAATATTAAAAGAAAATAAATACCTAAAATCCGAAGTTCAAACATTGAACAGGAAAGTAAAATATTTAGAAGAGGCGAATAAGAAAAATAATATAATATTACATGGTGTCAATGAAACTGAAAATAATAATGAAGAACTATTCATTACTATAATGGATATTTTACAAAAAACGAGTGTTAATATAGAGAAGTTTGAAATAAATAAATATCACAGATTAGGAAGAAAACAAGATGAAAGAAAAACCAGACCCATACTTATTTCCTTTACGTCATATCAAAAGAAGGTAGAAATAATGAAAAATAAAACAAAAATACCACACAATTCTTTTCTAACCGAAGATTTCTCAAAAGAAACCCTTGAACTGCGTAAAAATCTACAACAACAATTGAAACAAGAGAGGGAAAAAGGAAATGAAGCATTCATTAAGAATAACAAACTTATTGTAAGAAATAAATCAGAAGCCGAAAAGAGGAAAAGAGAAATTTCTAAGTCACCAAAGAACATACAAATAGAATCTTATCCTACAGAGGGGAAAAACATTATTGCACCGTCTAAAATGCCAAAAACTGATGCATTTGCATACATGAGAGCCAGATCTTTCTCAATGACGGAGAAACAAACGCAACCACATAAGGCATAGGAATCATCCGACACCGGAAACGTGGATAAAACAAATAGTGCAAGAAAAATATTAACGAAAAACAAACAGATCCCCAATACGGTTGGTCACCGCGGGGAGATAGACCACACCCCCCAAGAGCTTATAGTAAATAAAAATAAATCTATGAACCCTTCACTGAACAAACAATACTTCGAAAATAATAAACAAAAACAAAGAACAAGACTAAATATAGCCACAATAAACACAAGATCGTTAAAATCCCGAGAATCCCTACTTGAATTGGAAAATGCATTAGAAACCATAAACTGGGACATAATAGGCTTAAGCGAAGTACGGAGAGCCGTTGAGAAAACCGAAGAACACGAAAAATATATATTTTACTACAAAAATATAACAGCTGGTCTATATGGAGTAGGATTTATGGTTAAAAATTATCTCAAAAACGAAATAATAGAGTTTCGAGGCATATCAGATAGGATAGCAGTTTTGAACATTAAATTGCCCGGCCATAAACAACCATCTTCAATAGTTCAAATATATGCCCCGACTGATGTCGCCAAAGAAGAAATAAAAAACGATTTCTATAACAAACTCAATGAAATAATGCCAACCTTGCACAAAACCATAATTGTAATAGGGGACTTCAATGGCCAAATAGGAAAGAGGAGAATAAACGAAGACAAAGCACTCGGACCACATACATCAGGCAAAAGGAACGACAATGGACAAAGACTGATAAACTTCGCTTTGGAAAACAACCTACACATCATGAACAGCTACTACAATAGGAATATTAATAGAAAATGGACATGGATGTCACCGAATGGAATGATAAGAAACGAAATAGACTACATTACCACAAACAAACCAAGATTATTCTCAAATATAAATATTGTCAACCAATTTAACTACAACACAGACCACAGACTACTTAGAGGTCAACTGTATATAATGGAACCAAAAACATCAAGGAAAAATATTTACAATACAAGAAAACCTGTAGCTTTACAAATACCGGAAAACATTTTAGAGTCCCTACGCACTAAATTAGAAAAAATAAATAATCTCAAAGAAATTCAAGTAAAGTATGATGCTCTAGAAAAGGAACTAAAAGAAACCGAAAGTAAAATTAGAACAACAAGAGAGATAAAAGACAAATTAGGTCTAGAAGCAAGAAGGTTGATTATGCAAAGGAAAAATATGTTTAAGGATAGGAAAACTAACAAACAAAAAATAATAAAACTTAGTAAAGAAATAACCTTGCAAATACGTAAACACAGAGAGAAATCAAGAACTGAAACACTAAATTACCATATAGAAAAAGTAGGCGGAATCAAGAAAGCATGGACTGAACTAAGAGAAAATATAACCTGGATCGACAGCATAAAACACCACAGAAATAAGAAAAGTAAGACAAATAGAATAGAAATATTAGAAGTAGCAACAGAATATTACCGCGAATTATACAACAATGACGAAATAATAGAGGAACACAACCAGCTAGTGGACTGCGTTAAAAACAACGATGAAGAAATTCCGTGTATAACGAGAGACGAAGTCAATAAGGCTATCAAATCACAAAAAAGAGGTAAAACGCCAGGAGGAGATTGCATATCGAACGAATTGCTAATAGGATCATGCAAAGCAACGATGAACACTATCACAGACATATTCAATGAAATTTTACACACAGAAAATATTCCTCAACAATGGACTTTGTCAACGATAATAATACTGCACAAAAAAGGGAAAAAAGATGACATAGCCAACTACAGGCCCATCAGCTTGATGTCGAACGTGTACAAAATCTTTTCAAAGATACTGCTAGACCGTTTAACAAAGACTCTGGATGAAAACCAACCCAAAGAACAAGCAGGCTTTCGCAGCAAGTTCTCAACAATAGATCACATACACTCGATAAAACAAGTAATTCAGAAAAGTAGTGAATACAATATTACGTTCTACCTTGCGTTCGTGGATTATAATAAGGCATTTGACTCCCTAAAACACGCAAAAATATGGGAAGCCTTAGAAACACAAGGAGTGGAGAAAAAATATATTCGACTAATTATCAACGTGTACAAGAACATGAAAGCAAGGATACGAACAGAAAGAGATGGGGATTATTTTCCGATAAAAAGAGGAGTAAGGCAAGGGGATCCTTTGTCACCCAAACTTTTCTCAGCTGTTCTCGAACACGTGTTTAGACGTCTCGAGTGGGATAAGTACGGATTGAATATTAACGGAGTGCGATTAAACCACTTAAGATTTGCAGACGATCTAATAATAATTGCTGAAGACCCAAGAAGCTTACAAAAGATGTTAAAGCAACTGGTGTATGAAAGTGATAAAGTGGGACTATCAATGAATACTGCAAAAACAAAAATTATGTCAAGCTCTGAAAACATTCCTATATCCGTTAACGGTAACAATATAGAATATGTGGATGAATACACATACCTAGGACAGATCATATCTCCAATAGACCTCACAAAGAAAGAAATAAATAACAGAGTCACTTTGGCTTGGAAAAGATACTGGTCTCTCAAAGAGATAATGAAGAATCCTTTCGTACCGTTGAAAGCAAAGGGTAAAATATTTAATTCCTGCATTCTGCCTGTTATGACATATGGGTGCCAAACGTGGAGCCTAACTAATCAAAGCATACGCAAATTAGAAACTTGCCAGCACAGTATGGAGCGAAGCATGATGGGCATTAAATTAAAAGATAAAATTAAGCTAGATACTATAAGGAGCAAAACAAGAGTCACAGATATTACGTACTGCATTAAAAAACTAAAATGGAGGTGGGCAGGTCATATGATTAGGAGTAACATAGATAAATGGTCTAGGGATGTAACAGAATGGTGCCCGAGACAACACAAAAGAAAGAAAGGGAGACAGCGACGTAGATGGGAAGACGATATTGTGAAAATAGCGGGGTATACTTGGAGAAGACAAGCTCTGAACCGCACTCGGTGGCGTACTCTAGGGGAGGCCTATGCTGGACAGCAAGACAATCTTCACGGACCGGTGTCAAACGAGTAAATAAGTTTATATTGTAAATATATTTTATGTAAGATTGTTAAATAAAGGCTTTATTATTATTATTATTATTATTATTAGTTTACGGACACCTCAAATTGCGAAGAGACCGAAGGAATATCCCAACATATATACGTCAGAGAATCTCTATACAGATCAACGAACCACTTGCATCAACTCAAAATGTTCCTGGTCGCTATGTCAGATGCGGAGATTGTCCAAATAAAAAAGATCGAAAGACAAAACGTGCGCGTGCAAGCTGTGGAAAAGCTATTTGTATGGAGCACGCAACTTTTATTAGCAAAAACTGCATTGATTTGAACTCCGATTCTTAAGATGTTCCTAAGACTATTTGTGTTTTTTTTTAATATTTTATATCGGTACTTATGTCATGTTTTATAGTAGTTTCAAGTTATTTTTGATAAAGTTTGTTTTGTTTTTTTTCTGGATTTTTTATGAGGGGTTAATTTTTTTTGTTAAAAATTCATAGACGTTTGATTAAAGTTGAATAACAAATAAGATTTATAAAAATAATAAAATGTTTTATTTGTAATACCTTAGTATATGGTTGTTTTATAATTATAAATAAAAAATAATATTATTATTCACAAGAATAAAGTTTTACTGCTACAATTGTAAACGGGTATGTCATACCCTGCCAGAATAAGAAGCTCAGCGACTGTTACTTGTAAAAACTTGCATATTCCATATTCAGTACAACGTGTCGAGACTTGCAAAGCGCCGCCGCCGTCCGCAACGCTTGTTCAGACGTGCAAAGGGACGAAATACGACTTGTGGTGTGTGTGCTTGCAATCTTGCGTGAACTTGATTGATTCTTTACCAATATAAATAGGAATGCCAAGGAGAAACGTTACTCATTTGTTTCTGGAATAAAAGAAAAGTAAAGTGAATTGATGTTAGTGTTTGCCAGTGTCAGAAAAAGTAAGTATGTACATGCCTATTTGTAATACATACTTTTATTTTATGTTGTAATAAGTTGAGTGAGTGAATTGATGTTAATGTTTGCGTGTGGTAGGTACGTTTTAAAAATTAAATACTGAACAGAGTCTTTATAAGATACTTCCATAAAAAACAGAAAGCCGAGAAAGGTTGACCTTTTTGTCCCTACTTTATTAGTATTATTTTTTACCCGACTGTGTGGTGGTTCACTAAAGGAGAGATATATTATGATTGACCTGCATGATTGTAAATATTTCAGGTTCTAATGCTAAATGACTTAATTAAATACATTTTCATAGATTGTACGTGTTTACGTACCCGTAACGTGCATCAAAATCATCATAAATAAATGATTAAATTGCGGAGTTTTGATATCAAAATATTATTTAAAAGTATTTTCTATCGAGTTTGCAGAAATACATCAAAATATATTTATGAAAAAATGTTTTACATTACATTCAAATCGGTTCAGCCGTATTGCTTTTAATAATTTGAATCAGTTTGCCGTCGGTACTTTGTTTATTTCATTGCAATAATTAATTAGGTAATCCTATTCTGTTAAAATCATTGATATAAATAACACTAGATTAGCAGTAACGGCGTAAATGTATGTCGGCTAAGAATAAGCCCGCAGCCAAGTTTCAAGCTTTTGTCATTCATTGGCCTGCCTGACATCTCTCGAGTAACACGTATTAATAAAAAATCACAAAATGGGTAAATGCGTGGTATAAGAACGCGATTTGAGGTCACAAAATCACTATACCGCACGAGGAATGATTTTCCATACATAAGTTTATTGTTTTTTCATATATTTACTAGTAAATAAAATAAAAAACCGATTTCAAGTTACAAAAATAAATTTGAGACGCAGTGTTGCCAATTAAAACACCATTTGGGGTTCCCGTCTTTATGGGAAAATCTTGGATAATTGTGTCACCTATAATTATGTACTATACGAATATCTATTTTATTAATTTTTTTGGATCCCAAAGGGTGCAATTTCCGCCAGATCCCTTGCGGAGTAGACAGAAAGTATAGAGTTCCAAAAATTTCATTAGAATATTATGAAAATAAATAAGCTATTTACTCAAAGCGAATCATCATCATCATCATCATCTCAGCCCATACTTGTCCACTGTTGAACATAGGCCTCCCCAATCGCTTTCCAGCGTAACCGGTCCGATGCCACCTGCATCCAACGACTTCCTGCAATTTTCACAAGATCGTCGGTCCATCTGGCAGGCGGTCGTCCCACGCTGCGCTTGCCAATACGTGGTCGCCACTCTAGAATCTTTCTGCCCCAACGCCCGTCCGATCTACGCGCTATGTGGCCCGCCCATTGCCACTTCAGCTTGCTAATCTTAAGGGCTATGTCGGTAACCTTGGTTCTTCTACGAATCTCCTCATTCCTGATTCGATCGCGTAGAGAAACGGCGAGCATAGCTCTCTCCATAGCTCGCTGAGCAACTCTGAGCTTTTTTATGAGACCTATTGTAAGAGACCACGTCTCTGATCCATATATCATCACTGGTAACACACATTGACTGAAAACTTTAGTCTTAAGGCACTGAGGTATTTTGGATGAGAAGATATTGCGCAGTTTCCCGAACGCTGCCCAGCCGAGTTGGATTCGTCGATTGACCTCTCTCTCAAAGTTGGACCTACCTAACCGGACTACCTGTCCCAGGTAAATGTATTCGTCGACAACTTCAAGAGTAGAGTTCCCAACGGTGAGTGCGGTGGGTACGACATGGACGTTAGACATTATTTTCGTTTTGTCCATGTTCATTTTAAGACCCACTTGTTGAGATACTCTGTTGAGGTCACCGAGCATTCGTCCTAGATCTTCCAGCGACTCCACCACGACCACAATGTCGTCGGCAAATCGAAGGTGAGTGATGTATTCGCCATTGATGTTGATGCCAAGTCCTTGCCATTCCAAGAGCTTGAAGGCGTCCTCTAAGGTGGCCGTAAACAGTTTCGGAGAAATGACGTCTCCCTGTCTTACTCCTCTTTTTATGGGGATTGCCTTCGTGCACTGCCCCTGTACTCGGACTGACATGGTGGCGTTATTATACAAGCACTTCAACACTTCGATGTACCGATAGTCAATGCGGCATCGCTGGAGAGATCTAAGAACCGCCCAAGTCTCGATCGAATCGAAGGCTTTCTCATAGTCCACAAACGCCAAGCATAGTGGCCGATTATACTCCTCGGTTTTCTGTATAATCTGCCGCAGCGTATGTATGTGGTCTATGGTACTAAAGCCTTTCCGGAAACCGGCTTGTTCGGGAGGCTGGAAGTCATCAAACCTGCGTTCGAGACGATTCGTAATGACTCTCGAAAACAACTTATAAACATGGCTCAGCAGTGTGATGGGCCTATAATTCTTCAGTAAAGTGTTATCACCTTTCTTGAAAAACAGTACCACCACACCCCTGTTCCATGCTTCCGGCGTTTTCTCTTCGAGCAAGACGGAATTAAACAGCCTTTGAAGGACTTTAAGTAGGTACTGGCGTTCCGCCCGCTTTCAGAAGCTCTACGGTAATTCCGTCTTCGCCCGGCGCTTTGTTATTTTTGAGTTGTTTGAGAGCCATCCTAATCTCGTACAGGCTGATGTCCGGGATATCTTCAGTGTAGTGTCGGGTTAGCTTGGCTCTTGGGTCTTTTAACAAGTCAACAACAGGTTCAGCTACTGAGGTATACAACCGCCCATAGAACCTCTCTATCTCCCTGAGCACCTCCAACCTATTCGACGTTACGTTTCCGTCCTCCATCTTCAGCTTCGTCAACTGGCTTTGCCCAATAGACGCGTCTCTTGCGAACACTTTAGAGCCCTTGTTCTGTGCTATGGTCTCCTCAATACGCCTTGCATTGAAGGACCGTAAGTCTTGTCGCAAGGACTTCAATATCTGTCCATTGAGCTGCCTATAGGACTTAGCATCATCGGAGGTTTGGAGCGTCATGGAACGTCGCTCAGCCATGAGGTTTCGGGTGTAGTTGGATAGTTTTTGAGGTCTATTTTTACGGTGGGGCTTAAAATACTTGGACCCGACCGTATGGACAGTCTCTACCAGCCTGTTGTTGATTTCGTCCACTGATGCGCTGCTGTCTAGCAATTCGAAGCGGTTTGCCAATTCGAGTTGAAAGTTCTCGGGGTTTTGGATATGTGCATTACAAGGTCGGAGCGTAGACTTCATCAGACGCGATCTTTCCATTTTGACATTAATATTTAATGTGCCTCTGACCATTCGGTGATCACTGCCGGTTTTTACCCTGTGGATCACGGAGACATCATTAAATATTTGTCGCTTGGTGCTCATGATGAAGTCTATTTCGTTTTTGGTGGAACCATCAAGGCTCATCCAGGTCCATTTCCTATGAGGCGGCTTCTGGAAGAAAGAGTTCATCATAAAGTGTCCCTCCTTCTCCAGGAATTCGGCCAGCCTCTGACCCCTGGGGTTGCGCTACCCATATCCAAATTGCCCCACTCTCAACTCATCATCGCCCCGTTTGCCCAGCCGCGCATTGAAGTCACCCATAACCACTGTGAAGTGTGTTTTGGAAGTATGTATGGCTCTACTAATGTCCTCATACATAACTTCGACATCATCATCTGAGTATGTCGAGGTCGGTGCGTAGACCTGTATGACCTTCAGCGAATATCTTTTGGATATTCTGAGTATCAGGTACGCTACCCTGCTCGACACACTAGTGATGGACACAACGTTGTCTATGAGTGACTTGTGGACGATAAATCCGACACCACCTTGGGACTGCTGTTCGCCCTCCCGGTAGTAAAACAAGTTGCCGGATTTTAAGGTTATCGTGTCCTCGCCCTCTCTTCGGACCTGCGATAAACCAACAATATTCCACCGCAACTTGTTTATCTCTTCTTCCAGCTCAACAAGCTTCTCATCTGTCCTCAAAGTGCGTGCGTTGTATGTCACTAGGGCCAATTTTCGTTTTTGGTGGTAGCCGAATCTCTGCCGGAGATTCTTAGCACCCCTTGTCCTGTCGTTACCATGGCTGCTACCGTGGCCAGGACGATCAGGACCGCCGGGGACTAGGGGCCTGGTTTTCTTCTTTTCTTCCATAATAGTGATTGGGGGGATTTGCCATACTCGCCACGCTTGGCAGGCGGGTTGGCGAGCGCAGTTTTTGATCGCAGAAGTGTTAAGAGAACGCTGCTGCCCATTCCCTAGTTTTCCCTTAGTCGCCTTGTACGACACCCGATGGGATGAGATGGGTTGGTCCTATTCTAAGCCGGGAACCACGCGGCGGCGAATATTGTACACAATTCTTTGTTACATAATTGATGGATCCGGTAAAGAATAGCTCCACCCCATTTGTTTTCACGTGTGTAGTGGAAAGCAATTGGGGAATTAACCAAGACTTTTTCTATCCTTTTTTTTTTTTTAAAAAGCGCCACCTGGTAATTATTAAATGTTGTGGGTACTGTACGGGTTAGACTGTAATCGTAAAGCGTTTTTTGAATATGATAAATGATACACTTGACATTGTAATAATTAAAAGGTTTATTGATAGTCCAAATTATCACTATTCTATGATTTAATGATAAATAAGAATTAATGTATGATATGTATGTATGTGAGCACGCGCGCGATTTTCTTGCTAACCGATTGCGAACCGATCGTAATTTATATAATGTGCATATGACGTAAAAATGCTGATGATGCAAACGGACGGGCTGGCCCGTACAGGTACGTTTACAAACATGAAAATTACACAAATAAATAGCCAGACCTAAACAAAATGTGTGAGTCACACAAAGATTTGTACTATGTGGGAATCGAACCCGCCACTATTCAGTCTAGTAACTGGAGCGGCCTACCACTCTTAACGTCTGGATAAAGAAGTGGAAACAGGAAATAGGCAACAACGTTTTACTGAGTTTGTTGAAGAGATACGTATTTTGTAAATTTGTATTTATTTTATAATAAATAATATCAGCCTATATAGACTGCCCACTGCTGGGCAAAGGCCTTCTCTCACAAATCGAGGTGAAAGAGATTTATTTTACCCACTCTAAATAGACTGCAACAATCAACCTGCATATTTTGTAAATAATGCAATAGATAACATTAGGTGTGTTTTGTTTAGTACTCATTCAATAATATTTTCATGGTTTGACCACATACCCTAATGGACACTTTTAACTAATATCCAAATAATCTGTGTAACAATTCTAATTTCATATAGAATAAAATGAATTAGTTACTATAATAATTTATTTTAATAATTCATATATTGGATTCTATCTGAAATGTAACGAAGTTAATTTAAAAAATATATAATAAAAAATTATATTCATAACATCATTAAAAATTTATATTCATTGTGCATTTAAATTGTGGGAAATAATCATATAGTAAGCAACACTGAGCCTCCTACTACTAGTAATATTGCTACCTCTATCGTATCGACGTAATATCGGTATGGTGGGGAACAAGAGTAAAAGAGATAGATATATGTTTACTCCAAATTATTTATTGGATTCAAAGCTACGTCGGCATACTTTTAAGTCGTTACACTTTTTCCGACACGCCGAAGTGACGTTTGCTTCTCTATGTATTTACCTCAATGGTTAAAATAGCCATATCTTGTTAAGTAAGACTGCCTTATGATTACTAAAACAAAGTTCCTTTTATTTACAGGTAGGTAACTGATACGAAACAAGGCTGAATCTAAGAAGAAATGTCGACAGTACGCGTCAGTTTTGATTATTTAAAATTTGGTTTTCTTCCATCAAAGGCGGATAAGCGATTGTCCATATGCCATTTATGCAACAAAGTTTTGAGCAATGACTCTATGAAATCATCGAAGCTCGAAGATCATCTAAGAAGGTGTCATCCATTGAAGAAAAAATATGAAAAGAGACCCACCGTGCACAGTATGTTCGGTTTAACATATGAAAGTAACGATGATGGCTTGCGGGCGTCTTACAATATCTCATTACTTATAGCGAAATCTGGAAAACCCCATACCATTGGAGAACAGTTACTTTTACCCGCTGTTGAAGAGGTTTTAAAAACTGTTTTGCACAAATCTCCATTTGACATACTCAAAAGAATTCCTTTGAGTAACAACACTGTACAAAGACGTATTGATGAAACGAGCTCTGATATTTAAAATTTTCTTGTGTAATTATCTGCAAACACTCATTTTTCTATCAACTGGACGACATAACTTTACCTGGTAATGAAGCATTATATTTGGCATACGTTCCATTTGTTATGGACAAAGAAATTCATGAAGAGCTACTATTCGTGAAAACTTTGGAGACGGACACTAAAGGTGAATCAATATTTAATGTCCTGAGTGATCTATTTAAGTAAAAATCGATTCCATACACGATTGCTCTTACATACTGAAGTACGCTGGCTATCGAAAGGTGCATGTTTAACAAGATTTTCTCACTTTTTGAATCAGTTTTAAAGTTGAAAGTAAAGAACCAGATTTAAAAGAAAACCTGATCAATTTGAAAGCAGACATCGCGTATTTGACAGATTTGTTCAAATAGAGAACAGCCTCAATTTAATAAAAACAGGGTGTAATTTCAGCTTTTCTTGGAAAATTGAAATTTATGAAGCGAAATGTTAGTCAGCGCGACTTTTTCCAGTTTTCAAACTTGTCACAGGTAGAATGCCTTGATAAGGATATACAGACATACATGTAACATTTAATTGCCCTGCATGATAACTTCAAAATCAGATTTGAAGATATTCTGACGATGGAAATACCACCATGGATCATAAATCCATTTGATGAAACGGAAGTGGAGAATGTGATATTACAAGAGGAGCTACTCGAGCTTAGCACTAATGAGGAGCTGAAGGTTAAAGTGAATGCAAGGATTGTGGTTGATAACGATGTGCTGGAGCAAGTGAATGAGTTTGTATATCTTGGATGCGCCTTTAGTAAGGATGGGAAATACACCGCTGACATAGAGAGAAGAGTGAGTGCAGGGAACAGAGTGAATGGTGCGATGGGAAAGCTACTCGGGAGCCGGCACTTAAGCCATAAGGCGCAGCTGGCCATACATCATCCGTTCTTGTCCCAACGCTGTTATATGGTAGCGAGAGCTGGGTAAGAAGGAAAATGAGAGCAGGATAAATGCGGTAGAAATGCGAGCTCTGCGGAAGATGTGCGGAGTGAAGCTGACCGACCGCATTAGCAACAGCGTAGTAAGAAAGCGAGTAGGTATGAAAGATAGTATCGGTTTAAAGATGAGAAAGGGCATGCTCCGTGGGTTCGGGCATATTGAAAGAATGCTAGAGGAAAGAATGACAAAACAGATATACAATGTGAAAGTGGAAGGATGCAGGTATCGGGGAAGACCTAGACTATCTTACCACGACCAAATAAACCGAGTCTTATCTGAAAGAAAAGTCAAGAGTCTCCGTAACCGCTGAGCGTGTATGAGACGAACTATGACAGTCGAGGAAACCAGAGAGGTATGTAAGGAAAGAACCTGTTGGAACTCTGTACTCTCTGCCTACCCCGCAAGGGATCTAGCGTGAGGTTATAGATTGTGGGGAATTGCCATAATGCTTTTGATAGCGTCCCCCTCGTCATTTCTTGTCAAAAAAAGTTCTTAATTTGTCAGGTCCCGATCCGACACGCGACAGATGCCCACCGAGACGAGCGGCAAGAATCGAACAACTTGCCGGCCTCGTCTAGCAGGCATATGGGACGGTACGCAGAGAGTGTGTCTGCAGTCCTGCCTTCCTTCTTCAGGAGGAGTCAGGAGTCAGGTCTTCTGCTGCGTAGTCGAACCATCTATACTTGAGCGCCGGTGTCAACTTCTCGGTGGTCATCTTGACAGCCTTCGGGTTGTACAGGTTCGCCACGCGGTTAAGTGCGCGTAGCGTTGCGACGACGTTCATCACCCGCGTGGCGAACACGCAGATATCTCTCGGGTTGTCGCTGAGTCGGGGCAGCGCGTGCAGGCGTTCTAGTTCGCCCAGCGCGATGCAGTCTGGTCGGCCAAAGCGTGCTTTCAGCGCCCGGAATATGTACGCTGTCATGGAGTTGTAGATGAGTAAGTTCTCGACGGCTTTTTTAGCTTTACCTTTTAGTGCTTTTCTCAGGCCCGCGACGTTCTCGATGTCCGTGAAGCTCGGCGCAGAGTCTTCATAGGCAGCTTTGAAGGTGAGCCACTCTTGTTGTGACACACTGAAGTACGGCAATTCAGTAGCGCAGCGGTGGTTCGTGCTGCTCCCGGACCGGGTTGTTGAGGGTGATCGCCGACGCCAGCTCACGCCGGTCAATTTGCTGTGGCGGCGTCGCGACTGTCGTTTCTTCTTTCTTCGGCACAGCGATAGGTGGTGCCTGGATCGGTGCAGGGGGCAACGGCGTTGTCGCCCGCGGCGCTGCATCGATGGTGCGATGGTCTGTCGGCGATGGCCAGGACGTGAGGTTGCGAGTCGTTCAGCCAGCTCCTGACTCTTCTCTCAGTTTCTTGTTCGTCTGATATGCACGTGTCGGCGTCACTCTCGCTTCCTTCATCTTCGGCTTCGATTTCTGATATTATCGCAGCTGCTGATTGGACTTGCAATTCCAGTAGCTCCTGCTTGGGGCGGGCGAGCTTCAATTTTCGTGTCTTCGTTGAGAGCGTCTTCTGTGTTCCAGTCTTCTTGGAAATTGGCTTCTTTGTTTTCTCCATCGCGGGAGTGTCTCTCATGGGGGTTGTTTCCGTCATGGCAGTCGATTCCGTCGTAGCGGACGATTCTGTCGTGGCGGTCGACTCTGTCGTGGCGGTCGACTCTGTCGCTGTAGTCGTCTCTAGACGATTCGGCGACTGGGGCCGATGCTGCTAGTCTACTGGCGGTGGAGCGTGTGACTGGCATGTTTCTTTCTTCTATATTCTTTGTTCAGCTTTGAGAAGCGTCTTCTATTTTCAATTTGAATCTTCCATGTTCACCTAGCGACTTCTATTTTCTTTCTTCGTGACGATGATCCGGCTCTCGAAGGACCAGAATGAACAGGACGAAACAGGATTCAGACGAATAGTCACACAAATTCTTGAAACAGTGCTTCACCCACCAGTTGTGACCCTCTTCAGACAGACGCGCAGAGTATCTTCTCAAGAAATATAGGTCCCCAGTCGCTCGAACGTACGCGGCACATGGTCTTCGCACACTACTGCCAAGCGTGTGGGGAATCGGCATCGGGGCAACAGCCCCCTGGCCGAGGTGCCGATCGCCGGCCATAGACATGGCCAGGTCCTTGAGTTGGGACCTATTTCTCTATTTATCCGGACAGGAAAGATGGAGAGACATACGAATAAAGAAAGCCCAATAAAAGATTGATGTTTCGATACATCATCAATCACTTTCATTTTCACATTATTTCTTTACACGACAACAATATCATATTATATCGATGCAAAAGTGCACTTAAAAAACCTTGGTCGAAACGTGATCCCTCACATACTTACCCCACTAAAATAACTTACAATAATAATACTTATCTCGACGGTCCTGCTATAGCAAATGCATTCAATTCGTTCTTCAAAAGTGTTTTCTCTTCCCCCGCTCCTTTCTATCCGGACACAGAATTGCCTGTCCCATCAGGAAGTGATGTTAGGCACGTTCATTGCTTTAACGTCTCCAAGGAACAAGTTCTCACTGCCTTAAAACATGTTGATACCACGAAGGGACCTGGCAGCGATAACATTACCCCTCTATTTATATCTCGTTGTGCCGAATCTCTGGCCTATCCTTTGTTTATTTTGTTTAATCGCTCCCTTGATGATGGCCACTTCCCTAGTAAATGGAGTGAGGCTCATATAGTCCCTATTTTCAAAAAAGGTTCTCGTGTTAAAGCTGAAAATTACAGACCAATATCTATTCTAAACGTGTTTGCTAAAATCTTTGAAAAGTTTATTTATAATTTTATTTACCCTACAGTATATCATGGCATACCTGGCTCTCAGCACGG
This sequence comes from Phalera bucephala, assembly GCA_905147815.2. Lineage (NCBI taxonomy): Eukaryota > Metazoa > Arthropoda > Insecta > Lepidoptera > Notodontidae > Phalera > Phalera bucephala. The sequence continues at coordinate 30,614,442 of LR990618.1, forward strand.
TTTCCTTAAGGGTAGATCAACTATAAGCAATTTAACACAATTTATACAAGAAACAGTTCAAAGCATGGACGGTGGCGGTCAGGTTGACGTGATCTACACAGATTTTGAAAAGGCATTTGACCGTGTGGATCACGTTATCCTGCTCCGCAAATTAGAAATGCTCGGAATTTGCGGAGATCTCTTACGTTGGATAGAATCCTATTTGAGAAATCGAAGTCAAGCTGTAGTTATAGGCGGATATCGCTCTGATTTTATAGAGGTTACCTCCGGAGTGCCGCAGGGGTCTCACTTAGGGCCCCTTCTCTACAATGCTTACCTCTACGATATCTTCACATGTTTCAAACACTCATCTTTTATGTTATACGCCGACGATAAAAAAATTTTTCTTAAAATTAATAATATTTATGACTGTTATAAGCTACAGAACGACTTGAGATGTCTAGCATCCTATTACGAACTCAATCGTATAACAATTAATGTTGCGAAATGTGAAGCTATAACTTTTACACGTAAACCGAAACCTATCGTATTCACATATAAAATTAACGGCACGAGTGTAAAAAAGGTAGAGGTTGTCAGAGATTTAGGCATTTTTCTTGATAATAAGCTAACATTTAGCTCGCATATTGATCATGTCACGAACAAAGCCTACAGGAATTTAGGCTTCGTACTACGCACTTGTCAACCTTTCAATAATTTAGTCTGTATTAATCTTCTGTATTATTCCTATGTTCGTAGTATTATAGAATATGGTAGCGTAATATGGTCTCCGCAATAACAAGTATACATAGATAAAGTTGAACGACTACAAAAGAAATATTTAAAATTCCTAGATTTCAAAATTAATAAGCGTCATGAAACATATAATGACAGATGTATTTATCACAAACTACTGCCTTTAAAAGATCGAAGAATAATGTTAGACCAAATGTTACTTTATGACATTATTCATGGTCATTTGGATAACTCATATTTACTTGAGCAAATTAGATTCTCTACGCCCTCTCGTCGCACCAGACAAACAAATTTATTTTCCACGACTTTCGCACACACCAATTATGCACGCAACTCACCTATAAACAGGATTTGTTCTACACATAACCATATGTTCTCTGATTTAAACTCAGACATAGATCTTTTTAATAACAGCAAGCAAGTTTTTAGAAAAAGAGTTTTTAATAAACTGTTCACCAGATTCAAACTGACATCCTTACACACACACTAACTCAAACACACGCACACACACTCGTACATACACACATCGCAATTAGTACTTACCTTTTCTGTAAATTATTTTTATTACATTACCTTTTATGATAAGATCACTTTCTTAAAGCTACAAAACTTCCACTCCTAATATGTGTAATTACTTTAGGAAAACCTATAATTGGCTTAATTTAAGTTCATTATGTATTGTTTATTATTTTGTATCACCATAGCTGTTGGTTTTCTATAAATAAATAAATAAAATAAAAAATAAAATGAAATCGGGGTCGAGTGAAGTCGAATCCAACTCTGACTCCGACCTGACGCCCTTGTAATGGCGTCTCAAGGCAGTCAGGTCGGAGTCGGAATCGGCAAGTGTGATCACGAAATGTAATCACGGCTTAAACGTCGAGCGTTGAAAGTAGAACAAGTGCGATTAAAATCGGTCGCGATAAAAAAGCGCTCACGTGTGAACGCATGTACTGTTTTCCATTTATTTCATCTCGACGGTTTATTCCAGCGCTGCAAAAAAGCGCTTGTGCGAACGGCCCCTAAAAAGAGCATTTCTTATCCTATCTTAATGGTTATCAATAATATTGATAACCATTAACAATAATGTCAATATCTAAATATTGACAATATTATTGTGCGGTGTACAATACACTCTCTTTATAGTCTATAACTTACATTTTGTTTTGTTTCGGTTTGGCTTGTCAAGTTTCAAAAAGTTATCAAGTATTCTCAATATGTGATGATTTATTATAAATAATACGTGAATCAGTATTTATATAAAATGTTACGAACATATAGATCCAAGAAAGAAACAGCGGGTGGCGTGGATCGCAAAGACTTGCTACAGAACTTAAACGAGAAGAGTTCTGCATTCGATGCATTTTACATTCAAAATATAAAACAAACTAAACGTGATTTGTCCTCTGTCGGGTCCTCGAACCCTTATGGAGTAGCTTCAAATAAAGTTCGCAAAAGGAAATACGTAAGAAGAATAGTTAAAGAGGTTGAACCCCTTCCACGGGAAAGTTTGCCCAATTCTGCATACTTGACTCCAGACAAGTCATTACGCGTGAATAAGCCTCTAGATCCTTTTGATATGCTTTTGAATTCATCGCCAGCTTGTCCTGTGGAGTCTGTTGGAGACAAGGCTGAAACTGTGACAGCTAAAGTTGATTTGTTTGATGAATTTGCAGCAAAGAAGTAAGTTACCATTACTTCTCGCAGTAAACAGTTATATTTGTGTAATTTATAAGTACTGCTTATTATTCTGTATTGCCATTTTAATATATTGTTTTAGAGAAAGCAAAACCTATGTGAGACGAAAGCAGATAAAGGCCAAAAAGTTCAATTATTCAAGTAGTGAGGGTATGTTATATTTAATTACTAAATAATTAAATCATTAAAATAAAATTATATTTGTAATATGGTTATCATGATATGACAATATTTATTTTTACAGAGTCTGATAAAGAAAACTCAGATGAAAAAATAAACATTACAAAAAACACATCTAATATAAAAACCCATCAATTGCTTGTTGAACAAGAAAACAATGGTAGTCCTAAACATAGTGATGACTCTATAAATAACATAATCAATAACATATCATTACTAAACAGAATACAACATAAAAATAGTTTCAATGATACTATGAGAAAATCATTTATTTTTAATAGAAATAGACTGACTAGAAATAATCAATCTCCCATTTTACAAAAGTCACCGTTTTGTAGCACTCCATTCAAAGCTAAATATAGAGGCGAATCTATTTATAAATTTTCACCGATACCTGTGTCAGTTAATGATAAAAAACCAAAGGTTGATCCAATACCAGAAGTTAATGACAATAATTGTAGTGTTATATTTTTAAGCAAAGGTAACATTAGTCTAAAAGCATCTCAAGACCACACTCAAAGTCATATTAAAAATGTTAGTATTAATCATAGTATTGAAGAACCTAATAGAGATATAGCTGATGAAATAATTGAAGTAGAGGCTGTAAGTCCAGCTATCTCCAATAGAAAATGTGGTGTAGTAGAAAATAAAATACATCAAGAAATTACTGCAAACAGTACAGAATGTAGTTCCTTACAAACAACTGAGATTGAACCTTTCATAGGCTTTTCTAACCCTGAAACCTCGAAAGATGAAAATCATGAGGCTATTGAAATTAAAATTGCAGCTGAGGGTGTACCATTAGATGAAAGTAATATTACTGAAATTGAAGTCCATGATAGTATTAATAATGAGAATAGTATAATTAACAGTACAGGTAGCGAATATAATGATGATACTAATGATACATCTGATGATAATGATTCTTCAGAGGTTGATCAAGAATCTTTATATGATACATGTAGCAGTGAAAGAAGTGTAGAAAATGTACCTGACTTTAGAGAACCTGTAGTACAGCTTGAAAGGATGAATGATTCATCATTCCTGAGGTATTATGAAAAAATGCCTGGACAAAGCCATGATGAAGATGATACAGACAATTATAATAATTTAGATAGTGAAGAATATGCTAGTTTTAATAATAGTAATAATTCTGATAATTATGAATCTCTATATAAAATAGTAGACAATTTATCAGAAAATGAGACTGATAACAGTGGTGTTGATGTAGCATCCTCAAATGATGATGATACAGAATCTAACAGCCATAATGATGAGGAAAAATGTATTAGTTTTGTTACAACAAGAAGAAGAAATGAACTTACAAACAATTCTATGATGTCTATATTTAATGATTCATACGGTTCCACTAGTACTGAATGTAATAAGACTGTTCTAAGTAATGAAGTAGAGAATAATGAAAAAAATACAGATAATACACTAAACAACATAACAAAAAAATGTTTCAAAGATCCTAATTGTAATGAAATTAAAAGCAACACAATGTATGAAGAAGTTATTCCTGGAAATCAGAACACAGACGTTGCAGAAGAATCAAGGATATCATTTATAACAACTAGAAAAAGTTCAATTCAAGCTAGGAGTTCCATATCCAGAAAAACTAATAAAGAAACTCGTGAAAGTTCCTTTTTTAGAGAAGACCAGAGTCTGAGAGATATTAGAAAGACTTGTTTTGATGTCAAGCAGGGGATTGTACTCCAACCGGGCAAGAAATGGGAGAGGTCATTGAGTATATACAGGAGAATTACTATGTTGACTGATCACTTTGATCAGTCGATTTTGGAAGATGAACCTATGGAGACAAAAGGAAGGAAATACAGACAAAGTGTGATTAGCACTATGGAGATGCAGGAATTGCAGGGTAGGTTACCCCTCGTTCACACGGGCGCTATTTCATTCAGCGATTTGTGCTGAAGCGCTACAAGCGCTTTTATCAAAACATGTATTATTGGCTGTTTGTTTTATACCAGCGCTTAATAATCGGGCGTTAAAAAAGCGTTGGTGCGAACATAGGGCTATTTTTTTTTAGTTATTGCCACTTAAAAATACTCTCATATTATTAATAGTAATTATATTAATAATTAATGAGTTTATTTTAGAACATTGTTATTCCAGTTGTTACTTTATTTGGGGTTTATATTTCAGTGTACTGGTTGATGTCTGTAAACTATTAACTGTGGCTATATTTTTAGTCGGACATACATCATTAACATTATTACAGTTGTCTGTGTTGCATGATGATAATAAAATATGCCGATAATAAAATTACAGTATGTTTCCTTAAAATTGCAGTGCATGAAAACTTTTTAAAATCTATACTGGCATAATAATTATGTATTAAAAATAAAAAAGATAGAAAAATAATCAATCTGGCACTTCCATCCAAAGTTTCAGTGTAATGTCAGGTTGGTTATTTTGTTCAGAAAGAAATCCTTGGTTAAAAATTTATCATAAAATTGTATATTCTAACATTTTCAACCATTACAGGTTCCCTACATAATGAATCCATCAATAGTCGCAGGAGCACGTTTGTCTCAAAGCCTAGTCGATCAACAATTAGAATTGTAAAAGTAAGTACGGTAATATATGGACTTTGAATGGCGTCTAAAACAATAAAATTCTAGCCAATAAATAAATCTTATTTTGTTCTCTTTTTTAGGATTCTAATATTTCAAGACTTAGTGTTTGCAACTCAACCGCATTTGATGATTTGAAAGGTGAAATAACGATTTTTTTACATAATGCACGAATTATTATTATTACCCATATATCAATGTTACCTACTAACCCTACCATCTTACATTTAGTATAATAAACGTTTTATTACGCTGGCAACAATGGAACCTGCTTACCACATTTTTTAATCTTTGCCCTTTGGCAATTCCGTGCATTTCGTGGAAGAAGACGCTTCGTGGTCTTTGTCCATAATTTTTATTTTATTTTTTATTTGTAACTGCGTGAATTAAGTTTCACAGTGAAATAATATTTATTGCTATTGCAAATTAATAGTAGTAAATAAACGGTACTGAGTGTTTATTGTTATTGAACTATAAACAAATTCTGAGTGTCTGCCATTACTTTATCCGTAACGGGATAACAGCTTGGTTCTACGCCCTTTGTTCCGAATAAAGTGTTTATCAGCCAAGTGCATGCATCTTTCCCTGCAATACACAGGTTAGTCCAAAAAACGTGGTGATATTTTGTTAAAACGCCTTGGCGTGTTTCGTTGCGTCAACTGAGAAATTACGCACGGTGGGAAAGTACGTTCGAATCACTTCCTACTATGTGTCATGTGCGAGAAATTATGACGCGTTCTGTTTTCCAGGATATTTGAACGAGGAGTGGGATGATACTGTTGTCGAATTGTCCAAACTCTCGATCGCTGAGCAAACGCACGAGGTCACTGTTATAGATAATTTCCATGATACTTCGGGTCGTGTAGCTACAGCACGGGACTACGTGTTGCGTCGATGCAATCAAACGGAGGCGATATTATTCGATGAATGCTATCCAGATACGTAAGTAAAATGTTACTTTGTTGCTTGTGCTTTGATCCTACTTCCTAAAAAAAGAAAAATTGGCGGGTAAATAGGTCATGCAAACACAAAATGGTGGCATTGTTGTTAAACATCTGTAACCTCTATAGGTAGGCGTCGCGACAGATAAGCTTTATGAATGACTGTGCCCTACATTTTAATGCATTAATATTCAATGACATACCAATATTATGAAATTGTTTAATTGTTCTACTTTGGGGAATAGATGCCAATTTCCGATCGTTTGAAACATTGCTTGGTTGCAATGTGTTTACATAATCAGCATACTTACTACAATACTGTCACAGTTGGTTTAGTTATAAGGTGAAACAGAAAAAACTAGGCTACAATTTCAAAACTAGTGCCTATTTAAACTGAAAATGGTTATTTCATTAGTGGGACATTTTTTTTCTACTAAAAGTCAGTTATTTCTTAATCTTTGACAATATTCTGTCTACTAAATCTTTTGGTCTTTGACATTAATATACATGTTAACACTAGATTAGCAGTAACTGTAACATGTAACAAGCTTCTTTCATTCATTGGCCTGTCTGACGTCTGCCGAGTAACACATTTTAATAAAAAATCACAAAATAGGTAAATGCATGGTGTAAGAATGCGATTTGAGGTCACAAAATCACTAACGCCAGCGGAACTACTTCCATGCATACCTTTATTAATTTTTCATATATTTACTAGTAATTAAAATAAAAAACCTATTTCAAGTTACAAAAATAAATTTGAGATTCAGTGTTTCCAATAAAAACACCATTTGGTGTTCCCGTCTTTATGGGAAAATGTTGGATGATTTTGTCATTTACAAGTATGTACTGTACCAATACCTATTTAACCGACTTCAAAAAGGAGGAGGTTCTATGTTCGGTTGTATGTATGCTATTATTTTTTTTATTTTTTTTTTATTATGTATGTTCAGCGATATTTCCGTCAATTGTGGACCGATTTTTTGCATTGGGTTCAGTATATCTCCAAGGTGGTCCCATATTAATTTTATTGACATTGGACCTTGGACTTAGAAGATACACCAGGGAACTCCTTAACAACAAACAATAGGCATGTGTAAATTGAGATATTATGGGTATTACGTCAATCCTATAGGTACCCTACTATAGAATAATTCACTGGTCACTTAAAATTGTAAAATAAAAATATTTTATAAAAAAAAGGTAAACGGACTTCAAAAAGCAAAAAAATAAATATTTAAAGTCCGTGCTGGTTGGTGCAATCGGTTACTTGACACCGACTACAAATATTTATTTTTTTGCTTTTTGAAGTTGGTTTACCTTTTTTTATAAAAGATTTTTTTTTATTAATTTGTTTGTACCCAAAGGGGGCAATTTCATTAAAATGTTATGAAAAAATATAAACTATTTGCTCAAAGCAAATATTGTACATAATTCTTTATTACATAATTGTTGATCTGGTAGAGAGTAGCTCCACCCCATTTATTCTCATGGGTAGAAGGAAATTAGAGAATTAACCAGGACTTCTTTTAAAAATCTCCACAGTCATTATTAAACATAATGTGTGAGTCTTACAAAGATTTGTACTATGTGGAAATCGAACCTGCGACTATTCAGTCTAGTAACCAGAGCCGTCTATCGTTCTTAACGTCTGGACCAAGAAGTCATCAATGGAACCAGAAAATTTCTGAGTTCGTTAATGAAATACGCTTTTTGTAAATTTGTATTTATTTTGCCCACTCTAAATACACTGCAACCATCAACCTGAGCATTAGGGTGTGTTTTTGTTTATATTAATATTTTCATTCAATAATATTTTTATAGTTTGACCACATACCCTAATTGACACTATTTACTATAATAATAATATTAGCCCTGTTATGAAACTGTCCACTGTTGGGTATGGGGGTCCTCCTCTTAGACTGAGAGGGTTCAGACCATAGTTCACCACGCTGGCCAGGTGTGGGTTGGTGAACTTCACACACTTTTGAGAAACTATTAGGTAAGTAACTCATGCAGGTTTCCTCACGATGTTTTCTTTCACTGTCAAAGCAAGTGATAGTTAATTTTTAAACATACATGCTTTCGAAAAGACAGAGTTGAGTGTCTGGGTTTAAACCTGAGACCTCTCACTTTGTGGTCCAACAGTCTTAACTACTAGACTATCACTGCTTGCACACCATTAACTAATATCCAAATAATATGTATTACAATTCTAGTTTCGATTATGTAACGTTTTTATTAAAAAAAAAGATAAATTATATTCATTGTGAATTAAATTGTGGTAAAAAAATCATATAGTAAGCAACACCAAGGCTAAGGCGTACTTGTTATATTGCTACCTCTGTCAGATCGACTTAATGTCGGTATAGTGGGGAAAAAGAGTAAAAGAGATGGATATATGTTTACTCGAAATTATTTTAGTTGTAACATTTTTTTCGACGCGCCGTAGTGACGGTTTCTTTTGTATTTATTTACCTCAATGGTCTTGGAACACAAAGCCACTGCTACTCTATCATAATCATATAAAATATGGATTGTTTTGTCTCAAGAATAGACTATGATTCTCGTGTTCTGTTTATCTTACCATCACACCAAATCCTAGGTATTCCCGTGTTAACTATTAAAATGGTTAGATGTATTTGTGTACCCACCTACCAATAAACTGTTACGTACATGTTTTATGAACTTTATCCCAGAAGAATTGGCCAAGGATGTTTAGAACTGGTTATTCCCACCTGCTCCACCATTTTGTTCGCAGTGGCTCCATGGATAAAATTAATAGTAAATATAATTTATAAAATCTTTCCCACATGCTCCATAAGTTTCATTTTCATCAAATCTCTAGTTATCATACATTTTTTCCCAAGAGCTCCACGGATTTTTTATTAAATAAAAACATATCTACTATTTCCTTTCTAATGGCCAATACATAAAAATTTTCTTTAGAGCCCGTGGGAAAACATTTTCGAATGTCTAGAAAATATTTTGGGGTGGTAGGGAACAAGGTAGACATGGCTTTATTAATTATTTTAAAATAAAGTCTAAACTATCAATTTTACGAAAGAATTTACCTTCCTGTATTATTTCCAAGATACAAAATACATTTTAATAACTCGCCTACCCATTTTCCTTATTTATTTGTACTACTCATTTTGCTTCTGCATTATCCGCAAAGTCAAATGATTCATTAAATGTATTGTTTATTTTCAAGATATCTTATCTGTTAACACTAGACATCTGTTGCATTAATTTCACATCTGCACTTAGATTGCATAGTAATAATACTACAAAAAAGCTGTCACGCCTGTATTCTCCAACAGGAGTGACAGAGGTGTTCTGTGTGTGATGCTAGGTCCCATATAATTTGGGGGTGAGTCTTTTGCCACTATACCGGGCCTAGTGCCATACTGGACTGATACTGAAAAATTACATTTTATGAGACCTAAGATTTGAATCTAGGCTCTTGTGATCGCTACGCGTATTATTCACCACTAGACCATACAGGCAGTTTTTCAGAGTATAAAAAACTTACTAATCTGTTGTTTTCATTGAAAATTCGTAAAAAGGCGGTCACAAGTGTCATCAAACATAACCGTGTTTGCTTAACATTGAGTTATGACTCGTTGTAGCAAATTATGACTTACGGGGCCGAGACGTGGACACTCACAGTGGGACTAGTCCACAAATTCAAAGTCGCACAGCGGGCTATGGAGCGAGCTATGCTCGGCGTCTCTTTGAAGGATAAAATTCGTAACGAGGTAACCGACAAAGAACCAAAGTTACCGACATAGCTCGCAGACTCAGTAAGCTAAAGTAGCAATGGGCTGGTTACATCTGCAGAAGGACCGACGGCCGATGGAGCAAACGTGTCCTAGAGTGGAGACCGCGACTTCGTAAGCGTAAGGTAGGACGGCCCCCAGCTAGATGGACCGACGACCTCAAAAAGGTCGCTGGGACAGACTGGATGCGGAAGGCGGAGGACCGTGTGCAATGGCGCGTGTTAGGAGAGGCCTATGTCCAGCAGTGGACTGCGATAGGCTGATTGATGATGATTGATGTAGCATTGATGTTTGCAAATCGCAAATAAATTAACTGCTATGTTTTGTTATTATGATGTTTTACTGCCTCGCTGGTCTGGTGGTAAAGCGCATCGCTTTGTGATCACGAGGTCCTGGGTTCAAATCCTAGGTCGGACAAATGTAGTTTTTTTAACGAAAAATTCCCAGTATGAGTCCGGAGTCAGGAATTGTGCCCGGTATATGTCAATAGGCTCGCCCGCTATTACATGGGACGTAACATCGTCGGCGAAACGTGGGTGTACTCAGTACACCTCTGCCACCCCCTCTGGGGAATATAGGCGTGACGGTGTTTACTGGCTCTCTTTCGGGGTTTTCTCTTCTTCTCTTTTTGAGATAAATTATCACATTAAAACCTAGCTCTGAAGTGTCACAAAATATTTACCTAATTATTTATTACTAAGAAAACTGGCTAAATTGTATTACATAATTTAAAATAAAATATGTGGGGTACATGCAATAAATAAATGCGTGATTCTATCGGAAACAATTTTATGTCAGTCCAGAGTTGGGAATTATACTCCTTATTACATCGGGACGGTAATATCGTTGGCGAAAAGTGGATGTGCTCAGTGACCCAAAGGTGTACTGAGTCAGTACACCTTCACTCAGTGACCCAAAGGAGTACTGACTCAGTACACCTTTGGGTCACTGAGTGAAAGTGAGGAACATAGGCGTCGCGGTGTATATTTTTTGTTGTGATTTATGTACCCTACCACCTTATGTGTTAATCTATCTACCTATATCATCACGCCAGATTCCTTGCGGGGTAGGCAGAGAGTACAGAGTTCCATCAGGTTCTTTCCTTGCCGACCTCTCTGGCTTCCTCCACTCTCATAGTTCGTCGTATACACGCTCGCCGGTTACGGAGACTCTTGACTTGCCCTTCAGGTAAGTCACGGTCTATGTGTTAATTGAAAATCATATATTAAGTGAAAGTCTGTATACATCATGAATAGAAATCAAAAACAGTTTTCTAATAGAAAGCACAGCTTCGAAACGAAATGAGTGTGTTTGCACAAGTGAATTGGCTATCTATAATGTCGGTATGTTTCGCAATAACTATAGTATTTTTTACGACTAATGGTTTTTAATGAATTTAGAAAGTTGTATTATGAAACATTTTATTACTAATTGATGATTGTTATTATGTAGTAAGTATTTCATTATATCATATTCTATATACAGCTAAGTATTAGTTATTTTGTTTTACATATTTAAAATTTTTCATACTAAATTATGTATGTTGTAACAAGTTTTTCTATTCCGGTTTAGGGCTCGAACCTATTCGCGCCTTTATTAAAAAGGCGACAACCCGATATTTTGCGAACGCGTCCATAGTAATACGCCAATCGTAGAAGCCGGCGACTACGAACCCAACTCCCCTCCTATCAACCGCTACCGCCGCCCGCGGCACCGTTTTCACCGACCCTCCCGATGCCCTTACATTCCTTCTTTCGAATACAGATATCGCACATAGGATCAGACACTGACCTCGCCGGCGAGGTCGAAGAATCCCTTGCCCGCCGCCCGGTGCAGAGCACCACGGCGAGACACCTAGTATATACCGGCTCGGCCTTGAGGCGCCCTTGAGCTAGTTGCCCCCTTGCCCTTCTGGCTCGAGCGTAGTGGTTGCACGGTCGCCCTCATGTCCGGTGAAGCTGTAAAGGCCCCGCGGCCAACAGCGTAGATCATTCACACACAAAAGTAACAATTTTGATGTCCTTGAGCGGTAGTCTTTCTGGTACAATTATATTACTTAATAGCATCATCCTTGTGGTATTTGGGTGTAAAATCTGTGAGAATATTGGTAGTCTAGACAAGACACAAACTGCCCAAGCCGTATCTCCTTGAGGCGCCCTTGAGCTAGTTGCCCCCTTGCTCTTCCGGCTGGAGCGCAATTGTTGCACGCCTCTTGTCCGGAGAAGCTGGAAGTCCCTATGGTCAACAGCACACTCATTTACAAGCACACAAATAGGATGTCGATTCTTGCACCCTGATCATTTATTGATACTATTGGTATTTGTCTATCTCGCCATATCTCATAACATGACTATTGGAATAATTAGACACTTTGTTTTTCTTTCTTTCTTTTCTTTTTTAAAAAACGTAGCCCCACACTAGGATTTATTCCTGTGTCGTGGGTGCGTTTACAACCATGAAAATTCACATACACAAATACCCAGACCGGAACAAATAGCTGCGGATCACACAAAGATTTGTCCCGTGCGAGAATCGAACCCGCGACTATTAGACACTGTGGGCAGAGCCGCTTAAGCTCTTAAACACTGCGCTAAATCGTCTGTCTTTGCCTGTTAGCATAATGAAACCTGCATCTCTACAAGGTGTAACATAATAAACGCAAGACCTGAAAGTAGTTTGTTCTAAATCGGTAACTGGATTCATTCCAACCAATTTTAAGGTATTTTGTATTGTAGTATTCAAAATTTGCAAAAAATGCAGTTACTCCTCCAGTGCGCTATAACAAACTAAAGTTATTATTGATTCAAAGCAATATGGAGATTTCAAATACATTTCGAAAATGTATTTCTTAATACGCACACATACACGTACTAGTTTCATTGTTAACTGGAGTATAAAAGTGCTTCAAAATGGGGTAAAAAACTATAAATTTTCCAAATTTTGTTTTCGTATTATATTTGTGAAGAATTAGCTAATCGGGGGGTCTGAGGTCTTGCGTTAAATACGATACACCTTGTATATGACGAAAATTACTGATATTATACACCTAGCTTCAAATAGGTAGGTCAACGGATTAACTGTGTAAACCTATATTTATCCGATACCACCATTGATATATCATGACAATATACACAGTCTCGTTCAAAAGTTACACTAATTTTTACACACCGTCACGCCTATATTCCCCAAGCGGGGGTGGCAGAGGTGTACTGAGTATACCCACGTTGCGCCGACGATGTTAGGGGGCGAGCGTATAGCCATATACATTTCCAGACTCAGGACTCGTACTGGGAAGTTTTTCGTTAGAAAAACTACACGTCAGACCTAGGATTTAAACCCAGGACCTCGTGATCACAAAGCGATGCGCTTTGCCACTAGATCAACGAGGCAGTCGACACTAATAAGGTCCCCAAATCCACGTGGATAGTTATTGTTATGATATAATCATAAACCAAGGCATATTGTACTTACTAGTACAACTTAAAGGTTGTATTGGCAAAAAAGCGGAAGTCTGTTAATATTTTAACACTCGATTTTTGCTTGTCTTTTGGTGGTGCCATTTTTAATACTGTCCATTTTTGCTTGCCTTTTGTGGGTGCCATTTTTAATACTGTCCATTTTTGCTTGCCTTTTGTGGGTGCCATTTTTAATACTGTCCATTTTTGCTTGCCTTTTGGTGGTGCCATTTTTAATACTGTCCATTTTTGCTTGCCTTTTGGTGGTGCCATTTTTAATACTGTCCATTTTTGCTTGCCTTTTGTGGGTGCCATTTTTAATACTGTCCATTTTTGCTTGCCTTTTGGTGGTGCCATTTTTAATACTGTCCATTTTTGCTTGCCTTTTGGTGGTGCCATTTTTAATACTGTCCATTTTTGCTTGCCTTTTGGTGGTGCCATTTTTAATACTGTCCATTTTTGCTTGCCTTTTGGTGGTGCCATTTTTAATACTGTCCATTTTTGCTTGCCTTTTGGTGGTGCCATTTTTAATACTGTCCATTTTTGCTTGCCTTTTGGTGGTGCCATTTTTAATACTGTCCATTTTTGCTTGCCTTTTGGTGGTGCCATTTTTAATACTGTCCATTTTTGCTTGCCTTTTGGTGGTGCCATTTTTAATACTGTCCATTGTTGCTTGCCTTTTGGTGGTGCCATTTTTAATACTGTCCATTTTTGCTTGCCTTTTGGTGGTGCCATTTTTAATTCTGTCCATTTTTGCTTGCATTTTGGTGGTGCCATTTTTAATACTGTCCATTTTTGCTTGCATTTTGGTGGTGCTATTTTTAATACTGTCCATTTTTGCTTGCCTTTTGGTGGTGCCATTTTTAATACTGTCCATTTTTGCTTGCCTTTTGGTGGTGCCATTTTTCGTGCGGGGAGCAGGTATCTACCTATATCTGATTGATGATTGATCTGATGATCCGCTATATTTCACTATAAGAATCTAGTGGATGAACTTCTATTACTTAATGAAATTATCTATAATATAGACCACGCGAGATTGCTTAAGGGGTACGTAAAGACTACAGAGATCCAATAGGTTCTATCTATCTATCTCTATCTATATCATCACGCCAGATCCCTTACGGGGTAGGCAGAGAGTACAGAGTTCCAACAGGCTCTTTCCTTACATACCTCTCTGGCTTCCTCTACTCTCATAGTTCGTCTCATACACGCTCGCCGGTTACGGAGACTCCTGACTTGTCCTTCAGATAAGACCCGGTCTATTTGGTCATAGGTTCCTTCCCTACAAACTTCTATCGCCTCCTCAACAGTCATAGTTCCTCTCATACACGCTTGCTGGTTGCGGAGACTCTTCTTGTTTATTAGATAGGACATCATCTATATAATGATGGTAAGATGCCTTAAGTCTTTTCTGGTATCTGCATCCTTCCACTTTCGCATTGTGTATGTTTCCTCATATCCTCCCGGATTCTTTCTATACGTCCGAACTACCAAAGTACGCATTTTACATCTTTACACTAATACCCTCTTGCACTAAGATCTTGCGAAAGCGGACGGCTAGCATAACTCTGCACGTTTCCCGCAGCAACTTCGCCGTCTACACACAAATCATGTATATCCATTTGTACTAATAACGTATTAAAATAAATCTGCGTCATGCGCTCTCTCGCGTGTTGCTTACGTCACAATGCGATTACTTTTGGCATAAAACAAGCTACACGTCGATAAACGTGCGCTGTCGATTGTTTTGTTCTCATTAGTAATTAGGGAGCTAGAATATAAATTCTCCATAGCACGGGTGAATTTATGCGTCGCGGATTATCGACCACATCAGCTCCTGCAGCCAAATTGCCTATCTATAATCGTTAATGCTAATAGAAAACGGGAAAATATACGGGAATATTTTACAACGATATTTCATGTGGTCAGGACAAAATTCTATCAATTGCGGAAGGAGAATAGATAGAAAATGTCCGTAACTAGGCTAGGTCTGTAGATTTCCATATCCCATCGTTTCATTATAGTTATACGTCTCTAACGGAATTAACACACTATTAGAGCATTCTTGCTTTTTAAATAATTAGGAGAAAGATGAGCATCTTCGTGGATTAAATGATCCATTGCTTCATAGTCGTATTCATAATTTCAAAATAACCTAATAAGGAATTACCCACAGCTCGTTAAAATCGCAATTTTAACAGTATTTAGCTATGCTTATTCGGTCGAAAGACAAAAATTCTCCTTTATTTTTCTTCTTTTCTTAACACTTCCTGTTTTATGTAATGTGATGAATGGTTGACCAAATTTTAGTGACCCAACTCAAAAATTTGGTTAGTTGAATTAGCACTCTAATGTCGAAAGCAGAAGGCTTGGTTTCCCCTGATGTTGTTTTGTGCCACTATTCCATTCAGCCAGCTATATGGTTGGTGTATAAACCAACGTGATTTTTACTAATGTGGCCATATTCATTCATAGGGTTTTGAAGAATTGCCACAAGATTGGCGAGGGTGTGTACGGCGAAGTGTTTCTGTGGCGAGACAGAGATGGCAGAGCGCGCGTGCTGAAGATTGTACCCATCGCAGGCAACATCAAGGTCAATGGGGAGAGTCAGAAGGACTTCCACGAGATCATATCTGAGATTGTGATTGCTATGTAAGTTTGCACACTTTATTTTGCCACCGTCCACTCTTGCTGAAATATATACCCTATTCAGATTCGATTGAGACAAATCATAAATATAGGAAACAATTGTTCTTATAATTTTGAATTATGTTCATTTAATAACCGAAAAAAAAACAACTGACGATAAAAGTGTAAATGATGTAAAATATCAAAAAAATACCTATGAAGTTGTTTCTAATAAATAATAATACAATAAAAAGTAGCAATACGAGTATATAATACACTATTTACAACTGTGCCAAATCGCTGACGTTCGGCCGGGTGCCTAAAAGGCTGGTAGCATTCCCGCGCTGGATAGCAATGCTGACCCTATGCGCGAGACACGTGCCAGCCCTCTGGTTGCGTGTGGTGTCGACCAGTCTTTATTTAACAAGGTTCCTCAAAGATGTGATGGGCACTTGAACCTCATGGACCCAAAGTCTCCACACCAAACGGCTCAAATAAGCATCCTATATCAAGGTTGCTGTATTTGCGCCGTTTGCGGTACTCGGCAAAATCCGCGGCGCTACCAGCCCTAATGACTATCGAAGGTGCGACGACGCTTATTACCCTACTATTTAGATTTACCATCAGGGGAAGGAATATCCATTCTTTTGGGCTCGTCTAGTATAAACAGGCTTATATGACGGACGGTACTATATGTTTAACCAGTAGTATAAACAGTCCACGTATGTATTCAGTTTGAGATGATATATTAGGTATAGTTTATATGTAGGTTATCATGATAATAACTAGGGGGTGGTCCGTCACTGTGAAGAGGTTAATAACTTATCGTAATTATTAAGTAGAAATAGAACAAATAAAAGTCCCAAATAAGTTACTGTAAACATAATGTATTTATCTCTTAGTTTTGGTGAACGATTAGTTGCGTCAAAAGTTATCGTAGTTCGATATTTATAAAGCACTTACAGGCCTTGTGTTTGCAAAAACGCTTCCTGTATTAGACACTTATAACTATATAAACAAAACAAAACTATAATATGTCTAAAATATTTCATAATAATGTTATTGAACAGCCTGCTCAATAAATAGAACGAGCCTCCTTCAAACTACCATTTCCGCTCGTCAGAAGCATCTACAATGATTTTAATATTATCTGTACCCGTTTTCGCGAACTCCACCATACTTAAATCTTATTTATCTTTTATCTATAGTATATTCCAATCAAAATTTAAAACTATTGTCACTCTACATAATGTATTTATTACTAAATTATTATTAATAAATTATTGAACGGAGAATGCGCGTGAAGTCCGATGGAATGGAATGTTGTGCGAGGCACAAGGGGGTTTCAGGTCTGGAAGAGGATGTTCGGATCAAGTCTTCTCACTCCGCAACATCGTAGAGAAGCATCTGGCAGTGGGCCGAAAGGTTTTCTGCGGTTTTGTAGATCTGGAGAAGGCATTTGACAGAGTTGTGCGAAAGAGACTTTGGGACATTTTGCCAGAGTATGGTATAAATGGCACGCTGTTGCGAGCCGTCCAGTCCACTTATGTGGACTGCAAGGCATGCGTACGGGTGGGTGGTAACAGGTCACCCTGGTTTGACGTTAAAATCGGCGTCAAGCAGGGTTGCGTGTTGTCCGCTAGACTGTTTATAATATATCTGGACAAAAGTCTTCAAAGACTGAAAGCGATGAATGAAGGTGTACAAATGGGTGACTTAGTGGTAAACCATCTACTTTATGCAGATGACGCGGTTTTAATAGCGCCAACAGCCACTGATCTGCAAACACTAGTCACAGTTATGAAAGACGACTGCATGATCAATGGCTTACACTTGAATGTGAAGAAAACCAAGATTATGGTTTTTGAAAGGGAAGAAACCAGAACGAATGTAAGGATTGTGGTTGGTAACGATGTGCTGGAGCAAGTGAATGAGTTTGTATATCTTGGATGCGCCTTCAGTAAGGATGGGAAATACACCGCTGACATAGAGAGAATAGTGAGTGCAGGGAACAGAGTGAATGGTGCGATGGGAAAGCTACTCGGGAGCCGGCACTTAAGCCATAAGGCGCAGCTGGCCATACATAACGGAGTTCTTGTCCCAACGCTGTTATATGGTAGCGAGAGCTGGGTATGTAAGAAGGAGAATGAAAGTAGGATAAATGCGGTAGAAATGCGAGCTCTGCGGAAGATGTGCGGAGTGAAGCTGACCGACCGCATTAGCAACAGCATAGTAAGACAGCGAGTAGGTATGAAAGATAGTATCGGTGTAAAGATGAGAAAGGGCATGCTCCGTTGGTTCGGGCATATAGAAAGAATGCCAGAGGAAAGAATGACAAAACAGATATACAATGTGGAAGTGGAAGGATGCAGGTACCGGGGAAGACCTAGACTATCTTACCACGACCAAATAAACCGAGTCTTATCTGATGGAAAAGTCAAGAGTCTCCGTAACCGGCGAGCGTGTATGAGACAAACTATGAGAGTCGAGGAAGCCAGAGAGGTATGTAAGGAAAGAACCTGTTGGAACTCTGTACTCTCTGCCTACCCCGCAAGGGATCTGGCGTGAGGTTATAGATAGATAGATAGATAGTCACTCTACATAAAGACGCCGAATTCTTACTAACAACATTTTTATTTCGATACTGTCGCCGTCATTTTACACTTGTTATAGATTGCAATCACAACTTAAACCATCTTAAAAGAGTGATGGTTTATTTACAAAATGTTAAAGTTTGATCGGAATTGACTATATATCATCACATCCACATCCCTTGCGTAGAAAACTAGAGTACAGAGATTAAACATTCTTTTACTTATAGATTTTCTTGCCTCCTGTATTTTAAAATTGGATAAAACCTGGTATATCTTTCCAATGTACTATACATCTGAGAGATCAGACCATACTCCACCCCGTGGCATACTATACTATTTAATAAAACTGACAATGCAAAAAATTTGTCAAAATATGACAACATTGTCGAATTGTCACGACAGATGTTGTTAAATAAAGAGGTTTTTGTGTGCCTTACTAGCTGTGCCCGTAACTTCGCGTAATTTTCAGGCGTGTATTTCGCACCCTTAAGTTTTGTTGAGACAAAAGGTAGCCTATGTCCTTCCCCTGGATTTAAATCTTATTTCCTAGCCGGCGTGAAAAGTTAACAGACGAGTTACTTTCGAATTTATAATATTATAGTCTTATTCACGAACAATGGGTACGGAGACGTTTGGGATTTGACATTTCTAGAAATGACGTCATGACAAAATTGAATGGAATTTAATCGATTTTAATAACTATAATTAGGGAACAAAAAGAAAACAAAATATAATAATTTCATTATTTTTTTACGAATAAAGCGATTTGTCAGAAGATTTTTCTGACCAATCGCTTTATTCGTCGCTCACGTAAATTATATTGATATTGGTGGTTAATTTTAATTATCAAACTGATGAGCACTAAGATGCCACGTTCACGTTTTTTTAATAATTTCTTGACTATGAGCATATCATGCCTTTCAGTCGGATACATAGAATAATATTCGTAAAGGAATCGGCAATCGATTTTGTACATTTTAAAAAACAATTTAGCGATTAAAACGATTTTACATAATTGAGTAATGAAGTTTTAAGTTTTTAAAATAATTACGCCATTTTATAAACTGTATATGATTAAAACATAAATTAAAATAGATTTCTAGTTTATCTTCATATCCTTTTTATTTTTCTGAATTTCTTATTTTAAATATTTTTTTATACAATATGCGTAAAATGGGATTTGAACAAACGTCACCCATGTCTCATGAAAACGACTATAGTATGAACTATTGGAGAGTTTGTCAAATTGTCATCTGCCGTCTATCATTGTCACTTTCACATAGCCCTACAGCTCAGCAGTGGGATAATAGGCGGATTTATGAATATTGTTACATGTGCTATGTTTGTTCACAGGGAATTGAGCGCATTGCGCGCTCCCATAGCAGAAATAGAACGACACTTTGATGAAGGGAAAGAAATCGCTGCGTTGGACCTGCACGCTATAGAGAATGCCACTGATGTTTTCAACGAGGTAAGTAATAATTAGTTTATTTACCAACAAGGAGAAATTACAGACACATAAATCATGAGGCGCTCGTAGCGCTGTGCGACCGCGGTGTTCTTACCGATTACCAAGGTTAAGCAGCGTTCGACTCGGTTGGCCCGAGATGGGTGACCGTTTGTGGCATTTGGTCCCGGCTACCACTTAGTGTGGTCGTCGTTAAGCCGAGTTGGAAGCCTTAAAGGCGGCTTGATAAGTTCCAACAGTAAGTGGCCACAAACCGGTCTCCACCAATCCGCACTGGGTCCGCGTGGTGGAGTATGACCTAATCTCTCTCACCTCGATTTGTGAGAGAAGGCCTTTGTCTAGCAGTTAGCAGTATAGGCTGATATTATTATATTATAAATTATATAAAACTAAACACAGAATACAATTATTTAATGCTTCACTAAAAGTTTATAGAAATTCTTCAATACTTTACCAAAAATTATAAATGTTTTTAATAACCAAAACAAATCATAAAAGGCAAGTCTTTAAAAAATAGTAATTAATTGCACTTGTTACACTAGGCAAAGCCTCTCACATGGAAGCGTTAATAGTTATACAAGTTTTTGTTTGTGTTCTGTGTCATTATGACGCGACTCAAATCATGGGCTAGTGCCCAAGACTCGCACATGTACATTTGTAAACGAATGACTGACAGACCGATTATTATTATAGGTTGCTTTGTCCCACTGCAAAGCGAAATCATCCCCTCCCTCTGCATTAATGAAAGTGGACTTACGGTATGTTTGTTCCTATTAGGCATGAAAAAGACGAGCAGCTTTGGCTGCTAAAATCTGCAACCCCTGTTGCGGCAGGGCGGTGTGCAGATTTCATAATAGATTTACTGTTATAATGTTATTGGACTTGTAAGTTACGAAATAAGCTGCTGGATTTAACTACCGCTTTTATAGTAATGGTTATATGTGTAGGAGCCAGAAAAGCGACTTTCTCGTTAAGTTTACACAATCTGCTGCTGAGAGAAAATCTTCAGTCCTCAACGTTAAACACTGTTAGTGCTAATAACTTTATCCTAGTTTAAGCTATTACGAATTGTCTTAATATTGATTCACCAAAGACTGCTCGTCTTTTCGCAACCTAGGGTGGAAATTCAGTCTTCTAATATCTGT
The DNA here is from genome assembly GCA_905147815.2 of Phalera bucephala. Lineage (NCBI taxonomy): Eukaryota > Metazoa > Arthropoda > Insecta > Lepidoptera > Notodontidae > Phalera > Phalera bucephala. Next base: position 30,635,668 of record LR990618.1, read on the forward strand.
CAAAATTATATTTTATACGTAGATCAATATTTTAGCTCATCCAATACTTGTCTAACCCCTGAATTATATCTCACTCGCGCTCAAGGATAGTAGATAGCGTGACCATGTCACCTTAACATGTCCGCAAATCTCAGTTTTATTTCAATTACCGTGATTTACACTAGTTGGTTTCCACTCGCATTCGCTACACTGCCGTATGAGGGAGCTAAGGGCAAGGAATAGCCTTAGATAAGTTCACATACTGAGTTCATAAAGTGTTCTTAAATAATCCTACCTTGCGTCAAGGATACATTCCCGAAAACCGGATTTAAGGGGGGACCGAACTCTCGTAACCTCGAATCAGACAGATGCCAAATCTATACAAGGGGAACGCCTCTGCCCCCTACGCCCGTTCCCAAATTACACCTTCCTGCCCGAGGTGACTGACCAAAACATACATTAATGCGGGCCACACACGTGACGGCCAATTTGCTGAAGTTTATATACAGTACAACTATTAAACAGTAAAGTAAGTGTATGAAGACGCGCGCTACGTCGTCCATAGCTCGCTAAATCGATGCTCACAGATCGTTAGCTGCTATGTAATGAAATGTCGCGAAGGAATCTCTTTGGTCATCATAAGCCGAAAGACGCCCACTGTAAGACATTGGCCTACTCCAAAGATCGTCACGACGACCGGCATCTTCGGTACTCTACACTTCAATGAGAGTTCCCTTTTCTCAGGTGATAAAGGACATTGTTAAGGTCGGGCTGCCCCATACATGATTTGCCCCAGAACCAACAGCAATGAAAATATACTTGTATAATTTCAAATCAACCATAAATTCTCTTAAGGCATTTATTATTAAATGGACAAGCGGATATAAGTACGTACAATACTTTGAAATATTCGTTTTAGATTACAGATTGTCTGTTGGATACTGATAATTGCCATTATTTTATTAAAATAGATAAATAATGATGGCATGGATCCAATGTTTGTTGGTTCTGGGGCAATTTTCGACTATGTCCTTTGATCAACAATCTTTACATGAATAATGACATTGACTGTACCTTAAATTGCAATTACATCACGATGCCTACGTGATTAAGAAAAAAAATTGTTTACGAAGTTTGTAAGCTAAGAAAAAAATTACATTGCATGTGCATACGGAGTTCTCGATTGCTTAACAAAGATTAACTACTGCTTGTTGTGTGCTGTGTACAAACTTGCACAAGTTCATCGTTGGTGTGTGGCCGGCTTAAACTATTCGTCACGACATCGAAAGAGGACCCTTATTTGCTATGACCAATTAAACACGTAGCGCGATGCGGTAAGATAACTTCGTGAAATTATCGTTTTATGGTACTGGTGTGGAGAGGTGGGCAAAATGTAATCAGATTAATGATTACAATTGCATTTTGTAATATTCAATCATGATTCAAGATTAAGGCCCGTATTACAGAAAGAAAATCATTCGTGAATCTAGGTTTTAAACTAACGTTTTAGTACAAAAATCAGTTTTTAAAACTAGATTCACGACTGGTTTACGTTCTGTAATACGGGCCTAAAATAGTAATCGTAGTCGTTAAAGATTACAAAATGTAATTGTAATCTATATTATCACGCCAGTTCCCTTGCGGGGTGGGCAGAGAGTACAGAGTTCCAACAGGTTCTTTCCTTACATACGTCTCTGGCTTCCTCCACTCTCATAGTTCGTCTCATACACGCTCGCTGGCTAAAGAGTCACTTGACTTGTCGTTCTGATAAGATTTGTAATTTTTTTTTTAAATCGTAGACCCACACTAGTATTTATTCCTGTGTCGTGGGTGCGTTTACAAACATGAAAATTCACATACACAAATACCCAGACCGGAACAAATAATTGTGGATCACCCAAAGATTTGTCCCGTGCGGGACTCGAACCCACGACTATTAGACGCAGTGGGCAGAGCGGCTTAAGCTCTTAACCACTGCGCTAAATCTTCCGTCAAAATTGTAATCGTTAATCATTAATCATTAATACACCGTCACGTCTATATTCCCCAAGCGGGGATGGTTAATCATTAATCTCACTACATTTTGCCCATCTCTGCTGCTATATGTCACATATACACGATCATTTCACGGAGTTATCTTAACACGCCGCGTTTGGTCATAGAGAATAAGAGCTCAGGTGTAGGTGCTAATCGTGCTAGTGTGAGAATTGACGTGTGAAACAATAGGTCTTACGCAATATTGTACCGCGCGTGCATTAGCTGAGTTGTGTGTGATGCATATTTTAACACTCCCCTCCTATCAGCCGATACCGCTGTCCGCAGCATGTTCTCACCGACCCTCCCGATGCCCTTACATCCCTTCTTTCGGATACAGATACCGCACACAGGATCAGACACCGACCTCGCCGGCGAGCTCGAAGTTTCCCTTGCCCGCCGGCCGGTGCAGAGCACCACGGCGAGACACCTAGTATACGCCCTCCCCCATAGCGACTGCCCAAGCCAAGGCCTCCTTGAGGCGGCCCTGAGTTAGTTGCCCGCTAGCCCTTCTGGCTCGAGCGTAGTGGTTGCACGCTCGCCCTCTTGTCCGGTGAAGCTGTAAAGGCCCCGCTTCCAACGGCGTAGATCATTCACACACACGCATATTTTAATAATGTTCTGTGATTATAATTGTGTAGCGCATAGTGCGGTTTGCGATCGAATCCTAGTTCGGACAAAGAGCGATTGTTCTATTTTAAATTCGTAGTAACCGTCCGGAATTTGGAATTGTGTCCGATAAAATAGAAATAGGCTTGACACTTAAATTACTTACACTTAAACCATTAGGCGCTCGTAGCGCTGTGCGACCGCGGTGTTCTTGTCGATCTCTATGTTTCGACTCGGTCGGCCTGAGATGGGTGACCGTTTGTGGCATTTTCATATGCAAGCGTCTCCGGGCTTTGGAAAACACGTTAAGCCGTTCGTCCCGGGTACCACTTAATGTGGTAGTCGTTAAGCCGAGTTGGAAGCCTTATAGGCGGCTTGATAAATTCCAACAGCAGGTGGCCACAAGACTGCCTCCATCAGCAATAATGTAGTTGACAGGCGATCTAATCACACCATCACTATTCCTCAAGCGAAGGTGACCGAGGTGTACTGTCCACCCTGTGTATAATATATACAAGGTGTAACATAATAAACGGAAGACCTCAGACACACCGATTTGACAATTGCTTTATAAATTCAAAACGAAAACCTTTTTTTGTGTTGAACCGAGTTTTTACCTTTTTTTAAATACTTTTATACCCCAATTAACAATGAAACTTGTACGTGTATGTGTGCGTTTTGATATATAAGTTTTAGGAATGAATTTGATATCTCCTTATTACTATGAATGAAGAATAAATTTTACTATTTATAGTGCACTGAAGGAGTAAAGGCATTTCTTGCAAATTAAAAAAAAATGTAAGTTACATAAAAATTTGTTGGAATTAATTCAGTTACCGTTTTAGAACAAACTACTTTTAAGTCTTGCGTTGATTATGTTACACCTTGTATAGGTGTAATAACACCAGAAGGCCAATTCTCGTAATTAAAAGTGTTCAAAATCCAGTTTCGATCTCATCTCAATCTCATCAACTTTACAAACGGTATTCTCGTAACATATTCGAATCCTTCAATGACATTTACCGAATCGAGATCGGACCGAAACTTGAAAAACATGTAAACGGTATTCTGGTAACGTTTTGAACTAACATAAACTACAAAATTGGTATTCTCGTACAATAACAAACGTCAAATTTGAGATTGAAATGACACTGAAGCTTGACTCAAAGTTGACTGAAGAGACATTGTAAATAGTTGGTTTTGCGCATAAAAATAAATTTTATTATAAGTTTTTACGCAATTATTTCACGTAAAATGAGTGGATTTGGCTTAAGGTGGAATTATCTAATAGCTGCACTACGAGGAGCGTCGGAAAGACGTAGGCAACGCCGACGTACATTACGTGATCGTCGTTTCGCTTCAGACGCCTTTTCCATGAGTGAATCGGAGTTTGTAAAAACTTACAGACTCACGAAACCGCTAGCTTATTGACGAGCTGAAGCCCCATATGCCCAGAGAAAGACGTAACGATGGACTGGATGCTGCTGTAAAGGTTAGTTTAAGTACCTAATACCTATACACAACACACATTTTTACACACCCGAGGTAAATACTCAATATATACAAAATGAAAGCCATATATTTATATATCTATATCATCACGTTAGATTCCTTGCATTGTATATTCTTAAATATTAAAAAATAATTGTAATATTATCTTTTTTTCTAGGTTTTGGTAACACTATGTGAGTGGTTCATACCAAAGTTTGGTGGGACAAAGCATTTCACATGCTTTGCCACAACCTAGTGTGTTGAGGGCTGCGCAGCAAGTGACAGATGCTTTAAACCACCCGGCAGTCTTGAGCAAGTATGTGAACTTTCCTCTGACAAGAGAGGCAAGGGAAAGAATTAGAAGCAGGTAAGTTATACTAATCATTGTAATATGAACCTATCTATTGAAATTTGCTAATAATAACAAATGTATGATTTTTTGTATTTTAGATTCTATTCCAAATATGGGCTACCTAGAGGTGTTGGCTGCATAGATGGTACTCATGTCTCGATCATAAAACCTTCAGAACATGAGGAGACATATTAATGCTATAAAGGCTATCATTCCTTGTATGTGATAATAGTAAGTATAAATTAAATAATATGAAGCTATAATTATTAAACTTTATTATTATTGATTGTTAATAAAAAAAATCTTGCTTTTCAGATTTGTGATACAGACCAAAATATTCTCTGTGTAGACCCATCCAGACTGAGAGTACCTATGATTCAACTATTTGGAGGGACCCATTAAATGGTTATCTAAATGAGGTCACTGAGGGTGGTGAATCAATTTCTCTTTTAGGTATGTATGTTTGCAGAAGTCACATTATAAGATAACTAATATAAACACTGCATAATGTCACATTTAAATTGCAGGTGATAGTGGGTATTTGTTTGGGTTTACTGAAAATAGGTTTTACCGAAAACATATTGAAGCTCTGAATGATTATAGGGGTTTCAAAAGGGAGATTCAGGTTTGTAAATATAAACATGTTTAACTAAATCAAATAAGTGCTTATTTATTCATATAAAACATATCACTAACAATCTATAGTCAAATTATTATTCAACGATGTGTAAACACTTATATGTATTATAAATATAGAATACACTAAACTATTTCTACTCACTAATCAACAATGGTTTATCTTCTTAACAAATATTAATTAACAATGTTTAAAATTATTACTTTTCTAATCAACAATGGTATATATTTATTAATCAACAATGTTTATTATTATAAAGAATGGTTGTATTTTCAATTTTCCTTTTCGTTCAGGTGTCTGTTAGTAGTAAGGCAGCTGCATTACAAACTTGAGATGACTGCAAAAATTGTAAATGCTTGCTGGGTTCTACACAACGTGGCCAATCAGGCTTGGCTTAGAGCGCCAGGACTTCCAGAGCAAGACAGTGACGAGATGCTCGTCCCGGCCATACCAGCTGCTGTAAGCACATCCACCGATGACAGGCACAGCAAGTAGTCATGCAAACTCTGTGGGCAATTAAAGATAATACATTTTCTGTTTGACTTGTTTACAATAAAATTATTTTAGTGGTTATTATATTGTTGGTTGTATACTTACTCAAAATTGACCTACTTGTCTCCTGTTAGGACAAGGCCACTCGTGCCCTCATTCCCATCATTCCCGCCACTGCTAGTATTCAGTTCAAAAGTCTATAAACAAATCACACACATTAGAATATTTCAAAATTTCTTGACAGAGTTCTACATAAATATTACCACCGATATAATATTTACCAATATATCAAGTAGATTATGCCTGACAGCAGGCAACTGAGAACTGCATCCTCCAATAATGCCAATGAAGCGTTCCTCCAGAGGTGTTAAATGGACCTCGTCAGCTGGCCCTTCACCAGTTTTCAGGACTCGCATTTTATGGCTCCTTTGTTTAGCCTTCGTGCGGCTCTTGTATTGATTGTAGTACTAGAAATATAAAACGACACTTTATCAGTAAGAATAGTAATATTGAGCAGATCTAAATAATACATACGATAGATTACTTACATTTTTCCACTCTTGCGCTGACTTTTGGACGTCTCCGACGTCGGCATTCAAAATCAAAGCGCACTGAGCCCACAATTTTGTTGAAAGCGCGTTTCCTTCTTTGCCTTGTTTAGCCATAATATTATAATGGAAAACAATGAAATTCAAAACACTTTGTAAACAACATCAATTTTCGCGCGATGTTTTTTTTTTATACCTTATGAATTTTTATGGCCATGGGTACTAGCTCGAGTGCGTGGGGTGGTCATGCACCTAAATGAAAATACCCAATTTTCAGACACGTCAAACGAGTATTAAATGAAAAATAAATCTGAATACGCAAAAATAGAACGAATTGATTATATTTATGGTATTTTTTATTTGTTTATACGTTTATATATCTATTCCTGTGTGAAATATAATTATCAGTTTTTATTTAAAATTACCGACACTTCCGGTACTTGCCTACAAATTGGCAACACCGATATTTATAAGTTTGACATTACAGATAATGTTTTTTATTTAACCTATGGTAGCTGAGAATTGACAAGAGATCGAAAATAGATCGAAATGTGATCGACACTAGATTATACTGAGATTAGACTGAGATGATACCGAAATCAGACCGAACTTTTAGTGTAACAGAATACCAATTTCGAGTCAATTCAAAATCAAATCTCAATTCAGTCAGGATCCAGTTTCAGTGTCAATTAAATACGAGAATTGGGGCCCTGACTTTACTATCCAATTACTGGACAAAGGCCTTCTCTCATAAATCGAGGTGAGAGTGATTAGGTCATACTCCACTACGCGGACCCAGTGCGGATTGGTGGAGGCAGGTTTGTGGCCACCTGCTATTGAAACTTATCAAGCCGCCTTTAAGGCTTTCAACTCGGCTTAACGACTACTAAGTGGTAACCGGGACCAACGGCTTAGCGTGCCTTCGGAAGCACGGAGACGCGTGAATATGAAAATGCCACAAACGGTCACCCATCTCAGGCCGACCGAGTCGAACGCTGCTTAACCTTGGTGACTCAGGTTTTCCCACGTGAAAAATCCACAAAAACAGGTTAAATGTAAACAAAAATATATATTTATCTTCTTTTCTGCTTAAATAAAACCATTTCTTGCAGAAACCTAAAACCAAATTGGCTGCGGTCCGAATGATGCTAACATCGATATTAGTGCGCATACATGTGTCAAAACGGCGTAAGTGCGCGAACGACTGGGCGCCGTTTTGGACGCATATATAAACCCTAATATTGATTCGCATGATTCGGACTTCACCCTTACGCGGCTGATCAACGTTGTATCTATTTATCTTTCCTACTAGAATACGAAAACATTAATTAATATTCGGTTTAACTGAAATTTTAGTCATAGTTTTATTTTCTTTGTCTTCCTACAGCTTCAATCAATCAATCAATCAATCAATCAGCCTATCGTAGTCCACTGCTGGACATAGGCCTCTCCTAACACGCGCCATTGCACACGGTCCCCCGCCTTCCGCATCCAGTCCGTCCCAGCGACCTTCTTGAGGTCGTCGGTCCATCTAGCTGGGGGCCGTCCTACCTTACGCTTACCAAGTCGCCTACTACTACTAGTCCTACAGCTTACTTTTTAAGAAATGCGTAATGTCTAATGAAAGTCCATTACAATATTAAGAGACGGAATGTGACGTAGCATTAGGTATTCATTTGAGGATAACCTCGTCTATAAAATAGTCATTGGTATTGACGTCATCGTATTCAGTTATGTAACGGTATAATTATTTAAATGCGCAATATTATCATTCCTGTAGTTTCCACAGCTGTTGGTATCTATGTTCTATCTATGGAAACAGATTAACTTGATGCTACAAGGATTTATCCTTGTAACAATTATGTACCTATTTCTTTTCTCATTTATTCGCAAATAGATGTCTCAGAAGTTTCAACCCTTACTCCTCTACTCCAATAAAATATCTCTGTCTGTCTGTTGTCTACAAGGTGTAACATAATAAACGCAAGACCTCAGAGACCCCGATTAGAGAATTGCTTCATAAATTCAAAATGAAAACCAAATTTTAAAATGTAAAGGTTTTTACCCCTTTTTTAAAGCACTTTTATACCCCAAATAACAATGTAACTTGTAGGTGTATGTGTGCGTTTTTAGAAATACGATTTAGGAATGCATTTGAAATCTTCTTGCTATGAATCAAGAATAAATTTAGTTTTTTATAGCGCACTGAAGGAGTAAAAGCATTTTAAGCAAATTTAAAAAAAAATTAAGGTACATTAAAAATTGTTGGTATCAATTCAGTTATCGATTTAGAAGCAACTACTTTCAGGTCTTGCGTTTATTATATTACATCTTTTATATCCCACGCCAGATCCCTTGCTTGATAGTCAGAGAATGCGTTCCATCAGGTTCTTTCTTACAGACAAATAAAATATAATTTCAAAAATGTGCGTGTGTGAATATTACAGAAATGTAGGATACAGAATGTCAGCGATACATACCAATCTCATTCAAATCATGTAGCGGACTTTCGATCTGCTAGGATGTTTCAACAATAGATTCCAATAGAATGGACAAAATAAATAGCTTTAATTTTTTACCTGGTCGGTTCTATGCACGAATTTATTCGAAGATAAAAATACGAGTTTTTTTTTAACTCACCCAAATCGATGTTGCCCGTTGGCAAAAAATAATAAATTACCGGTAACCTTGATTCTAGTTTGTTACGTTAGTATTACTTGGCACATAGAAGTTCTTATTTATGTTTATAATAAATAGTATACATCAACACTACATTTTCGATAATTGTTTAACATTAGTACAAGATTTAGAATTTTATATTTATTTTGCAGTAGGCCAACTCACTATTGAGTCAATCGCAACGTTCTTAGTCAGTTCCACTAATGCGCATGACCTTAGGCGATGACTTCTAAAAACAAAACCTTGCAAAGCCCTAAAACTGACAGTAATTCCAGTAATATACCAATTTATACAGTTTTGTATGCGAAGCTTTAAAAAAAAGGCTTCCTCCACTCTCATAGTTCGTCTCATACACGCACGCCGGTTATGGAGACTCTTGAGACCCTTCAGATAAGACGGAAGGTAGTCTAGGTCTTATCCGGTATAGGTAGGATGTAGGCATCCTTCGACTTTCGCATTGTATATCTGTTTTGTTATTCTTTCTTCTGACATTCTTTCTATATGCCCGAACCAACAGAGCATACCCTTTCTCATATTTACACCGATACTATCTTTCATACCTACACGCTTTCTTACTACGCTGTTGCGAATCTTGAATCCGCACATATTTCGCAGAGCTCGCATTTCGACCACTTTTATCCTGCTTTCGTTCTCCTTCTTACATACCCAACTCTTACTGCAATATAACAGCGTTGACAAGCACACCGTTGTGCATGGCCAGCTGCGCCTTTCGGCTTAAGTGCCGGCTCTCAATTAGCTATCCCATCGCACCATTGACTCTATTCCCTGCATTCACACTTCTCTCTATATCAGCGCTGTATTTACCATCCTTACTGAAGGCGCATCCAAGATATACAAACTCATTCACTTGCTCCAGCACAAAAAAGATAAATTAATCCTCCGAAACTTTTGGTTATTATTTCGTAGTTTGTATATAAATTTCGCCTTGAAAAAAGTGTCGCACGAGATTTATATGTTCGGCTAGTAGCATTTCACTATTCAAAATGACTGTAAATCGATAGTTTACAAGTGCTGTTTTATTGACTTATTTGTTGATTTTACCTCTTCTCTAGACCATACCTCATAAGCGATATAACGTGATTATATACATAATAATATATTTTCGCAACAACAAATACCACCTTAGTGAAAATAATTTACATCGCAAACGGTCACCTTAATCGCTCGCACGGAATGAGGTCATTACTAAAACATTACGTGACGCCCGTCGGACTCGACCCGACGTTTTCTAAGAAAATGAATCATCAGAAACCCATGAATACATTTACATAAATATACTAATGATTAAAGTTTAATCTTTAGTATATTTATTAGTTCTCTAGTTTAGTCTTGTAGGGCCACGTGATCTTAAAATAACACCAAGGCTGAGCACAGATCGGTCAGTCTTGTGACAGGTGATCGTTTGTAGCTTTTCTATTTTAAAGTATCTCAGTTCTTCGAAAGGCCTGTTAAAACATGTTCTAGACCTAAGTGACAGCAGGCAGGGCACATCGTCCATAAAACTGGCGGCCGCTAGGGCAGAAATGTTCTGGGCACCAAGTCTGCTATTGCAGTTTTAGTAAAATTGCTGTTCATTGACTTAATAATCGTTGGTTTTGACAGTTTTCATAATCTATTAATTCAATGGCATACTTATGGTTTTACATAGACGTACCATTTGAAAAATTTGTCGGTTTTTGTTGATAAGACTATACATAAATTAGTATACTAGTGGTCGCCCATTGGCCAAAATTCGACCATAATTAATTTAAATTATAAGTTTGAACATTATTAAGGTTCTATTGTCAAAGTCTATACTTCGATAATCACAGATTACGCCAAGGCTACATTGTTAATTAGCCTATTTTTTTCAAACAAATTATATGAAATTTAAATTAAAAAATAAAGTAATAATTTTGGCGTTTGTGAGCGCTATGGACTTTTATAATTTATCCGTATGTCTTGCAAAAATTTGGTTGTAAAGTTCTTGAACCGCGCCTTTAATAGATTTCAGAGAATATTGTTATTGCATAATAACATCTTTTTTTACATCGTAACTCAACCATGAATCATTTTATTCATACAATACGTACCTAATGTATTTGATAAAGTAAATAGGCCGCGCTTATCAGGACAAGACATCGTTATCTTTGCACAGCTGCGTTATAATTCGCCCGTTCAACAATTATAAATAATGATTAACGGACGCTATTGAAATGCATTTTTATTTACATTTGTTCATTGAGTGGTTCATTCATCTGATGCGCTGCGGTAGGTGCCGAGCTCTCTGGCTAAGTACTGCAGTTATTAATTAATATACAACCTACAAATGCTTTTATGTGTGAGTGATCTATGCTGTTGGCCGCGGGGCCGTAACGGCTTTACTGGACAATAGGGCGAGCGTGTAACCGCTACGCTCGATCCAGAAGGGCGAGAGGGCAACTAACTAAAGGGCGCCTCAAGGAGGAACGGCCTCGGCTCGCGCAGTCGCTGTAGGGGAGGGCATATACTAGGTGTCTCGCCGTTGTACTTTGCATCGGCCGGCGGGCAAAGGATTCTTCGACCTCGTCGAGGTCGGTATCTGATGCTTACAAATGCGTAAAAATATTATCATAATAGTTCTCTCGTTCTTACTTCTACTTGTCTTCTTAACAATCTTCAACTATCTCACCTCTTTTCTACTTTCATCTATCTATCTATATCATCACGCCAGATCCCTTGCGGGGTAGGCAGAGAGTACAGAGTTCCAACAGGTTCTTTCCTTACATACCTCTATGGTTTCCTTCATTCTCATAGTTCGTCTCATACACGCTCGCTAGTTACGGAGACTCTTGACTTTTCCTTCAGATAAGACTCTGTTTATATGGTCGTGGTAAGATAGTCTAGGTCTTCCTCGGTACCTGCATCCTTCCACTTTCACATTGTATATCTGTTTTGTCATTCTTTCATCTGGCATTCTTTTTTATATGCCCGAACCAACGGAGCATGCCTTTTCTCATCTTTACACCGATACTATCTTTCATACCTACTCGCTTTCTTACTACGCTGTTGCTAATGCGGTCGATCAGCTACACTCCGCACATCTTCCGCAGAGCTCGCATTTCTACCGCATTTATCTTACTTTCATTCTCCTTCTTGTATACCCACCTCTCGCTACCATATAACAGCGTTGGGACAAGAACTCCGTTATGTATGACCAGCTGCGCCTTATGACTTAAGTGCCGGCTCCCAAGTAGCTTTCCCATCGCACCATTCACCCTGTTTCCTGCACTCACTCTTCTCTTTATGTCAGCCGTGTATTTCCCATCCTTACTGAAGGCGCATCCAAGATATACAAACTCATTCACTTGATCCAGCACATCGTTACCAACCACAATCTACTTTCATTGTTCACTTTAAATTACCTATACTATATTGCCTCGTTGGTCTAGTGGCAAAGCGTATCGCTTTGTGAGCGCGAGGTCCTTGGTTCAAATCCTAGGTCGGACAAGTGTAGGTTTTCGGGATTTTATATTTTCCTACTTGTCCAATAATTTCAATTCTAAAATATATTTTTAAAAAACAAGCTTTTATAGCAAAACACAGCGGAGATAGATATCTTGGCTTAGTTCCTATGGCCTCCTTCCGGCTCCATCATCAGACCCTGGACACCACAGCCTGGACCATGGGTCTATAGTACCTACTCGCAATGACAAATCCAATGAGCCCAAACACGGTGGGGTTACGTTGAGTAGTTATGTGGTTCGTTATGACATCATCCGGCTTCATCATCAGACCCTGAACATCATCTGGTTATATAGTACTTCTCAATCTCAATCTAACCAGCCTAAACACTAGGGGATTATGATACGTATTCCTATGGCTGGCTACCTTTCGACTCCACCATCAGACCAGCCCCATGGTACCATATTATAACGTTGTCATCGAACTTACATAAGTATTCCAAATTTGAGCTAAATTGGAAACCGCTTGTTCTTGAAAAAATGGATTACAAGATTTGAACTGGAAAGACAGACACACATACGAACATTTTGACACAACACAACACAATTGTTGATCATTGACATCATAACTGCTAGTTGTGACAGTTTTTAATCTACTAGTTCAATGCTTTCCAATTCTTATGGTGCCTATCAATAATTCTCATGGTTTTCCATACGGTCGGTACCAGTTTAAACAATTGCCGACTTTGGCACAATTGTAATTGAACGATTTTTGTAGCATGTAATAATTACATACTGATATAGAGAGGAGTGAGTGCAGGGAACAGAGTGAATGGTGCGATGGGAAACCTACTTGGGAGCCGGCACTTAAGCCAAAAGGCGCAGCTGGCCATACATAATCCTAAGCTGTATAGCGAGCAGACTAGACTGCTTGTATGTGAACCGCAGCTGCTGGCTTTCAACATCTAGGATGAGGGGTGGTTCACATACCTGTACATAGATAATAAGAATACTAACATAGTTTATAAGTGAAATATTACTAACAAATATGAGTCTTGAACTTGAAATATAAATAAATTATCATTATTATTATAATGGAGTGCCAACGCTGTTATATGGCAGCGAGAGCTGGGTATGTAAGAAGGAGATTGAAAGTAGGATAAATGCGGTGGAAATTCGAGCTCTGCGGAAGATGTGCGGAGTGAAGCTGGCCGACTTTTGGCACAATTGTTATTGAACGATTTTTGTAGCATGTCATAATTACAAAATCCGTAAAAAATAGCAGACTTGGGGTCACTCTGCAAGTTAAATAAAAGCTTGTAAAAAATCCTCTATCGAATTATCCAACTAGAAATTTCCACGTTTCCTTTGGCATAAACACGTGACTATCTCTTATATTCACGTTTCCATTTGGCATTGAAAACATAACCTAATTATTGTAAGGCTAAAACTAAATAGGAAGAACACGTTTACATGTCATTGATTACAATTTATACTCTGATAACAATGTGTCTCGTTGTGTAATCACGTGCGTATCGTTTGTTTTGGCGTATTCTCTATTTTTGGACATGATCTTATGATAGCAAATATGTGTTTACACTTCATATCTTTATATCACTACTGCTGTATTACTGGAATTTACATTTAAATAAAAAAGAGATTAGTAACGTGCGAACTGAAACTTAACCAGTTTTTAACTGCTTCGAATCGGCCACCCTTGATGTCTCTCATCCTCTATTAGATATAGGACTCTCCAATGGTATGCCAGCTCATACTATCCTCGGCTACTCTCATCCAATTTATGCCAACCGCATTGTCAAGATCATAGCTCCATCTAACCTGAGGAATTCGTCCTGCTCCACCTTTGCCGCCCCGAAGATATTATTTTAAAAATTCTATTTTATTGCTTACTTACGTTATATAAGGATATCCTTCGCAAAATTTATGCTTCTGAATGTACCGGTTTGTGCTGTGCGTTTTTCAGACAATCAGTTTGACTAAGGGTTGATTTTCATCGTCATATGAAAGTTATTTCTATACTTCCATTGTTTCACGTTTATATTCAGTCAGGTAATAACTTGTAGCTCTGTAACATCCGGGAGTGGACGGAAATTGCTAGCGTGGCACACCTCTTCCGTGCCGCACAGGCTAAGGATGAATTCCAAAAATTGATAGCCAACCTTCACTAGGTGGAGAGGCACCAGAAGAAGAAGAATAACTTATTTGATGGCTAACTTTTATCTGGTGATTGAAAATTCAGCCTAGTTTTCAGTCGTCAAATACCTACCTAAGAATAATGCGCCACAGAATGACTTTTCTCTTCGTATCTTTGGCGTGTGTCATCCTCAAATTCACTTTTTCACAATATCATAATATTCGACCTCACAGTGTACTGATAAACGTGTCCTTGCCGGAAGGAATAAATACGCATTTATGACATTGTCTTGGTGATACGGCCGGTTTCCGGGGTGTTTTATCCAATTATGAAAGTTAATTCTGTAACAACAAGGTTGTCTTTTAACGCATATTCTAAATTAAATATAGTTTATCTGTCGCGCATCTATCTATGCCTGATTCTGAGTTTCGAGATTTCTATAATTCAGAGTCTCAGAGTAAAGATACCTTTAAGCTAAGTAATTATAGATATCTGCGATCCTAGTAACCATAACCCTCCGATCGCATCATTCTTGCCGTCTCCGGTAATTTATACATGTTTCACACCTTCAGAATGTTATGTACTTATTTATAATGAGAGAGTATATTGTATACAATGTTACACAGTGTATGAGTTTATCAACAATGTTAAGTGAGCTGGTTTGGTTAAAAACTAGCGAACGATTAAGGAAGACTGCACCACCGTCGCGGTGGTGTGACGTAGTTTCGTGCCACCGTGCGCCCGAGTCGACTCAGGAGGGGAGGGAACGTTTAAAAGGTTCCCCTCTTAGAGCGTAGCACAAAGGGGGCACCGGTGCGTCCCACTCGGAAGATTCTTTTACCCCTCAGATATGTGCCCAATCTAGCCACTAAGGAATTTTAGCCTGTAAGAGTCCGACATGCCCCGTAAGCTACCTCCTGAGACTCGCAGAAGTCCATGGTGGATTTCCCCACGTATTTTCATGTTTCAGGTTTTACGTAGAGGTATAGAAAGTTTTTCTTTGCAGACCTCACTTGCTTCTTTCAATATCAAAATTCATATTGTACAACCTCGCCCGTTCCTTAGACTAGATTTGGTCGACATATATAAGGCATTCAACCTCTCAACACCAATTCAAAAACTATTTTTTTCTTTACCAGGTACTTGCAGTAAAGTGCGTATACGGCAGCTACCCATCACGCCTGCTTGATCTTTGGGACCTGTTCGACGAGTGCAAAGGCTCCGAGAACGATAACCCCGCGATACTGCCCGTCGACCAGCAGTACATTGTGCTGGAGTTGGCCAACGCCGGCCAGGACTTAGAGAGCTACCAGTTCAACAACGCTGAACAGGCTTACGCTTTGTTCCTGCAGGTAATGTTGCCTGTGCTTGATTTATTTTTTTTACCTTGTCAAATGTAGCATGATTGATATGACAGCTTATGGATTTGATTGAATATATAGTGCGATAACAACTTTTGGTACTTGGATAACATTGACAGGGGGTGTTAGTGTGAAATTAAGGTTATTATTGAGTAAACTTTCTAGAAAATATTTTACGGACGGCGGCGTGGTGTAGCCCATGCCGCCGTGAGCACCGCGAGGGTGCAGGGGGAGCAGATCCATAGGCTCCCCTCCCGAAGGCGGGCTCTTCGCAGCACGACACAGAGGGGCATCGGTGCGTTCGTAACGGAGATCCCGGAACCCTCCCTGAAGTGTCGATGCCGGCCATCGTGGGGTTTTAGTCGGTAAGAGTCCGACATACCCCGCCAGCTTTCCCCGAAGCTGGCGGAAGTCCACGAGGATTTCCCAACGCAAAAAAAAAGGTGGGGTCTCCGCACGGAGTAACTAACTTGAAAAAGTTGGCGCACTTGTTAAACAAACTTAATCAAGCTCCACCATATGGACACATAAACACAATTGAATTTTAGAACAAATTAAAAAAAAATGCCTACCAATTAAAGAAGAACTTGTAAATTTCATAGCAAACGGCAACTCCAAGCAAAATGTCATGTAGTCATGATGTCATTACACTTGATGTGTTACTTCCGATTAGGGCGCATGCCAAAAGATCATTGTCAGTATAAATGTTTTGTACGGGGCTCTTATTCGCTATGGCCCAACGCGGCACGTTACGACAACTTCGTGAAATAATCGTGTAAAAGTATTCTGTATGCCACTGTAGTAGCATTCCCTACGAGTAGTGTCTGACCGAAGCTTCGGGTTCGGACAATGGCTTCGGCCAAAATGGGCCGAAGTTTTGGCCGAAGCCGACAGTTTCTAGTAAGCACCGAAATTGAATTTATTAACGTACTGAGAAGTTTTCGTTAGAAAAGCTACACTTGTCAGACCTAGGATTTGAACCTAGAACCTCGTGATCACCAAGCGATGCGCTTTGCCACTAGACTAACGAGGCAGTTTAATTTCTCGTGCTTTAATATTGAGTTTAAATAGGAAGTAATAAAATCTTGACCTAGTTTTGTTATAATTAGGTTAAGTATGCGTTTGACAGCTGTCATTTCAAACATGCTACATTTTACAAGTTTCTATAATATTATTGTTTGTATTCTAATTTTGATCGGTTTTTTTTTTAATGTTGTTTGCATGTTGGATGATAATATATTTTTTTTCTTAATTTGTTATTTTAAATATTTGTCTGCATTTTTAAAACGATTTGTTAACGATACTTAAGTATCGATAGTATAGCGCGACAAGGATCTTTTGGCACGTGGATGACATTAACAGGGAGGCCTTAGTGTGAAATTGGGATAATCATTTAGTACTTTTTTCCTACTTCAAGGATATTTTCATCGGGTGGGTCCGCACGGTTATTAATTAAAGAAAGAACTTGGGTAAATCTCATAGCAATCTGCAACTCTGCGACTGTCATGTGTCATGTTTTCACTAGATGACAGCGTTAGTTTTGATTTTGGCCGCGGGTCGAAAGATCCTTGTATGACTGTACTTAATTAGTGACGCTGACAATTTCCTTTTTGACCTAAAAACTTCAAGGTTGTTGTCGTAAGCTAACTATTAGCTGTCCCAATTATTTGTTGTCCTATAAATGATGTCAATTGCGAACGACTATTTACAATAAGGATTGTTCATTAATACATACATTCAATATTAGCCTTGTTAAGAAACTTTCCCACCGTTGCATTTTTCGCATGGGCCTCCTCGCAACCTGAGAGGGTTTAGGCCATAGTCCACCACGCTGGCCCAGTGCGGGTTGGCGAACTTCACACACCTTCGAGAAACTCTCAGGCATGCAGGTTTCCTCACGATGTTTTCCTTCACCGTTAAAGCAAGTGATAGTTAATTTTTAATACGCACATGGTTTCGAAAAGACAGAGGTGCGTGCCTAATACATACATACCAGTTATATATATATATATATTTTTTAGTTGCCGATGTTCTTATTTTATTTTAACATTTTCTTTTTTCATGTGTTTCCTTTTCAGCGGCACTCAACTGCATGCATGACCTTCGCGGAAGATAAGCGATTCTCTAGTTCAAGTCTCTAACGCCATCTTGACTAGATTATCACTTATCCTTTGAGTTGGTTTCGCGCGCTTTTCATGTCGACCAGTGTGTAATTTTTATTTTTTTATTTTGCGTGTTATTTTTTTTTGTTGTTAGTGTTGCATGTGTTCGTTACTAAATATTGATTTAACTACTTTTGTGATTTTGTTTTGCACCAAAATGTTTAATGAGAAGTCTTCCAATTTTTGGCAGGACAACATGGTGGATATGTAATGTACATACATCAACTATTGTCTGTGGAAGTAGATACAGTATTAAATCCTGAACTATTATGTTTATTTATTTAAATCGATTACATCATGGATTTCATTATCGAATATCAACGATTAATATATTATTTTCATTCCGATCTCGGTCTGAAACCTATTCGCGCCTATATTAAAAAGAGTATCAGGACCCTTGTGTGTGGAGTAATCGACGCTGTTGGCCTCCCCTATTATTCTGCCCGCCTATCAGCCGCTACCACCGTCCGCGGCATGTTCTCACCGACCCTCCCGATGCCCTTACATCCTTTCTTTCGGATACAGATACCGCACACAGGATCAGACACCGACCTCGCCGGCGAGCTCGAAGTTTCCCTTGCCCGTCGGCCGCTGCAGAGCACCACGGCGAGACACCTAGTATACGCCCTCCCCCATAGCGACTGCCCAAGCCGAGGCCGTTCCTCCTTGAGGCGCCCCTGAGCTAGTCGCCCGCTTGCCCTCTTGTCTGGTGACGTTGTAAAGGCCCCGCGGCCAACAGCGTAAATCATTCACACACACACAAAATACGCTGTTGGCCGCGGGTCGTTTACAACTTCACTGGACATAACTATCGGAACCTCCTAATCGTAGCTGCCGTCGACTACTCAACCGACTCCCTAATCTATCAGCCGCCCGCGGCATATCCACCCACCCTCCCTATGCCCGCGGCCAACAGCGTTGAATAATATAATATGTGAACACAGAAATAATATATTATGTAACTTAAGTGTTTTATTTTTAAGGATTCTCTATCTATATCTATATCATCACGCCAGATCCCTTACGGGGTAGGCAGAGAGTACAGAGTTCCAACAGGCTCTTTCCTTACATACCTCTCTGGCTTCCTCTACTCTCATAATTCGTCTCATACACGCTCGCCGGTTACGGAGACTCCTGACTTGTCCTTCAGATAAGACCCGGTCTATTTGGTCATGGTAAGATAGTCTAGGTCTTCCCCGGTACCTACATCCTTCCACTTTCGCGTTGTATATCAGTTTTGTCATTCTTTCTTCGGACATTCTTTCTATATGCCCGAACCAACGGAGCATACCCTTTCTCATCTTTACACCGATATTCTCTTTCATACCTATTTGCTTTCTTACTACGCTGTTGCGAATACGGTCGGTCAGCTTCACTCCGCACATCTTCCGCAGAGCTCGCATTTCCACCGCATTTATCCTACTTTCATTCTCCTTCTTACATACCCAGCTCTCGCTGCCATATAACAGCGTTGGGACAAGCACTCCATTATGTATGGCCAGCTGCGCTTTTCGGCTTAAGTGCCGGCTCCCAAGTAGCTTTCCCATCGCGCCATTCACTCTGTTCCCTGCACTCACTCTTCTCTCTATGTCAGCGGTGTATTTTCCATCCTTACTGAATGCGCATCCAAGATATACAAACTCATTCCACTTTCGCGTTGTATATCAGTTTTGTCATTCTTTCTTCGGACATTCTTTCTATATGCCCGAACCAACGGAGCATACCCTTTCTCATCTTTACACCGATATTCTCTTTCATACCTATTTGCTTTCTTACTACGCTGTTGCGAATACGGTCGGTCAGCTTCACTCCGCACATCTTCCGCAGAGCTCGCATTTCCACCGCATTTATCCTACTTTCATTCTCCTTCTTACATACCCAGCTCTCGCTGCCATATAACAGCGTTGGGACAAGCACTCCATTATGTATGGCCAGCTGCGCTTTTCGGCTTAAGTGCCGGCTCCCAAGTAGCTTTCCCATCGCGCCATTCACTCTGTTCCCTGCACTCACTCTTCTCTCTATGTCAGCGGTGTATTTTCCATCCTTACTGAATGCGCATCCAAGATATACAAACTCATTCACTTGCTCCAGCACATCGTTCCCAACCACAATCCTTGCATTCGTTCTGGTTTCTTCCCGTTCAAAAACCATAATTTTGGTTTTCTTCACATTCAAATGTAAGCCATTTTTCATGCATTTCATGCATTTTTCATGTAAGCCATTTTTCATTTTTAAGGATAATGTTATATAATATCGAGCTATGTAGCATCTTAAAAGTAAAGTTTTAGTTCTTTGTTGTTGACATAGGAATGGTTATTAATATTGATGTACCTACAAATAAAATGTACAAAGGCGAGTTTTAAAGAAAAACGAATTCTTTTCCAACAATACTTTGATTGATAAAGAAACAAATCTTTTAATTTCTTACAAAGACTAAACCATTTTTTTCCCTCTCCACGTACAGGTGGCGTATGGTCTTGCGGTGGCAGAGGAGGCCTTCCAGTTCGAACACCGCGATCTTCACTGGGGCAATGTGCTAATAGCTCCCACTGAACAGAAGGTGAGTGACAGAGAGAATTAGCTTACTTGTAGTACTCGACGGACGATTTAGCGCAGTGGTTAAGAGCTAAAGCCGCTCCAACCACTGGGTCTAATAATCGGGGGTTCGATTCCCGCACGGGACAAATCTTGACCTACAATTATTTGTTTCGGTCTGGGTATTTGTGTATGTGAATTTTCATGTTTGTAAACGCACCTATCATCATTTTGATCATTTATATAGATCATTTTTGATCTATATAAAGCGTGTCACATGTTCCGAACTGTGGTCTGTACCATTGTGTTGTAGCATTCGAATAGAAAAATCGATAACGACTGGCGCACTTACATACCTCGAAAGAAAAGAAGAACTACTCCTTTTCAACGTAACACCTATTTATTCTGGAAATCTATGATGTGGATTTCTGAAATTTGTCATAACGACTGTCGAATTTGTCATGTTTTGATTTGTTGATTGATTTGACTAGGGTTTTTTTTGTTTGAAACTGGACGTAGTCAAATTAAAATACCTAATTCATAGAACCTGCTGCTTTGTAGACCCAATCTGACCATCGTCTTTGGGGTTCTGGTTTGGTCATGTTCATTATAATGTCTTTTCTTACGGTGGCTGTCTGGCGCGGTTCACTCCCTTCTCTCCAATATGGTCGTGGGTAGTGATGGCTTGTTCCAGTAATCATACTCGTGAAAGGGTGCTGCTTGTGGGGGCTGGTCCATCTGGAATCCTTTAGACTCCTTTCGATCCTTTAGATCCTTTTCTTTATAAATAACTTCAGTGGTCTCATATCTCGGTCGTACGGCATCAGACTGGAGATCGTAAACTATTGAATTGTAACCTAAACATTGTATCCACACAATATGATAAAAAATAAAAAGGAAAAAAGAAAAGCATTAAATAAAAAACGACAAGACCGGTGAGTTTCTTCGCCGGATCTTCTCAGTGGAGGCCGCGTTCCGATCCGCTGGTAGATTAGTAGTTTTAAATTAGATTTAAAAAAACGCTATTTGTAAGCGCAAGGGTTTATACAAAATAAATTGTTTGAGTTTAGAGTGCCAACAGTATAAAATAATTCTTTCTTCGTGTACTTGGCTTTAGTTGTTTTCGGCATTGGATCTTTATCTACTTCCTAATGTTACATTGTTTCCTAAATGTAATTTCTGATGTTCAAAATATATATTTTTGTTTACAATATTTGCACTAGCGACGAACATTTTTGAGGCAGGAAATGCGTCCGTTGCTGAGTGTGTTCGTGTTTATATAGCGACAGTATTATTTTTACATTCACAAGATTCCTTATAAATTACATTCTTGAACATCTAGTTTATCAGTGCAACATTGGACCAGTGCCAAATGTGTTGAAATAAAATAGCTTCCCCAGGGGTAAGACATGTATAGACATCAGATGTTTTTCAATAGATCGTTGTGAACAATAATAGTCTAAACAAGGTGTAACATAATAAACGCAAGACCTGAAAGTAGTTCGTTCTAAATCGATAGCTGAATTGATTCCAACAATTTTTAATGGAACTTACATTTTTTTTTTTAATTTACAAAATATGCCGTTACTCCTTTAGTGAGCTATAATAAACTAAATTTATTTTTGATTCAAAGCAATACGGAGATTTCAAATGCATTTATTAAACATATTTCTTACTACGTACACACACACGTACAAGTTCCATTGTTAATTGGGGTATGAAAGTGGTTAAAATAGGGGTAAAAAAATTGAAATTTGGAAATTTGGTTTTCTTATTGAATTTGTGAATCAATTATCTAATTGGGGTGTCTGAGGTCTTCCGTTATAAATTTTACACCTTGTATATCACACTCACGCACAAATAGTGTCATAAGTTCAACAAAGCGGCAATCTAGAAATTCGTAAATTTTATTCTTAACACGAAAACTAATTGGACTAATCATTAATTATTACGGTTTTTGATGTTCCACAAAATAGCACATAAGAAATAAAATCTAATTTTGAGTTGTGATAATAATTATTTAAGCGAAGGTGCGATGTCTTGATGTGGGCACTGCCAGTTTATAATAAATCTATAGAGATTTTAAACTATCGAACGATTGTTAACGCGATAAAACAATGGCTATCGTCATCATCATCCGAAAGACATCCACTTCAGGACAAAGGCCTCCCCAAAGATCGCCACAGCGACCGGCTTTGTGCTGTACGCATCCAGCTACCACCTGCGACCTTCATCAGGGCAGGCTCCACCTTGTGGCCTGCCCACTCCACGTCTTCCGGTACGAGGTCACCACTCGAGAACTTTTCTGCCCCAACGGCCGTCAGTTCTACGAGCGATGTGCCCGGGCGGGGCCACTTAAGTTTGGCAATTCTGAGAGCTATATCGGTGACTGTGGCTCTCCTGCGGATCTCCCCATTTCTAGTTCGATCTCGCAGAGAAACTCCGAGCATAGCTCTTTCCATTGCCCTTTGGGTGACCTTGGGCCTTCTTATGAGGCCCACCGTGAGTGACCATGTCTCGACTCAAACAATTGACGGACGATTTAGCGCAGTGGTTAAGAGCTTGAGCTGCTCCGCCCACTGTGTCGAATAGTCGCGGGTTCGATTCCCGCACGGGACAAATCTTTGTGTGATCCACAATTATTTGTTTCGGTCTGGGTATTTGTTTGTGAATTTTCATGTTTGTAAACGCACCCACGACACAGGAATACAACCTAGTGTGGGGCTATTTAAAAAAAAAAATGGCTATACGCTTCCTAAACTACTAACCACAAAAAGGAGTTTACAAGAGGGAAGAGGAGATTATATGAGTCATGTAGATGCAAAACTAGCAACATCCGTACCGATCGATATATATGCTGTTGGTAATGCTCATATTATGGACAGTCAAAGTCAAAAAAACGTTTATTTGTGGCCATTAAAAAGGACTTACAAACATCAAAATTATCTACCACCGACCGGTTCGGACCTCGACCTCGCGCTGAGAAGATCCTGCGAGAAATTCAGCGTTTTACTTTACATTATTTTATAGGACAGGCCTATTTGTCATTTTTATTAAAATCTGTAGGTTTTATTGCATGAAGTTTTTGGAAGGTCGTTTCAGAACTTTTGGTATTTCTGTGATGTAATTTATTATGAGATTTGTCTCATTATTTGCGGTTCGAACTTCCAGCTTGACGTTCATTCTTTCGTTTGACGGGGACGGCTTCTTCGGCGGACTGGATTGAGTAGTCGCGGCTTCGATTCCCACACGGGACAAATCTTTGTGTGACCCACAAATATTTGTATCGGTCTGGGTGTTTGTTTCTGCATATGAATTTCATGTTTGTAAACGCATTTATGAGACAAATAATTCCTAGTGTGGGGATGTTTTTTTTTTATAAATGATAAAAAAGGAAATCTTAAAAGATCGTCAAGCTATCTTTTCTGTTGAAGAGTATTAGGTCACGATATCCCTTCCTTTTAAAGGTCCTCCACATTTCGTTAGCTAAACACGGCCCGTTCAACCCGACGCCGATAACCAGCGTCGCGGGTTGAAGTACGTTGACCCCGAGATAAGCCGGTGAAATTGTTCTGATAACGGTGCGGCCATCATGCGAAATTGGATGCGACCCGCCGCCACGAATATTAGGTCCGATACGATCGTCTGAGTGAATACTGGAAAGCAATTATTATCTGGTTTACATAAGGCAATTATGCTTTGTGTAGACTATCAAGTCTCGTTATGCGATTAGGGTCCGTATTAGGCATGTCGATTCATTTAAAGAAAAATCGATCTTTGGATCGATTAGAATCAAACTCTCAAGAATCGATCCTCGATAAAATTGAAGATTTTAAGGTTGATTCTCGATTTATCGATTCGAAGTCGATTCTTATTAATTGGTCGATTGAATGAGTTTTCTTTTGGATTTCTTCCTTTTAATTTCATGATTATTAAAAAGACACCGGACTTAAAATAAACTCATATTTGTTATTATTTATATGCCTGATTCACAACATACTTAGGTCATATTTTCGATTAACACTTTTTTATGATTGACTTTTGAATCGATCCGATTCGACGGCTTTCGGAATCAGAATGACTGAGTGAAGAAGACTGAATCGATTTTTTGGCTTGAAAAGATAGATTTTTGATTAATCGATTTTAAAACAGCATGCCTAGTCCGTATTCGCCTTGACGCGGAGTGTTTTAATGCACTTCATGTAATGGTCGTGTAGGTGCATGCTGTATGGAGTCCCATTAAATAATCATTTTAAGTTATCGTAACGTGCCACGTTACGTGTTTAATTGGTCATAGCGAATAACGGCACTGGATTGTAGTTATAAGTTAAAAAGGAAATTAAGTGCTTGTTCTCTTTTTACATTTGTGGGTGACTGAAAGACATTATGCCTCGAGGAATTCTTATCAGCCTAACAAATTTTAACTTTTAGTAGTATGTGATAAGCATCTGTGTTAAATTTACATAACGTAGGTTCTGAAAAGTCATAGCAAATTCGTTCATACATAAGTCCCACTTTAATGTCTTTGCTTGCGGTGGCTGTCGGGCGCGGGTCCATCCCTTGCCTCCAATATAATTAAAAAAAAAATAGAAAGTAAAAAAGAAATTCAGCGGGCTTGTGCCCGCGGAGTTTCTTCGCCGGAACTTCTCAGTGGAGGCCGCGTTTCGATCCGGTGGTAGATTAGTAGTTAAATTAGATTAAAAAAATGTAAATTGACTATTTGTAAGCGCCCCCGCAGGGCTTATACAAAATAAATTATTTTAGTTTTAGTCTTAACAAGTAAGTATTGTGTCAAATTGAGTTCATGTAAGTTTATGTATATGCTTATAAGTCATTGCCCTAAAATGTAAATTGTCCGATGAACGGTGCATAGCATCGAGGCAGTGTACCTAGAATTCCCCTTTTTCATAGCGATTGCTGAAGCTGAAGCCATTTCTCCATTAAAGCGACCTTGAGCTGGGCACTCTTTGCCCGGTTAGAGAATTGTAGGTTCTCGCCTTCTTGACCAGTGATGCTGTACAGGCCCCTCGTTCTACAGCATACTCATTCACACGCATACACAAGATATTTTGTGTTGTTTGCCCATGACAACTGTATGGTATGGTTCTATATAGTCTGTCTTACGGCGAAACAGACGTCACTTAGCTGTGATGACTCATCGTTACCTGCGCGTGCACTTCCAATTATTAAAAACAAACTTGAGCTCTCTGTAGATCCTTAGTGACGTAACTGTTTATGATTAAAACTATGCGTTCATAGTCTATGCGTATTACATGGAGGAAAATCTGGAATAATATATATTAAATTTATTATTATTATTAAAAAATTTGAAATGGTAACCTCATATCACACAGACGCCCCTTGTCAATGGCATCCACAGGTCAAAAGATCTTTGTCGCACTGTAACAGTTTGACATAAGAATATTTTTTGCGCGCGTGTGTGTGTGTGAATGATGTACGCTGTTGGCCGCGAGGCCTTTACAGCTTCACCGGACTTAAAGGCGAGCGTGCAATCACTACGCTCTAGCCAGCCAGAAGGGCAAGAGGCGACATACTCGAAGACGCCTCGAAGAGGCGCCCTCGGTTGGGACAGTTGCTGTAGGGGGACGGGTGCACTACTAAGTGCACCGGTCAACCGCCGGCTATGGGAGGGGATCTACTACTACGTCGTCGTCGTCGCCCGTATTCTGAGCGGAAAGAAGGGATGACAAAGCATCGGGGGGGGGGTCGGTGAGAACATGTCGCGGCCGGCGGTGGCGGCAGGGGTCGGGGGGGAGATCGTAGTCGGCGGTGGCTACGATTAACGGATTCGCATGGGTAGATGCGTTCGCGAAGTGACGTGTTGACGCCTTTTTAATAAAGGCGCGAATAGGTTCGAGACCTAGATCGGAGTGGAGGTCGACGTTCCGTACGAACCAGGGGGCTCCTACGGCTTTACGGAGGAAGCGGTTTTGAACCACTTGGAGTTTATCGATGAGAGGGGGCCGAATGCCCGAACACCCGAACACAACAATATTTTTTGCATGTAATGATTATTATAAAGATGTTGAGCTAGCTAGCAGTCTAATTTTAGTAACCGTTTTAAATGCCATCAAATTCTACGCCTTGGCCCGGTCTATAAACTGGTGCTAAACTACGCTCACCCTTAGTTTAGTCGGTAAACTAAATATATTTACTAAATGTCTGCTAGCATAATCATGTTTGCGGTAGATAATCTCTTATCAATAAACAATGATTAAAGGAAACGTGACACATTAATGTTATCTGGTTTGCTAATTTTGATAGCATATCATAAGATAATAAATAGTATAGTCAGAACTATTTGCTTCCTATTATGATAAACTAGCTAATTGTTTTATTTGTCGATTGATTTTTGCTCATTAAGATTATTTTGATATTGATAATATGGCCTAATTCAGTGTAAACAAAACGTCCGGGGAGTCTCATAATAAGATAAGAAAATATTGAATTTTATAATGTACGCAATTAAAGCTATAAAATCGCTTTGTGTGTGTGTGTGTGTGTGTGTGTGTGTGTGTGTGTGTGTGTGTGTGTGTGTGTGTGTGTGTGTGTGTGTGTGTGTGTGTGTGTGTGTGTGTGTGTGTGTGTGTGTGTGTGTGTGTGTGTGTGTGTGTGTGTGTGTGTGTGTGTGTGTGTGTGTGTGTGTGTGTGTGTGTGTGTGTGTGTGTGTGTGTGTGTGTGTGTGTGTGTGTGTGTGTGTGTGTGTGTGTGTGTGTGTGTGTGTGTGTGTGTGTGTGTGTGTGTGTGTGTGTGTGTGTGTGTGTGTGTGTGTGTGTGTGTGTGTGTGTGTGTGTGTGTGTGTGTGTGTGTGTGTGTGTGTGTGTGTGTGTGTGTGTGTGTGTGTGTGTGTGTGTGTGTGTGTGTGTGTGTGTGTGTGTGTGTGTGTGTGTGTGTGTGTGTGTGTGTGTGTGTGTGTGTGTGTGTGTGTGTGTGTGTGTGTGTGTGTGTGTGTGTGTGTGTGTGTGTGTGTGTGTGTGTGTGTGTGTGTGTGTGTGTGTGTGTGTGTGTGTGTGTGTGTGTGTGTGTGTGTGTGTGTGTGTGTGTGTGTGTGTGTGTGTGTGTGTGTGTGTGTGTGTGTGTGTGTGTGTGTGTGTGTGTGTGTGTGTGTGTGTGTGTGTGTGTGTGTGTGTGTGTGTGTGTGTGTGTGTGTGTGTGTGTGTGTGTGTGAATATGATCTACGCTGTTGGCTGCGGGGCCGTTACAGTTTCACCGGACAAGAGGGCGAGCGTGCAACCACTACGCTCGATCCAGACAGGGTAAGAGGGCAACTAGCTCAAGGGCGCCTCAAGGAGGAACGGCCTAGGCTTGGGCAGTATGGGGGAGGGCGTATACTAGGTGTTTCGCCATGATGCTCTGCACTGGCCGGCGGGCAAGGGATTCTTCGACCTCGCCGGTCGGTGAGAACATGCCGCGGACGGCGGTAATGGCTGATAGGAGATAGTTAGGTTCGTAGTCGGTAGCGGCTACGATTAGCGACTTTCTATTATTGGCGGATTCCTATGATTGGACACGTTCGCGAAATTTAGGTTCCAGACCGAGATCGGAATGGAAATGAAATCGGAGCTCTGGGTATAGCTGCTTTGTAGCCACTTTCAAAGTATTATCAGTAAGGTCTTGATACAACCAGCCTATACCGTCCCACTGCTGAGCCTTCTCTCACAGATCTAGGTGGAAAGAATAGGCGGTACTCTATCATACGGATTCAGTGTGTATTAGTGGAGGCAGACTTTTGGCCACGTGTTGTTGGAACTTATTAAGTCTTATAAGGAAGGCTTCCAAATTGGCTGAATCATAACCACATTTATTTGTTTTCGGAAGCACGTCAATCAAATAAATTTATTTCCGAATATGGGTTACGTTTAATGTTAAAATGAATACATTGTGCGCTCAGGCTCTTGTATTGGTCGAACTCAACTAAAAATAACTTGATTGATTTTTAAAATCACATAGAATAGACATCAAGAACAGAGTCACACGGGTTACATTGAATGTGAAAATGAATACATAGTACACTCAGGCTCTTCTTTTTTAAGTTATGGCTTCACACTAATTTTATGTGTACGTTGCCAGTGTCCAGTGAGATACATAATCGTGTTTTAAATTAATTCAACTCCCCAATGAACTTGATGACAAGGATGATAATGAAATTGATGAGGTACCCCACCCTGGATAGTAAAGCGATGGATAATTTACATACCAATTGCGACGGTCGTTTTAAGAGAATTGGAAAATGCACGTTTCATCACTTTGTTTCAATTACCTTCACTTATGCACACATGGTTAATATTCCACCAACATTACACATTATTATTCGAAGTAACAAGTTTTGTAAATTAAGACAACTTGACAACAACTCTTCCAGGCTATTTATTGGTCAAACCCACTGTAAAATAAGCTGATTGATTTTTAAGATCACATAGAATAAACCAGACCAAAATCTCTACATTGTTTTTGAGATAAAGTCGTAAACAAACCTATTTGTTCTGTAGAAAACTGGGTTTGTTTATAGTTCGTCCTCTAGTTGTATCACATGCTCTAGCGTATTTAGGAAAGAGCATTGACCCGTTTCGTAGTAGACGTGGGTCAATAGTCTCGTGTTGATCAATACCTTGTTATTATTTTCACCTTGTTTATCATTGACTTGTCCTCTAGAGAAGTGACGTCAATGTTTTCGCCATTATTTGTAATCACATATGCTACACATTATCTGTCCTAGGAAGGAATTTTTTTTTATGTTTATGTATGTATGTAGCGTATTAAAAATTAACTATCACTTGCTTTAACGGTGAAGGAAAACATCGTGAGGAGACCTGCGTGCCTAAGAGATTCTAAAAGGTGGGGGAAGTTCGCCAACCCGCACTGGGCCAGCGTGGTTGACTATGGCCCTCAGACAGACAGATTAATCCCTCTCAGATTGAGAGGAGGCCGTGCCCAACGGTGGGACAGTGGGCTAATACTATTATGTATGTACGAATACTGCTTTCTCACGCACTGGTAGTAGTAGTATACATACTTGTCAGTTGGTTCATCCACGCGAAATTTACAGGAGTAAGTTTATTGTAAATACTGAATCAATTGAAAAAAAATACCATTTTTCTTTTTGTTGTTTTAAGGTTTAAAAAAAATTGTTTATTGCCCCGCGTTTGTGGTTATCCTATGATGGACGGTTTGGTCCAGTGATATTTGATTTAGAGATAATTTAGCTACTAATGTCAAATTTAAAGAACGTCTCTGCAACTTTTTTAGCTGCTTCGTTCCCCGTTGGGGGAAAATCTTTCTATTATTATGTTTACTTCGGTCTGGATGTTTGTGTATGTGAATTCCATGTTTGATAACGGCAAACACGTCACATGAATAGTTCTTAGTGTGTTGATACATTTTTTTTATAAAAAATAATATATTTATGTGATGATATCATCACGCCAGATCCCTTGCGGGGTAAGCAGAGAGTACAGAGTTCCAACAGGTTCTTTCCTTACAGACCTCTCTGGCTTCCTCCACTCTCAGTTTGCCTCATACACGCTCGCCGGTTATGTCTATTTAGTCATGGTAAGATAGTCAAGGTCTTCCCCGGTACCTACATCTTTCCACTTTCGCATTGTATATCTGTTTTGTCATTCTTTTTATTTCAAAATTAAAAGATACATGTTCTTACTGCCTCGTTGGTTTAGTGGCAAAGAGCATCGCTTTGTGATTACGAGGTTTAAATCCTAGATCGGTCATATATAGATTTTTTAACGTAAAATTCCCAGTATGAGTCCGGAGTCTGGAATTGTGCTCGGTATATGGCAATAGGCTCGCCCCCTATTACATGTGACCTAACATCGTCGGCGAAAAGTGGGTGTACTCAGTGTACTGAGTACACTGGCGGTGGCACCTGCTATGTTCTTAATTGAATATTGTTTACTGTCCGCAGTTCGCGACGTTCATAATCCGTGGTCGTGCAGTGCGCGTGCCGCGGCGCGGCGTGGCAGCCACCGTCATTGACTACTCGCTTTCGCGCGTGGCTTTGCCGCTAGGGTCCGACTGCGCGGCGCTATACAACGACCTGGCCGCAGACGACGGGCTCTTCGACGCCGTCGGCGACTACCAGTTCGAGATCTACCGCCTCATGAGAGATAAACTGGGGTTAGTACACTCACCTAACACAGCTGGCATTAAAAAACAAATCGTCATCATCATCTCAACATATACTTGTCCACTTCTTAACATAGGCCTCCTCAATTGATCTCCAGCGCAGCCGGTCCGATGCCAACTGCATCCAACGACTTCCTGCAATCCTTACAAGATCGTAGGCCCATCTGGCAGGCCGTCGTCCCACGCTGCGCTTGCCAATACGTGGTCTTCACTCTAGAATCTTTCTGCCCCAACGCCCGTCCGATCCTCGAGCTATAAGGCCCGCACTAGACATGTGGAACACTGCGCTACGCCGCGAAATTGCGCCAACTCAGTAAACTGCGCCGGATGTGTTAACTCACTTCTTCAAAATGTGTTAGCGCACAGCGCAGGACCGGGAAATTCGAAAGGTGTTAAGGTGTTGAGTTGTTAAGTGTCAAAACCATCGATCTCATTTATTCTCTCACTCACTCGCTGAGTGAACAATGAGTCAACGCAGTTCGCACACTGTGCGCTGTTTGTGCTAAGAACTTGTGAGCGTGGCGTGCAGATGGCGCGTGTTTCGCTGCTCACTTGGCGTGTTCCATTTTGTTGCGCCATGGCGCAATTTTGAGTTAACCCAATGAGCCGGCGCAGTAAACTGCGCCTGAGTTACTGAGTTAACGCAAGGAATTTCGCTGAGTTACCCATGTCTAGTCCGCACATTGCCACTTCAGCTTACTAGTCCTCTTAAATATTAATACATAAATAAAATATTACCAATAATCACATTAAATGTATTAATTGCATATATGTAATCCACGCCAGTGAGTACACTGACCTAATGCTGTAGCCACTCACATTGATATTTAAGGAAAACCCGTCATGCCTTTACTCACCAAGCCAGAGCAGTCTTTGACTCTTCAGTGTAGACAGCGACTACCCAGTCGAGTTTTACTGCTTGTTTTTGTTTGACAAACCTACTATCTGATAAATAATATGTTTGAAAATCATATTATTTGACAAATAGAAAATCACCTCTATACACAAATACATTAACAACAATTTTCTGTTTACAGCAATGATTGGAAGAACTACGAGCCGTACACAAACATTCTGTGGTTGCATTACACTGTGGATAAAATGATAACTGCCCTCCGCTACAAGAGGACAAATACCAAGATACACAAGCATTACATTGAGAAGCTGAAGGGGATCAAGAGCAGAATCCTGGACTACGGCAGCGCCGCGCTGTTCGTGCTCACAGACAACGAAATTTAACGAACAAATTATGATAATAATTAAATTTTCGCATATGTAAAAATACGCACTAGTCGTTAACAATGGAGTTAGTATATCGCTATAAATCTGACAAGACAATGGCCTGCCTAAATTGTGATGTAAATAAAGTTTGCTTTTATAAATTCGTTGAAATGATCGACGCTAAAGTTATTTACAATGTTATCGCATTATTAGAACAGTATCTGCAGGAAGGTGCCTTCTTATGTAAGGTAGTGCCTTTGTTCACATTAATAAATTCATATATTGTGTTCCGAGACCGTAGTTTTATTTCTTACTCTCAACAAATACATTTTATCACCATATAAGTGTGTGTAAGTCAAGATCAACAACAAGAGTAAGTATCGGTGAATTTTGTTCCTTTAACCACAGCACGCAACAGCTGCTCCGTTATAGGGGAGCACCACAGCTGTCTTAGTTTAATCTTACTCTGAGAACTAGACTGCTATAAACTGCGCCAAGCAACGTGCCTTTGTCTAGAAGGCCAATTATTACTACACAACTTAGGTGTGTTAATGTTTATTACTCCTTTAATAATATTTTCATAGTTTGACCCTAATTGACACTATTAACTAATATCCAAATAATCAGTATTACAATGCAAGTTTCATATTGAATAAAATGAATTAATATAATTGTAATTGTAAAGTATTGGATTCTACATGAAATGTTGAAGCTAATGTAAAAAAATTATAATTAAAAATGTATATTACTCATTGTCAAATTAAATTGTGGGAAAAGATCATATAGTAAGCAACACCGAGCCACCACAACTAGTAATATTGCTACCTCTATCGAATCTACATATTGTCGGTATGGTGGGGAACAAGAGTAAAAGAGATGGACATATGTTTACTCCAAATTATTTATCGGCTTAAAAGCTACATCGGCATACTTTTAGGTGGTTATACTCTTTTCGACGCACCGAAGTGACGTTTTCGGTGGAAATACGAGTATTAGTGGTTCGACTCATCGGAATTGTGAGTACTTCAAGTCGGATCAAGAAAATACTATAAGTAACAAGTTCTAAACATAAAATCTATCCAATACCTAAATTCCTTATTTCAAGTGTATTGTGCGATTAAGAAGTCGTCGTCTTATCAATCTGATGACTTGTTTTAAACTGCTGTATTGACGTCGTCGATGTCACTTTTCCAATAAGACGGGGATAAAATAACAAGCACAGCACTGCGAGACCTCAAGCCACCGTGAGCTCATTCTGCGTAGATCGGATCAAAAAAAAAAATTAAAAAGTTTGAGGGTACCCCGGAACAACTATGCCTTTTGGACATCTAACACCTCAGTCCTTCCCATGGGTGCTGCAAAGCATTCGAAACGTCGGGAACTTAAAATAAAAAAATAAACCGCGATAAAATCCGAAAAATAGTTTTATTTCATGTGTAATATTCGCGTGAATCTAAGAACTCAGTATTAAAAAATCTTATTTAAGTACTACCTTATTGGTGTAGTAGCAAATCTGTACCTCCAGGTGATACAACTCGAGTTATTTTACTTATTACTTTTGATATATTTACACATTGTGCAACAGAAAAAATCTGCTATTTTTCAATCTGATGTCTCTTAAAATGAAGAAGTTTTTTTGTGCATATTAATATAACTAAGGATTTTTCAAAGGAATTAACAAAGTGTAAGATGATATATCTTCAATTATCACAAATTGAACTGAACTGATTGCTCCAATGTTTTTTTCTGTATTAATGATTCAACTTAAATTAACCCCTTATACACAAACAGCAGGGGTAGATTAAAAATGGTGTGAATTGATATAATTCCACGTGTGTCAGTGTACACTAATGTTATTTAATAAATGAACATATTTAGTATAGATTCTCAGATAACTTAAGATTTTCTGTTCGGTGAAATAAATATGTTTTTTAATCATCTATTGTCTTTTACGTTGATAAGGCCTGTCCTAGTAATCACTTCACTATTAAAGTACACTAATGCAGATCCACAAACTCCCACATGAAATTGACACGCTACCTCAGCGATATGCGCTGACCATACATCCTAGTTTCATGACTAACGTGCATTGAAAAAGCGCACGTGCAAACGTAGGGTAAATGTGATGTAAAAATTGTTACCACCACTACGCCTATATTCCCCAAGCGGGAGTGGGAGTGGTGTACTGTGTACACTCACTTGTCGTTCAACAATGTAAGGTCTCATGTAGTAGAGGATGAGTCTATTGCTATTATACCGAGCACAGTGCCAGACTCCGGACTAGATTTTTTTTCGAATAACTCGTATTTTCCGACATAGGATTCGAACCGTTGACCTTGTGATCGCTATGCGCATTACCAATGAGGCTTTACTAT
This sequence comes from Phalera bucephala, assembly GCA_905147815.2. Classification (NCBI taxonomy): domain Eukaryota; kingdom Metazoa; phylum Arthropoda; class Insecta; order Lepidoptera; family Notodontidae; genus Phalera; species Phalera bucephala. The sequence continues at coordinate 30,669,899 of LR990618.1, forward strand.
TGTATTAAATTGTACATACTAATATCGATGTTTACAGATTCGTCTTTAAATTTGTATGTGTATACGTATGTGTGAACTTATAAAAATTACTCGTAGTAATTCGAAATCATAATTAAGATGAGTCAATTACGATTTTGCATGAAGTAAATATTTGTTAATCATTTAATTATCGATAAATTTTCTTATCGATAAATCCTGTACTAGTAATCACTTGCCTAATCACGCACATTAACGCAGATTCACAAACTCACACCGACATAAAATTGACACGCTACCGCGGCGATATGCGGTGTCTAGGTATATTCTTCGTTTATGATTTTGCCAGTGTCCAGTGAGATATATAATCGTGTTTGTTTAAATTAATTCGACTCCCCGATGAATTTGGTGACAACGATGATAATGAAATTAATGAAGTACCCCGCCCTGGACAGTAAAGCGGTGGATACTTTACATACCAATTGCAACGGCCGTTTTGAGGGAAGTCGAAAAGGCACGTTTTATCACTTTGTTGCAATTACCTACACTCATGCACATATAAGAACACATAATGATTAATATTCCACTAACATTGCACATTATTAGTCAAAATAACACAAGTTTTGGAAATTAAAACAAATTGACAAAATCACTCTTCGACTTCGCGCCAAAAAAAATTTACATAATCGAGACATTTACTAATTACTAATATTGATAATCAATCATGAAATTAGTAATTACTTATTTTCAAAATCGAATGACGTTACTAATTAGTATTACTTATTTTAGTTCAGTCATAATCCCGTCAAAATAAATCATTCATTGAGTCAATCGTTTGTTATCCGTTGCGTAGCACAGTCGTTTTTTGGTTGTTGTGGTTTACTTTGTCTTTTATTTATATTGAACCAAAAATTATGGTTAAATATCTATTGCGTGCAAGTTCATGAATAGTAATATTTTTTAGATATCTAATTAAACATGTAAAAATACTTTTACAACTCTATTACTCAGGAGCGTACGCCGCTAGCCCAGCAGGTACATACAGTGAGCCCGCGCCAAGTGCCAATGCATCATTCGCATCGGCCATGGCGCCGCGCGTGGCGCGTAATCGAACTTAGCTATTGACTACTAATTCATTACTAATGGTTATGATCGAGATATCTCGAGAGATTATCATAATTGAATGATTTCATTAGTATATCTAATAATCGCCACCACTAGTCGTTAGTCGTTACGTTTCCGAACATTCACAAACATGTCATATCGGTTGTCAATCGAATCTTTATCAAATTGGAACATAATTCACGATATTTTATAAAAAAAATGCTTAAAAACAGAAAATAAACAATCATATTATTTAATTAAATTATACATAGTTACTATTTATTCATTTTATGTCGTGGTTATACATTTGATTGTGTTAAATAATATTTTAACGTGATATTTAGTTTACATCGTTTAAAAATCCATTGGGTGATAATTTTATAGATTTTCCTGGTACTAGCAGTGTAAATACTAAATGGAAGGTGCATTTAGATTAAAAATGGATTCGAGCAATGATTCCTTGTCCGGTAAGTGGTGGTATTGGGTAAAAATTCTTTATGTAAATGTATGGCTGGTGTAACAGTGTTATGATGGTTTAGTGATATCCCCGCCTACGAATGGATCCTCCGCGGTGCTGCTGACTCCTGGCCGGACCCGAAACATCGCCCAGGACATGGAGGCGCTAAGACTTTCGCGTCAAGACAACCCTTACCTCCAGGTATCACTTACATAACATAATGAGACATAATTGCGTGAAAAGCGGAAACTTTCCGCCGTAATTTGCTATTTCCGTGTAATGGAGAAGTAAATATTGCTGTAGCATAAGGAAATGTTTGTTTGAAAGACTCCTTAGTATTGTGGAATAAATGTAGACAAATGTTTGTTCATTGATAAGGCTGCATATAACTATAATTAAATAGCTTTTAGTGTATTGTATGACTTGGATATTAGACCCTTAGGCCTGTATTGTAGAACGTAAATCAGTTGTGAATCTAATTTTAAAAACTGATTTTTGTACTAAAATGTTAGTTTTAAAACTAGATTCAAGACTTTTTAACATGGGCCTTAAACAAGGTGTATGTTTATCTATCTGTTTATATCATCACGCCAGATCCCTTGCAGGGTAGACAGAGAGTACAGAGTTATGTATGTTTATGTAGCACTTAAATTCTCAAGCCTCCAAAATGTATGAGAATTGAGCTCCCAAAAGCTTGAGACAATAAAATAAGAATAAAATGTAAAATATATCAAATACTGTCTTGTTAATTTTCTGTATCCTGTAAATTTTCATTAATGCTCTGATATAGTACTGAAACATGAGAAATATATAAATATTTGAATATTTTTTATAATATTTCCAGCAAGTAATGGCAAGCAGAGAGAGTCTCATAGAAAGTCATCATGAAGATTGTGAGTCAGATGACACAATACTTATGTCACAGGTATAACTTGACATTCCTATTAAATACATTTCACCACAATATAGACAACTAACGTAACTCAGCGAAATTGCTTGCATTAAGTCAGTAACTCAGGCGCAGTTTACTGCACTGAGTCATTGGGTTTACTCAAAATCGCGAACTGTTTTGGCTCATTGTTCACTCAGCTAGTGAGTGAGAGAATGAATGAGATAGTGTTGACACTTGATTGTATTCATTCAGGTGTTGTCACAACAACTCCACAACACTGTTGTGTGAGTTTACATTGGTTGATGCCATCAACAAACATAATCCACATAGGCCCTAGAAGTTCATAAATCTATCTATCTATCTATAACATCACAGCAGATCTCTTACGGGGTAGGCAGAGAGTACAGAGCTCCAACAGGTTCTTTCCTTAAATACCTCTCTGGCTTCTTCGACTCTCATTGTTCGTCTCATACACGCTCGCCGGTTACGGAGACTTGACTTTTCCTTCAGATAAGACTCGGTTTATTTGGACGTGGTAAGATAGTCTAGGTCTTCCCCGGTTCCTGCATCCTTCCACTTTCACATTGTATATCTGTTTTGTAAAGAATAAAATAACAATCCTATATGGATTGTTTCGGTAAGCCAGGTTTCTAAGAATTTAAGCGAATTATACAATATTAAATATATTTATCTTCCTTTATTCATAGGAATTTGGAAGCACAGCCTTGGATTTCATAGAAGATGATCCACTAACACTGAAAGAAGTTCACGAGCACATGATACGATCTCCACCGCCCACAAGCTGCTGGCCACAGGGTAAACAATCACATACACAGATTAAAAACAACATACATAGGCTATTCAAAAAGTTTGCTTGTCATTTTCACAGATAAACAATTGTACTTACTAATTTTAATGACTAATACATTCATTAATAATATTTTCCTTTTATTATTTTTACATGAATATTTGAAAAGCAGTTAAAATAATGAATGAAAGTGTTACCAGGGTATCACAAGAATGTTGTATTGTACCCAACAAGTAAAGTAATATGATGTATGGAAATCATAGCTATTATCGAGAATAACTGAGAAAAAAAAATGTTTTTTTTTTCATATAAACACTACAAGTTTCTAGAAATATTACCTTGTATTGTGCAAAAATCTTATGATTCTTTACATACTCATATTATTCTTTCGATAGAAAAATTATCTAGAATAAATTTATTTAACATTTACTTGCAAAATTATTATTGATATCTATTTCCACAAAATTAATTAACAGTAGGTTTATTTCCAACAGGATCAGAGTTAAATTTTTGTTTTGTGTTCAGAGGTTTTGTGACAATGCTGACAGTAAAATGCTACTTAAGAAATTTGACATGTATTGTGAACCAATTATTAGCAAATGCACAATAACGACATAACATATATCTTTGGTTTATATCTAAATATTCTGTAGATCATTTGGATCGCGGCCAAAATTGGAACTAACGCTATCATCAAGTGAAATGTCACTTCATGGCTATCGCAGAGTTGCTGTTTTCCTATGAAATGTACCCAAGTTGTTTTTTAATTAGGAAAATTTTACTAAATGATAACCCTAATTTCACACCAACGCCTCCTGTCAATGTCATCCATGGGCCAAAATATCCTTGCTGCACTATATTTAACATTCTATTAATATCTGTTTGCTTGTTTGCTACGGATGCAGACACACTGTCGTTCCGCGCGGCGAGCGCGTTCGACTTCGCCGACAGCCCAGTCTCGTACAGCGCTTTCTCGGTCAATTCGCAGGAGAAGGTTACTAACATTCATACAATTTGCGTGCCGTCCTTTGTGTTTGTGTGTCGCACTTGCTTTTTATTGCACTGTGTTATGTTTTAATTGAGATTGGGATAAACGTAATTCGCTTAGTTGCAGAAAATTTATCATTAACACTGCTTTACATAAGGCATTATGAGTAATGAATACATTATTTCAGTGTAAAATTTGTTGTAATTTTGTTTTGTGTAATGATTTAAAGATAAATTAGTGATTAATATCACCTTTAAACTTTAAAGAACGGGACGACTTTGCAACGTGGTGATTGTGAATTAATGGAAGGTCATTTATGTTGGATGACCTTGACCTTGAAAATAGTTTTTCTATTATATAATTCATAATTTTATCTTAGTTTGTTATTCCAAGCTCGATAATTTTGTAGAGGTATTTAGTAAGACTTGCAACATAATTTTAACTAGTGAATGGGAAAGTTACCTGAAATATTTTCTTCTAAGCACATAATGTTGCACATATAGCCAATAATATATTACAAAAAGTAGCCTTTTCCTAGGGGATAGCTTTATTTCAAAGTTTCGATATTTAGATAAACTATTAGTGTATACCAATTTGCAGTAACTTAGATAATTGTGATGCACAATAATTACGAAAGCCAGAATGGAATTTATATTAGAAAGAATTTTTTTTCGGGCATTTTATATTTTCATCTCGTGCTAAATTTTGTAAATAAGATCGTTATAAAGGACATGGGGCTTTAAAAAATATATATTGTTTATTCCATTACTACTGTACAGGAGTTGATGGGTAGATCTCCAAGGCGAGGGACACGGTGCGAAGAATCACGGAACAATAACTCTTCGGGCAGGCCGCGATCCTCGCGTTCAGCGTCGCCGCGATCCCATGACCTGACGCTGTGTGGACGACCATTATCCCTTCCAGGTATTTACGGGTATCACCGCATTGTTGAAGGGCGTGTGTTGCAGTGAAATGATCTATATCTTCCATAGAAAAAAAAATGTCCTGCTTATATTCCCTAAGCGGGGGTGGCAGAGGTCGACGGCCCCATAGAACAGAGTTAGAAATGTCAACAAAATAAATGGCATTAGTAACTCTCGTGCCCGTCCATAAGGTTATTTATGCCAAACTTAAACACTGGTTTATAGGACAGTTTGTTAGATACGTCGAGGTGTACCTTGTATATCCACATAGTCGGCCATTTTAGTCCCGATGTAATAGGGAGTGCGACTGCCATTATAGGCATAATTCCGGATTCTAGACTGGGACTGAGAATTTCTATAGAAAAAAAGCGTACAGTGCGGTTTTCTGACCTAGAATTCGAACACAGAACCGCGTGATTACTAGCTCCACTATTTGCCACCGGATCGACGAAGCAGGCTTGTGGGTTAAATAAAAAAAAACGCTTTTATTGTATGAAAATATCTGGTATTCGTACTATAAGCGTGCTTGCAAGCAGAGCTTGCATTAACTATAACAGCAATAAACATGTATATTTCTCTTAAAATATTTCAGGTGAAAGCCACCTTCGAAACGCGCTTAGCAAAAAGCAAAGTGGGCAACAGAACGAACGGTTTTCCCTCCTACAACATCCGCGTCCTTTACGAAGGCCACACAGCAACCGGCGAGACGAAGACAGCGTCCAACTCGTCCCGGATTGCGATAAGTAACCTTTACATTTGTGACAAAAGTCATATACCATAAACTACATCTGTGAAACAAATTCCTTCTAGTCTTATCCAGCAGCCATCAGGCAGAAAACAATTGATTTTCTATTATGTCAACATTCGTTTCTTCATTACGTGTCAATGGGTCATATTTGTCTGGCTAAGGCCCACTTGCACGAACCAGGGTTAGCGGTACCCAAAGAGGTTATAACTTTAAATTGCCTTCAACTTAACGTTATAACTTGGAGTTAGTCAATAGTTATGGCTAATCCTGGCTCGTGCAAGTAGGCCTAAGTGTGTGGCTAGCTCAATCGCGCCGTTTGTGGCTGCGCTCAGCTCTTTTCTTACACAGGTACAAAAACATTAGCGGGCCGAATGAAATAGCGACTCAGCTAAAATAGCAAGAATATGTGAAATTAAGTGTTAGAGTTTTGAAATTAGAGTGCTAAATCATATAAACATATTTTGGAGTTGTGCCGCTATTTCACTATGTCAGAAAATGTGTTTTTGAAGCAAAAATAAAAGGTTCAGGAATGTTTCAAACTTAATTTAGTGACCTTGAATTTTCATATGTTCGTTTAAAGGTCAAGGTCATCCAAGATATCCGAACACAATGTATGTATGTAATATTGATGAAATAACGTGAAAGTTGGAAATATATTGATGTTGAGATTTTTTGATGCAACATAGCATAGTCAATGTCTTTAGGGCCAACCAATAAATAATTATTCTATTCACTGTGAGTGGCAAGATTCAACACCAATTAAATAGTAATAACAATGAAAATCTTTATTGATATAAAATATTTAATACAATGCCATGAAGTCCATATATTAAATAAATTAACTGTTCAGGAAGTATTTTTCATGAAATTACTATTGATTAGTTTTAAGGTCAAGGTCATTGTTGCGGTTCACTCAAGTCGTAATAATTAATTTCTAATCGAATTTAGACAGCTGCGAAGCCAATAAAAATTATTTTCTAATTATGGTTAATCGGAAATTGTGTAGCGATTGTTAAACTTAGGAAATTTCAATTAAACGTTAATTATAACTATTCATCGCAAAGTAGATGATATTAACAAAATTGGATTAGATAATATTCCGGCATATTGAAGCTCAATTCAGCTTGACTGTTCTTTTATATTCAAGATGATATATTAGGAATTTGTAAGAAATATTGTTTTAAAAATTGCATTGTGTAGTAAATTTAAAAGTATAAGTATTACTTACTAGAGAAAAAAGTAGAATATTTTTAGGTAATTATCGATTAAAATATCGAATTTAAATTGTTTTATTTATTTTTATGCAATCATGAAAATGAGCAGTGAATAAGTTTTTATAAAAATATACAGTGGAAAAAACGTGTTCGAACACCATGAGGTAATTAAAAAGTAAAATGCGGACACAATGCACAACATTTTAATCGTTTTGCCAATTTTATAGTCTATAGTAGAGGTGCCTACCTATTCATTTTACTAGTCGTTGATATTACAAATCATACTTTGATATGTACTAACAAAAGTAATGTATTAATTGACGACGATTTAGCGCAGTAGTTAAGAGCTTGAGCTGCTCCGCCCACTGTGTCTAATAGTCGCGGGTTCATTTCCCGCACGGGACAAATCTTTGTGTGATCCACAATTATTTGTTCCGGTCTGGGTATTTGTGTTTGTTAATTTTCATGTTTGTAAACGCACCCACGACACAGGAATAAATCCTAAGGTGAGGCTACGTTTTTTAAAAAAGAAAAAAATAATTTTTAAATTCCACTGTGCTACCGTACAAGTGAAACGAATGAAAATCAAAGATTAATGAAATATATCTGCGCCGTGATATGATATAGTAATGATTTTGCAGTATCGTCGCTACCCGGGAACTAGACTTGAAACGTTGACAGATGTCATTTAAAGATCATATGAAATTCTTATTGACGACGAATGCGTCGTAACTGCTAAAAGTTAAGCAAATCGATGATAATTTATTTATCACTTTTATTAGCAAAAAGTAGTAAGTGCGATGCTACTTAACAGCGAATTAAAAATTGCTTGTGAATTTTGAAATAAAATTGTAACTTCATCAAATGAAAATAACATTTCCATGTCTACTAGAAACCAAACTAAGTAACGCAAACACGAATTCCTAAATAAATGCTCACAGTAGTATTAAATATTGCAATCCTAACCGATGTAGTTATTAGTGGGACACAGTACAGTCAGCAACTATAGTCACTAAACATTTTTAATTTTTCAAATTGGTATTACTCTTAAGGTCTTGTCAAAGAGCAAATCCGACATAGATATATTAAATCTATGTATATCTGTTGAACCGGTGCGGTAAACGCGTAGCGAGGCATTTTTATTTTGTAAAACGGTTTGCTTTCATATTTCTATGTCAACTAGGTTCAAGCGACACCGTACGTTGCAAAATATAAACGACTCTGCTTTCGGTTTTCTGAGTGTGTTAGGCGTTAAGGACTGACTTTTCAAACGTTGGATAAAAATTCATTAAATTTTACAATTGAACTGTTAATTGATACAACGTTTTTTAATTTGTTTAAGTTGATTATCCTATGAATATTTTTTATCTGATAGTTAGAAAAATCAGCTGTTATTTTTTTACAAACGTTGGTAAACATAGTCAAGATTAAATATTAATTCAAATTCAAACGTTTATTGCTTTCCATACTGTTTATAGATGGTTAAAACATCAATATTGTACAATTATGGACCCTGTCGGGGGCAGCAAAGTTAGGAGAGAGGAAGAGCGTCGATTATCTCAATTGGGATCATTATAGAATATATTATATAAAATAATCTACATTTTTTATTACTATTATTCATTATATTTGTTAGTTTTTCTTTTTTATATATTATATTTATTAATTATTTTAAACTTTATTTATTCTTTAATCCATTATTAGGAACATCCATTCATTTATCTGCCGAAAGATGTTCACTGCAATGAAAATGCATTTTGTTATACGCATCCAGCGCGTTCACCTGTGACCTTCTCCAGGTTAACGATCCACCTTGTGCAAACTAAAATTAGAAATAATTAAAATATTATGTAGGTATTGATGATTTGATGAAAAACAAAAATGTGTAAGCGATTTTAAAAATTGAGAATGTTGAGTGACTTATTTTGCAGACCGTACCTATGTATTAGTGCATAGTATTATTGTTACGAGTACATAAGCTTTATTAGATGAAATTACTGATGTAGATATTAGTGAATTACTGGTTTAGGAAGGAAACATTAGGCCGCGCTTGGGTGCTTTGATAGATTAAAACCATTACGATTTGAGGACGACACGGTCTAGTACATCCTTGCACGGGAAATCTCTTTGTGACCCACATATATTTGTTTCGATGGGTCTTTGTGTATATGAATTTCATGTTTGTACCGTAACGTATTATTAGTAACGCACCCACGACATAGGAATGATTCCTAGTGTAAGGACATAGGAATGATTCCTAGTGTAAGGACATAGGAATGATTCCTAGTGTAAGGACTTAGGAATGATTCCTAGTGTAAAGACATAGGAATGATTCCTAGTGTAAGGACATAGGAATGATTCCTAGTGTCAGGACTTAGGAATGATTCCTAGTGTAAGGACATAGGAATGATTCCTAGTGTAAGGACTTAGGAATGATTCCTAGTGTAAGGACATAAGAATGATTCCTAGTGTAAGGACATAGGAATGATTCCTAGTGTAAGGACATAGGAATGATTCCTAGTGTAAGGACATTGGAATGATTCCTAGTGTAAGGACATAGGAATGATTCCTAGTGTAAGGACTTAGGAATGATTCCTTGTGTAAAGACATAGGAATGATTCCTAGTGTAAGGACATAGGTATGATTCCTAGTGTAAGGACTTAGGAATGATTCTAGTGTAAGGACATAGGAAAGATTTCTAATGTAAGGACATAGGAATGATTCCTAGTGTAAGGACATAGGAATGATTCCTAGTGTAAGGACATAGGAATGATTCCTAGTGTAAGGACTTAGAAATGATTCCTAGTGTAAGGACATAGGAATGATTCCTAGTGTAAGGACTTAGGAATGATTCCTAGTGAGAGGACATAGGAATGATTCCTAGTTTAAGGACTTAGGAATGATTCCTAGTGTAAGGACATAGGAATGATTCCTAGTGTAAGGACATAGGAATGATTCCTGGTGTAAGGACATAGGAATGATTCCTAGTGTAAGGACATAGGAATGATTCCTAGTCGTCAAACCTTAAAACTTTCATGTTATTAGTGAATACAAGCCCGTTGAGTTTTTTGTCGGATCTTTTCAGTATCGGCCGTGTTCCGATCCTGCGGTAGGTTAGTAGGTAGATTAGTGAACTGTTAAATTGTCAAAGCAGGGTTTATAAAACTGAATTGAGGTTTGATCTTGAAGGTGATCTTCTGAGTGCGATGAGCTCTCTGAGATGCGCGATGAGCTGATGAATTGCGCTCTCTTTTTGACATTCGAATGAGGGAGTTAGGTTTATCCGTTGTAGCGAACGAGCCCGGCTTGATGTTAGTTCCTTAGTTTTAAGATGATGTAAAAATATTTTTTTTATTTTTATGTTGTAACTAAGGGCTGCTTCTCAATAAACCGATGGTCATGGTCGCGGGCCGTCCGTTGGCGTAGTGTGTTGCAGCCATAATAGTCGTCGCTTAGTGCCTCGACTAAAATGTATTATAAAAATATAGACTTTAAAAATGTTACCATTTTTTTTAAATAGTTCAAATATATTCCGCCATCATTAAAAAAAACCTTTACAGCAGCATCATTAATTGGTGCTTGTACATAACTTAGTGTTAACATATAGGTCATAGGTCGTATGGCAATGAATACAGAAGTCGAAATGAAACTGAACAGCGCGAGAATGTGATATTAATGTATGCGCAATGGAGCATGTAGTCGACAAATAATATTGATTGTAGTGTTGTAAAAACGCGCGAGTCGGGGCTTATAACGCTCGCTACGTGCTTCAACGCTCGTAAGCGTCGACTCAGCGCTAAACCCTCTACTTCAGCGCTCATTATTACAATACTAATTGATCGCTCTTAGAGTGGTTATGTTACGGTTAAGTCGAATAGCGTTATGGTGTATGCACTTGGTGAGAACGAATCAAATACTGGTATCTCGCACACATAATTAAGGCCGCTTTTCACGCCATTTTTGTTAGCTATGCTCCGTCTAGACAAGTAAATGACTTATAGACAAGTAAGTTATGACTTACACCACCCGTACGTAACATGGTCGTATTTAACTTTCCTAGTTGGATCATCATCATCATCATCATCTCAGCCTATACTTGTCCACTGCTGAACATAGGCTTCCCCAATCGCTTTCCAGCGTAACCGGTCCGATGCCACCTGCATCCAACGACTTCCTGCGATTTTCACAAGATCGTCGGTCCATCTGGCAGGTGGTCGTCCCACGCTGCGCTTGCCTATACGTGGTCTCCACTCTAGAATCTTATATAATATATAAGATTCTAGAGTTGGATATATCCGCTAAAATGATAGGTATGTTTTTCTTCGTTCTAATATTATATTTTTCTAGTTCATTCAGTAACGTGCTCTAGTTATTAACACAGTTGGATATTAGAGATAGGATATCCATGAAACGTTAACAATACAATAGAATTACTTGGTATAGTTATTGTGTATTGAAATAGTAATGCGAATGTTGTACACACCTATCAGACTATCTACTTACAAATAATTTTCTTGTGAAATGTTTAATATGTATACTGTTGGTTGATTTCAATAAATAAGTTAAATAATAGTTTTTATAAATCTGTTGATTTATAAAGTGACCGGTTAAAGGGTTAAATAATATTTAAATCGAGAAAAATAAAAGATTTAATGCAAAACATAGGCGTGTAATTAGTTGTGCGATTTGAAATACGATGATGAGAATGTTAAGCTATTTGTATAGCTGAGGTACATGCTCGCACTGCCCTGTTTCATGTCCGATTTGTTGTTTATTTTCCCGCGAATAGGCTGAATGTAACTGAGTATATATATATTTTTTTTTATTTTGAAGTTAATATTTTATTCGCCTCATATTTTTTATAGTTTAAGTGGATAATAATATGTTATTTGTTCATAATGTGTGTTGTACTTATACCCAATGAATATTACGAATTGTTTTCAATTGGTTAGATTATAATTGACGCTATGTTATAAGTGTATAAGGTAATATATATTTAGTAATAACTTGGATGTTTCATCTTTAAATGTTTATTAAAACAAGATTCAATATACTTGAAGTAAAAAACCATGAAGTCTAAAGTACTTAAAGAAATAAACCCCGAACAGTTGCGTTAATTTAATATATCATTACAGTATTTCTCTAGAAAACATGCATAATACTAATATATTTGAATATTTGGAATTTAGAATTTTTCAAATGCGAATCAAATCTTTAACGGAGTCATCTATAGGCTTCCTAGGAAGTTACTTGAGAAGGGGAAAGCTTATTTATTAATTTGCTACAAAAAAGTTTCGAGAATTTTCAAAGCCTCTGAAAGGCAACAAAGACAATTGTTTTTATTTTATGTTGAAACTAAATACAGCTACATACTAAGGCAGCAGGTCTGCTTGTCTGTTGCCGTGAGTGATTGACAGCGAGTGGTCATGGGCGCCAACCGTCGGCGTAGTGTGTCCGAGCCATAATAGTCGTCGCTCAGTCCCTCGACCAAAATATATCATAAAAATGTCCATCTTAAAATGTTACCATTATTTTTAAATATTTCAAACATTTTCAAAAGCAATTAAATATATATTTTTTATTTTTACAAGATTGAACTAAAATGACCAGTACTATTAATTATATTATAGGTAATGATTGAAAAGATATAAGTAATTATTGAAAAGATATAAGTAATTATTGAAAAAATTAAATTAAAATAATGTATTTCACGGGAATTGGATAGGTTTTGTTGTTGCATGCTGATATTCAATTTTGGCGGTACCTCATTGAAGTGTCTTCGATTTGACTGGATTTACATTCAAGTTTGTGTAAATTATTTTGACTTTTACGTGTCAGAAGCTTCCATACCTCGCCATCTAGATTCATTATAGGGAACTATGTACTTAGTAATTTTGGGACGCCATAATTTTTTGAGCCAGAGAAGTCTGTAAGGAAAACGCCTGTTGGAACTCTGTGCTCTCTGCCTACCCTGCAAAGGATCTGGCGTGATGAAATAATTAGGTTATTTTTTGTAAAAAAATTGTTATGGTTTAAAATAAAGAATTAGTTTGGTATATTTTTTATAACACCGAGAATAATTTAAGTTGTTATTTTAATAGTTAAGTTGCTCTCCAAACCGGTCTTATGTGAAGCCCTTAACAGAACCGGGATCAATGTTTTTAAAAGGCGAGCTTACGATGTGGGATGTGTATATATATTAGTTTAAATAAAATCCTTATAATATATCCTTATAATAGTTTAAATAAAATCTTTGTTATGTTTTGTTTGTGCTCGGCTAAAATGAATTTAATTACGTTTAACTCTAAATTATATTTTACTGCGTTTTCAGGGTTTATCGTTATAACAGTTTTTTTAGCGCCATGTTTAAGGTATTCGTGAATTGAATCGCGTAGAGTCATATTAGGATCTTTTAGCCCGCTCGGCAACTGTCATGAAGTGAGATTTCACTCGATGACAGCATTGGTTCCGATGTTGGCCGCGGGCCACAAGATTCTTGTATACTGTAACTGTGGCAACTTTTAGGCGCCATCTTTGTTAGGCATCGGTCACGAAGTCAGCGGAAGCGGCGCGGCAACGCTGTACCCGGTCTCGAAGCCAGCGGGAAGACCGCACGGCGCTAGAGCGGCGTAGTGTTGTGTTACGAGAATTAGTACCGAAATTAGACCGTCTTTGCTGTTCCATATTGGTGTCCTATCAAAAATCATTGTAATAATTTTCTCCAACACGTCGGCGGGCATTTTGAAACTTCGGTCGGTAAAAAGTAAAAAAAGAATACTACAACTCAGCACTATGTCAATGTAGACGCGCGGGAACCGCTAGATTGGTACGCACTAGTGGTGGGTGATTATGAGATATACTAATGGAATCATTCGATTATGAAAATATCTCGAGATATCTCGATTATAACCATTAGTAATGAATTAGTAGTCAATAGTTAAGTTCGATTACGCGCCACGCGCGGCGGCATGGCCGATGCGAATGATGCGTTGGCACTTGGCGCGGGCTCACTGTATGTACCTGCTGTGCCAGCGGCGTGCGCTCCTGACTAATAGAGTTGTAAAAGTATTTTTTACATGTTTAATTAGATATCTAAAAAAGTATTACTATTCATGAACTTGCGTTTAAAAAGTATTCTATAAGATATTTAATCATAGTTTTTGGTTCAATATAAATAAAAGACAAAGTAAACCACAACAACCAAACAATGACTGTGCTTCGCAACGGATAACAAACGATTGACTCATTGAATGATTTATTTTGACGGGATTATGGCTGAACAAAAATTAGTAATACTAATTAGTAAATGTCTCGATTATTTAAATCATTCATAATCGCCCACCTCTAGTAGGCACCGCTCGTACGCCGCCCGCCGCCCGCTCCCCGCGCCGCTGCCTTCGAGGCCAGTTCCATATAAATGTATGCATTGAAACGCGCCGCTCCCCGCGTCGCCGCCGCCACTCCCGCGCCGCTCCCGCTGACATCGTGTCCGAGGCCTTAGCAATGCCCCGTCTAGACAAGCCTTAGTTTAAGATTTATAAACTTTTTTATTTACTTATCGAGTAATTAAGTTATGTTAAAATTGTCTGGTCACTTGATATTAACTTATTCGTTATTTTATTAATATGATGTTATTTCCCGTTAAATGGCATAATCTTAATATTCCTAAATACTCGTCTAAATAAGTGTGTCAATTGTTTATCATAAACATTGTTTTCAAAGTATTGTTTAATTGGGGCTTGCTCTGATATCTTAATATATGTATTGCATGATATATAATGTACTGTTAATTGTATCATTAAATTCCAAAATAGGTTTATTAATTGAGGATTTTTGGAGATATTTTCGTTATGTACTTTGTGCAATTTTTCATTGAATTGAATAGTAATTATGCGCTAAATTGGCTAAACCGGGCGATTATAGTCTTTTTCCCAAGGCATTAAATCGATTTTAATAACATTAATTTAAGAGCAAAAAGAAAATAAAAAATAATTATTTATTTACGAATTAAGCGTTTCGTCGGTGAAATCATCTGTCAAATCGCCTAATACGTCGCGCGTTTATTTTAATGTGTTAAGATGGGAAGCCTCATTTTTTCATAAATTTCTTGTCTATGAGCATACCATGTCTTTCAGTTGGATACATAAAATAATATTCGGGAGAAAATCTGCTATCGATTTTGTACAATTAAAAAAAAACAATTGATCTATAACGATTATAACGATGTGTCAGTTCCTAAAACGCAAACCGTTCCAGTTTACATAATTAAGTAATAGATTTTTGTTTTTTTAAATTATTACTACGGAAATTTAAAAACGGTTTATGATTTAAATGTAAATTATAATTGATTTTTCGGTTACTTTTATATCCTTTTTATTTTTTTGAATTCCATATTTTAAATATCCTTTAATGCAATATGCGCGAAACGGGATTTCATCAAATGTCACCCTACTCGCTCGTGAAAAAGGCTTTAAGTTGTAGATCGACAAGTAAAGACCAATTCTCGTG
Organism: Phalera bucephala; assembly: GCA_905147815.2. Classification (NCBI taxonomy): domain Eukaryota; kingdom Metazoa; phylum Arthropoda; class Insecta; order Lepidoptera; family Notodontidae; genus Phalera; species Phalera bucephala. The sequence goes on from LR990618.1 coordinate 30,685,517, forward strand.
ATTAAAAGTGAAACAAACAGCAAATTAAAGATTATCGTTATTTGCGATAACAATCGATTTTATATTGAATCACTGGACACTATATCGAGATTAGACTAGAATGGTAATGAAGTCGCACCGATATTTTAGTGGAGCAGAATACCAACTGTGAACCAATAATAATAAAAAAATCAGTAAATTAAATACGAGAATTGGTTTTCTGTAAGTTGACTAGTTTTTAACTTTGACGCTACAAAATATGATCACGCTCACCCAATCTAGTAGATAATATACGTACAACGTTGATGTATGCTATATTATTCATAATTAAATCATACAGATCACTAATCGTAGACTCCGGCTTCCTCTACGCACCTGCGTCTATATATGAAGCAACTCATCACAAAGTTATACTCACCCGATCAATTCAAATTAACAATGGCCGTGCACTCTACCAATTGATAGTCTCTTTTCTGTACAAATTTTCGCCATACATAGGGAACGGGGCGGGAGGGCGACGTAACGCTAGCGACACGTGGGTAATTGTTATATATGATATACGCATCTGCGTGATTACACGTCGTGTCCCGTCGAGCTGTGTGTCTTCTCCGGTATATTTGGTACATTACAACAACCGACGTCCCGTTAATGCGGCGTCGCCGTCCTCCCCCGTCCGATATATGACCAAGCTTTGATTAAACAAACCAGTTTTTTAAGGTTTAGTGGTCTGTGTATCATCCTATATAAATATTTGTTGTATCTCAACAAGAGTAGGCCAATGTTTTATATTTGTGTGCGATTATATATTTGAATGATACAAAATGTAATTCTGGTCAGTCGCTGGTCGATATCCAGATACTGTAGACGTAAATAGAGTTAATAAAAAAATATTTGATTCTGATTATGTTGTTTTGTTATTAAACTCGCTCTTGATGCACATTCCAAAAAAATCTACGTTATATGCTGCCTCGTTGGTCTGGTGGCACAATGTCCTGGGTTCAAATCCTAGGTCGGACTAATGTAGTTTTTCTATAGAAAATGGCAATAGGCTCGCTCTTGATTTCTGGTAGTACAGAAAAAAATGGTTGGTTCTTCATCGATGCACATTCCAAAAAAATTACGATATATGCTGCCTCGTTGGTTTGGTGGCACAAGGCCCTGGGTTCAAATCCTAGGTCGGACTAATGTAGTTTTTCTATAGAAAATGGCAATATATGGCAATAGGCTCGCCCCTATTGCGATACGATACGTACGATATTAGGTACCATGCAATCATGGTACCTAATATCGTCGGCGAAAGTCGGTGTACATAGTACCCTCTGCCACCCCCGCTAGGCGTGAGGATGTTTATTTATTTGATGTCCTATGTTATGTCCCACACGAAATTGGTTTCTTGTTTCGACCCACTTCATTTTAATTAGTAAAATACTGTACGTAAAAAACTGTTATTTTAACATACTTTTGATTTTGTAGGCGCACACTTATTATATATGCGAGAAGTTGTTATTTTGTTTGTCGGATTGTTGTCCGAAGCAGGGCACCACTCTCCGGAATGGCGATAAACATGGCATCCAAAGCTTTAGTTAGTTGGGTTACTGCTAGGAGACCATAGCCCACAGGTGTCGTAAGAGGTGCTTAAGGGGTTGTACGACTAGAGGATGGGCAGCTGCGTCCTCTTAATACCTACTAACGCCATACTGCAATCGCCAACCCGCCTGCCAAGGGTGGCGATTAAGGCGTCACCCCCTTATGATATCCATAAAAATCAAACGGCCCCCAGTCTCCGGCGGCCCTGTTAGTCCTGGCCTCGGTAGCAGGCACGGTAACGGCGGGGCGGGAGGTGCTAAGAATCCCTGGAAGAGGCATGGCTACCGGCAACGACGACCCAATGGTCGTCGTTGTCGGTAGCCAACCAAATGTGGCCAGGGTCAATACCTTGGCAACATTTAACACACGCACACTGTGAACTGACGAAAAGATCGACGAGCTAGAGGAAGAATTGAGCACGTTACACTGGGATATCAGGATTATCTGAAGTCCGAAGAGAGGGTTAAGACTCGATAACACCTTAATCCGATAACTTGCTTTATTTCCGGAAGGGCGACCATCAGTCTCAGGGTAGTATCGGGTTTGTAATAATAATACGGCCACGGGTAATTAGGTATCACTAATTATGGCCGGTGTCCGTCCCCTTTGAAATAGTCCAGTTTTAGTCCATCAAAACTCATTTACATAGCCCTAGTTTTCTTTCCATAATTTACAATAGTCCTTACACCTGCCGGGGTCAGTTCGCTGGTTATGTCTCTTCATTTTCAGCAAGTGATTTCAGCAGGTGGCTTACATTACATTAACTTCTCGCAAAGGGCCTCTACGTGTTGGACCCATGTCCCCATGCAAGCCTTTCAAAGGGCCGGGTAAAGCCCGTGAATCTCAGCGAGATACATATAAATAATAATAAATAGTTTATTTCAGGCAACTGAAATTACACAAAAATAATGTTTGTGTGCTGTGTGTGTTAATTATGTGCAACTTACAGGCCCATAGAATATATACCTTACAGACAAACATACATATAATATATAAAAACTTATAAACTAAGATACATGTGTTGACGGCGACATGTTGCGCTGAGCAGGGACGTCTCGACACCCTTTCGCCAGAACTCCTCGCTCATGAAGGTCTCCAGCTTGGCGGTAGGAACTCGCATAACAAAGGATGAATGCCGTATTATTTTGCGAGTTCAGCTTTTCGACCTTCAGAGTGTAGAAGGTCTTCTTACGGGCATACTCCGAAATGTCCTCGGCTTTAGTGGTGTTGTGTAGCCGAGACACGTACAGCAGTGTTGTTGGCACTGCTGAGCAAAGGAGTATGGTATCTTCTACCGGTGCAGTCCCACACCGGTTTCGTCGGGGAGGTCATCTTCTTCTCCACCTTGATGCCGTCCTCATCAACTTGACCCTTCGTACAGGCCTTCCCAGCTGTCTTCTCTGGCGCGCGGGCGGCGGCGGCAGAGTAATCACGACGAGAAGTAGTCTTGTTTGCATTTGACGACACCTGGGGGGCTGCGGAGCTGGCGGCGGGTCGCAGGGCGCGGGGCATCGCACGGGGCCGTAGCAACAGCCGGCGATGCATCGGCCGACTCAAAACTGCCGACAGATGCATTTTGCGCCCCGCGACAGAGGCCTCGTGTTATAGTCCACAGGTCCCTCGTGAATAACGTTGTCAAGATCGAGTGTGTCGACCAGGGTAGCGTACCTGGTACTCAAAATGACCGAAAGGTATTCACTGACAATTATACAGGTATACGAATCGACTTCGACACACCCCGACGATGAGGTAGAGGTTATGTATGAGGATATATCTAGAGCCATACATACTTCTTAAACTGTCACCGTTGTCAATGGGGACTTTAACGCGAAAGTGGGCAGACGAGGCGATAATGAGCTGAGAGTGGGAACCTTTGGTACTGGACAACGGAATCCTCGGAGTCAAATGCTGGCTGACTTTATGGAGACGGAGCGACTCTTCATGATGAACTCTTTCTTCTAGAAGCGGGAACACCGTAAATGGACCTGGGTGAACCCTGAACGTGTTACAAGAAACGAGATAGCCTTCATCATTTCGACGAGGCGGCACATATTCAGTGATGTCACTGGGATCAACGCAGTTAAAACTGGAAGTGATCACCGACTAGTAAGAGGCACATTGAATATCAATTTCAAGCTTGAAAGGTCTAGACTGATGAAGTCTACACTCCGTCCAGCACCTGTCCAGATTCAGGAGTCCGATAGCTTTCAGCTCGAACTGCAGAATCGCTTCGAAGGTGTAGGTGAGTGCAAATACGTGGAGGCTTATAGCTGCGCTGCTGCAGCGTAGTGGAAACTGTCCATACGGTCGGGCATCCCTTTTTTAAAACCCACCGTACAAAAAGAACCAACAAGCTCTCAGGCGTTACCCTCAATCTTATGGAGGAAAGGCGCAGGATAATCCTGCAGTCTCCTGAACAAGTTTCCGATTGCCAGCGGCTCAATATTCAGATCTCTAAGTTTCGGACTCGCGAAGTACGCGAGTACAATACCTACAAAACAAGAAGGACTATCGAGCGCAACAAAGGCCCCAAAGTATTCGCACGAGATCTGTCTATCGGACAGAGCCGGTTGCCTAAGCTAAAGACCGGAGACGGTAGGATTGTATCCTCTACACCGGAACCCTTGAGTGAAGTCGAAAAGTTCTACGGCCAGCTATACACGTCAGTACAACCATCTGTCTGCGATCCGGCCAAAGACGCATCTCTAAGGCGATTTATAATCGCCAAATAAATTATACGCACGCGTGTTCCACCGCGCAAGGCATAGCCGTCCAGGTGGCGTCCTCGGACGACCATCGGCGGCTATCCGCGTTCCTGCGATCGAACAAGATCGCGTATCACATATACACCCTAGAGGAGGAAAGGGAGCTCAGGGTAGTCATCCGCGGTGTCCCTAGGGAGCTGGACACCGCCGTCATTAAGGAGGACCTCCTGTCCCAGGACCTTCCTGTGCGCCAGGTGCACAGGATGGTCAATGGGCGCTCCAAGGAGGCCTACGACATGGTGCTGGTCGTCCTCGACCGCACCGAGTCCGGCCGTAGGGTCTTCGACCTAAAGGCCGTTTGCCACATCTCTGGCCTCACCGTGGAGGCCCCCCACAAACGTGGCACGCCCGGGCAGTGCCACAATTGCCAACTCTACGGGCATTCTGCCCGTAATTGTCACGCGCGCCCTCGATGCGTGAAATGCTTTGGGGACCACGCGACATCCCAGTGCGCCCGTTCGAGGGAGACGGCGGCCGAGCCTCCCAGCTGCGTCCTCTGCGGTACCAAGGGGCACACCGCGAACTATCGCGGTTGCCCCCAAGGCCCCGAAGGGGAAGCGCGGCCGGGCGAGGCGCGGCGGCCGCCGCCGCCCCCGCGCGGTTGCCCCCCCCTCTGCGCCCTCGGCGCAACACCCCCCGCGCCCTCAGCGCACCCCCGTCCGGTGCCTTCAGCGCCAGTGAACTCAGCTCCCCGCGCTCCCGCGCCACAGAAGCTGACCCCCCTCCCCCGCCGCTTAGGCCGTCTCTTGGCGCCAACGCGTGGGTGAAGCCGCTGCCCTACACTGCGGCCTCCCACCCGTCGGTGGGCCCTGCCCGCCCCCCGAAGCGCGCGCCGGCGATCCCGCCGGCGGCGGCTTGTCTCCCTCCGGCCACTAACGTCAGTCAGGACGTCAACCTGATTATGAACGTTTCGGCAGTGATAAGCCCCGCGCTAATCCCCAGAGTCCGAGAACTCGCCCTCCAACTCCGCGCCGCCACCAACTTGGCGGACCAGGTTCTCTCGGCCGCGGAATACAGGGACGTCTATGACGTCCTGGCGTCCCTTAGAACCCAACCCAAAATAATGGATTTACGACCTCCCCGCCATAAGCCCAACAACCTATCCCTGGCGTTCTTTAACGCCGATGGCCTTCGCTCCCAGCGAGATCAGGTTGCTGATTTCCTCCGAGATCACCAGCTTGATATCCTCCTAGTGCAGGAAACCTTCCTCAAGCCTGCACAGCGCGATCCTAGGATCGCAAACTATAACCTCATGCATAATGACAGAATCGGCTCCCGCGGAAGCGGTACTCTCATTTACTACAGGAGGTCCCTTCACTGCATCCCTCTCGATCCCCTCGCGCTCACCAACATCGAAGCCTCGGTCTGACGAATCTCTCTCACTGGGCACCAGCCCATCGTGATTGCCTCCGTATACCTCTCCCCCACTAAAATCGTTCTCAGGAATGACTTTGAAGCACTCCTCAATCTGGGAAGCGCCGTCATTCTGGCGGGCGACTTCAACAGTAAGCACGTGGCCTGGAACAGTCTCACCACTTCCCCTAACGGTAGGAGCCTTGACGCCCTGGTCGACGTTCTCGACTGACGTCATCGCACCTATGCACCCTACCCACTATCCCAACAATCCCAACCAGCGACCCGACGTCCTGGACATGGCGCTTCTAAAGGGTGTCACCTTACGGCTGCACTCCTTGGAAGTAGTCCAGGAACTCGACTCTGACCATCGACCTGTAGTCATGAGACTCGGTTCCCCCCCTTCAGCCCCTCAACGACCCAAAAAGACGGTGGTGGATTGGCATGCGCTAAGCACGGCCTTGGCGGATGCCGACCCTCCCCCCCTCCCACTCAGCTCGGACTCCATCCCGTCCCCTCAGCACACCGATCAGGCCGTAGATGCCTTCACCGAACACATCCGATCGGCTGTCAGTCGATCGTCCAAGCAAGTCGAGGCGGAAGACCTCTACCTCAACCGCTTTCGACTGCCGGACGATGTTAGGGATCTCATTCGTTCCAAGAATGCCTCTATCCGATCGTACGACTCTTACCCCACCGAAGCCAATCGGGCCCGGATGCGCGCTTTACAACGAGAGGTAAAGCGTCGTGTCGCGGAGTTCCGGGAGGAACGGTGGGGTGACCTCCTAGAGGGCATCGCGCCATCGCACCTGGCCTACTGGCAGCAGGCGCGTAGCCTCAAATCCGACTCCACGACTGTCATGCCCCTGCTGTCCCGCCCTTCAGCCGCACACCCAGCCTTCGACGACGACGAAAAGGCCGAGCTTCTCGCCGACTCCCTCGAGAGCCAGTGCACCCCGAGCTCTCAGTCCGTCGACCAGTCCCACGTCGACGCGGTCGACAAGGAAGTCGAGCGCAGGGCATCCCTCCCCCCCGTCGATTCCTTACCTCCTATCACCCAAAAGGAGGTCGAAGACCTCATTATGGGTCGGAAAACTAAAAAAGCCCCCGGCTCTGACGGCATTTCGAATCGCGTTCTGAAATGCCTGCCCGCCCAACTCATCTGTCTCTTAGTGGCCATACTGAACGCCGCCATGACGAACTGCACCTTCCCCGCTAAGTGGAAGGAGGCGGACGTCATAGGCATTCCCAAGCCCGGCAAACCTCGCAATCTCCCCGCGAGCTACCGCCCTATCAGTCTCCTCAACTCCCTGGCCAAGATCTACGAGCGCCTACTTCTGGCGCGGCTCAAAGACTTCGTAACGTCCAGGGGTATCCCTATCGACGAGCAGTTCGGCTTTCGAGTCAAACACTCTTGCGTCCACCAAGTGCACCGCATCACGGAGCACATCCTCTCCGGTCTCAATAGACCCAAACCCGTCTACACGGGCGCCCTCTTCCTAGATGTCGCGAAGGCATTCGACAAAGTCTGGCACAACGGCTTGATCTACAAGCTCTACCAATTGGGTGTGCCGGACAGACTCGTGCTCATCTTACGAGACTTCTTGTCGAATCGCACCTTCCGTTATTGCGTCGAAATGACGCGCTCAACTTCCCACTCCATCAGTGCTGGAGTCCCACAGGGCTCAGTTCTCTCTCCGCTCCTGTTTAGCCTTTACACAAACGACATTCCTCGTTCGAGTAAGGCGCATCTAGCCCTATTCGCGGATGATACCGCTCTCTACGTCTCGCATAGGAATAAGGGTTTCATTACCAGAAACCTTCAGGCATCCGCCAATTCCCTAGGGAATTGGTTCAGGAAGTGGCGTATTGAGGTGAACCCGGACAAGAGCGCTGCGGTGTTCTTCTCCAGAGGTGCCACCCCGCGCCTCTCCCTGCGCCGCCCTAGAAGTAATCTCGGCCAAGTGACCATGTTCGACCGACCCATTCCCTGGGTCAAAGAGGTCAAATATCTAGGGGTCACCCTAAACAGTACCATGTCCTTCGGCCCGCACATCAAGCGGGTCCGTCACCGAGCATCCTTTGTGCTCGGTCGTCTCCATTCGTTAATCTGCAAGCGGAGTAAAATGTTCCTTAGAAATAAGGTGACACTTTACAAAACTTGCGTTCGACCCATCATGACTTATGCGTGTGTTGTGTTCGGGCATTCGGCCCCCTCTCACATCGATAAACTCCAAGTGGTTCAAAACCGCTTCCTCCGTAAAGCCGTAGGAGCCCCCTGGTTCGTACGGAACGTCGACCTCCACTCCGATCTAGGTCTCGAACCTATTCGCGCCTTTATTAAAAAGGCGTCAACACGATCTCCCCCCCGACCCCTGCCGCCACCGCCGGCCGCGACATATTCTCACCGACCTCCCCGATGCTTTGTCATCCCTTCTTTCCGCTCAGAATACGGGCGACGACGACGACGTAGTAGTAGATCCCCTCCCATAGCCGGCGGTTGACCGGTGCACTTAGTAGTGCACCCGTCCCCCTACAGCGACTGTCCCAACCGAGGGCGCCTCTTCGAGGCGTCCTCGAGTATGTCGCCTCTTGCCCTTCTGGCTGGCTAGAGCGTAGTGGTTGCACGCTCGCCTTTAAGTCCGGTGAAGCTGTAAAGGACTCGCGGCCAACAGCGTACATCATTCAAACACACACCGGCCAAAGACCCAAGAGCCAAACTGCCCCGACACTATACCGAAGATATCCCGGAAATCAGTCTGTACGAGATTAGTATGGCTTTCAAATAGCTCAAGAACAACAAGGCGCCAGGCGATGACGGTATAACAGCCGAGCCGAGGCTAGTGGAAAGCCGATATTGAGGGCTCTCCAGAAATTATTCCATACCGTCATCTTCGAGGGCAAAACGCCACAGTCATAGCGCGGAAGTGTGGTGGTTCTCTTCTTCAAAAAGGGTGATTAACCCTCTTGCAGGAATATAGAGGCATCTCACTTCTGAGCCTCGTCTATAAACTGTTTTCGAGGGTCATCACGAATCGCCTCGCGCGCAGACTCGATGACTTCCAGCCTTCCGAATAAGCCGGTTTCCGAAAAGGCTTCAGTACCATAGACCACATACTTACGCTGCGACAGGTTATACGGAAGATTGAAGAGTACAACCTGCTACTTTGCTTAGCGTGTGTGGATTATGAGAAGGCTTTCGATTCCATCAAGACTTGAGCTGTACTACAGTCCCTCCAGCGGTGCCAAGTAGACTACCAGTATATCGAAGTGCTGAAGAGTTTGTACGAAAACGCTGCCATGTTAGTTCGCCTTCAGGACCAGAGCTCGAAACCTATCCAGCGTGGTGTGAGACAGGGAGACGTTACATCTTCGAAACTGTTCTTCTGGACTGGAGAGGACTAGGTAGCAACATCAACGGCGAGTACTTCTCTCATGTTCTTCGATTTGCCGATGATATCGTGCTCATGGATGGTGCCCTGGAAGAACTCAGTACCATACTCGACGACCCCAGTAGAGTCTCTCAACAAGTGGGTCTTAAAATGAACTTGGAAAAGACGAAGTTCATGTCAAATGCCCGTGTATATACCCACTTCTGTAAAGGTTGGAGACTACGCTGGGACTTGTTGACGATTATATATACCTGGGACAAAGAATCCAATTAAGTAGGTCCAAATTCAAGAAAGAGGTCAATCGTCGAATCCAGCTCGGCTGGGCAGCGTTCGGTAAGCTACGTAACATCTCTCGTCTCAAATTCCGCAGTGTCTCAAGACATAAGTCTTTGACCAGTGTGTGTTGCTAGTGATGACTTACGGCACTGAGACATAGTCGCTTACGATGGGCTTCACAAGGCTCAAGATCACCCAAAGGGCGATGGAGAGAACTATTAGTAGTTACCCTGCGGGATCAAAACAGAAACGAGGAGATCCGCAGCAGGACCAAAGTCACTAACATAGCACTTAGAATTGCTAAACTTAAATGTTAGTGGGCGGGGCACATCGTTCGTAGAACTGACGGCCGTTGGGGCAGAAAGGTTCTCGAGTGGCGACCACGTACCGGAAGACGTGGAGTGGGGAGGCCCCCTACAAGATGGACTGATGACCTGGTGAAGGTCGCAGGTAGAAGTTGGATGCGTACAGCACAAAGCTGGTCGTTGTGAGTCTTTAGGGAAGGCCTTTGTTCTACAGTGGACGTCTATCGGCTGAAGAAGAATAAATCAATCAGCCTATCGTAATCCACTGCTGGACATAGGCCTCTCCTAACACGCGCCATTGCTCACGGTCCTCCGCCTTCCGCATCCAGTCTGTCCCAGCGACCTTTTTGAGGTCGTCGGTCCATCTAGCTGGGGGCCGTCCTACCTTACGCTTACCAAGTCGCGGTCTCCACTCTAGGACACGCTTGCTCCATCGGCCGTCGGTCCTTCTGCAGATGTGACCAGCCCATTGCCACTTTAGCTTACTGAGTCTGCGAGCTATGTCGGTAACTTTGGTTCTTTGTCGGATTACCTCGTTACGAATTTTATCCTTCAAAGAGACGCCGATCATAGCTCGCTCCATAGCCCGCTGTGCGACTTTGAATTTGTGGACTAGTCCCACTGTGAGTGTCCACGTCTCGGCCCCGTAAGTCATAACAGGTAGAACGCATTGGTTAAAGACTTTAGTCTTCAGGCATTGCGGTATAGGCGAAGCGAAAACGTGACGTAGTTTAGAACGTAGACGCGAAGAAGAATAAAACGATAACTAAAATATTGACGTACCAAATTTATAATTACTACTTTTGTGGATTTTATCGCGATTTATTATTTACTTATTTACACACTTTGTTTTTATACTCAACTTGTTTTTTATTTAGTCTAACAATATTTGCTGAAAGAAAGAAAATGGCCTGTTGGAACTCTAAAATCTCTGCCTACTCCGTAAGGGATCTGGCGTTATGATATAGATAGATAGAGAACATTTGCTGGCTTTGAATTGCCTTCGGGGAACCACTGCAGAGCTGGGGATTTCCATATCAGGCGAAAAATAATAATGCGTGCGATTGGCTTGCGCAGGTGGGACGTTTGGCTGTAACTGGTTCCTCGCCCATCATTCTCGTTTGCTTGTCTAGAACATAAAAGGTTTTTTCATTTAATTATTTCATTCTGACTTTTTCTGTTTTTGTTTTGTGTATGTCTCGCTTATTTCGGTCTAATTTTACTTGTCTGCTTGTGTATTTGCAGTAGCACGATATAGAATCATTATTTATCTAGATATCTAATAGAAATTAAGCGGTTTCGAAATGTTTAATTTTTCATTTCATGAAATTCGTCGTCGTGCGTCACTAGAGGGCCTCGCGGAATATTATTTGCCCACATCAAATTTACCTCTTGCCCTTCCCGCCACTGCTAGAATATATTCATGAGCGATATACTCGAAACAGATGGGTGGGTAGGATATGCTGCCCGTATTGTCTGCCACCACGTGAGCCTGAACACCTATGTACTGCTATGATATCCTGGTACCTTGAACAAGGATTTCGTTCAAATGTTCGCACAACTTCCAGTAGCTATATCGCTTAAAGAGAGCTAAGATTTTCTAGTTTATTATGATGTCCTGATACTTTTGACCAAAGATTTTTTAATAACAAAACAGGAAAAACATATTCATGGATGGACACCTGTGGAACCTAGTTGTTTTCTAGTTTCAATTGAAGAAAAAATTTACAAATAATCAATAGGTTTTATTTAAATTGGAATAAAGTGCTTCTTGAGGTTCTATTCTGCACAACTAGTTGGTCAGTTTAGTTAGGAGTTACAATTATAAATATTAAATTAAGAATAAAAATACGGTTTAGGACAAAACAGGAATAGAATGTGGTCCGTATGAGTATTGTTTTTATGTGGGACGAAACTATGTAGTACGAACAAACTGAAATAGATTGCTTGAAAACAAAGATGCATTGGTTTAATACGTCGCAAAATCATAAAACAGGGGAATAATTATTGTATTGACGTTTGTGCTGTGCTAAAACCAGCTAAAACAGACAACAGCAGAAGTCTGTCTTTATGTTTTTAAGATAAAATTATTAAAATGTTGAAATGATGATTTACTACAAAATTTAGAGGAGAAAATAATACAAGAGAAATATTTATTTATAATTTTATTAAATTAATTAATTCTATAACTTTTTACATATAGTAAATATGTGCCACTTTTCGTCAATTACATTGAATAATGCTGCCATGTCACATCAGCAGTAGTCACATAGTACCTAATGTTTGCCTCTACGATCAGACAACGAATGGCAGCTCGCGTCGACGCTGTACCTAACAGCATCGAAATCGATACGCTCGGATCAAAAATCGATTTCATTTACAGCTGGTCGCGTCACTATAAGACGCGATCATTTTGTATAAGGAAGGCGTTTTTGATTTTAGAAATGTCATTATGACAGTGACAGTTGCGTTCAGAAACCGAGCGTATCGAAGCGCGGCATTCCACGCGCCGACAGCGAGCGCCGCGGCTCCGCGCACAACTTGGTCCAAGAATATATTTTATGAAATAATTTGTATAAAAATTTTGGCTCCAATATTTACAAACGCACTGATATTTCTTTTTACAACGCCGGACTAATTTTTACAGCGACTAAGTTGGGTAAAAAGTCGCGGAGGCGCGCCGCACGCCGGCGGTCGGCCGGGGGATTGTTATTGCAATTTCATTTCTAATAACACATTTCTTATCTAATAAGAGGTGCGCGCATACAGTGCGCGTACATTTCCAATACCCTATCGTTACAGTGGAACATCGTCTTAACATAAAGGCGCGACGCACCCGGTACTACGACTGAATATAATCGGAAGTTAGCAACACAAACTCACTGTAGCAATAGGATACAGATACAACGTAGTAATGAAGAGACAACATCGAAGGCTGACCGGTTCCGCTGGCCGCGAACGTCACCCGCGCTACATACTATATTCGTATTCTGACAATAACTTCTCCCTGTTTCGTGTTTTTAAAATTAACATTTAGAATTAACACTCAAGTTGAGGGGCTTATACAGAATTTGTACTCTTTAAGCGTCCCGTCGCCGCTTGCACCCGTTTTACACTCAATTGCAAAATAACTGCTCACTACATTAGTTTACTAAATTGTGTATCGACAGACGGCAAGCGTGGTTGATCGAAGCGAAACACTGGTACGATTTTAAACGACAAAGCACTGTTCTAAAAATAAATTAAATTTTTTTTTTGTGATACATAAAATAATAACCAAATGATAAATAATATATTTATTTTTCTGTTGATAATTCTGACAGTGGCGTAGGTTCTGAGCGTTGAAATCAGCTGACGTTAACATCGGGCATTTAAACTGAAGTCGACCGCATATTGCGTAGGTATTTAAAACTAATGTTAATTAATTGACATAGATAAAGGATTGCCGCTCGCCATTTATAAATTATAATAAATAAAATATATTTGTATACCCGAGGATATACCGTTTTTATTCCATTAAATCATTGTGATGCAAGTAGTAGTTTTTTAAACTTTTCTAATCAATATATAACTCGAATAAAAATAATTCTTTAGATAAGTGAGCTGAAACTTAGTTTCAATCGATGCGATTTATGATTTGAAATTTAGTTTCAACACAAGCGATTTTTGTTGAAACTTAATTTCCACCCAAGTAATTTATGAGTTTAAACGGTTTCCGTTTCAACCCAAATTGCACGTAATAAGCGATCGCCTGTCAGGTGAGTAAAATGGCGCGTTTCCCGCGCTCGAGTGCGAGTGGACAACAAAATGGCGCCCGACGAGACACGCGGCTTCCCGCCAACACGCATACATTACCATAAGAGATCAAACTGTCATTAAAACAAAACTTTATACTTACAAATGATAATACGTTTACAACTATACTTATTATAAACATCCATACTTCAAACAATTTACAAAATATTTAATGCAAATAATGTATTTAGAATGAAACATAACCCAGATCCAGTCGGGCCGGAGAGGACGATGAGATTGACTCAAACTGAGGCCCACCGGATGCCATAGATATCTATTTGATGGAAACAAAAACATTGTTAACTAGAAAACACATTTAGTTCAATTAGATCCACTAGATAATGCAGCCACATACACAATCATAGATTGAGTAAATCAAACCACATTTCAGTTTTATTGAGGTCTTCTTCCAGATCCTGAAAGTGACTAAGTTTCGTTAAGCATCTAGATGACTAAACAACTTATAGATCTGGAATCTAAACTCAATAAAAGAGAGGTGCAGTTAGGTTTCATCAATACAATAATATGTACAGACATTTTATGTCATTCGTCGCGCCATCTAGTGAAAATAATAGAACTTTATTTCCGGCTTGTACTAACTGAAGTGTTTTTTCGTTAGCAAATTAAATAAAAATATACAATGAAAATTCCAGTCCAGTCGTTCACCATAAAATGAATTAACAATTTATTACAAGATAATAGATTTAACAAAAATATATGTGTACTCATATTTAGATCACAGCTTATTGGAACTGATGACTCACTCCGTATTGACAAGCGCGCTAAAATTCAATCTCACGTATCGAGGTACATATGCGCGCGCCTTGTGTCTGTAGGAATAATAATATTAGTACAAGATTGATTTTTAGTTATATTTATTTTTCTATATTGACGCTGTCTGTCATATGTAATAACTGACATACGGCTTATTAATTGTCGCCATATCGAGAGTAATTAAAAATCACATTGTAAAGATAGTTCAATTTACCAAGACACGCGCCCTTATATCTCCCTAATCGCATACAGAGCAAGTGTGATATATTTTGATAGTGTATTATTAGTTCTATCGTTAAAAACGTGTACCAATAATGTAGCTACGTGTGTAATGATAGAATAACACTCTAGCAGAACATTGCACATATTCACTGTATGACATTAGGAGATAGGAAACCCGTAACTAACCTAGGGTATAATGATCTATATGTGTATATATATAACGGTTATATCCATAGAGTAACTCAGCTGTTCCTATAAGCTGTGTTTTACTCTCGTGTGTTTCAACATAATGTATTGTCCAGCGATTCACATTCAATGTAGATAAAATATTTTTTGGTACATGAATGTCCACATTCATTGATAATCAACTGAATAATTGTGTCATTACGATAAACAGTCAGTGACTTAGTGATGTCATATTAAAAGAATTATAGAGTATAACAAAAAGCTGTTGTTACCATCCGCTTAGTTATTTGTACCCACAAACCCTAACATATAGTAAGTTTCCCGTTACGTAATGTCGTATTTTATACGCCCAATATCTTTGAAAATTAGTTGGCCTAATGGTATAGTGACACAAAAACGAAAAAGCAAGGACAACAGAAATCAAGCTTTTGTTGATGAAGTGCGAGTGCTTTTTCCAATGACTTAATATAAATGGACTTGCCTCAACTACGAAAATAACGTGCCAGTGTCGGGAAATTAAAATGGCGGTCGGTCATACTGCAGCTCGCGAGCTTCATATCGTTTTTTGCCGAAAATGTATTGGTAACCATGACAACAGTGGACCGTTAAAATAGCGGACCGGCTGCAAATTTGATTATTCCCACAGACAACCATTTCATGTCGAGTTTTGGCGGGAAGTCGAAGAGTGATGTTGTCAATTTGTTTTAATTTCCAAAACTTGTGTTTTTTCGACTAATTATGTTTAATGTTGGTGGAATATTAACCATTATGCGTTCTTATATGTGCATGAGTGAAGGTAATTGTAACAAAGTGATATAACGTACCTTTTTGACTTTCCTCAAAACGGCCGTCGTCGCATAAATAATTGGTATGTAAAGTATCCACCGCTTTACTATCCAGGGTGGGGCACTTCATTAATTTCATTATCATCGCTGTCATCTAGTTCATCAGGGGTGTTAAATTAATTTTCGTAATACTTGACATTGGCAACATACGCGTCGTCGTGATGCCATAAACACAAAAAAAGAACATTTCATGTCCATATATCATCGTAAGATGATATTATGTCATTGTTTTTTTGTAATAACATTTTTTTTTAATTGCGTTATAACATTTGGCTACGGACGTTGTGTGAATTTTATTAAAAATAATAATAAATATTAAATTGATTGAAAAAAAGAATAGATGATTTTATACAATCAATTGTCAACCTTCTGTAAAGTGTCTTTTAGGTTGTTTGTTATAGTTTATAATAATATTAATCGTGTAAGTATATGACACATTTACTCAGTAGTTGTGTGACAACAAAGTGAGATCATTAATAATTCAATATTAATACTTAATACGATGGTTAGTGGGTGATGTTGATTATAGCAGTTGGACTCATGCGATTCTAGTTCGTATTCCGTTAGAAATAAAGTCACTAATCGACAACGAAGTAACAAGATTCCGTGAAAAATAGACTTATTTGTTTTTGTTGAACAGGCATTCTGGTCAAATATGTCACGGAATCTTGTTACATCGTGGTCTTAGTTTTGACATTATTATTGTGTACACCTACTGCGTATTTTAATAAAAACATTAAAGTATAATATGAACGAGTAAGTGAAACGAACGACACCGACGTAGTCATTGCTGAACGAAAGTTTTTGTGACGAATTTTAATATAATTTATGGTACTCACAGTTTTTTTACACAACACTTTAAAAAAAACTTCTACTATTTTTTTTAATTAATTTTTGGACGAGTAGAGTTTTTTCTTTTTATGCTAATGATTCGTCACGCACAATTGGCTACGTTTATGTCACTCGAAATAATATTAAATCATAGCCGCTATAACTGTTAGTACCTGAATTTAAATGGAGAATCCTCGTTAGAGTTACTTCAAAACAATTTTTGGTGGGTTCCCTTTATTTCGTGTTAAACCCAATTTAAATAAAAAAAAATAAACTTCAAATCGGCATTGACGACCGTCGAACATCCACAGATCTAAATTCTATTTGATTATTTTTTACAAGAAAAATAATTATATACAAAATATAAAATTGATATATCTATAAACATTTGCTATATTAGCAACTTGCTTTTTATCATTTTCATGGAAATTAATAACAATAAGTACCTAGAGAGTTTTTTTCAAAAACGATTTTCTAAAACCAATAAAATTTATATTCGAATATTTCCGATAGAAAAATTTAATAATAAATACAAAAATAAAGTGGTTATATAGGGTCATAGGGTCCATTCAACATTTGTACGTTAGAAAGCCTGATTGTTGGCCCCCGAAGCGTACGTCACAAAATATGTATTGTAAAATGAAAAGTATTAAAATTATGACGTTGGACAACCCTAACTCTGCTGCATATATATTGTTGTGGCATGTTGTGTTATGTTGCGTTAAATTGAATTATTCTTTTATTTATTATATTTTGTTTCAAATTCTTGTAGCGCAAATAATGTGCGACAATTATTGACAATGAAACGTCCACGAAACGACACGAAATGCCTACACCACAAAAATGTAAATGCAGCGTACAGCTCAATTTGGCTCACTATTGTTGTTTCTTTCACACACATATGGGTTTATTAAGAACCGCAATAGTTTCCTCAAATCAAGTCCCGGTTGTGTTGCACACATGGTATCGAAATTTCACACATTACAAAATCCGAAAAAAGACATCGACGTAAATGACAATGGAATACACATCGAGCCTATCTCAATAGTTCAAACAGAGTTGTAGAACAACGAAAAAAAACACAAATCGTTCTGAAATTTAAAGAGAGAGATAGAAAAAGAGAGAGAAATAAACATAAAACTTTGAATATAAATTTTTGGCAATTTTGTACTTAGTGATGGTGGTTCGCAGAGTGTTCATATGTGTGTTGTGTCGTGTCGTGTCGAGTGCGGGCGCGGGCGTAGCTGATTGGTCGCCGAGTCACAGTCACATGGCGGCGCGTCGGCGCTCACCGTTCAGTCACAGAAACAACATTCGCCTTAATACATGTATCAACAAAATGTTCTACGTTTGTTTTAACGTTAAGTTATAACGTTTGGCGAGCCGGTGCCGGCCTAGTGATCGCCCCGCGCCGCGCACAGCCCACCTGGAATACACAAAGATAAGCTGAAATATTTGGACGAAGAGTATATCGACGGCTCCATATAACAAAGTTACATATGCCAAACAAAATATTATATGGCATTTGCAACTTTATTGCCCGTCGATAAGGTTATTTATGCCAAATATTAATACTGGATTATAGGACTTTGTTGGTTGGACACGTCGATATAATCATTACGTTTTTATTTGGGAGGAGCACAGCTAGGCGCTAGGATCAAACCCAAAAACAGCGTGTAATTTAATTCAGTTCTTCATTATAATTCAGGAAATTCTTTAATAATAATATTATAAACCCTGTTAACAATTTGTCCCACCATTGGGCACTGACCTTTTCTCAAATTGAGAGGGTTTAGACAATAGTCCACCACGCTGACCTAGTGCGGGGTTTAGAACTTCACACACCTTCTAGAAACTCTTAGACATAGTCACAACAAGTGGTAGTTAACTTTTAATACGCACATGCTTTCGAAAAGACAGAGGTTCGTAACCGGGTTTGGAAATTAAAATTCTTTACTTAGGGTTTTTTTTGTAAACGTAGTCCCACACTAGGATTTATTCCTGTGTCGTGGGTGCGTTTACAAACATGAAAATTCACATACACAAATACCCAGACCGGAACAAATCATTGTGGATCACACAAAGATTCGTCCCGTGCGGGACTCGAACCCGCGACTATTAGACGCAGTGGGCAGAGCGGCTTAAGCTCTTAACCACTGCGCTAAATGGACCAGTCATTAATTATTAATTTCACATGAATCATACCTAATAATACCTATTTGTCATAGACCCAATATATTAAAATCAATATATCTCAATTTTTAAACCTTTTTTCACTCAACATATGAACGTCAATTTACTACTAACAGCATTTTCATTTCGATGTCTTCGGATATACTGTCGCTTTCATATTACACGTTAAAGCGTGTGTATGAATGAGCTTCGCTGTTGGCCGCGGGGCCTTTACAGCTTTACCGGACAAGAGGGCGAGCCGGCAACCACTACCCTCGAGCCAGAAGGGCAAGGGGGCTACTAGCTCAAGGGCGCCTCAGGGAGGAACGGCCTCGGCTTGGGCTGTCGCTATGGGGGAGGGCGTATACTAGGTGTCTCGCCGTGGTGCTCTGCACCGGCCGGCGGGCCAGGGATTTTTCGACCTCCTCCTTCTTCGACCTCCTTGAGGCGCCCTTGCTCTTCTGGCTCGAGCGTAGTGGTTGCACGCTCCCTCTCTTGTTCGGTGAAGCTGTAGGTTAGGTTCGGTGTAGCCCCGCGGCCAACAGCGTAGATCATTCACACACACACAATGTTAGATTTTTTGAATATTTGTTAAATAGCTATCAATGGGTGCGTGCGCGTGCGTCCTACAATTTATGTACCTTAGTAGATAAATCATGCTGTGTCCGCGCTCGCAATGCTTCATCCAGAGATGGGCAAAATGTAATCAGATTAATGATTAACCACCCCCACTTGGGGTGATTAATGATTAACGATTACAATTACATTTTGTAATCTTCAACGATTACGATTACATTTTTAATCTTGAATCATGATTGAATATTACAAAATGCAATTGTAATCATAAATCTGATTACATTTTGCCCATCTCCGGCTTCATCTAGACAGGTAATTCATCTAAGGGTAGATGGGTTACTTCTATAGAAACCGAACTTGTCATGACACGCACTTAAAGGCTCTCGTGCGAAAACCGGCTAAGGTATAAGTGTGTGTGCATTACCTAGACCCTCGTGGATCTGCAGGTGGCGTGCACGAGGGTGCGCGCGCGCCGCGCGGGCACGCCCACGCCGCTGTCGCCGCTATGCGCCGACACCAGCGACTCGCTGTCGCTCTGGTTCGACGTGTACCCGATCACGTCCACCTCGTCTGGAAACAACACAACATTTATTCATATTAAATACATATATACTGCGTGATGCCGCACCATCTGTCTATCTATCTATCTATATCATCACACCGTTTTCCAACAGTTTATTTCCTTACATACCTCTCTGGATTCCTCCAGTCTCACAGTTCGTCTTATAGACGCTCGCCGGTTACGGGGACTCTTGACGCGAAATAGATACATGCAGCGTGATGCCATAGCATCAGGCTATTTTATCCATGGTAACAGAATTGACTAGCAAGGCTTTGCCTCGAAACATTATTTTAAAATAAACACCGTCATGCCTATATTCCCCAAGCGGGGGTGGCAGAAGTGTACTGAGTACACCCACGTTTTCCGGACGATGTTAGGTCCTAGTAGTAGGGGGCGAGCCTATTGCCGTATAGCGGGAACAATTCCAGACCCGGACTCATACTAGGAAGTTTTTCGTTAGAAAAACTACATTTGTCCGATTTAGGATTTGAACCCTCGTGATCACAAACCGATGCGATTTGCCACTAGACCAACAAGGCAGGCATTTATTCATATTTATATAGGTAACAATCACGGGCATCGGGCAAAGCAAAGAATTTAGAAGAAATACTATTAGTGATTTACTATTAGTGATTAAGACGTCGCGTCAGGCTATTTTTTTATGGTCTAGGTTGTTTAAACAGAACATGACTAAATGGTTTTTCATTTAGCAGAATTTATAACAAATGGACAATATCTATTCTTTCCCCGTCCTAAATACGAGCCACACACTCGTTGCCTCAATCATCCTCTACCGTGAGGGAGACAGATCTATAAAGGTCTCTGTCTTACGGCAAAGATTACGAGTACACTAATACTTTTAAAAAGATGGAAGCATGTAGTAAAAAATTACGCATCCAAAAAGTCCACACCAAGATTTTCCAGTTTATTTAAATACTCGAAATGTCCCGTCGGTCGGGGCAAAAAGGTTAAATAGTGGTCCGAAACGCCCCCGGATATTTAACGGGTAAGTGATATCTATTTTCAATTGCATGGTAATAAGGTCACGCGGCTACAAGACTTAGAGAATTATTATTACGATTTTTATGGTAAAAACGTTAGAATCGTTTCATACATATCATATACATTAGGCACGTTCCGAACAAAAGAAACAAATCGCTATTAATACAATGTGGCCGAATTTCACGCAACATCTCAGGGTTACTTTAATAATACTCTGCCGTTAGAGGTACAGAGCTAAAGGTCTCTTTCTTATAGCAAAGATTACTATAATACAAATAAAGAGATATGCATCCTGGTTTCCCAACAGCGTGTAGCCAAATTTTACGCTTCCGAAAAGTCCACACCAGAATTTCCCCGTTTAATTAAAAACCCGAAATGTCCCGTCGTTCGGGGCAAAAAGGTTAAATAGTGGTTCAAATCGTCCCCGGATATTTACCGGGTAAGTGAATTAAAAACGGATTATTGTGACGTAGTGAGTGGATGGGAAATAAGAGGATTAATTTTTCGATTATGGTAATTTGCCACGAGGTACATTGTTCTCAGTGTTTCCATTTCCTACAAGATATAAGAGTATGTTTGATATTTTTGTTCGCTTACAATAGTAAGCGAACAAAACAACTAGACACTTATTATTTTTATAAGTATGAAATAATAATTAATGAAATATCATTAATTATTATTTCATACTAATATTACAAATTCAGAAGTAACTCTGTCTGTTGGGGTTTTTGGCGGAGGAATCAAAGAGTGATGTCGTCAATTTATTTTAATTTTCAAAACTTGTGTTATTTCGAATTATAATGTGTAATGTTGGGGAATATTAACCATTATGTATCTTATGTATGTGCACGAGTGAAGGTAATTGTAAAGAAGTGATAAAACGTGCCTTTTCCCTAAAAACGAGTGTTACGATTGGTATGTAAAATATCCATCGCTTTACTATCCAGGGTGGGGCACTTCATCAATTTCATAATCATCCTTGTCATCAAGTTCATCGGGGAGTTTAATTAATTTTGAAATTAATATTCGTAATACTTGACATTGGCACAATACGCGTCGTCGTGATGCCATAAACATAAAAAAAACTCTGTCTGTCTGCTTGTCTGTTACTTTTTCACGCCCAAACCGCTGAACAGATTTTAATCGAATTCGGCAAGGATATAGATTTTATCCAGGGAAAGGACATAGGCTACCTTTTGTCTCAAAAACATCCTTAGGGGTGTGAAATACACGCCTGAAAATAACTGTTACATCCCCTCCCACGGCTATATTGCTGAATTAATAAAAATAAATAAAAATAAATAAAAATAAAATAACATAGAATTGTAGTTCGCACATTATTCTATTTCTGTTGAAGCCAACCAGCAATATATGCCTTTATAAACCCCAAGTTTTTAACAAAAGTCTGTCTTTTTTCATTTCGTAATTAGTTTAATTGCTGCCCAACTACGGACCTGGTTTCTGTCTGCCGGTTGGCTCAGTAGTGAAAACTAAGCTACTAAAGGAGTCTGAATTCGGCAAAGACCTTCAGGAGGTCTCGCGTGTGCGCGATATAGTACCGCGTTACCAGTGTAGTTAGTTATAATCAATGTGGAATAAATAATAATAAGTGTCTAGTTGTTTTTTATTGTAATGATTACTGAGTGCCCGGACCTAACAACGAAGTCGCGAGTGCAGCTAGTATGTTCTGAATCTGACGACGATTTAGCGCAGTGGTTAAGAGCTTGAGCTGCTCCGCCCACTGTATCTGTATGTAGTCGCGGGTTCGATTCCCGCACGGGACTAATCTTTGTGTGATCCACAATTATTTGTTCCGATCTGGGTATCTGTGTTTGTGAATTTTCATGTTTGTAAACGCACCCACGACACAAGAATAAATCCTAGTGTGGGGCTAGGTTTTTCAAAAAAATAAATGTCTCACGCCACTCCTGAGAAAGTGATCGTGAATGATTACATACCGTAACTACTCCGAAAATCTCCGTATTGCTCTGAATCAAAAATAAATTTAGTTTATAGCGCACTAAAGGAGTAGCAGCATTTATTGGCAAATAAAAAAAATGTAGCATACATTAAAAATAGTTGGATTCAATTCAGTTATCAATTTAGAATAAACTACTTTCAGGTCTTGCATTAATTGTTACACCTTGTATAAACTAAGTGAGCACTCAGAAAGGACCATTATAAGACCAAATTCCATGACCAAATAGACCGTGTCTTATCTGATGGGCAAGTCAATAGTTGCCGTTAAAAATTACCTACCGATGGGAATTGCCATCGGGCAGACGATAGTCACAATATATAACACTTTCAAACTACATTACTACAAGTTTATCGTCCCACTCCCTCCCGAACTAGATACACATTGTTTAATCAACGCCTCCCCGAATTCCGGGACTCGGTACACGAAATAGGAGGAGCCTATTTTTCCCGTCCGTTCGTCGAACGCGACATTTCTAAGCTATTTTTACCATCTATTTCCCTTGACACGTTTTTCGTAAAAACAAAATGAATTTCGTATCTTTACCGTTGGGATGAAGTTTTGAAGTTGATACGATAGAATACCAGTTTCCAAAACCTAAGTTGTAACTAGTTTCGCTCATTTATCAAATCGTTTGGCGGCTGACTTCTGTATGTTAATTTATATAAACTCAAGTTGCCCGTTGGGCTATTTTAAATTTTATGATGATTTTTTAGATGTACCTATGTCAAAATGGCGCTATTCATCGCTGGCCGAATGTAACGAAGACACACCTCAGAAATTGTATTATTTGAATAAGCACTCTAATTTTAATACCAATAAGCTTGATTTCGTCTGTTTTAATTATAATTATTTTCTTTCTTTTTTTCTTATAAAACGTAGCCCCACACTAGGATTTCTTCCTGTATCGTGGGTGCGTTTACAAACATGAAAATTAACATACACAAATACCCAGACCGGGACAAATAATAGTGGATCACACAAAGATTTGTCCCGTGCGGGAATCGAACCCGCGACTATTAGACACAGTAGGCGGAGTGGCTTAAGCTCTTAACCACTGCGCTAAATCGTCCGTCAATTGTGTTTCTATTCCACTGGCCCAATGATGTATGGGCTAATATCGTTACGCTAATATTCTCTATTTTAAGGTGGTACTGTTCATACCCGTAGTTCGTAAACGATGTTAGGACACAATGTAATAGGGGGAGAGTCTATTGCCATTATACTGGACACGAATCCAAATGCCGAATTGATAGTGCCTTTCAATAAAAAAAACCCAACACTGTCGTAGGATCCGAAGTCAACACCTCTGAAATACCAACCTTACTACACGCCACGCGTACAACGGGCAGTTAATAATAAAAAAACACAAATCATTAATTCAACACGTCTTCAAAAGAAAACAAAATATAAGCGTATACCATAAGCGTGTTATCATATTTTTTCTCTGTAAAGGGTTTTCCAAAACAGAAAAAAATATATTATCTATCGGAAGAGGAAAAGTTAAAACCTGTACTAAGAAGGGTCGACGGGAAAACCTAAAACTTGTATCCAATTCTCTTTACCTTGAAGGCTTTGACCCTCGGAAAGGATATAATTTGTATTTCAAAGGGCGTAAATTTTATTCGACCTTACCTAGAGATGGGAAATATTATTATATTGTGCCTATAGTGAAGTTTTTCCTTAATTTGGGAGCCGAGAGGTAAATGGGTTCGCAAATTTTCAATTTGGTCTGTATAATTTATATCTTCATGAGCCAAAAGACATCCATTGTAGGATATAGGAGTTATTAGAATCAGGGTGCTTATTCAATTCATAAAATTTTTGATTTGTGTTATTATATTCATGCAGAACTATGTCAAGAAACATTTGTCATCAACACGATCGGTTGATATCGGACACTGTGATATCGGGTAGAGATGGGCAATATGTAATCAGATTAATCATTAACCACCCCGGCTTGGGGAATATAGGCGTGATACGAGGCATGCCTCTTAAATTTTGTCGTTTGAAGAAAAAATCACAACTTTCAAAGTATTCACCACGTAGCTTAATACACTTTTCCATTCGCTCAAACCAGTTATTATAACAATTATTCCACTCTAAAGTGGGGGTGTTCAAAATGGCTGACTTGAAAGCGTCGACTGCTTCTTCACCGGACTGGAACCTTTGACCACGAAGACTTTTCTTGATTTTAGGAAATGTAAAGAAATCGTTAGGGCTTAGGTCAGGACTGTATGGAGGATGGTCAAGAATTTCTACTTTTTCCTGCTTCAAATACAAATCAATCGTTTGACGAGCGCTGTGTGAGCTTGCGTTGTCGTGGTGCAGGATGATGCGTCGCTTTAAGTTAGATTTTCGAAGTTCGGCGATGACTTGTGGTAAAAAACTGTGGTATACCACTTTGCGTTAACCGTTCTACGATCTTCAAGTGCAATAGTCGCAACATGGCCGGTTTTTCCAACGAACGTGGCCACCATCTTCTTTGAAGTGCTTCGAGAACGAACAACTTTAGTCGGCTTTGGCTCGTCTTGAAATACCCAGATTGTAGATTGTTGTTTGGAATCGGGATCGTAGGCATAGATCCAAGATTCGTCACCACTGATGATGTCGTAGACGTGATTTGACTCTCCTCGGTTGAACCTTTGCAGAGTTTTCTTACACCATCTGACGCGGGCCGCCTTGTGATCGTCGGAAAGCAGATGCGGTATCCAACGGCAAACTAGCTTTCTCACACCAAGCGCTTCATGCAAGATCTTCTGAATGGTTGTCCCTGAGATGCCTAATAGAGCCTCTATCTCTCGATACGTCACATGACGATCTTCTTCGAGAGTAAGTTGTCTTACAGCAATGATGTTATCTTCAGTGAAGGCGGATTTTGGGCGTCCTTCGCGAGATTTGTCACTAACACTAGTATGTCCACGCTGGAATTCTAAATACCACCGTTCGACAGTCCGCAGATATGGGGCTTCATCACTGAACACAGATGTTAGCTCTTCAAAACACTGAAGCCGTGTCAGGCCTCTTCTAAAGTTGAAGAAAATTATTGCACGAACATTTTCCTTAGAAAGATTCATTTTCGTACGTAACCTCATCATCATCATCATCTCAGCCTATACTTGTCCACTGCTGAACATAGGCCTCCCCAATCGCTTTCCAGCGTAACCGGTCCGATGCCACCTGCATCCAACGACTTCCTGCGATTTTCACAAGATCGTCGGTCCATCTGGCAGGCGGTCGTCCCACGCTGCGCTTGCCAATACGTGGTCTCCACTCTAGAATCTTTCTGCCCCAACGCCCGTCCGATCTACGCGCTATGTGGCCCGCCCATTGCCACTTCAGCTTGCTAATCTTAACGGCTATGTCGGTGACCTTGGTTCTTCTACGAATCTCCTCATTCCTGATTCGATCGCGTAGAGAAACGCCGAGCATAGCTCTCTCCATAGCTCGCTGAGCAACTCTGAGCTTTTTTATGAGACCTACTGTAAGAGACCACGTCTCTGATCCATATATCATCACTGGTAACACACATTGACTAAAAACTTTAGTCTTAAGGCACTGAGGTATTTTGGATGAGAAGATGTTGCGCAGTTTCCCGAACGCTGCCCAGCCGAGTTGGATTCGTCGATTGACCTCTCTCTCAAAGTTGGACCTACCTAACCGGACTACCTGTCCCAGGTAAATGTATTCGTCGACAACTTCAAGAGTAGAGTTCCCAACGGTGAGTGCGGTGGGTACGACATGGACTTTAGACATTATTTTCGTTTTGTCCATGTTCATTTTAAGACCCACTTGTTGAGATACTCTGTTGAGGTCACCGAGCATTCGTCCTAGATCTTCCAGCGACTCCGCCACGACCACAATGTCGTCGGCAAATCGAAGGTGAGTGATGTATTCGCCATTGATGTTGATGCCAAGTCCTTGCCATTCCAAGAGCTTGAAGGCGTCCTCTAAGGTGGCCGTAAACAGTTTCGGAGAAATGACGTCTCCCTGCCTTACTCCTCTTTTTATGGGGATCGCCTTCGTGCACTGCCCCTGTACTCGGACTAACATGGTGGCGTTATTATACAAGCACCTCAACACCTCAATGTACCGATAGTCAATGCGGCATCGCTGGAGAGATCTAAGAACCGCCCAAGTCTCGATCGAATCGAAGGCTTTCTCATAGTCCACAAACGCCAAGCATAGTGGCCGATTATACTCCTCGGTCTTCTGTATAATCTGCCGCAGCGTATGTATGTGGTCTATGGTACTAAAGCCTTTCCGGAAACCGGCTTGTTCGGGAGGCTGGAAGTCATCAAACCTGCGTTCGAGACGATTCGTAATGACTCTCGAAAACAACTTATAAACATGACTCAGCAGTGTGATGGGCCTATAATTCTTCAGTAAAGTGTTATCACCTTTCTTGAAAAAGAGTACCACCACACCCCTGTTTCACGCTTCCGGCGTTTTTCCTTCGAGCAAGACGGAAGTAAACAGCCTCTGAAGGACTTTAAGTACCGGCGATCCGCCCGCTTTCAGAAGCTCTGCGGTAATTCCGTCTTCACCCGGCGCTTTGTTGTTTTTAAGGTGTTTGAGAGCCATCCCAATCCCATACAGGCTGATGTCCGGGATATCTTCTGTGTAGTGTCGGGTTAGCTTGGCTCTTGGGTCTTTTACCAAGTCAACAACAGGTTCAGCTACTGAGGTATACAACTGCCCATAGAACCTCTCTATCTCCCTGAGCACCTCTGACCTATTCGACGTTACGTTTCCGTCCTCCGTCTTCAGCTTCGTCAACTGGCTTTGCCCAATAGACGCGTCTCTTGCGAACACTTTGGAGCCCTTGTTCTGCTCTATGGTATCCTCAATACGTCTTGTATTGAAGGACCGTAAATCGTGTCGCAAGGACTTCAATATCTGTCCATTGAGCTGCCTATAGGACTTAGCATCATCGGAGGTTTGGAGTGTCATGGTACGTCGCTCAGCCATAAGGTTTCGGGTGTAGTCAGATAGCTTTTGAGGCCTATTTTTACGGTGGGGCTTAAAATGCTTGGACCCGACCGTATGGACAGTCTCTACCAACCTATTGTTGATTTCGTCCACTGATGCGCTGCTGTCTAGCAATTCGAAGCGGTTTGACAATTCGAGTTGAAAGTTCTCGGGGTTTTGGATATGTGCATTAGAAGGTCGGAGCGTAGACTTCATCAGACGCGATCTTTCCATTTTGACATTAATATTTAATGTGCCTCTGACCATTCGGTGATCACTGCCGGTTTTTACCCTGTGAATCACGGAGACATCATTAAATATTTGTCGCTTGGTGCTCATGATGAAGTCTATCTCATTTTTTGTGGAACCATCAGGGCTCATCCAGGTCCATTTCCTATGAGGCGGCTTCCGGAAGAAAGAGTTCATCAAAAAGAGTCCCTCCTTCTCCAGGAATTCGGCCAGCCTCTGACCCCTGGGGTTGCGTTGCCCATATCCAAATTGCCCCACTCTCAATTCATCATCGCCCCGTTTGCCCAGCCGCGCATTGAAGTCACCCATAACCACTGTAAAGTGTGCTTTGGAAGTATGTATGGCTCTACTAATGTCCTCATACATTACTTCGACGTCATCATCTGAGTATGCCGAGGTCGGTGCGTAGACCTGTATGACCTTCAGCGAATATCTTTTGGATATTCTGAGTATCAGGTACGCTACCCTGCTCGACACACTAGTGATGGACACAACGTTGTCTATGAGTGACTTGTGGACGATAAATCCGACACCACCTTGGGACTGCTGTTCGCCCTCCCGGTAGTAAAACAAGTTGCCGGATTTTAAGGTTATCGTGTCCTCGCCCTTTCTTCGGACCTCCGATAAACCAACAATATTCCACCGCAACTTGTTTATCTCGTGTTCGTACGTAACCTGACAGATTCCAATTGACGCTGTGACTAAACAATAGCATTAATCCTTATACTTTCAACTGTTTTGAGATTCAAAATTTAAACACATTCGAATATAGAACAGTTCCAAATGCAAAATTGCCGGGAAACATGGAAACGACAGAACTTAAAAGGCATGCCTCGTAGTGTATTAATTGATTAACGATTACAATTACACTTTTAATCTTGAATCATGATTGAATATTACAAAATGCAATTGTAAACATTAATCTGATTACATGTTGCGTATCTCCGATATCGGGTAGTGCGTATGTAAATAGATAAACATTTACACAAATTCAATTTACCTAGTCATATTACGGAATTAGTGCAAATGAAGCATTCATTTTATATCGAATATTGAAACAGACAGACAGAACAGATTCATTCCCAACTAATCCGGTGCAGTTCAAGCCAATTTGTGTGCACAAACGCTGAATTTGCGTCTATGTGTTGTGTTGCCATGTCGGTAGTTCACTCACTGAGGGTAGGACGACGCTCACCAAATGTGGAAGTACGAAATAACGGACATGGCCGCCATATTGTATAAATGGCCATGGTCTTCTTTATGACGTGTGACGAATAATCGCAACATTTAATCGCGTGGTTGCTTGAATTGATGATAACGTAATTATAGCTACACTATAGTGAGAAACGGCTGCCATTTTACGATTAAAACTATTTTGTAGCACAAACGCTGAATTTGAGAGAATCGTGCGAAGGACCTGGCCGCCATATTGTATAAATGAAGAAATGGTACTGGACTTCGACCTAGCGTGAGAATGGAACTAATTAATGATTGTTAGAACTAATACATAAATTAATATAGTTATAGAATGTGGGCTTAATAAATAAAAAAGCTGTGTTTTTTTCGTTAAAATTAAAAATTTCAACAAACTTTGTTTCTAATGGTGTACAGAAGTTGCCTTCAAGAGGATATTAATTTATTACTAATGTATATACAAGCTGTAACATAATAAACGCAAGACCTGAAAGTAGTTTGTTCTAAATCGATAACTGAACTGATTCCAACTATTTTTAATGTACCTTCCATTTTTTTTAAATTTGCAGAAAATGCTTTTACTCCTTCAGTGCGCTATAAAAAACTAAATTTATTCTTGATTCATAGCAACAAGGAGATTTCAAATGAATGCCTAAAATGTATTTCTCAAAATGCACACATACGTGTTACTCAAAGTGCTTAAAAAAGGGGTAAAAACGTGTAAATTTGGAAATTTGGTTTTCGTTTTGAATTTATGAAGCAATTCTCTAATCGGGGTGTCTGAGGTCTTGCGCTTATTATGTTACACCTTGGCTCCATGTATTTGATGTCCTCCAGAACATCAAATACATGGAGCCTCTGATCCAGCACACGGTGCAAGTTTGTTGAGATTAATTATAATACAAATGTCGTGGAGCGAGAGTTAGCAATGGCGGCCGTTTTCGCGCCAATTTCTCGCAATACGCGCCCACAAGCTGTGATTTCGGGCACACAAAAGCATGCAGTTGCATGGAATGCGTCTAGCGAATTTATGACTGAGAATAGATCACGGAGATACTGGAACGTTCTTAATTGTGATTGTATCGTAAAAGGAAATTTGGTATTTTATCTATCTGTATCATTACGCCAGATTCCTTGAGGGGTAGGCAGAGAGCACAGATTTGTTACAGCTAATATCATAATAGACCGGGTCTTATCTAAAGGACAAGTCAGGAGTCTCCGTAACCGGCCAGCGTGTATGAGACGAACTATGAGATTAGAGGAAGCCAGAGAGGTATGTAAGGAAAGAGCCTGTTGGAACTCTGTACTTTCTGCCTACCCCGTAAGGGATCTGGCGTGATGCTATAGATAGATAGATAATATCGTTATGATATTTTATCATCGTCACGCCTATATTCCTCTAACGGGGTTGGCAGAGGTGTACTGAGTACACCCACGTTTCGCTAACGCTGTTAGGTCCCATGTAATAGGGGGTGAGCCTATTGCCATGTACCGGGCACAATTCCAGACTCCAGACTCACACTGGGAAGTTTTCGTTAGAAAAACTACATTTGTCCGACCTAGGATTTGAACCCAGTACCTCGTGATCACAAAGCGATGCGCTTTACCACTAGACCAACGAGGCAGTCAAATATTTTATCATTTAAAATGATATTTTATCATTTAGAATAAAAGACTACCCTCAAGGTATTTGTATTTTTTTTAATAAACGTAGCCCCACACTAGGATTTATTCCTGTGTCGCGGGTGCATTTATTTACAAACATGAAAATTTACATACAGAAATACCCAGACCGAGACAAATAATTGTGAGTCACACAAAGATTTGTCCCGTGCGGGAATCGAACCCGCGACTATTAGACACAGTGGGCGGAGCGGCTTAAGCTCTTAACCACTGCGCTAAATCGTCCGTCAAGTCAAGGAAGATTGCATGGCATTAAAATCTATAAGTAGCTTCATTAGATATCATCTACAAATTTAGCTTTAACTTAAGGATATTTAATAAAAGAATAAACCTTAGAATTAAAATATAAATTTATAAATAACCCCATTAATCAACTATTATCATTTATATACCACGCAGAGCTGAAACGTAATATTTCAATAATGAAAACCTGATAGGAAGAATTTAATTACATCCAGTATAGCGGACAAAGGGACTCGCTACTGGCGCCCAACGAGGGACTCCAAACAGTTAATTATAATACCAATTACTAGTGGTCCAAGTGTGATCCATTTGAACTACTGTACTACCTATACAAGGTGTAACATAATAAATGCAAGACCTCAGACACCCCAATTAGAGAATTTCTTCATAAATTCAAAACGAAAACCAAATTTCCCTTTTTTAAGCACTTTTATACCACAATTAACAATGAGACTTGTACGTGTATGTGCGCATTTTGAGAAATACGGGTTAGGAATGCATTTGTAATCTCCTTATTGCTATGAATCAAGAATAAATTTAGTTTTTTATAGCGCACTGAAGGAGTAGAAGCATTTTTTGCAAAAATAAAAAAAATATGTAATATACATTAAAAATAGTTGGAATCAATTCAGTTATCGATTTAGAACAAACTACTTTCAGGTCTTGCGTTTATTATGTTACAGCTTGTATATTCATTATATGACTGCTGCTATACTGCGAGAGTTGGAAAGTTATGGTTTTTCTATTAAAAAAATATCAATCGCAAACAGAAGTCTGGAACTGTATCAGGTATAATGGTAATCAGTTCGCTCCATAATACATTATATTTATATATCATCAATATTACGACTACACAGTACACCTCTGCCACCCTTGCAGAATTGAGGCTTGACGGCGTTTATTTTTTTTTTGTCTTATAGTAATCATCAATCATCTCCATACAAAGTTTGATACCCTGCTCTGTCCTACCCTGAGTCTTATTTCTTATGCCTTTTAAAAGAATGGAAATAAAACTATTTTTCGGATTTGATCGCGGTTAATTTTTGATTTTCAAGTTCTCGACGTTCCTCCCGTGACCATGGGTGCTGCAAAGCAATCGAAACGTCGGAAACTTAAAAATATCTATCCATCGATATCATCACGCCAGATCCCTTGCGGGGTAGGCAGAAAGTACAGAGGTCAAACAGGTTCTTTCCTTACATACCTCTCTGGCTTCGCATACCTTAACAATAGTTTTGCCTTATATGTAATATTCGCGCTAATCTTAGAACATAACATGTAAACCTTTAAAAGCAATTCAAGTGATTTTCAAATTCAACTCGTATACCGGATTTTCAATATCACAAAAAAAAATGACACGCTACTACAAACCAATATTAAAAGGAATCCGTACATAATACGCAATACGCAGCCGGTACGCCATTTAAAACGCAATGAATGGAGCTTTAGTACGCCCGGAATTCCGTACCTTTGATCAGGGGCCGTGTTGAATTGGTTATATACAAATTGGCGATATTGCCCGTGGATGTTCGGGCACAAAGCGAATGCGACGTTAATACGACACGGCAACTGCAGCTTTGGTTTGTAATTAACGAGGATATTGAAAGCGGATTGCTTTCGAATTTTTGGAATTATATGTAATATAGCTATACGACATGACTAGCAATTTCCCGCGGCTTCGCACCCGGTCGACAACAGCTACCGGGTCTAATTATAACCTTTGAGAGCTTGCGTCACATACGCACGCTCTCAGAAGTGCGGGATCATTATTCGTACCGCTAGTACCAAAATGCTTAACCCTTTACATATAACCATTTACACCATTTATTTTGCCACACACACACATAACAATTAAAATATATAATAAATAAAAAAGTACATATGTACTTTACGAGTCAAAGTCGATAAAGGCTAAAAATAAAAAATAAAACAAGTGTGGCAAAATAAATGGTGTAAATGGTTATATGTATTCGCTGTGCATATGCGCAACACTGATTTTCAGCTGGTCCCTGACATTAGCACAACACATCTTAACGCGTCCGGCTTAATTGAAAATGGAAGACAATGATTTTAACGAGAAAAAAAAACTAATTTTAAAATTGTGTTCGCGATTAAGCTGTTTCAAGGTCTCACTGGTTCTTAAATTAGATATCAATTGACATGGCTACCATCTAAGGTAACATGGATTTCTGCGTACATAAAAGTTCTTTAGCTATATATTTCTTAACAGATTTTTGGGATATTATGTTAATGCAATACCTGCGATCCAGGTAACACATTAAGTACATAAGCAATACTAGTGGCCGGTTACAATATTCAACTCAAGGATTAGATTTGCTTACAGTCTGTAGAATTTTGGTAGATTTTCCATACAAAATATGTCGAAATTCTATTCGTAGTAGGCAAATATATCCTTGAGTTAAATATTGTAACCGGCCGTAGATCGGTCAAGCTGTTTAGGAGTTTGAGAGAAGATGAATAAGAAATCCACACACTAGTGTTGTAAAAACGCTCGAGTTGGCGCTTAAAACGCTCGCGACTTCTACGTGTTTTACGCTCGCGAGCATCGACTCGGCGCTAATCGCTCGACTTCAGCGCTCATTTTTACAACACTTATACACACACACACACCGGAATTTTATATATCAATACTTAATATTATAAAGAGGAAAGATTTGTATTTTTATATGTTTGTAACGATTAAACTCAAAAACTATTGGATTCATTTCAAAAATTCTTTCACCATTAGAAAGCTACCTTATCCAGAAGTAACATTATAACATAGACCCGGTAGGTGGCGCTGTTGTCGACCGGTTACGAAGTCGCGGGAAACTGCTAGTAAAGATATATAGGTACAAATATATTATATTACAGACATCCGCGGCGTTCTTAGTGATCCCACTGTTGGGCAAAGGCCTTCTCTCACAAATGGACTGAGATAATCTCCATTCACCATGCGGAACCAATGCGTATTGGTGGAGGCAGGTTTGTGGCCACCTGCTGTTGGAACTTATCAATCGGTTTATAAGGCTTCTAACAACAACTCGGCTTAACGACTACCACATTAAGTGGTAACCGGGAGAAACGGCATAACGTGCCTTTTGAAGCACGGATATGCTTGAATATGAAAATGCTACAAATGGTCACTCATCACAGATCGACCGAGTTAAACACTGCTTAACCTTGGTAATCGTTAAGAACACCGCGGTCGCAAGGGCTTTCTCTAACAAAGCGAGGTGTGAGAGATTAGGGCCCACCTCGCGGGCTCACAGAGGTAGAGGCAGGTTTTGCGGCCACCTGCTGTTGGACCAAACAAGCCACCTATAAGACTTCCAACTTGGCTTGTGGCCATATATAATGTATTATTCTTTATATACTTTCGGTATACGAGCAGAGTGTGGCTCGTGCAGCTTGCATCGCAATATTTCGTCACGGAATTTATTTCCGAGAGAAATTGAATAGGAGAGGCGCGCGCTACCGAATAGTGAGGCGTCGTGCCCGAATTCGTACTCTAGTATTTCCGTATAATAGTATCGAGTGTGTAATGATTATATCAATATGATGTTAATTTAAAAAATAGAATACTGTCACCATTTGTATTCCCGACGCGCGGTTAGCAGATGTACTGATTACTCCTACATATCGCCGATGATCTTAGGTTTAAATGTAATAATAGGCGAACTTAGTGCCATTCTACCGGGCACACATCAGTCCAGACGGCTGTTAAGATTTGTTCATATTATGATAATGTACTTTCTGCCTACCCCGCAAGAGATCTGGCGTGATGATATAGATAGATGATAATGTATCTTGAATGTGAGTGTTGCTACGGTCCTTATGTTATTTATATGCCTAAAGACTTGCTTACCTAAAGATTATCTATATTAACATCCTGTAACCTAATTTCGTAAATAAAACTATTTTGAATTGATTCCTACTTGGATGTCATGACATGTTCTCGGTTATCAAGTCGAAATGTCAGGAACAGTTTGTATGGAGTATTTGCTTTTCTACTCAAGCGTATTGTACAAATTAGTAGATATTATTCAAGTAACATTAGTCACGTAGACCAAAAGGATTCATTTGGTCCTTTATAAACAAAATATTGTAAACCGTGGCTTTAAGGACGCATGCCTTACTTTCTCCGAAATTTGCATACTATAAAATACTCGCGGCATATTCCTACGTCACACCACTAGCAGCGATTGCGTTAACGTATTACTCTGGTACGAATACAATTTGTAATGTGTGTGGACATGTGATGGGATGTGCATTTTCTGATATATATGCATACATATTACCCAAGGGCAGATTGAAATGTGCAATGTAAAATCTAAACTACTCAGAGCTCAGACACTCCATTTAGATTTTTGCTTTACAAATTCATAACGATAATAAAATTTCCGCGTTTTAAGAGATAATTAACATTTTCTTAAGAACTTTAAACTTAAATTAACTACAAAACCTAGCGTATTGAGAAATAATTTTCAGAAATGCATTTCAAATCGTTGTAAAACACCGTCACGGCTATATTCCCCAAGCGGGGGTGGCTGAGTACACCCACTTTTCGCCGACGATGTTAGATCCCATGTAATAGGAGGCAAGCCTATTGCCATATACCTGGCACAATTTCAGATTCCGGACTCATAACGGAAATTTTTCGTTAGAAAAACTACATTTGTCCGACCTAGGAGCTATATATATGATTTAGGCAGGTTTGTGGCCACTTGCTGATGGAACTTATCAAGCCGCCTATAAGGCGGCCTGGCTTAAATTTATTTTTTGTTTATGATACAGCAGCATTTTTTTTATTTATTTATGATACAAGCAGTGATAGCCTAGTGGTTAGACCGTTGGACTGCAAAGTCAAAGGTCTCGGTTTCAAACCCAGGCAGGTACCTCTGTCTTTTCCAAAGCATGTGCGTCTTAAAAATTAATTATCACTCGCTTTAACGGTGAAGGAAAACATCGTGAGGAAACCTGCATGCATAAGAGTTTCTCGAAGGTGTGTAAAGTTCGCTAACCCGCACTAGGCCACCTATTTTTTACATTTACATTGTTTCTCAATAATTTGTTACGTGCTTTGGTATATGATCAATTCAGCTATGTACTATATGGAAACAGGATCCAACTAACTATCTATTTATTTATCGATCTATATGATCACGCCAGTTCCCTTGCCGGGTAGGCAGACGTATAGAGTTCAACAGGTTCTTTTCTTACAGACCTCTCTGACTTCGTCCACTCTCATAGTTCGTCCCATACACGCTCGCCGGTGACAGAGACTCTTGAATTGCCCTTCGGATAAGACACGGTCTATTTAATTCGACGAACGTTTACAATAAATCAACTTATCATAGTTACAAGTATCGAAAATAACTAAACAATAAATATAAATTACCAAATTTTTGTATTAATAAACTAGTTAATGGAATGGGAGAATAAAGGATTAAAAACATTTTTGGCTTCAGTTTAGTAACCTGTCATAGAGTTATATCAATCTCAAATTTAGCGCAGTGACGATTTAGCGCAATGGTTTAGAGCTTAAGCCGCTCCGCCCACTGTGTCTAATAGTCGCCGGTTCGATTCTCGTACGGGTCAAATCATTGTGTGATCCACAATAATTTTTTTCGGTCTGGGAATTTGTGTATGTGAATTTTCATGTTTGTAAACGCACCCACGACAGGAAAAAATCATAGAGTAGGGCTTCGTTGAAAAAAAAATATTTGCTGCTTACCCGCTAATGTGTGCGCTGTTTGAAATAGTTTTAGTAAATATTAAGGCGTATAACTAAAGTTCTACCTATCAATAATTTCTGACAAAATCAGAAGGTATATTTACATCTAAAACTTGAAATGGCTACGAAATACTCAATTATTCATAAACACATCAATTATCTGACAGATTAGTTTGAAGATGGGCTTAATGGCGACATTAATAAATCACGGTGCGTTCAAAATGTTTGTTGGGTTCCGACATAGATCAGTTCAAATTCATAAACTTACAATGCCCTACAAAATATCTTGTCGAATTTACTGCGCCATTTTTGAAATAAACTTAGTCTTATACTAGAAATAATTCCTGTTTCGTCGTCGTTTAGGAACATGAAATTCACATACACAAATACCTGGACCAAAACAATTTATATGTAGGTCACACAACGATTCTTCCCGTACGGGGATCGAACCAACGACCATTCAATCCAGTGGGCGGAGCGGCTTAAGCTCTAAACCACTAGACTAAACCGTCGTAGTCGTATTTAAAAAAAAATAGTATCGGTGCAAAGATGAAAAAGGGTATGCTCCGTTGGTTCGGGCATATAGAAAGAATGTCAGAAGAAAGAATGACAAAACAGATATACAATGCGAAAGTGGAAGGATGTAGGTACCCAGGAAGACCTAGACTATCTTCTATCTTACCATGACCAAATAGACCGTGTCTTATCTGAAGGACAAGTCTAAAGTCTCCGTAACCGGCGAGCGTGTATGAGACGAACTATGAGAGTGGAGGAATCCGGAGACGTATGTAAGGAAAGAAACTGTTGGAACTCTGTACTCTCTGCCTACCCCGCAAGGGATCTGGCGAGATGATATAGATAGATA
The DNA here is from genome assembly GCA_905147815.2 of Phalera bucephala. Lineage (NCBI taxonomy): Eukaryota > Metazoa > Arthropoda > Insecta > Lepidoptera > Notodontidae > Phalera > Phalera bucephala. The sequence continues at coordinate 30,723,059 of LR990618.1, forward strand.
GATATTTCAAGTGGGTTTCTTAATTTTGCCCTTCGGCCGCTTAGTTGCGGCGTTTTGAAGCGATTTCGCATGTTTCCGCAACCTATAGGTTAATTTTTTAGTCTCAATGGCTGTTATGACGGTTTGGAGGCTACGAATCAGCGCCATCTATGCATAATTGTGTGTTATGATTTGTTGTATGGCTATTAACATTCTATTCACTTGCACTGGTCTCTGGTACTGGTAATGGACTCCTTCAGTCCATTAGAAGGGGAATATTAGGCGTCTTTGTGGACGTATTAATATGTAATGGTTCGTTTAACGTTAGCCTGTAGATATCACAAGCGGGTAAGAGCTTCTGATATTTTTTTTTAAATTGTACATTAATAGCCATTCTATCCTATCTAGCATTATGCCAGACATACATATTATTTGATCTATTTTATTTACATTAAACATGACCGCCTCGTTGGTCTAGTGGCGAATAATGTGCTTTGCGATCACGAGTTCCTGGTTTCAAATCCTAGGTCGGACCAATGTAGTTTTTCTATCGTAAATCTCCCAAACTCCAGTCTGGAATTGTGCCCGTTATATGGCAATAGGTTATTACATGGTATCGAGCATCGTCGGCGAAAAGTGGGTGTACACAGTGCACCACTGCCACCCCCGCTTGGGGAATATAGGCGTGACGGTGTGTACATTATCATAATCCCTGTGGGATAGGCAGGGAGTACAGAGATCTGACAGGTTGTTTATTTACAAACTGCAGTTTTTTTTGAAATTAATCTGCTATCTATCTATAACCTCACGCCAGATCCCTTGCGGGGTAGGCAGAGAGTACAGAGTTCCAACAGGTTAATTAATCTGCTGTTTGTAAATAAGCAAGTTAAGTGTCGCTATGGTAAAAGTTTTTCGTATTGATGGTATTAAGTTTTGCGCCCTGGCGTCTTGCTCTTTTATATATTTGATTATATATTTATTTATAAGTGATGATGATGTCCTCCCAGACGTATCCGTCGACGGCGACACCCTTAGCTCGTATTTATAAGTACAACTACTTAAAAAGCATGACTTAATATTAAGCAAAACTGGTGTGTCAGAATCGTATTATGTGGCGAACTGCAGCATCTGCCTACCCCAGTGGGATAAAGGCGTGAGTGTATGTAGGTACCTAATTTCAAAAACATATAATTGCGTCTTATATTTTATACCTCCCCAGTTTAACCTTAAAAAATAGCATTCAAAATACAAATAAATAACGTCACTACAAGTTGCAGGGGTCCAGGGTCTGCTACGTCACAGGGCCTGGATTTATGTGCCACAGACAAACAATCGGTAAATTATTGGGGAGAGATTTATCGGGTTCCGCCGAAGAGAGGACAGGTGCCGAGTGGGAATAAAACTACTATAAAAGGTAAAAACCTCGAAGCAAATATAAAGAGAAGATGGCATTATTAGATTTCCACATACAATTAAGCGTGTCACTGCGCGGGGTGAAGAGGACGTTACACGCCGCCCACTTCTATATTTGGTATCTAGCTGAGAATGAGAGACTGTCGTATACCACGCCCACCTCTGACGTCAGGGCCTAGTTGGAAGACACAGTGCATAGTTGCTTAGGCCGACTCCTCTTTATATTTGCTTATTGATAAAAACGTATAGATGTAACACAAATTAGCTGTAAGCCGCGACTGCGGGTTTATTTTGTAATCCTATTAATATTATTATATATGTATCTCGCTGAGATTCACGGGCTTTACCCGGACCTTTGAAAGGCTTGCATGGGGACATGGGTCCAACACGTAGAGGCCCTTTGCGAGAAGTTAATGTTATGTAAGCCACCTGCTGAGATCACTTGCTGAAAATGAAGAAACATAACCAGCGAACTGACCCCGGCAGGTGCAAGGAGTATTGTAAATTATGGAAAGAAACAAGGACTATGTAAATGAGGTTTGATGGACAAAAACTGGACTATTTCAAAGGGGACGGACACACGGATATTATTATTATTATTAATAATATAAATGTGAAAGTTTTGTGTTGATTTTGATGTTTGTTACTCAATCACGCAAAAACGGCTGAACGGATTTGGCATAGGGATGGTTTATTACCTGGATTAACACATAGGATACTTTTTATCTCAGAAAAATGTAAGGTTCCTGTCTAAAGTCAACGCGGACGAAATCTCGGGCAGAAACTAGTATCTTTATAAATTGTTAATCTTGTTATAACTGAAATTCAATATAGCCAAAGAGGTCTGCAAAGAAAGAACCTGTTGGAACTCTGTAATCTCTGCCTACCCCGCATGGGATCTGGCGTGATGATATAGATAGACGTTACTGTGACAGAGAAGTACTTATCTGAAAATACTTATTTGAAAATATATTACCAAACAATCTTATACACTGATCACTACAATATTTCTATAATAAAAAACCATTTCACAAAAAGGGGACGACAATAGCGGAAAATAAATAACACGCTATTTGCGTAAGATTAGACAATTAGTGCGGAAGGAAAATTGAATTTAATTGGCTTGGTCCTGCAGTGGGCATACTTCGGATGGTGATGATGCTTGCAGGGTAGGCAGACAGTATTGAGTTCTGACAGGTTTTTTCTTTATAGAACACTTTTGTTTTCTTCGATCTCGTAGTTCGCCTCATTTATGCTCAAACGCCGTATCAATTAACATGCTATGTAATTGTGTTGCCGTATACCGTATTTGTCTACCTACCTATATAATCAAACCTGATCTCTCGTTGACCTATTCAGCAAGAGATCTGGTTTGATTATATAGGTAGGTAGAAGTCTGCACTCTTGGAAGTCTGTACTCTCTACCTGAGAGTACAGACTTCCAAGAGGTCCTTTTCTTGCAGACTTTTCTGGTTTCCTCAACTCTCAGTTCCTCACCGGTTACGTATACCGTATTTTTAAGAAATTTAAAATATTAAAAAATAATCAAGGATAAATTCAGTTATTTATAGCGCACTGAAGGAAAAAAGTTAAAAAAAAAAAAATAAGATCCATTAAAATTGTTAGAATCAATACAGTTACCGATTTGTTCTAGAAACTACTTTCAGGTCTTGCGTTTATTTTGTTACACCTTGTATAATACTTTATTGTTTCACTACAGATACACGAAATGAAAATACAAAGTTAAAAAATTGCAAAGTAGTGTTATTACACTAGACGACCCATTATTATGGGTGGTCTTATCTTTAATAGTGATTTCTTCGAAGCAACCTTTCAGTAAGTATAACTAATTAGAATTAAAAAAAAATGTGACATCATTTATAAAAAGAATCGTATAATATTATAATATTAGCCCTATTAAGAAACTGTCCCACTGTTGGGCACGGACCTCCTCTCAAATTGAGAGGGTTTAGGCCATAGTCCACCACGCTGGCCCAGTGCGGGTTGGCGAACTTCACACACCTTCGAGAAATTCTTAGGCATGCAGGTTTCCTCACGATGTTTTCCTTCACCGTTAAAGCAAGTGATAATTATTTTTTTAATACGCACATGTTTACGAAAAGACAGAGATGCGTGCCTGGGTTTGAACCCGAGACCTTTGACTTTGCAGTCCAACGGTCTAACCACTAGGCTATCACTGCTATTTCTACCGCTATCGCTTCCCAATTTATAACTACCATCGGGTCTTGCTTGAGTTTATATTACATGTTGTATACTGGGTTCGCTCATTTACAAAGCACAATAAAATCTAAATATAACACTTCGCGTGTTGAGATACCGTGTGGAAGCCCCTTATTCTCCTGATAAGCTTTCCGTGTTCCGGCGTTATCAGTACCCTCCAGTAGGGGTCGGGGGAGGGATGGGGGTGCCAAGGCACTAATTACCGCAACTATCCAAGTTTAATTAGGTCGCAACCCGGTTGTTTATGTAATGGCGGATGCCGACGACAGGCGCTTTGACGAGAAATACTTTGGTTATGCTGCGGAGCTTGTTTTCTGGTGCGATAAAGAAAAATAAGGGTTGTGATGAATGAAAATGAAATCAGATAGTGACTTATGTTTCGATGTGGTTAAAGGGTCACTGACATAACAAAAATTCTAAAGCCCTCTTTTTTGAAAAGGGTAATTATAAAGTTTTTTGTACGGCTCGGTCATCCGGTACAGTGACAGTTTGTGGCATTTCATTTGCATGTAAGCATGAAGACGCTCGCCTTCATGCTTTAGCAAAGCACGCTAAGCAACGTACGTGGTACGTGGGGCTAAGCACGAGGGTCCTGGTTATTAGTTCAGCCTTTAAAGCCTTTAAACTTGACGACTACGAAGTCGTCAAGAGTTTAAAGCCATAGTTGATGGCCACAAACCTGCTTCTTTCAATTCGTACTCGAATCGCATAATGGGGTATGACCCCATCTCACCGTCAATATTCCCCAAGCGGGGGTGGCAGAGGTGTACTGAGTACACCCACGTTTTGCCGACGATGTTAGGTCCCATGTAATAGGGGGCTAGCCTATTGCCATATACTGGGCACATGTCGGGACTTGTACTGGGAAGTTTTCGTTAGAAAAACTACACTTGTCCGACCTAGGATTTGAACACAGAACCTCGTGATCACAAAGCGATGCGCTTTGCCACTAGACCAACGAGGCAGGCCTGACCTCATCTCGATTTGTAAGAGAAGGTCTTTGCCCAGCAGTGGACCAGTATAGCCTGATTTGTTACCCTTTCAGGGAAAGTTAGGCGTTAAAGGTATTTATAAATCACTAGCTATTACAAATTTATCAAGGCTGCAATTTAGCTCGGAGATTGGCAAGTGTATTTTATCGGACCCTGCTTTAGAATAATCTAGTTTACCTAAGGCTAGGCGGGCCCGGGATGGGCTAGTTCGACGTTGGAAAAACTAATTTATTCCGAAATCGGGTTAAGTGGGTAAGGTAATACTTACTTTAAACGGTTTTTTTTTAACATTTGTAATATAGAGGCTGCGGTCCGAATGATGCAAACAAAAACATCATATGGTATAGTAGCGCTTATGCTATATTCGTACTACCTCGTTGGTCTAGTGCGCGAATAATAATGTGCTTTGCGATCGCGAAGTCGCAGGTTCGAATCCTAGGTTGCTAAAATGTAATTATTCAATAGAAAAAATCCCAGTCCGGAGTCTGACTTTATGCCCGGTATAATAACAATAGGCTCGCCTCCTATTACATGTGACCTAATATCGTCGGCGAAAAGAGGGTGTACACAGTACACCTCTGCTATCCCCGCTTTTGGGAGTATAGGCTTGACGGTGTTTATTAATTTTTAGTTCATTAGCGTAACAGCGTGAGTGCGCCAATGATATGGGGCGTTTACGCCATTTCGGAATGTATATAAGACAGCTCATATTGTTATAAGCGAGATTCGGACCGCAGACACGACTTACCTTAAAATTAAAGACAGGCTTATCCCACGCAAAGTATGCGATGCGAATTATGACAATTTTGACTTAATACAAACTTAGGGGGTTAATCTCTTAAATTAATGGGGTAAGCACGTTACCAAGTAGTTAGGTTTAATTAGGGGTTTAGAAAATTTTACAGTAAGCTTGTGGTTTAATTTGAAATTTACAAATACAAGTGAGCAGTGTTAGCCTAGTGGTTAGACCGTTGGACTGCAAAGTTAGAGGTTTCGGGTTCAAACCCAGGCACGCACCTCAGTTGTTTCGAAAGCATGTGTTTATTAAAAATAATTATCACTTGCTTTTACGGTTAAGGAAAACATCGTGAGGAAACCTGCATGCCTAAGAGTTTCTCGAAGTTGTGTGAAGTTCGCCAACTCGCACTGGGCCACCGTGGAGAACTATGGCTTAAGCCCTCTCGCTTGAGAGGAGGCCCGTGCCCTACGGTGGGACAGTTTCTTAACAGGGCTAATATTATAAGCGGGGGTGGCAGAGGGCGTACTGTGCACACCTGCTTATCCCTGACGATGTTAGATGGCAATGTAACCGGGGGTTAGCCTGTTCCTATTAAACCGGACACAATTCAAGACTTTGAACTGTGAGAGAGGAGGAAGCCAGCGACGTCTGTAAGTGTTTACTTACAGACGTCGCTGGCTTCCTCCTCCTCCAAAGTTCCAACAGGTTAAACAACCTGTTGGAACTCTGTACCCTCTGCTTACCCCGCAAGGGATCGCCAGATCCCGATATAGATATAAATAAAATTCGAGTTTTCAGACTTTACATTGCTTGACTCTGCTATATACATCAGTGTCGGTATGTCGGCACATATCCGTCGATGTCGTTATCGGCTGTTGTTAAAACAGTCTTCCAAAGGAACTATGACGTTTTTCTACGCCCTTGTGGGCGTAGAAAAGCTTCGTAGCTTTGTGGGCGTATTCGTATACGTAAATAAAACTAAAAACATTTTCGTCCAATGTACAGTCGGACTCATAATCAAATTGCTCTTAACTTCATTTGACCCGATCCCCATTCCGAGTCACGGGCCCATGACAATTAAGATGGACATTGACAAGGGTGGGTGATGTTATGAAAATTTCTTATTTTCAGCTTCATTGAATTATTCAGGGGCCAGTGACTGTTCGGATCCGGAAAACACTTCGCAAAATATATTTTTTTATTTGCACATACTTATACTAGGCATGATTAAACATCGATTAATTGAAAAATCGATTTTGTGTAGTAGTCGGACGGCTTGGTCCAGTGGTTAATAGCTTAAGTCGCTCCATCTACTGGATGGAGTATTCGCGTGTTCGCTTCCCGCATGAGACAAATCTGTGTGACCCACGAAAGGTTGTTTCGGTCTGGGTCTTAATGTATGCAAATTTCATGCTTGTAAACGTACCTCGGCATAGGAATAATTCCAAGAGTTTGTCTGCGTTTTTTTCTTCAAATCACGAGCCTATAAGTCGATAGACAGAGTCTTATCTGAAGGACAAGTCAAGAGTGTCCGTAACCGGCGAGCGTGTATGAGACGAACTATGAGAGTGGAGGAAGCCACAGAGGTATGTAAGGAAAGAACCTGTTGGAACAATGTACTCTCTGCCTACCCCGCAAGGGATCTGGCGTGATGATATAGATAGATAGATAGTTAATTAAAATAATTACGAAACACATTTATTGCTAAAAATATTCAGCTGAGCATAATATTTTAAAAATGCTGCAAACAGGGTGGTTTAAAAAATATTTTAATTCAATCAGCACACTAAAAAAAATCAACTTGGAATTGAAAATTGTGATTTAATCGAGAACCGAGAACTAGTGCGTTCGATACGAATCGATACAAAAATCGTTTATTTTTTGGAATGAATCGACATGCTTAATAAGTACCTGCATACTTAAGGACCATGTCCAATCCAACCATCGATGACCAATCAGGTTTCCTCGATACAGGCTTGCCTAGTGAGGAAACCAACGGATAAAATTGTTTTTAGGGTAAAATTGGCTCCCTGCAGGACATGGGGGCGTGTTTTGGTGTTAAATTTTAACTTTGTTAAATAGAATTGAGTTATTGTAAGCAATGTTCGATGTCATGTTCTGCAGCAATAAATATTTTTTTCATTTTCATTTTTCATGTCAGTAACCTCTGTATTTAATAACGCAGGTCTTTAGGAAATTACATTATTGTCACAAAATGTTTACATATTTGCCTTTGGCCGTACAAACATACATATTATTATGATTGCCGAGGTAATACTTGTTTACATAACATGTTAGTTAAATGTACGCCATGGTCAGAGTATATACCCTCTCCGACTCTCACTTCCGTAAAATTAAATCGTTAAATAAAGACCTAGACTAATCTACCATGACCAAATAGACTGTGTCTTATCTAAAGGAGAACTATGAACTATGAGAGTGGAGGAAGCCAGAGAGAAATGAACCTGTTGGAACTCTGTACACTCTGCCTACCCCGCAAGGGAACTGGCGTGATGATATAGATAGATAGATAGAAATTAAATAGTTGTTCAATAACTAACAAATTAATTAATAGTGAGTTACATTGTCTGACTTCGTTTCTGACGGGGGACGGATATACACGTATTAAAAGTTTTTCGATGATTATAATATCCGAATACAAAACCTATGCACAAAGGCAGTTCCGAAATGGATTGTCATGTTGATTTACACACAGCAATAAATTCTATTGGAGATCATAAATTCACTGAATTTGTTTATTCAAAACAAAAGGCTTTGGTAGTTTTATTATATATGATAAATTATGTTCATAAAAAGGGGATAAACCAATTTCGCGTTTACGGGCTTCCTCTTTTGTCTCCGTCCCACATATGTTAAAGCGTATCTTGGTACCTCTTTCTAACGCTTATATTCTCATTGTTATTATCTATGTGGCTGTTACATTGAAATATTGCTGTAATTTTTTTCTTAGGCCCGGTTCACGATGTTAGCCATTTTTGAGGCTAAAAAATTTAGGCCTAGGTATGAAAGATATCGCTCATATTTCAGAATAGAAAGATAGTAGTTAAGGAAAATATCTATAAAATAAGATTTATGAGGTGTCCATCAGAGATTAAAGAACTGGACGCAATTTTGCTGTTGTTCTCTTAGGCCCACTTGCACCACACAAGGTAAGTGTAACTAACGCAGAATTATCGAGTAACTCGAGGATATAACGATAAATTGCCTTCAATTTAACGTTATAACTTCGAGTTAAACAATAGGTAACGCTAACTCTGATTCGTGCAAGTCTTAGTACTCGTATCATTAAAAAGATTTTTCGCCTGCTCCAATCTAATTGCTCATATATATATTATAGTTATATAGCCTAGTTTGTTAATGAATAATAGACAAGATACGATATATGCCAGCTTGGGTCCTTATATATTTAGATGCGGGGCACTTTGCCTGTACGGTGGCTATGCACGTTTACCTACAACTCCGACCGTATGTAACAACGACTCAACTCAAAAATTGAATTGCGCTCTAATTTTTAACAACTAAGGAGATGGATTTATTTAGAATCGTTTTAATTTAACGCATGACAGATTTGTATAGAACAGTGACTGTTTTATTTATTTAGAACAGTAGATTGATTTATTAATTTTATACATACAACAGATTACGGATGGTTAAATATTCTTGTTTTTTAGTTGTCACTATTTTATTTTACATATGTATACGTGGAGAAGGAATGAACAAAAAAGCATGATAGATCTGATCCTGGTTGATAACCGTCTCCGAAGCAAACTACAAGATACGCGTGCGTATAGAGGCCCCACTCTGGAATCAGACCACTATCTCGTAGTTGCGCGGTTTAGTGGTCTGTTCAGGAAGTGGAGGCACTGGCGAGAGCGTATCCCCTTCGGAGACCTTAAAAGATTAAAGGTTGAAAAGTTGCAAGATGAGAGCGTGAGGAGAATGTATGAAGACAGAGTCCGGGACAAGCTTTTGACAGCAGGCTCTTCGGACTCAAATGTAGATGAATGCTGGAATAGCCTGAAAGAGAGTTTGGTGGAATCCGCGAAAGAAGTATGTGGTTGCTCAAAGAAGCATATTACAGCAAAAGGTGATGCATGGTGGGATGCGGAGTTGCAAAGCTCCGTAGAAAGTAAGAAGAAAGCGTGGCAGGACTATGTATCTTCTTTGAACCTGAATGCCAGTATGACAGAGATGAGGAAAGAAATATACCGGCAATGCAAGAATGCCACTAAAACTTTAGTGAAAGAAAAGCGTGAAAGAGCCAGTATGATTGAGGAGGAGAGGCTGGCGAAGAACTTCGAGAACAACACCAAACTCTTTTGGAGCAAGGTGAGAAAGGCTCGAGGTGATTCGTCAGGCTCCAGAATGGAAAGGATAAAATCTAAAGATGGTGACATTCTTGCAGACACACAAGCTGTGCTAAACCGGTGGAGTGAATATTTTGGAGAAATGTATGGAGATGACCCGGATGCTGATGCCGCAGACGTGCCTAAAGGCGAGATTGCGGCACCAGAATCAACGGAGGACATCACTATGGAAGAAGTTGAATGGGCGATAGGAAGTATGAAAAACGGTAAAGCTGCGGGAGTAGACATGATATCTGCCGAGATGATCAAATATGGGGGAACTTGCGTCCGGGACGCTTTCCGGGCCCTTGCAAACCTTTGCTGGAGGACCGGTAGAGTTCCTACAGATTAGCGCCGCGCAGTCATAGTACCCTTGTATAAAGGCAAAGGTTCACAATATGACTGCGCCAATTACAGAGCCATCAGTTTGATCAGCTTGGCAGCCAAAGTGTACGGTAAAATTATTGAACGGAGAATGCGCGTGAAGTCCGATGGAATGTTGTGCGAGGCACAAGGGGGTTTCAGGTCTGGAAGAGGATGTTCGGATCAAGTCTTCTCACTCCGCAACATCGTAGAGAAGCATCTGGCAGTGGGGCGGAAGGTTTTCTGCGGTTTTGTAGATCTGGAGAAGGCATTTGACAGAGTTGTGCGAAAGAGACTTTGGGACATTTTGCCAGAGTATGGTATAGATGGCACTCTGTTGCGAGCCGTCCAGTCCACTTATGTGGACTGCAAGGCATGCGTACGGGTGGGTGGTAACAGGTCACCCTGGTTTGACGTTAAAATCGGCGTCAAGCAGGGTTGCGTGTTGTCCGCTAGACTGTTTATAATATATCTGGACAAAAGTCTTCAAAGACTGAAAGCGATGAATGAAGGTGTACAAATGGGTGACTTAGTGGTAAACCATCTACTTTATGCAGATGACGCGGTTTTAATAGCGCCAACAGCCACTGATCTGCAAACACTAGTCACAGTTATAAAAGACGACTGCATGATCAATGGCTTACACTTGAATGTGAAGAAAACCAAGATTATGGTTTTTGAAAGGGAAGAAACCAGAACGAATGTAAGGATTGTGGTTGGTAACGATATGCTGGAGCAAGTGAATGAGTTTGTATATCTTGGATGCGCCTTCAGTAAGGATGGGAAATACACCGCTGACATAGAGAGAAGAGTGAGTGCAGGGAACAGAGTGAATGGTGCGATGGGAAAGCTACTCGGGAGCCGGCACTTAAGCCATAAGGCGCAGCTGGCCATACATAACGGAGTTCTTGTCCCAACGCTGTTATATGGTAGCGAGAGCTGGGTATGTAAGAAGGAGAATCAAAGTAGGATAAATGCGGTAGAAATGCGAGCTCTGCGGAAGATGTGCGGAGTGAAGCTGACCGACCGCATTAGCAACAGCATAATAAGACAGCGAGTAGGTATGAAAGATAGTATCGGTGTAAAGATGAGAAAGGGCATGCTCCGTTGGTTCGGGAATATAGAAAGAATGCCAGAGGAAAGAATGACAAAACAGATATACAATGTGAAAGTGGAAGGATGCAGGTACCGGGGAAGACCTAGACTATCTTACCACGACCAAATAAACCGAGTTTTATCTGATGGAAAAGTCAAGAGTCTCCGTAACCGGCGAGCGTGTATGAGACGAACTATGAGAGTCGAGGAAGCCAGAGAGGTATGTAAGGAAAGAACCTGTTGGAACTCTGTACTCTCTGCCTACCCCGCAAGGGATCTGGCGTGAGGTTATAGATAGATAGATAGATAGATAGACTATTTTATTTGACCATACAACTTTTTGACTTGACTCGTGCAAGAACCAAATCCTCGATTTTACATTTAGATATATCACTGGTTTCCAGAATTTTACAAGAACCCATCATTCAGTCCTTTTGTTACCAATATTCATATATTTTCGAGTCTCTCAGATAATAATAAGTTCAGGTTATTTGTTAGTTGTATCACTATTGCATGATCCCATCAAATACATAATTTTATTATTTCCACCCAGATTGAAACAAATACTTGTTGCTCACACACTAATTGACTTATGCAAGAACCAAAACCTCGATTTTACATTTAGACCGTAGTCTCCCGAATTTTATAACGGTCTATCTGTCACTCATCAATATTTTTATTAGCGAGTGTCAGATAATATTCATATGGTACTTCTCCAACAATGGCGGGCGTGTATGTGTGTACAGTACGTGTAATTAATAAGCGAGAGGTGGCGAGAGAGTGCGATAAGCCGCGCGCGCCACTTGTGAATCACTTGCGCTAATAACGGCGCGGAAGCGACACGGATGCGGATGGAATGGAAAGGGTGTCCACTGGACTCGGTTGGGTTTGAATATTGGTGTTACAGTCGACTTATGTTGAGAAACAGCAGACTTGTTTTGAGAAACAGAGGACTTGCTGTGAGAAACAATGTACTTGTTAGGGAACCAATTTATATTCTATGGCTACACAGTAAGTGTTATTAATAATAAATCACTCAGTTAAGGTGGTTTGTTAGTTGCATTTGGATTTATTATTTCCACCCAGCTTGAAACAAATACATGCTGATTGCTGCTCACACAATAATTGACTCGTGCAAGGACCAACACCTCGATTCTATAGACCGCAGTCTTCAGAATTTTATAACGGTCCATCTAATAATCATCAATATTTATATATTGCAGGTCTCTTAGATAATATTCATGTGGTATCACTCCAACAAATGCTGGCGTGTATGCGTGTACAGTACGTGTAATTAATAAGCGAGAGGCGGCGAGAGAGAGCGATAAGCCGAGCGCGCCACTCGTGAATCACTTGCACTAATGATGGCGCGGGAGCGATGCGGATGCGGGTGGAATGGAACAGGTGTCCACTGGAATAGGTTCGGTTTGAATAGTGGTGTTATAGTGGACTTGGTTTGAGAAACAGTGGACTTGATTCAAGAAATAGAGAACTTGCTTTGAAAAATAGTGGACGTGATTTGGAAAGCAATTTATAGTTATCTATATTTTATAATTGTATAGATACCATACCACCAACTATAAATTGGTTTGGTGGTAGATAACTATATATTTTGTATTTATTTATTTTGTACTACGAACGTAGCGCCCACTAGAATTTATTCCTGAGTTGGGGCGATTACAATATAAATATTACATGTCACTCAACATGTTATTCATATACAGAAAGACCAAGACCGAACGAAACAGTTGCAGGTTACTCATATATATGTGATTTGTCGGGTACTAGCAGCCTATCCCTATCCATAAGACCAAGCCATTTTCACACAACAAAAGAATAGAAAGAGAACTAAATATAAAAAAGCCCCGCTGTGTTTCTCGTCAGCATTTTTAGGAGAGTTTCGTACTGGTGGTAGATTAGTAGATTAAAAAAAAACATGTTTTATTGGTTGTAAGTAAGCAATTACCTCTCTGAGTGGAATAAAGACTCAATTAAACAATGAATAATATCAGCTTTAAGGTTTTGAAATTAGAGTGCTAATTTAATTAACTAAATTTGTGAGTTGTGTCGTTTTACGCTTGACCAGCGATATAGTGAACTGACAAACAAAAGTGTTGAAAGGGAAATGCCGCATAATTCAAAATGTTTACCAGTTTTAATTCGTAAAGTTTCCGTAATTAATAGACTCGGTCGTCTATTCGTTAGGCGCCGGCACCTAGTTGTATACATTTTTGTTATCTGACAAATAGCTGTAACTTGGTACGAGAATATAATGACTTAAAATGTATGAACGTATTGAAAAACTACATATTTTAGTAAGGATAGTGTTTACACCACACGTTTAGTATTCTAACGTAACCGTGTTGGACATTACTCTATAGAAATATCAAATGCAATTAAATTAATTTATAACCCCTTCCCCTAAGTTACTCCGGATTAATAATAACTTTGGATGTCAAACGCCTGTCACTCTACTCAAAACCTCGGGAACTTAAAAACCAAAAATAAAATCCGAAATATTATAACTGTAACTCTCTATGACCACGGCCACTCAGCCAGGAGTGTACGGGTAAGAAAAAGAAATTTAACACGATTTACAATTGAGTTTTGCTGAACTCTGACAGGCAGAGTTGTATATTTAGTTATAGAACGTGCTGAAGGACTGATATAAAAAAATGAAAAATTATATTTTTAAAGATTAACACTTGGTAAATTATATTCAGCAAATATTTTATTCAGTTATTCCAAAACATGTAAAAAGCGGACTATTATGCTATTAAACAAAAATTGATTTTTCGTTGAGTATTCTTCTAAATGTGCAAAAGTTTTTCTTTTACTATTACTGAAACGAATTCTGTACTTTAATGTTTTAGTCATTTTACCATTAATACGATTTAAGCCATTTCCATAACCTCTATATCGGTGTAAAGGTCGCCTCACACTGCCTCTCGAAACGCTGGCAAACAAACAACACTCGACGCATGCCTATACACGATATTTTGTACAGCTACCTACATATTTATAAATCGTTCGCATTGGATTTGTGCACCGTGGGTTTTCAATACGAATTGTTTTCATATTTCCATGAATACGTGAGGTATGTATTACGTTAGTGGTTTATATTAACTTATGATTTTCGTATCGTTGTTTTTATTTATATTTATTAAAAGGTTTTTGTATCGGTAGATTTATTTATTATTTATGTATACACATTGCAACCTATATATTTATACAACAATAACAATGATCCGAATATAATACATAATCCCCTTAATCTCCTGCTTGAGGAAGAGCCTCAAGTGGGAGTCGAAGCGATGTATTGCGTATAGCAGCGAACGTCTGTTTTATCTTTCTTACACGTATTTCCCCTTATTCTCTCTATGTACGTTCACCTCTGCCACCCCCGCTTGAGGAATATACGCCTGATGGTGTTTATTATTTCTCTATCTGTAATTCCCATTTACTATTTCACGAGATTTTTTAATATACACACTGGCGAGAAAACACTAAAAACTAGTAAACACTTTATTACTTTGTCTTACTAACTTCTATATTTAACAAAGCAGGTCTTTGGTAGCGAAGCCTCACTATAACAAAGTGCCATATAAAATTTCAACCGGTATTTTTCTCCCTATATTTTCCTACATATTGCACTCACTAAACTGCATTACGGGCTAATGTAATGTATGCACGGTGGACGCACACGCCGCGCATCCACGCGTCAAGGAACACACGCGATTAACGTAATGCGATTCCGCCGGCCCGCGGCAGTGAGCGCGAACCCTTAATTAACGTTGGCGTGCCATCCGAGTATTTAATTTTAACTATATACATAAGATTGTTAAGGCTCAATTTCGTTTGCAGTTTTGGTGTTGTATAATTTCGTATTAGGTCGAATCGATTATTTGGTTGTTGGAAATATTATTGGGTTACGTAATTGTGCAGAGGAAAAAAGCAGCGTCAAGCTTATATTCCCCAAGGTGGGGTGGTAGAGGTGTACTGAGTACACCTAATTTTCGCAACGATGTTAGGTCCCACGTAATAGGAGGCGAGCCTATTGACATATACCGGGCACAATCCTAGACTCTGGACTGATACTGGGAAGTTTTCTTTAGAAAAACTTCATTTGTCCGATCTAGGAGAACCCAATAAAGAGTAAAAATGTACCAAAAGTACTGAACTGATTCATTAAGGTATTGGCTTAGAAGAATATTATCATACATTCATTGAGGATATAAAAAATGACTTATTGAGTCTAAAGTATCGAACAACCATCGTTATATAATTAATGTTGTGTTTTTTTTTGTTTTAAACGTAGTCCCACTCTAGGATTTAATTCTATGTCGTGGGTGCGTTTACAAACATGAAAATTTACATACACAAATACTCAGACCGGAACAAATGATTGTGGGTCAAACACAGATTAGTCCCGTGCGGGAATGGAACACATTATTACTATTAGACACAGTATTACGGCCGAAGGTTTACTTTATTACTCCGATTTTCTCTGATCATTCCTTGGGTTTTAATTGTGTTATTAATAAATGAGTTTGAGTCAAACTTAATTCAATTTATTTTGTATAAACCCTTAAAAATAAGTAAATTGACAAATTTGTCAGTACAAATTGTCAATTTACATTTTT
Source organism: Phalera bucephala (assembly GCA_905147815.2). NCBI lineage: Eukaryota > Metazoa > Arthropoda > Insecta > Lepidoptera > Notodontidae > Phalera > Phalera bucephala. The sequence continues at coordinate 30,738,891 of LR990618.1, forward strand.
TTAAATGACTAATAAGCTACCAGCGGACCAGAAGGCGGCCTCCACTGAGAAGATCCAGCGAAAAACTCAGCAGGCTTATTCAATTCTCTTCTCTGAGTACAATGGTACGGTTACAATTGAATAGTTAAGATCTAGCTCCAGTGTAAGGATGATGTTATTTCTAAAGAGTAAGCGCTTAAAGAATTCAAGATGCACCAATCCCCACAAGCAGCAACTGTTCACGAGTATGACTACTGGAACAGCCATCACTCTCCTCGAACATATTGGGGGGGGGGGGGGAGGTGACCCGCGCCCGATAGCCACCGCTAGCCACACCGAATATCATAACATGGGTCACCGAGAATGATACTAGGATTTGTCATGATAATCTAACCATCTATTTATATCTTCACGCCAGAACCCTTGCGGGGTAGGCAGGGAGTACAGAGTTCCAACAAGTTCTTTCCTTACATACCTCTCTGGCTTCCTCCACTCTCATAGTACGTCACATACTCGCTCGCCGGTTACGGAGACTCTTGACTAGTCCTTCAGATAAGACTCGGTCTATTTGGTCATGGTAAGACAGTCTAGGTCTTCCCCGGTACGAGGCATGCCTTTTAAGTTTTGTCGTTTGAAGAAAAAAACACAATTAGAACTTTATAGTACTTTTTATTGTTTTTTAAAGTATTCACCACGTAGCTTAATACACTTTTCCATTCGCTCAAATCAGTTATTATAACATTTATTCCACTCTAAAGTGGGAGTGTTCAAAATGGCTGACTTGAAAGCGTCGACTGCTTCTTCACCGGACTGGAACCTTTGACCACGAAGACTTTTCTTAATTTTAGGAAATGTAAAGAAATCGTTAGGGCTTAGGTCAGGACTGTATGGAGGATGGTCAAGAATTTCTATGCTACGCTGTGACTAAACAATAGCATTAATCCTTATACTTTCAACTGTTTTGAGATTCAAAATTTAAACACATTCGAATATAGAACAGTTCCAAATTCCAAATTGCCGGAAAATATGGCAACGACAGAACTTAAAAGGCATGCCTAGTATCTACATCCTTACACTTTCGCATTGTTTATCTGTTTCGTCATTCTTTCTATATGCCCGAACCAACGGAGCATACGCTTTCTCATCTTTACACCGATACTATCTTTCATACCTACTCGCTTTCTTACTACGCCGTTGCGAATACGGTCGGTCATGATAATAAAATATATGAAAAATCCAAGTGTACCAATCGGTGTTACTAATACTCGTTTACAAATGGTTAACACGGTAAGAGCATAACAGATATTTAGCTTTAGCTTACCCCTTAGAAAGTAACCCTGTAATGCTTATATAAGTCCTGCTATAATGAATATATTAAGAGAATATATATATGTATATGGGGTGAATAGCGTATGCCAGCGTACGTGGTAATATAAACGTTTCCCGATTCCCCCCAAATGTGAATTTTATTACACTTTTATCTCGATACAATTGATATGTTAAACAATTCTGAGCTTTATGTATGTATAAATAGTTGTCTGAAGGCGATTAACCATCTCATTAGGTCATTTCACCCCGCATTTAGCATTGTAAGTATATTTTATGATGATCTTATATGTATTTCACGTTTCTCTCAACCTCGCTCGAACCTCGTATGTATGGTGATTGGGAGGCCGTAAACATAAATATTTGCATCGGGGTGAATAGGAAAAGTTTAAGTACAGTATTCGTATAGTGCTTCTACCTAGTAAAGTACATAACATTTTTGTTTAATGATCGGAACTTTAATCTGTACCTAATACCATAAAAAGGTAATGTTGTAAATATGTATGTAAGTTTATAGGAGGTAATCTCTCGAACTATTGATTCGATTCTGAATTTTTTAAACTTTATTGTGATAAGAATAGCCAAATTACAAATTAACCTCGTGCAAAACCGCGGGCAAGTCCTTACCTAGTCTTCAATTGTTATTTTTTCAGTCATTACCCGTAGCAAATAATTGTTATGGGTGCGATCGGAATGCTTTGAGCGAATTGACAACGCGCGTACTTGCTTTGAGTCAATTTACTACGCGGGTATGAGGTACGGCCCAAAAATACTTTAGTCTAAACAGTTTTTGTCTCATTGGACAACAACCTAATAAGCGGGGTGAGCTATGATTACTGCTTGAAAACGAAGAGGTATCAAAACTAATGATTCTTAAAATTTTTCGCTCAAAGAGAAAATGTACTACCCTCGTACATGCTACGTGCGAATTTGCTACGCGTGTTCACGCTACGAGCGAATCGACTACGCGCGTTCTTGCTACGAGAGTATATGCTACTAGCGTCCATGCTACGAGTGAATAACTACGGGCATCCATGCTACGAGCGAAGTTGCTACGGGTGATGTTTCTATGAGCATTATTGAAATCCGTTACATGTTACGCGCATACGTTTCCTTGGAATGTAACCGTAGAGAAACTAATCTACAGCGCACGAACTCTAACTGCCAGTCTAAAACTGGGCCTTTATTCGCTACAACCAAACGCGGCGTGTTGCGATAGCTCGGCGAAATGATCGTATATGCCACTGTCATTGCCATTGTAGTAAACGCTCGTTTCACAAAGTTATCGTAACGCACCGCGTTACGTGTGTGAGCCCTGTCTGTATACCTAAAGCCTAGTTAACACAACTGGCGCTCGGCTTACTCGTTTTTCATTACAGGCTCACGAATTTAATCTGCTTTGTTTAGATCCGTTCCTTTTTAATTTCCAAATAAAATTCCTTTGTCTTTTTACAAAATGATTAAGCTCTTTGTTTTTTGTATTTATATCTACTTGCAGTACTGTCTGAGCTAGAATTTAAGAGATGAATTGAATATGTAGGGGATTATTAAACTGGAGCAATTTAGTACTTTGGTCAGTATAAATAAAGTATCACCACTCTTTATTCATGTAGTACACAGACCGTGTTAAGGAATAATAACTAACATCAAACGAACAGCTATATTTTATTGACGTGCAATTAAAAATCTTCCAACGAGTTAAGAACATCTTCGTATTGGACTATAAATTAAAATACGTCGAGGGATGCCAAAGTTTCCACATTCCACGGTATTTCCGAAAAAGAATTGACACTCATTAATGCATTTTAGAGTTGCTATAATCAGTACTCAGTAGCACGCTCAGTATACGCCAATATACACATATGCCCGACGTACTTGCTGTAACTGCTGGCATTTTTTACATGTCAAAATTGTTTTGTGTAAGATGTAAATTCTGTGATGCAAACTAAACTCACCACTTTCAGAAACTGACGAGGGCGACCGCTCCGCGGTCGAAACTCCCGAGGACGACTCTAGCGACGAGAGCGAATCCGCGCGCGTCGCATGCGCGTGCGTCATTGAGCTCTCGGATATCGTGCGCGCGCTTACGTCACGCGGCGCCGCGCACAGCTGCGTCAGTCGCCGCCGCAGGTAGCGCTGCTCCCGCGCCAGCTGCTCCTTGTGGCTCACATGTCGTTTTTCTCGTTCTTCCAAACTCTGCAATGTCAGAATTGGATCGTTAAAAACTCTGCAATGTCAGAATTGGAATATTATAACTTTGTAATATCAGAATTGGAGTGTTGTAACTCTGCCATGTCCGAATTCGAGTATTGAAATCTCTGTAATTTCAGAATTGCGGGTTTAGAAGTTAATGTAATGTCTAATGCACTTTAATTGGTGAGTGTGAATTTGATAGTTTAGTTTCATAGTTTATAATATAATAGTACCTTGCATGTAAACGTGAATTACCTAGTAAGAACAAACTTTAAAAGTAAAAACTTAATTCTGTTTGGTTAGCAGCCCATTTTGTGTCCAACTGTTTAAGCTAAATATTAGGTTTTAAACCTATTAGTTGGTACATGAACTAAGTGGTCAAACGTGCTGTTTAAGTCCGCAACTACTGAACTGTTACTACAGTCAGTAGTCGGCATGAGTCATTAGCGTATACCTTAATTACGGACTTGTCAATTATTTGTTAAAAAAACAGAAACGCAAGCTTTGGACGTTCCTTTAGACACTAAGCCCATTTAGTCAAATGTCGTGGTTTGTTATAAATTTAGCCTTACCACTTACTTATGCTCCCGTAATTTGTATAAATAAAACGTAGTAATTACTGCAGTCGAAATTAAAATAGTTTTAATTCGATTTTAGTTTTATAGAACTCTCTCTCCCTCTCTTCTTCTCTTCCTAGATGTTTGGCCACGGCGACCAATGATCTCCTTAATTGTTTTCAAGGCGTTGTCTATGTGATTTCATGTGACCATGCTAACTTATCTTGGCCTTAAAGGTGCGCGAACAAATGCCATACATCAGAATACCATTAACCCACTTATATTCTGCATTTGAAGGAGTGACTCCCAGGCAATATGACCGTCGTCGAATTGTGGCAAAAATATAATCGATACGAATAATCTGACGAGCTAAAAATAATAACAATACTTTCTTATGTCCCACACAATATACCCGTATCAAAACTAAAATACCCTCGGCAAACTACATATCGGTTCGGAAAGAGATTAATAGAAGCACTAACAAGAAACTAGCAGGTAATAAGAAGCACATAATGTTGGGAAGCAAAACACATTAATCACTTACTTAACTGGTGATTTACTAACTCGGCCGCGGATGTAGATAATATTTAGTATTATGTGATAAATATGAGATATTGAATATGTATTCGCTATCCCTTTATTTATCACATAATACTCAAGCTGTATAACATAGCGGCCATATCCTTGAAGTCAGAGAGATTCGGAACACTTCGCTCAAATAGCTATGGAATATAGAAGTCTATCAAAGCAGCCTTTGAGAAAAGCGTGTGAATTTTATTCTAATCTTCAGTAAATTCAATATAAGTGAGTTTTGTGGGACTTGTCACGCAATAAAAATCCTGGTGATATCCTCCTTCAGTATAGCAAAGGAGTTGAACGATGTCACAACATAACACACTGATGCCCCTAGATTAGATTTGAACACCACTCGAAAAGAAATATGAAGCTCACATTTTTAATTATTTAGATTATTAATATTTTGTGCACCATTGAATAGCCCGCCAGCGCTCATACATTCTCAAAGATACCTTCATAAATAAATAACTTATATCGGAAATTATAAAGCCTAAACATGCCGTTATATCTAACCATTTCCCACACTATACTAAACGCAACGACGCAAAAAATACAAGGCGCCAATCTAAAAATGTAACACACCACACGTCTCTATTATTAAAACTTCATAACCCTTTAAGCCTGTCAAGATTCTATTAAGATACGTGCACAATATTGAAAGTTCATAATTCTTAGGACGTATCAAGATATCGCCCCGGTTCACGTAGCGCCCCCCAGTACCTCACTGTTTCTACACATAACAGTTTCTTCGTGAGGCTCTTAGGAAAATGGCTTTTTCTAGAGCCCTACACACTGGGGACTGACCCGTGGGTAGAAAAAATGGGGATTATGTAAGTTCGTCGAAGTTCGCCCGGCGAGCGCGGTCTATGAATTTTTCTGTAGCTTTTTTTTTGTTTTTCTCTCATTGTGTCTATTTGTAGGTAGGGGTAGTGTGGAATGGATGCCGGAGGAAATAGTTTTAGCGAGTTTCGTGTTAGTGAATGTTGTGCGTACCATTTTTGGATTATCATCATTATTCTGTGAAATGAGGTAATAAGTTTAGCAGCTTGTCTTCTCAATATATGTCTTTAAGTAAATATGCATACTGTAAACGAAGGCATATATTTTGTAAGTTCAAAATAACTTTCAGATCACATCACACAAAAAGTAATTCAAATATCACAAAAAGTATTTAAAAATAGCGCATATAATATAGGTAACGTAATTTGGTTTTTTTTTGGGACTAAGCCAGCCAATGAGTGGCGAATGAGTCCCACCATTGTAACTCCTGTAAGCCAGAATCCACAATAGTCTCCTTAAATGACCACAAGGTTTGAACCTTAGGGTGTCCCGGGAAGCACTTTAATTGTCTTGGAATCCGCAATAAATTTTATTAGAAAAAAAACAGGAGGAGTAGGAAAAATAAAAATTCCACTTCCCTCCTTTGCAAAGCGGGAGACATAAAAATAAAATAATTGGCAGATCAGCCATAGAAAAGGAGACTACAACTAGGATAAGTCCAGTTGCAAAGCACCGCGGTCCAGAAAAAATATTAACAGGGCCTATTTATGAGCCTCATGTTGGATTCCAGTAATAGGTATGGCAAAAACGCTTGAACGCACGGAAATTATCCCGAGTTTCTACAAGATCCGTGTAGTAGATTACCCCAGATGTAATCTGTTTGTTAATTACTTCTAAATTGTATATTTGACATACTTATCTTTCGTTACGCCAAGTACCGCCATATTATTCCAATCTCTAGAAATTAACGCATACCGCACTCCTCAAATTTCGGCGCAACTTAAAAACAAAAGCCCAAAATATTTAACGCTTCGACCGCAAAAATAAGACAACAGGCAGAAGCGTTCGGGTGCCGACTTGCGGCAGATTTATGGGGATATATATCATCTGAGACCCCTGCGTTGGCGTGATGTGACCTAGCCCTCTGCCTACCCCCGCCACCACAACGCCGGACAGAGAAAAACTGTAATATCAGGATTATTAATGTTTACTTTGTTGCGGTTTTCATTTTAAGGACAGTTTGCGGTTTAGGGAGCGATGCTGTGATGGAGAACTTTGTTGGAGTTCTGTAATTTAAATAGCCTTGGAGGATTATTGTAGCTAAAATGATGGAATACGTTGAATACGAAAGTAATATTCCACGGACGATTTGGCGCAGCGGTTAAGAGCTTAAGCCTCTCCACCCACTGGGTCGAATAGTCGCGGGTTCGATTCCTGCACGGGACAAATCTTTGTGTGACGCACAATTATTTGTTTCGGTCTGGGTATTTGTGTTTGTGAATTTTCATGTTTGTAAACGCACCAACGATACAGGAATGAATACTAGGGTAAGGGTTAGTTTTTATATAAAAAACATGCATTTATTCCTCAAGCGCTAGAGGTTTGCTATGTAGTATGTACATATATCCACATATCGCCGGCGATGTTATATATTAGGTGCGAGCTAATTGTCATTATACCGGGCTCAATTCGAACCGCTAATGTTACGGAAAAAATCCTCATATCCTGACCTAGGCGTCGAGATAAAATTGAGAATCTCGTGATCAACAACTGCATAATGTGCCATTTGCAGCATGTAAAGTAATAAAGCATTGACAAAAAATATGTGTAAAGTATAAATTACAGCAAAGGGTGCAATGGAATCATACAAAAATATACGCTTTCATTATTATATTTGTTTGACATTTCCCAGGGAATCTATTAATATCTATATCTAGAGAGAGTACCAGTCGAAGCTACGTAATACATCCTCCCGATAGTCCACGAACACACGTACCTTTGCTTTATCGATTACACGTCAGAGCATTTGAGCGTACAAGCGATTCCGAATTATGTCATATTCCTATGTATTATGGATCACTCGTGGCTTCGTACCCTCGTATTATTGCTCGCTATTTATTTTTTACGAGCAATCCGCAGTCTAATATGAGATTCGGGTGTCTCTTCAAATAAACCACTCGTGTGACGGGATTGGGGGCAATAAATAATCTCTGCACTCTGCATTCCCAGAATGAGGGTTTGATATTTTGATGACGCAATTTCGGTTGATGTATGCTAAGTGTGTTTATATTAGTTACATGAATTTATATTTGACATCGGCTTGGTTCAGTGGTTAAGAGCTTAAGCCGCTCCGCCCATTGGATCGATTAGTCGCGGGTTCGAGCACGGGAAAAATCTTCGTGTTACCTACAAAAATTTATTTAGGTCTAGATGTTTGTACACGCGCCCAGGAATAATTGCTCGTGTAGGCCTTTGTTTGTTTTCCACCTCTAAACGACAGTGACACCTCTATGACAGTTCAATTTGGTCTAGTTTTAAGAATTAAAAAAGAAAACGCCTATATTCCCCAAGCGGGGGTGGCAGAGGTGGACGGAGTACGTTTCGCCGAAGATGCTAGGTCCCAAGTAATAGGGGGCGAGCCTATTGCCATATACCGGGCACAGACTCCGGACTCATACTAGGAAGTTTTTTCGTTAGAAAAACTTCATTTATCCGACCATTCAATTAAGTATGGTAAATAAATTTTATTTTAAAAGACAACCAAATAAAATAAAAAATGAACAGACAATATCTGTTCACAAAAGCATTACCATTGAAATTAAGCAAGCAATGAATTTTAAACATTAATAATATATTCGCACCGAACCCAGTATCGGTTATAATTTAATTGGTTATTACGAAACTTTTCCAATCTGCATGGTGGATGGCCGGGGCGGAATTTTTTGCCCGTCTCAAACTGTAGAGTCATTGTTTATTTAGGATGTACTTGGAGATTGTCTGGGCACTTGTAATGAAATAACTATCTGTCGGTATCCATTTGTATTCATTGATTGAATTTAAAATTTATATTGTGAGATTTTCTGTGCAGTACAGTATGATTCTCAGCGCTATATTTTATTTTGAAATTGAATACTGAGTGATTTAGAGTAATAGAGAAAATAAAACGTTGAAATGCATAGATCGAAGGGGTCGGTATCTTTTTGCCCATGTATCGATAGGTATGGCGTGTAAAGCAATTAGGATGAAAAATAAACAGTTCTAGAATGGACATGCTAACTTTTTTTTAAATAATACCAGACCTTTATTTAATGATCGTACATTTAATATAGATTTTTGATACACACTAAAAATAAATAGAAAAAACATTAGTATCAAGTTAAGATTTTTTTTTTTGAAGAACAGTTTCTATCCTTAGAGACCTCTTTGGCTAATCCATAAATAAACACACTTAGCATACATCACATGAAATTGCATCATCAAAATATCAAACTCTCATTCAGAGTGCAGAGATTATAAAATATTATAGTAGTTTACATCAATAAAAAATATTCTCATCTTAATTCATGACTTCTTTATTAATACATTACAACTAAACTTTCAGAGATGACAGACGATCATTTTCGCAGCGCGGTGTGAATGTCTCCGGAACTTGTAAGTATATCTAAGTTGTGTCGCCTCTCGAGTTGCCGGCAATTCAGCTGGCTTATCGGCTCACATGGGAAATGGGGGTAGGGTTGTCCTATGATCAGGAAAAATAAAATAACATAATATGTGAATGACCAACGTAACTAACGTTTTGTACCGGCATAACGTAATGTGTAATATATCCCTTTGCCCGCAGTGGGGTAAAAAAATGTATATACTAGTTTCTGCCCGCCACTTCGTTCGCATTTACCTTAGGCATGAACCTTACTTTTTCCAGGATAAATAGGATACCTATGTGCTATTCCAGGTGATAAACTAGCTGTGCCAAATTTCATGCAAATCCGTTCAGCCATTTTGACGTGACTGAGTAACGAACATCCAAACATACAAACTTACACATTTATGATATTAGTAGGAAGTAGGATGTGATTCCCTCGTTAGTACAGTGGCATTTGGTATGGCGGACGATCATCAGGGCCTAGGTGGTTATTATTTTCTATATATGTATATATAAAATCAATTGCCGTGCATTAGTCTCGCAAACTGGAAAATGGCTCGACCGATTTGAAATTTTTTTTCCTATTGTTCAAGAAAAAAGAGAATTATGAAAACCCAAAGGAACAGCCGAAAAGAAGAAATTGGTAATTTACAAGAGAGATAAGTAGAGTTTAGGAATTAAATGAAGGTGGTATGAAGTCCACCAGGTAAACAAGTATTCTTCCTTGTCTTTTTTTAAAAACATAGCCCCACACTAGGATTTATTCCTGTGTTGTGGGTGCGTTTACAAACACGAAAATTCAAATACACAAATACCCAGACCGGAACAAATAATTGTGGATCACACAAAGATTTGTCCCGTGCGGGAATCGAACACGTGACTATTGGACACAGTGGGCGGAGCGGCTTAAGCTCTAAACCACTGCGCTACATCGTCCGTCAATATAAATAAAAATCAATTGCCGAATGTAAGTAAGCGCATCACTTCAGAAAGGTTGCACCTATTTGACTAATTCTTTTTGGTTGTTGTGTTTGTGATCGTCAGGAAAAGGATTGTATGAAATAAAATGTTTAGAAAATTGTACGGAAAAGTGAAAAATTTGGGTTAAAAATCTCCATACAAAAAGTGAGTGAGTCAGTGAGACAGAAGACACTAGGGATTATCTTCAAAAATATTGACAGAATTGACGTTTAGTTGATGATTTTCCTATATTGTTTTATCTGTTACATCCGAAAAAAATGTTGTTTCGTGAAAAAGTGGTACAAAAGTTGCAGAACGTTATATTATACCGGCTATTTAAAAAAAAAAAAACTTTTTTTTCATAATATGGTCGTATTGTAAAGGGAAGATTTGTTCTCATTTGCTTCATTAGTATACCCGTGCGAAGCCGGGGCGGGCACCTAGTAGTTATAATATTAGGATCAGGGGTTGAAACCGATTTTTAAAAACCGGTTTAAAACGTTCGGTATCCGGTAAAAAAACACGTTCTCTTATTTACCGGGTAATGAACTCATCAAATTGAACGAAATTAATTTCGATTACCGGTTATTATTTTGAACATATATTTGTAGTTCTTAATATCGAAATTAGCCGGTTTAACTCAGACGCGGCTACGACGTTCTTGACGGCGCGGCGTCCATCTTCTATTTTCAAGGACAGATGTTCCTATTTCTAACGATTCTATACGATCGTGACCTTGAGAAAGTCAACGAGCGAAAGAAATCTCAAATTAACCGATTAATGTAGGTTTCAATTCAATACCGGTTCAAATGACGCTAAGAACCGATACTGAAAGTTGAATCTTTAATCGGAAAATCATTTCGGTTTAAGGTCAATGATGCGATCATTTAAAAATTGAAAATTAACCGGTTTCCGATCGGTTAGGATATTATAGTATTAGGTTTGGCAATGGAATACTATGTTCAACCATATATTGCCAACGACACGTCCATAGCATTACGAAATGGCGTCATAAAATCTTGAAGATGCATATTATTTGAATTTTACTTAGAGACTAATTTTCTACTAACTAACTATACCATCGCCAGATCCTCTGCGGGGTAGAGAGTACAGAGTTCTAACGAGTTCCAATAGGTTTTTTTCGCACAAGTCTCTGGCTTCCTTCACTCTCATAGTGCGTCTCATACACGCTCGTCGGTTACGGAGACTCTTGAGAAAGGTGCTAATTAAACGAATAAAACATATATTCTTGATCAATAGTATTAGTCCTTAACACGCGATACTTGTATACGTGTCCAAAATCTACCAGTCTTACTCTTTACTACATATTATAAACAAAGTCCCCCGCCACGTCTTCTGTCTGTCTGAACGCGATAAACTCAATAACTACCGAACGGATTTTCATACGGTATTCACCAATGGACAGAGTTCAAAAGGATGGTGATGGACAGGTTTATATGTATAATTCACCCGTGCGAAGAAGCTGGGGCGGGTCGCTATTCTATACTAATATTATAAAGAGGGAAAAGTTTGTGTTTGGATGTACGGGGTAATCTCCGGCACTACTGATCCGATTTTAATGATTCTTTCATCAATGGAGAGCTAGCTTATCCAGAAGTAACATAGGCTATATAACATCCACCCAGTAGGTGGGGCTGTTGTCGACCGGGTTCGAAGTCGCGGGAAACTGATAGTTTTTGATAAAAATACAATATTTGACGTTGATTATTTTTTGATTTAGCGCAGTGGTTTATAGCTTAAGCCGCTCCGCCCAGTGTCTAATAGTCACGGGCTTGATTCCCGCACGGCACAAATCTTTGTGTGTTCCATAATTATTTGTTCCGGTCTGGGTATACGTGTCTGTGAATTTTCGTGTTTGTAAACGCACCCACGACACGGGAATAAATCCTAGTGTGGGGTTTCGTTTAGAAAAAAGATATAATGATTTCCTCATACAGTGATAGCCCTAACCCGTCCCCGCGGCTCATTAAAACGTTCGCACAGAGCACGTAATCGAGGATTTACGAGTCGATACTACCCACTCCGTGTCTACTCAACCCTGTTTTGTACCTATAGTAGGACACAATTTACATCAGATACCTACATCATTAAAACATGCCTATTAATAAGCTTAAAAAGGTTTTAAAAACTAGACTATGTAGTAAAGGGTAATAATATTTGGGAATAAATCGACGATAAAACTGATGTCTTTCATCGCTTTCAGTCTTTGAAGTCTTCAAAAAGTCTTCAAAGACTGAAAGCGATGAATGAAGGTGTACAAATGGGTGACTTAGTGGTAAACCATCTACTTTATGCAGCTGACGCGGTTTTAATAGCGCCAACAGCCACTGATCTGCAAACACTAGTCACAGTTATGAAAGACGACTGCATGATCAATGGCTTACACTTGAATGTGAAGAAAACCAAGATTATGGTTTTTGAAAGGGAAGAAACCAGAACGAATGTAAGGATTGTGGTTGGTAACGATGTGCTGGAGCAAGTGAATGAGTTTGTATATCTTGGATGCGCCTTCAGTAAGGATGGGAAATACACCGCTGACATAGAGAGAAGAGTGAGTGCAGGGAACAGAGTGAATGGTGCGATGGGAAAGCTACTCGGGAGCCGGCACTTAAGCCATAAGGCGCAGCTGGCCATACATAACGGAGTTCTTGTCCCAACGCTGTTATATGGTAGCGAGAGCTGGGTATGTAAGAAGGAGAATGAAAGTAGGATAAATGCGGTAGAAATGCGAGCTCTGCAGAAGATGTGCGGAGTGAAGCTGACCGACCGCATTAGCAACAGCATAGTAAGACAGCGAGTAGGTATGAAAGATAGTATCGGTGTAAAGATGAGAAAGGGCATGCTCCGTTGGTTCGGGCATATAGAAAGAATGCCAGAGGAAAGAATGACAAAACAGATATACAATGTGAAAGTGGAAGGATGCAGGTACCGGGGAAGACCTAGACTATCTTACCACGACCAAATAAACCGAGTCTTATCTGATGGAAAAGTCAAGAGTCTCCGTAACCGGCGAGCGTGTATGAGACGAACTATGAGAGTCGAGGAAGCCAGAGAGGTATGTAAGGAAAGAACCTGTTGGAACTCTGTACTCTCTGCCTACCCCGCAAGGGATCTGGCGTGAGGTTATAGATAGATAGATAGATAGATAAAACTGATTGGGCAGCTCCTCATTAAGCAATTCCTAAATACCTTATTGTAAGTACATTGGTAATGAAATACAATTTAAAAAAAAGAAATAGTGATAAACAGATAGGCGAGTCTAATTAAGCTAAACAACTAGCCCGCTGAGATTCTGGCTGGATCTTCTCAGTGTCAGGCCGCGTTCCGATCCGGAGGTAATTGTAAAAAATGTAATAATTTTTGACGTATGGAAGCACTCTTATTGGCCTATTTAAATAAAATATTTTGACTTTGACTTTGAATTCTGTAAAATAAGACCGATTTGTGCAGACCTTTAATTATCTATTTATCTTAAAGAGAATATTTACACCACATTCTCGTCTATATTTCCCAAGCGGGGGGTGGCAGAGGTGTACTGTGTGCAACCACTTTACGCCAATGATGCTAGGTCCCATGTAACAGGGGGCGAGCCTATTGTCATCCACTCCGGGCTGACACTGGGAATTTTTCGATAGAAAAACTACATTTGTCCTACCTAGGATTTGAACCCAGGATCTCGTGATCGCAAAGCGCATTATTCGCCACTAGACCGAGGCAGATATAGATAGAGACAGAGGCGAGGATATTTACAATCTTTAGGTACTCATATTATAAAAAGACAAGATATTTTTGTTCGTTTATAACCGATAAACTCCGAAACCACAGAACCGATTTTAATAATTATTTCACTAATAGAAAGTGACATTATCCAGAAGTAACATAAATACGGTAGATGGCGCTATTGTCGACCGGATGCGAACTAACGGAAAACAGCTATTAAAAAATTAAATTATACCTAATTTACTAAAAGGAAAAGAGTAAACAACATTTATTTTTTCATCCGCCTATATGACAGGACTTGCAAATATTTGAATTGATTATTTTTTGCATGATACTTATACTTGATTTTGTTCTGTGTCGAGTTTACAAAAATACATTTATTATATTTGAATGGATTTTAACAACAATACCAAAACCAATATTTGTCGGTTATACAAAGATTTTTATCTTGTGGAAGGTCAAACCGCGATTACGAGATAATTGATTGATCCGGTATTTTAGGCATGTTGCATTCCCGCGCTCCAACTCGGTATCCCAGAAATGCTATCACGCTACTCTGCCCACCATTGCGCAGGACGGTGCTTGGTGCAAATTCGTCAATCCCAAGGCTATGCAAAATTTTAAACAAGTGCCATGATCTAGTCGATGTACACTATGATAATCTTAACAAATTTTACAAAGTTGGGGTTAATTTCCACATCATCTTTTCTTTTTTTTCTTTTTTTCATTAAAAACATAGCCCCACACTAGGATTGATTCCTGTGTCGTGGGTGCGTTAACAAACATGAAAATTCACATACACAAATACCCAGACCGGAACAAATACTTGTGGATCGCACAAACATTTGTCCCGTGCAGGAATCGAACCCGCGACTATTAGACACAGTGGGCGGAGCGGCTTAAGCTCTTAACCACTGCGCTAAATCGTCCGTCAAGTAATTATAAGTTAATTTTAATTTAAGCTCTCACAAAGATGTAGCCTTAATTCCATAAAACCTATATATTTATAACTAGTTGTGCCCGCGTCTTCGTCCGCGTGGAATAGTGTCTTTGGGTAGCATTTAATATTTTGTCTCTTGTCGCAAACTTATAAAACATTCACATAAACCTTACATATTTCCATACAAACTTTCATCCCCTATTCCCTATTGTTATTTCACACCCTTGAGGGTAAAACTTTTACAAACTTTGAATATCATATTTATTTATATCGAATCAACAGCCTAAAAAATAAGTTTCAAGCTTCTAGCTCAACTTTTCACCCCCCACTAATCATCACTTGCTTTAACGGTGAAGGAAAAAGATCGTGAGGAAACCTGCATGCGTGAAGTTTCTCGAAGGTGTGTGAAGTTCACCAACCCGCACTGGGCCAGCGTGGTGGACTATGGCCTAAGCCCTCTCAGTTCGAGAGGAGGCCCGTGCCCAACAGTGGCAGTTTCTTAACAGGGCTAATATTATTTATTATAATGTATGTATATCTATTATCATCTGTTATGGAAAAGTTAAAAGTCATTTAGGATATTTATGGAAAATCAATCCTACTTCCAAATGTGAAAGTTTGTATGTTTGGATGCTTGTTAATCAATCACGCAAAAACGGCTAAATGAAATTTAGCACAAAGATTTACCTGGAATAATAAATAGTATACTTTTTATTCCGGAAAAATGTTAGGTTCCTGTCTGAAGTCAAGGCGACCGAAGTCGCGGGCAGATACTTGTTAAAAATAATGTGTACTTTATTCTTACACCTGCCCTCTTTTCTATGTGAAAAGAGGAAAAATTAATTAGCTGTGCAGACTGACAAACAGTCAAAAAAACGTGTCAATAAAACGTGGCAAAAAGGTGGCAACCCTTGCAGATATCCGCACTCCATCAGATTTGTCTTAATTATTTGCCCCAGCCCGCCCCTTAGGCTTAATTTTAGGGGGTAATGTGACATCCTTGAGGATGATCTGTTGGTGGGATGACCCTGGGCCCTTATTCTCTACAACCAAACGTAGCGCGTTAAGATATCTTCGTGAAATAATCGTGTATCAAACTTAAAACTCAAACTCCAATGGTTTATCTTGCATAAACCCTGCGGGTGTATTTACAAATTGTCATTTCAACATTTTTTTTTACCTACTACCTACCACCAGTTTGTGTGTGAATGATCTTCGCTGTTGGCCGCGGGGCCTTTATAGCTTCACCGGACAAGGCTACTATCAGATTGGGACGCGGCCTCCACTGAGAATATCCAGCGAGAAACTCCGCGGGCTTGTCTTTTTTGACTAATTCTCGATTAATTTTTTTTTAATCAACTTCTGTATAGATACATACATTTTGATATTATACAAAATCATTTAGGCGATCCAGTACCATTGTGATGCCTTACGACTGAGATATAAGACTAATAATAATATTTTTTATACCAGCGTTTCCCAAACTTTTAATATGCCCTGGCCCAGTTATTTTAATGTTTCTCCAGCCTATGTGATCCACTACAAGCTTTTTAAAAACCCTAGTGCATATAGGGAAAATATAAAAACTCATTTAAATGTCCATATCCATGTAGTAGGAGGCGGGATGATTACTAAGTCTCTACCACCCGTTCGGAATGTCTAATCTGTGGTGTGGTGGTGGTATATTGCGTTCATGGGGTATGAGAGAAAAATGCAGAACGAGTTAAGTAGATGGGCTTAAATATGGATTAAACGTAAATATACTTACAGTCATGATATCAATCAGTGTCTACACAGTCCTCCTAATCACAAAATAAAGACTTTGTAACACACACAGACTTTGTAAAGGTATAATATAAGAAATAAAAATTATAACAAGTATAATAAGAAAAATAAGCCCGCTGGGCAGCTTGTGGCGAGCTGTTGGTGAGTATCGACACGACGGACCCGAGTGCTTCAGAGAGTCGGTCAGGGCCCCCAACTCGGCGTGTCTTCGTCGGTCGAGTGGAAACCGAAGGGTGTCCGCAGGACTCTCGGCTCTAGCTAGCCTTAATTGGCTGTCCAGAGAGGAGGCGTGAGAGCTATATCGACGTAGGAAGATTATGCGTTCCTACGACGATGTACTCCAGGGGTGGAAGGTTTAAAGGGCATAACGCCGTGAGTAACTTCGGAGAAAGCGCAGCACACCTCTCTACACCCCTGAGCCGCTCACACCGGTGTTGCCCTCAGTTGTCCTAGGACGACCGTTTGAGGACCCATCTAGTAAGCGGCGAGTCACCGCCGGCCACGGGTAATTAGGTATCACTAATTATGGCCGGTGTCCGTCCCCTTTGAAATAGTCCAGTTTTTGTCCATCAAACCTCATTTACATAGCCCTTGTTTTCTTTCCAAAATTTACAATAGTCCTTGCACCTGCCGGGGTCAGTTCGCTGGCTATGTTTCTTCGTTTTCAGCAAGTGATCTCAGCAGGTGGCTGACATAACATTAACTTCTCGCAAAAGGCCTCTACGTGTTGGACTCATGTCCCCATGCAAGCCTTTCAAAGGTCCGGGTAAAGCCCGTGAATCTCAGCGAGATACATATAATAAGAAAAATAAAACTGCTTATTATAAAATTTATAATGAGTGCGAACAAAATACTTGGTTATAGCTCCAGTGTGATGCCTAACGAGCCAAAGTTCAACAGAACCATAAGTTTAATCAGTCAAAGGATAGAGGACGAACCAGTCTCCATCAGTAGCACCCGTTCACGAGTATGACTTGAGATTATGACGACCCGGTTTTTAATTTTCGTGGCCCGGTTTGGGAAACGCTGGTATATGCCATTATCACCACTACGAATATCATAAAATATTCATTTCACTACGTTATCGTAACGTGCCGAGTTACGTGTGCGATTAGTGATAACGAATAAGGGACTTCTGTGGATTGCTGATGTTCCTGTCAAGAGTTCCGTAATTGTTGAAAGTTATATGTAAGCTGGGTTTATAGATTGTGTGAGAATTTGTTAGGGTCAAATGTAGAGTTAGTGTTTTCAGTTAAAACTTATTTGGTTGTCCTTTAATAACAACTATAAATTCTATTCACTTTAGTGCTGGAAAAGAAAAAAAATGTCCACACCGTCATGCCTAAATCCCCAAGCGGGAGTGGCAGAGTTGTATAGTGTACACCCACTTTTACCCGACAATGTTAAGTCCCATGTGATAGGGGGCGAGCCTATTACCATATATTGGACACAATTCTAGACTCCGGACTGATACTGGAAATTTTTCGATGGCAACACTAAATTTGTCTGACCTAGGATTTGAACCCAGGACCTCGTGATCACAACGCGCGTTCGCTACTAGACCAACGAGGTAGTCACTAGAAGACTCTAGTGAGTAACTAGACAGTGACTAGGCTAACGACAAAAATGTCTAAAGTTAGCTATAACAAGAAAAACACTGACCACCAACTGCAAGCGGCAGATGTGTGCGGCGTATACCCACACTTCGCTGACGATATTAGGTCCCAATGCTTCTGATGATTTTCCGATAAAAACTCCCAACAACACCTTGTCTGACCCCAAAACTTCTTAATTCTCAACCAAACTATACGCTACTGTATTAAAGAGGCAGTTAGTAAGCTATCCAGGGTGGATTTTTGAGAATTTTGACATAGAAGTTTTTGATCCTTATACGAAACAGGATCGATTGACATCAAAAAAAGATTTTGTGTAATTTGCCACGGTGGTCTTCTACAAAATGTATGGATTTTTTTGTGCGATCTCTGACTCTTCTAGTATTCCAACCTCAGTCCATCCAATAGAGTTTTAATCTTTATAAGAAACAGAATCAATTGGCATCATAAAACGTTTTTGTGTAAATGTCTGTAAATGCAGCTCAAATTGTCGCAAATCGTTAAGAATAGTCTCCTAAGACCGTTTTCCGGAATCTTCAACGGTTGAGGTAGCTGCCCTTACTGCCACGTCTTAAAAATCGACCCTGTATAATTACTAAATTTGTCATAATAAAAAAAAGAAATGCATGAATCACTCCCGAAATATAAGATATGACCGGCATTTCGAATCGCGTTCTGAAATGCCTGCCCGCCCAACTCATCTGCCTCTTAGTGGCCATATTGAACGCCGCCATGGTGAACTGCACCTTCCCCGCTAAGTGGAAGGAGGCGGACGTCATAGGCATTCCCAAGCCCGGCAAACCTCGCAATCTCCCCGCGAGCTACCGCCCTATCAGTCTCCTTAACTCCCTGGCCTTGGCCGTATATCTTGATATACGAGCGCCTACTTCTGGCGAGGCTCAAAGACTTCGTAACGTCCAGGGGTATTCTTATCGACGAGCAGTTTGGCTTTCGAGCCAAACACTCTTGCGTCCACCAAGTGCACCGCATCACGGAGCACATCCTCTCCGGTCTCAATAGACCCAAACCCATCTACACGGGCGCCCTCTTCCTAGATGTCGCGAAGGCATTCGACAAAGTCTGGCACAACGGCTTGATCTACAAGCTCTACCAATTGGGTGTGCCGGACAGACTCGTGCTCATCTTACGAGACTTCTTGTCGAATCGCGCCTTCCGTTATCGCGTCGAAATGACGCGCTCCACTTCCCACTCCATCAGTGCTGGAGTCCCACAGGGCTCAGTTCTCTCTCCGCTCCTGTTTAGCCTTTACACGAACGACATTCCTCGTTCGAGTAAGGCGCATCTAGCCCTATTCGCGGATGATACCGTTTTCTACGTCTCGCATAGGAATAAGGGTTTCATTACCAGACACCTTCAGGCATCCGCCAATTCCCTAGGGAATTGGTTCAGGAAGTGGCGTATTGAGGTGAACCCGGACAAGAGCGCTACGGTGTTCTTCTCTAGAGGTGTCACCCCGCGCCACTCCCTGCGCCGCCCTAGAAGTAATCTCGGCCAAGTGACCATGTTCGACCGACCCATTCCCTGGGTCAAAGAGGTCAAATATCTAGGGGTCACCCTAAACAGTACCATGTCCTTCGGCCCGCACATCAAGCGGGTCCGTCACCGAGCATCATTTGTGCTCGGTCGTCTCCATTCGTTAATCTGCAAGCGGAGTAAAATGTCCCTTAGAAATAAGGTGACACTTTACAAAACTTGCGTTCGACCCATCATGACTTATGCGTGTGTTGTGTTCGGGCATTCGGCCCCCTCTCACATCGATAAACTCCAAGTGGTTCAAAACCGCTTCCTCCGAAAAGCCGTAGGAGCCCCCTGGTTCGTACGGAACGTCGACCTTCACTCCGATCTAGGTCTCGAACCTATTCGCGCCTTTATTAAAAAGGCGTCAACACGTCACTTCGCGAACGCATCTACCCATGCGAATCCGTTAATCGTAGCCACCGCCGACTACGATCTCCCCCCCGACCCCTGCCGCCACCGCCGGCCGCGACATGTTCTCACCGACCCCCCCCGATGCTTTGTCATCCCTTCTTTCCGCTCAGAAAACGGGCGACGACGACGACGTAGTAGTAGATCCCCTCCCATAGCCGGCGGTTGACCGGTGCACTTAGTAGTGCACCCGTCCCCCTACAGCGACTGTCCCAACCGAGGGCGCCTCTTGCCCTTCTGGCTGGCTAGAGCGTAGTGGTTGCACGCTCGCCTTTAAGTCCGGTGAAGCTGTAAAGGCCTCGCGGCCAACAGCGTACATCATTCACACACACACACACAATGAAGATATGACGAAACTCGGCCTAAAACTGTATATTTCGTGTACTTTGCCAAAATTTCAAAATTCGGGGGTCTGTGAAAAACTTTCGTACATTCCCAATTTGTAATTACAATTTCTGTGAAATTACCCGAAAACGTGATGTTTCCCTTTGAAGGCAAACGAAAAGTGGCGGGCCCAAGAGAAGCGATTTGCCTGCGTTAACGACTATGCCTTTTAATTAGTCCTGCATATTAATCAGACCAACAGTCTAGGACTTGAAAACATAGGGGACTGCGATTGGGGCGGAAACGCATTTAGTACCCTTCAAGAAAAATGAAATAGATGAAAGTCGACGAATAATTTAGTACTTTGCTAAAAGGTCTAGGTAGGTTTTGACTACCTCGTTGGTCGAGTGGCAAAGCGCATCGCTTTGCGATCACGAGTTTTTCAAACGAAAAACTTTCCAGTATGAGTCCGGAGTCTGGAATTGTGCCCGGTATATGGCAATAGGCTCGCCCCCTATTACATGGGACCTAACATCTTCGGCGAAACGTGGGTGTACTCAGTACACCTCTGCCATCTCCGCTTGGGGAATATAGGCGTTACGGTGTCTAGGTAGGTGTAATAATTAATCTGCCTATGTGTCTCAATTCTCGCCAAAGGCCTTTTCCTAAATCAAGTTAAGAGATAAAAGGTTTAACTCCAATGTATCCACTCCAATATCATAATCCTACACCATTAAGATTTAAGTAGTTAATTATGCAGTAAACAGACGGTAAGTATAATGATAAAAAATAATGAATCAGCTTATACTGTGACACTGCTAGTTGCCTAGCAGCTAGCAGGCAGAAAGCGAGGCCTTCTCTTACCATTTGAGGTGGGAGAGATTAGGTCATATTCCACTATGTGGTCCCAGTGCAGATTGGTGGAGGCAGTTTTGTGGCCATTTGCTGTTAGAGATTATCATGTCTCCAAAACGCTGCTTGCTATTTGGCTCAACTACGACCAAATTAAGTAATCGGCACGGGGGTGTTCGAATTTGGAAATGGAGTCGTCACAGACGTTGTTTGTTCTAAATTGAAAGATATGTAACGTTACAATAATATTATTGTAACGTTACATATCTTTCAATTTAGAAAGAAATGGTAATAAAACGTCCTTTAACAATAAAAAATACACGTAGGTAAAGCCAGAAATGTCTTGCTGTGTTTTTTCAAACACTAAATCAGTATTATTGCGTGTCGAGCACGTCGATTGCTGATTTCCATATGTTTTCGAACTAACAATAAATTTGTCGAACTAAACAAACTGTATAGCCATTAACATATTAGATTCGTTCAGGCGTGAAGGGGATCCCATTTGTTCTATTTTAGTACTCACTTTAATTAGATGTGGTCTGAAAATTACTTTCGAATTCAAATGATTTATTTTAAACAAGGTATCCATAGTGGTAGTAACAGTTGTTAATAAACGGCACATTGCTTAGATTGTATAAAATATCTCTTGTGGAATTTCGATCAGTATTGTATTTTACAATATGCCATTGATTATTTAGTCTTTTACATACTTATGTAAACGTTATAGGTTTAGAATCTCAATCCAATCATAGAAAAATATTGACACGAATAATCGAAAACGAATTTTTTTTTTTTTTTTAAACGTAGCCCCACACTAGGATTTATTCCTGTGTCGTGGGTGCGTTAACAAACATGAAAATTCACATACAAATACCCAGACCGGAACAAATAATTGTGGATCACACAAAGATTTGTCCCGTGCGGGAATCGAACCCGCGACTATTCGACACAGTGGGCGGAGCAGCTCAAGCTCTTAACCACTGCGCTAAATCGTCCGTCAAATTGAACAGTTTGTTTAATGTAACAAACACACTTTTTCTCTACAACATAAATGGTTAAACCGACATAGTATTTGATTCATAAAATAAATGTAATATGTGAAAAGTAGGAGAGTGAAAAAATAGACCAATTCCTTAGGTTTTTGCAAATATTTTGGTTCAATAACTGTAAGATAAAAGTAATATTCCTTTTCCAAAGGAACAATATCAATTTTTAAATCTACAATGTTTTAATTAAAAACAATCAAATTGTGGCCAATCTCGATTCTAAGTTCAATAACAATGAACTTAGATTGAAAACTAATAAAGTTAATTAAGATTCTGGCAATTTCATCTCGGATATTAATATTAAGCGAGCTGTAGCTATAACAACAGTAGAGCTTCTTATTTATTCTTAGATAATAAGATATTATATCTATCCTTTCAGCACTAAAACAGTATCAAAGTAATTTTGAAGGACTTGTATAAAAATATGTGTCGGTAACCTTTCGATATTAATTTTACACATTAATGTCTGAGTAGAAGCTAGCGTAAAAATATATTTTATCTTAAATTAAAACTTGAAAAATTTGTGATATCTGTCAAATCTTTCTCTTTCGAATACTTCTTTTATTGAAAATCGCACTTAGTGCACAAAGCTTGGAAGCGCAAATTTACCAATCTAATGTTTTCAAACCTATTCAGTGTAGAGTCCACTACATTTACAAAAATTATATAAAGACGAACAGCATGATTCAAAATTGTGGTACTCATTAAAATATCGGTAATAACACACGGTGAAGCGGCTTCTGTATAATAAAGCATCGCTTCATTGAAAGCGGTTTACTTTACGCTCAATTAGTGGAGCGACACACGTGACGTCCCCCGCTGCGGAGACTCCCACCGCCCCAAGTTTAACTACCTCCCCTTCCCCAGTCTACGTATCGACAATTTTCTCAAGTTTAGGCAATATTTGATAAAAAATGAAGGCATGGGGTAGCCGCGTCTGTTTATTATTGATGGGCAAGATCTCTATCTTCGCTATTAATGTTTTCATTAGCTTTCTATCTAAGATAGTTTAGTTGAAAGAGGTAGTTCAGAAGTTAGTGAAATTTGTTTGACTTAGGAAAGGTGATGATGGAGAACGTGAACTGCGTAGGCCGCCCAAAAAGTGGACCAATGACCTGGTAAGGTTAGAGATAAAAATTAGATGCGTATAACACAAAGCCGGTTGTTGTAGCGATTTCCGGGGAAACCTTTGTTTTACAGTAGACGTCTTTATGCTGATGCTGATGCTAATATTATCAATTTAAAATCATGATACTCACATAGTATGAGTTTTAATAATGAAAGTTAAACTGCTAGTAATTTTGAGCTTTACCGCCCCATAAATTTAACAACGTGATGCTCATAAACGCAGTCGCGCATCCGCCCATGCAAACACATCTCAACATTTCATCATGTATTAGAACATAAAGCGGCCCGAGAACCGCTCCTTGCGGGACACCCCACATCTAACATGCTAACAACCGCTGATAACACAATAAAGCGGAGTTACAACCGAGACAGCGGTCGAAACACCTTGATAAACCATTCTCAGAGGGTTTCGCATCTCGTCGAGACCGAGTTTGTATTGTTTCACGGGAGCGTTATTGTCGAAAACCACCTGCCGTTCTCTTTTATGAAAGTGCCGGTGTTATCTCAATTTGGTGATAGGTACGTGTGTCTAGGTGTATAATGCCTGGATGTTAGGGCTTTGAAACCTTCATTAGCTTCTAGACTTAGATATGCATGTGTTGGTTTAGTATGATTGTGGTCGAAATCGACAACGACTTGACGACTGTCTGAGCGTAGGATCGAGTAATCGCAGGTTCGATCTTTACACGCAAAAAATCTTTGTGTGATTTACAAATAATTTTTTAGTCTGAATTTTACACAGTTTGTAAACAACTAAAATGACGTGACGTCTTTTTTAAATTAAAAAATAGATTAACAGCAAAGTAGCAAACAGATATTTGGAAATTGAAAGAAATATTATACAAGTAAAATAATGAATTAATGACTATCCAACAATACAGTCGAAGTGGTCGCTTTCTATATAAATACAGCATTGTTGTCGTCGAAGCGATTATAAGAAGTAAACTCAATAATAATATGCAACTTTTATTACTTTATATCATTGTACTCTTTTAAGGTAGAAAGAACGTCACATCTTCACAAAGTAGTTGAACACGATTTCGATTTTATTTTAAAGCCTATAAACTATGTCTTTTAGTTTAGTATATATGTAAGACCAAACTCAAGTCTATAGAGTAAGATATTAAGATTTACAAAATAATAACAAAAACACTTTACTTAAAAAATAGATTGGGAAAGTACAATAGTTTGAAATCATAAAGTTAGCAAAAATAACCCCTACTTATAGTCTTGTGGGAAACTATGCAGCTGACGTGTGAAGCTTTTCCTTTACGAACAAGATAATAGAAGAGAATACAAAATACACGTTTGCATATTAAAACTAGCCTACTGTAACTAACTTCGGTGGTGGAGTAATCGATAAGAAATTACAATAATTGTACTTTTCCCGTACATATATATTTACATATATTTGACATGGACTTAGCGTATCAGACTTAATGGTTATTAGATATCGATAGAGTTCGTGTCAAGGACAACACGGCAATTGGAAAAATGGATGACGACTTAGCTTAGTGGGACAATCATAGAATTGAGTAGCTACGGACTCCATCCTCACATTGGAAAAAGTAAGAAAAAATAACAAATTGACACGTTTTTCTATAGAAAAGTTCACAGCAGGATAGGACTTCAGAACCTTGTTATACCTAGTATAATGAAAATAGGCTGTTCCTCTATTACAATAGGACCTAACGCCATCAGCGAACTTGGGGAATATAAGCTTGTTGGAAAATATACTCAAGTATATCAGATCTACAGAGCCCGTATTTAGGCCAAACGTGTCCTCCAAAAAGTCGAAGCGATCCGAGAAAATATTTAAACAAAACTTGGAGAACCAAAACGTGACTCATAACAGGCAACTCATTGGCGCTTTTACTCTGAATTATAAATACGTTGAGATTAGGACGCTCGTTGTAATTGGCGAGATTCCGTCTGGTGATAACACATCTAACACTTGGTCACGTTCGGGCAAAATGGCAATTGGAGCAGGGGTTCCTACTGATTTACAGGTATTAAATAGAAATGTTTTATTTTTGTTAGAAATAAAATTCTATTCAGATAAAATTTTATGGAAAATGATACCTTAAGGCGAGGGTGGCAGTGTATTACTGGTCTGTAACAATATAATAGAAAGCGAGCCTCTTAGCATTACACTGTGTACAATTTTAGACTTTCCAATAGCAAAACCAATAACAGTCTACCTAGGATTTAAATATTAATCTATATTTGATCTGATTTCAAAACCCAAAATGTCACGATAGCCAGCCGAACCATACGCTACTAGACTAACGAGGCAGTCTATAATAAAATTACCAAAAACACACATTTACCTTCACTACGTATTAAACCTTAATTTAACAAATAAAGCTTACCTGGACATCATAAAATACTTTACCATCGAACTAATGAATATCTCGCAAAAAGAAATCAAAGTGTCCTCGTAAAATCTGAGCACACAACTTCGTTACAAACTTAACCCAAAATTCCTTTTCATGAACATACAAAATATGTTGTAAATATCCAAAGTTTCTAAACCGACCGAACATTACTAACGTTACACCACATAGAAGTAATAATTATTTATTTAGTAGGTATATTTTTTTAAATAAATAGTACCCACCGTGCGCACGATCCGGTCATTATGGGCTTTATGGCCCATAACGCGGTCCCAACCTTATAATTCCGACTTATTCAACTACGTGAAAACAAAAATAAATCAGGGCATCGATATTATGGAGGGAATGATCGCAGGGGAAGCCGGAAAACGTAACGTATATGTACTCTACGTAGATACGTGGACCTGCAGGGTAGTTGATGAAAACTCGATGTTTGGTAATGCGCCATCGGGTCACAGTTCGCGTTGAATTTTGATCAAGTTGACGTTCCGACTTTTTAATCAAGCGACGTTCGAGAAGAGAACTGTTTATTTTGCAGATGATATAAGATTTGTGATTTCTATTTCGTAATAAATAAAACTGGAAAAAAAATGGATGGTGAGGTTATAGATGTCGATTACTACATGTTGATCGTTTCAATTCATGAAGACGCTCTCAACCCTTTCTCCTAATGACTTACAGAGCGAGTGTGAAATGTTCTGCTAGTTTGTTAGTAATTGAACGATATATAGCATCTTGATAGATTTGATAAATTATGAAAGTAAATAACATTATAATTCTTATTTCTTATATTTCCAGAGATGGTGATTATAGCTGTAAGTATCATAAACACATTATCCCTCATAAGACGTTTCCTAGAACTTGCCAAGCCTAATTGCTCCAAGACAAAATAAATAGCTTCCGTATCTTCATCATCGGCATCATTGACTTTATACGAATCAGTCTGAATATATGTAGATTCAATTTCCGTCGCAATAAACAGTAAATGTTTAATCGTTTTTATAGAACTATCATTTTAGACTACTGAATTTGTACCCATGACTATACACATACAGTAATAAGATCAACAAATTCAACGTGTGCGGCCGATTTACGACAAAGTACATTCGACATATTCGTCTCCAAAATATTCCCATCTTACCGTCATAAGTAGCCATCCAATTTCGTCGATGAGACAAGTGTCTCACATCGACCCGAGCGCTGTCTGCGACAATATACCTACTGGATGAAATACGAAGGTATCCGAACAAACAATAAGCACTCGTTATATGTGATTATTGAAGCGAAATATATATTTTTTTGTTTCTTTTTGGCTAACGACCAATAACACAATTTCTGGGTGTTTGAATGTCGTTTGTCATTAAGTATATCGCTGTTTTTTTTTATTTTTGGTTGTTCTATGGACTTTTTTATGGAGTATATTGCCGTTCTTTTTTTCTCATTGTCCTGTTCCTCTTAGGTTAATATAAAATTGCTTCAAAATGATTTTCAAATAAGGGTTTGCAAAATAGTATATTGCCACATTTTTAATAGTAAATATAATATTGGGTACATTTACGTTATATTTTAGTTTATGTATTTATTCATGAATTATTTCACCACCCTTTACTTATCTTTGTGTAACTCAAGTATCAGTAACTGAAATTAAAATCCATAATCATTATATTAATATGTAAAGCAAAAACTTTGTACCCCTTTTTACGAAAATTGCGCGGACGGAGGAGTATGAAATTTCCCACACTTATAGTTTATATAGAGAACAAGTGCAGAACGCTAATATTTTTTTTAATTATTCTTAAAAATACATTAAATCAGTAAAAACAACATTACACACACTACCATGTATTTGACACACACACGTATATATACTCTTTTGTTTATTGTTAAAGTATGTTGTCAAATTGAGAATAGATTAATATTGTTTGTCTTTAATATTATTTGTCTATAATCTTACTAAACGTCAAACATAACCAGCAAAACGATGAAAGAGTTTTTACAAAAAACATTGTTTACAGATAAGTTTTGTATCATTAATTAAATTATCGAAATATGTATGTCAAGTTCCATGGACAGCATTTACTTTATCGCATGGTTTTTTGTTTAAATAAAAAAAATAAAAAAAGGTATTTTTATTTTAATCATATTTTGGATTTTTTTTATTTAAATTTCCTATAATTTGTTTGAAAAAAAATAGGCACAATTAACAGTGTAGCCTTGGCGAAATCTGTGATTATAGAAGTATGGTCTTTGACAATAGCACCTTAATAATGTGCAAACTTGTAATTTAAATTAATTATGGTCGAATTTTGACCAATGGGCGACCACTAGTAATAAATAAGCCTGCAAAAATGAAAGTTATAATTTCAGACGGCTAGCAAGATTTCTTTATGCAGAATACAAACAAAGACAGAATTACACAACGAACGAACAAACTCTGTAAAATCATAACATGACAAGAACAGTTTGTGAACGATGCGGTTGAAATGAACGCCTCGGGCGCTTATGGGGTCTCTTCCTATTGAAAACGGGGCGCTTATTAAATTTCCCACGGAAAAAGTCGCGGGGAACATTTAAAATGATCGCGTTTGGTGCGAGCAGCGATGTCGTTATTTTTAGATGGAAGTAAGAATTTGATAATTTTATATACAGATTGCATGACCGATAATTTATTATGTAACATAAAAAGGCGTTTTAAGATAAGCTTCTTTTTATTTTGAAAATCAACATAGCGTCAAGAAAAGATAATGTATGTGGATGGTAAGTATTTAGAAATACAAACACACAAAACTATAACAAATGACGTAACAATAAAAAAATCTTAGTATTATACTTATTTTGTCGCCTTTTAGTATAATTATATTATATTATTCATATCAGCTTAACATATTATTCATATACGACATTCGTAAGGCAGCGGGCAGGGATTGGATGAGGAGAGCTGAAGATCGAGCTCAGTGGCGTGTCATGGGAGAGGCCTACGTCCAGCAGTGGACTGACACGGGCTGATGATGATGATAATTCATATCAGCCCTATCCTGTCCCACAACTCGGAAAAGGCCTTCTCTCACAAATTGAGTTGAGAGAAATGAGGTCATACTCCACTATGCGGACCAAATGCGGATTGGTGGAGGCTGGTTTGTGGGCAACTGCTGTTGGAACTTATTAAGCCGCCTAAAAGATCAACTTAACGATTACCACATTAAGTGATTACCGGGAGCAACGGCTTATCACGCCTTTGCAAGCACAAAGACGCATAAAAATTCGCAAACGGTCACCCATATCAACCCGACAAAGTCGAACGCTGCTTACCTTGGTTATCGGTAAAACACCACGGTTTCGCAGAGCTGCAAACGTCTCTCATATGTACATACTGTAAGTCCATCGTTTAGTGCTCCATAGGACCCTTATTCGCTATGATTTGATTGTGAATGATGAATTTAGTGGAATTATGGTGTACAAATTAAACGATTATATCTCGGAGTTATCGTAACGAACCGCGTTACGTGTTTAATTGGTCATAGAGAATAAAAGCTCGGGCACATATTAATTTAGCCACAATGCCAACATAGCAGTAATGGCGGCTTCCTTCCCCCGTATCTCTTTATTGCCCAAAATTTTCTTTATTACACAACTTATGAATGATAGCCGAAGAAGCGATTCCGCCATTTTGTTTCCAGTAAAAAGCGGTGATTAAATGTTTAGGAGCTTCTCCTCCTCCATTTGTTCAATGTAGCGGCAATTTGAGATACCTACATTTTTAAGTCTGTAGGTTGGTCTGTTTGTATTGTAAAATTATTTTATTGGGTGTTGGTATATTAATTATTTTATTATACTCTAGACTCAGTGCTTGAATAGTTATGAATAAAAATTGTTGTGGTCTATTATTTGATTTTGCACCTAGCGTAATTCCCGAAAAGTAACATAAATCCATTTCATTTAATATTGTATATTGACTCTCTTGTTGGTCTAGGAGCAAATAACGCACGTAACGATCACGAGGTCTTGGGTTTAAATTCTAGGTCGAACAAAATGTCCAGTATCAATCCGGAGTCTCGCATTGTTACCCGGTAAATAGGCTCGCCCCCATCACATGGGACCTAACCCCGTCGTCGAAAAGTGGGTCTATACAGTACACCTCTGCCACCCTCACTTGGGGAATAGGCGAGATGATTTTAACGATCCCAATTACAATTATCGATTTTCCCGTAATACAATGTTCGATTCTCGAGTAAGACGCAACTCCATTGTCAAAGAGCAAACTCTACCCGGTGCGGTTATTGGTTCCGCCGACTGTGAAATTCCAGCTTAAATATTGGATCGCGAGATTAACCTTAAACTTTCAGCGGAATCCTAACATTCGAGTGGAGTGTAATCGATTTGGTATCGATTCGAATAGTTTAACGAATTGTACCGATTTGTTCGCCGAAATTGGTTAGGTCGATCTATTTAGGGTCTGAGCTATTCTCGGAGTTTCCATGCGAGATCGAATCAGAAATGAGGAGATCCGCAGGAGAACCAATGTATCCGAATACAGCCTTCCTAACTTAAGTGGCAGTGAATGGGGCACATTGCTCGTAAAACTGACGACCGTTGGGGCAGAAAAGTTCACGAATGGTGACCTCGTAACGGAAGATATGGAGTGGGCTGGCTCCCTACAAGGTAAACCGATGTCCTGGTGAAGGTCGCAGGTAAAATGTGTACGCCACAAAACCAATCGTCGTGGCGATCTTTGATGAGGCTTTCTCTTGCAGTAGACGTCTTCGGTTGATGATGTTTGAGGGTCATAGCACACACGATCCTTTTAGGCGGCGATTGGCTATCGGCGATAGACAATGCGACTCCATTGATGCTGTATTGCGACTAGCTGCGTTTGATCGCTGTATCAAAATCGCGCGACTAGGCGACCGCATTGATATGCACGGGGTTTTGACGACAAACTGCGTTCGACGGCGGCATCAAAATCAGCGTAGGGTTCAGTAGCTACATTGAGTGTTCAAAAAGCGCCATTATCGTTGCAACTAATTTTGCATGTGTGCAGATGGAACCGTCCGGATACATCATTGAGCTTCCAAAAAGAACTAAAGCGTCGATAGCTAATGCTATAAAGTAGCATGTCTGCTTTGTCTTTTAGTTGGTGTGTTACAGAATAGAGGCACATCAAGCCCTGTGGGACAGAAGTGTTCTTAGCGATCACCAAGAATAAGCAGCGTTCGGCTCGATTCGTCCGAGATAGATGATCTTTGGTGGCTATTCCATTTTCGAGCGTCTCCGAGCTTCTGAAGGTACCTTAAGATATTGATCTTGGTCGCCACTTAGAGTTGTAGTCGTTAAACCAAGATGGAAGCCTTATAGGCGACTTAATAAGTTCCAACAGCAGGCGGTCACAAGCCTGCCTCCATCATATCTCACTTAGCGCGTGGTGGAGTATGACCTAATCTCTGTCACCTGAATTTGTGAGAACTTTATCCCAGTAGGAAAGTATCGGCTGATTTACTAGGTATATATACAGAATAGGCTGTCAAAATACAAGAGGTCGTTTAGCACGCGTGTGATAGGTTTACGACGCCAGTAGATACCGATCAGTGATATTTATGACGAACGAACCTATAAACGGCACGTTATTATTTTCACGCCTCCCCAAATTGTGGTGGAGGAAAACATTTTGAGGTAACCTTCATATTCGAGAGAATCTTAAATATAATAGTCAGTCTAAATCCTGGTGAAATACAAATAAATGAAAGATTGCGCGGACCCAGTGTGGATTGGTGGAAGCAGGTTTGAGGTCACCTACTAATGGAACTTACTCCTGCGTAGTATCAAAAATTGCTCAAAATATACTAGGTAAAAAGGATGAGGCTGCTTATAATTCAGTAGGTCATAGAAAGAGGATGATTATGACGATGATAAAAAATATAATGTAAGTAGTTTTTAAATATTTCCCTTACCTATTACTTATTTTCACGGTACAATAAAATTATCACTCTTTACACAGTAAAAGGTTTTTGGCGGGAATGCAAAAGGGGTGGGGTACTTCATCAATTGCATTATCATCATTGTCATATAGTTTATCATGGAGTTGAATTAATTTGGAAACACGATTATGCATCTCACTGAACATTGGCAAAATACACTTAAAAATAGAGTGAAGCCATAATTTAAAGAAGAAGAAGGTTCGCAAGCAATATTCTACGGGCATACGGACTATATTCATAACAATGAACACTGAAAAACATTAATAGAGTCGAAATCTTAACTAACCTTTCATGCTCCATAAATATGGAACTCAATGGAAGACCTCACTAGTAGATCTAGGTAGTAAACTGGAGTATTTACGGAGTACGTGTTCACACTGACGAAGTGTTGTAAATAATTCATATTAGGCTCTCAAGTCTCGTTCAGCGACGGGCTAGCTTATAGCCAACTTTAGGTTTACTGATATTTCGCTAACTGAATGTAATAGGAACGTCTACAACATATCGTCTATCTATATCAGAAACAGGATCAGAATATTTTTTATTCATGTAAACCATTACAGTATTTATGAATCATCAGAAAAGTAACAAAGACTCTACCACCACTTTGGAATGTCATTTCTGTGGAGGAGAAGGGCCAGAAACTCCACGGTTACTCTTTTAAAACAGTATTTTTACATTTTCATTTTCCATCTACATTTTGAACAATATAGACTGGTCTATCAGGGGGTCTAAGTAAAATTAAACAAATTATACTCTTCATGTGAATGACTACATGGTTCCCTCATTTACAGAGAAAGAAATGAGAAAAAAAGATAAATTTTACTAAATTAAGAGAAAAGCTGAACAAGTTATCCATATTCAATCATGTGAAGCTGAAACAGCCCCTATCCAATTGACGGATGATTTAGCGTAGTGGTTAAGAGCTTAAGCCGCTCCGCCCACTGTGTCTAATAGTCGC
Organism: Phalera bucephala; assembly: GCA_905147815.2. NCBI lineage: Eukaryota > Metazoa > Arthropoda > Insecta > Lepidoptera > Notodontidae > Phalera > Phalera bucephala. The sequence continues at coordinate 30,771,610 of LR990618.1, forward strand.
GGGTTTGATTCCCACACGGGACAAATCTTTGTGTGATTATTTGTTCCGGTCTGGGTTGTGTATGTGAATTTTCATGTTTGTAAACTCACCCACGATACAGGAATAAATCCTAGTGTGGGGCTACGTTAAAAAAAAGTATTTTTATATTTAAATAATCATCTAGCGTATAATAAGCTCGCTTACTAAGCGGCCGTTTAATACAAGCTTTGAATTTATTGTCACTAAGTTTAGTGACATCAAGAGAAATTTTACTATAACATCTTCTCTCTAAAAACTCTTTCATCACGCTTGATCCCTTTCAAGGTAGTCATAAAGTAGAGTTCTAACAATAACCTCACCGATTTGGGTTGGTGATTTAGCACATGGGTATCACTCAACTTTAAGACGAAAAGTAAAAAAAACCCTTATATTCCACCAGCGAGGGTACAGAGATTTTTTGTGTACAACTTTGCGATGTATGTTGCGGTCTTAATGTAATAGAAAAATGAACACTAATGCGCCGATGTCTCAATGTCAGGGTCCAATGTAATACCCGGTTTAAACACTGCTATTGCCGCCACTACCCGTCAAAAGCATTAAGCAGTACTGCGGTAGTGTCGACTGTTCACATACTCCCTTCGCACTTTAAGCGTCGCTGCGTTTCTCTTACGTTTGCAAAAAACTCCCGACTTCAAGATTTTCTTTTACCCAAAACGATATTGTTATCATAAAAATATCCCTAAAGCAATTTTATACTAGCTTTATCGTGGGTTTTCTAATGCACCACCCTCACCTGATTTTTTATGCAGATTTATTTTTTTTTTTTCCAAAATTATTATTTCCTCTCATTCCAAAAAGATTTCTAAATAGGCCACACTGAGTGGGCGTAGCCTGTCAGTCTTTTGACTTCCGCTCAAAAACCCGCCAACCAAGGGAGCGCCCGGCAGTGATAGTGTGGCCCTGCCCAGTAGAGCGTAAGTGGCAAGTTTATACGATTACCCTACCCTCCCGTCCCGCGGAAGTGAGCAGTGTGTAAATTGGGCAGAACATTATGTAAAATTAAATTATATATTCTTTTTTATTATAAATATTATGGGCATCTTATCTTTCATTGTAACAAAAACGGATACAGAAATTTGATTTATCACTCAAACTTCCGTACAAAGTATAAGCTAAATAATTCTATTCTAATACTGGGATACTTATTTCGATATCAAGTTTTAATACAACCAAAGTTTACCCAACTGTCCTTTCATAGGTACATAAATAACAGGCCGTCAGTTTTTCAACTACTCAATCATTCTTGCCAGTGTAAAAAAGTTTTCGAAAAGAAACAAAATGTCGTAAATTTTCCCGCCTCCGCAAAGGACTCAATGACACTGACGTAATTCCCAAAGTTTGTCTTTTGTTATTTGAAATAGGACAAAGGCAACTGTCTATTCTGCTAGCTTCGAAATGTTAATAAGTTATCTTGAGTTTCTTAAAAAGCCGACAGAAATGTCAATTTTGACGATAGCGCCTGTTTTGTTTTGTCGTTTTGAAATTATCTAGCTCTACATTTTAGAATGTATGTATGTGTGTACCCTTTGTTTTAGCATTAAGTGGCAAGACAGACAAAGGTAAAAAGTATACGTAAAAATTTCAGTATTTCAATGATTAGTTTGAATTCCTTATTATGATCACCATGTTCAATATCCGTTTTACGTTTTTTAGACAAACATATTGGAACCGAAACCTCTTTATTGTAAACATAAGTCACCGATTTTCTAGTTCACTTCCAGATTCCGATTGGGAAATATTAAAACTATCACAAAAAGGTACATAATATTATTTCAGAGTCAAACTCAATTCTTCATTCCGTTCATTGGTTCGATTCATTCGATCAAGTTCATTGAAGCTCCTTTTGTGCCCGTTCAGTATCAACGGTAACAAAGCGCTGTTTAAATTTAGAACACTATATTGACAGTTCGTAATAATACAGAGATAGTATTCGAAATTTAAATAACTGTCACGTCCGTTATCTTTGAAGAGGTAGGCATATAGTGCGACTAGGATCTTTTGGCTCATGGATGACATTGACAGGGGGGGGCAGGTTGGTGTAAAATTAGGGTTAAAAAAAGAGTTTTCCTTCTCCGCACACATACTAAAAAAAAGAACTTGGGTAAAGATTCTATATAGGTGTCTATATTTCACAGAGCTATATTTGTGAGCTGGTGAGTCTATTGCCAATGTACTGTGTACGCCCTCATATTGATGAAGATGAGGAGCCCTATGTAATAGGGGGCGAACTTATTGCCATAACACCAGGCAAGGTTGCAGACTTCAGACTGCTACTAAAACTACCGGGGACGATTCCGTAATCTGAACTTTATCCGGCCTAAGATTGAAACCAGCCGCGCAAAACACCATTAGATCAACGAAGCGGGCCAAGTTATCCACAAATGTCTCCGCAATTCTATCTATATCATCACACCAGGTCCCACGCGGAATGGGTAGAGGGTACATGGTCCCAACAGGTTCTTTTCTTCAACTTTCCGGATTCCTCCACTCTCATAGTTCGTCTGATACACGTTCCCCAGTTACGGAGAATATGGACTTGCCCTTCATATAGGAAACCGTATAATTGGGAATGGCAAGATAGTCTACGTCTTCCTTAGAACCTACATCCTTCCACTTTCGCATTGTATATCTGTTTTGTCATTCTGTCTTCTGACATTATTTCTATATGCTGGTACGACCAGAGCACACCTTTGCTTATCTTTACACCGATACTATCTAACATACCTACACGCTTTCATACTATGCTGTTGCGAATACGGTCGGTCAGCTTAACTCCGCACATCTTCCGCAGAGCTCGCATTTAGAACGCATTTATCCTGCTTCCATTCTCCTTCTTACATACCCAACTCTCACTGGAAAAGCACTCCGTCATGCATGGGCAGCTGCGTTTTTTGATTTAAGTGTCGACTCCCAGGTAGCTTTCCCATCGCACCCTTCACTCTATTCCCTGCATTCACTGTTCTCTCTATGTCAGCGGTATATTTCCCATACGCGCAAAGCGCATCCAAAACTCATTCACTTGCTCCAACATATCGTTATCAACCACCAGCTTTTAATTAGTTGCTGATAAATTATGTCCGTAGCTATTTGACCTGTATTACAGGTGCCGATCTATAGTCCACAAATGCTGGGCAAACCAAGCTTGGAAGGTTAATTATGCCAGTGATTAATACCAGAGCTCTTTGGATTAGGATGCGGTGCGGAGAGCCTTTATTAATGGGAGGGGATCCCCTGTTTGGCCATTTGTTGCGGTCGTAAGTGCTTTTCGTTATATCTGTAGGCCGTTCTGAGTTCCCTTGGGCGAGGTTCCGTGGAAGCATTATGTTCTATTTAGTTGGAACGGGAAAAAGTTCTAAAACAAGAGCTTATTATTACACAAAAACTGGATAAAACATAATTGTACGGGCCAGCCACATACATTATGTAGCGTCAGCAATTTACGCCACGCTTGGCGATTTAACCATTTCCAAAACAGTACGTACGCAAATCACGTCTCAAACAGTCCGTCACGCGTGCTCACTATTATATAGTTTTTCCTTTTCTGTCATTTAGTATACCTATATAAGAAAATACATTAAATCAATTTTCACCTGACTATCATTTCACTATCAAGAACTAACCAATAGACTATCAACCAAAGATGTGCTCTATTACTGGTTTCGTCTCAGCCCGTACAATAAATGATGGAATAAATCCTATCTATATTACCACGGTAGATTCCTTTCGGGGTAGGCAGAAGGTACAGATCTCCAACAGGTTATTTGCTTACAGATCTCTCAGGCATCCTGCACTCTTATAGTTCGTCTCATACACGCTCGCCGGTTACGGAGACTCTCGACTTGCCCTTTAGATATGATCTCATTATAACCAAACAAAAGGTATAATTATATATCGACGGGCGATTTAGCGTAATGGTTAAGAGCTTAAGCCGCTCCGCCCATTGTGTCTAATAGTCGCGGGTTTGATTCCCGCACAAGACAAATCTTTGTGTCACCCACAAATATTTGTCCCGTGCGGGAATCGAACCTGCGACTGTTAGACACATTGCGCGGAACGGCTTAAGCTCTTTTTCACTGCGCTAAATCGTATATTCAAAATATGTAAAAATGTGAATTTTCATGTTTGTAAACGCACCCACGACACATGAATAAATCCTAGAATAGTTTTTTTTTTAAATATAACAAAACGAAAAAAATATATTTATTTGGTTATAGTTAAAGGTAGTAGGTATAAATAATGAAAATTAGACACGTACAAATAAAAATACCTTCATGAAGACCTGAAAACTATTTTCAATTTTATATTAAGATTCAAACGACGCCAATCTCAGAAAAGTCCAGTACATAACGTCCTATATAACACCGCAGGTAATACCTAGGGCCATCTACTTACTTTGTAAGGGGGACTCTGGAAAATTGCCTGTGACGTCATACCGGGGTTGCCACCAAATTGACACTGACAGTCTCATTTTACGCAACTAAATTGAGTTGGCGGGGAAATAAGGGCGGTGAGAACGGTTTCTGCTGTTTTTTTCGCTTTTAAGGGTTGTTTTATATTTTGTTGGATTGAAAAATTTTTGATTGGTAAAAGTTCGATGTTCGATTTATGATTTGTTCTCGAAGGTTCTCGTTAATTCTCGAAGGAGTCACAGTTGGACTTAATATACCAATGATTCGCTGAATATTATTTGTTGTGGTAGCTTATATTCTTCAGGCGTATTTGTAATTGTGTGGTAACACTACATGCCGCCGCTGCGTCTGTCTGTGTCTGAACGCGATAAACTTAATAACTACGGAGTGATTCAAGAGAAAGGTTCATCTGTAATTTTTTTTTTAGATCCTAGTATCCTATCCTATCCTTTTGGACTGATTCCTGTGTCGTGGGTGCGTTTACAAACATGAAAATGATTACAACAAATAATTGTGGATCTTTTTTTAGTAAACGTAGCCCCACACTAGGTATTCTTCCTGTGTCGTGGGTGCGTTAACAAACATGAAAATTCACATACACAAATACCCAGTCCGAAACAAATAATTGTGGGTCGCACTAAGATTTGTCTCGTGCGGGAATCGAACCCGCGACTATTAGACTCTCAAGACGGCAGATTTCACCGAAAACGGTTAACTTTATAAAGTTAACCATTGTCGGCGAAATCTGAGTGTCCACTGTACACCTCAGCCACACCTATTAACGGAAAGAAGGCATGGTTTGAACGAATTACGATATTTTGTACGGCATTGCAGGTTATTCGTTATGTATGACCAATTGAACACTGAACGCGTTGCTTATGTAACTGTTGAAATTATCGTTTAATGACATACAGAATATAATTATGAATTATGAGAGTGGAGGAAGCCCTGTAGCTTCCTTTCTCTGAGGTCTATAAGAAAACAAACCGTTAAAACTCTATTCTCTGCTTACCGCAAGCTAGATGGGTAGATAGAATATAATTTTACGAAGTTTTTGTAACGCGCTTCCTTTAATCACAACAATCAAAGCCTCTGTGCTACTGTTGTAAAAATGCTCGAGTCGGCGCTTCAACGCTCGCCTTTTATACGTGCATCCACGCTCGTAAGCGTCGACTCAGCGCTAAACGCTCGATTTCAGCGCTTATTTTAACAACACTACTCTGTGCTTAGACTAAAAAAAACGGCCTTAGTAACGCACAATGTGTGCGTGATGCCAGTGTTCAATAGCTGTTAATGTGTGTGTGTGTATACTATATTATGCCGTTTCCGTATTTAAGACAAGTAATCCTTCTAAGATCCAGTGCCTTTAAGAAACAAATTCACGTATTCACACAACACACACAAGTCTAAACAGAAAAACGCCACTAAATCACACACGCCCCGACACAAGCCGCCGTCTCCGGACTATCGCCGTGTACCTCGCGGATGAATGGCCGCCATCCATCAATGTCGGACAGATTCGAAAACGAATAAATACCTTATTCTTCAGCTAAGAAGTCAGTGGGACATTATATGGATGTTACAAATACCTTTCAGCCCTTATTCGATACGACCAAACGCGTTGTGTTGCGATAATTTCGTGGAATGATCATGTAGGTGTTCACAGAACACCTGTGCCACTCGCAATTGGGGAATATAGGCGTGACCATGTGTAATATAATTTATTAGATGCAAAATACAAGTGAGTAAGTCATTTAAAAAGCTAAGAAAGTTTGGTAACTTACGACAATCTTTCCCCTTCTATCAGCCGCTACCGCCGTCCGCGGGATGTTCTCACCGACCATCCCGATGCCCCTACATCCCTTCTTTCGGATACAGATACCGCACACAGGATCAGAAGCCGACCTCGCCGGCGAGATCGAAGAATCCCTTGTCCGACGGCTGGTGCAGAGCACCACGGCGAGACACCTAGTATATGCCCTCCCCCATAGCGACTGCCCAAGCCAAGGCCATTCCTCCTCGAGGCGCCATTAAGCTAGTAGCCCCCTTGCCCTTCTGGCTCGAGCGTAGTGGTTACACGCTCGCCCTCTTGTCCGATGAAGCCCCCAAATACGACAATCTTTTTTCCCGCGGAATTGTGTCCATAAAAGTTTTTAATTAAAAATACAATAACTAACAGTATACTTTCTTTTTAATTTAACAAAATTGAATCGATTACGCGTCTTATAATTTATAATAAATGGCAGAACCCAACGCCAGGTACGATATTAAGTGAGCTATATGTTACACAAATGTGTAATTCTGGCAAAATCTCAATTTAATTTGGCAAAAGGAGAGCAATTAGCGAGAACAACCCTTTAGAGATAATATATAATGCCATAAATAAGTATATGCGTAATTCGACTGCATTCCGTGTTTTCGTTTGATTGTATTTCGTTTTTTGTTCGGCGTACGAAAAATATAATAAACAATTTTAAACAACAAATATATTAAACGATTTTTTAAAATAATTCGCTTGACCATCAGAATAGCCAAGGAACTTTCTTGCATGACACTAGCTTAATATAGGGAGATTTTGTGATGGCTAATAGGTTTAAGATAGTATTATAGTTAAAACTTTCCTCTTTGTAATATTAGTCTAGATTACTCTAAGTTAATGATGGCATGTTTTTCTTTTTGTGTACATTATTAAGGGTTACTTCCCAGAACTAAATTAAGATACTTATGTTTTATTTATTATTATTGGTTGTTATCTGTTTATGTACCTATTTAATAAAATAAAATAAAATTATCCCTGTTAACTTTATAGGTATTTTATACGTTGAAGCTTTCTACTTACTGGTCAGTGTGTATCGCTCTTGCAATGGTGAAATAATTGGTTCCGCCATTTGAGATCGATCGGTGTACCTACTTCCATACAACTTATTATTATCACATATAGTAAGCCCCTATTATGTACAAAAAAATTAAATCATGGGATTTCTTGTTGAATAGTGGATTTCTAGTTATTTTATTTTCAATAACAATACCTTATTGTTTGACACGTGCGACATATTTCTTCACCTTTTCTGCGTGTGCGGTACACAATTTCTACTTAGCGCCGTAACGGCTAAAAAGCGCATACAGTTTTCAGCACCAGCGTGTTAAGAGAGAGTTGTCTCACTGAGAACAAAGACTTCTCTTCTCTGTGTATGTTGTGTATTGTATCATGCTGTCACGTCAACGGTCCGCTAAAAGGTGCTAACGGAAGATCAGCGCTTGCTGTCTTCAGTCAGCAAACTTGGTGTGATAGACCCTTTTTGTGATACCCCTATTTTTATCTAATAATTGTTACCTTACTTCATGTCATCTTGTTACGTACACTATTTAGACATCAGCTTTGGAAAATAAACTTTTATTATTATTATTAAACGTGCATAAATATTATCCAACATCAAGGGTATATACCAAACAGTTCAAAAGATTTGTGTCTCGCTAACGGTGATTGTGAGAAATTCTCCAGTGTTGTAAAAATGAGCGCTGAAGTCGAGCGTTTAGCGCTGAGTCGACGCTCGCGAGCGTTAAAACACGTAGAAGACGCGAGCGTTTTAAGTGCCGACTCGAGCGTTTTTACAACACTAACTGTAATACAGAACGAATAATAGAAAACTAACCTTGTATGCATATTTTGTTAAGTCCCAGGGCCAGATCCCGATGATTTTTTAAAGGATTTGCACAATTTATCACTAGGTAACGATGAAAAAAAATGTCGTGAGAAATAATCCAGACTGTCAAACTGTCAATAATAACCGTAAAAACTGTCAAGGTGACAATACCGCAGCGAAATGTGGGCATTCTATATATACATATATCTACCCGTTCGAAAAAGTGGGTTTAAAAGGCATTTATTTATTCATTATTTTGTAAAGCGCATGTTCTTTGAAGCATTCATTCAATTTTCCAAACATATTTGGTTGCATGCCGCCATGCATAGTTACATTTATCAAAGCCACGCTATTAATTTCGCGAATAGACAATAATAAATGCATGAATGCATTACACACACACACACACGTCACATCACTAGGGCTGCCACGATGAAAATCTCATAATTATCCGGGATTCGTGGGGATTCCAGATCTCGTAATATTGAGTAACTTGGTTGTTACTGTCCGGTAACACTTCTTCCTATAAGGTAGTAAAGAAAAATAGATAACAAAGGATCAATGGGTAATAAGTGTAGGTAAAAACACTGTACTTACAAAATTAAATCATAATTGAGTGAAATATTGAAGTGGGCCTATTATTAGATCAGGTTCCTTAATATTTTTTAACTTATAGGTTACTGAAACATGTGAAATCGCATTAAAACGCCGTCACAAAGTAGCTGAGATGTTAAGTAATGTTTAAGTAGGTTTTAAGATCTTAGAAAATCCATCAAAAGAGGGGATGGCACTTTTTTATAACTCTACATTTCATACGGGCTTGTCGTTCAACCCTGTTATTCATGAACGGTTATAACTCAAACCACGATTAGCGCTATGTTAATTGCATGGTTTATTTAAAATAAAATGTTTATATAATACTACTCATGCGAAAGTGAAGGGATGTAGGTACCGGGGAAGACCTAGACTATCTTACCATGACCAAATAGACAGTAAATAGTCTCCGTAACCGGCGAGCGTGTATGAGACCAACTATAATAAAAAAAAAACTGATATTATATCATGGTAGTTTTTTATTAGACGTAGCCCCCCACTAGGATTTATTCCTGTGGCGTGGGTGCGTTTACAAACATGAAAATTCACATACACAAATACCCAGACCGGAACAAATAATTGTGGATCACACAAAGATTTGTCCCGTGCGGGGATCGAATCCGCGACTATTAGATACAGTGGCCGGAGCGGCTTAAGCTCTTAACCACTGCGCTAAATCGTCCGTCATGAGATTAGTGGAAGCCAGAGAGGTATGTAAGGAAAGAACCTGCTGGAACTCTGTACTTTCTGCCTATCCCGCAAGGAATCTGGCGTGATGATATAGTATATAGTATATTGATTGGCTCGTTAACTACGACCTCAGTAGATCTTGAGGCCTTGGTTTTAATCGAATCTATCGATTTTTTTTAATAGCATTTTGAATTCCACATTTATGCCCGATATTGGGGGAATACGCTCTCCCTTTATGAAGTATTTTACAGCCACTTAATGTGGTTGTCATTAAATCGGAAGCCCTATAGGTGGTTACATATGTTTCGACAGCAGTAACAAACCTGTTGACCCGCACTGGGTCCGCGTGGTCGAATATAATCCATTCTCGCCTCGATATGAGAGAGAAGGTCGTTGCCAAGCAGTAGAGTACCTACTTATTATATAATAATAATATTAGCCCTGTTAAGAAACTGTCCCACTGTTGGGCACGGGCCTCCTCTCAAACTGAGAGGGTTTAGGCCATAGTTCACCACGCTGGCCCAGTGCGGTTTAGCGAAATTCGCACACCTTCGAGAAACTGTTAGACATGCAGGTTTCCTCACGATATTTTCCTTCACCGTTAAAGCAAGTGATAGTAATTTTTAATACGCACTTTCGAAAAGACAGAGGTGCGTACCGGGGTTTGAACTCGAGACCTCTGACTTTGCAGTCCAACGGTCTAACCACTAGGCATCATATCACGGCTACCTATTTATTAATGACCGGTTTCAATATTCAACTCAAGGATACATTTGCTTACTGTCAGTAGAATTTTGACAGATTTTCCTTACAAAATGTGTCAAAATTCTATCCGTAGTAGGCCAATCTTTCCTCGAGTTAAATATCCCCATCCCCATTCTCCCCCAACCCGAACTATTGTCCACGTTTAGCCTATCTCTCTCATCTCGATATTTTAGCGGCCTTCGCCAAGTAGATGGACAGTACAGACTGATTTATTAAGTCATATCATATATTATCCAGTGCAATAAGTATGTACATGCAAAATCAAGTAACCAATAAATCTTAAACGGCAAGATATAGTCCCACCATAACGCATTATAGGGTCGTCGAGTCGGCGTGGATCCGTAAGTTTTCCGATTAGCGCCCTCCCACCTACGTCCGGCGATCCCCTCTCCCTCCCTTCCTCCCAGTCCCTACCACCTCGGAAATTGTAAATCTTGGTGATGCCTTCCGAGAAATTTATTAACCATAATGTTAAAAGGGGAAAATTGATAATTTCGCGTTGGCAATAAGAATTGATGGGGTAAATGGAGGGAATGCCGCTTTGATGTTGTGTAGCGTTTGGTAAACAACTGTATTTCTACAAGTATATAGACGATTTGTTCCGTTGAGTTAAGGTTCAGGATCATCAAAATTGTTTTGAGGTGTCATGTAAATGTGAACAATAATAGTAATATAATATCAGCCTATACTGCCCACTGTTGGGCGAAGGCCTTCTCTCACAAATCGAGGTGAGAGATATCAGGTCATACTCCACCACGCGGACCAGTGCGGATTGGCGGGGGCAGGTTTGTGGCCACCTGCTGTTGGAAATTTTCAAGTCGCCTATAAGGCTTCCAACTCGGCTTTACGACTACCACATTAAGTGGCAACCGGGACCAACAGCTTAGCGTGCCTTTCGAAGCACGAAGACGCTCGAATATGAAAATGCTACAAACGGTCACCCATCTTAGGTTCTCGGTAGTAGATTCTAAGTAGCTGTCCGGAGGCTAGAACGGTGCTGGTATACGCTCGTCCCCTATTATATTGAGACCTGATCTCACCAAGACTTCACCTGATGTGATTACACAAGCGGAGATAGCAAAGGTGTACTGTGTACACCCATATATCGCCGAGGATATTAAGCAAAAACTACATTGTCACCTTGACTGACAGTTCTGAACTACTAGACCAACAACTCAATATAACGATATCTATCTATCTATCTATATCGTCACGCCAGATCCCTTGCGGGGTAGGCATAGAGTACCGAGTTACAACAGGTTCTTCCCTTACATACCTCTCTGGCTTCCTCCACTCTCATAGTTCGTCTTATACACGCTCGCCAGTTACGGATACTCTTGACTTGTCCTTCAGATAAGACTCGGTCTATTTGGTCATAGTAATATAGTCTAGGTCTTCCCCGGTACCTACATCCTTCCACTTTCGCATTGCATATCTGTTTTCTTATTCTTTCTTATCACATTCTATCTATATGCCCGAACCAACGGAGCATACCCTTTTTCATCTTTACACCGATACTATCTTTCATGCCTACTCGCTTTCTTACTACGCTGTTGCGAATGCGGTCGGTGAGCTTCACTCCGCACATCTTCCGCAGAGCTCGCATTTCCACCGCATTCATTCTACTTTCATTCTCCTTCTTACATACCCAGCTCTCGCTGCCATATAACAGCGTTGGGACGAGCACTCCGTTCTGTTGCTGCCAGCTGCGCCTTTTGGCTTAAGTGCCGGCTCCCAAGTAGCTTCCCCATCGTACCGTTCACACTCTTCCCTGCACTCACTCTTCTCTCTATGTCAGCGGTTTATTTTCCATCCTTACTGAATGCGCATCCAAGATATACAAACTTATTCACTTGCTCGAGCACATCGTTAGCAACTACATTCCTTTCGGTATAACGATAGTTTTTTTATATAAATATTTTTTATGAAACCAATTCCGTTACACACTCTCATCCCCCATAACTCCCTTAAACCACGATCCACAGTTTGATTACATATGTACGTATATATATAACAAACACATACACACAAGAACCAATCAAATCGCACACCTGCCACAGAAACGGCCCATCCAGTTACATCAACTAATGAAAGGCGCCTTTGCCTCCAGTAATCACGACCGAACCCCGCCGGAGTGGACAGAGGAATCCACGGCTTCAATTTTCAGCTTAAATCCAATATGTCAGTGCGTACTGACTAGTGATGTCTCGTCGAATTCCGTATTATCCGGGATTCGAGGTGTAAAATTGGATTTGAAAATGGAAGGTCCAATCGAGTTTGTGATGTCAATTTTTGGATACAGAATGTTTTTTGTTCTTTTTTGTGTGAGTGCCAACGCCAGTAAAGATAAATAAAGATATCGAATTAATAATGTCGTAAAAAAGTGGCCGGAAGACACTGGATGCATAGAGCGCAAGACCGAAAGGAATGTAATCATACGTTGGGTGTAACCTATTATGTACCAAATAAAATAAATAAATGGAGTGCCATGGACTAGACCTATGGATAGTAATTAGTTGTTGACTAATTTATGACTGTGTTAATGTAATCAATGCCTTTGAAATTCTCTGTTAAAAGAGAAGATCTTCCTGTCGAGAGAGTTGTACTTAACTCCTAATATTCTCTTCGACGCGCTTATGCACATGCATTTGACTGAGTGACATTTTAGTCAATTCGTACATAGTGCGGCTGACGATAACCAGTTCCAGTATTCGTATCCAAAGTTGAAGAAAGTAACTCTCCTTTCGAAAAATTCTCAGTAGCAGTTTGTAGCCTGGCAATACATTCGCCGCTCATCAGATCATTTATCAGCTCATCATTATTAAGCAATATGTACACACTTGTATACAATACGATCCCCCTTTTTCGGAATATAGGTATGACAGTTTTTAGTTTAAATAAATAGAGTGACAAAAATATTTATGTACACTCAGCATTAAACACGACATGTCAATGCTTAAACCGAATAGTGTTTTCCCGTTCAATATTCGTAAATCCGGTCCCGGGATTAACGGGACTTTTCAAAATGTTTTGTTGGTTATGTCGCTGGCGGTTCTTTGTTTCACCGTTAATGCCTGTGTGGGGAGAAACGAAATTTTGTATTCACAAAAGAATTTTCGAATAGGAATATCTATAAAATTTGGCACTCTACTGTCTGCGTCTGCCAAGTTCGAAAGTTGCCGTGTAAATATGGATAGACAAAAGATTTTTGTACAATACTGTTGATCTGTGTTATTATTTTATTCATGTAGCTGGGGGCAAGTTTTAAAGATATATTCGTAGTACAGCAAATAGGTAAACACCAGTTTCGTAAGAAGATCTTGAAGTAAGTCCATTAAGGCGATTAGTTAATAGTACTATGTTTTCATAGGAACGGCAAAATTTATTTCCTATTTCTTTATGTACTGATTACTAATCAGTATTAATAGTGTATTCCGGTCGTCGTGGCGATCTTTGGGGGAAACTTTGCCCTGTAGACTGTTGGCTAATCATTATGACCTATATCAGGTTTTGTGCACCTGTCCCTGTACACTCTGAATACATAAATGTTGACATAACAAACACATTTGTGTTTGAGTTGACATAAATAGAATACACAGAAGTTCGATATTCGGTCGCGGACTTCGTCAAGTCCCGGAGGAATCCCGCAACTGACATCACTAAACCGTCTCTATTCCTAATTGGAAGCGACATATCCATTGAAGATAAACTGCGTTAGGGCTCGATTGCAATGACGTTAACAGTCCGCACTGGATCCTTATTCCGTAACGCAACGCGTTACGATAACTTCGTGAAATTATCGTATATATCTCTGATATATGGAGATATTTGTTTGAAATTGTTATTTACTTCACTATACTTGTGTTATGGTTAAATGTAATACTTTTTATTTTTTACATAATGGTACTTGTTACAGTGAAATATATACACCATTACAAAATCATCTCATAAAGTTATTGTAACATTGAACGATCATTCCACGAAACTAACGTAACGCGACACGTTACGTGTTTAGTTGTTCATAGCGAATAAAGACCCTGATATGTAAGGGAAGGGTGTGTATTGGAATCCAAGTTGTGTGGATTAATTGGAAATAGAATTTGAAGTTTTTGAATATAGATGAAATTAACCGTGTGATAAGAATACGTATTAGAGTGTATTTGCGTCTCGTTTACATCGCACAGCAGCTATCTCACTTAGACACTGTTTTTGACATATGTATTTCTTTAAAGTTACCGTTAGTAGTTGACGGACGATTTGGCGCAGTGGTTAAGAGATTATACCGCTCCGCGCACTGGGTCGATAAGTCGCGGGTTTCGATAAGTCGCGGGTTTGAATCCCGCACGGAACAAATCTTTGTGTGACCCACAATTATTTGATCCGGTCTGGGTATTTGTTTTTGTGAATTGACAACACAGAAATAAGCCCTGGTAGGCTATGTTTTTAAATAACAAAAAAAAAAGAAAAGAAATGCCTCAATGATAAAAAGGATTTTTTATAAATTCCTCCATTTTGGCATGAACTGTCACATTGTTTTAGTGACGCAGAACATGGCTAGCAATCACGACGTCCAAAGTTCGACTCCTAGATCGAGTGGGGTTTTCCAGTAGAAGTGTTCTCAAATCACGGTAGGTGCTATGGCAACAGGATCGTTCGAAGTTGCTTGCATTAAAAAGAATGCATTCGGGGGTCCGCCGTCAGGAACGAAGTTGTAATCAGACAGTGTAACTCACTGTTATTAAAATTGTTAGTTATTGAAAAACGATTTTATTTAACGCAAGTATATTCTGACCATCAAGCACATTAAACTAACACGTGATGTAAACAGGTATGGCGGCCAGCGCTTACGATAACATCCGAACTACGCCGGATAAACCGAACGCTCCCCTTCTATCAGCCGCTACCGCTGTCCGCTGCATGTTCTCACCGACCCTCCAGATGCCCTTACATCCCTTCTTTCGGATACAGATACCGCACACAGGATCAGACATCGACCTCGCCGGCGAGATCGAAGAATCCCTTGCCCGCCGGCCGGTGCAGAGCACCACGGCGAGACACCTAGTATACGCCCTCCCCTACAGCGACTGCCCAAGCTGAGGCCGTTCCTCCTTGAGGCTCCCGTGAACTAGTTGCCCCCTTGCGCTTCTGGCTCGAGCGTAGTGGTTGCACGCTCGCCCACTTGTCCGGTGAAGCTCTAGAGACCCCGCGGCCAACAGCGTACATCATTCACACACACACAAGGAACCGAACGCCTCGTAACGTTTTATCGTTATGTTATAGTACTTACTGTGGTCTTATAAACTCTGTATACAATTCAGAATTTGCCTTTCACTGATTACAATATATTAATAATCTAGACCTCGACTATCTTACCATGACCAAATAGATCGTGTCTTATCTAAGGGGCCAGTCAAGAGTCTCCGTAACCGGCGAGCGTGTATGAGACGAACTATGAGAGTGGAGGAAGCCAGAGAGGTCTTTAAGGAAAGAACCTGTTCGAACTCTGTACCCTCTGCCTACCCCGCGAGGGAGCTGGCGTGATGGTATAGATAGATAGAAAATCTATCTATATTATCATACTCTTGCGGGGTAGGCAAATAGTGTTGCCAAAATCAGTTTTGGTAATTTTAGCAAGACAAAGACGAAGACCGATCCTGCAATACTCAAGACCAAGACTCTTGCGGTCTCGAAGTTCCGTGAGTACCTTTTTTTAATTTAATATTTTTGGAATCAGTATTTCATCTCATTAGTCCGAACAAAGGTCTTTCCCACCAATCTCTATCGGTTTCGGTTCCTAGCAATCTTCAACCATTTTTTTTGAAAGCGTTCATACAATTAAGGAAATACCATATTTGTGTTTATTTGTGTCACAGGTTAACGCAACAATCTATATATTAATACGTGAAGCAAAAACTTTGTACACATTTTTACGAAAGTTGCGCGGACGGAGGTGTATGAAATTTCCTACACTTATAGTTTATATCGAGAAGGAGAGCATAATGCAAATATGTTTTTGAAATTATTCATAAAACATACATTAAATCAATGAAAAAAACATTACACACACTACCATGTATTTGACACAATACACGTCAAATTGATGTTTGTCTTTACTATTATTTGTCTATAGTCTTACTGAATGTCAAACATAACCAGCAAACGATGAAAGAGTAGGTCGAGTATCGACCTATGGGCGACCACTAGTAATTATGATTAGGTACTTAGTATGAATATTACTTTGATTTGCTACCATCATGGATTCCGAGCTGCTTGGTACCACCAAGCTACTCGCAGTTCCTAGCGCGACGACCCATACATATCATATATCACTTCGACCCATATCTTATAAGAATTGAGAGAGATCAAGGTAAGTCAATAATCTGATACAGTAGATAGGTTCGTAGGAGTAGGTTCCTACCTAATTAATCGTTATAAACCTAGAATAAAATAAAAGAAAACGAATGAGCTGTTTGTTTTGTTGCTAATTGCACCTTTTATAAAATCTGACTCGACACTCATTATAACTTTATGTAAGAACATATGTATAGATTAATAAGAAGCATTAGGTCAATGCAAGACTCCTGTGAGACTCTTGGTCAAGACCAAGACTAAGTGTGCAATACCAAGACCTAGACCAAGATCAGTCTCGTCTTGGTCTTGCATTTGTGCAACACTATAGGCAACGGGTAAAGAGTTCCAAAAGGTTATTTCTTTCCGGACCCCTCTAACTTCCTCCACTCTCATAGTCCGTCTTATACACGCTCGCCAGTTACGGAGACTTTTGACTTGCTCTTCAGATAAGTCACGGTCTATTGGATCATGTTAAATAGTCTAGATCTTTCCCGGTACCTACATCCTTCTACTTTCGCATTGTATATCGGCTTTGTCATTATTTCTCCCTAAATTTTTTCTATATGCCCGAACCATTGAAGCATACCTTTTCTCATCTTTATACCGATACTATCTTTCATAGTATATAGATATACGACAAATCAAATAAAGAACTAACGACAAAAAAATGGCATTCAATTCCGCTACATACATACATCCAGTAGGTACAGTCAGCATAAAAATACGTTACATATATCTAGATTGCGTCATATCGCGGTACGGTCAGCAATGGTGTCATGTTTAATGTGACGTGTAAAACGAATAGTGTCGCGCGGGGGGAGCCGGACGGCGATGGGGGGGGGGGAGAAGGGAGGTAACATAGGTTTTAGTTGCAGACTCGCAATTGTGAGTTTTATGTGAGTTGGACGTTTATACGAGTTACATAGGACATTAGGCATAGCACACCAACTGCTAATAGGGAATATGCGTGTAATTCAAATAAGGGGCAAATATTTTTTTTTAGAAACTAATTCGCGTTAGAATAATGTCTATACCATTATTTTTTTAAAAGCATTACTTTTTTATTAAGAAAATAATTATACGTGTGATGATGAATGTGAACAAAAAATGAGTGGAAAATTCAAAGTAGCGGGAACGCCACGCTATTGGTCAGATCGAATATGACGTCAAAGTCAAAAATACAAATGTCAACAAGTGCATATTTGTTGGATGTTTGCTATTGAGTTAGTTTTATTGTTATTTTTTGTTGTCGATTTACACAAAGACAAAATTTTAGTTTAAATTATTTAAGTTAATGTTTACGTTAAAGTGATCTTCGTAGCAATATAAACAAGTCGATGGAGATACCATGTCTCTTTTTCTGATTTTACACCACTTTGTCACTATGTCAAAATACAAAATAAAAATAAATTACAGAATAAAATACTACTACAGCTGTTCACTAATTGATTGTTATTATAGACTTTGACGTAACGCCAAGCGCGCCAAAATGGCGGGCGTTTAAAATGCTCGTATCTGTTTGCTATCTTGAACATTTATTTTGCCCTTTACATTTTGTTTTTGACGCTTAATTTTTTTTTGCACTTATATATTGATGTAATCTATCGTATAAAAACATTAAAAAAAATACACGCGTATTCCCTATTGGGCACACATTATTAATTGGACGTTTTGCATACTTAGACGTTTTGCTACTTAGGCGTATTGATCGTACAGTATCATACAACATCGGTAGATGTATTAAGTTTGAATATTTATCGGCACAATTTGTTTAGAGCCTAGCCAAATTGCGAGCATTTTGTGTCTATTCTCCTTTCGCAATTGATGGTGCTTCATTTTGGTGACTTTTAGTTCTCAAATGTCATTCCGATACATTTTCAATTTTCTTTTAGCGTTAACTACAGTAGAAGGTTAATTTAGTTATAGGAGTAATGCCCGAAACATGCAAATTTTAATAAAAAGTTAAGGGTAAAGTATGAATATAAGTGTTCTATTACTGACAAACGGTATAAAATTACTTAGGCCAATCAAGTATACAAAATAACAATTAAAATTCATGTGTATACCCATTGATACTGAATAAAACTATCAAATTACAATACTTTCAAATACTGAGTTCTTAGATTTACGCGAATATTACACATGAAATAAAACTATTTTTTACGGTTTTTGCGCGGTTTATTTTTGATTTTTAAGTTCCCGACGTTTCGAGTGCTTTACTTACTTACTTGCAAATACTCAAAGAATAACGCATCAAGTGTTTTTGCCACCATTTCTTAATCGTCATCCACAACCCATAACCCGTTGATGCCATACAATTATTTTACTTCCTATTGCTAAAGTCATTTTCAAAATAAAATAATAATATATTATATTCCAATAGTATCACCCACTCGACAATGGGTTGGTGACGAATGCGCGCAGTGTCCGGTGTCCGGCTATCGCTCACTGCCGTCCGGATCCGTCCGGACGGCCGGACGGTCGGACGGGCGAACTATTGCGCCTTTAGAACAATATACGATATTTCTGCGCCAATGTGCACGTTGTGCCGTCATCGATCATCTTTGACGTATTTCGGTATTCGACTGTAGCTATAATAATATTCTACGGACACTTATGTAACTGTCATGGTTTAAGTAGAGAAAGATGCAGTTGTATGTTAAGCCTTATAGTATTAGCCCTGTTAAGAAACTGTCCCACTGTTGGGCACGGGCCTCCTCTCAAACTGAGAGGGTTCAGGCCATAGTCTACCACGCTGGCCCAGTGCGGATTGGCGAACTTCACACACCTGCGAAAAACTCTTAGGCATGCAGGTTTCCTCACGATGTTTTCCTTCACCGTTAAAGCAAATGATAGTTAATTTTTAATACGCACATGCTTTCGAAAAGACAGAGGTGCTTGCCTGGGTTTGAACCCGAGACCTCTGACTTTGCAGTCCAACGGTCTAACCACTAGGCTATTACTGCTTAAGCCTTATGCCGTCAGAAAAATAATCGATATTCTATAAAGCATTAGACCTCATGAGCTCTTGTTTAAATAACAAAATTGTCACACTGTCACGATACGACTTCTTTCATAAAGAAGTTTTGTGTGTTTTATTATAGACATTTTGTTTTCTTTAAAAAACGTAGCTCCACACTTGGATTGATACCTGTGTCGTGGGTGCAATACCCAGACCGAAACAAATAATTGTGTCTCAAACAAAGATTTATCCCGTGCGGAAATCGCACCCGCGACAATTAGACACAATGGGCAGATCGTCTTAAGCTCTTCTCCATTGCGCTAAATCGTCCGTCAAATTAAATTTGTTAAATTATCACTTGTCCCGTGTCATGGTCATCTATACTAATATTATAAAGAGGAAAGATTTGTATTTTTGTATGTTTGTAACGAATAAACTCAAAAACTACTGGACCGATTTCAAAAATTCTTTCGCGATTATAAAGCTACCTTATCTAGAAGTAACAGAGGGTATATAGCATAGACCCGGTAGGTGGCGCTGTTTTCGGCCGGGTACGAAGTCGCGGGAAAGAAAGAAAGAAATAAATTTTATTTGTCACGTCATGGGAGACACAGACAGAGATATTATAAAATAACAAAAACTATAAAATTAAAAGAAAAAAAAAATACAAAAATAGAACACAACAAAGTAATACACATGAGTCTGTGTCTCACGTCATCGGCTTAATGTCAGGCACAAGTGCGAGACGCTGATTTTCATCTAGACCCTCCTGAGCCTTCACTGATATAAAAATAAAAAATTATATATATATATTTTAAGATTTTTTTCAAGAATGATAAACACACAGTCAACAGAAATCGTAGTCATATAAGTGTAAGCATGTAGTTTAATATAATAACTAGGTAAAGAGGTATATTTTATACATTATTAGGGTTAGATGCATACTTACATAATATGGGAAACTGCTAGTATTTAATAAAAGAGCTCTTATCGCGAATAAATACTGGATATTTGCAGCAAAAAACTGCTCCTCCTAATTATTTTTTGGACTCTAGCTGAAACGTCAATCCCACTTATCCGGGGTTAATATAAACGCATTCCCATACTTTGAACCTCAGTCCAAGTTTCTAACATTTTCCGCACCCTTATAAAGCAACCCCTAATATTCAGGCCCACCTCAAAAATTTACCAGTCCATCAGCTTGTTTTACATTTTACACAATTTAAGCTTACTTTCTCACAAATTGAATGCGAAAGTGAACCGAAGTTTAAAATTCAATTAACTAACAATTTCGCGAACTTTATTTAAACTTCATAAATTATATAAAACCATTTAAAATTCGGCTGGGTGTTGTGTTGTTTGGATATGCGAAAGGCTAAAGGTGGGGGTAATAAGGCTGATTCACTTTGAGAAAATTTTTAGGGTAATAAATGGAAGTACGGTCAGACAAATGTTGTTTTTCTATCGAAAAATTCCCAATATCAGTTCAGAGTCTGGGATCGTGCCCACGATTTAGCGCAGCTTAAGCCGCTCCGCCCACTGTGTCTAATAGACGCGGGTTCGATTCCCGCACAGGACAAATCCTTGTGTGATCCACAATTATTTGTTCTGGTCTGGGTATTTGTGTATGTGAATTTTCATGTTTATAAACGCACCCACGACACAGGAATTAATCCTAGTGACTATTGACGGACGATTTAGCGCAGTGGTTAAGGGCTTAGCCTGCCCCGCCCACTGTGTCTAATAGTCGCTGGTTCGATTCCCGCACGGGACAAATCTTTGTGTGTTCCACAATTATTTGTTCTGGTTTGGGTATTTGTGTATGTGAATTTTCATGTTTGTAAGCGCACCCACGACACAGGAATTAATCCTAGTGTGGGGCAACGTTTTTAAAAAAAACAAAACTGTCTGTCTACTTTGCGCACAGCCCCAATTCGAAATCAGTACAAAAATGATATCAGTACCCGTAAATGTAAAACCACATTGGTACGGAAGAGTATTCTAGGCATGGCAGCAGTTATTTATAATAAATTACCAAATCGGATTAAGATCATGGATATAAATAATTTTAAAAAGACCTTGACATTGCTATTAATCAATAAATGCTATTACTCAGTAGATGATTTTATAAATGACAAATGTATAAAGTGAACTATTAGGTAATTAATATATATTATAATTAATATTTGTGACATTATAATTGTAGCTACAGTTAATTATCTTAACCACTGACATTTGTACGCCTCACAGGCAAAGTATAGAGATCTTTATAGTATATATATATATATATATAACAACAAAATGTATTGTACCTATACTTGACAAATAAAATATTGATTGATTGATTGAATTATTTGTTTCGGTCTGGGTATTTGTGTATGTGAATTTTCATGTTTGTAAACGCACCCACGACACAGGAATAAATCCTAATGTGGGGCTAAAAAAAAAGAAAACAAAAAGTGTATGTCTATAGGCTCACCCCTATTACATGGGCCTAACATCGTCGGCGAAAAGTGGGTGCACATAGTACACTTCTGACCCCCCCCCCCCCCCCCCCCCCCCCGCTTGGGGAATATAGGCGTTACGGTGTGTGGAAGTGTGGTAACCTTACCATAATCGGCGAGCGTGTTGAGACGAACTATGAGAGTGGGAAAAGACAGTAAGGTCTGCAAGGAAACTGCGTTGGGATTGTACCTTCTACACCGCAAGGGCCCGTCGCGCCTGTTTGAACATGCGGAAAGAAAAAATTAAGGGTTATAAGGCTGAGTTACTTTGTGACATATAATACCATGTGGCTTTCAGATTTTTTCAAGCCAGTCTTAAGCACTAATTTATTTAAGGTGTGCCCCTAATCGCCGAAAAGGTTTATTTCATTCATCATCATGGTTCCGGGTTTTTGTATTTGTACCGGGTAAAAATCCGAGCTCCAAACGGCTACGAAGTATTTTCCATTAGAGAAACCCTAGATCTCTAGCCACACCATATGCTGTTAGATTTTAATCTGACGATTAGACCACCAAGGCACCCAATGAAATGAACGCCCAACTTACACCTTATTCACGACATAAACAGTGTTACAATCAAAGGACTATATGCTCTTTAGAACTTTGCCATCAGGTCCATCTGGAATCCTTTAGACGCTCTTTGCGGATAACATCATTAGATTCATATCTCGATCGTAAGGCATCACACTGGAGCTAGGTCATAAACTATTTAATTGTAATCTAAACATTGTATTCACACAATATGATTTAAAAAAAGGAAAGAAAAAAGAGAAAGAGAAGTAAATGAAAAAGACAAGCCCGCTGAGTTTCTTCGCCGGATCTTCTCAGTGGAGGCCGCGTTCCGATCCGGTGGTAGATTAGTAGTTAAATTAGATAAAAAAAAAAGTAAATTGAATATTTGTAAGCGCCCCTGCAGGGCTTATATAAAATAAATTATTTGTGTTTGAGACTCTGTATTTATATAGCAGGTATTATAAATTATAACGTTACTGCGACAAGTTACTAAGTGCCTTACATGATAATATTTAATATCTGCCAGAATCTCCAACGCTGGCTTTAACTTAAAATTACCGGGAGCATACGTACAGAAGAAAAAGCATCTCGGAGGGAGCCCCCGGGGCGAGGGGGAGGGAACGGAAGTGACGCGCCGGAAACGGCGTCGGGCGGAAGCGCGGAAACCCTTTGCCTCTCCCTTTGTTTATCGAGGCGACAGTGGAGTAGGGAGCAGTGAGCGAAATTCGTTATGAGATAGATGTTTGATTGTTTAAAATGTTGTGTTAGCTTTCCGTTCTTTGTAGTTGCAGAAAAAAAAAGATGTATATGTGTATGATTTGTTTTTTTTTTTTTTTTTTTTTCATGTGACATGTTGGGATTTGTCTCTATCTCGTAGGTGCGTTTACGAACATGAAACTCAGAGACACGAACACCTAGACCGAAACGACGATTTGTGGGATAACCAGCCTACGCTCTAATCAAGACCAAGTGTATGACGGCCTATGAAATATACAAGCAACATCGACGAGTCATTGTCACGAAAGAAAAAAATAGTATTGATTTAATTTAATTAAAAAAAAATAAAAAAAAATTGCTGAAAAGAAATATTGGTAAGGGAAATACAATAGGAGGAGTCTCCGTAACCGTCGAGCGTGTATGAGACGAACTATGAGAGTAGAGGAAGCCAGAGAGGTATGTAAGAAAAAAACCTGTTGGAACTCTGTACTCTCTGCCTACCCCGTAAGGGATCTGGCGTGATGATATAGATAGATAGATAGATAGAAATACAATAGCAATTAAAATGAACAAAAGCGGGTACTCCAAAAGAGTGTTGTCAAACAGCTTTTTTAAAATTAATTCAGGTTTCGCACTTCTATTGTTGTCTAATTATTTTCTTTAATAGCATATGTATGGATATTTATAAGGGATGTAGAAATAAAAATCAATTACTGTCTCACTTACACTATGCCCTAAGTTTTACCAGTATCTCAGTTAAACACAAGCAACGTACACAAACTCAAGTACCCTTTGTGTTGTTTGCTCATCGTTCAACTTGACGTACTGCTATAATTTTTTCTACGACAAAGGTTTTTCTCACAACTATTACGCAAACCAGGAAACGGACGTCGTTCGTGCGACGCGACCGACGCGAATTCAGCGTTAAAGGTTTGGTCTTATAAGCGACGGAGCGCGACGGAGGCGATCGGCTGGCGCTCGGCCGATGACGGTTGGCAGCTCGGCGCGCACGTCACATTGCGAGCGCGACGTCGCGCCGGCCAGGCGGCCTAGCACTAACGTCCCGCTCGCACACGTATTCGGGTCTCACAATTGGAGCGCTTCATTTGCAATCGCATTTGGCGCAGCGGCGGCAGGTTGAGACGTTTGCCGTCGCACCGAGCGTGGCAGAGCTGTGTGACCTCTTCCCTTAATATCTGTACATTACAACTCCCCAGGTCGCGCTTCCGTCGCGCTCCGTCGGCTATGTGACCAAACCTCAAAGGGTGCCAAGCGCCCTGAAACCTCGCCCTTTCCTGCCCTTCTTAATGAAAAAAGTTTAAAAGAAAGTTCCCTTAAAGTACTCATTTTTGAACATTTAATATTTACATCGCCTAAGAGTTTTCGAAGCACTTCATAATGGCGGAGATACTTTATTTCGGCGCTGTCAAACAATATTGGACTTTAACAAATGGTGTTTTGTTTGAATTTCCAATCTTAAAGGACATTCCGAGATGCCTAGAAGCTCTTAGGCTTAATATTTTATTAATGGTATTGCTGTAGTCACAGGCCAAAGACCTGGTTGATTTCGTTGTAGTTATTTTCATTAACAAATACTTTATTTACTTCAACAATTCGTGGGTTATATATATAAAAATCTCTTTTATATTGTATTTCAATTACTCGTGATAATTTATTAGAAATGCATTGCGTATACAAGCTGTATCATAAATAAATCAAGACCTCAGACACCGCAATTAGATAATTGCTTCACAAATTCAATACTACAACCAAAATACCAAATTAAAATCTTTTACCCCTTTCTTAAGCACTTTTCTACCTCAATTAATAATAAAACTTGTACGTGTATGTGTGCATATTGAGAAATACGTTTTAGAAATGCACTGAAGGAGTAACAGCATTTTTTTGCAGATTAAGAAAAATGTATGATATAATAACAATTGTTTGATTCAATTCAGCTATCCATTTAGAACAAAAACTACTTTCAGTTCTTGCGTTAATTATGTTACACCTTGTATATCATTTTTTACGGGTAAAGTTAGATATATTCTTGTGTCGTGGGTGCATTTACATACAAGAATTTAATGCACAAAAACCCTGACCGAAAGAAAAATGGTCTCATAAAGATTTGTCCCATGTGGGGATCAAATTCAATAAATATTTTTTATTAATTTATTTATTAAATAAAAGGAACAAAACAGCGTACAATAAATTAAAAATAAATTTCAAATATTAGTTTAGAACTGACAACTGGCTGCCATCAGAATAGGAAGTTATAGCTGATATTTTACCTTCAACTTGAAAAAAATGTGAACTAATTGGTATTCCGTACGACTATTCGTAAAACCTATATCAAAAAACTTGGCAACACGCTCTTGGTCGAATTTTATACTTTTCAAAATTCATTTTAGCACGATTCCGCCAAATATTTGACAAAGACTAATTGTGAGTGGCGGTTTCTGACTGGCCAAGGTTTCTCGTTCGCAAAATCAAAGTAATTATAAAACTTTTGGTCACAACTAATTTGTCAATTGTCAGTTATTGTTAGGGAATCCTTGGCATTTTAGATTTTTATTATACGTTGAAATTTAGGTTGAAATATAACGATCAGATGCGTTCTTATCTTACAAACAGAATTATCACAAAATTATCCGCTAACCACACAACATAAACTAATCCAGCACAGGCGGCACGACAAGACATATGTCACGGATTTTGTCGCCTTAGACGAGAGCTAATCGTTTTGGCTTACATGCTAGCATGACAAAAACTTGACACGAGAAAACTTGTTTCAAGAGCTGTATTGTATTGACTTATAGACAAGGCCATTTTGACTCGATTCCCGGGCCGAAGAAAAAGTGTTTGGCGCGAGAAAAATCTTGGCGCCCATGCTAGTTCCGCTATACACTTTTAATATACCCTTAATGTACACACTTCATTTATCAGCCGTTATGGCTGCCCGCGGCACATTCTCACCGACCCTCTCGATTCCCTTACCTACTTTCCCTCGGATACAGATACCGTACACAGGATCGGACGCCAACCTCGCATGCGATGTCGAAAAATCCCTTGCCGCCAGCCGGTGCAGAGCACCGCGGCGCGACACCTAGTATATGCCTTAACCATAGCGACAACCCAAGACGAGGCCGTTGAGCTAGTTGCCCACTTGCCTTTCCAGCTAAAGCGTAGTTGCTATACGTTCCACTATGCAATCATTCCAAAAAATCTCCATAATGTACAGTCGATTAAACAAAACTCTTGTCTTACCTTTATAAATCTTTTGGCTTTTGTTAATAATCCTAATGTGGTGTGTCGTGACGCTTCTGGGCCTAGTGGTACCATGTCCTTTAGTTTCTCCAAGCAGCTTCTGAGGTGTGCTCTCCTGAAACAAGCAGGAACGTTCTTGTTAGTTTGATGAGTTCTTGCTAAGTTGTTATGTTCCTGCAAGATTGATAGTATGTTCTTGTTAATCTGTTATGCTCTTGTAAGTTTGATTGTTCTTACAAGTTCGATATCTATCTATCTATATCATGACAACAGATCCCTTACGGAGAAAGTACTTAGGTTAATATATTCTTGCAAATTAGACATTTCCTTTTTACATTGTTGTGTTGCCATATTGAGACTAAAACATTTAAGGACGGAGACATGCGTTTTGTGAAAAATTAAAGACCATCACACCTATATTTCTCTAGCAGAGTGCAAGAGATGTTCTATGTACACACACGTTACGCCGACGATGCTAGATCTGTATGTAATACAAGGTGAGCTTTTGCATTATACCGACTCCAATTCCAGGCTCCGGACTGATACTGAGAATTTTGACGGTAGAAAAGCTTGAGTAACATTTTTATTTTCATGTCATAGTCAACATCAGTCGAAGGTTCTCCATAAAGGATTCCCTAAAAGATTGCCACGACGACCGACTTTTTTTCGGATACAGATACCGCACACAGGATCAAACATCGACCTCGCCTGCGAGGTCGAATAATCCCCTGCCCGTCGGCCGGTGCAGAGCACCACGGCGAGACACCTAGTATACGCCCTCCCCCATAGCGACTGCCTAAGCCGAGGCCACTCTTCCTTGAGGCGCCCTTGAGCTATTTGCTCTCTTGCCCTTCTGGCTCGAGCGTAGTGGTTGCACGCTAGCCCTCTTGTCCGGTGAAGCTATAAAGGTCCCGCGGCCAACAGCGTAGATCATTCACACACACACACACACACACACACACACACGCAAGACGGACGTTTTTTATTTTATTTGTAACACTAGGCGACCGCGGTGTTCTTACCGATCACCAAGGTTAAGTAGCATTCGGCCCGAGATGGGTGACTGTTTGTGGCATTTTCATATTTGAACTTCTCCGTGCTTCGGAAGACACGTTAAGCCATTGGGCCCGGTTAACATTTAATATGGTAGTCGTTAAGTCGAGGAGGAAGCCTTATAGGCAGATTCGTTAGTTCCAACAGCACCACAAACCTGCCTCGGCCAATGCGCACTGGGTCCGCGAGGTGGAGTATGACCTAATCTCTCTCACCTCGATTTGTGAGAGAAAGCCTTTGCCCAACAGTGGGACAGTATAGACTGATATTATTATTATAATTATTTTTTTAGGCACAAACTTCCATAAAATATTTTGACAAAAAGTCAAAGGAAAAAGGTAATTTTCGCTACCATAATTATATCCAGCAACGGCAACATAGTGGGAAAAGGTACGGAACACCATAAATAACAACCACTTACAGTAATAACGAGATATTCTCACTTTATTCCGGTTATGATGTATAGCGCCATCTATTTTCGGTAACCACCAACTGTGATATTTACATTTGGGGAATAACGATGGTTTATCGTGGCTACTAGATTGGGTATTTTTTTTTAATTACTTGTGGTTTCCAAACCATAATGAACGGGTATTTTTTGTTAGCTTGTGGTTCTGAAACCACAATTATGTGGTTACTGAAATTCCGTAATATTAATTAATATACTGCTATTTGTTTTCAAACTTAGTCTCTCGCTGTATCATAGGTGCGTTTAGAAACATGAAATTCTCATACACAAATACTAAGACCGAAGCAAACAATTATCTCATAATTTATCTCTACCTACCCCGCAAGGGAACTGGCGTGATGATATAGATAGATAGATAATTTATCCTGTGCAGAGATTAAACCGGCGGCTACTCGATTCAGTAGACGGAGCAGCTTAAGCAGTGGACCAAGCCGTTTCCAAACTAATTCTGTTCAGTTATCCTTCTGACTGATCCGGGCCCGAACATTATATGGTACAGCTGATCCAGTATATTTTACATAAGATATAGTTTGTATTCGCAACAGCGTAGTAAGAAAGCGAGTAGGTATGAAAGATAGTATCGGTGTAAAGATGAGAAAGGGTATGCTCCGTTGGTTCGCGCATATAGAAAGGATGCCAGAAGAAAGAATGACAAAACAGATATACAATGCGAAAGTGGAAGGATGTAGGTGCCGGGGAAGACCTAGACTATCTTACCATGACCAAATAGACCGTGTCTTAGCTGAAGGGCAAGTCAAGAGTCTCCGTAACCGGCGAGTGTGTATGAGACGAACTATGAGAGTAGAGGAAGCCAGAGAGGTATGTAAGGAAAGAACCTGTTGGAACTCTGTGCTCTCTGCCTACCCCGCGAGGGAGCTGGCGTGATGATATAGATAGATAGATAGATATAGTTTGGAAATTGGTTCTATTTATTTCAGTATTTGTTGAGATTTATTATGTTATTCATATACAACACAAAAAAAACATGTACGTGAAGTGAGTACTGGATTTTCTAGTGTTCTGTCCTATATTTATATTGAACGGCTAAGTATAGCACTTGTACTTTGGGACCAGTTTTTGGTTTATGCTTTGAATTAATGTGTGCAATTTATTGTTAGTGTGTTAGTTCTGTAGTTATACACGTGCAACTATCGTGTCTTATGTATAGTAAATTAAAGGCGACAGTCCGAAAATCGGCCCGTAACATAAGAGCTCAACTATAGGTGTGATCTTAATTTGAATGAGTTCAATCCAACCCTAGCCAACGTCAGGACGCGATAAAATGCTTCAGCTGCTGAAACAACCATAATAAAAAGATCCGAGGTCATTAATGTTTTTAAAACGTCACTAAACTTAGTGAAAATAAGTTCAAAGCTTGTGTAAAACGAACACTTTGTAAGCAAGCTTATTATTCAATAGAAGATTATTTAAAATATAAAAATGCTTGGATAGATGCTATTCCAGCTCCACTTGAGTCATAACAACCTATTCAACTGTTGTTAGTTAACATTACCTCTCTTCCTTCTATTAATTTAACACAATATGTACTTTTTTTGTAAATGAGGGAACCATGTAGCCATTCTCATAAATAGTATTATTCGCTTTTTTAACTTAGACTCACCTGATGACCAACCTACATTGTTCTCCCATACCCCACAACAGAATGTAGATGAAAAAGTTTGTAATTTCTTATTTTAAAAGAGTAACCGTGGAGTTTCTTGCCCTTCTTCTCCACAGGAATGACATTCCGAAGTGGCGGTAGAGTCTTTGTTACTTTTCTGACGATTCATAAATACTGTAATGGTTTACATGAATAAAAAATATTCTGATTCTGATTCTGATTCTGAAAACTAATTTCGACAGTTGCTAGCTACGAGTTGGAGAAGCGTAAGTATATCCAAACGCGGCTGTCTTTGGCGGTCATTTTGTTCGTGATCCGTTATCTTGTACGAAATATATCGATGCGTATAACGTTGTCAGTAACTAATACACCAGCAGAACTTTCCACACTTGCACTATATGAGATAGATTGGGATGCGACCTCACTATGTATCCTACTACACCGTCACGCCTATATTCCCCAAGCGGGGGTGGCAGAGGTGTACTGAGTACACCCAAGTTTCGCCGACGATATTAGGTCCTATGTAATAGGGGGCGAGCCTATTGCCATATACCGGGCACAATTCCAGACTCCGGACTCGTACTGGGAAGTTTTTCGTTAGAAAAACTACACATGTCCGACCTAGGATTTGAACCGAGGACCTCGTGATCACAAAGCGATGCGCTTTGCCACTAGACCAACGAGGCAGTCATGTATCCTACTAATATTATAAATATGAAAGTTTGTATGTTTAGATGTTTCTTACTCAATCACGCAAAAACGGCCGAACGGATTTGAGTGATATTTGGCACACAGAGATTTTATTACCTGGATTAATACATAGGATAATTTTAAATACAGGAAAAATTAAGGTTCTTGGCTAAAGTCAACCCGGGCGAAGTCGCGGGCAGAAACTAGTAGTTTATAAGACAGACACAACAGTAAAACGAATTAAAACAAACACTGACAAACAATACTAAGCCGGCAAGTTTTCACAGCACATAACTCATCCAAAACACGAGTTTAATGCCTCATTTATTTATAAACGCGGTATATGCAATAACAGTTATAATTCAACCACTAACAGCATATTACATTACGTTTGGGGGCGTTTTCGCGTTTCAGCACAAAACGAAGTTCTAGTACTATATGTAAGTCGAAGGAATTTCACTTTAAAATATTGCACAGTGTACAGATTCCCTTAATACTCTATCTATCTATATATATATATATATATATCATTACACCAGATCCCTTGCGGTGTAGGCAGAGAGAACATAGTTCCAACAGGTTCTTTCCTCACAGACTCCTCCGTCTTCCTACACTCTCATAGTTCCTCTTATATACGCTCGCCGGTTACGGATTCTCAACTTGCCCTTCAAATGAGATAAGGTAGTATTAATTGTTAAATTAAAAAAAGAGAAAGTTATCATGCTTATATTTCTCAAGCCGGTATTGTGTACACGCACATTTCGTCAACTATGCTAGTTTCCAATAGGGGTGAGCTAGAGGTGAGGTATTATATCCCGGGAAAATTCATGTTTTCGGACTACTACCGAGAATTTTTTGATAGACATACACTAGACCTATCAGGCAGTAAACGCTGATATACAAGGTATAACATAATAAACGCAAGACCTCAAGACATCCCGATTAGAGAATTGCTTCATAAAGTCAAAACGAAAACCAAATTTTCATATTTAAAGGTTTTTACCCTTTTTTAAAGCACTTTTATACCCCAATTAACAACGAAACTTGTACGTGTATGTGTGCGTTTTGAGAAATACGTTTTAGGAATGCGTTTAGAATCTTCTTCTTGCAATGAATCAAGAATAAATTTAATTTTTTTATAGCGCACTGAAGGAGTAAAAGCATTTTCTGCAAATTTAAAAAAAAATAAAAGTACATTAAAAATTGTTGGAATCGATTCAGTTATCGATTTAGAACAAACTACTTTCAGGTCTTGCGTTTATTATGTTACAGCTTGTATATTACTTAATTTTAGTAACAAGACAACGTATTCTCCGGGACCCTTTGAGGTACACTTCAAACCTTGTTGTCATCGTTTAAGCCTATTGTGGAATCTAGCTCAGGCAGTCAGTTCAGTTACAGTGGCAAAAATGAGGGGCGGGTTTAGTCCCATAAAAAAGTTATTGGCTGAAAGGAAAACCAATATCGTTATTATATCGAGAATTAATCGGTTTCCATTCGAGTAGTGAAATACCTATAGTACGGGACTCAAATAAGCTTTGTTAGTGAAAGCCTGGCGGATTGGTCGCGCCAAGCGCCTCTATAGAGCTCCGGTCTCTTTGAGGCGACACTCACTAATTTCATCTCGGTACTACGCTGGCTTGTAAAGAATAATGCATTTCTGTAATGATGATAGCGCTGTGGTAGCTGGTAGCTGTGTGGGTATGTAGTAGCATAGAGACAATTCTGTCTTCTTGTAAATGTTGTAAAAAGTAGTAAAATTTAATTTGGAATGTTTGTTAATTTGTTTAAGTCAAATCTTGCCAGCTGAATTAGAACCACTTTGTATTGTCTTACGGTTCAAATTTGACAGTTCCGATGACAATACATTTTTATGACAAGCATGCCCTCCGGGCTCCAGATGAAGAAACTTTTCAACGGCCAACAGCATAGATTAGAAATGTTGGTTGTATACACATTTAATTTTGATTGGCCGTGTTAAATTGCACCTAGCAGCATTATTCAAAATTGTTTTTTTTTTACTATTAAGTTAATTTATATTAATACGTGAAGCAAAAACTTTGTACCCCTTTTTACGAAAATTGCGCGGACGGAGGAGTATGAAATTTCCCACACTTACAGTTTATATAGAGAAGGAGTGCAGAATGATATTTTTTTTTAAATTATGCAAAAAAAAAATACATTAAATCAACAAAAAAAACATTACACACACTACTATGTATTTGACACAATACACTTCAAACTAAGAATAAATTAATGTTGTTTGTCTTTAATATTATTTGTCTATAGTCTAATAATTTGTCTGCTATTATATAATATAATAATAAACATAACCAGCAAACGATGAAAGAGTTTTTACAAAAAACATCGTTTACAGAGAAGATTTGTATTATTAATTAAATTATCGAAATATGTATGTTAAGTTCAATGGACAGCATTTTCTCTTTGGTTCTTTGTTACAATAATTTTTTTTTTTAAAAAAGCGAATTCTTTATTTTAATCATTTTTGTTTTTTTTTTCTTTAATTTAAATTTTATATAATTTGTTTAAAAAAAAGGTAAATTAACAGTGTAGCCTTGGCGAAATCTGTGATTATAGAAGTATAGTCTTAGACAATAGAATCTTAATAATGTTCAAACTTATGATTAAAATTAATGATGGTCGAATTTCGATCAATAGGCAACTACTAGTTAAATTAAAAGTGTTCCCTACATCTATCGGTAAACGCGGAATCCATTTAGGACCGCTGAGTTGTCTGTCTCTCTGCTAAATCCACTTTTTTTCAGGAACGGTTATAGGTGCCAAGTAAATAAATTTAGATTCTAAGTTAAAACAATCAAAAGACAGGGCCATTCAAAGTCACTCATAAAAACCTGTAGGGTACATCCTGTTGAACAAGGATCATAAAGTTTGGCAAGAAGCAAGATCCCACAATACAAGCGAAGGAAACAATCCGAAAATTAATAATTTACAATAAAATTACATACTTCTTGCCATTACCAACTTACTTTACATTTTTTACCCGTCAAAAGTATTTTTGAAAAAGAATTAAATGTAAAATTGAAGTTAGTCATGTTTTAGTATATAAATTAAGATTGAACGGAACCCTTTAAGCGAGAGTCCTTCTCGCGCTTGTCCCGTTTTTACCTCACAATAGGAGATCGTAAAATCTGAATGATATAGAATATTTTTCACTACCATCTACTATAAACCTAAAAAAAAATTACACATTTTTAAATAAACAGTATTTCTGTGTGTCGCCGTACGTAAGATAATGCCTCCATTCTATTGTACTTATACGGTCAGCAACATAAATCGCTTAACATTCTCAGTTTCAAAACGCTTGTACACTTTTTTGCATGAACTACATTATTTTTGTTGATCTTAATGCAAAAAAAATGGGTTTGATCGTGTTCACCAACATTTGTAAAAAATGAGAATCAGAATATTCATGAAAATCGTATCGTAAAACTTGTCTTCAGAAAAGTAACTAAGACTCTACCACCACTTCGTAACATTATTCCTGTGGAGAAAAATAGTAAACTCCACGGTTACTCTTTTAATATTAAAATTTTTTCATCAACATTTTGTTGTAGGGTACGGGAGAATATCTGGTCTATCAGGTAAGTATACGTTAAATAAACTAAATTAACCATTCTAAGAATGGCTACATGGTTCCCTCATTCACAACGAAAGTAACAAATTACTAATTTGAAAAACTTACATTGCTGACCGTACGACAGTTGGTTCGCGATAATTCTGCTATCTTCGCCCATAAAACCGAAGAGTATATTTTCTTAGGAAATTGTTAATTTATTGCTGTGTTATTCGATAGGGGGGCAAACTGG
This sequence comes from Phalera bucephala, assembly GCA_905147815.2. NCBI lineage: Eukaryota > Metazoa > Arthropoda > Insecta > Lepidoptera > Notodontidae > Phalera > Phalera bucephala. The sequence continues at coordinate 30,805,746 of LR990618.1, forward strand.
ACGGGCTGTAATAATGGGGTAGAGACGATTGGGTTTAGAAAACAAGATCTTAATTTATATCTTAATATGAAATAAGAAAGTGATTATGGATAAGCATTTTAGGGAGGCGGCGATAAAATAGTGTTAATTGGACTAGTATTCGCGTTCTCTTCTCTCTTGGTGAGTAAATAATAATTGGAAAGAGACGCAATTATTTGAATATGTAGCTATTCTTCTTTTAAACAAGAAAAATATATCTTAATTTATTTAAAAGTACTAGTGGTCGCCCATTGGACGAAATTCGACCATAATTAATTTCAATTATAAGTTTGAACATTACTAAGGTTCTAATGTCAAAGACTATAACTTCTATAATCACAGATTTCGCCAAGGGTACAATGTTAATTGCGACAAAAAAACATGCGATAAAGAAAATGCTGTCCATCGAACTGGGCATACATATTTCGATAATTTAATTAATGATACAAAACTTCTTTGTAAGCGATGTTTTTTTTTGTAAAAACTCTTTCATCGTTTGCTGGTTATGTTTAACATTCAGTAAGACTAGACAAATAATATTAAAGACAAACAATATTAATGTAAACAAAAGAGTATATATGCGTGTTTGTGTCAAATAAATGGTAGTGTGTGTAATGTTTTTTTTATTGATTTAATGTATTTTTATTGCATAATTTAAAAAAAATATTAGCATTCTGCACTCCTTCTCTATATAAACTATAAATGTGGGAAATTTCATACTCCTCCGTCCGCGCAATTTTCGTAAAAAGGGGTACAAAGTTTTTGCTTCACGTATTATTTAAAAGTATTCCATATGGATCTGGCGTGATGCTAGATATAGTAATTGTTAGAAGATTTCCAAATATCAAACCTTTTTGGCGTTGATCTATTCAACTAAAATGTGTTTAATTTTCAGTAAGTTTCCAGTTTCGATTCCTTGTGAAAGCTTTTTTTTATTTTGAGCACACCTTGTAGATTATAAAACAGAAAATACATATAACCATGAAAGCGTAAAAAATAAATGTCTAAAAACTTATTCAGCAAAGGTAACCGCGACAGGCGGTCTGCGGTAAGCCCACACCGGAAATGAACAAACAGAGTATACCGCGCTGGGTTGCCATATTAAAAATACATTACACTTAGTGAATAAAAATAATCTTAAACGCACCGCCGTCGCGCCGTGTGAAAATAATTCCTCGGTTGAAAAAACGTTTTTCGTATATTTTATTAGTCTTTTGAGGTAAAAATATTTTTGATGTTATTATGATTGCGATATCAAAACTTTTCGTTAGATGAAACCTTTTTTGCGGCATCATTAGCAATGTATTTTTTGACTTTGACTTTTAATAAAAACGTATACAACTACGACTGATATGAGGACTTAGTGCTACTTTTCTTGAAAACATACTCATCGAAGTTACAAGAAAAGCTTCATATTATTGTTAAGCAGATATTTTTTTTAAATTAGTCTATTAACCCCGGATCAAAATGTTATGCTGTTAATTCCCTCCCCCATAGCGACCGCCCAAGCCGAGGCCGTTCCTCCTTGAGGCGCTCTTGAGCTAGTTGCCCCCTTGCCCTTCTGGCTCGAGCGTAGTGGTTGCACGCATTCTCCTGTCCGGTGAAGCTGTAAAGGCCCCGCGGCCAACAGCGTAGATCATTCACACACACACACACACACACAACCTCGCAAATAAAGTAATTTTGATTTGAAAAATTTGTTTGACAGCCGGTCAAACAAATGTTTAAAACCATTTGGACATTAAATATGAAGACCTGAAACGTCAGTTTGGATTAAGGAGAGTTGAGACCAATTGTAATAACCAGTTACTTGCACGAACAAAGTTCACTATTTGATCGGACAATATCTATACCCCGTTCAGATTGCCGTGAGATTTTATGTCAACAAATCATAAAATACTTCCTGATCCAGGAGCATCGTTAGTACGTTTAAATGACATTGTAGTTCGCCATTTCATTTTAATATGGGTTATATCCGCAATTTTTACTCTCGGTTGATTCGTTGACGCGGGCGCTCTATCAGTTCGTTAAATAAATTGTTTTTGTTGTATTTCTAGTTATGATTTTTTTCTGTCATTAAGTAACGCAGTCAGTCAAAAAGGTTTAGAATAATTGTTACCTGTTTTTCTGTTTTGTCTCAATCTACGCAATCATCGTTTGTTATTTCGATTGCCAATCAGGATAACTAACAAAATAATGATTTTTGAAATATCATATAGATAATTATGGCAAACAATTAGTAGATTTTGCCGTGAAAAAAGAAGAATATGTTATCTGAGTCGCTTTCATGTAGCAAGCGACTCATATAACATATTCTTCTTTATTTAGGTCTAAAATTTCCGTGATTATCAACCAGTATTTATCAGTACCTCATCTACCACTTTCTTGCTTCACCGAAATCAACCCCACCCTGCTGCACTGTAAGCTCAGATAGGCCGAAACTCGTAAAACAACTCGGCATTCGGCTATGCCGTGAATTATCGGTGAACATTGTTATCGGCCGCGCGGCGCGAGGTGCGCTACGTTTTACGACCTCGTAAATTACGTGCCGGTCGAAAACCCGTAAAAAAGTCGTCAACCCGAAATTGGACTCACTCCACTATGATAATGTTGAGCGATTGGTTTAATTGTAAACGCTACTGGTGGAGGGTGAGTTTAGTGTAGCGGTATGTTGCTGGAGTTATTGGAGTGTAGGTTGAGTTTCGGCGACTGAAATTACGGTTCGGCTTATTGGTGCACCCTTTTTCTTTGTTTCACGGAGAAAGACTTCAAAAGTCCTCAGATCATAGTGGGGAAGACTATGTATGTTTTACTTACACAAAATATGATCTATAAATAGCTTTCAAAATAGTCACTAAAAAAAGATTATTATGAAAAACGATAGCAAATAGAAAGGGCAGATGATGGGGCGTTTTATGCAACTTAGAGTTTTATTCAAAACATCTTGGAAGGGAAAGTATTAGGAAATAGAGGAACAGGAAGGCCCAGGATGTAACTTACAAAAGATAATTAAATGAGAAAGTGTCTCCCAGGTCGTATTAGGAAGTCAAAGAGTAGACTTTGTGAAGAATTTCGGCTGCACGCACAAGAATACAATTACACCGTCACACCTATATTCCCCAGCGGGGGTGGCAGTGGTGTACTGAGTACACCCACGTTTCGCCGACGATGTTAGGTCCCATGTAATAGGGGGCAAGCCTATTGCCATATACCGGGCACAATTCCAGACTCCGGACTCATACTGGGAATTTTCGTTAGAAAAACTACATTTGTCCCACATTAGGATAGGAACCTAGGACCTCGTGATCACCAAGCGATGCGCTTTGCCACCAGACCAACGAGGCAGTCAAGAATACAATTCATTATTAAAAAAATAATAGTTTCCAAAAAATGTAAAGGTTTGTTTCAGGTTTTAACTCAAAGCACAAGAAATCGACAACAGCTTAGTAATTTGAACGTAAATCGTTTTACTCACTGGACCGATTAGTCACGAGTTCGACACAACACAAATCTTTGCGTGATCCACAGGAATTCGTATCGCCTGAGTGTGTATTTGTTTCTATGGCCGTAATTACGACACAAGAACAATTTCTAGAATGGAACCATGTTATATATTTTGGCAAAAAATATTTGGCAATTTATATAAATATATTAGCTAAATAATACCGATTCCAACAATGCCCTATTTAGCTTCTAAAGTTTCAGACAATACAAGCGGGGACCCTCGTTGGGGGAATTATTATTTACTGAATGAAGATAAAACTAATGCTTCTCGGTATTAAAACGTGTCCCTAGGGTGAGTTTGGTCTAGAAAACTTTTCGTGTTCAACTCATAATATTTTAATTCTTATAATATAATACAATATTAGACCTGTTAAGAAACTGTCCCACTGTTGGGCACGGGCCTCCTCTCAAACTGGGAGGGTTTAGGCCATAGTCCACCACGCTGGCCCAGTGCGGGTTGGCAAACTGCACATACCTTCGAGAAACTCTTAGGCATGCAGGTTTCCTAATGATATTTTTCTTCACCGTTAAAGGAAGTGATAACTAATTTTTAATATGCACATGTTTTTTCGAAAAGATAGAGACTTTTGCAGTCCAACGGTCTAACCACTAGGCTATCTCTTCAGTAGTGGGTAATACCACTAGTATTACCCACTACTGAAGAGCTCCATTAAGATCGAAACGGTAAAAGTTGTAAATTGGCATAAGCCGTTGCCGCATCTTACAAACTGCATAGGGACATGGTCCGCTGCGGCAGCTGCGTAATGCTAAAAGGAAGGTTGGGTTAGGTGACTTTCGTTCTGTCGCCATGGCGACGGAACCCATCAGTTGAGCTCTAAGCTCAAGAGTCATCCGTAAAGGAGATTCGAGGGTAAAGGGATAATCTACGATGTATCCGGAACAACGTCCGAGTATCAAGTAGTATCAATTTACTACGCTACACAATGCTAGGCGGCCGAAAGGCCCTACCCGTTAGGGACTAGCTGTGCGGCACTCCGGAGTCTTATCGCTTAGACTCCGGAGTGCCGCACAGCTAGTCCCTAACGGGTAGGGCCTTTCGGCGGTGAAGCTGTAAAGGCCTCGCGGCCAACAGCGTACATCATTCACACACACATCCGGAGTCTAAGCATTTTAATTCTTACGAAAATTAAAATAGGTGTAATATTTTTCAAGGTGAGAAAGGGTATGCTCCGTTGGTTCGGACATATAGAAAGAATGTAAGATATACAATGCGCAAGTGGAAGGATGTAGGTACCAGAGAAGACCTAGACTATCTTACCATGACCAAATAGACCAAGTCTTATCTGAAGGACAAGTCAAGAGTCTCCGTAACCGGCGAGCGTGTATGCGACGAACTATGAGAGTGGAGGAAGCCAGAGAAGTATCTAAGGAAAGAACCTGTTGGAACTCTGTACTCTCTGCCTACCCCGCGAGGGATCTGGCGTGATGATATATATATATATATATATATATATATATATACAGATTTTTCAGAAACTTTACCTATAGAAACATGGTAATATAAAATCACGCCAAGTACTTTAGAAGGTAGACAGACAAGAGGTTACATAATTTGTATAGATCTATAATGATAGCCTTGATAGCCTAGAAAGTAGCGATAAGTTTGTGCTGCTGTATCTTTGGATGGATTCTTTTGTCGGTAGCCTAACACATTACCATTCGAGAAACTTTTGTTCGAAAAGCTGTCAGTTCTGCGAGCTATAAGCCCCATTTACCCACTTTAATGCGTTTCACACACTTTAGTTTTGGAGGCTAAAACTCCTACTAATAATCCTTTGCCTCCATCATCCATTATCAACTGAAAAACGTCCAACGCAAAAATCTGGCTTACGCGATCTTTGCTCCGTGAACCCGTAAATATCATCTTAGTAATATAGTCTTTTGTCTTAGAGCGCTAAATAATACTAAGCATTATTTATTCTGTAAGTGGAATTATTTGCTTACTAATTCCATCGAGACAAGTTCGTGCCAACATTTTATTTGTCTACCACTCGGGTTGTGGAGCAAACGGGAGACGGTTATGACATCACTTCCATCTAACTAATATCAGGGTATCTAGTTTTGGAACGAACACTACACACTGAACTCCATCCCACAACTGGGCAAAGGCCTCATAAATCGAGGTGAGAGATAATGGGTCATACTTCATCACGAGGACCCAGTGCGGATTGGTAAAGGTAGGTTTGTAGCCATCTGCTGTTGGAAGTGACCAAGCTACCCAACATTCTACGTGGCTAACCGGCTACCATATGAAGTAGCAACTGGGCTTAAGGTGCCTTTCGGAGCACAAAGATGGTTGAAAATTGAAATACCACAAACGGTCACCCATCTCAGACTGACCGAGTCGAACGTGGCTTAACTTTGGTGAGTGCTATAAAAACTGCTTTAAATAGTACTTGAGTGGCATACAGGATATTATTACATGAGCATTTTATGAAGAGAAACGTGCCTAGTTTGGTCATTGCCACGAAGGAAATATAAAGAGTTGCTCTAAGCAACTGTGCTCTGTGTCTTCTAATTGGGCCGTGAGGTCATAGCGATGAGCGTGGTTACGTCAGTCTCATTTTCAACTAGATGGCATATACAGAAGTGGGCAGGGTGTAACATCATCTTCGTCCCGCGCCACTCCGCTCAGTTGCACGCTTGATTGTTTCTGAATATCTAATAATATATAATATTAGCCTATGGTGTCTCAATGCAAGGCAAAGGCCTTTTCGCACAAATCGAGGTGAGAGAGGTTAGGTCATACTCCATCACGCGGACCCAGTGCGCATTGGCGGAGGCAGGTTTGTGGACACCTGCTGTTGGAACTTATCAAGCCGCCTATAAGGCTTCCAACTTGTCTTAACGACTACCACATTACGTGGTAACTGAGACCAACGGCTTAGCGTTCCTGCCGAAGCACGGAGACGCTCGAATATGAAAATGCCACAAATGGTCACCCATCTCAGGCCGACCGAGTCAAACGCTGCTTAACCTTGGTGACCGCTAAGAACACCGCGTACGCACAGCACTACGAACGCCTCAAATCTAATGATGCCATATAATAATTATATTCGAATGCACATTAATTTGAACCTACTCCATAGTACTTATTGCTTCTAAATAAAGACTAATGTTGCGTGAAAAAACACCGTCACGCCTATATTCCCCAGAGGGGGTGGCAGAGGTGTACTGAGCACACCCACGTTTCGCCGACGATGTAAGTTCCCATGTAATAGGGAGCGAGCCTATTGCCATATACCGGGCACAATTCCAGACTCCGGACTTATACTGGGAATTTTTCGTTAGAAAAACTACATTTGCCCGACCTACGATTCAACCCAGGACCTCGTAATCACAAAGCGATGCGCTTTGCCACCAGACCAACGTGGCAGTGTTGCGTAAAACTAAACAATATACCACAACTAGTACAACAAACAATCAATACAAATAACACTTAGCAAGTATTCAATTGGTAATCAGAAATCCGAGCGAGCGCCGCCAAACAACGCCAGTGATTATTCCACTAACTAAACCAAACTAAACGCGGCGAGTTACGACATCTTCGTGAGATGATATGTCTCTAAAGCCACTGGCGAACGTGTATAAAACGAACTATGAGAGTGGAGGAAGCCAGGACGTCTGTAAGGAAAGTACCGCTTGGAACTGTACTCCCAGCTTACCCTGCAAGGCTAGATAGAACTAGTACCATACACAATTTATCTATCTATGTATATTATTACGCCATTGTTCTTGCGGGGTAGATAGAAACTACAGAGTTCCAACAGGTTCTTTCCTTTCCTTCGTTCTTCGCTCGCCGGTTACGGAGACTCTTGACTTGCCCTTCATATGATGGCGCGCAGATGACCCTGCACGGGGTCTGGCAAGTAATATAAATATTTAGAATTAGCACAACAAACAATCAATACAAATAAGACTTTGCAAGTATCCAACTCGTAGTCAGAAATCCGAGCGAGCGCCGGCAAACAACGCCTGTAATTATTCCACTAACTCGGCTAGGGCTCGGGCGCTTACTCGCTATAACCAAACGCGACGCGTTACGATAAATTTGTAAAAAGATCGTGTAATCGTATTCTGTATGCCACTGCAGTATCATTTAATAATCATAAAAAGACCGTCACGCCTATTTCCGCAAGCGTAGGTGGGAGGTGTACACCCAGTTTTCATCGACGATATTAGGTCCTCTATAGGGGGCGAGCCATTGCCATTATACAAGGCAAAATGTCAGACTCCAGAATTCTACTGGATTTTGAAGTAATAACTACTTATGGGAGGGTAACCCGCTTCGTAACGTAACGCGTAACGGCGCCAGTCTGTCTGGCTTCCCTTTCTCTCACGCATACGGCAGCGGTAGGCATGCTCTTCCTCTCTCACTCTAACCCACAGCGCTCTTCCCTTTCTCTAACGCATACGGCAGCGATAGGCAGGCTCTTCCTCTCTCACTCTAACCCACAGCGCTAGTTTAAGTTATCACTTCTGTCGGGCGTCCCGATACGCATAAATTTTTTCAATTGAATAATTACACATACACTTTTGGACTGATTTATCAGCAGGCAGTGAGAACCGATAACAGACAGTTCTCCAAGTCAAAAGAACCCACCAGACGAAGTACTGTCAAAAAAACTCATGGCTTATTGTTGCTTAAACAGATCGCCATAGTGCAGGAAAACAAAAAAAAACATTGAAAAATTACATTTTGTCCTACCGACCCTAGGTCTCGTGATCGTCACACGTTATTCGACACTAGACCAACGAGGCACGAACAATCATTTCACAATTTTATTGTAACGCGCAGCGTTACGTCACAACGAATAATGCCCAGTACTCGTACCACTAACTTCGTTAGCACGCTTATCGCTACGATCGTGATGTTCGTAGCGCGCGAGTCGGCCGTATATATTCAATTATAGACCGGGAGATGGCGATGAAAATGTAGTTGTATATGCTAAATATGTTAGAAAATTGGCCTTAGAAAGTTGGAATAGAAGGCTGTTACTAAAGCTTTCATAGAAATAAAATGCAACATATTTATCTAAATATTGACGCTAGATCCCTTGCGGGTATGCAGGGAAGGGTATTATGTTGAATATGTTCTAAATTCGGCATTTATTTCTTCACCGCTTTAGTGATAGTGTTGTTCGCCTTGAAATCCGAAGTAGAAGGTTAAATGTTCAACTGGCAATAGCTGTTTTTGGATTTTTCGAAATGCTCGTAAGATTTTCATTAGCCAACGGTGAGGGAAGAATTCTCAGGGATAATTCCGTCTAAGAAACTTACATGTTTTCGATTGACGTAAAATTGACAGTAAATTCACGTCGAAACTGAAATATCTCGGTTAAGCGTAAATATACTATCTACACTTCTGCATATCGCTGCATAGGTGATCATTATGATATGGATTTAATAATTTTATATAATCAACAATAAGTTGAACTGCTAGGGCAAGTCAAGAGTCTCCGTAACCGACGAGCGAGTATGAGACGAACTATGAGTGTGGAGGAAGCCAGGGAGGTCTGTAAGGAAAGAACCTGTCGGAACTCTGTACTCTCTGCCTACCCTGCAACTACTTGATACATAAAAATAATATAAATCCTTTATAATTTCATATTGCCGTAGCCAGCTCTCTGACTATCACATTACTGCGGCGCGTAGCGGGCGGCTACGTACCGTAGCGCTACGTGGCTACCGACTACGGGCGCTACTTTCGTAGCAAATTGAAATGTTGGGCGTTACGAAAACATTTCAATGTTACGACGTAACGAAATTTATTTTTTGTATTTAAAACCGGATAAAGACCTACGGGATTGTGTTTACCTTTCATCTGTGTGCAAATATGTTTTTATATAAGAGTATAATTGTTTTGTTATTTCTTGATGACGTATGTTCCTAGAACTTATACTAATTTCTTTTGTGATTGACTACAATTTGCAAAGTCAAAAGTAATGGAAGTATTAACTACAATGACATACGACCTAATAGAATGTCTGTTTTATCGACGCGTAATGTGGGATCTTCATAATGATTTGGAGATTTGGTTGGTTCCAAATGTCGAAATGACTATAAACAACTGGAAGTGAACTCGTTGCAAAAGTAACGTGGTTAAGTATAAACTTTCGTCTTTGATATGACGTAATCAATGCGGTATATAACATACGGTAAATAAACTATTACGATTAGTACAAGACGATTTTAATACGAAAGATGTCAAAATGTAAAAAAAAATACATCAGAATATTATTTTCAACATTTATTTCCCATTCCCTCCATTAGTGGTTATAGATAAATAATCCACAGAAAACCATAAGCGAAACAATTTTCCCGCAAACAACGCAGGGCGTTATTTATTGCCGACAGTAAAAAGGAAATCAGTCCGCGCTCCGACCGCGTTACGGTTCGGTGTGACATGTGGCCGATGGACCGCTCGCTGTGCTACGTATTTAGTCGGCTTACACACGAACCACAAGCGCAACGGTGGTAGATTGCACCATATAAAAAAAGGATGTATATAAAAAAAGAATATCACAGTAATTGGAATAATCTATATCACTACGCCAGTACCCTTGCTGGGTCAGCAGAAACTACAGATTTGTAACAGGTTCTTTCCTTACAAAGTTCTCTGGCTTCCTCCACTCCCATAGTTGGCCTCACACACGCTCGCTGATACGGAGACTCTTGACTGCCCTTCAGATAAGACACTGCCTATTTGGTCATGGTATGATAGTCTAGGTCTTCCCGGGTACCTACTTCACTTTCGCATTGTATAATTGGGATTATTATTCTTCCCCAAGCGAAGGTACACGAAGTGCACTGTGTTCTGTCTTATTTATTGTCGACTATAAAAAGGAAATCAGTACGCGTTTTGACCGCGTTACACTTCGGTAACTATGGTAGATAATAACCACAGTAAACTATATATTACGTGCCGGAAATATACTATAGTTACTGAAATAAATATACATATATTCCGCAAGCGGGGATAACAGAGGTCTACATTTTGCAGACCTTATTGGTTCTCCAACCCATGATTTTATTTTATTTATAAATAATAAAATAAATTATAACTTTGAAGCAAGAAGCAGTGACAGTCTAGTGGTTAGACCGTTGGAATCCAAACTCCGAGGTCTCGGTTTCAAACCCAGGCACGCACCTCTGTCTTTTCGAAAGCATGTGCGTATTATTAATTTACTATCACTTGCTTTAACGGTGAAGGAAAACATCGTGAGGAAATCTGCATGCCTAAGAGTTTCTTGAAGGTGTGTGAAGTTTGCCAACCCGCACTGGGCCAGCGTGGTGGACTATGGTCTAAACCATCTCAGTTTGAGAGGAGGCCCGTGCCCAACGGTGGGAAAGTTTCTTAACAGGGCTAATATTATTATTCAATTTAATTTTAGTTTCTTTTCTACAATTAAAGCAATTTTCAGCTACACCTATCTACGAACAACTACATAACATCTACTGCAACTTGTAGTATCGCCGTGTTTGCAATAGCCTACCGCCCGGAATCAATGTTCGATCAATCATGACCACGCTACGCCGATAACGTCCGCCCTTTGAATAATCGCTTGCCACCGTATTATCGCTTAAACTTAAGTGATTTTTAAAAAGCTTGCCAGTTAAGACGTTGGGCTTTTAGATTTGCAAGAATATAGAACAGTGCCTCATTTGTCTAGTAGCAAACCGCTTCGTTTCTTGATCGCGAGGTCTTAGGTTCAAATCCTAATGTGGAACAAATGTAGTTTTTCTAAAGAAGAATTCTCAGTATGAGTCCGGAACCTGGAATTGTGCCCGGTATATGGCAATAGGCTCGCCCCCTATTACATGAGGGGGCAGTCCCGGGAAGCGCTTTAATTGTCTTGGAACCCGCAACTAATTTAATTAGAAAGAAAAACAGGAGGAGTAGGTAAAATAAAATTCCACTTCCCTCCTTTGCAAAGCGGGAGACACAAAAAATTGCACATCAGCCATTAAGAAGGAGACTATAACTAAGATAAGCCCAGTAAAGCACCACGGATACGAATAAATATTAACAGGGCCTATTTGTGAGCCTCATGTTAATTCAAGTAATGAAAAAGTAAGGTAACGAGACATTCGCATTTATGTAAACAAATGAAGGTAAATTAGCGCCGCTTCTTCTGGTATCTTTTATAAATTTTATTATTCCAACCCTAGCCAACGCGTTGGCTAGGGTTGGAATGAATAAATTCAAAATACACCATACAATTACTTTTGTTTTTCGGGCCATTATTCTGACCGTCATCTTTAATCTAACTACAAATAACATACAGTTTTTTTTTAAACGTAGCCCTGCACTAGAAATTATTCCTGTGTCGTGGGTGCGTTTACAAACATGAAAATTCACATACACAAATACCCATACCATTTATTCATTCCAACCCTAGCCAACGCGTTGGCTAGGGTTGGAATGAATAAATTCAAAATACACCATACAATTACTTTTGTTTTTCGGGCCATTATTCTGACCGTCATCTTTAATCTAACTACAAATAATATACAGTTTTTTTTTAAACGTAGCCCTGCACTAGAAATTATTCCTGTGTCGTGGGTGCGTTTACAAACATGAAAATTCACATACACAAATACCCATACCGAAACAAATAATTTTGGGTCACACAGATTAGACCCGTGCGGGAATCGAACACGCGACTATTAGACACAGTGGGCAGAGCGACTTAAGCTCTTAACCATATCATACAGTGGGTGTATACAGTACACCTCAGCAATCCCCGCTTGAGAACTATAGGCGTAATGGTGATTTCGGAACCAAATTAACGTCAAACTTAAAAATTCTCTACTAAAATACATAAATATTTCACACATGTTTTATTAGGTACTCACAAATAAGGCTGTATATTGGGGTTGTAAGAATATGAACTTTAAAGTAATAATTTTAGAACTTAAAATTAAAAATTAATAGAATTAAAAAATAGTTTTATGTCAAGTGTAATCTGAAAATTCATTAATTTAGTGTTTATGTTATAGCGTTAGGGTGGAAAGAGGGTGGCTTAATTAAATATTAATGAACTTCTAAATGTGCCTAGACATCTAATCCTTACGGCTGATTTACATGAAGGGATAGGCAGAGAATAGATATTAAATATGCCACGAAGAAAAAAAAAAGGCTATTGACTCTTGGATTAGTATGACATATTTGACTTCTCTTTCAACTCTCCTGTGGACTATAATTTCATCAGATGTGGTATTATCGTGGTTGTGACGAATTAAATCATTATTATAATGTTCCATAGTATATAAAAACAGTATCAAAATATAAAAGTATGTCTTTATATTCAAGATCTTCTAAATACCAACGTAAACCACAGCTGGCTAAAACCTGACAACAAACACTATAAAAAGCGTCCCCGTGGCAGTTCATGTCTGAATTATGAATATAGACAAATGTAAAATGTTATAAGCACACGAATGACCCATTGATGGTTTACAAGTGATCGCGATTGTATAAAATGACGACTAAAATGACTAAATGTAATTCTTTATTGTAAATACCTAAAACAATTAAATTTACTTAAAAATATAACATAGTATCTCTACATGAGCGTGTATGAGTCAAACTATAAGAGGGACAGAAGCCAGAGAGGTCTGCATGCAAAGAACTTGTTGTAAATTTGTACTCTTTGCCTATCCCGCAGGGGATCTGGCGTGATGATATAGATAGATAGATAGATACATCTATTATGTACAAAATCCCCTAAAAATTAAAAAACACATCTCACTCACTTTATAAACCCCAGCTGGCCAAAACTAACAACAAAATAATATAAAAAAACGCCGTCGTCGCAGTTCATGTCTAAATTATGTACAAGTATATAGGCAAATAGTCCATTTAAGAAGGACAAAGCGAGACCCGGCGAGGGTCAAACGGTAATGGCACACGAATGACCGCGACATTCTTTTAAACTCCATCCTAGGAACATCTTCGGGTGTAGTGAAGGAGCATAGAGTATATTAAGTTTGAACAGACTTTGAAATTATCGACTGAGTGAAGATGTATTGAATTATGTTTGTTTGTTGTATCAAGCTAGTTATCGCTTAGTTTTATACACCGCATCAGAAACTACTGCCAATAAACCGACTACAATCCAGACCGCGGACTTCCACTAAGAACTTTTTATAGACGGATTTAAATAACATCCCAAATAACATTAGGTCCGACCTAGGTTTTGAACCCAGGACCTCATAATCTCCAGCCGCATTATGCGTCACTATACCAACGAGGCAGTTACGTTTATATTTTCAATAAAGAAATACTGTAGTTAATGTTTGATCGCCAATATACTTATAAGAACAAGAACAGCACTGCTTATACCTGAAGATGCTGTATGAAGCAACTAAATAAGATTGAGGATATGTTTTATCAGGGATAGAACATTAAGGATAAGTCTTCATGGCGTGAAAACACTTGTGCTAAAAAAGCAAATAATCCATAATATAATATTCCATAATACCAGTATAAAAAAAACAATACATGACATTATACTCCGCTCAAGAATAACTGCAAAAAATAATTTACGAACGAAAAGGAAAACTGGGAAATTAAATGAAAATAAAAAACGCAACATCAAGCTAATAAACTACAAAATATAATGCAAGGCACAATGCCAGAAAGTAATTGAGTCACCGTTCAAAGTGCACTATGGCGTGCAGTGAAACACGTATGTCCACATAACTCGCCCGACCCAATCTGTATGCAAAACGTCCCGAGGGCGGGGATCTCATTTCCTACCCCCTCTCAACCCCCACGCACGCTGACCCACCCCGGCCTGTCAAAAGATGGATGAATTTGAAAGAAACTCACACCCGTTATAGTAGGGTTGAAAGTTCGCGTTTTTAATTTTAAAAACGTTGTACTAGATTCCGGAATTTGATTTATTTATTTTTATAGGCCACATCGACAACAAAAAAACACATATTATGAATGACATTTTGGAACAATACATTTTTAGTGCTTACATCAATTAATATACACAACATTTTTTTAATTATAACAAACATATACTAGTACCCACCCAAAGAGCGATGGAGAGAGCTATGCTCGGAGTTACCCTGCGGGAATGCTAATCAGAAACGAGGAGATTCGCAGGAGGACCAAAGTCTCGGACATAGCACTCAGAATTGCTAAACTTAAGTGGCAGTGGGCGGGGCACATTGCTCGTAGAACTGACGGCCGTTGGGGCAGAAAGGTTCTCGAGTGGCGACCACGTACCAGAAAACGTGGTGATGGCAGGCCCCCTACAAGATAGACCGATGACTTGGTGAAGGTCGCGGGTAGAAGTTGGATGCGTACATCACAAAGCCGGTCGTTGTGGCGGTCTTTAGGGGAGGCCTTTGTCCGTCCGAGGCAGTAGACGTCTTTCGGCTGAAGAAGAAGAAGAATATACTATTACATAAATTTAAAGTAGTAGTGTAAATTAATACAAATAATCATATACTATTACATAAATTTAAAGTATGTAGTTTACAGGACAAAATCGTTTTTGTATCAAGAACGCGTTTAAAAACATAAATATTTTCACACAGAAGCCAGAGAGGTCAGTTAGGAAGGAACCTGTTATAACTCTGTATCATCTGCATACCCTGCAAGGTATCTGGCATGACGATATAGATAGAAAAATCTTCACATACCACGTGACTGAGTTCGAAATAAATTTATGTTTGTAAAAGCAGAGCTTCCTTCTCGATCCCAATATTCTTGTGACCAAATAAACACATTCTGCCACGAAAAAAACAAACAAAAAACCTTGCAAAATTTACGAACTAAAACTTAAGATCGCGCCGCACTCACAGAAAAAATCTAATGAGTTATTCAAAGGAAAGAACAATGAGGAGAAAACGTCTTCTTACGTCTGGTCAAAGACTGTTTATGACTGCCTGCTTTATTCAGGATTGGCTTGCCTTATTATTTTACCTTTTAGTTCGGACAAATGTCAAGGGTCAGTTGTCATTTTTGGCTGTTCAATTTAGACTATGAAGAAGTTGTTCTCTTTGACTACAAAATATAAAGTATTACTCGATTTCGATTATTTCACCATCGCACGTATAGTAGAGATGTATGATCTACATATGTATATAATAGACATGGCACAAGTGAAAATGTGTATACAATAGACATGGCAAAGATTCGAATCCTAATATGTCTCATTTGTATAATTTGAATATGCTAAATTCAAGCACAGTCGAGGCGCTCGTAGCGCTGTGCGACCGCGGTGTTCTTACCGATCACCAAGGTTAAGCAGCGTTCGACTCGGTCGGCCTGAGATGGGTGACCGTTTGTGGCATTTTCATATTCGAGCGTCCCCGTGCTTTGGAAGGCACGTAAAGCCGTTGGTCCCGTTGGTAAGATCTCGATCTTACATTCACCAAACTTATTCAGTTTCAAATTGGAGTGAACTATGAAGCATTTTGATTGTTCTGTAAGATTAGCGCCTTTGTATACTAGCTGGTGCATGTTAAATCGAGTTTCAGATACAAATGAGACATTTTTTCAGTACAACTGTTTCGAGTCCCGTAGTTCTCGTTCATATTTCATATCACTGTATCATATCAGTAAGATCGACATACAATGTTGCTAGAGATCCGGAATGATTAAGTAGACAGATAGATAGAAATAGTCAATACTCTATATATCATCATCATCTCAGCCTATACATGTCCTCTGCTGAACATAGGCCTCCCCAATCGCTTGCCAGCGTAACCGGTCCGATGCCACCTGCATCCAACGACTTCCTGCGATTTTCACAAGATGGTCGGTCCATCTGGCAGTTGGCGTCCCACGCTGCGCTTGCCAATACGTGGTCTCCACTCTAGAAGCTTTCTGCCCCAACGGCCGACTAATCTTCGCGCTATGTGGCCCGCCCATTGCCACTTCAGCTTGCTAATCTTAAGGGCTATGTCGGTAACCTTGGTTCTTCTACGAATCTCCTCATTCCTGATTCGATCTCGTAGAGAAACGCCGAGCATAGCTCTCTCCATAACTCGCTATACATATGCGAGTTCATTAAAACTATTTGAAATAATATTGACCTTTTTTTCATGGACATAGCTCCGGTGTCGACAACCCTAAGCGGTCGCTGGTTCGTCACGGTAGGGTTAAGCATATCTTAACATGTTTGCACGCCTGACTTAGCTTTGATTTATTTTTTTATATCTTCATTGTGACCCTTGCCTTTGCAGAATAGAAAACCATTTTTCTGGTATTCTGACAAGCTATTTTGACTTTATCTCCTATATAATAATATATTTTTAGTCATTGGTTACCGATTAGTTTATTATAAAAGTTGTATGGTTCTGGAAAGCTGGAATGTTGTGTGGCAGATTTTTGGGCAAAAAGATACCACTGCCTCGTTAATCTAATGGCGCGTGGTTGTGGTGGTTCTGAGTTCAATTTCTAGGTCAGACAGTGTTATTAGGATTTTTCTATCGAAAAGTTTTCAGAAGCAGTCTGGTGTCTGGAATTGTGATCTAGTAAAATAACAGTAGAATCACGCGTTACAACTGAAACCTAACATTGTTTGTGAAATATGGATGTACACAGTACACCACTGCCACCTCGGAGTGACTTGTGCCCCAAACTATTACAATGATGTCAATTATGTCGTTTTCAATTAGATATGTTTTAAGTTTAACACACGATTGCCGGTAAAAGAACTGCCAAACCAAATGTTCACCCACGGCCGCGGTGGCGTCCACGTTGGCGATCAGCCCCTGCAATATTATTTGTATGGAAATGTTCACACCAACGCGTCCTGCGCGCACTATCTGGGCGGCGTCTGCACGCGCAATCATAGGGAGATACTGATGGCCGTACTTTAAGAGTGGCAAACGTAGCGGGAAAGAGGCCAACCTTTAAATAAATACAACAGTTTATTGTTGTATTATACCAGCTGAACGATACAGTTTAATAATAACTGAACTTTACCTCAATGATATTTCCTCAAATCGCCTGTTAAACGTCATTAAAAATGTTTAATTATGCCATTCCGAACATCGTTCATGAATTATTTTGCGAGTTAATTCCGCAACTTTTCGCGTTAATACGCAAAGTTTAATTCAGCCCTCGTCCATAATTGCCACTATTCGTTCGACGCCTAATGAAATTTACCGTCGAAACAGCTTAGCAAAGCAGCTGCCTCACTCCAGTAGAAGGCGACATAGATAGCTAATGCCTTCGGAAAATCCGGAGGAAGAGGGGTCAATTAACTTAGTACAAATAAAGTTTCGAGGACCTACTTTACTAGTAAAACTTTTTTTTTATCGTTTACCATCAGACGCAAATTACTTAATTAAATATTAATATTTTTAGTCTAAGTGCCAGTCTTAAGAAAATAGAGAACTCAAAAAGAACAGGTCTATTTGCGAAAAAACAATATGCATAATCAACGCCTTGTAGGATTGTATTAAATAAATCATTTTAATAAAAACAAAAAATGGTTGACCTACATTACAAACTAAAAAGAAGTCTTTTTATATTAATCATTTGCGGCCCGCCCCGGCTCCGAACGGGTGAATTATACACATAAACTTTCCTCTTGAATCACTCCGTCCATCGGTAAAAACCGTATGAAAATCCGTTCGGAAGTTATTGAGTATGTCGCGTTCAAACAGACAGACGCGGCGGGGGGACTTTGTTATATAAAACGTGTTGCGATAGTAAAGTGATATTGGTGATGTGCCCTAACATAATTAATTACACAGGAATTATCGTTCTAATCACGCAGTTAATACAAATGAGCTCGCGGTCTACAAGCTAGGCCATCGATAAACGTCTTCCATTATGCTAATTGTTAATTTTTAATCGAGTGTGAGTAATGAAACGGATAAATAAATATACTCACTTGGTTAAACAACTCATTATTTAGATTAAAAGGAATATTGGGTTGCTTGAGTAGGACATTTTTGAAAGTACCGTTTACGAAATCCAATTAAAATCCATTATTATTAAATTAAAAGAGCCCTTACGTAGTCTTCAAATAAATTTAGTAAAATACTTAAGTGCGTTCATAAGACTCCTTTAGCTCGAAGGATAGTTAGGTTATATTTTACGGTAAGGTACATAGACGGGCGGGTCTGTCGCTAACTACCTAAAAACTTCCGCCCAAATAACTGCTTCTTTAATCCGCTTCTTCTAAAAAACGCTTCGCCAAACACTGGACTCTCTGTCTGTCCCCCAAGTGGTCTAGCGTAATTATATGGACGAAACGCTTCTGGCACCGTCATACTCCTATACGGATAAATGACGATTCCCTAGACTAATATATAAGTAGCATAATTCAAAAATATGTTTATTTGAATTAGCACTCTAATTTCAAAAATCTAAAGCTTCTTTTGCCTAATCTTGCTTTTTAAATTGTGTAGCTATTTTATTTGGCCAGCGATATGTCCCTTTACCTCTCTTTACACGTAAGGTTAAAATAGCCAGGTCGTTTAGACAAAACTGCAGAAATATGATAGTTTTCGTGGTCAAACGTACGTACGTACCTTTTTATTATATTTCGTGATCTGATAACTGATAGATGGTTTTCATACATCATTTATGAAGATCGGTTTTTGGGGTGGGCTTCGAATAAAGCGGGGCGGTTTGTTTGGTACGTAGGAGCTCATAGATGGAGTTATTCATGTTAACAATAGGGAATATGCGTGTATTTTTTATATATTTTTATACAATAGATTACATCAATATATAACTGCAAAAAAAAATTAAGCGTCAAAAACAAAATGTAAAGGGCAAAAAAAAATGTTGAAGATAGCAAACAGATAAGAGCATTTTATTCTGTAATTTATTTTTATTTTGTTAATTGCGACTATTATACAATGGAACAACACTGTGTTGTGTCTAGGTGTAAAAATACAATAAGAAATGCACCCGATAGGTGCGGACATAAGGAGAAAGTGGTGTAAAATCAAAAAAAGAGACATGGTATCTCCATTAACTTGTTTATATTGCTGCGAAGATCACTTTAACGTAAGAATTAACTCAAATAATTTAAACTAAAATTTTGTCTTTGTGTACATCGACAACAAAAAAATAACAATAAAACTAACTCAATAGCAAGCATCCAACAAATATGCACTTGTTGACATTTCTATTGTAGACTTTGACGTCATATTCGATCTGACCAATGGCGTGGCGTTCCCGCTACTTTGAATTTCCCACTCATATTTTGTACTTTCAATAATTATTTTCTTAATAAAAACGTAATGGTATTAAAAAAATATTGGTATAGACATTATTCTAATGCGATAAAGATTGTAAAAAAAATATTTGATCCTTATTTGAATTACACGCATATTCCCTATTATATCTTTCGTCCTAAAGATCCGTAAAGACTACTTGCAACTTTCCTTTATTCTTTACCGTTACTAAGATTAGCTATTTTGCAAAGATCTAGCGTAAGTATTCACAATTGACAACGGATTGCTCTTTAGTTATCCAGAGTGGATCACTAAAGAGGAGCCCACTGAGTACTCATCATGGTTTCGATTGATTCACAATACGTGTTTCGGTCTGGATTCATATTTGTACACCCATTTATATGATTAATATAACGGTGAAATATTATTTTTTTAAACTCCATCTCAAATAGTTTATTTTGTATAATGTATAAGCACTGCGGGGGCACTTACAAAAAGTCATTTTATATATATTTTTTAATCTAATTAAACCACTAATCTACCAACGGATCGAAACTCGGCCTCTACTATGAAGATCCGGAAACTCAGCAGACTTCTTTTGTTTATTTACTTCTCTTCTCTTTTTTCTTTTCTTTTTTTATCATATTGTGTGGATAAAATGTTAAGGGTTATAATAAATATTGAGAAATGACTCTAATGCTATTATCTGTAAAGAGTGTCTAAAGGATTCCAAATGGCCCAGTCCAGCCATCACTCCCCTCGACCATATTGGAGGGAAGGAAGTGACCAGCGCCAGACAGCCACCGCAGCATTACCACCGAGCATGACTAAACCAGAACCCCAAAGACGGTAGTCAGATTGTGTCTACAAAGCAGCAATACGAAAACAAAGATACCGGAACCTACTACTCATAAGTATAATAATCATCAAAATCGGTCCACAATTGACGGAAATACCGCTGAACATAAATAAAAAAAAGAAAAAGAAAGCATATATACAGACGAAAATAGAACCTCCTCCTTTTTGAAGTAGATTAAAAAGTAAATGATCACTTTTTATAAACAACTATACAGACGTATCTTTTTGTTAATTGCAATAAATTCCTTTCAAATTTAAGATTCGACAGCGATTACGAACATAAATTTCGCCAATTCCCTGGCCCTACACAGACCAGGTTAATGTACACAGGAGTGTAGTCTTATGCAAACGCCGGCCGGCGGCGCCTGACGAAAATATCACCACCCTTTATCTAAACTAGGCTTATTTATTTACTTTATGTACGGCAACGCATGGTATAATACTGATGGAAATTGTACACTATCGTAACTAATACGTCGCAGGGATCGTTCTTACATTTTGTGTTCCATGTACTGTTTAGTGTTCCGCGTTCTATATTTGATAGGCTGCTAAATGTTTATACAAAAATACAGTTCAGTCCCGCGAATTCCCTAGCCACACACAGACCAGGTTGATGTATCCTGAATTCTTATGCAAACACCGATTGGCGGCGCGTGTCAAAAATATCACCATCCTTTATCTTCACTAGGTGTTTTATTTACCCTATGTACCGCAACGCATGGTATAATACTGATGGAATTTTTAAACTATCGTAACTAATACGTCGCAGAGATCGTTCTTACATTTTGTGTTCCACGTTCTGTTTAGTGTTCCGCGTTGTATATTCGATAGGCTACTAAACTTTTATACAAAAATACAGTTCAGTCCCGCGAATTCCCTGGCCCCACACAGACCAGGTTGATGTATCCTGAATTCTTATGCAAACGCCGATTGGTGGCGCGTGTCGAAAATATCACCAACCTTTTTCTTCACTAGGCTTTTTTATTTGCCCTATGTACCGCAACGCATGGTATAATACTGATGGAATTTTTACACTATCGTAACTAGTACGTCGCAGAGATCGTTCTTACGTTTTGTGTTCCACGTTCTGTTTAGTGTTCCGCGTTCTATATTCGATAGGCTGCTAAATGTTCATACAAATATGTATAAAGTCAAGTCCCGCCCATTCCCTGACCCCACACAGACCAGGTTGATGTATCCTCTATTGTTATGCAAACACCGGTTGGCGGCGCGTGTCGAAAATATCACCACCCTTAATTTTCACTAGGTTTTTTATTTACCCTATGTACCGCAATGCATGGTATAATACTGATGGATTTTTACACTATCGTAACAAATACGTCGCAGAGATCGTTTTTACATTTTGTGTTCCACGTTCTGTTTAGTGTTCCGCGTTGTATATTCGATAGGCTGCTAAATGTTTATACAAATATGTATACAGTCAAGTCCCGCCAATTCCTTGACACAGACCAGGTTGATGTATTAGAGGATACCAGGTTGATGTATTGTTATGCAAACACCGGTTGGCGGCGCGTGTCGAAAATATCACGATAAGATATAAGAGATAAGAGATAAAGGTATCTTCACTAAGTTTTTATATTTACTCTATGTACCGTAACGGATGATGTAATATTGATGGGAATAGTATAGGTCTAATAGGACTAAGCCCGCCACACATTCCCACCACTGTAATTCCTGTAAGCCAGGATCCACAATGGTCTCCTTAAATGACACCAAGGTTTGAACCGTTGGGCGTCCCGGGACGCGCTTTAAGTCTCTTGGAACCCGCAACAAATTTATTTAGAAAGAAAAACAGGAGGAGCAGGCAAAATAAAATTCCACTTCTTTCCTTTGCAATGTGGGAGACAAAAAATTGGCACATCTGCCTCAGAGAAGAAGACTAAACAAGGATAAGCCCAGTTGTAAAGTACCACGGCTACGAAAAAATATTGGCAGGGCCTATTTGTGAGCCTCATGTTTGATACAAGTAGTAAGTATGGCAAAAACGCAAGGAAATTATCCCGAGTTTCTACAAGATGTGCGGAGTGAAGCTGACCGACCGCATTAGCAACAGCATAGTAAGACAGCGAGTAGGTATGAAAGATAGTATCGGTGATGAGAAAGGGCATGCTCCGTTGGTTCGGGCATATAGAAAGAATGCCAGAGGAAAGAATGACAAAACAGATATACAATGTGAAAGTGGAAGGATGCAGGTACCGGGAAAGACCTAGACTATCTTACCACGACCAAATAAACCGAGTCTTATCTGATGGAAAAGTCAAGAGTCTCCGTAACCGGCGAGCGTGTATGAGACGAACTATGAGAGTCGAGGAAGCCAGAGAGGTATGTAAGGAAAGAACCTGTTGGAACTCTGTACTCTCTGCCTACCCCGCAAGGGATCTGGCGTGAGGTTATAGATAGATAGATAGATAGATTCTACAAGATCCGTGTAGTAAATTACCCCAGACGTATTTCGCAGACTGTTTAACGTAATGGTACGGTCGTTGTGCCAGAGACGGCACTCCCAAAGAACGTGGTGTGCTGATTGTTCATACTCGCAGTTAGACGTGAAACACAGACATAACGGTGAGGGTACCAGTTAAAAAGATAATTAATTTACTCTTAAATTTGTCATGTCCGGTGAGAAATTAAGCCACACAGTGGTCAACCTCCAGTCATGTTCTTGCCAAACGCTGATGGACGGATGAAAAGAACAGGTATACTACTATAAGTGTAAAGTCTATTTACTCTTCAAGGTAAGAGAAATACAACACGGCTTGGTCCACTGGTTAAGAGCATAAGCCGCTATGCCCACTGGATTGACTAGTCGCGGGTTGGATTCCTAACGAGGCAAATCTTTGTATGATCCACAAATGTTTGTTCTGCTCTGGGTGTTTGTGTATGTTAATTTCATGTTTGTAAATAAACCTACGGCACAGGAATAGTTCTAAGTAGTTCGTGGTTGACTTTTAGTGCATTTTTCCTACTTTAAGGGAAATATTACAAAAAGATAGCCGCACGGTTACTAATTAAAAAAATTACTTCAAATTCTATTTCTTTTCTTTAAGTAAATGTAGCCCTACACTAAGCTTTATTCCTGTGTCATGGGTGCATTTACAAACATGAGAATTCACATACACAAATACTCAGACCGGAACAAATAATTGTGGATCACGCAAAGATTGGTCCCGTACGGGATTCGAACCCGCGACTTTTAGACACAATGGGCGAAACGGCTTAAGCTTTTAACCACTGCGCTAAATCGTCCGTCAACTTGGAGAATTTCATAGCTGTAGAAATGACATTTCACTCGATGATAGTGTTAGTTCCGACTGCGGCCGCGGGCTAAAAGATTCTTGTCGGACTGTAACTCCTTGTTTATGAAAGATCAGTTTTTTGTAAATAAATAAAGCCATATTTCCTCGTCTGTCAAAACTGAGCCGTAACGTTTAATCAGTCAAATGAAACAAGCTTTTATAGCCCCGAAAATTGAATTCCCCATCCAACGGTATAACATTTTTAAAAGTATGGTCCAATCTTGTTTATAGTTTCAATCGTGGCGACAATACATCTCTCCCGTCGCGTTTGCGTCGCTATTGTTTGCAGCGAGATACATTGCTGTTTCGGTGCTCCACCACTATTTTGTATCAGGTCGTAAAACTTCAATCTGTGTAAAAGCGATATTTTTGTTATGAAGCGTGTTTTATGTACATTAAAAATAGGTTTACTTGTATGTTTTGTATATATTAATAATAGGTTCGTGGGTGTGTGTGAGTGATGTACGCTGTTGGCCGCGAGACCTTTACAGCTTCACCGGACTTAAGGGCGAGCGTGCAACCACTACGCTCGTGCCAGAAGGGCAAGGGGCGACATACTCGAAGGCGCCCTCGGTTGGAACATTCGCTGTGGGGGGACGGGGTGCACTACTAAGTGCAATAGGTACGTGTAAGCGTATTAGGTATAGGATTAGTTTTTACTGGCTTTTGCCCGTGACTTCGCCCGCGTTGACTTTAGACAGGAGCCTAACATTTTTTCCGAGATAAAAAGTATCTATACTACTACTATATCATCACTCCAGATCCCTTGCGGAGTAGGCAGAGAGTACAGAATTCCAACAGGTTCTTTCCTTACATACGTCTCTGGCTTCCTCCACTCTCATAGTTCGTCTCATACACGCTCGCCGGTTACGGAGACTCTTGACTTGTCCCTCAGATAAGACTCAATCTATTTGGTCGTGGTAAGATAGTCTAAGTCTTCCCCGGCACCTACATCCTTCCACTTAAAAAGTATCCGTGTTAAAGGTAATAATTTGCTTCGCGTTGGGGCCGCGTGCAGGTTATTCGTCCCCGTAGCCCCAACATTATGCGGCCATGGTGGTGTCACCACAGGGTTTTTAGTCGGTATACTTGGTGCATTGACAGCCGGGTCACTCCAACCAAGGACACCGATGACCCCTCCGCGTCCCCCGAACACGGACGGGTACCCTTAAAGGGTGCCCGTGTAAAAAAGCAATAAAATACTAGTGTGCCAAATTTCATTCAAATACATTTAGCCGTTTTTGCGTGGTAACAAACGTCCACGCGTCCATACACCGAAACATACAAACTTTCACATTGATAATTTTAGTAGGAAGTAGGATGGACATAAAAAAAAACGTAGCCCGCACTAGGATTTATTTCTATGCCGCGGGTGAGTTTACAAACATGAAAATTCATACACACAAATACCAAGACTGGAACAAATAATTGTGGATCACACAAAGATTTGGCCCGTGCGGAAATCGAACCCGCCACTATTAGACACAGTGGGCGGGGGGCCTTAAGCTCTTAACCACTGCGCTAAATCGTCCATCAATTTGTTGGTGTAGTGGCGGATGCTGCGGGCGAACGATCACGAGGTCCTGAGTTCAAATCCCAAGTCAGACAAAGTGTTCTGCATAGTAAGACAGCCGGTATTTTATTTTCATCTAAAACCATATAGCAGTGATAGCCTAGTAGTTAGTCCGTTGGACTGCAAAGTTAGAGGTCTCGGATTCAAACCCAGGCACACATCATCATCATCATGTCAGCCTATACTTGTCCACTGCTGAACATAGGCCTCCCCAATCGCTTTCCAGCGTAACCGGTCCGATGCCACCTGCATCCACCCAGGCACACACCTCTGCCTTTTCGAAAGCCTGTACGTATTAAAAATTAACCATCGCTTGCTTTAACGGTGAACGAAAATATCGTGAGGAAACCTAGGCATACGCCTAAGAGTTTCTCGAAGGTGTGTGAAGTTCGCCAACCCGCACTGGGCCAGCGTGGTGGACTATGGCCTAAACCCTCTCAGTTTGAGAGGAGGCCCGTGCCCAACGGTGGGACAGTTACTAAACAAGGCTAATATTATATTATTAAACCAAATGCCTGCAACTGCCACGTTGGTCTGGTGGCAAAGCGCATCGCTTTGTGATCACGAGGTCCTGGGTTCAAATCCTAGGTCGGACAAATGTGGTTTTTCTAACGAAAAATTCCCAGTATGAGTCCGGAGTCTGGAATTGTGCCCGGTATATGGCAATAGGCTCGCCCCCTATTATATGGGACCTAACATCATCGGCGAAACGTGGGTGTACTCAGTACACCTCTGCCACCCCCTCTGGGGAACATAGGCGTGATGGTGTATTTATTTTTTTAAACCAAATAAAGGATTAAATAACATCGTACCAATCAGGAACAACGCAAAGCTAACCAACATTTAGGTCAATAACAGAACAGGTACCTCGAAGGACACGTCAATTGTATAGAAACCTTTTTACCAATAAACGTAACAAATGTACACACAATGGCTCAAATGCACCGGGACAGGACAAAGGAACGGAGTGTTCGCACCTTCGAACCTAGTTAATTGGAGTGCCACCGAGTTAGGGTAGGGCTACATGATTTTAGGTTGGTTAATTGGTTACGATTCAATTGGTTGGTCTATCTATCCATATTATTTCATCAGATCATTTGCGGGGTATGTAGAAAGTGCAGTTCTAGTTGATTAGACTAATTACACAAAATAATTATTCGCTAATAAGACTGTATGTAAATTTGAAGTTGAATGTAAGTCACTTTGTATGGTTTAGAAGAATGTTATCGCGGGTGCATTTACGAACATGAAAATTCACATACATAAATGCCCAGACCGGAACAAATAATTGTGGATCACACAAAAATTTGTCCCGTGCGGGAATCGAACCCGCGACTATTAGATACAGTGGGCGGAGTGGCTTAAGCTCTTAACCACTACGCTAAATCGTCCATCAAATAATATAAGTAACAGACGTTTTTATTATCTACATCACTAAGTCGATGGGACTAAAAAAAAATCAAACTGTATAGTAATTTGACATATTATTTTGTTTGTTCTAAAATAAAACTTTCACAAAACGTAAAATTATTCATTTGTTGCCATTAATATAGCGTGTAAACTACTTATTAATAGGAAATACCTGCATGAAACTCCAACAGTCGTGTTATGTATCACCATTTTTGTGAATTAATGAATACATTTTTACGTAAATTGTAAACATTTGCATTATCATTAAAATAATATTCACCTTATATAACACAAGAACAGTTTGAAACGAGATCAACATAAGACAGAAAGTTTGTGTTCCAAAAGAAAATTGGTTGCAACCAAGAGTAGTGTACACCCAGCCTTATTCGAAGTGCTACACGTGCACGTTCAATTACTTCAAGGAGGGGGGGAGCTTTTCCAATTGTTTGGGTATTGGAGGGGGAGAGCTTGTTTTGCAAGGTGCTATGTGATGTAATGAAACAGCTGTCAGTTATCAACGCCGTTGGGTTAAGAAGACTTAGATAACCAACCCTACTATTAATTTATTCACACCAAAACAGGTGTAGCAGAGGTGTATTTTGTATGCTCATATAATACCATAATGTTAAGTATCTGTTGGAACTCTATACACAACGGACGGACAAGACAGCGAGGGTACAACCACTTCTCGAGCCAGAACGGATCTAGGGTGATGATATAGATATACCTAAAGATGTTAGATCTTAATCGAGACCTACAATATTATTAAAAATGTACTAATATTAGCCCTGATAAGAAACTGTCCCACCGTTGGGCACGGGCCTCCTCTCAAACTTGAGAGGGTTTAGGCCATAGTCCACCAAGCTGGCCCAGTGCGGGTTGGCGAACTTCACACACCTTCGAGAAACTCTTGGGCATGCAGGTTTCCTCGCGATGTTTTCCTTCACCGTTGAAGCAAGTGATGGTTAATTTTTAATACGCATATGCTTTGTAAAAGACAGAGGTGCGTGCCTAATTTTGCAGTCCAATGGTCTAACCATAAGGTTGTCACTGCTTTAATTATAAATATAATAATCGTACTAATATTATAAATGTGAAAGTTTGTATGTTTGTTACTCAATCACGCAAAAACGGCTACAAGGGATTTAGATGAAATTTGGCACACAGGTAATTTATTACCTGAATTAACACGTAGGATAAATTTTATCCCGGAAATATGTAAGGTCTAAACTCAACGCGGACGAAGTCGCGGGCAGGAACTAATAAAATAATAAACAACATAAATACATTACCACTAAAAGGTATAAATTTTTATCTCGTATTTTTTCCTTTACAAGTCCCCTTTGTACATTATGTTGGACGTCATATTTGTCATGTTGCATGGCGTAGTGGCGCACAAAGGTAATACGCCGGTTCCGCCCGACTTCGCCGAATGGAGTATGCACCGAGCTCGAAACGCCGCCGGCGGCGTATCACAGACTAAGAATGTGCAGTAGGTCAACTAACAGGGCTCTATTTTATAAAACTGATCATACGACATATTGGTCAGAAAATTACATATACCGACAATGTTTTAAAAGCAGTTTAGATTGACTTATTATTGACAGATTGGTCAAATTGTCCCATCACGTTAATACATAAATATTATGAAGAAAATAAAAGATGGTGACGTCCCTGCCCACCTCTACGCCTATTATTAGAAATATCCTATTTAATTAAAGAAACTATTTTTACTTACATTATTATACACCGAAAGCCCCTATTAAGCAGTCATTTATTGTAACACGTATTACCTGAAACAAAAAATAACAGCACATAAAAATCTAACAAACAAAACAAAAATTTGTACACAAACAATCATAAAAGTCATCAATATCTATCAAATCAATTACCAAATAGACTTTCAGTTATTCGAACAATTGATTAATATTTCCTCTCTTAAAAAAACCCTACTCACTTAACCATAAAAACGCCGATCGCAAATTTACTCAGAAATAGATTTCACTGGTATTATTTACACTATATTAGTAGGAAGCGAGCGGATCCGGCGATGGGGGCGGGGGCGGAAGCTCCCCTCTCGCCGGAAATGAGCTTTCGATATCCGCCCGCCCCGCCGCCCACTTTGTCCAAATCAATTTCTCTTTACAACGGCAACGCCGTCCGTCGAAAAAATGCATCGCAAACATTTGAGTATGTACTGAAAATTTAATTACGTGTGTTTTGTTAAAGCTTGAATTGGGAAGGTTTACTGATTCAATTTGCACAGCACATATGTAGTTCCTTGTGCAGTTTTAATTTAAATATCTGTGAATTTAATTCTTTGTACAAATATATATTCTCTAGTACAGTTTTAATTAAATTTTAATCTATTTCCTCTTTTTATTAACTGTTCGTTAAGTTTTAAATTATGTGTTGTAAATCATGTGTTCTGACTTTACTTAAAATATATCTGCATTAATTATATGTTAATGAGATTAATAGTTATATCCTACGTGTAGTTCACGGTTTTTTTTTTCTTAAATAATACTAAGACGGCAGAATATCATCTCTTAACAATTTAAAATATTAAGAGAAGATATTCGTTCGTGACTTTTTCATACATTTTTTTAGTATATTATAAGGCCTAAGTAAGAAGCCAACATAAGTCTTAATATTATGTCCATTACATAAACTAACTGTAAAAACACATTTAAAAAACTAAACCCAGCTCCCTATTTACTCAATAAAATTTGCCCACTGAGACGAGCGGCGATGTAAGTTAGACAAAAAAAAGCGCAGTCTAGAAAAAGTCCTGAGTGTTCGCTTAACTTCCGGCATCTGAAGTCTAGTTGAGGTAATACGGTGACTGCCTCGCTCGCGGTGCGGCAACTTTTAAATTCAATCTACCAGTTAGAAAATTCTCAGCAAACAAACACGGTTAGGGCGCGTCTTTTTACTTTTTCTTTCGATCTTTTAGATGTTTTTAGAATTCCATGGTGAGTTGTGTTAATTAAATTTTAGAGGGGTTTTAATTTTGTTTTATTGGATATAAAAGAGTTGATGAAGTTTATTAAATTTAACTATTCATATTTATTTAAGAACTAGATTCATTTTATGAGATATACCTAATAAAAATAATACAAAATTTCTAACACACAACCATCCATTGCAACTGGATTGCTTTTCTAACATGTCTGCAGGCTTTTCCTAGACCAAGTTCTCTAGCCGCAGCCTAGTCTAGAATATTTCAACACAATTCTGCGCGTTTCTACCGCAATTTTTTCAAATGCTACAGCGCTGAGAGGCTTGCACCGAACCCGCAGTATTCCTTGTATTTATTCGCGGAGAAACGTTGAATGGTTTAAATAACTGAAAGTGTTTTCAATTAAGAGTTCGTTGGACATTTTTAAAAAGAATTTTGTTTACGTGAATTTTTGTCTGTCCCCGAGTCGGTTTTAACCACCGGGCGTCGTTCCAAGCAACCGAGTTTTATGAGATCGCAGAGTGTAATATTTTGGATGTATTTTGTTACAAATGTAAACATTGTGGAGGAATTTTATTTATTAAATTGTATATTTTGGAATACTGGAGATGGGAATAGGGTGAGATAGCGTCAATATATATTTTCTGTTATTGGAATTTGAATTTTAAAGTAGTGTAAGTCATAGGTTTAAGTATATGCCTAAAGTAAATTATAAAAAATCTCTAGATACGTGAAAATATACAAAAATCAATAAAAGTAAAAGATAATAATCCTAGTAATAGAGTCCAGAATATAATTATAAGCAAAGTTAAGCAAGTTTTGAAATCCACAGCATTCGAATCCACTGCCCCTTCTCATACCTTAGAAGGAAAGAAAACCATTATAGACACAGACTATGGTTACATTAAATGTTTCTAAAGTAATTGTAATTAGGCGATGCGCTTTGCCAGCGACCAACGAGGTAGTCGTTCGATTATATATTTTGAACTAACACTTTAAATTTCAAGATGATGATCATGTTGATGCTTGTATTTAGCGATATCCTTTGATGGGCGAAGAATGATAATATTACGTAAACGTTATAATCTGTATTTAGTAAGCGGTTGGAAGTTCAAATAAAAATAAGTGACTAAGTATCCATCAATATGAACATCATTAGAATTTTGCAAAACATTTACATACCTATAGACGGCATATGCCTGATAACTTTATGATCTTCTGATTATTTCGATCCAATCGTCATTTTTCTCTAACCAAGAAAAATATCAATCACTTTCTCCACTCCCTTTTACCTTAACGTCGTGACGCGTGTCATATAACAAATACGCGGACAGACATCGATGTCAGACACCCCTCTAAGGCCGAGACACTCGCAGATATTATAGACTGTCATTTGACAGTTGACATTTTCCGCTACATGTCAGAGCAATCGAGTGGAAACCAACAGAACTTGTGATGTTGAGCTCTTTTTGTTTGGAAGAGTTAATTTTTTCGTGTGTACAGAAGTGCACGGTGTAATTAAGACGTCCTCCAGCGTAAGTCTAGGCGATGTATCCTATTCCTAGTGTACACACTTCAATAAGTAATATATACATAACGATACTACTTAGGGCATTAAAAAAAACTATACCAAACGACTGCCTCTTTGCTCTTGTGGCAAAGCGCATCGCTTGGTGATAACGAGGTCCTGGGTTCAAATCCTAGGTCGGACAAATGAAGTTTTTCTTAAAAAAACTTCCCAGTATGAGTCCGGAGGCTGGAATTGTGCCCGGTATATGGCAATAGGCTCGCCTCCTATTACATGGGAACTAACATCGTCAGCGAAAAATGGGTGTACTCAATACACCTCTGCCACCCTCGTTTAGGGAATATAGGCGTGACGGTGTTTATTTTTATACCAAACGCAAAATGACATCGAGGGGTGGCGCGGCTCTTTAGCTGGCTGGTAGATGCCTTCGGGGTTCCGGGTTTTCACCCTAGCTATGATATTTAAAAAGGTCAGTAGGTAGATGTTACTTAATGTTGTGTTTTTTATTACGAGTGAACAGTAGGCATTGGACACATGAGCTAGGCTTTCGCTCCGGGACGACAAAGGTTACACCGTGTATAAGAAATATGTACACCGGTGTGAGCCAAAAAGCTGCCAAGCTGAGTTGGATGGTCATGTCTCTCGCATGCCTTACACATCTTGGGCAAAAATAGTCACCAACTGGGTTCCTCCCAATTTTAAACGGCGTCGCGGCAGGCTAGGAGGAGATGGCGGGACGAACTGGACGCCTTTAAAAAGGATTGGCGCTTAAAAGCCCTCAATAGAGTAGAGTGGAGGAGATGGAGGGAGGCCTTTGCCCAGCAGTGGGACACTGTACGGTAACTAATAAAAATAAATAAGAAATATGGTTGACGTTAAATCTAGTTGGAAGCCTTATACGCGGCTTAATAAGTTCTTACAGCAGGTGGCCATATACCTTCATCATCAGCCCGTGACAGTCCACTGCTGGACGTTGGCCTCTCCCATAGCACGCCACTGAGCTCGATCTTCAGCTCTACTCCTTCAATCCCTGCCTTACGAATATCGTCGCCCCACCTAGCTACAGGGCGCCCTACACTACGTTTGCCGACACGCGGTCTCCACTCAAGAACTAGTCTGCCCCAACGGCCATCGGTTCTGCGGCATATGTGACCTGCCCACTGCCACTTCAGCTTGATAATTCGTTGAGCTATGTCAGTAACCTTGGTTCTCTGACGAATAACTTCGTCCCGGATGCGATCCCTAAGAGAAAGTCCGAGCATAGCTCTTTCCATAGCTCGCAGAGCGACCTTGAATTGGTGGACAAGCCGCACAGTGAGTGGCCACAATTCGCCTCCGTCGTCATTACGGACGCACTGATTAAAAAATTTAGTTTTAAGGCATTGGAGTATGGGCGATAAGAAGACTCGACGGAGTCTTCCAAATGCTGCCCAGCCCAGCTGTACCCGTCTCCTAACTTCCTTGTCGAGGATGTTTCTACATAGTTGGAGCACCTGCCCTAGATATACATATTCGGAATCAACTTCGAGGGAGGCTCCGTTTACGGCGATTGGTCCCGGGTCAACATGCTTGTTGATCATAACTTTGTTTATATCTAAGTTCATCCGGAGACCGATTCGCTGACATGAATTAGCAAGGCTGTCCAGCATCTGTTGTAGGTCTTGCAACGTTTCAGCGTAATCTCTTTGGCTTCGATTCGTGCTCTCACCTACCAATCCCACTGCCGCGCAATAGTAGCTAGCGGTAGGATTTTATATTATATATTGCATATTTCCACTCAACAAAAACACACAAACTCATATTCATAAAGAATCAACTCCATACGTTTGTATCTCCACAATAATTACATTCCCTCGTAACAGACATGTTTCTGGCAAAGAGAAGTTTTATCGCGCATGTCAATCATAATAACGGCGGCACGAGGTATTGACAGAGCCGCTTTATTCATGCCTCGATACATAACATTAGACGTAATGTATGTATGCACATACATATGTATGTATTCTCATTAATAAAGAAGCCAGAGCGTTTTCCATTTGACGACACGACACACGATTTGTCGTCTACGATAGATGAGGCTTGGACGCCAATTTATAGATAAGATCGTTTATTATATACTGACGACTAATTTTCAGACACATTTTTTTTTTAATCTTTTCATCACTCTGGGCATTATTTCTATGTTGTTTACTACAAATTTTTATATTTGTATTTAAATAAACTTAGTAAAAATAAATGCCAAATTCGCAAAATGTCAGCATACTAAAAATTCCAAATTCTCCCAAAGCCTAATTTTGTTAATTTCTAATACTAGAAGGGTTTTGTTCGACTGTAAAACACTAATAACATAGTCCGAAGACTTTGTGATCGCCAATTTAACCATGCACTATTATGGGTAGGCAGAGAGTAGAGAGTTCCAATAAGGTGTTTCCTTATAGACGGGAGTAGCAGAAGTGTCCCATGTAATAGGGGGCGAGCTTATTAGCGTCATACCGGGCGCAGATCAAAGACAGCTAGTGTTTTGAACCCAGGATCTCGTGATCCGCTTCATTTGCCACTAGATCAACGAGGCAGTAACACACTACGTAGTTAAACCTATTTTATTACCCCCCAGAAACAGTATTAGCGGTTGTCGGCAGTACCTAGTAGTTTTATGTTTACCACATCGTCTCGTAAAACGTTAGAATGTATCATTAAATCTTCAAGTGGCTGCGGAGTCGGCAGAGACGTACATACACATACATATAACATTATACAAGGTGTAACGCAAATAACGCAAGACCTCAGACACCGTGATTAGAGAATTGCTTCATAAATTCAAAACGAAAACCAAATATCAAATTTAAAGAATTTGCGACGGACGATTTAGCGCACTGGTTAAGAGCTTAAGCAGCTTCGCCCACTGTGTCTAATAGGTGCGGGTTCGATTCCCGCACGGCACAAATCTTTGTGTGATCCACAATTATTTGTTTCGGTTTGGGTATTTGTGTGTGTGAACTTTCATGTTTGTAAACGCACCCACGACATAGGAATAAAAAAAAACCTTTTTATCCTAGTTTTAAGCACTTTTATACCCCAATTGAAAATGAAACTGATACGTGTCTGTGAGCGTTTTGAGAAATACGTTTTAGAAATGCATCTGAAATCTCCTTATTGCTATGAATCCAGAATAAATTTAGTTTGGAGTAAAGGCATTTTTGCAAATTAAAAATAAATGTAAGATACATTAAATTGTTAGAATCAATTGTGCGCGTCAACGTGTGTTTGATGGATTTAGTACTCGTTTCGCAAGTCTTTCGCTTTCTCGGTTGTTATCTTTACAATAAAATAAATAAGATACTTACAATATACTCACTAACAAAACAAAAGTGCAAAATAAAAACCACAAAATGGATTATGTCATTGAACTATGCCGCACAGAGTCTCTTCTCCACGCGCTTCAGTAATTGAAAGACCCGTAGACAAACACACACACACACATACACACACACACACACACACACACACTCACTCACACACACAAGTGGCATGCCACTAAAAATGTCGAAATGCGTTGTTCTAGAATAATAGCTGCATTACAAACATGTGAAGGATCTGATGACCTGAAATACAGGTTGTACCTAGCTTGGGCACCAGTCTCCTGCAATAATCGGTGTTATGTTTCTAGGCAATGTAATTAATTCAATAATTTAATTCATTAATTTGACTGCCTCGTTGGTCTGGTGGCAAAGCGCATCGCTTTGTGATCACGAGGTACTGGGTTCAAATCCTAGGTCGGACAAATGTAGTTTTTCTAACGAAAAATTCCCAGTATGAGTCCGGAGTCTGGAATTGTGCCCGGTATATGGCAATAGGCTCGCCCCCTATCACATGGGACCTAACATCGTCGGCGAAACGTGGGTGTACTCAGTACACCTCTGCCACCCCCTCTGGGGAATATAGGCGTGACGGTGTGTGTTAATTCAAAGTTGCCGATTTAGAACAAACTACTTTCATGTCTTGCGTTTATTAATGTTACACCTTGTATAGGTGTGTAGTACGTAGGTAGCAGGTATGTGTATTATGTTTTCGCTCGTAACGCTGTGGTGCCGCGGATTTTGTAGCAATTGCAATCGTCAAGAACCGTTCGTTTAGGTCAATCTGAGATGGGTGACCGTTTGTGGCATTTGGTGCGTTAAGCTGTTGACCCCTGTTACCACTTCATGTGGCATAGATGGTGAGTGTATGAAGGCAGCTGCAATAGAAATATCAAAATCTCTTTGTCGTAGTTAAGACGGACCGAAGACCTGGTAAAGGCCGCGGGGAAAAATGGATGACTATGGCACAAAGTAGGTCATCGTGCCGAACTTTGGGATAGGCCAGTCATGCATTGGACGTCTTTCAGCCAAAGAAGAAGAAGACGAATCTTTCACAGCTACAGAATCGAGGTTAACCCTATTACCGCTGCAGCCTATCACAGAATTAAATCGTTTCCCAATGACTTATACTAAGAATTTCATCACTGAAACCTGTACGTTGAGAATGCACGATCTCTAGCTATCCCTTCTATGGTTACTGTCATAAAACACACAAGACAAAAGAGATTTATCTCAACATCAACCATTTAACCTCACTAACTATTCCGACTTAAGCATTTGTAGCTTTCTAATGAAATGGGGGTCTTTAAAAATAAAGCTTTCGCCACATAGCCGACGGAGCGGGAAAACGCCGCGACGCCGACGGAAGCCAGCGAGGTGCGAACGTCACATTGGGGGCGCGACGATACCGTCGGCATCGCGCCGCCCGCTATTCAACGAAATGCTAGAGTTTTAATCGTACTCGTATTGGCGTCTCGTTTCCGCAGAGCTTAGTTTGTAATCGTGTCGTGCCCAACGGCACACAGCGGAGGCCGGATTCGACGGTGACCGTGTAAACGAGCTGTGTGGCATCTCCCGTATAATTTTTTATTTTATACTTTACTGCACAAAATAATATAAATTAGTAAGTATGTTTACAGATATGATATACAATGGCGAACTTAATTTGAGTTGTCTAGCTCAGTCAGTACAAATCTTACCAAGTCGCGCCGCCGTCCCGCTCTGTCCGCTATGTGGCGAAACCTTTATAGGCTAGCGCCAGAGCCTCCCCCCGCGGGCGGTGGGGCGGATTGTCGCGAAGGCATACTCTTGATTAATTACTGTCGTAATCCGCGCTGGGCCTTTACGTCTGTGCTTACGCTCTTTCTGAATGCCATTTTAAAGATTGTCTGGTGTTGAAGTGTATTTGGGTATAGGTTTTTTGAAGATGTCTATCTCGGATTCAATGCGGAGTACGCAGACTACAGTTCCAAGAGGTCCTTTCTGTAAAATGTTCTTAGTCATAAGAAAACAAAATAGAATAATTTTGTTATTTATTTACGAAGCGATTGGTCAGAAAAATCATCGGACAAATCGCTTAATTCGTTGGTCACAGGGTTTTTTATTTAACAATCTATGAAATGCCTATCTATGTCAAGATGGTGCATCACGTTTATTTATTAATTTCTTGACTATGATCATACCATGTCTTTGAGTCAGATGCATAGAATAATATTCGTAAAGAAATCAGAAATTCATTTTGTACATTCATAAAACAATTTATCGCAATGATTACATGATTCATTTAAAAAGTATTATTTTTTGAAATAATTTCGAAAAAAATATTAACAGATTATTATTTAAATGCTATGACAGTGGTGGATGCTTGAGAGGTCTGTCAGGAAAGAACCTGTTGGAACAAGGGATCTGGCGTGGTGACATAGGTAGATAGATTTGAATGAATGTTAAAATAGATTTTTGATTTACTTTTATATTCTTGTTTATTTTCTGGATTCTTTATGTTAAATATTCTTAAATACAATATAGGTGAAATGAAATTTGATCAAACCTCAATGTCCAAGTAGCTCGTGAAAAATACTATAGTATTAAAATAATGTAAAAGATAAAAGCTTAGTCATTAATTGATCTCAACTGATAGATGCTCTAAAAGGCTCTTAATCAACCTAAAATGGAGTAACACATTTCTTGGGCATCAGTTGCCATCATTCGCAACATTAGTTTCGTAACAAGGAGCGGATGGGAGCTGGCAACGCGCCATCACCCGAGAGGTTTAAAACCTTTTATACAGACTGTTGTTTTGTAACCTCGCGGAATTTGCAGGAGTAGATAACTGAACACAAATTTATAAAAAAACAAGACACTAAGGGCGCCTTCAAATTTGCCTACAGCCGCGCTGCTTTGTAAATCCATAAAAAAATCGCAAATGCAGCGATAAACCTCCGATCCCGATAAACACGTGGTCCTAACTCTTAGAGAACATACCCATACTACGTGACCCGTTTTTTACAATTTTTTAACTTGGTGACCACCCTTAGTATATGGCGAGGAACAACCCCCCCCCCCCCTTTAGTTTTCATGTAGTAATTCATAAATACGATTTGGCTTAATTTGCCTCGATAAAGCGCGAGATTTTCGTAGAGGATATTGACTACGTGACGAAAACCTAAGCTCCCCACGCATACCACACTTGGTCACAGGCCCCTGGCTTCCTCCACTTTCATAGTTCGTCTCATACACGCTCGCCGGTTACGGAGACTCTTGACTTGTCCTTCAGATAAGACTTGATCTATTTGGTCGTGGTGTCAGTTTCAATTAAATACGAGAATTGGCCTTCAGTTTAGCTATAGAACTCTCGAACCCAGCGCCAGCGTGGCCGTCGAGTAAAATCTTAGTTAGTTACGTTTTGATAAGCGTTACTCGGCAATTAAAACTGGCTAGGCTAACCTTTGGATGGGGCTATTCAGGGATGTAGAAATTCGTACATAGACTTACTTTGGCGATTAGTCTACTTCAGACTTAACTCGAGGGTGGTAAAATAGACCCTAAGCTATTTAAGTACGTACTCATTTTTCCCCAGTATTCGCATTAAGATACATTTGTCGTCATATGCCACTAACTACCGATATCGGGTGGCGATTTATAGCGTGATGCGGGCGTGAAATATTTACGGCGAGGATTGTCCGCTCTTTTAATGGCTCTTTTTTAGGGGCCCGTGTAAAATTTTAGCATTTTTATCTACTACTATTTGATATGTACGGATCACGAGGTTAAAATGAAGATGGGTAAGACACTTCATGAGGCGGAACTTCGAAGGCCGGGAGAGAATGGTGGATCAGAAAAAGACGACGGTCCGAAGGCAGACCATCAGCTAGGTAGAGCGACGACATTGTGAAGGTGGCCGGCAAAATATGGAATAGACCTGCACAGAACCGGAACGAATAGCGTGATAGAGGAGAAGCCTACACTTACCAGTCAACTAATGGTAATGTAAAATCCTACCACCACCGCATCTAATTCTATGTACGTATGTACGACATCTTTCTTTTTTTCTCTTCTAGCTGTTGGTGTCCCACTGCTGGACAAAGACCCCTGTACAAGTATGATAATCTCAAAAATTACTATATACATTTAGGTTTTCACCGGGTCCACCTAGGCGGGTCGATGTTTATTTATTTTTATAAGCTTTTATTTAATTTGCAATGTTTGTATGTCTGTCCGGTTCAAATCTTGTTAACCATTTTTCAAGCACTTGCGGGTATCCGATTGAGCTGAAATTTGGCATACGTATGTACGTCCAATACCAATGCAATGTACCATGAAGCTGGTCTGATGCTGGAGTCGGAAGGTGACCATAGGAACTTGTGAACCATACGGCGTAACCCCTCGTGTTGAGGATTGTTAGATTGATATTGACAAGTACTATACAACCAGATAGTTCAGGGTCTGATGATGACGCCGAAAGGTGGCCAATGTTCCAACTACTCAATATAAACCCACCGTGTTCGGGCTTGTTGGATTTGTCTTGACGAGTACTTTAGACCTGGGTGATGTGCAAGGTTAAATGGCGGAGCTGGAAGGAAGTCACAGGAGCTCCACAACTAAGCAAGATATCTTCGTTTTTTTTTGCTATAAAAGCTTGTATTTAAAAAGGTATTTTTAAATTTAGATTATTTACAAGTAAACTCAATCCAAAATGCCAAATAACAGCTCTGTAATACCTGAATACCGACGTCAAACGCGTATTTTTACCAAAACCTGACCCAAATTACATTTCGCAATGGCGTTTGTAAATCAATTTGCGTTCCAAATATCGCAAATCAAAATAATGAAATTCCGCTCGATCCTGGAATCAATAAATATTCAATCATAATATTCATTACAGTTATATTTTTGCGTTCAACGGAGTCGATATATTTTAATGAAAATGTTTTATCTCATGCAAAATTATTTTATCTCATGCAACCTAGGTTAGTAGGACGGCAGTGAGTAACACAGGCCGGTAGCCAATTCGGCTCTCTACAGTGGTGAGCACTATACTGCGACAAGGATCTTTTGGCACTTGGATGACACCTAGTTACCATTTAGTATTTTTTTTACTGCCAGGAACTAACTCGTGAGAGTTAACGTACTTGTTTAACGAGTTTAATCAAGCTGCATCATGTGGATTAAGCCCGAACTGTATTATAGAACAAAATAAAAAAAAATGTGT
Source organism: Phalera bucephala (assembly GCA_905147815.2). Taxonomy (NCBI): domain Eukaryota; kingdom Metazoa; phylum Arthropoda; class Insecta; order Lepidoptera; family Notodontidae; genus Phalera; species Phalera bucephala. The sequence continues at coordinate 30,845,672 of LR990618.1, forward strand.
TTTAAAACATTCTTACTAATCAAAAAAAACTCGGGTAAAGGTCATAGCAAACGGCTACTCGGTGAACTATCGTGAGGTGACTTGATGCCGGCATTCCAACATAGTGATTTTTCGTGATTAATCTATATAAATCACGCCAGTTCCCTTGCGGGGTAGGCAGAGAGTACAGAGTTCCAACAGGTTCTTTCTTTACATACCTATCTTTTTCCACTCTCATAGTTCGTCTCATACACGCTCGCCGGATACGGAGACTCTTGACTTGTCCTCCAGATAAGACTCAGTCTATCTAACATTCTTTCTTGATACCCGAACCAACGGAGGATAACCTTTCTCATCTTTACACCGATACTATTTTTAATACTACTCGCTTTCTACCTTAATGATTAAGTAACGAACATCCAAACCTACAAACTTGCATATTTATATTATTAGTAGGATAATTAATAAATACGCAGTACATTCATCAACCATCTTCTATAAATAGAACTTACTTTTCGGAGTTAGGGTTAGGTTCCCCCTTAAATGAACGAATCAATATATTGATTACTTTATCATTATATTAATACGTGAAGCAAAAACTTTGTCCCCTCTTTACGAAAATTGCGCGGACGGAGGAGTATGAAATTTCCCACACTTATAGTTTATATAGAGAAGGAGTGCAGAATGCTAATATTGTGTTTTTGATTATGCATAAAAAAATAGATAAAATCAATAAAAAAAACATTACCCACACTACCATTTATTTGACACAAACACGCATATATACTCTTTTGTTTATTAAAAAGTCTGTGGTCAAATTGAGAATAGATTTATATTGTTTGTCTTTAATATTATTTGTTTAAAGTCTTATTGAATGTCAAACAAAACCAGCAAACGATGAAAGAGTAGGTGGAATTTCGACCAATGGGCGACCACTAGTGTTATTAAATGCATAAACACGACCCGACCCATTGCAAGGCGTTTCTATACGTTTCGCCACACTAGGTAAATATCAAATGTATGTGCCCAGTCAAAACTGATGCAGTGGACTTTTCGTGAGGACCGAACCAAAAAAAAAAATACGTCACGCCTACATTCCTACAGCTGTGGCAGAGGTATACTGTAAAAAATTATGTTAAATCCCAGTTACCATTACCCAGCGAACCAGTTACCATTGTTGGCACCAGTACCGAAAATGTTCCTACACCAATTTTTTTTGACAGGAATAAAATGCTTACCCCGTAACTTACGTGAAGACATCTCGCTCATTCGGTCACATTTCGCTTTTCCCTGGTCTAATTGATCCGTGTTATAATCTAGACAATGGCTACAGCACGGTACAGTAGCGTTTAATGAACGCCAAAAGGTCAGCCGCTCTGAAATAGCTAAATCCTAAAATGATCAAAGCTTGGTATTAATATATAGGGATGGGTCATCGGATAATGGAGACATGTGGGTGACATAATGCGTCTGTGTAATATACAGAGTGATCTATTTATAAACTTTAACCTTTAAATTGTAATTTACAATTTATAGTACATTTTCCTTTTTTTTTAAATGGCTTTTAAAACGCACTCAAAACAGGGTTAATTCCTTGTGTTGGTAGGCCCTACAATAAAAATTATATGTGTTGTGTCGTATCTTTTAAAAGCTTATATAGACCAAACACTACCGCCTTCATCTGCGAACCAGCTCGTTAGATAGATATGTCGATTTTTTTTTAATCTTAGCCCCTTACTAGGATTTAATTCTGTATCGTGGGTGCGTTTACAAATAATTGTGACTCACACAAAAGATTTGTCCCGTGCGGGAATCGTACCCGCGACTATTAGACACAGCGGGCCGAGCGGCTTAAGCTCATAACCACGGCGCTAAATCGCCCGTCCAATTTTAAATTGAAGATATTTTGAACTGGAAAGACTTTGAAAAAGAAGTAGCCAAAACTAATAATTATTCCAGGACCGTCGGTGCGTTTACATACATGAAATTCACATACACAAATATCTAGACCAAAACAAATATTTCTGAGTCACGCAAAATTTTGCCACGTGCGGGGATCGAACCCGCGACTCCTCGATCCTGTAGGTGAAGCAGTTAACTCTTAACTACTAGGCTAAGCAGTCCATCGTCAGACAGAAAGACATTCAAAAAAAGGAAGTTCAACAAAAACTTAAAAAAAATCCTCTCACTAGACATAAAAAATGGCTAGACATAGACAACACAGAATGCCACAGACTTTAATAAATAGGAGACCCGATTAATTAGAAAGATCATTATTCATACTAATATCTCGATTCGTGGGCGTATCGTAGCAAATGAAGAGAAAATTGGGATAAATGCGTGTTTCTCTAAGGGATTTCATTGAATGATTAACATAAATAAATAAAAATAAATAAGTGAAGAGAGAATATATAAGTAATACAAAAATAAGAGGGGAGAGAGATAAAAGTTTATATGGAGATAAAAAGAACGTATAGGAGTTTCAGCAATACTAAAACTGAACATAAATTAATAAAAAATAACAAGAAACCAAATTTAATCATTCCATTTTAATATTTTTGAATTTTCACTCGGGTCTTGTCGACCTGCTGTTCCACCCGCGCGGTCAGATTGAAGTTAGCATACGATACTTTTCCACATGGCAGTCACGTGGTAAGTATCTTTCTCTCTCTTCTCGGTTTATTTGGTCGTGGTAAGATAGTCTAGGTCTTCCCCGGTACCTGCATCCTTCCACTTTCACATTGTATATCTGTTTTGTCATTCTTTCCTCTTTTTTTTTTTTTTTTTTTTTTTTTTTTTAATCCTGCTCAGCGTTGCGATTCTTTCCTCTGGCATTCTTTCTATATGCCCGAACCAACGGAGCATGCCCTTTCTCATCTTTACACCGATACTATCTTTCATACCTACTCAAATATAGTCCCGTTTAATAGCAATAGGTTCGCCTCCTATTACATTGGGACATAACTCCCCTCCTATCAGCCACAATCGCCATCCGCGGCATTTTCCTACCGACCCTCCCGATGCCCTTACTTCCCTTCTTTCGGATACTGATACCGCACATAATATCAGACATGACCGGGATCACCGACCTCGCCGGCGAGATGGAAGAATCCTTTGCCCGCCGACCGGTGCAGAACACCAAAGCGAAACACTTAGAATACGCCCTCCCCATAGCGACTGCCCAAGTCGAGGCCGTTCCTCCTTGACGCGCCCTTGAGCTAGTTGCCCCTTGCGCTTCTGGCTGGAGAGTAGTGGTTTTACGGTCGCCTTCTTGGCCGGTAAAGTTTTAAAGGCCTCGCGGTCAACAGCGTAGTCTCATTTACACATATACAAGAAAAGGGTCATATCATAGAGAAATGTATTTACGAAGTACACCTTTACCATTCCCGCTTGGGAAATATAAGCGTGACGAAGCTATATTTAACAGTCGATACAATTTTGTAAATGATGATAGTTTTCGAAGTAAAAAGTAGCAGACAGTTCGGCGCTCCGCGAGTTAGTGGAAACTCATCAATTACAGGATTGTAAACTGGAAGACGTGGAAGAAACATGTCACGCTAAGGAACGGGGGTAAAGGATTAACGAAAACAAACTGTAAACAAGTTTTGTGGGTGACTGACCTGTTTCTTAACAAAGGAGTACTCTGTTTATTTTTTTATTTTAACTGATTCTAATTCTTGGATCCCTTGTAATGACAATCTTTTTAGGTAGTGGGTAGCGATCACCGGTCAATTAATCCAGCAGATTTCGGCAAAGGTAAAGGTATATGTAACTACTTTACGGCGCCCCAAGACTGCATTTTTTACCTCTTTTGTATTTATGGCATGCTACAAAAATCATTCAATTACAATTCTGCTAAAAGTCGGAAATTGTTTAAATTGATACCTACGACTATGGAAAATCATATGAATTATTGATAGGCACCATAAGAATTGGAAAGCATTGAATTAGTAGATTGAAAACTGTCAAAATTAACAATTATGATGTCATGATCGCCAATTTTATTAAAATTGTTATGACCTGATGTAAAGCACTATTCTGATCTGCCCTTTGGTGTGATCTCCAGTCGCGGATGTATCCAATTTTGGCTCTAAAATGCGAGCGCAGCTTGTGTCTGTGTGAATGATCTACGCTGTTGGCCGTTGGCAACCAGTACGCTCGAGCCAGAAGGGCAAGAGTGCTCAAGGGCGCCTCAAGGAGGAACGGCCTCGGCTTGGGCAGTCGATATGGGGGAGGGCGTATACTAGGTGTCTCGCCGTGGTGCTCAGCACCGGCCAGCGGGCAAGGGATTCTTCGACCTCGCCGGCAAGGTCGGTGTCTGATCCTGTGTGCGGTATCTGAATCCGAAAGAAGGGATGTAAGGGCATCGGGAGGGTCGGTGAGAACATGCTGCGGAAGGCGATAGCGGCTGATAGGAAGGGAGTTAGGTTCGTAGTCGGCGGCGGCTACGATTAACAGATTTCTATGATTGGACGCATTCGCGAAATATCGAGTTGTCGCCTTTTTAATTAAGGCGCGAATAGGTTCGAGACCGAGATCGAAATGGCTAGCGTAGCGTGGACACTTATACACACCATTTAAATAGCGATAACTGTTTGGCGATTACCAAGATTTAGATTCGGCTCCTTTAGTCTAAGATGGGTTTCTGGCATTTCCATTTTTGAACATCTTACTGCTGCGGGAGACGCCTTAACCGTTAGTCCCGGTCATCACTTCCCGAGTGGGATACCTTATAGGCGGCTTGATAAGTAAGAAAGTGTTAAAATTGAAAGTTGTTTGTGCTTTTTTAACATATCTCTCTCTTTGACTGTCAATTGGACTGATCATGTTAACTCTGTCTTATTTTTAGGCATATTAAAAAGCCATAAATATCAAAACCGGTACGCTTCGGTATAAAGGTAGTCGTAACGGGCAATCCCTTAGATATCAGTACATTAATTAAGATAAAATCCGATTGGAACTACGTTTATTCCGACAAATCGCTTAGACCGTGACCATAAAAAACCTGTAGAGGATTATGTGACTAGCTTTCTCCAGAGGTACCGATCTCATTCATTCATTGATCATTATTAAGTAGATTTATAAAATTAATTTAAAACGTCGACGTTTTAAAGCCGTCTAAGGGTTTAAAGCGAGTTGGTCTTGGTTTGTTCTGAGTACGTTTACAGGCACAAATTAATTCATATGCAAAAACACCGAAGCGTATATATATATATATGTTTGACAAAAATAATGTTAAATGCGAGGATTGAACCCGCGGGTGATCGATTGAGGAAGCCAGTATGCCTATGGTCTGTTGGCCAGTTATACTTAGTGTTGTAAAAACGCTCGAGTCGGCGCTTAAAACGCTCGCGTCCTTTACGTGTTTCAACGCTCGTAAGCGTCGACTCAACGTTAAACGCTCGACTTCAGCGCTCATTTGTACAACACTAGTTATACTTAGCCCTACTAGCTATCCCCCCAGTAGAGTATATTTTTTGTATACTAAGGTATACCTACAAGACTGCCAAGTTCAAGTGGGGATGAGCGGGTCATTTGAGCATAATGAGTCCAAATAAGGCAAAAGTCACTACCGAATGGCGACCAGATGGACACCGACGCCGGGGAAGACCTAGAAAAAGATGGCGCGGCGACCTTGACGCCTAAGAGGTCTGATATGGCCAAGCATCGGGTTAAGTGAAGAATCATGGGAGAGACCTTTGCCCAGCAGTGGGACGAAAGGGGTTAATAAAAAAAAAGGTACACATAACAGTAAACTTTTTACATACCAACTCACAGCCCTACCATAATCTGTCATTAACTTAAGTTTTATAGCATACTCGCTCCAGTGACAAAGATTCGTTATGTTCTCTCCACAGATGTCTCCATGGTTATATTTAATGTCTCTTCGATCCACCTATAAGGCATTCATATATATTTATATATTTCTATGCCATCAACAATCTCGGTCAAAGTACCGGGACATCATAACAGACAAGGAGATCCTTAGCTTACATGTTCGATATCCTCGAATAAGATAGGTGGGTATAGAACGAAATGCCTAGTACAAGTACCAGGATATTATAGCAGTGCAGGCGTTCCACTACTCAAATGGTAGCGCGCAGGATATTCTGCTATTGTAAATCACGTGACATCTTTGATTCTATGATATCCTGGTACTTTTAATAGAGATTTCGTTTGCCGTTAGACTTGTTCGGGTGGTTAAGATCTTAAGCCGCTAAGCCTACTGAACTGAGTAGAAGCGGCTTAGATCGGACGGGATAAATCTTTCATCATCATCATTTCAGCCTATATTTGCCCACTGCTAAACATAGGCCTCCCCAGTCGCTTTCCAGCGTAACCGGTCCGATGCCACCTGCATCCAACGACTTCCTGCGATCTTCACAAGGTCGTTGGTCCATCTGGTAAGCGGCCGCCCCACGCTTAAATCTTTACGCGGCCCAAAAATAATTGTTACTGTCTGAGTGTTTGTGCGTGAGAATTTCATATTTCTAAAGGGATCAACAATACAATGGAATAATTCCCACTATAGGGCTACGTTTGAAAGAAGCTTTGAATCAGGATTTCGTTTCCCCACCCATCTTTTTCGAGTAAATTAAGGAAAAGAAAAGATATTTTAAACTCAATCAAAATTGCTCTGCTTCCTAAGACGATCCATATGAACGAACCCTTAGAAAGTAATATTACCACGCTAATAATTCATACACAAGAGTGCAATAAACAGTAATTGGATTCCTCATAAGTCGGTGATCGGTTCCTAGTGCGGTGAAACGCGGGGCGCGGGTCAAAGCAATTACCTGCGCAAGCGTCACTTTTACGCACTTCGCGGAATATCGTTAGGCTCGGGCTGGTAGTCACGTGGAGAAAGAGACATGATGTGAGATATGCAAAGCCAGAGAGGTCTGTGAGGAACCTAGTGAAACTTTGGACTCTCTGCCTACCCCGCAAGGGATCTGGCGTGATGATATAGATAGATATGCAACATTTGAAACAGGTAGTAGGTTCGGGTAATGTAGGACTGTATGGTTTACCTAGTGGCGTATAATGCGCGTAGCGTTTACGAGTTCCTGGATTCGAATACTTTTTTTTTCTGGCGAAAATCCTGCATAGGACATCCGCGAGCGTCGGGGGAAGCTCGCAGGGCGTGTCGGATTCCTACCGACTAAAACCCCAGGGTGGCCGACATCAGCACTTTGGAGGGGCTCCGGGATCTCCGTATGGAACGCACCTATGTCTTGTGCCGCGCTCTGAAGAGCCCGCCATCGGGGGAGACTTGATGGCACGCGGTGCTCACGGCGACGTGTGCCCCACCACGCTGCCGTCCTCCTCGGGGGGGTTCGAATACTAGGTCAACCCAGTCCCAGTAGATATCAGTTTGGAGTATGGAATTGTGTCTGGCAGTAGGCTAGCCCTCAATTACATTGGGATCTAACATCGTTGGCGAAAAGAGGGTGTGACGGTATTAATGGTTTTTTTTTTGTTTTTAAGTGGTAAGTGTGGTAATACTTATTATTATAATCAACTTCACGACCGCTACGAGTAGGTCTAGTGGTTTAGAGGAATAGGCAGCTGCTCACTCGGTTCAGAAGTTGCGGGTTCGTTCCTCGCGCGGAACAAATCTTTGTGTGACCCACAAATATTTGTTTCGGTCTGGGTATTTGTGTATATGTTATGTTTGTACAGGTACCAACGACACAGGAATAATTTCTAGTGTGGGTTTGCGTGAAAAATATTTGCTTACACCTCTGCCTTCTTCTTTGTGCAAAGAATGCGTGAGACGTATTCCTATGTTTTATTTAGAAACACATAGACATAGGACAAGTCAAGTAACCGTAACCGGCGAGCGTGTATGAGACCAACTATGAGAGTGGAGGAAGCGAGAGAGGTATCTAAGGAAAGAACCTGTTGGAACTCTGTACTCTCTGCCTACCCCGCAAGGGATATGACGTGATGATATAGATAGATAGATATAGACGTACAAGGCAATTACAAAGATCCAATTAGGAATTTAAAATAAAAAAAAAACGTAGCCCCACACTCGGAATTCCACCCCCCAACTCAGGAATAAATCCTGTCGTGAGTGCGTTCACAAATATGAAAATTCACATACACAAATACCCAGACCGAAACATATAATTGTGGGACACACAAAGATTTGTCTGGTGCGGGAATCGAAACCGTGACTATTCGACCCAGTGGCTGGAGCAATTTAAGCTCATAACCAGTAAAAAGTAGAGATATTTTGGATCTCTTGTTTTTGTATAAGATCCTAAATCATACGATTGACTGCCCATTGCTTATTAAAAAAATAAACTTTAGAACGCCAGCCAGATATCCTCGTGCTCCAATTACTCTCCTTTACCCTCCTCTTAGGAGAACAGTCTTAGGTACTAATTCTCCCATCCCGCGCATGTGTAAGCTGGCCAATCACTGTAGTGACCAAATTGACTTCTTTGATAACACTTTCCTTCGTTTTAAATATAAAATAAAAAGTAGTCTCCTCATGTATACGTGATGTACACAAAGGTTGTTAACCCTAGTTAATGTTTATTTACTACATGGTAATTTCCTTTTAATTTTTTGACTTCATTTATCTTTTTAAGTTTATATTTTTTTCCGCATTTTGCTTTTTTTTTGTATAATTTTCCACATTTTCTCTTTTTTTTTTTATATAACTGCTCATAGCGCATGTGGTGTTTGCTTATAATTGGTTATGCATTTAAAATAAAACTCCTAGAATGTCTATATATTAAGTATAAAATGTAATAGCTGTTAGCAAACCTGAACAAATAAATAAATAAATAAACCACTGCGCTAAATCACCGTCTGTTTGACTTATGCGAGTACAAACATTAACTGGTTATGTAAAAAAAGGAATGTCTGGCGCTAGGCGTATTAATCTCAAATCAATGGAACAGAAAAATTATAAGTGCATTAAGCGAGCCACTCCGCGGAATACGTAAGTGTATGTACGTGTGTGACGGATTAGATAGGGCTGTCACTCTGTCACCCATAACAAAAAATAGCTGTATGCACAATTTCGTTTGCGATATTTTTAGGCATATATTTTTTTTTTTTTTTTTTTTTATTATTTGTAATTAGACACTGCGGGCCCGGTTTGTCCCGCACCTTTTTTTGTGTAATTTATGTGTTGTTAGTATTTGCACTTGTATGGTACATGCCGCTTATTATTAGCTTATTGTTACAGTGCTTGGTATTTGTTTGTAGCGGTACTTCAGTAGTTTTTTTTTTTTTTTTTTTTTTAATTTATATTAATGATTTTGTAAGTGATGAGGCTTTCTGGTTTGGCTTGCCTTTGAGCGAGAATGCCTCAGTTGTGTAGGTGTTTGGCTGCTTGTGAGGGTTTCCTTTAGGCCTCCGCCTCCAGCAGCTTTTTAACAACTACCATGTCTCGACTGCGAATAGCCATCTTTATGTTGTATTCTTTTATTTTTTTGGTCGCAGCTGCCCTCGCCCTGCTTATTAGTGTAGCCGTTGCGTCTACTACACAGCTGTCTGTGTAGTAGACGCAACTTCCAGTGTGGCGAGATATAGCTACGACCGCGTGTGGATAGCTTCCGTGGAGCTTCAGTCTCTTGGGGACCGCTCGCACTATCACCACCCTTTCACTCGTTAGTCCCTGAGACTCATGCACGGTGAGGATGCGCGACCCGTTTCCCGACGCATAGCCCTGGCCGAGGAGGATTTCCTTCTCGGCCTGGGTGTGCACCAGAAACAGGGTGTTCTCCTGGTGTTTCGGAATTTGCGCTCCCGTGTACTTACTGAGGCTCAAGGACCTCACGAGGGATTTGGACGAGTATATGCCCCCATATATCTCGTTGAGGGCATACGCTACGTCCATTGGGTTTCTGTGAGTGCAGAGCAGCTCCCTGTTGACACGCGCCACGGAGTCTGGGCGGTTGTAACGCAGTCGAAACAGGTTCTCCCTATCAATGAACGGCAGTTGGTTGCAGTCGCCGACGAGAAGAGCCTCTCTCGCGCCAGTTATCTTGATGGCCATCACTACGGCTCCAAAGTGGTTCATGAGTGCCTCGTCGATGATAATACGTGTGCACTCTTCACCTTCTTTCAATCCGTTGACCAGCATTGAAGCCATAGTGCGGACCCTCCTCTTGGTGTTTGTTTTAACTTTTTGCGCGAGTCTCTCCCTTAAGTCATTCGCTGCCTCGGTTGTAGATGTTATTAGGATATCGCTTTCGATGTTGTAATTTGCGATTATCCATGTTGTTTTTCCGCATCCAGGAACCCCGTTGACCCATGTTATTTTGGGTACGGTCCAGTGCTCGATTGCAGGCCCCCGACCCCGGCCACTTGAGACAGTTTCTGCCATCTCAAGTATCCGGTCGTCGAGCACCACCCTCGTGCACTTCGCCGCAATCACTATTGGGTCGTTAGGGGGGGTTCTGAACTTGTGTTTGCCGGTCCGCCGGGACCCCTCCTCATCGTATTCGACGAAACCGCTGGTTCCACTATAGGCCGCCATGTACCTCCCCGACATTTCTCCTCTTAACGTGGTGGAGTTGTCGTTGTCGTACACCGCCGCTTCTGCCTCCTCGAGCTTCACCTCTAGCAATCCTTCATTGCCCAGGTGATAGGTTTGCAGGATGGATCTACAGGTCTCACTATTGACCCTTCTTGTTGCTTTGGTGATTGCTTTGAACTCGAGGAACGCGTTTTTTGTGTGTTGCAGCGGCTCCGTCGCCTCGCTGAGCTCCGGCGGATCGACAAGCCCCATCTGGGCTCTTGTTCGAGCCTTTTCCGGCTGCTTATGACTTTTGGGAGGGGGCTCCCTCAAGAACACTTCGGCGGCGACTGCCACCCCCTCCGCCCGTTGGTTCCCCCTGATTTTTTTCCCCAGCACACTTGGTATGCCGAGGACCGCCTTCCCGAGCGCCGTTGTGAAAGACGCGAGTTTTTTGGCACCTGTAGTGTCCTTTGGCTTCTGCTTCGCTGTGCTCTCCTCGAGAGCTGCCCTCATTTGTAGGCGTTCAGACCCGCTGAGCCCGTCTTGAGTCGCTGTGGGGTGTCCCCAGATGTCAGTTGGGGTTTTTGTGATGAGGTTTTCTGGCTGTCGTGGCCGTAGGAAGTCGAGGTTTTGTCCTCTATCCTCATAGACCACTACCTCGTGGTGTTTTGAGGCTTCTACTATCCCGATGTGGTCGGCGGCCTCACCTTCCTCAAATTCCACCACCATAGCGTCTACGCTTACTTTTGTTGGCTTGTCACCCTTCCCCGCTAGGCTGATCAGAAAACTGCATGCTTGGGCGAATTGGGAGGTGTTTTCGCCCGCTTGGAATAGTGCCACGGTCTTGTTCTTGGTTTGCACTATTCTGCACGCTGTGTTTCCGATCCCCGCGTTCTGCAGCTCGTTGAACTTCTTACGCTTCATTGTGTTCTTAAACGAGCTGCCATGAAGAAGGGAGGCAAGCCCGGGCGAAATTGTTACCCGTTTGGGGCCGCTTGCGTTGCAGTAGCCGATGCCAATGCGCTCGGAATTATTGTCCATAAACAGGGCGACTGATTTTATTTGAATACCCGGCTTCCCACGTTCGCCTCTCCCAAGAAAATTTATGCTTTTGGGAATGGCGACTGCCAGAGGTGACGTAGGGTTTTGTGTTGGTGTGTAAGTGTTGTTGGTGGCTGTGTTTGTATCTCTTGGGGAAGTTTTTGATGCCAGAGTGCTGTTCCTTCTGAGGCAGATGCGGATAACCTTATCTGCAAACTTCAGGAAGTGCGGTCTCGCATCGTCGTCTGCCATGATGGCCGCCAGTTTGGTCCTGCTGAGGTTTTCGTTTAACCTCTGTTGCAGGTCCAATCTGTCAGCCGCAAAGCGCGGGCAATCCAGGATTACGTGCCACACAGACTCACTGATGTTGGGGTCGCACTCACACCCGGGGCTGTCTTTTAGCCTGAATCGGTGCAAGTATTCCGCTATTCCTCCATGTCCCGTCAAGATTTGCACTTGGTTGGCTGTCAACCTTGTTTTCCTTACGATGGAGTAAGCTCGCTCAACATCGGGGAGGAAGGTCTTTGTGACCAGCCCTGTGCTCGAAGAGTCATACCTGGCCTGCCATTTACGGACCGACTCTTCCCTGATGGTTTTCTTGACATATGACAGGGGTATATTGTTGTAATCTGTGTGGGTGGCAGATGCCTGGGCCGCCGATTTCGCCAGATGGTCGGCGCGCTCATTACCGGCGGTCCCCACGTGCGCTTTGAGCCAAAAGAGGCGGACTTCCCCCCCGGCTGCTCTGATCTCATTTATGCTCCCCTTTATGGTTTTGGCTAGAGGGTGCGTTGTTTTTGGATTGGCCAGCAGGTCGAGCGAAGATCTCGAGTCGCTCATTACGTTTGCTATTTTTACCCCGCTGGCTTTTATCATTTGCACCGCTCTATGGAGGGCATAAAGTTCCGACTGGAATACAGTGCAGTGGGGGTCAAGACTGAAGGTTGAGGACCCGGTCTCCCTTCCCCCCTCCCACCACGTTACTGCAGCTCCCACTCTGCCGAGTATTTTACTGCCGTCGGTATAGATGTGTGGCCCGACTATGTTGTGGCTTTCCAGGGTTTGAGAGTCCGTGCTCTCCAGGAGCCCATACTCTGTTGTTGTGAGTTTGGAGGGGTGAGGCTGTTCTCTGAAGCTCACCCTGTGCTCCAGTTCCCTTCCTGGTGGTATATAGTCTTTTCTGATCCCTCTCTTGGCTGTGTAAACAGCCGCCGCCTCCTGTACCCTTAGATCCAGGGGTAGCAGCCCTGACAGAGCTAATGCCGATGTAAGAGACACTGTGCGATACGCCTTGCAGATCTTTTGAGCAAAGCCCCTCTGGATTGCTTGCAGACGGTTTTGGATCATCTGCAGTTCCGTAGATTGGGACCACACGCTCGCAGCGTACAGCACAATTGGCTCTATTACCGCGACGTAGATTGTTCTAGTTATCTCACCGTTTAGACCCCACGTCACCTTCGCCGCACGCGCAAGCTGTTTGTATATATCCGCAGCTTTCTTACTAATTGCGGCTACGTGTGGTTTGAAGGTGAGTCTTTTGTCTATGGTGAGTCCTAGGAGCTTTATTTCGTCAACCAGTTGTATTTTTGTTCCCGACATGTAGATTGCCGGAGTGGTGTATTTCAGCTTCCTTGTTAGCAGCATTGCATTTGTTTTGTGTGCTGCGAAGCTGAGTTTGTTTTGTCTACCCCACTCCACCACCCCTGCCAGGACTGTGTTGATGTTCGGCTCCATGTCAGGTGTTGTTTTTCCTGAGAAGACTAGAACCACGTCGTCCGCGAACGCTTGACAGTGGACGTCCTGGCCAGATAGTTTTTGCAACAGGGTATCAAGGATTATGTTCCAGAAGGTCGGTCCTCCTATGGATCCTTGGACACAACCTTTTGTGGTTACCCTTTCACACGTTGCTCTGGCATAATTGACCTTGATCTTTCGGTCTTGGAGGTAGGACGCCACCATTGCGTACAGGTTTTTCGGACACTTCCTTAATGATAGCTGATGTTTTAACGCTGGCCACCACGCGTTGTCGAAGGCACCCTCTATGTCCAGCGAAACTATGACTACTAACTTCTTCTTGCCGATTTCCGACCTCACATGTTTCACTAGGTCATAGAGAGCGTCCTCTGTGCCACGCTGTGGCATGAAGCCGTATTGGTTTACACTCAGTGTTGGGAGAATATGCCACTGAATGCGGCTTATCATGAGTTTCTCAACGATTTTCCCGAGAACTGACAGCAGGCCGATTGGTCTGTAAGACTTTGGTTGGGTGTAGTCTTCCTTGCCTGGCTTCCGGAGTATGACAACGTGTGCTGTCTTCCATTGCGTCGGAAAGTGCGCCAGCGACATGCACTTATTGGCTATCGCTAAGAACACTCCCCTGTCGCTTTGAATCGCCTTCGTGCATATGTCGGCGGTTAACCCATCCGCCCCGGGGGCCTTTTTTGGATTTAGCGCTTTGAGTACACCTTCCAGTTCGGCCCCCGTGAATGGAGGGTCATCTTTTGACAGGCTACTTGACTCCGCCGCTTCGTTATTGTCAGTCACTTCTCGGATTTGAGTATGGTAAGGTGTGTCTGTCGTCGCAGAGTCACTTGGATAGAAGGTGGTTGCTAGGAGGTGCGCCGATTTCTCCGGGCACAAGGTGTTCCCTTCTGTATCTCTCAAGAGCACATCCTCCTGCCTCCTAGCTGTTTTCCTTATGACTCTGTATACACCGTCCCATAGGCTCTCTCTATCTTGCGTTGAGCAGAACTCCTTCCAACTCCTGGTTTGGGCTTCGTAGGCTGCTTCCACGTACCTCTCTTTGGCCTCTCTGTATATCTTGGCGACGTACTCGAGTCGGATGGGTGCAGCGTTTTTTATCCTCCTTTTTTTACGCAGTGCGTCTTTTTTGAGGTTCTCGAGGGTATGTGTCCACCACGGTGGTTTGGCGTCTACCTTCCACTGACCTACTCTGGGTATGGCTACTTTACAGGAATCCTGTATTTTCGCCGTGTAGGTTGTTACCACTGTCTCCAGGCCCTCCGATGTTGACACTTGCTCGATGACGTCGGGTGTTAGGTTGGCTTCCGCCAGTGACGTCTCGAGACGGGTTGAGAATTCCTGCCAGTTTGCCTTCTTTGTATTGTATCTGCGCGTGGAAGTAGGGGCCGGACTTCCCAGTCTTCCCTCCAGGCGCAGAGTGAAGGTTATGGCGTTGTGGTCTGATGTTGTTAGACCTCTCTCTACGCGCCAGTCCTCTACTTTTGACAAGAGAGGTAGGCTGCACACTGTCACATCGACTATGCTTGTGTACAGCCTGTCCCTCCTGACCGTTTCGAAGGTTGGCGTGTTGCCCGTGTTGAGGACTTGGAGATCCATTTGGTTGAGGAAGCTGTTGGTCACCGCACCACGTTGGTCCTCGTCGCTGCTGCCCCACCAGTGGCTCCAGGCATTAATGTCGCCCCCCACTAGTAGGTTCGATGTGGTGAGTTTTTCGCACACCGCTTTCGTGCGACTCAGGTATGGCTCAATGTCTTGATCCCCCTCGAAGTAGACCGACACCACTCCAATTTTTTGGCTACCTGCAACCAGTAGGACCGCCGCTTCTGTCTCGGTCACAAGCTGGGGGTCATGTATGACCTCCAGTCTGTCCTCGAATACCAGAACGGCAGCCTTTACCGGTTTTATGCGGTTCAGCGTGCACTGGATGACTCTCGTGCCAGGGTAGGATTTCACGTATCCTTCTCGGCCCACATAGGGTTCTTGCACTAGGGCTACCGAGATTCCCCTTTGGACTGCTAGTTGTAGCAGTTCCGCTGTCGCCAGTTTGGAGCGATGCAGGTTTGCCTGGATGAAGCGCAGACCTTTGTCGACCACTTGAGTGGAAGAGCTTTGGTTCTCCGAGTCGCCTTTAGCAGTATGTTATGCGAGACCTCGCTATAGCATCCCATTTTTGTTTTTCCGGACACTCCATGCTCGAAGCGATGTGTGCCGGAGTTGGAGGTTTCTTTGATGTTGTGGTCCCCCGTTCCGCGCGTGCTCTCTCGCAGTTTTTGCAGGTCGGGGGTCTTCCCCCCTTCCTGTCTGGGCACTGCTGCCAGGTGTGAGTGCCTCCACAGTAGCTGCAGAGGCTCTCCTTCTCCTGGCATAGATTTTTTGTGTGCCCAAACCCAAGGCATTTAGAGCACTGTACCAATGGAGATTGGTCTTCCACCGGTCTCCTTTGGAGTCCGATGTATACCTTCTCCACCTCCATTAGTCTTTTGTGTAGGGGGGGTGCAACCTCCAGGATAGGGTGGCATTCGTGCGGGTTTCTCGCAGGTCTCCTGTATCGAACTCTTAGTGTACTTTCCTCAGGTTTCAGATCCCTGAACAATTGTGGGTTCTGAGACCTGAGGTTTTCCACTATGTCCTCATTGGTGTTATAGGACATTACGTCTTTTATAATTATGAGGGGGTTGTTTGCCCTCGCCACTTCGACTTTTAGTCCTTTGTTTTTCAGCACTCGGCTCTTGACGAGTGCCAGGTCCTCCTTTGTCTCACATCTCAGGACGACTTTTTGGTTACGAGCCTTTCTGACCCTTTCCACCCTGGCCCCGGTTTTTTTTGTGTCCAGGGCTTCTCTGATTGTCTCAACGACGTTTTCCCCTGTCTTGTTAGGATCCGTCGATGAGACTATCAAGGTATGGTTGGGGCTCGGCTTTGGCTTAACCTTCCTTGCCGCCTCTGCGTATGATGGTTTCGTCTGCGTGATACCCTCCACGGCTTGCATTTCTGCTTGCAGACTCAGCGTCGGTGGCGGAGTCTTCTGCCTGATGTCGCGGAGGGATTTTATTTCTGACGAAACTATCTCCAGTTGTTCGGAGATAGGCTGGAAGGCATATATTTCACACCCTTTAGGGAATTACTAACGTCAATGACCTCGAGGATTTTTGCTAGAAAATTTCCCTTGTCCTGATGACCTTGACAACAGTGAAAACTGTGCCCGCAGGATCCAAAATGCAGGTTTTTAGTGCGGCTGCTCGTAAGAGTTTCTTAGGAATGGCTACGTGCATATATAATAAGATTCCAAATGACATTAAATTAATTAATACTGATAAGGAATTTAAATGAAAATTGACGATATTTTTAATTGAAAAAATGTTATTATGCCATAAATGAATTTTTATATGATACTAGTATATGATGTTCCTTTCTTGTGTTCTCTCTTTATATTTTACTTCCTACGAGTATCATTTCATTAAAATCGATTAAGTATTCTGTAAAAAAACATATTCACTAATTTAAATTTTAATTTTATGGTTATTACTAAACTTATAATTTTTCAATTCACTAATTTTATTAAATTTGTATACCATTATGGTAAAAAATAGTTGAACTTAGAAAAAAACATGTACTAACCATCTAATTTTTTTACCTATGTTTTCACAAATAAATATTTCATTCATTCATTCATTCATTCATTCATCCATTCATTCATTAGTTCATTCATTCATTCATTCATTCATTCATTCGTTCATTCATTCTTCATGCACATATATACATAGGCGGACTTAATGCCTGAGGCATTTTCTCCCAGTCTGCCTTAGGGTGGTGTTATATACATACATAAATACATATTATTATATTGTAGTGCAAAGAAAAAAAAAGAGACCTTAAGTGATGTTCACTAGCATCCCTAAAAGCAAGCAAGAATTATTCAAGCGCCTAATAGGGTTCTCGCGGTGTAATTTCTTATGGACAGCACGCGCCGTACGGAATCGTTTCTTGGAAATTTCTGATATCTGTAACCCTTTTACTTTATGACATTTACAGCAAATAATGATAGGGTTGTTACAACAAATTGACGTTACGTAACGTTACTTCGAGAGTTCTAAGGGCCATAGCATATGCGGTACTTTTAGCTTCGGCGATTGGTGATTTAGATACCTTTCGAAAGCTCGATGCCGCATCCAAACGCATACTAACTCCAGTCGCGACGATCATATTGCTTTTAGGAAGCTCGATACTGCGACTGAACGCTACAATTCTCACTCTATCGTGTCGCTTTTTGAACACTTGAAGTCACGACTCCACGCCACCGTACAGAATGTGCCGCCACTCGTTCCCCTTTTCCCCTTATCTTAATTCGCCGTGTGCTGATGCGCAGAAATGTGCCATTTTGATTACGCGATGAAAAGTCGCCAAAACTCGATAAAAATCGATACAGTCACATTAAATACCTGAAAACAGCAGAACAACTCAAGAGTTCCCGTAACCAGCGAGCGTGTATGAGACAGGAACCTTACCTTGTGGCAATCCAGTAACTGTGCGACAAATTTCATCCAAATCCGTTCAGCCGTTTTTACGTGATTCAGTAACAAACATCCAAACATCTCAACATACAATCTTTCACATTTATAATATTAGTAGGATACTAGGCATGCCTTTTAAGTTCTGTCGTTTCCGTATTTCCCGGCAATTTTGAATTTGGAATTGTTCTATATTCGAATGTGTTTAAATTTTGAATCTCAAAACAGTTGAAAGTATTAGGATTAATGCTATTGTTTAGTCACAGCGTCGATTGGAATCTGTCAGGTTACGTACGAAAATGAATCTTTCTAAGGAAAATGTTCGTGCAATAATTTTCTACAACTTTAGAAGAGGCCTGACACGGCTTCAGTGTTTTGAAGAGCTAACATCTGTGTTCAGTGATGAAGCCTCATGTCTGTGGACTGTCGAACGCTGGTATTTAGAATTCCAGCGTGGACATACGAGGCATGCCTTTTAAGTTTTGTCGTTTGAAGAAAAAAACACAACTAGAAGCTTATAGTAGTTTTTATTGTTTTTCAAAGTATTCACCACGTAGCTTAATACACTTTTCCATTCGCTCAAACCAGTTATTATAACATCTATTCCAGTCTAAAGTGGGGGTGTTCAAAATGGCTGACTTGAAAGGGTCGACTGCTTCTTCACCGGACTGGAACCTTTGACCACGAACACTTTTCTAAATTTTAGGAAATGTAAAGAAATTGTTAGGGTTTAGGTCAGGACTGTATAGAGGATGGTCAAGAATTTCTACTTTTTCCTGCTTCAAATACTCAATCGTTTGACGAGCGCTGTGTGAGCTTGCGTCGTCGTGGTGCAGGATGATGCGTCGCTTTGAGTTAGATTTTCGAAGTTTGGCGATGACTTGTGGTAAACAAACTGTGGTATACCACTCTGCGTTAACCGTTCTACGATCTTTAAGTGCAATAGTCGCAACATGGCCGGTTTTTCAACGAACGTGGCCACCATCTTCTTTCAAGTGCTTCGAGAACGAACAACTGTAGTCGGCTTTGGCTCGTCTTGAAAGACCCAGATTGTAGATTATTGTTTGGAATCAGGATCGTAGGCATAGATCCAAGATTTGTCACCACTGATGATGTCGTAGACGTGATTTAACTCTCCTCGGTTGAACCTTTGCAGAGTTTTCTTACACCATCTGACGCGGGCCGCCTTGTGATCGTCGGAAAGCAGATGCGATATCCAACGGCAAACTAGCTTTCTCACACCAAGCGCTTCATGCAAGATCTTCTGAATGGTTGTCCATGAGATGTCTAATAGAGCCTCTATCTCTCGATATGTCACATGACGATCTTCGAGAATTAGTTTTCTCACAGCAATGATGTTATCTTCAGTGAAGGCGGATTTTGGAGATTTGTCACTAACACTAGTACGAGGCATGCCTTTTAAGTTCGGTTAGGTCAGGACTGTATGGAACAGTCCTGACCTAAGCCCTAACGATTTCTTTACATTTCCTAAAATTAAGAAAAGTCTTCGTGGTCAAAGGTTCCAGTCCGGTGAAGAAGCAGTCGACGCTTTCAAGTCAGCCATTTTGTACACCCCACTTTAGAGTGGAATAAATGTTATAATAACTGGTTTGAGCGAATGGAAAAGTGTATTAAGCTACGTGGTGAATACTTTGAAAAACAATAAAAAGTACTAGTTGTGTTTTTTTCTTCAAACGACAAAACTTAAAAGGCATGCCTTGTAGTAGGACTAGTTTCTGCCCGCAACTTCGTCCCCGTTGACTCTAGACAAGAACCTAACATTTTTACGGGCCAAAAAGTCCTATGAGTTAATCCAGCAATAAACTATCTCTGTGCCAAATTCCATCCAAATCCATGTAGCCGTTTTTGCGTGATTGAGTAACAAACGAACTATGAGAGTAGAGGAAGCCAGAGATGTATGTATGTAAGGAAAGAACCTGTTGGAACTCTGTACTCTCCGCCTACCCCGCATGAAAGATAGCAGTACATCTTAGTTGTAGCGGTCAGTAGCGGCAGCGGTAGCTGCTGAAAAGACGCGTAGAGCGCCTGTGTGCGAGATCTTTATTCAGACCCCTTGAACTAAGATACTGTACTGTTTACAACGTATGTATACTATGATTTGCAGAAATGCGCCACTTTTACCGTGATCGAACGTATCAAGTCGCCAAATCGTGATAGAGCATCGATGCAAAATCGCCGATCGTCGATACTAAAAATACGCTTGTGCAATGACCCTAAGAGCGATCACTGCGTATAATTTAAAATGAATTAAATTGATTTCGCTTGTGTAAAGTTCCTAAATTGGTTGTTGAAGGTCGATTACACATTGACATGTAATTTTATCAGGGCATTTATAAATAAATCAGCATGTACTATATATACCACTGATGGACAAAGGCAGTGGCGGGGCAAGAGCTAAATTTGATGTGGGCAAATTATATTTTGCCAGGCCTCTAGTCGCGCACGACGACCTAATTGCATAAAATAAAAGAAAAAAACATTTTGAAACCACTTAATGCACGACGACTTCTGCATGAACAATGGCTTACACTTGAATGTAAAGAAAACCAACATCATAGTTTTTGAAAGGGAAGAAACCAGAACGATGTGCTGGAACAAGTGAATGAGTTTGTATATCTTGGATGCGCCTTCAGTAAGGATGGGAAATACACCGCTGACATAGAGAGAAGAGTGAGTGCAGGGAACAAGTGAATGGTGCGATGGGAAAGCTACTTGGGAGCCGGCACTTAAGCCATAAGGCGCAGCTGGCCATACATAACGGACTTCTTGTCTCAACGCTGTTATATGGTAGTGAGAGCTGGGTATGTAAGAATGAGAATGAAAGTAGGATAAATGCGGTAGAAATGCGAGCTTTGCGGAAGATGTGCGGAGTGAAGCTGACCGACCGCATTAGCAACAGCGTAGTAAGAAAGCGAGTGGGTATGAAAGATAGTATCGGTGTAAAGATGAGAAAGGGCATGCTCCGTTGGTTCGGGCATATAGAAAGAATGCCAAAGGAAAGAATGACAAAACAGATATACAATGCGAAAGTGGAAGGATGCAGGTACCGAGGAAGACCTAGACTATCTTACCACTAACAAATGAACCGAGGCTTATTTGAAGGAAAAGTCAAGAGTCTCCGTAACCGGCTAGCGTGGATGAGACGAACCATGAGAGTCGAGGAAGCCAGAGAGGTACGTAAGGAAAGAACCTGTTGGAACTCTGTACTCTCTGCCTACCCCGCAAGGGATCTGGCGTGATGTTATAGAAACCGCTTAATCTTTATTAGATAGTTAATGCTTTTATATTGTGCTACTGCACATACACAAGCAGACAAGTATCCTTCAAATTTGATGTAACTAAACGAGACATACACAAAACAATTTAAGACAAAAAAAATGGCAGAATTAAATAATACTGTCACGCCTATATTCTCCAAGCAGGGGTGGCATAGGTGTACTGAGTACACCCACGTTTCGCCAACGATGTTAGGCCGCATGTAATAAGGGGCGAGCCTATCGCCATACACTGGGCACAATTCCAGACTCCGGACTCGTACTGGGAATATTCGTTAGAAAAACTACACTTGTTCGACCTAGGATTTGAACCCAGTACCTCGTATTTACAAAACGATGCTCTTTGCCACTAGACCAACGAGGCTGTCAAAGTAACATACGTTATTTCCTACTTTTAGCCGTACTGAACTCATTAATAATTGTGTTGTTAGTCAACTTAGGTGCTATATCTGCTTCAATAGATATAACTTACAAATATGAAAAGCTTTCTTGACTCATGGTATTTCTTAAATCATTTTTGATTATAAAATTCATAAAAGCAGTAATTTTAAATTTGATCAATATGATAGTTATCGTTTTGACGTATATTTTTTTTTCGTTACATTCTTCAAGGAGCGGATCGCGAGGCCGTAGGCGGTGGCCCACGTCGCCCACGCCTTACGCCGCCTCTGGACAAAGGTATTCTCTTACAAATCGAGGTTAGAGAGATTAGGTCATACGCCACCATGCGGACCTAGTGCGGATCGGTAAAGATCCACCTGCTGTTGGAACTTATCAAGCCGCCTATTAAGCATCCAACTCAGCTTAACGAATTTCACATTAACAGGCAGCTGATACAAACGGTTTTTCCTGCCTTCGGAACTACGGAGACGTGCGAAAACAATCGGTGACGCATCTCAGACTGACCCAGACGAAAGCTGTTTGACTTAACCCTAAGAACACTGCGGTTTCCACCTTTTTTACATAGGGAAATCCTCGGGGACTTCCGCCAGCCTCGGGGGAAGCTGGCGGGGCATGTCGGACTTTTGCCAGTCGGGCAGAAACTAGTAATTAATAATGATAAAACATGAAATTTATATATGTTGCCAAAAGCAAGGGGAAATATCGTAACAATCTTATACATACTTTTTTGTTTGAAAACGTTTCTTTAAAGTAAAAAGCGATTGGACAGGCTGTTTAAGCCAAGCTTTAACTTTCGTAGACACCACGTGCTGTTTCTCACGGCATGCAATTTCCTTCGAGCGGGTCGCTTATTAGCTTGAATTAACTATGATAGTATAAATAGCTTTTAATCGAGCTGTCCCGATGGCCCGTGGATGGCCGCTGTGAAACTTGCCGTAACATAAAAGAAGGGGCTATCCATAAACTGCGTCACAAGAATGTCTTGATTTTTGGAGCTCTTCCCTGTCCTTGGTGGTCACATTTTTTTGAACCCCCTTCTCTAGTGTCGTGACATTATGCAATTATAAATTTATTACTCACTAGGACACAACATCACCACCTATTGGTTACTTCTGGATAATGTAGCTTTGTAATGGTGAAAGAATTATTAAATTTGGTTCAGTGGTTTTAGAGTTCATCGATTAAAAACAAACAAACAAATATTTTCTTTTAATAATATTACTATAGAATACAACGATTTGAAAATTATGAATACATTTGTAAAGATTTCCATTATACATAATAAAAGTCTTCAGTGTTATTATTTAAGATTTATACATGTGATGTCACAAAACTTAAAACTAGTCACCCCCCTTGTCACACAATGTCACACTTTATTGTCCACCCCCCTCCCCCTTAACGTGTGACCTAGTTTATGGATAGCCCCTACTAGATAATGATGGAAAATGCTGTGATTATTTTGAATACAGGTAATTTAAAAACAGTATGAAAACGGAAGGAGTGACTTTTAGAATCGCAAAAAACGAGAGTCAATGGAAGTGTATACAGGGTTAATTGTAAAAAAAAATAACTACCCAGAACTATATTACTTAAAACACAAACAACAACTTTTGTTCTGAGATTTTTAAGTATAGCTAAAAACAAGAACTGTTTCGTAGAAAAATAGCATATTTCAAGAAAATAACTCTATAGTTATTAACTACAAAAGTTGCTGTCACGTAAAGGAAGAACGCATGGCACTTTTATAGGTACTAAAAACCTTGATATAATTTTATAAACACTATTAAAACCAATTAAGAGCCACCGTATCAAATAAAAAAAAAACTCTAAAATGCACACCCGAAAGGCTGGTGCATGCAAAAAATAAATAAAAAAGCTACCCTTCTACGGAACCGTATAAATCACGACGGCGATTAAATTATGCAGGCAGGGGTGGGTTGAGCGCGATACTGAAATTACCGGTCGAACTACCCGCACGAAATATGCGCTTCGAGGGTAGACACTATGTATACACCGTTACGCCTTCATTCCCCAAGCGGGTGTGGCAGATATGTACTGCACACGGTTACTTGTAAAACACTAGTAACCTTGACTATATTACTAACATCATAAACGACTTTAGCGAATAAACAAGGTAAGGTAACAACATAATAAACGCTAGACCTCAGACACCCCGATTAGAGAATTGCTTCATAAATTCAAAACAAAAACCAAATTTCCGAATTAAAAGGTTTTTTTTAGCACTCTCATACCCCAATTAACAATAAAACTTGTACGTGTATGTATGCGTTTTGAGAAATACGTTTTAGGAATGCATTTGAAATCTCCTTATTGCTATAAATCAAGAATAAATTTAGTTTTGTACAGCGCACTGAAGAAGTAAAAGCATTTTATGCAAATAAAAAAAAAAGTAAGATACATTAAAAATTGTTGGAATCAATTCAGTTACCGATACAGAACAAACTACTGTCAGGTCTTGCGTTTATTATGTTATACCTTGTATCTAAATAAAAAAAGGTAAACCGACTTTAAAAAGCGCAAAAGTAAGATACCCATGTTAACTAAGAAGCACAAAATACATATTTGAAGTCGGTGCCAAGTAGCCGACTGCACCGACCGACTGGCCTTTTGCGCTTTTTGAAGTCTGTTAACCAAATAAAATTTGTTGTCCATGATGTTATTAGGTGTGTTATAAGTGTTATAAGCAGTGATAGCCTAGTGGTTAGACCGTTGGACTGCAAAGTCAAAGGTCTCGGGTTCAAACCCAGGCACGCCCCTCTGTGTTTACGAAACTATGTGCGTATTAAAAATTAATTATCACTTGCTTTAACGGTGAAGGAAAAACATCGTGAGGAAACCTGCATGCCTAAGAGTTTCTCGAAGGTGTGTGAAGTTCATCAACCCGCACTGGGCCAGCGTGGTGGACTATGGCCTAAACCCTCCACGAGCCTCCTCTCAAACCTCAGTTTGAGAGGAGGCTCGTGCCCAACAGTGGGACAGTTTCTTAACAGGGCTAATATTATTATATGTTATTAAGTCTTGCGATGTTATTAGTAAAAGCTACGGAACCGATTTAAACGGAGCCTTTATATTTGGATAGCATAGTTTTTGTATTTATTCCTTATGCACTGTACATAGACGGATATAATGCCTGAGGCATTTTCGGCCACTCTACCTTAAAGAGAGAGAAAATTATGGTAGGAGCGAAATTATACATAGTATGAATGAGATAGTGCGATAGGTTGTATATAACCGTAGATACGGCGTGTACTTTTCTTAGTACGCGCGTACTAGGAAATGGACAAACTACGCGGTTTTAATTCTAAATTAACTAGACTGTTTTTCAACGCACTCGGTTCCCATAACCCAGCCTTATAACAACTTTTCTGCTGCATACACAATAAGAACGTTCTTCCACCATCGAACCTCTACCCCAGCCCTCGCGTGCCACCACTTAATAAACACATTAATGCGAATAACATTACATTGGTCGTTTTTTTTCACTCGCGCATAATAAAATCGCTCGCACGGCCAGCAGTGCACATGCATAATACTGGAAACGCGATCCTCACATCAATTTATGCCGAATGCATTCCCCTGGCTTATGAAGGACGTTCATGCTGGTAGAAAAAAAAGTTTGTGAAATGTATTTTGTAAGGGAAGTTTTTATTTAGTTTTAATACTGGTAAGTTTTAGTTAGCAAGTAGTTTTATAAGTTTTGTTTTGAAGCTCTGTTTTAGTTTAACTAATAGATCTGGAATAATAAATGTATGAGAAGGTTTTATTTACCTTGAAAAATTGGCCAATAAAAATATGGCCAGGTCTATATTCTCTGTGCCGGAATGATCAAACTGTACTAGGGCTATCTTGGTAGTCTAATGGCGCATGGTGCGGTTAATATAAATCATGAGGTCCTGGGCTCTGGAACCATAGGTCAGACAAAGTATTATTGAGGAGTTTTTAACAAAAACAAACAAATGAGTACAATATAATGGCAATCAATTCACCTTCTACAACATTGGGAGCCAACATTGTCAGCGAATGTTTCTACACAGACAGGTGTTCGATTTACAAAAACATTGATAATTACATCAGTTGTTAATTCGGCATCAAAGTCTTGCAATACATAAGCTATTCAGAATGCACCAGTAATACGTAAGTTTTTCAATACGCCGGAATGCTTTTAAAAAGATTTTATCAATCTATATTTCGGCGTCGACAAATGTCCCAATTCGCTCTTTCCTCATTCGCTACACCTTCGCGCCTTTTTAGAATGTAAAATTTATCTTCCGTCGTGATATTTTAACCATCTAACATTTTGTACCTAAATAGTTTTGGTTGCGATGCTGCCCTACGTGTGTCGTACTGCGTTAATTAACAAGCTAAGAGTAATTACGCAGATAGAGCCAATCTTTAATTCGTTAACATATGCAGCATCGTGTTATTTTTAGCGCATTTTGACACATGCGTTAACACTAACATTAACGCAGATGGGACAGAAGCTTTAGACAAAAACCCATCCTGATAATTACAGTAGTTTTATATTTGGGCGTCGGCAAATGTAACAACTCGCCCCGTCGCCCACTCGCCCCGTCAAGCCGAGACTCCCGTTTTGTTCCGAGCCTCCATTTAAATTCATCCGTACATTACCTCGCTTTGTTCGCGGGCGGTGTTCGCGATTTTAATCACTTAAGGGCGACGCCTGCGCCTCCCCTCGCTTCAAATAAACCCGTAAAACTCGTAATCTATATTTGCGACGAGATAGAAGAGTCCGCTCGCGGATTATGAGGGAAAAAATTTGGGAGATCATGTGGATTTTGTGTTGAAATTATCATTACCATCATTCGTTTATTGTTACTTATATATTTTTGTAGGTCTTGAAATGGAATTCCAAGTCGGGGAAAGAGCTGTTATTTTTCTATCAAAAAATCTCAGTACCAGTATGGGATTCGACTAAATCGCAGAACGTCCACTTAGAAACCACGCCCACTTGGACTTCAAAACTTTCTCCTGCCTCTGCTTTGAGAATACATAGATACCTATATCAGGTAAATGATATCCCAATAAAATAAGGGGCAAGCCTGCTACCGGCTATACCGGCCACAATTCCAGACTACGAATTGCTACTATTTTTTTCGATAGAAATCATACTCATTTCGACCATGGTTGAGAACCCATGACGTCATCATCTTCAGCTACACTATGCCTCACTAGATCAACGAGGTAGTCCCACTAAACTAACTGGGTGGTACCACTAGACTAATGTTTTTCAAATTGTGGGTAGCGACCCCCTGAGGAGTCGCGAAGCCTCTATAAGAGGGTCATCGCGACCGCGCCTCAGTAAAAAAAAGTTTAACAAATTTTTTTTTATTAGGAAAATTTTAACCCCAAACATACGAATTAATACGTTACAAACTATACTCCGGTAAATTCGGGAACATACGAATGCGTATGTGGAGTCGATTTTTTATTAATTTTATTTTTTTGTGGCTCTTAAAGTCGTTACTATGACAAAGTACAAAAATACTTACATATGAATGTAGAGTCCTTGAATGTACAGTCAGCAACGGAAGCCGTATAACCGTATTCTTAATTTTTCAAATAATTAATACTCTTCCTTATTTTACAAAAAATCCAGTAGGCGTCCGAAGTTTGGAATTGTACCGTTAACGGCAAATACAAGTATTCATTAATTCATCCACTTCTAGTTCCACATTCACAGATACAAGTGGCAAGTGCATGATTCGGCCCCGTGTCTCTCGTACACCCGCAGCTAATGATTTGCATAGCTCTCGAGTGTCGCGACACCGCCCTGACACCGCGCCGCGGGTCGCGCGGGTAGTTCATTATTTACGGAGTGCATGCGCTCTGAAATGTTCTGTAGATATTTACAGATGTAAGTAGCTTTTATAATTGCAAAGTGTCTTTCACCCTAATGTCAAGTAACTTGTTCGGTAATCGTGTATGAATTTGGTTCGTTACTACGTATAACCCAAGCCCTTAATATGACCAGCGATTGTAATAGACGCAGCCATTCTTAGTCAAATATATTATTAGCTCGCACCATCTAATGCCACTGTGTCATAGGTATCTAATCTTGTATGAAGAGTTGATAAGAAGAGCAATGCAGGCCCTGAAAGTAGTTATTTCCAAATCAGCAGCTGAATCGATTCCAACTAAGCATTTTTATTAACTAACCTAAACTAATCTATTACACAACCAACACAAGTTTCATTTGGGTTTGATTGGATTGGTATGTTTTTAAGAAAATTGTGATTTTCTATCTATCTATATCATCACGCCAGATCCCTTGTGGGGTAGGAAAAGAGTACAGAGTTCCAACAAGTTCTTTAATTACAGACCTCTCTGGCTTCCTCCACTCTCAAAATTCGTCTCATACACGCTCGCCGGTTACGAACTCTTGACTTGTCCTTTGGATAAGAAACGGTCTATTTGGTCATGGTAAAATAGTTTAGGTCTTACCCGGTACTACTTTTGTCATTCTTTCAAAATGGTTTTAATTCTTTTAAAAATTGGGAGTTTAGATTTCGTATTAATTTTGTAAAGCTATAATCTAATTAGGATGTCTGGAGTCCAGCGTTATTTAACCATTCTATATGTCATACTTTCTATTATATTTAACACCAAAACAACAGATCTAATCCTACACTCGTAAAATCAATAATGCCAATACAAGCGGCGATACACCCTATCAAAACCGGCTCGCAAACAAGGAAAGAGCACCTACCGGATATCCTCGCTTTAATTACAACGGTGCCAAATACCGGAGGGTGGAATGTCCTTTGTTGTATGTCAAACGTTATGGTCCCCATGGGCGTAATGTGGATAATAAGAGTCCGGGAGGACCGCGGGATTAATTTGCAATAACATTCCTTGAGAATTTCCGTGGTGTGAATTGTGTGGGGTTATGGGACGCACCGAAAATTGCTAAGTTAATTTGCATGTGTGCTATTTATATATTCCATTTCTTCATTCCAAAGGTATAAGGATAAATAGAAGTTACAGTTGTAGGATAGAGCCTAGAAAATGACTTGACTGTTGCCCAAAGCCGCTTAACCTGGTTGCCGTAAATTTCGAATTAGTAATTTGTGACCACTATTTCTGTGTGTTGAATAGCGATTTACACGTGTGTCATTTCTTGGTGTGGCTTATGAAATAGGATTAGAAGAATAGGAAAGATTACGTTTTGATTTGTAATATTCAATCATGATTAATCATGATTGAATATTACAGAATGTAATTGTAATCATTAATTCTTCTCATTTGATTACATTCTGCCTATCTCTGGAGGGGACAGATACTAAGAAATTTTTAAAACTCAACATTGGAAATTAGGAGCTCGTGATCGCCAGCCGGATCATCAACAACAGTTAAAAATACTTTTTTTTCAGATTTGGCAAAGACATAGATTTTATCCGGGGAAGGATACCTTTTGTCACAAAAAACTTAAAGGTGTGAAATACACGACCGGTAATCACGTCAACGAAGTCGCAGAAACAGCTAGTTTTCTCAGGACCGCGAGATCACCAGGCGCACATTCAAAAACCCCAAACAAGGAGATAGATTTTATAAAGGGGAAAGATTAAGCTAACTGTTGTCTTAAAAAACAACTTAGAGGTGTGAAATTCACGCCTGAAAATCACTCTAATGAAGCCACGGGTACACAGTTTTTCATATAGGCTAGACAATGGATTGTTTTTATACCCAGTACCCAAATTTTCTTGTAGGAATCACCCAACGGTTTGTATTGCAAGGTACAGTCACGAACGCAAATAGCAGGCCTGCGAGACCGTTTGTTCGGGCCGAGACGAGCTTAGTATTCTAGGCGTGGTGTGTGTACTGAGCTTAGTATAACGAGACGTTTCGCGCTTAGTCTGGGCCATCACGTGGCATCACGCGCCGATGTCCACGGCATCTGCTGGGCAAATACGATTTCGTGGATGCTTGTGTTGGCCAAGTTTTGGATCTCTGTTAATTTATATATATTTATTGGTCTGTTCTAATGAGGTTTGAGAGCCACAAATTATTAAGCTTCAGTTTAGAAATACTTCGAAAATCTCTGTGATTACAAGAATCTTGAATTATCCTTAAAAATAGATGTGGGGTTAAGCTTGCCCTATCTAGATGACACTGCATAAACTTTTGACGCAAAAGAATCATATCAGGTTTACGAAAAAAAACCACAAAAATCACATAGTCCATTCCATTTTTAGCAATATTTGTGTTGTAAGTGCGGTATAGTGGAAAACAGACGACCGAACAAATACACGTACTAGAATAAATTACTTTTAATTCTCTTTTTTTTTAAACGTAGCCCCACACTAGGATGTATCCCTGTGTCGTGAGTGCGTTTACAAACATGAAAGTTCACACACACAAATACCCAGACCGAAACAAATAATTGTGGATCACACAAAGATGTGTCCCGTTCGGGAATCGAACCCGCGACTATTAGACACAGAGGGCGGAGCGGCTTAAGCTTTTCCCCACTGCGCTAAATTACTACTCTTAAACATGTAAACAAATGAAACACAAATTAATAAAATTGATTTTGCTATTCACGTTCAAATTGTCAACACAATAAATCTTCCCCAACGTTCAAATCGTCAACTCGTCACTTCACCCGCTAGTTGTAACCCCCAAATTGTTCTAATTAATCGTAATACATATTTGACGCGCGTCAAAGTGACTGATTGATGGCCTGCGGAGTGAGGTGGTCACTTGAATGGTGTTTAATTAATTCTCCCCGTCTTAAGGGGTTCGTGCCCAACAGTGGGTCCTGAATGGGAGATATAATTAATTAATTATATAACGCCTTCTCTGCTTACCGATACAGCTTTGGGGCATAATAATGGTAAATACCTGAAAATAAAAGAAAACAGTTTGTAAATTTCAACACTTAAATCATATGTCATAACAGGTGTACACACTACCAGCCTATACTGCCCACTGCTGGGCAAAGGCTTTCTCTCACAAATCGAGGTGAGAGAGATCAGGTCATACACCACCACGCGGACCCAGTGCGGATTGGTGGAGGCAGGTTTGTGGTCACCTGCTGTTGGAATTTATCAAGCCGCCCGTAATAAATAAATAAATAAAAATAGTTTATTTTCTTTATCTGCACTTAATCTACTTAATTTAACAAAAGTAAGGCCTCCAACTCGGCTTAAAGATTACCACATTAAGTGGTAGCCGGGACCAACGGCTTAACGTGCCTTCCGAAGCACGGAGACGCTCGAATATGAAAATGCCACAACGGTCACCCATCTCATGCCGACCAAGTCGAACGCTGCTTAACCTTAGTGATCGGTAAGAAATAAATATTTAAGATACTAAGTGATTAGATTATTGGTGTGATTTTTTAACTGTTTCTGTGTCCCTCAAAGTGATTTTTCTGAAGATTTACCACTTGGAGACAATCAAGCCCCCAAACATCTAGGCGATCGGCTAAGCACCTAAGCATACGGAGACGGCAGTTTTAATCCTTATTTTTCAATATACATAGATGCATGAAATCATCTTCATAATCATAACTGATATAAAATTGTTTTACTTCATCTAGAGAGTAATTAAAAATGTTTGTTAAAGGTATTAATATTTTCCCAATCAGACATAAATACTTAATTATTTCAATAATAAACAGTTCGAACAAATTCGGTCTACAAGTTATATGTTCTGTATTAAAAAAAAAGTTTTATCTATCTATCTATCTATAACCTCACGCCAGATCCCTTGCGGGGTAGGCAGAGAGTACAGAGTTCCAACAGGTTCTTTCCTTACATAACTCTCTGGCTTCCTCGACTCTCATAGTTCGTCTCATACACGCTCGCCGGTTACGGAGACTCTTGACTTTTCCATCAGATAAGACTCGGTTTATTTGGTCGTGGTAAGATAGTCTAGGTCTTCCCCGGTACCTGCATCCTTCCACTTTCACATTGTATATCTGTTTTGTCATTCTTTCCTCTGGCATTCTTTCTATATGCCCGAACCAACGGAACCAGCATGCCCTTTCTCATCTTAACACCGATACTATCTTTCATACCTACTCGCTGTC
Organism: Phalera bucephala; assembly: GCA_905147815.2. Taxonomy (NCBI): domain Eukaryota; kingdom Metazoa; phylum Arthropoda; class Insecta; order Lepidoptera; family Notodontidae; genus Phalera; species Phalera bucephala. The sequence goes on from LR990618.1 coordinate 30,877,223, forward strand.
TTACTATGCTGTTGCTAATGCGGTCGGTTAAAAAAAAGTTCCAAATCAATATACTGGGTAACTCACACCCAGCCGCAACGGTTTGCAAAAAGTTATCGGCGGCAAGCGCCGTCCGCAAAACGCGAAGCCCCGCGGATTACTTACCGCCCGGAAACACCGATCGGTTAAGGACGGTTCACATTATTACGGACACGATAACCAGGTTCCAAATAATGTGTGTATTTTTATTAAAATAAAAATAAACACCGTCATCCCTATATTCCCTAAGCGGGTGTAGCAGAGGTACTGAGTACACCCACTTTTCGCCGACGACGTTAGGTCTCATGTAATAGGGGGCGAGCCCATTGCCATATACCGGGCACAATTCCAGACTCCGGACTCATACTGGGAAGTTTTTCTTAAGAAAAACTTCATTTTTCCGACCTAGGATTTGAACCCAGGACCTCGTGATCACAAAGCGATGCCCTTTGCCACTAGACCAACGAGGCAGACCAGAGATGTTTTTATTTTTAAGTTAATTTACGTTACTATGTTAAGTTATGAATTCATAATTTTCTTAATATTTTATGGATTATTTTCTCGGTGGTCCTTTAAGTCTTAAAATATATATTAAACTGTTGGAACTCTGTACTCTCTGCCTACCCCGCAAGGGATCTGGCGTGAGGTTATAGATAGATAGATAGATAGATATATATTAAAACTAAATGAAGGACTAGTCAAGAATCTCCGTAACTGGCAAGCGTGTATGAGACGAACTATGAGAGTGGAGGAAGCAAGAGAAGTAGGTAAGGAAAGAACCTGTTGGAACTCTGTACTCTCTCGCTGCCTACCCCGCAAGGGATCTTGCGCGATGATATAAATAGATAGAAAACTAAATGATAATAAAGACTGATGCTATTAATCTAACTAAATGTCACCAAACGGCATATAAATTAGTTTTAAGCATTCAGTTCTATCAAAATGTGTAGATTTGTAGATGAGCCAAATAATAAAATAAATGATAAGGTTTCTTTTTAATTAAAATAAAAACCATTTGTACTTGATTACTCTTGTTGTAAGCCTGATATATTCCCGTCAGAAGTGTTCGCGAAGTCGGCTAAGTCCTTATTCAAGACTTATGTGCAGTACTTTGTTTCAGACAATTTGTCTAGTACCGTATAATGCTCGAAGTGATCAAGAGCTCCTGAATTTAAATCCTAGGTCGGACACCATATAAGTTTTCGACGGAGTATCTGTACATTGTGCCCGCTATTACATGGGACCATGGCCGCACCCGCTTTGGGAATATAGTCGTGACAGTGTGTGTTGTTCTTATTTTTATTTAATAAATATAAAATCAAAAAACCAAAATCAAAAGTTTTTTATTCATGTACACCAAAAGGCGCTTATGAATAGTCAAAAAGAGAAAATTATTGATTACTCAAGACTCTACCACGCGTTCGGAAAGTCATTCCTGGGGAGAAGAAGGACAAGCAACTCCACGGTTACTCTTATTAAAAATGAGTGTTTTACAATTCCTTTTGTATACATTGCATTCATGGAGTATGTGAGAACAATGCAGAACGAGCTAAATCGATGTGCTTAAGTATCGATAAATCATAAGTGTACTTAGATTCATGCTTCATATATGAACCTATATTCTACTTTTCAACCAGTGCAATACAAATTAAAATTGCTTTTAAAATACATTAAATCATGTATGAGTCAATCACTTTACGGTATTCCCTTGATGGCGCTTGGGTCACGCGACGTCACTCGGCGAGCGTTGGCGAGGCTGCCTGTCAGACAGAAAATATACAGCTTTGCGGCCATAAATCACATTAGAGGTACTGGAGTTAATCGATACGCGTAATTGAACGAGGTGGTAAATACTTTAAAGCATATTGAAACCAGAATACGTCACAATGTATCGATATATCTTGGAGAGGCCTATGTCCAACAGTAAACTACTAAAAGCATGATATTATATCAGCCCTGTTAAGAAACTGTGCCACCGTTGGGCACGGGCCTCCTCTCAAACTGACAGGGTTTAGGCCATAGTCCACCACGCTGGCCCAGTGCGGGTTGGCAAACTTCACACACCTTCGAGAAACTCACCTCACGATGTTTTCCTTCACCGTTAAAACAAGTGATAATTAATGTTTAATACGCACATGCTTTCGAAAAGACAAGAGGTGCATGCCTGTGTATGAACCCGAGACCTCTGACTTTGCAGTCCAACGGTCTTAACCACTAACTAGGCTATCACTGCACTAAAACGATGATTGACTAAAAGCATTTTTTGATTGATAATGATGACAATCTATCGATATCAGGCGCAAAATATTGTTTTAAGAAACGTATTTTTTGGAGGTTGTGAGGGCAATGGAACGCAGTATTCTAGGAATCAAAATATCTGATTTTTCCAACACTGGCATTTTAGACGTGGGCTACAAGACTGCCAAGCTCAAGTGGGGATGGGCGGGATTTTCCGACGCCGGGGAAGACCTAAAAAAGATGACGCGACGTCCTTGACGCCTGAGGCGAGATTGTCTGAAATGGCCAACGATCGGGTTAAGTGGAGCGTTATGGGAAAGACTTTTGCCCAGCAGTAGGACAAAATAAGTTAAAAAACCGTATTTGTTTGATATCTGACATTTTACTAGATTTGTTCTTAGATTATAAAATACACTTTTGATTATATTTGTAGCATTTTTTGTGTAAATTTAAGATATTTTAAAAAGGCTATTCTTTTTTATTTTATAATGGGTTCTATTAAACCGACCGAAATCTTCCTATGAGGAAATGAATCTAATACTTCGAAGTATTATTTTATATGATAGTTTTTATTATTATTTCCGTCGCACATAAGTTCATCTATACAGTGAAGATCCCGTAATTTTATTTACAGTAAGTCACTCGATTATTTCGATTAGGTACTTAATTGGTATCAAAAAGCAATACTTTGACTTGAGTACAACTTCTCTCTGTTGGATATCTAACCCCTCTACCTACTCCGCAAGGCATTAGTGGTGATAATATATGTAAATAACTACTCTGACTATGGTAGAACAACCACGTACGTTAAAAATCGATAATTATTGTACCTATTATTATTGATCTCGAAAATTTGGGAACCAAAAAAATTAAATCCGCGATAAAATCCGAAAAATAGTTTTATTTCATTTGTATATTACACATTCGCGTAAATTTGAAAACTCACATACTGAATATTAGAAATATGTAAGCAGCGATCGCCAATAACAGTATTTCTACATTCAACGTTCAAATGTGTACTTTCCTTTAGCAGTCATCGTTTTGTGCTCGTGGATAGCTACTTTAAGTTCAATTTTGGCTCGGGAAGCCACAAGAACGCGGATGGCAGGCCGTGGAAGGGTTGTGTGGTTCCAGTATCAGCGAGACGGATTAAACGGCGGAATAATCCGTCGGTAGTGGGAACACGAAATTGTGACCAATCGCCGAGACAAAGTATCCCAGAGGTTTATAAAAGGTGTGAGAATGTTATCTATTAAAATAACTAATTGTGAAAAAATAACAATTTTCGTGTATCATATATCATAACCTCCTGTGTCAAGTTATCTAGTAAGACTAAAATGAATATAACCTAAAAAAAATGAAATGAACCTGTTAATTTCAGTAATTAAACTATTCCAGTATTTATGTCCGCCATAAAAGAGATTTTCATTTGCAAAAACAAGGTTTTTGCCACTTAAATTAGCTCTAATGATGTCTACTGATTCATTAAAACCCAACCATTTGAGATAACCAAAACAAGATACAAATCAACAAATAAATCTACTTCCCGCTACGCTCTTACCACCGCTTACACTAACACCAACCCTGTTTTCTTTGGAAATTGAAATAACGAGTCCAGTCGGTAGATCAAGTTCAGTTAACTAAAGGGTTTCGTGCTCAATTCAATGGATATTATGAGGCTGTGTGGCTTGCACTGGCGGATATCAGATGTCTGCTTTTACAGAGTAATAACTAACTTTGTGTATATGCCGGTCATAGTGTTAAAATGCGTAACTAGCAACAGACAATAGGGTGTAACATTAGGCCCGCTTTATAGGAGAGCCAAAAAATTAAATATTATCTTTTCTACCTATTTAATACGAGTCTGTACTTTTGGATATTAAAAAAGTAAATAATGCACATTTTTCAATATCTTGGATTTCAGACACGTATAAAGTAAGTAGAAGAGAATTTTTTTAGTTCTTTGGCCCTCCTGAAATTTCTCCTTCTGAGAGTTCCATTGGCCGACCGACCGACATCGCGTCGCGTATATGTTCGTTCTGTGAGACGGCAAGTTTAGTGAATCGATCAAGATTCCGTTTCAGATTGTAATTATTTATGAATTGATTGTTCTATAAGATTAGCGCCTTTGTATACTGACTGGTGAATGTAAAATCGAGATTCAGATACAAATGAGACATTTTTTCAGTACAACTGTTTCGTATCTTGTAGTTCTCGTTCATGTTTTATATCAGTGCGTTTGTATCATATTAGTAAAGATCGACACATGTATAATTTAATGGTACCCCAGTGGCATATCTTTTTTTCTTTTTAAAAAACGTAGGCCCACACTAGCATCAATTCACAGCAAACAGATGTAAGCAGACAGGTTTGGCTAATAGCCGACGGAGCGCAACGGTAACACGACGCAAGCGCTCGGCTACGTTCGGTCGCGACGAGCTGGGCTGCGCTGTGTGGCGTCTCCCGTACATTTCAGTACATTACAACTCCCCAAATCGCGCTACCGTCGCGCACTCGTCGCGCTGCGCCGGCTATGTGGCGACACCTTAAAACTACTAAGTATGAGCGGTCTAAAACAAGAACCTGACTATCCGTTTGTCATATGTGTCGGGAAGCAAAATTGAGATTTTTATTACATCGTTAATCATTTGTATTGTTGCGCTCGTAGCGCTGTGCGAACGCGGTGTCCTTACCGATCACCAAGGTTAAGCAGCGTTCGACTCGGTCGGCCTGAGATAGGTGACCGTTTGTGGCATTTTCATATTCGAGCGTCTCCGTGCTTCGGAAGGCACGCTAAGCGGTTTGTCCCGGTTACCACTTAATGTGGTAGTCGTTAAGCCGAGTTGGAAGCCTTAAAGGCGGTTTGATAAGTCCAACAGCGGGTGGCCACAAACCTGCCTCCACCAATCCGCACTGGGTCCGCGTGGTGGAGTATGACCTAATCCCTCTCACCTCAATTTGTAAGAGAAGGCATTTGCCCAGCAGTGGGCATTAGTATTATATCATAATCATTTGTAATTTAGTGAGAACAAACAAACATATGTCAGTGGCACTGGTAATGCTAGCACCGGGTCTGGTATACTTTGTTGGCTGTCAGACAGCTAACAAAGTCTATTCCAACTGTTTCTGCCCACTCTCCAGGATAATTGCTTGATGATACATACCATACCTTACAATTAACACTATTAAAATTAAACGCTAAATTACCGTCACGACACATTAAACTACAAATTAACAGAAAAAAAATCCAGGAAGTAAATTAATAACAGACCACTTGTGTCTAATAACAGAGCAGAAATGAACGTTTCAGTTTATGAATTCAACAAATAAATTTTATATCACATAGTCTGATATGTTTCGCCGTCGATAATTATAAAAGACTTGGAAATGTGACAACTTTATATAGTAGACGCTTTGTTTCGTTGGTCTTTATCAACACGAAGACATTAAACATTATATTTCTATCTAGCTATATCATCACGCCTGATCCCTTGCGAGGTAGGCAGAGAGTACAGCGTTCCAACAGGTTCTTTCCTTATATACCTCTCTGGCTTCCTCCACTCTCATAGTTCGTCTCATACACGCTCGCCGGTTACGGAGACTCTTGACTTGTACTTCGGATAAGACTCGGTCTACTTAGTCATAGTAAGATAGACTAGGTCTTCCCCGGTACCTACATCTTTCCACCTTCGCATTGTATATCTGTTTTGTCATTCTTTCTTCCGGCATTCTTTATATATGCCCGAACCAACGGAGCATACCCTTTCTCATCTTTACACCGATACTGGCTATCATAACTACTCGCTTTTTTACTACGCTGTTGCGAATACAGTCAGTTAGCTTCACTGCGGACATCTTCCGCAGAGCTCGTTTATCCACCCAGCTCTTGCAGCCATAGAACAGCGTTGGGACAAGCAAAGCACTCCGTTATGTATCGCTAGCTACGTCTTTTGGCTTAAGTGCCGGCTCCTAAGTAGCTTTCTTATCGCACCATTCACTCTGTACCCTGCACTCACTCTTCTCCCTATGTCAGCGATGTATTTCCCATCCAGAATAATGGCGCATCCAAGATATACACACTCATTCACTTGCTGCAGCACATCGTTACCAACCACAATCCTTCCATTATATTTTATATGAAATAAGACTATATTTCGGATTATATCGGATTTGAAGCGCTCGTAGCGCTGTGCGACCGCGGTGTTCTTACTGATCACCATGGTTAAGAAGCGTTCGACTTAATGTGGTAGTCTTTAAGCTAATTTGGAAGCCTTATAGGCGGCTTAATAAGTTTCAATAGCAAGTCTCAAACCTGCCTCCACCAATCCGCACTGGATCTGCGTGGTGGAGTATGACCTCATCTCTCCCACTTCGATTTATGAGGGAAGGCCAGCAATGGAATTATGTAGGCTGACATTATTATTATTTTATTCGGATTTTATCGTGGTGTATTATAAAGTTCCCGACGTTTTGAAGTATTTAAGAAGTTTAAGGACACCTCAAAATTACTATGCCTTTTGGACGTTTAACAACTCTCCTACTTATGTCCTGGCTCGATTCGTCCTGTTACTTACGAAGAAGTGCATAATACACTTAAAACCATGCGCTACGGCAAAGGCTCAGGAGAAGATGGCATCACGACGGAAGTTTTAAAAATAGGCTCCCCTGCACTTTTGCCTCATATCACAAACTTTTTCAACACTATTCTAAGAACTGGTAAACTGCCATCTAAGCTGTGTCATGCCAACATTATACTTTTACACAAAAAAGGTAATAAATCGGACATCTCAAACTATAGACCTATAAGTTTAATATCACATTTATATAAACTTTTCATTAAAGTAATACTGAACCGAACAAACCACAAACTGGAAAGTCATCAACCCCCAGAACAAGCCGGTTTCCGTTCTAGTTATTCCACCACAGACCATTTACATACATTAAACCAAATCATTGAAAAATCTACAGAGTTTCAAAAGCCTTTATACCTAGCCTTTGTGGATTATGCAACGGCTTTTGATAACGTATATCACAAGGCCATATTTTCAGCTCTAGAAAACCAGCAAATTGAAAGAACATACATAGATCTTATAAAAAAAATCTACAATCAAAGTACAGCGTCTGTCAAACTTAATACCACTGGTTCCACGTTTAAAATAGAAAAAGGAGTTAAGCAAGGCGACCGACTCTCTCCAAAACTGTTTATAAGTACTCTAGAGGAAGTTTTTAAGATCCTAGCAGTTTCATGGGCTACAAAGGGGATAGTCGTCTGTGGCAAAAGATTAACAAATCTGCGCTTTGCCGACGACATTGTCCTTTTCGCCTCCGCAGCTCGCCACCTGGAAGATATGCTCCAAGAACTCAGCAGGAAGAGCCTTGAGGTTGGACTGATGATGAACCGGTCAAAAACACAAGTAATGACTAATAGTGTCAAGAGCAAAATTGAGGTAGATGGGCAAGCTCTACATTACGTCGATGAGTACATATACCTGGGCCAGATAGTTTCCTTCGAAAACAGGCAAAACAAAGAAATCGATCGTCGCATCGAAAACGCCTGGAAGAGCTACTGGTCCATGGGGCAGCTTATGAAAGGCGACCTGCCTTTAACATTAAAACGGAAACTTATCGACATGTGTATCTTGCCCGTTCTCACCTACGGCGCTCAAACGTGGTCACTAACCGAGGCTCAAAAGTCCAAACTCAAGGTTTGCCAGCGAGCAATGGAGCGTAGCATCTTAGGCCTAAAACGTATCGATCGAGTACGGAACACGGTGTTACGCTCCATGACCCGCATTGTAGACGTCGGAGTTAAAACCGCGTCATTAAAATGGAATTGGGCGGGTCACCTGAGCCGAATGGATACAAATAGGTGGGCCAAACTGTGTACCGAGTGGGTTCCACAACAAGGTCATCGTCGCCGAGGCAGGCCCAGGAAGCGGTGGCGCGATGACCTCGACGCGTATCGAATAGATTGGCCATTATTGACAGAGGATAGAGATCGTTGGAGAAAGGAGGGGGAGACCTTTGCCCTGCAGTGGGATACAATAGGTTAATAAGAAGAACAACTCAGCCCCTTACATGAACATGAGTGCACAGCATTCGACACGTCGGGAATTTAAACATCAAAAATAAATCACGATAAAAGCTGAAACAAAGTAATATTTACACACACACACACACACACACGCACACGCACACACGCACACACACACACCGTCACGCCTTAATTCCCCAAGCGGGGGTAGCAGAGGTGTACTGAGTACAGGTCCCATGTAATAGGGGGCGAACTTATTGCCATATACCGGGCACAATTCCAGACCCCGGACTCGTACTGGGAAGTCTTCATTAGAAAAACTACACTTTTCCGACCTAGAATTTTAACACAGGACCTCATGATCACAAAGCTATGCGCTTTGCCACTAGACCAACGAGGCAGTCAACGTTATATTTAATGTATAATATTCGCGTAAATAAATAAAAAAAAAATATTTCATGTCATTTCTTTTCATGCCTCAAGGCACACCCCCGATTACACTGGTTCTTATTATCGTCGGCAATATGAGGGCGAACACAATACACCTCTGCCACTCCCGCATGAGAAGTTGACTAAAGTTGGAAATATTTCGACATTTTGTTTATTTAGGATATTAAAAATGCTACCGATGTACCGCTTACAATTTCGGAGAAAAAGAGCAGAAACATTTTTGTTTCACTATTTGTCTGGGATTAAAACAAATGTTTCATTAACAGGGCAGCCGCTTTTTAGAGATCTTCTCCCATGAGTTCTTTGACACATAACTATGATGCTTATATAAACTACGAGATCTAGCGTCATGATATATTACGCAGATAGATAGACAACTAGATGATAGAGTGAATGGTGCGATGGGAAAGCTACTTGGGAGCCGGCACTTAAGCCAAAGGGCGCAGCTGGCCATGCATAACGGAGTGTTTGTCCCAACGCTGTTATATGGCAGTGAGAGATGGGTATGTAAGAAGGAGAACGAAAGCAGGATAAATGCGGTCGGAATGCGAGCTCTGCGGAAGATGTGCGGAGTCACGCTGACCGACAGTATTCGCAACAGCATAGTAAGAAAGCGAGTAGGTATGAAAGATAGTATCGGTGTAAAGATAAGAAAGGGTACGCTCCGTTGGTGCGGACATATAGAAAGCATGTCAGAAGAAAGAATGACAAAACAGATATATAATGCGAAAGTGGAAGGATTTAGGTACCGAGGAAGACCTAAACTATATTACCATGAGCAAATAGACCGTGTCTTATCTGAAGGGCAAGTCAAGAGTCTCCGTAACCGGCGAGCGTGTATGAAACGAACTATGAGAGTGGAGGAAGCCAGAGAGGTCTGTGAGGAAAGAACCTGTTGGAACTCTATACTCTCTGCCTACCCCGCGACGGAGCTGGCGTGATGATATAGATAGATAGACAACTATACGCATCGGAAAATACATTAAAAATAGCCGCCTAGTTTTCAACATTCGTGCAGACGGACCTTCAAAGGGTATTTCAAAGAGCAGTACGAGTCTTAAAGAACACGGTGTAATAGAATTCACACAAAGAAATACGAGTATGTATGTATAAGTTTTTAGAATTGACGGCTCAACAACAGACTTCAAGTTCACGATATATTTGTACCGAAGGAATTGTATTCACTAAGGAATAATATAATATTCATCGTTTAAGTCTAGTATCTTCCTTAACTAAACATTTCGTGTCTGGACGGAATAAAAATATGTTTATTTTTTCATTGTTTTCTTCCGATTTTAGGATAAATTAGCTACACATCATTATATTAATAGGTGAAGCAAAAACTTCGTACCCCTTTTTAAGAAAATCGCGCGGACGGAGGAGTATGAAATTTCCCACACTTACAGCTAATATAGAGAAGGAGTGCAGAAACTACTTACTCAATAAATACACACACTACCATGTATTTGACACAAACACGCATATATACTCTTTTGTTTATTGTTAAAAAGTCTGTGGTCAAATTGAGAATAAATTTATATTGTTTGTCTTCAATATTATTTGTCTATAGTCTTTCTGAATGTTAAACATAACCAGCAAACGATGAAATAGTAGGTAAGGTAATAATAACCAATGGGCGACCACTAGTACAGATAAAGGCTTCAAACTCCTCTTTTGAAAGAGAAAGATAATATTATTTTGGTACGTCTTGTGTTGTTTGAACAACTATCAAAACAAAAATCAAAATCATATATTTGTTAAGGGTTCGCCACATAGCCGATGCAGCGCGACGGTGGCGCGGCTTGGGGAGCTGTAATGTACTGATATGTACGGGCGATGTCACACTGCGCAGCCCTGCTCGGTGCGACGGCAAACGTCATTATCGAACGCTACCGGGCGCCTTCCAGCCAAATAAAAGCACTTGTAATCTACAAAATTATCACATTTGTTTTAATAACTGGGTACCACTGGACCGTAACAGAACCGTTTAACGTTAAGAGTAGTAGTAATGGCATTTCCGTTTTACCGTTTTATTCGTCTACTGTTATATCGTAAAGTTTTATACGTCTACTATTAAGATCAATAATTTAAAAATTACACTTTTCTAGGTTTCTTGTAGATACTACTAATATGGCCAGATCAAATCAGTGGTTTCATCTCAACGATGTCGGTGAAAGGTTCTTCTTCTTCAAGTTATGGTTTCACACTAATTTTAAGTGTATTTTGCCAGTGTCCAGTGAGATATATAATCGTGCTTGTTAAAATTAATTTAACTCCCCGATGAACTTGATGACAACGATGATAATTAAATTAATGAAGTGCCCCACCCTGGATAGTAAAGCGGTGGATACTTTACATACCAATTGCGACGGCCGTTTTGAGGGAAGTCAAAAAGGCACGTTTTAACACTTTGTTACAATTACCTTTACTCATGCAACATATAAGAACACATAATGGTTAATATTCCCCCAACATTACACATTATTTGTCGAAATAACACAAGTTTTAGAAATTAAAACAAATTGACAACATCGCTCTTCGACTACCCGCCAAAAAACCGGTGAAATGTTAATAGGCGGGTAAAAGCTATTTCGTCTCTATCAAACATCTTGTCAGAATCTAACACGTTTCTAATGCTTAACGAATAGAAAAAAATTGTTCGTCCGTTCGCTCGGACCAAATAATCGGACCACACGATACGGCCGGCGGACACGGGATAGATTTCTTTTCATGAAAGAACATTCGGTTCCAAATAGTTGTACTTATAATTTTCCGGATAACCCCGATTACTAACTATTGGCGGACGGCTTGATCGAGTGGTTAAGAACATAACCAGCTCAGCCCACTGGATCGACCCACGACACAGGAATTGTTCTAGTGTGCGGCTACGTTGTTTTTTTTTTTAATTTAACACATCGGTACTGTAGGCAGATACTACAGATCGCCACTACTTTCGCTTCATCACATTCAGACATCTTCTCATTCATTTCCGTCGATTAAGTACTATCTTTACAGTCATATTTTTATCACCTAAAAGTTTTTTGATGTATAGATTTCCAACAGTTTTCCGGATTGTAAACAATTCCAGAAAAGTTAGTACATTATAATGCGTTACCTGGACATTTGGGAACATTTACCCCGCCAACTGTGCAGTTTGCCTAATGCGAGAGAAATTTACATATTCAGGTGTAAATAGGGTTGCCACAGACATGATCGGATGGCGAGACATGAGGGGGTAAAAAACTGAGGATGATGTGCCAATTGACAGCTTAGCATCTGTCGAAATGCCTTTTTATTTGGGAATATGACATGTGTTTCTTGAAAATTTTTAAGCAATCATTTTGAGATAGGTAGATATATAGATAGATTAGATAGATTACTCTTTATTGTACACCAATACATTTACATAGAGAAAAAAGAAATAAACAAAGGCACAATTGGTGGTCTTATCGCTAATAGTGATCTCTTCCAGCCAACCAAAACTGAAAGAACAAGAAAATAAATATATACAAAAAATAGAGGGCAGTAGGTGGCGTACATTTATTAGTTAGGTTTTACTTTAATAGATATAGGTTCATATGCTTATAAATATATATGATACATAACAAAATATAAATATAATAAAGATAGGAATAAAGAAACGGCATAATAGTAGGTGACTTATTACAGAATAAAAGTGGTGCTTAACGAAAGAAACTGGTCCTTAACCATTCTTTTAAAAATGCCAAATGCCTCTGCGCGTCTTACTGACACAGGCAATGCATTCCATAGACGAACAGCTTGGACTGAGAAGGATTTATCAAGAAATATCTTGGAATGCATTGGTGTTTCCAGTCTGAGATTTTTCGACGACCTTAAGAACCTCGAATGTGACTTACGAAGAAACTCGAATCGTTTTTTGAGGTATAAAGGAGTATTAGGTATATTCTGGTAAAAATATTTTAAATATTTTATGCAATAGCTAGTAGGCGTATTACAGAGATAAGAAGCTTGATTAATCGACAGATTATAATGTTGATATTTTACCAATAAAACTTAAACCTAATTTTTACAGTGTTGGTATACAATAACAGTAGTCTATAGAAATCGTACCGAAAGACGTCCACGGGAAGATTTGTCCTGCAGTGGACGCTTTCACCTTCGACCTTCGCTAGGTCATCGGCCCATGGCATCGGTGAGAGGCCTACCTACTCAACATCTCTCGGTACAAGGACTTTCTGTCTCCAGAACTAGGTGTATATACCTTGTTCCAGAAAACTTAGTTATTAACATAGCGAATAATCACCTAACTTCAATTAATTTAATTTACAAAACATTTAAAACCCAAACTACCCACAAAAATTACGGTGAGATATCAACCCTAGCCACGGGACTGGTAGACATCTTCTCGTGAATTCGCACATCGCCAAGGGATTTTTATGTAGGTCGTTTTTTGAATATTTCTGGGTTTGAACGTGCCTAGTCTGAGTTGATCCACTCGAGGGCTGTTGCGACCTTGTAAATGGGTCCACAATTTAAACTTGCGAGGTACTTTTGTGATATCTATGTTTTTATTTCTAAAATTCTGAAAGAAAAGTTAGCAAAGTCAAAGATAAGTTTATTAGACGAAGCCCGCCATAAATTCCATCTCTGTAACTCCTGTAAGCCAGGATCCGCAATGGCCTCCACAGAAGAAAAAAAGTTTTGAACTGCGGGCAGTCCCAGGAAGCGCTTAATAGTCATAGTCTCGGGTTCTGAAACCCGCAAGAAATTTAATAGAAAAGTCAAGAAAACTGGCAGATAGGCCACAAATAAGGAGACTAATTGTACTAGGATAAGCCCAGTTGTAAAGCACGGATACGAAGAGAGCTTAGCTGCCGATAGATAGGTTTTAGAGATATGAGTAATGAGTTATTAAGTTGCCAGGCGATACCCGATTATTGGAGTATAAAGACCTAAGAACTTGAACAACTTTTACGTGATAACTCCCTAAGCCAAATACTATTATCTCAAATCCGCTGCGTTGTAATTTGCCACCAATCCCTTGCCACAAAATTTAAGTCCCACCCACTCATTTACATAGTATAACAAAGAACTAAAATTCAAAATTTCTAGCAACCTCAATTCATAAGGGAAATAACATCTTAAGAAAGTTAGGCCATTGAGATTCCGAATGCCGTATGCGGTACCAGAGTTTCCTACCTCGTAAAAAGTATACGAGGCTTGGCAGCCAATTCTCCCTCCTTTAGAGTTTAGCTCTCTGGCGGCAGATCAAAACGTAAGTTGTCGCTTAGGTGATGTGGGCAACGAAATATGCTTATAGAATTTGGCTTAAGTGAAATGAGGGTATATGGTATGATCGCAGTATATATACTGTCTCTTATTATAGTTTATTTCAACAAGCACGTGAAACGGGCGCACACACGAATGCCGTTGCTCTTCTGTCGAGACTACAGAATTGCTACGTCACCGCTCCACGCTAGCAGATCTTAGTGCAGCAAGTGTAGATTGTAATGCATGGGCAGCAGCAGCCTCCGCAGCAACCACCACCACAGAAACCTCCTCAAGGCCGCAACACATTTTGGACTATTTAGATGAAGAGTACTGTAAGCCGAAAGGATCGAGAATGCGTATCTAAAGTATGCAGAAAAACCGCTTGTTTTTTTTTTTTTTTTTTTTATAAAAACGGAGCCCCACACTAGGATTTAATCCTGTGTCGTGGGTGCGTTTACAAACATGAAAATTCACATACACAAATACCCAGACCGGCACAAATAATTGTGGATCACACAAAGATTTGTCCCGTGCGGGACTCGAACCCGCGACTATTAGACGCAGTGGGCAGAGCGGCTTAAGCTCTTAACCACTGCGCTAAATGGTCGTTTTATAAAGTTCCTCTTGAATCTTCGTATATATTATTATTATTTAGAGTAAAACTAGTTGAAACTGCACCGATGGGGGTGAGATACGACACCTTTTAGTATAATTCACTAGAACTGCAAGCAGTCGTTTGAGAATTTTCGAGCAAGATAGCTAAATGTGACAATCTGATGATACAAAATTACAAAATATGTCATTTTTAAGTATCTGTACGTTATCCACTTCGATCTATCCAGCACGTAGAACATAAGTGTACAAAAAGAGAGAAGCAGTAACTTTCATGATTAAACAGTCCTTTTTCAACATGAACACCCAGTTTCAAAATCTGTCCGCTACAAAATGTTTGTTCAAATAAATCAATGCATCATTACGTCACTTTGTCGTAAAACACAAACGGGATCAGATGTTCAACTAACATTGTACAATAGGAATGGCCAGTCGTAACTATAAATCAGTGTTCACAGCATTTTATGAATGCAGGAGATAAGTGAATGAAAACAAGGCATACACTAGACAGATGAAGCATAGACTAGATAGATGAGGTATTAACTAGATCGGTGAAGAACGGAAATTGGGGGTTTTGGCTGGAAGTCGAAGAGTGATGTTGTCAATTTGTTTTATTTTCAAAACTTGTGCTATTTCGACTAATAATGTGTAACGTTGGTGGAATATTAACCATTATGTGTTCGTTTATGTGCATGAGTGAAGATAATTGTAACAAAGTGATAAAACGTGCCTTTTCGATTTCCCTTAAAACGGCCGTTGCAATTGGTATGTAAAGTATCCACCGCTTTACAATCCAGGGTGGGGTAACACACACACTTATAATTAGTGTGAAGCCATAACTTGAAGAAGAAGAAGAATAAGAACGGAAATTGTGTAGTAAGTAGCCCGGTAGGAGATTAGTAATTGGCGATCTGCCAATTCTTCTTTTTGCGGATTGGAAGGTGACTGAGCATAACAGTGTGTACTATCCCAGTGCTGCACAGGGGAAGAGAAGACACTTCACAAAGACAATTCGACGCAAGAGAGAAATTGTCAAACTCCACCACGCGGATAGGTAAAGGCAGGTTTGTGGCCACCTGCTGTTATTTATCAAGCTGCCTATAAAGCTTCCAACTTACCTTAACAACTACCACGTTAAAGGATAACCGGGACTAACGCAACGTACCTTCCGAAGTACAGTACGCTCGAATAAGGAAATGCCACAAACGGTCACCCATCTTAGAATGACTGAGCCGAACGCTGATATGTTAAAACAACGCGAACCCGATGCGCTACGAGCGCTTCTAATCTTAATGACCCAATGCCTGTCACCTTTTTGAAGAGACTCCAGCAATGGCATAATATTATGGCCAGAGGTGGGCTAAAATTAATTTCGTCGCGGCTTATTTGTGGTTTTAAAGTGCCCGATGTTTCGAGTGCTCTACAGGATCCATGATCACGGAAGGGACTGAGGCGTTTGACGTCTTAGAAGTTATTACTATTTCGGAGAACCTTAGGGAGATTAATTTAATTTCAAATAAAAAGAACATTGTTCTGCGCCCATACATGAATTGCCCCAGAACCAACAGCATTGAAAAAATACTTGTGTGATTTCAAATCACCCACAAATTCACTTAAGGCATTTATTATTAAACGGACAAGCGGGAAAACCGCAATACTGCACAAAAAGTATTAGATTTTGAGGTTATAATTCAGTAGTCATTAATACATATGTTGTTATATTGTGTGTTGACATTCAGTAAAGATGTCGGCGACTTCAATATAAGTACTTACAATACTTTGAAATATTCGTTTTAGATTGCAAATTGTCCGTTAGATACGGATATTGGCCATTATTTTAATAAAATAAATAAATAATTATGGCATGTGTCAAACGTTTGTTGGTTCTGGGGCAATAGTCAACAATGTCCTTTCAATAGATTGATTCTACAATTGAAAAATGCGCCACACTGGCTATAGCTTATATATTAAATATGATCAGTGGCTATCCTCACAACGTCGTTAACCTTGAGAGGCGTAGTCGCTTTGGTCAGACCATCTGGTTAAAGATATTTTCTCCTCACGATGGTGCAGCATTCAAACCAATTAAATCCCCTTTCGTTGAGGAGCGACACGAAACAGGATAATAAATCTGTCAGTGTGAAAAGCTCGCTTCCTGGGACGTCCATTGACGATGTCACGAGTGTCCTGCATTCATGAAGTGTATTGAGTATCGTTTTAGAGTTACAACTTTAGGTATCGAATACAAAGTTGCTTAAGAGTTGGTTCAGATGGGGCGTATTTGTGTACTTTTCTTCCACGTTGGTCTTGTAACGAATATTGCGGGTAGCAATTACGAGGTCCTAGGATTCAAACCTACATCGG
Organism: Phalera bucephala; assembly: GCA_905147815.2. NCBI lineage: Eukaryota > Metazoa > Arthropoda > Insecta > Lepidoptera > Notodontidae > Phalera > Phalera bucephala. Next base: position 30,894,192 of record LR990618.1, read on the forward strand.
CCAAAATGTAATTTTTCGATAGAAAAATATCCCGTGTCGGTCTGACGTTATGGCCGGTATACTGGCAATAGGCGCGCCCCCATTTCTACGGAACCTAGCACAGTCGGCGAAATGTGGATGTACACAATACACACGCTCCACAAACCACCCTTTGTCCAACATATGATTCGAATCCCGAACGTCATCGCTTGACGCACCATAGACTATTAAACCAACAAAGCAGGCTATTTGTCATTATTCTGGTAAATTGTTAAAGATTGGTTTAAAAAAGTATGTGAAATGACTTTTTGTAACAATGGTTCTGATAAAATAATGTCATCCAACAATATCCTACTGCTTACCTCAAAAGTATAGTAGCGTGTGCATATGATAATTTCGATCGTTTTGTCTGTCAGTCAGATTTACGAGGCAGTTCGGTGCGACGGGCAATAAAGTCGGAAAGGTCGGTTTAGATTGGCGCCATTAAACGGTAAATTATTGTCGGAGCCGACACGGGCCGACAAGACATGGTGACGACACAGGACACTTGAAATATGAATGGGAAACACTAGCGTCGGCCAAAAAAAAATTTTTTTTTTTTATTATTATGTACCATGAAATTATCGTCTGAGATGACGAAAAAAAAATTGTGTTAAAGTTTCAGCTCTTAATATTAATATTAAGAGGTGGCGCATTAGAGTTTTTCTTTTTTTCTTTAATCCCATACAAAAAAATTCATATCACACCATTCGTTGTTCGTACATCAAAATTTTTTAAGAGTTTTTTGTAGGAAATTGAACGTTCTATTCGTATTTTATATACATAACGTTCGTTCATGTATATAAAAAATAATTTAAATAATAGATAAATGTATTTTTGTGCTGATAAAAACTTAAATTTGCATTAATTTTTTCGAAACTAATGAATTATATTAAAATTTTCCGAAGAAAATGTTGAAAAATTAGTAAGAGCGATAAGTATTGAACTTTGATCATAAATATCTTTAAAACGCTTATTCTAATCGACTAAGCATAGGAGACCTTTTTTGTAGAGCATTTAATTTCCTGCAAAAATATGTATTGCGCATTTCATAACGTTCATTTGTCAACGACTTACACAATTCAGAAGCAAAAAAGAAATGTACCTTAAAATCTTTAAATTTCAATCTTGAATATCTTTAAAATGGCGAGGCGTGCGAAAAAAATGTAGGAAACCTTTTTTGTAGAACGTTCAATTTCCTACAAAAAACTCTTGAAAAATTTTGATGTACGAACAACGAATGGTGTGATATGAATTTTTTTGTATGGGACTAAAGAAAAAAAGAAAAACTCTAATGCGCCACCTCTGTATATTAATATTAAGAGCTGAAACTTTAACACAATTTTTTTTTCGTCATCTCAGACGATAATTTCATGGTACATAATAAAAAAAAAAAAGGTTTTTTGGCACACCCTAGGGAAACACTAATGGGAAGACTACCGTTAAATGATCCAGAGTGGAGGAAGCCAGGGAGATCTGCAAGGAAAGAACCTGTTGGAACTCTGTACTCTCTGCCTACCTTGCAAGCAATATAACGCGATGATATAGATAGAAAAGATACTAGTAAGTTTGAAAAATCCCTTTTGGCTGCCATGGCAACTGAGATTCGCATCCAGATGTGAAAGAGACAGCTTTGTCCAGCTGTGGGACTCCGCCGCTGGACTTTTTCTCACAAATCAAGGCCGGAGAGATTAGGTAATTTATACTCTACCATGCGAACCTATTGCGGATGAAGGCAGGCTTATGGCCACTAACCTGCCCCCTGTTCAAACTTATCAAGTCGCCTACAAGGTTTTCAACATGAAGATCTGATCAGCTGGGATCAATGGCTTAGCGTGCCTCCCGAAGTTCATCTCGCTCGAATATGGAAATGCCACAAACGTTCACCCATCTCACACTGACCTGAGCCGAACCCTGCTTAACCTTGACGATGATAATGATGATGTCGAGAATGACTGAATATCACGTTGCCCACGTTTATGTACATATATATACATAAACGTAAAGCCCTGTTAAGAAACTGTCCCACCGTTGGGCACGGGCCTCCTCTCAAACTGAGAGGCCATAGTCCACCACGCTGGGCCAGTTCGGGTTGACGAACTTCACACACCTTCGAGAAACTCTTAGGCATGCAGGTTTCCTCACGATGTTTTCCTTTACCCTTAAAGCAAGTGATAATTAATTTTTAATACGCACATGCTTTCGAAAAGACAGAGGTGCGTGCCTGGGTTTGAACCCGAGACCTCTGACTTTGCAGTCCAACAGTGTAACCACTAGGCTATGCTATATAACCACTGCTGTTTGTGCCAGTGGGCTATCGTTGCCCACTTATCTGTTATAATTTCCTTCGCAAAACAAATCAGAGAATAAATGTTTTAACTTCGGTATAATTTACACTGGAAGATAATTCAATTGCGACAGTTCTGGCCCATATATCATGGAACCGGCTTAATGGATTCGTGTTAAGGTCATCGGGGTGAGGGTTGGGGAGGAGAATTGTACAGTCACAGTGGAGGGTGTAAATTTAGATGATAGTAGATATTTTGGAAATAATAATACAATAGGTCTGTAATTTTGGAAAATTGGAAACGCTTATGTCCAGCTGTGGTTGGAAAACTTAATATCAGACCGAAGTATAGCATATCTATCTATCTATATCATCACGCCAGTTCCCTTACGGGGTAAGCAGAGACTATAGAGTTCCAACAGGTTCTTTCCTTACATACCTCTCTGGCTTCCTCCACTCTCATAGTTCGTCTCATACACGCTCGCCGGTAACGGAGACTCTTGACTTATCCTTCAGATGAGACCTAGTCTATTTGGTCGTGAAAAGATAGTCTAGATCTTCCCCGGTATCTACATCCTTCCACTTTCGCATTGTATATCTGTTTTGTCATTCTTTCTTCCGACATTCTTTCTATATGCCCGAACCAACGAAGCATACCCTTTCTCATCTTTACACCGTTCTTCTATCTTTTATATCGTTATATACTATAGCATATCGTTCCCGGTATAATGGCAGTAGAGCCACCCCCTACATTTTTGCTACCCTTGCATTGGACCTAACATCATCGGCAATTTGTAGGCATAAGAAAGAAAACAATAAAATTTATTTGTCCCAGCACGAGAGACAATATTTAGCTGATATATGACACATATCAACAATTTAACCATTCTATTACAGAACGTTCGAACGATTAACATTGTGTACCCAGTAGTCAATCCCGCTTGGGGATTTTTTTTAATTTATTGTTGCTTTTCTCAGTTTGGTATAAAATTCTAATGTTTACCGCGTGGTTCGGCTACTTAGTCTAATAGTTTATTGTAGAAAAAGAGAACAAATTTATGGGCATATTTACACAAATGGTGTACAAAGACAAACTTAACTCAATTTGAGTTATCTACCAGTTAACCTTTGAGTGTAGACAGAACAGTTACATAAAAGTATCATATCAAGAATTATCATTAAAAGAACCAGATATCAGGGCTATAGAAACAGAAATCCATAGAAAGCGTATTAAAATTTCAACACGCAATACCAAGACCATATCAGCCGATGAAAATATCGATATCCAACTTATCTGAAAGCCATGACGTCGGTGAAACAAATCAGCTGGTTATGCAACGAGAGGTGAACGACCTGCCGAGCCATTTGTCATGCTCAACGTCAAATATCGCGATAAGAGAAACACTCGAGCTGAAACTGATAATCGAATCAATTGGAAATTTAGAAATGTTACGTAAATGCGAGTGAAATTATAAAGGTGATATAGATGGATAACACGGTTTGTGTTAGTGACACAAATCTTAATAATAAAACACTAGAAATTTTATTTATTTCATTTTATTAGGGACAAAAAACAGTAATGAAAAAAAATGAAATACATATTTGTATTATCAATTCGGAAATAACTCTGTCTGTCTGTCACGTTTCCACACCGAAACCCCTTAACAGATTTTGATCAAATTTGGTAAGGATATAGATGTTATCCAGGGGTAGGTCAAATGCTACTTTATGTCTAAAAAAGTTTAAACATGTGAAACAGGCCTGAAAATAACGCGAACTAAGTTGCGAGTACAGCTATTATGATAGATTATGAAAGTGGAGGAAGTCAGAGTGTGTAAGGAGAGAACCTGTTGGAACTCTGTACTCTCTGCATCTGTATAGATAGATAGAATGAAATAGTGTATGATTTCGTCCGAAATCCCTGTCGGTGCTTCGTCACATATGTTTAAAACAAATAAGCGCAGTCTCACACACACATTATTGCTGTAAATACTCTTAGATGAATTGTAATGACGGACGATTTAGCGCAGTGGTTAAGAGCTTAAGCCGCTCTGCCCACTGCGTCTAATAGTCGCGGGTTCGAGTCCCGCACGGGACAAATCTTTGTGTGATCCACAATTATTTGTTCCGGTCTGGGTATTTGTGTATGTGAATTTTCATGTTTGTAAACGCACCCACGACACAGGAATAAATCCTAGTGTGGGGCTACGTTTAAAAAAAAAAAAAAAAAAAAATCATATTGTCATATTGTTAATCTATCTATCTATATCATCACGCCGGATCCCCTACAGGGTAGACAGAGAGTACAGAGTTCCAATAGGTTCTTTCCTTACATACCGCTCTGGCTTCCTCCACCCTCATAATTATAATTCGTCTCATACACGCTCGCCGGTTATGGAGACGCTTGACTTGTCCTTCAGATAAGACCCGGTCTATTTGATCATGGTGAGATAGTCTAGTTCTTCTCCGGTATCTACATCCTTCTACTTTCGGATTATATATCAGTTTTGTCATTCTTTCTTCGGAAATTCGTTTTATATGCCCGAACCAACGGAGCATACCCTTTCTCATCTTTACACCGATACTATCTTTACCTACTCGCTTTCTTACTACGCTGTTGCGAATACGGTCGGTCAGCTTCACTCCGCACATCTTCCGCAGAGCTCGCATTTCCACCGAATTTATCCTACTTTTATTCTCCTTCTTACATAACCAGCGCTGCCATATAACAGCGTTGGGACGAGCACTCCGTTATGTATGGCCAGCTGCGCCTTTTGCCTTAAGTGCCGGCTCCCAAGTAGCTTTCCCATCGCACCATTCACTCTGTTCCCTGCACTCACTCTTCTCACTCTGTCAGCGGTGTATTTCGCATCCTTACTGAATGCGCTTCCAATATATACAAATTCATTCACTTGCTCCGGCACATCGTTACCAACCACAATCCTTGTATTCGTTCTGGTTTCTTCCCGTTCAAAAACCATAATTTTGGTTTTCTTAACATTCAAATGTAAGCCATTTTTCATGCAGTCGTCTTTCATACTTGTTGTAACTTATAATAAATACAGACTCGCACGATGGTGGGGCGAGCGGTGGTGGGGAGCGCTGCAGACGGGCGCTGCTTGTCTCTTGCCGCGCATTGCTCTGTCGGACCGCCGTGCGAGCAGCACGAAATTACTTAATACGTGTCGGATTCGTTCCTCATATAAAAGTAGTGAACTGTACACCTGTGACTAGTATTTAATATTCTTAATACCTTTGTAAATATAGTTACAACTTTTGGTAGACTTTTTGCAGTTGGATATGCTGCAAAATACAAATTTGAACTACTGTATCACATGATTATATTTTATACGATATATACATCGATCAGATATAGGTAGATACACGCTTGCCGCGCGAAAAATGGCGGCCACCATAAGGCAGGCGAAAGTGGACGGTACTAAAAAATGATCATGTTTCTGCTCTTTTGCAAATGCAACTTTAAGTAATACGAGTAAGTTACAATATGCCCTAATTTATATTTATATATAACTAACGTGGATTTGGAGACGGTTTAGTGTAACTTTTGAACGGGACTGTGTGTGTGTATCTTGTTATGATATATCGATGGATATATATAATGATCAGTCCTCGCAGTACTGAAGTATTTTGTGATATTTTACGATATGTAGCGACAAGGTCACGCGGCTACACGACTTCTATTGTCGTATCGTTACGATTTTTCAGGATTTATTAGTTTGAGAGTGTTATACAACGTCTTAAGTGTGAAAATCTCGGGAATGCAATTTTGTCAATATCTATTCTATTTAATATATAGTACTTAAGACTTGGTGCACTAATGAAATTGTCTGGTATGCTTTTAAAACGCATCTACACAGCACAGTAATAGACAAATAATTGAAAATGCTGACGTAATAAACATTTAACAGAGTGCAGGCCGCATACCACAATCTTTAACAAAGTTGTTTTTCTTCATAGATAATGTTTATTAATACTAGTCTATACCATCCCACTATTGGGCAAAGACCTTCTCTCACAAATCGAGATACGAAAAATTAAGTCATACTCCACCATGCGGACCCAGCACGGATTAATGGAGGCAGTCTTGTTGTTAGAACCTGTTGTTAGAACTTATCAAGCTGGCTTTAAGGCGTCCAACTTGACTTAACGATTACCTCATTGAGTGGTAACCGGGACCAATGGCTTAACTTACCTTTTGAAGCACGGAAACGATCGAATATGAAAATGCCACAAACGGTCACTCATCTCAGACCGACCGAGCCGAACGGTGCTTCATCATCTCAGCCCATACTTGTCCACTGTTGAACATAGGCCTCCCCAAAGGGGGGATTTGCCATACTCGCCACGCTTGGCAGGCGGGTTGGCGAGCGCAGTTTTTGATCGCAGAAGTGTTAAGAGAACGCTGCTGCCCATTCCCTAGTTTTCCCTTAGTCGCCTTGTACGACACCCGATGGGATGAGATGGGTTGGTCCTATTCTAAGCCGGGAACCACGCGGCTAACCGGTGCTTAACCTTAGGAATCGGTAAGAACGCCGCGGTCGCACAGCGCTAATCCTCATATAATATTTACTTGTATCTTATATTTTGTTTATAAATTTACCGAGAGAACTTGATGCACTATCCAAATTCCCAAAGCTGGAGTCAGACACGAAAACTAACAATGATGACTGCGGACCCACCAGTGCTAAACGAGGCAGTAAAACCAAGTCTCCAATTATCATGCCCCATAAAACCCATGGTCGAGTCCCCACATACAAATTAAACGATCGTAAAGCACAAAGGGACGGTAGTCGCTTGACCAACTAGGTATCTTGAAGTTAACAATGGAGTGAGATACAATTTCACATACTTTGTTAAAGCAATTAATAAATATATAGCAATGGCTTCGTATTCAAAGTCATTCTAGTAATTATTTATATATTATTGTGGAAGAGATGGTAATAAAACTAGCGGACTATCTACCTATATCATCACGTCAGATCACTTGCGGGGTAGGCAGAGAGTACAGAGTTCCAACAGGTTCTTTCCTTATCCTCCTCATCATTCCTCATGCCTCTCTGGCTTCCTCCGCTCTCATAGTTCGTCTCATATACGCTCGCCGGATACGGAGACTCTTGACTTAACCTTCAGATAAGACTCGGTCTATTAGGTCGTGGTAAGATAGTCTAGGTCTTCCCCGGTACCGGCATCCTTCCACTTTCGCATTGTATGTCTGTTTTGTCATTCTTTTTTTCTAACATTCTTTCTATATGCCCGAACCAACGGAGCATAACCTTTCTCATCTTTACACCGATACTATCTTTCATACCTACTCGCTTTCTTACTACGCTGTTGTGAGTATACAGTGATAGTCGCGTCTACGGTACTGATCGTAATAATATAAAATATGTAAGACAAAATAGGAAGCCAGGTGCACGTCCTCGTATGTATCAGCGGACTGGTTGAGCTACGGTCACCGGTCGCGCGTTGCACACGCCCCACTTACTCTTGATACCCGCTTCGACACCTCCTGTTGAGTAACTGATTCAACAATATTCTTTACTTCAAAAAAATAAATAAATCACTGTCACGCCCACATTTTCCAAAAGGGGTAGTAGGGTGTATACACCCACTTTATGCCTTAATAGAAGGCGAGCCAAATGCCATTTACCGGGCAAAAAACTTACCCTCTTTCAATATAAAATATGTTTTATCTTGCTTGCTAAGAACTTTTTATTTATTGTATTTGTTACGCTGCTCGATATAATGTTCTATTTGTATTACCTTGTGTTCTCATGTAAGTGAATTTAATTCTTTATGAGAAATAAAGTTTCTATAACCTGAAAAAATATACCGATAAAAATAATTTAGAAAAGTATTAACCATAAGCAGTGATAGCCTAGTGGTTAGACCGTTGGACTGCAATGTCAGAGGTCTCGGGTTCAAACCCAGGCACGCACCTCTTGTCTTTTCGAAAGCATGTGCGTATTAATTATCACATGCTTTAACGGTAAAGGAAAAACATCGTGAGGAAACCTGCATGCCTAAGAGTTTCTCGAAGGTGTGTGAAGTTCACCAACCCGCACTGGGCCAGCGTGGTGGACTATGGCCTAAGCCCCCTCAGTTCGAGAGGAGGCTCGTGCCCAACAGTGGGACAGTTTCTTAACAGGGCTAATACTATTATTATTATAAACCATAGGCTATGCAGAGTCGCGATAAAGCTACATTTCAAACAGGCAAACCCAAAGCTCCTCTATCGAGATAACTGCAGAGCTAACTCTTAAGTGATTAACAAAAGCGGATGAGATTTGCATGGGAATGGCGCTCCAACAATTATCGCTTCATAGTTCGCAGCGGGCTGTTACACAGATAATAATCTGTGCACTTGAATAGCCTTAGTATAGTGCTGTTGAGTGGTATTCGAGTCGATATAATGGCCCTGTACCCTACCCCTGTACTCTCAAAGGGGAATGACGTATTTAGCTTTAGATGATTTAAATCATAAGCTGAATAGATCCATCGTGAAGGTGGCCGGCAAATTGTAGAATAGACTAGCAGGGAACCGGATCGAATGGCGTGATAGAATTCTACACTCAACAGTCGGCAGATGCAGGCTGATTGATGATGATGATAAAAAAATATACACAGTGGCTGCCTCGTTGGTCTAGTGGCGAATAATGCGTTTTGCGATCACGAGGTCTCGAGTTGAAATCCTAGGTCGGATTAAAAGTAATATTGCGATAAAAAATCTAAACGGATTTTGAAGATTTTCTTTATACTTATGGATTTACCTCAGTCTTAGCTATAGGAAAGTACATATAGTTAGACGCGGTAGGTGGCGCTGTTGTTATAAAAATAAAATAACTAAACACCGTCACGCCATTCCTATTCCCCAAGCGGGGGTGGTAGAGTTGTACTCAATACAGCCACTTTTCACCGACGATGTTAGGTCCCATTTAATAGAGGGCGAGCCTGTTGCCATATACCGGGCAAAATTCTACTCCGGACTCATACCGGGAATTTTTCGTTAGAAAAACTAGATTTGTTCGACCTAGGATTTGAAACCAGGAACCCATTTGTATTTAAAACTTGACTAATATTTAAAAGAACATTATTGTCTTGTTTATTTAGTGACATACTATAGTGCAAGTGGCGGTCACGGGCTCCTGTGTTCGAATTCTCCAATACAAACCGGATCTGCAACTTCAGTTAACCTAATGCATATTTCGACTGGAATAACTTACTTCAACCAAGTGGGGAGACTCGCCACAAGTAGTGTGGACATCTGGCCGGGCGCTAGCATTCTCTAGAGAATTCTCTCTCTTCTCTGCCGGAGAATATGCGTGCCCTGTGTGGAGTCATTCCGCCTACACAAGGCGAGTGGATTTAGCACTTAATGAAACTTGCCGCATTATCACCGGCTCTCTGAAACCGACTTCGATAAAACTGCTTTATCCACTGGCTGGGATAGCGCCCCAGATGTTCGCAGGGCTGTGGCGAGCTCTGTAGAGAAAGGTAAAATGGTTACCGACCCACGGCACCCCATGCAAAGCCACAACCCAGTGGAGCAAAGGCTGAAAAGCCGTAAGAGTTTTATTTATTGCGTCGAACCACTAACCTTAGAGCCATTAAAATGTATTTTATTTATTTTATTTTATTTGGAAAACAATACAGTAAAACATATCTAAACTAATAACAATTTAGTTCTGAGTAATACACATTTACACTGTTTTCGCATATATGTTCGAAAGCTTGTTTGATACTGAAGATATTTTTTTTTTTTATTTTTTTATTTTTATGGTTAAAAAGAGATAATATTAAAAACTAATGAAAATAAAGAAAGGAAAAGAAACAACAAAAATGTGTCTATTAAGTTAGTTAGAGAACCATATCGAACCACTTATTTGTTAATATTTGTTTAAATGTGTTCGTATTTGAGAAAAACAAATCTAGAATGGAGATGTCAACCAATTGATTATAAGTGTTTGCTGAACGAGCAAAAAATGAGTTTTGTCTGTACTTTGTAGCGCAGTGTGGGATACATAGAGGGATGGGTTGTCTTAGGTTTCTCTTAGGAACCCGGAGCTTTATCTGAGAAAGGAGATATGGCGAATCTATTTTGGAATTCGCAATTTTCACCAACAAGGAAATGTCAGCAATTTTTCGCCTCTCTTCTAGAGGTAGTATATGATGCTTCTTACATCTCGCTGCATATACTTGTTCTTGGCCCCTACACTTATATTGTAAAAATCTAAGTAGTTTTCGTTGGATACTTTCGAGTCTATTGATGTAGACGTCATATTGCGGATTCCAAACCTGGGAGCAATACTCGAGGGTACTACGCACATAAGAGCAGTATAGAATTTTAATAACTTTTATACTGGAAAATTGAGAACATGTTCTAAATACGAAACCTAAGGCTTGGTTAGCTTTCTTGGCAATGTGATTAATGTGCTTTTCATAGGACAGTTTACAGTCGTGAATAACACCGAGATCACAAATTTCGTCGACCCGCTTGAGTGCATGTTCTTTAAGGGTATATGTGCAATTGGTTGTAATTAGTTTCCGACTGAAGGTTATACTATAGCATTTCGATACATTTAGATCCAATTTATTCAGTTCACAGTATTCTTCAAACTTATGAAGATCTTGCTGTAGAAGACGACAATCGTTAAAACATTGTATCTTTTTGAATATTTTCATATCGTCAGCATACAGCAGAAATCCAGAATGAGAGAAACAGGAACTAATATCATTAATGAAGAGATTAAATAGTAATGGACCTAGCAATGATCCTTGTGGGACGCCTGAAGGGACGATATTCCACCGAGAAGAATAACCATTCACTGCTACAGCCTGTGATCGATTTTTTACATAGGAGGTGAACCATCTAAAAAGATTTCCATGTATTCCAGCTGATAAAAGCTTTTGCAGTAAAATTTTGTGATCTATTCGATCAAAAGCTTTACTGTAGTCAGTAAAAATAGAGTCCACCTGCCCACCAGCATCCATACCTGCTGATACATACTCAGTGAATGATAGTAGATTCGACGTGGTTGAACGATTTTTAATAAATCCGTGTTGTTCGGGAATAAAAAAGCTTGATAGGGTGCTGTAGACTTGAGTGTAAACGAGGCGTTCAAGAATTTTTGCAAATAAACATAATTTAGAAATTGGACGATAATTACTGACCTCGCTTTTGTTACCAGTTTTGTATATAGGGGTGATAAAAGCGGACTTCCATAAAGTGGGAACAATACCTTCATTGATAGATCTCTGAAACAATATAGTGAGGGGCTTAGTCAAGTTTTCAGCACAGTTAAGGATAAATGTGGGATAAATAGTATCTGGCCCAGCGCCCTTAGATGCATCTATTGATTGGAGTAGATTATAAATGGAGTCTGGGTTTATTTCTATGTCACTTATGGTACGGAGGTAGTTAGAAGATGTCGCATTATCCTCAGATATTAGATTATTGTCGCGAGCTAGATCAGAAGAAATAGATAGGTATATCGAGTGAAAATAGGTCGCAAAAAGCTCACAAATCTCCTCTCCAGACTCAGCCGATTCTCCTTTATAGGTTACTGTCGAGGGGAGACAATTAGTGCTATTTTTATTTGACTTTACAAATGACCAAAAGAGCTTGGGGTTCTTTACGATGGAATCTTCACACTTTAAAAGATATGATTTATAACATTGTTCCTGTCGTATTTTCGCTCTCTTTCTTAATAATGAAAAGGTATCGTAATCAGCTACATTGCCGTAGATGCGATATTTCTTAAGGAATTTATGTTTTTCTTTGAGAACTTTTTTTAAAGGGGTGTTATACCATTGATCCAGCGAGAGCTCCGAGTAATTAGCGAAGTTGCTAGTCGAGGGAAAGTTTTCGGAATCGATATCATTTAAGTTTGACGCGTGGTAATGACTGCCGGGTTGGTGATGATGAGCATTCGTGGTTACCCTGGAGATGAATACTTTACTTTTTGATAAGGATAGCACTATTATGACTATATTTCACGGGAGCGGCAGGTGTGTACTGACGACGTTTAATCCAAAGGTTTATAATAAGGAGCAAACATATTGCCATACCCGCTACAATTCTAGTCTTCGGAAAGGTCTTAAGGATTTTTCAAAAAAAAAATAGCAATATCACTTTTGGCAAGGATATTAAAATATCTATCTATCTATATCATCCCGCCAGACCCCTTGCGGGGTAGGCAGAGAGTGCAGAGTTCCAACAGGTTCTTTCCTTACATACATACCTCTCTGGCTTCCTCCACTCACATAGTTGTCGTAGTTCGGTATTTAAATATATATCGTATATTAGATTATTTATGAGACTGCCTCGTAAGTCTAGTAGTATGTGGGTCGGTTGACTGTCACGAGAATCTAGGTTCGAATCCGGATAAAGTGTTTTCAAAGATCTGAGTAGCATTCCGGAGTCTGGGTGTGTGTGTCCAGTAGGTATAATGGCAATAGGCTTGTCTTGTATATAGTCTAATAATATAGTCCGAGTGAATAAACGAGGTGTAACATAATAAAAGGAAGACCTCAGACACCCCGATTATAGAATTGCTTCATAAATTCAAAACGAAAACCAAATTTCCAAATTAAAGGGTTTTAACCTTTTCTTAAGCACTTTTATACCCCAATTAACAATGAAACCTGTACGTGTTTGTGTGCATATTGAGAAATTCGTGTTAGAAATGCATTTGAAATCTCCTTATTGCTATGAATCAAAAATAAATTTAGTTTTTTATAGCGCACTGAAAGAGTAAAAGCATTTTTTGCAATTTTAAAATAAATTTAAGGTACTAAAAAAATTGTTGGAATCAATTCAGTTGCCGGTTATAAACAAACTACTTTCAGGTCTTGCGTTTATTATGTTACAGCTTGTATATCAAACGAGCAGATAAGCTACATTGATTGTAACCTCTATGACTTCTGAAGTCACGTTCTTCTATAACCAATAACACACAAAATAAGCAAACTAAAATAATTTAACCTTCCAACCGCGAACAATGATAAAAAAAAACAAATAAAACGCATTCAGTTTCACTTAACCCGTCATCTGCCACGGTGCGCGTATCGCGGTGTTTGCGCCGCGTCCGGGCCTCAAGTGCCGAGTGAACGCGCTCAGACATCACTATCCAAACACCACTTCACTCGTAGCGAACAACACCCACCGGAGGAGAAGGGAGGAGTGAGGGTTGTTTGCACGACAACATCGTAAAAGTACAAGAACACGCCGAAATCCGTTCGTGACTTTTAATCGCGATAATAGTTTGTTTGCCGAGCGTAGCTTAAGTTCGGCGATTAAAAACGAATAGTTTGAGCTCGTGAAAATTAAGCGTGTTTTATTAGTGTTAAGTTTACATTTCATAGTGGAGCGTACGCGATAAAGCACCAGAATATAACTTTCAAATATAAACAGAAAACTTAGGTATAAAATTCACTATAAAGCTGGAAATACACTTTTGAAATCATAGCAAACACAATTATCGAGAACCGCTTCAAACGCGAACGGCGGTCGGTCTGCTAAAAAAATAAATTCCGATCTAGAAAATCCCCACAAAGCTGCGTAGTTAAACATTCCTATTTACATACATGCAGGCAGGAACGGGGAGAGACGGCCCGACTCTCAATATCGAGGGTCATAAGTGCACCCGGTGTCTACGCTCGGTAACGACGCGGTATCATGTTTATTCCGTCTAAAACTTATCGTTTCTACATCGTTAACGCTGCCGACGAATGAACCACTAAACGATCTCCCCGAAAGCTGTTTAAGGCCCATTATGAACGAAAATGCCGAGGCACTTAAGGAGTGCGGGATTCCACGTTTGGGTGAGGCGGGCGAATTTTCCGGAGTACTTTTTCAGATTAAAATTTTGGCATCGGGGAAAGCGGTGGGTAATGAAACGCGCGCGGACCATTAAACAGGAGGCCGGTCGGCCGTTAGTTGTTCTCGTCTAAAATTACACCAGTTCGTGAGTTACGGGCAGCGACGCCGGACGCGCGGCGGACCGACGCACCCTGCAGCCGGAGGGTTGGTAATGACCTTCAAAAGTTTAAATGGAGCAAACATTTTTCATTACCGGCCACCACATCGGGTAATGAGATGTGAATGCAATTCATGCACGTTATCTTATCTCATCTAATGTTAGCTACGAAATTTCAAGACAGATGTCATCATCCACTAAAGGACATCGTCAAAAATTGCCCCAGAACCAACAAAAATATGACCCATGCCGTCATTATTTATGTATTCTATTAAGTTAATTGCAAATATCCGTATCTAACGGACAATTTGCAATCTAAAATGAATATTTCAAAGTATCGAAGTCGCCGACATCTTTACTGGATGTCAATACCCAATATATCTATCTATCTATCTATAACCTCACGCCAGATCCCTTGCGGGGTAGGCAGAGAGTACAGAGTTCCAACAGGTTCTTTCCTTACATACCTCTCTGGCTTCCTCGACTCTCATAGTTCGCCTCATACACGCTCGCCGGTTACGGAGACTCTTGACTTTTCCATCAGATAAGACTCGGTTTATTTGGTCGTGGTAAGATAGTCTAGGTCTTCCCCGGTACCTGCATCCTTCCACTTTCACATTGTATATCTGTTTTGTCATTCTTTCCTCTGGCATTCTTTCTATATGCCCGAACCAACGGAGCATGCACTTTCTCATCTTTACACCGATACTATCTTTCATACCTACTCGCTGTCTTACTATGCTGTTGCTAATGCGGTCGGTCAGCTTCACTCCGCACATCTTCCGCAGAGCTCGCATTTCTACCGCATTTATCCTACTTTCATTCTCCTTCTTACATACCCAGCTCTCGCTACCATATAACAGCGTTGGGACAAGAACTCCGTTATGTATGGCCAGCTGCGCCTTAGGGCTTAAGTGCCGGCTCCCGAGTAGCTTTCCCATCGCACCATTCACTCTGTTCCCTGCACTCACTCTTCTCTCTATGTCAGCGGTGTATTTCCCATCCTTACTGAAGGCGCATCCAAGATATACAAACTCATTCACTTGCTCCAGCACATCGTTACCAACCACAATCCTTACATTCGTTCTGGTTTCTTCCCTTTCAAAAACCATAATCTTGGTTTTCTTCACATTCAAGTGTAAGCCATTGATCATGCAGTCGTTTTTCATAACTGTGACTAGTGTTTGCAGATCAGTGGCTGTTGGCGCTATTAAAACCGCGTCATCTGCATAAAGTAGATGGTTTACCACTAAGTCACCCATTTGTACACCTTCATTCATCGCTTTCAGTCTTTGAAGACTTTTGTCCAGATATACTATAAACAGTCTAGCGGACAACACGCAACCCTGCTTGACGCCGATTTTAACGTCAAACCAGGGTGACCTGTTACCACCCACCCGTACGCATGCCTTGCAGTCCACATAAGTGGACTGGACGGCTCGCAACAGAGTGCCATCTATACCATACTCTGGCAAAATGTCCCAAAGTCTCTTTCGCACAACTCTGTCAAATGCCTTCTCCAGATCTACAAAACCGCAGAAAACCTTCCGGCCCACTGCCAGATGCTTCTCTACGATGTTGCGGAGTGAGAAGACTTGATCCGAACATCCTCTTCCAGACCTGAAACCCCCTTGTGCCTCGCACAACACTCCATCGGACTTCACGCGCATTCTCCGTTCAATAATTTTACCTACCCAATATAACCTCATATATATTAATGGCTACTAAATTATAACCTCAAAATCTAATTCTTTTTGTGCAATATTGCGATTCCTCCGCTTGTCCGTTAAATAATAAATGCCTTAAGAGAATTAATGGGTGATTTCAAATCACACTAGTATTTTTTCATTGCTGTTGGATCTGGGGCAAATCATGTATGCGCGCAGAACAATGTCCTTTATAGACTATTTCCGTGATATACGGAGAACATACTGCTGGGGCTGACTGCTAAATTAAAAAAAAAATACTGTATATGCCATACGAACAAAACGCGGCAATTGGAGAGTATTTTGGTAAAAAAATCAAATCATATTCAATATTGATTTATTCATTTTCACCATTACGCCTATGTTCCACAACCAGGGGGTGGCAGTCCCAATGTGATAGGGGGCGATGCGATCGCCATCATAACGAGGCCAATACCACACTTGGGATCAGTCCCAACTACTAACTAATCCTTTTTCAATCTAAAAATTACACACAGTTTGACCTAGGATTCAAACCCAGGGCCTACCTCGTGATCATTCATTTAATGTATTTATAATTTACTAGTTTCTGCCCGCGACTTCAACCGCGTTAGCTTTAGACAGGAACTTAACATTTTTTCGGCATAAAAAGTACCCTATGTGTTAATCCAGACAATAAACTATCTGAGTTCAAATTTTATCCAAATCAGCCGTTTTTGCGTGATTGAGAAACATCCAAACATTCAAGGACGATTTAGCGCAGTGGTTAAGAGCTTAAGCCGCTCCGCCCACTGTGTCTAATAGTCGCGGGTTCGATTCCCGCACGGAACAAATCTTTGTGTGACCCACAATTATTTGTTCCGGTCTGGGTATTTGTGTGTGTAAATTTTCATGTTTGTAAACGCACCCACGACACAGGAATAAATCCTAGTGAGGGACTACGTTTAAACAAAATAAAAAACAACAAACAGAAAATCCCAAAAATACAAACTTTTACATTTATAATATTAGTAGGATGTATAAATTTCTTTTGAAATCAAAATCATACTATTTGCGAACAAAAGACGAACTATTAAAATATTAGTCAAGACTCGTTACAACTCTAGCGAGTTCCCAGCTCAACAGCCCACTACCCCGAGGGCATACTCGTTTTACTAAACAGAAAATATGTAACTAAATTCTATTCTGGCTCTGTGGGCCGGAAAACCGGCGGCTTCGTTACGATGAGCCCCAAAACAGTGAAGAGAATAGTGAAGGCCGAATTAAATTCGGTAAAATCGATTTTTACAATCGAATAGGCTTGGAGTTGGTTTGGGTGCGTGTGTGTGAATTATCTACGCTGTTAGCCGCGGAGCCCTTACAGCTTCACCGGACAAGAGGGCGAGCGTGCAACCACTATGCTCGTGCCACAAGGGCAAGGGGGCAACTAGCTCAAGGGCGCGTCAAGGAGGAACGGCCTTAGCTTGAGTAGTCGCTATGAGGGAGGGCGTATACTAGGTGTCTCGCCGTGGTGCTCTGCACCGGCGGCGGGCAAGGGATTCTTCGACCTCGCCGGCGAGGTCGGTGTCTGATCCTGTGATCTGAAAGAATCGATCTAAGAGCATTGGGAGGGTCGGTGAGGACATGCCTCGGACGGCGGTAGCGGCCGATAGGAGGGGGGGGGATTTAGGTTTGTAGTCGGCGGCGGTTACGATTAGCGGATTCCTATAATTGGACGTGTTCGCTAAATATCGGGTTGTCGCCTTTTTAATAGAGGCTCTATGTTATCGTGTACATATTTTAAATTTAAAATTTTAGATTTTTTAAGCTTATAGCGATGACCTTTGCCTAACAGTGGGACAATACAGGTTAGTAACAAAAATGTTACTACGAACGACAGCACAATTGGCCAAATGGCCGCGGCCCTTTTTTCAAATTAAAAATAATATATTAAAACATACGTAGCCCTACACTAGAAATTATTCATGTGATGTGGGTGCGTAGAAACATAAAATTCACATGTACAAACACCCAGACCGAAACAAATATTTGTGGGTCACACACAGATTTGTCCCGTACGGGAATCGAACCTGCGACTACTCAATCCAGTGGACGGAGCGACTCATGCTCTTAACAACTGGACCAAGATGTCCATTGTTCTGGCTTATTAGACCTACAACGTGGACCGATAAGGTGGTGAAGGTAGCTGGGGAAAGCTGGATACAGCCGAATAGGATATAGCCGGGCTATATAAAGTCCGGATATATATAAGTCTTAGGCCCGTATTACACGACAAAAATTTGTCGTAAATCTAGTTTTAAAACGAACTTTTTTGTACAATACTCAGTTTTTTAAACTAGATTCACAATTGTACTGTTTACGCAATTGTACTGTTTTAGGTCCTAATCACCGTCGCTCAAAGAAGTCTGCAGTCTGTGGACATGTCCTTGACCGCACCCGCCATAACATCAGATTTGATAGACCACAAATTCTCGTGAAAGAACACCGATTCCTACCAAGGATGGTTCGCGAGGCTATTGAAATTAAAAAACATCCTAATTTCAATAGAGAAGATGGCTGGGTGCTTCCATCGATTTGGGATCCGGTAATTAATATAATCAAATCCAAAACCAAGCATAACACTGCAAGACCTAAAGACACCGTGAGCTCATTCTGCGTAGATCGGACCAACAAAAATGCCAACAACTATGCCTTTTGGACGTCAACACCTCAGTCCCTCCCGTGACCATGGGTGCTTCAAAGCACTCGAAACGTCGGGAACTAAAAATCAAAAACAACCGCGATAAAATCCGTAAAATAGTTTAGTTTAAAACGCAATTTTATTTGGAATATATTCAGTACATACGCAACCTCGGTGTGTTTCACTCATACCCCTAGACGTCCGATACCATTAACTGATTTACGTTCTGTAATACGGGCCTCAGTCCTTCAATAGACGTATTTTGACTAATAATGATCAGATTTACATTTCTCTGTGATTATTGGATATTTTGCATCACACCTTATATACATAAATCACCTCTTTATACATGTTTAAAAAGGCATCTATGAAAAAGGTCAAACATTGAAAATGGAACGGCAATTGATAACTTTAACGTTAGCCTAATTTTAAAAGTATGTTAATAATAATAATGTCAGCCTATACTGTCCCAGTGCTGGGCAAAGCCTCTTACAAATCGAGGTCAGAGAGATTAGGTCATACACCACCACACGGAACCAGTGCGGATTGTTGGAGGCAGGTTTGTGGCTACCTGCTGTTGAAACTTATCAAGCAGCCTATAAGGCTTCCAACTCAGCTTAACGACTACCACATTACGTGGTAACCGGGACCGACGGCTTAACGTGCCTTCCGAAGCACGGGGACGCTCGAATATGAAAATGCCACAAACGGTCACCCATTTCAGGCTGACCGAGTCGAAAGTTGCTGAACCTTGGTGATCGCGGTGATTAAACCCACTCTTCTGAACAGACTTCAATACTGACAATCGAAACTGCATAATATGACGACTTAATCATCCTTACCTTCGCATATCTGTTAGTTAAGATTTACCTCTTAATTAACCTACAAATGAAGAACCACTTAATCAGCAAGTAGCACACTGTACGGTCACCAATAACACGGACGAAGTTAATCCGTCAGTCCGCCCCGTTGTACCATAACATACCCACCCCCTATCTCATTCAGACTCCTTACTTTACTGCATAACATACGTCATACGGCATTGAACAAAAACAGTTAGATTTAGGGTTGCCACGATGATGGGAATATCGGCAAATAATTAAGGTTAAATTATTATGAGAGTGGAGAAAGCGAGAGAGTTTTAACTCCTTAACAATGGCAGTAGTCTAAAAGGCATTTCGAAAAATACGTTATGCCTACTGTATCCATTTAGAGACATTCCTGTAGGAAAGTCTCAAAAAATTCTTTCAATATATCTCCACGTCAATACTCTTTCGATAAAGGTCTGTGTGTGTGTGTGTGTGTGTGTGTGTGTGTGTGTGTGTGTGTGAGTGATGTACGCTGTTGGCCGCGAGGCCTTTACAGCTTCACCGGACTTAAGGGCGAGCGTGCAACCACTACGCTCGAGCCAGAAGGGCAAGGGGCGACATACTCGAGGGCGCCTTGAAGCGCCCTCGGTTGGGACACTCGCTATGGGGGGACGGGGTGCACTACTAAGTGCACCGGTCAACCGCCGGCTATGGGAGGGGATCTACGACTACGTCGTCGTCGCCCGTATTCTGAGTGGAAAGAATGGATGATAAAGCATCGGGGGGATCGGAGAGAACATGTCGCGGCCGGCGGTAGCTACGATTAACGGATTCGCATTGGTTCGATAAAGAGGGTATCACAACATCGTTAAAGTTTGTAGTTAAACTATTTGTTCCAATCAAATATCAATATTTTTTATAACAACGACCAGACTAGCTAACAAAATTCTATCTATCTATATCATCACGCCAGATTCCTTGCGGGGTAAGCAGAGAGTACAGAGTACCAACAGGTTCTTTCCTTACATACCGCTCTGGCTTCCTCCACTCTCTTACGTCTCATACACGCTCGCCGGTTACGGAGACTCTTGACTTACCTTCCTTATAAAACACGTTCTATTGATTGTGC
Source organism: Phalera bucephala (assembly GCA_905147815.2). Taxonomy (NCBI): domain Eukaryota; kingdom Metazoa; phylum Arthropoda; class Insecta; order Lepidoptera; family Notodontidae; genus Phalera; species Phalera bucephala. Next base: position 30,914,799 of record LR990618.1, read on the forward strand.
AGTTAACAAAATTGAGAGCTTATAACCAAAATGATCCTACCCGAAGAGATCTGGCATACTGATATAGATAGATGTCCAAATGTGGCAGCCCTAACCAGAAGTTGAGCATTTAATCTGTAACACAGCCGAAAGAGGGCGGCACCGTGTAACTCCCGTGATAAATCAACCGTATCGCGACGGTTATCTCATAGACGATCGGTGACATACTAGTTGAGCGGACAAACAAATATTTAGATATATCACATGAAGAGAGATAGGATTTTCAGGTATATTTCAGGCGCATATGACAGTCTAGCGGATCAAGGAAAGGACATACATTGTTTTGCGCCCATACATGATTTGCCCCAGAACCAACAGCAATGAAAAAAATCTTGTATGATTTCAAATCACCCATAAATTATTTTAAGGCATTTATTATTTAACGGTCAAGCGAGGGCATCGCAAGATTGCACAAAAAGTATTCGATTTTGAGGTTATAATTCGGTAGCCATTAATACATATGAGGTTATATTGTGTGTTGACATTTAGTAAAAATGTCGGCGACTTCGATATGAGTACTTACAATACTTTTCGACAATGTCCTTTGCAAGCATTTTGTATTCTCTTTTCGCAATTGACAGCGCTTTGTTCTGACCATAAAACTTTTACCTGTTAAATGTCATTCCCTTACATTTTTTTGTTTTCTTTTGGCATTAACGATCGCAAAGTGAACTTGGGACTTTTTGGCGGGAAATCGAAGAGTGATGTTGTCAATTTGTTTTAATTTCCAAAACTTGTGTTATTTCGAATTAAAATGTTTTATGTAATGTAATGTTAATTGGTGGAATATTAACCATTATGTATTCCTATATGTGCATGAGTGAAGGTAATTGTAACAAAATTATAGAACGTGTCTTTTCGATTTCCCTCAAAACGGCCGTCGCAATTGGTATGTAAAGTATCCATCTCCTTACTATCCAGGGTGGGGCACTTAATAAATTTCATTATCATCTTCGTCATCAAGTTCATTGGGGAGTTCAATTAATTTAGAAATGAATATTCGTAAACTTTGTACAATGGCATAATGTAAACGCAATTGCCACGACAAAAAAAAAAGTGAACTTGGCTATAGGTTAGTAGGCGGCTTTGGATTGGCTTCTAAAACTATTCCGGCAAAGAGGCAGAGGCAGTCAGAGATTTTTCTTGCTTTTGTACATCACTACAAATGATTTTACTGTGAAACAATCACAAGTTTTATAGCAGGAACTACTATTATAAGGATTGAATGAAAGTAACGACCTTAGGAAACAAATTGCCTATTCCTTAGTACCTTAATAGTATACTTAAAATTTGACGCGATAGAAACAGCAGGAACTAGTGATTCATATGCTACAAACTATTTAGAGATATATTTTTATTAAATTCGATTGATTGTTTGCCAAAGAGGTCGGGTTTAGGGCGCAAATCGAATATAGTCACTTTACTCCTACTAATGCTCGATTAAATGTGTTTGATCACATGTTATGCTGCTCGTAAATGGGAGAGGAGCTTGTTTTCTATAAAAAGTATCGTATTTTTATTGAATTATTGTATCGCGTTTGCAATGACGGAGAGAGAATTTCGTTCGGCGCGGCATATCCATTGTTTTACGATATTTTTTATGACAATATTGTTTTCACAAACATTATGTCACGCCTATATTTTTGAAGCCAGGTATTAAGTGTATCGTGTACACCCATATTTCTCAAACGATGTTATCTTCTAATGTAATAAGTGGCGAGCCTATTTACCGGGCATAATTCTGGGTTTCCAGCAACGTATGACTTTTCAGTAATAAAATCTTAATATCTTCATTCTTCCATTCGTTTACTATATTACCATTATTATCTATCTATCTATCTATAACCTCACGCCAGATCCCTTGCGGGGTAGGCAGAGAGTACAGAGTTCCAACAGGTTATTTCCTTACATACCTCTCTGGCTTCCTCGACTCTCATAGTTCGTCTCATACACGCTCGCCGGTTACGGAGACTCTTGACTTTTCCATCACCATTATTAAATAGTAGTAAACTAATAGATATGTTAAGTCTCCGTAACCGGCGAGCGAGAATGAGACGAACTATGAGAGTGGAGGCGGCAGAAGAGTTTTGTATATAACGAACCAGTTGGAACTCTGTACTCTGTACTACAATTTGGGATACTTAAAATAATTGTGAATTTTTCTCAATTAGCTCTGGTCTAATAACGTACACACAGAACAGACAGATAGATAGATACAAAAGCAAACGTCTTGTCAAAAAACCTAGATAGTCGCTTACAGTGTTCTTCAAGCTGGGTATACGGCTTAAGTAAATGCTTCTAGCCCTGGTTGGGGTCAGTTCCCGGTCACGCTACAATCCTGTCCCGGGGGAGTCCACGACCGATTTCGTACCCCCGGACAATCAAGGTAATCGGTGAAGCCGTAATTATTGTATTATTTGATGTCGTTTCCTCCTTGGGGTCGTTGGCCGGTGGAATTGGACAAAGTTATTGAGCAGTTCAATCGAGAAACTTTGACGTTGCTTGAATGGTACCTATCTAATTCAGTGGCATTTCTTTCCTCGTATATATAATGTATAAACAAAGTGACGAACAAGAAATCAAAAAAAAAACTACTGACAAGTAAATTACTGAATATATCGCATGCCGAGTATAAAAGCGACACAATTTATCGTTCAAATATGAAATTTCTAAATTTGACAGACATTGATACAATTAGTCGCTTATATTTATTAGAAATGACAACACAAAATGCACACATGATTATCAGTATATAGCAGTTCTCTCCAATTCTACGCCGTTGAATACAATCCTCGGCTACTCTCATCTAAGCCAGCGGCTCGTCGAAGATCGTCGCTCCCCCTTCCTGGGGTTTCCTGCACTGTGTTTGCCATTTCACGAAGTTATCATAAAGAGACGCGTTATATATTTAATTGGTCATAGCTGGCAGGAATTGAGGAGAAGAGCTGAAGCTCGAGCTCAGTGGAGTGCCATGGGACAGGCCTATGTCCAGCAGTGGACTGACATGGGCTGATAATGATGATAGCGCATAAAGGTCCATATATCAAAAAAATAGTTTATTTCCTTCCCAATCTCTTCGATTTAGCGCAGTGGTTAAAAGCTTAAGCCGCTCCGCCCACTGTGTCTAATAGTCGCGGGTTCGATTCCCGCACGGGACAAATCTTTGTGTGATCCACGACTATTTGTTCCGGTCTGAGTAGTTGTGTAAGTGAATTTTCATGTTTATAAACGCACCCACGACACAGGAATAATTGAGTGGCTACATTATAAATAAAACCAATACTACACAAGCCAACAGTTTTAAATTTTAACAAGAATCTAAGCCAAGCAAAGCCCTCTCGCCACCGAATTCCAAACTTTTTTCCAAGCAGTCCCCCATATGTCTCAAACGCCACCAAATTGTGCTGTCCTCCGTATATTTACGGCGACACCGCACCGTAGCTGAGACATCTCTATCAATAGCCTCCGAAGCGGTCCCCATAAATTAGCGCCCACACAATGCCTCGCACCACAAAATTAACATGATAAAAAGGGAGCATTCATATGGAGACCGTAAATAAACTTTTATGGCTATCGGTCTAATGCGTCCGAAAATGTCGTTGGGGGACGCGAATATCTGAAACTTAACGGCATTCACACTTCTCTTGAATAAATTGTGTGTGGATATCGATCTTTGTTACTGTAGAGGGTCATTTTAGTTTAATCTTTTATACGCAAGAGTTCTGGCCTGATAATATGGATAAATATTTTACCCAAGGATAACAGATATACAATGCGAAAGTGGAAGGATGTAGGTACCGGGGAAGACCTAGACTATCTAACCTCGACCAAATAGACAGAGTCTTAACTGAAGGACTAGTCAAGAGTCTCCGTATACGGCGAGCGTGTATGAGACGAACTATGAGAGTGTAAGAAGCCAGCGAGGTATGTAAGGAAAGAACCTGTTGGTACTCTGTAGTCTCTGCCTACCCCACAAGGGATCCTGCGTGGTGATATAGATAGATAGATAGATATTTTACCGAAAAATTTTGAACACTAGTTAAAAAATATTTACCACCAAAACTACGACTTTCAAAAACTAGAACATCAGAAGCGACTAGCCATCACGTAGTCCTTGGTTCGGATTCTAGGACGCACAGGTATATTGTTTTTTCTCTTTATAAAAAACTCAGTCGTCAAGTCTGAAATTTTACCTGGTATAATGGCAATAGACTGGCCCCTTTTATTACATTGCTACCTTCAGCAAATGTAGGTGTACACAGTACCCCTCAACCAACTGCGCATAATTTAGACGCGACAATATTTTATTAATTCCGAAGAAGCAAAACGCCCGGCATCCTTACACACAAACAGAAAGGGTAACCATAATAAAATATTCACACGAAGAAAATCCGGACATTCCTACGTTCGGGCTGCATAAATAACTCGATATAAAAAAATGCCATTAAATTTACGAGCATCGACGTGCGCGCGACGCGACTGAGCCGCGAACTCATCACACATTTTTATGGATATAAATATGTACGCATTTCTCCCAGTGCCCACATTAATTTCTTTATTACGTTATACATATTTCGATGTAAACGTGTAATTTCTTCGTGCGTATGTTATTTTTCATGTATAAGAAAATACTTGAATACCGTTCGACGGTATGAATAAATTATGTTTTGATTTCATCACGGATAGCCGCGTATGGTGAATAAATATGTTTCTACATATGTATGTATTTTTTTCTTCTCGTGAGAAACGGATTGGAATAGTATCTCTGTTTTTATTTTACGCGTTATATTATGGTCCTAATAGCTTGGAAAGAAGTAACCAGATGTTTTTTTTTCTACGTGTTATCGCCTGCAATGGATTTTGTAAAGGTAATTCCAAAATGAAGCGGTAACGTAACTGGCGGACACTAAGTCCTCGGGTTCCAATCCTAAACTTGTGCTCGGTGTAGTGGCAATAGGCTTCCCTCCTATTACATTAGGATCTAAGATCATCGACAAAAAAAGGGGTGTAAAAAGCCACCTCCGTTTAAGGAATATATGAGATAATATATAACAGGTGTGTCGATATATATATCGTTTATTTGTCAGCATTTTCGGCATACAGACAGGATAACACATAAAGATATACAACAAAATGTAAAATATTTTATTACCGTATCCACATTTCATCGCTACATACCTGTTATTATACCGAGAAATCATCTTTCGCATATCATTTCAATATACCATGTGTACATGAGTAAAGACATATGAGATTTACGTAAAATATATACAAGGTGCAACATAATAAACGCAAGACCTCAGTCACCCCGATTAGAGAATTGCTTCATAAATTCAAAACGAAAACTACATTTCCTAATTTAAAGGAATTTAAGAATTTTTAAACCCCAATTAACAATGAAACTTGTACGTGTATGTGTGCGTTTTGAGAAATACGTTTTAGGAATGCATATCCTTATTGCTAGAAATCAAGAAAAAGTTTAGTTTTTATAGCGTACTAAAGAAGTAAAAGCATTTTTTGCAAATTAAAAAAAAAATTAAGATCCATTAAAAATTGTTGGAATCAATTCAGTTACCGATTTAGAATAAACTACTTTCAGGTCTTGCGTTTATTTTGTTACATCTTGTAAAAAACTCAGTATGCTGTTTACCTGCGTCAATGGGAAAAAAACATTATAACCCGAAAACAAACAGTAAATTGTGTAAAACAAACTGTAACAGCCTTTGCATTGCACCTTTTTCGCTTCGACCTTTATAAATCTTGTAATTCACATTACCGCACCGCGTCCGTCGAAATGTAAACTTATGGTCACCTTTGTGGGAATGAACGATTCACCGGTGGTATAATGATGTTCAGAGCTTACCATTTATTATGTAAATAGCTTGGAAAAGGAATTTTTAAGTAAGATATGATTTATCTGGTTATTATACAATGTACTGTAATAATTTTAGTGTGTATTGAACCTCATATGTGGAAAGGAATCTATCTGATATAACAAATAGTGGTAGTTGAAGCGATGCAGTATTCTGGGGTCACATCAGAGGAGAGCTAGTTTGGCCTGAGTCCAACGGGCAAGCAAGCAAGCAAGCAGGCCAACAGTCTGGAATGGTAGTATCTATGGCACAGCCCTAGTCAGTTAAGTTACTGCTAAACCCCGAAAAGGGTTGACGTCTGGAGGCCAGTGAGCCGTAAAACCAATGTCAAATTCCTACATGTTTTACAATAAAGATAAGAAATTTTGCGCATAAAACATGATGATGAGAGTTCATAGGTTGCATGCAGTTAGGGGTTGGATTTGTTCGGAAGGTTATATGTAAGACAGCTGGTAAAAATCTATGTATAAGATCACAATACATACCTGCGGGGTACACAGAGTTCCAGTAAGTTCTTTAACTACAGACCTTTCTGACTTCCTACACTCTGATACTTCATCACATACACGCTCACTCAGAAACTCTTGCTCATCAGATAAGACACGATTTATTTGGTCATGGCATCTCAACAAAAAACGTATTTTTTATCCCGCAATATTCTTCGAGATCTTAATTAATCCCCTGATACCTCTTAAAAACGCTTTAAAAACATAACAAAACCGTCATACCAAAAACATTCGACACATTCATTTCCTCGCTAATGAAAAATAAAAACGCGGTGGGACGCCATTGCGAAGTCATTTCTAAAAGAAATATACTTTTAAGTAGATAATAAACGCGACAACTCCGCATTTGCCTGTCGCCGCGACACGCGACGCGACTTTGTCGCGCGACATAAAAGCTTTTGACGAAATATCTTAAGGCCGTAATTACGGTACCCGTGTATAGTTAAATGTAGACAGTATAACGGCAAACATTTTTAATATTATAACAATATAAATGCGTACACGCGGGCACCAAAGGTTTAAGCACAAACAATCTGATGATAATAGTAATATTGTCGAGAAAGCGTGCTGTTACGTTCCCCTTTATATGGAAAATTTTTAGTGTGAAAAGAATGGCATATCGACTCGATAACCTAACGCTAACATTAATCTGTTCATGCTATGCCCCCCGGACCCGTTTCTCAACCAGGAAAAGTTTAAGGTTCAAGTTACTCCCAGGATCATAAAGTGTAGAAGGGACAGGTGCTCAAAACCTGAAAGTTATTTATACAAACAACTTTTAGGCATAGAAGCAGCTAACTGCTGAACTTCGGCAGTTCGGTGGTTGAAGTGGTCGCTCCAGTATGGCGGATTTCCATTTAAAATTACTATTCAATACAATATTGCTTATAAAATATTACGACAAAAATATCAAACATATTTAAGCTATATGTTATTTTTTACCAAATTCAGAATTATATGTAAGCCTTGTATAACTAAGTTACTTTTACGTCGAATATTCTGTCCATTGTCTTGGTGAAAGTGGTCCATTTCATCTACCACCGGATCGGAACTCGGCCTCCACTGAAAAGATCCGGCGAGAAACCAGCGGGCTAGCCTCTTAACTTAATTGGGTCGGGCTTTCTAAAAACCATTTTTTTTTTCAAAATTGTATTATATAGCATTGTTTACATTTTGCTGATTGAGGAGCTGCTCAAACCCAATCTGTTTTATCGTCAAGATAATCCGAAATTTTGTAATACGCTTACTTACACAGTCTAGTTATGATTGCTTTTTAAACTTATTGATAGGCATGTTTCGGATATTTAAAGCTAATTTGTTGTAAAAACGTTACATTGCCCCATGAAATAATTACTAATTCTGTGTTGGCGAATAGAATGTACAATAAGATCATCTTTGCTCCGTGTATTAACATGATGAATGTTGTCTTGAATTCATAGGATGCATGCTCATTCTCGTATTTATTTTCAAGCATACTTAACCAACACGCTATAAACTTAACACAAAGCTAATTAAAGCAGTAATAAATATTCGTATCAAAATTTTTGCCTTTTTTCAATTCGCAAGCCTTGCAAAACAGTGAGACTAATAATTCTCACATTGCGGCATGCGACTCACGCAAGTGTAACTGCATTCCAGCCAATTTATTTGACGAACAATGCGAAGTTGATTTACTGCGCGCCACGTGCAATGCGACGGTTGTAGTTAGGGTTGTCAGATATTGCCAGAATCATCATAACTATCTTTTGTATATATGATAAGAAATATAAAAAAAAAATGTTTGAAAATATATTTATGTTAAAATTGAAGATGGTTTGGTCCAGTGGTTTGAGCCTAGTCCGATTGGATGACAAGATCAAGTAATCGCGGGTTTAATTCCTGCTAGAAACAAATTTTCGAGCGACCTAAATTGATTTCATGTCTGTAATTGTATTAAGTAATTTAATCGTTGAACGCAGGTGGCATCAGACCGGTTGCGCTGGAGAGCGATTGGGGAGGCCTATATTCAGCATTGGACAAGTATAGGCTAAGATGATGATGAAATGTATTAACGACACAAGAATAAGAATTAGTGTCATGAATATAATCTAAAATATACTATAATGGAAATAACATTAAGACTATTTTGAAAAAATGTGGGCGATATCCTGAATAAAAGTCTGTCCCAAATTTCTTTAACCACACATCGTGATGCAATATACAAAACAGAACCTTTTCTCACCGCAAAACAAACCTTTTTCCCGAAAAATATATCCTAACAAATCCAGACTTCTTAAATAGACAGCCGTCAATTCAGTGGCCACAAATAGTGCCCCATTCAGCTGTCGAAAGATAGCAGCCCTGACCCGTATGTGGGTCGAGATAAGGGGTCGCTTTGTTCCCCGACGTAAATATAAATTGCGCCATAAATGTCAAATGGACACAATTGCTCGGGCCGAGCGTGATTTTAAGCGATTTCAGTTGGTTTACTGTGCTCGCGGTGCTGTGGCGTATTTGTGCGTACGGGCATTTAATTGCATGTGTTTAATTTGTCTGTGGGAGAAATTTGGCTACTGTACTTAGAGTACGTTATATTTTACCATATGAGGCGCAGATATAGAAAACATAAGCGGTCGCTTTGTTCCCAGGCGTAGATATAAATTGTGGCGTAAATGTCAAAAGGACACAAGTGCTCGGGTCGAGCGTGATTATAAGCGATTTCAGTTGGTTTACTGTGCGTACGGTGCTGTGGCGAATTTGTGTGATTGCATATGTTTAATTCGTCTGTTAAAGAAATGTGGCTACATTTACTTAAGGTAAATAATATTTTATTATTTAACTATTTTGGAAACAATAAACATATGTCATAAATTGTAAAGCTGTTCAAAATTGCTTTCCTTTGTTTTCGTCGATATGAAATAGGTGCTTCAAGAAAAATCATATTAGTAGGCATATGGTTTCTCTTAAAAAAGACATCAATGGTTTAATAAAACTGTCAGAAGAAAAAGTTATCTAACATAAGTCAAATTTAATATTTGTATTTCTCTTTCTAATACTATTGTATTACCAGACTAAAACACAGCTCCACTAAGAAGTTCGGCGAAAGGACCGATTCATTCCATAATACATACTTACATGTCGTCGTTGTCAAATTAATATCTGCTTTATACAAAAAGTATTCTTAGAGATATTAAATAAAAACATTCTCCAGTAAAATTTTATATGAATCAAATTTTTGAAGCATATTTTTTTCTGCGTCTTTTCTTACTAAAATTTGCTTAGAAAACTAGTCATAATAGTCAAAATGTCGAAATCTCCAAAAAATGCTCATAGCAAATACTGGTTTGACAACGAAGATATGTTAGTTTCTATGGAAACATAATTAGGAAACATGGCTTGGGTTATTATTATTGTCCAGAAACCTGACTTTATGTTTATGTGGTAATAAAAATAAAATAACATTTAAAAGAACCTCCATTGTCTGAAAATCTACTTACAAACTCGCAAGCACCTCCCAACAATGGCGTACACAAATCGAGCAAAGATATTTTATAGCGAAACTTTAAACTATTTCCATGAAATATTATCGGACAATCGTACTCCGGGACGTTATGTTTGGCAAATTGCGAGTTAACGAGTATGCGATGAGTTTGCTGCCCATCGAGTTGTGGTCCAAGTTATAGGTTTTCACAAGTAGATTAAAGTACCTTGGAACATATAATACTTATGACAATGAAGTGACAAGAACCTCACGTTCGTACGTGAATGTCACAAAAGATGATTACAAAGGAGTAAAAAATTATGACGTCGTCAGCCCACAGACGTCCACAGCAAGGCTCTACACTCCCCCAATGACTCTTTATTTTTGTAAGAGACTATTGAAAATCTTTATCTCAAAATATGACCAAATTGTATCCTTGAAATTGAGAAAAAATGTACATATGTAGATCGACGGAAGACTAAAAAATCCTTTTAACTATATGAGGAATACGGTGCTGCAAATACTCATATGAATCAAATAACAAATTCAGTATATCATTATATATTTTAGGGTGTAAAACTACAAAACGCTTTCGCTCATGCCTTCTCCCGTCCCCCCTAATGCCTGAAGGTAGTCCGGTCATCAGTTGCAGCTACCGTCGAGTGGAACTCCACGGAAACTTCCTCTGGGCGATTACAATCAATTATTTACACGCTCGGGCCTTTATCGCCTCTGTGTAGTCGTCTCGGGTATGTGTTTAAGTTTGTAGTTTGTAAGAATGGATATTGAGGATACTATTTTAGTAGGTAAACACACAGTAGTCAGTGTGCGCGTATCAAAAGAGTATCCTTTAAAGGATGATCAAAAATTTTAGAACACATTTACCAAAATAATCCTCGACTTTCGACTTCCGAAAATTATGACTGGGTTGTTGGTCTAGTAGCGTACAGTGCGATTTCGAGAGCAATTACAAGGTCCTGAGTTCAAATCTTACGTCAAACAGTGTTATTGAGATTTTTTAATCAGTCAAGCAGTGACAGCCTAGTGGTTAGACCGTTGGACTGCAAAGTAAGAGGTCTCTAGTTCAAACCCAGACATGCACCTCAGTCTTTTCAATAGCATGAGTATTTTAAAAATTAACTATCACTTGCTTTAACGGTGAAGGTAAATATCGCGAGGAAACCTGCATACCTAAGAGTTCCTCGAAGGTGTGTGAAGTTCGCCAACCCGCACTGGGCCAGCGTGGTGGACTATGACCTAAACCCTGTCAGTTTGAGAGGAGGCCCGTGCCTTGGGATAGTTTCTTAACGAGACTAATTATTATTATTATAACTTATCAGTAGCAGTCCGGAGGCTAAAATTGTATTTGATATAATAGCGATAGGCTTGTCCCCTATTACAATGGGACTTTACAGTCCGTGAAATGTAGGTGTACACAGTACACGTCACAGCACAGCATGCCGATGTCATTGTGACAATTCCAACTAAATACGAGCGCTAAAACTACTGGAATAAGATTGAAAATCATCGTCACGCCTCAATATTCCCCAAGCTGAGGTAGCTAAGATGTAGCAATACCTTGTCTGGTGAAGCTGTAAAGGCCCCGCAGCCAAAAGCGTAGATCATTCACACACACACAAATGTTGCCTATACACCCTCATTTAATTTTATAACGACGACCATTGTATCATTATGCCATCCACGACAAAAATACGAAAGAACTTGTCTCAAAATATCTTTACACGTAAAAGACTGTCCAATTATATCACTTCAAAGACTTGCCTACCCCACATAGAAGGGGTTTATTATCGGTAATTATTCGACCGACCCTAACGTGATTACGTCGCTGACGTCGCTCGCGGGGTGAATTTTAGGGTAGTTTTTTTAAAAAGATTAAGTAAGTTTGATAAAATGAAAGTAACAACTTAATCGGCAGAACATTCATATCGCAATCAGACTATCTAAAATTCGAAACCGGTCGATTTCGGATTTTTTCAAACTTAGTCGAATAATTTTTGCCCGCGACGTCGACCGCGTTGACTTTAGACAGGAACCACTATTTTTCGGGGATAAAAAGTATCCTATATGTTAATCCAGGTAATAAACTATGTGTGTCTAATTTCATTTAAATTCTTTCAGCCATTTTTGCGTGATTGAGTAACAAACATCTCAGCATACATATTTAAACATTTATAATATTAGTAGGATGTTTACTTGCTATAATATTTGAATAAATTATTGTGGATCACACAAAGATTAGTCCCGTGCGCGAATTGAACCCGCGACTATTAGACACAGTAGGTGGAGCGGCTTAAGCTCTTAACCACTGCGCTAAATTGTCCTTCAGTCTATACTGTTCCACTGCTGGGCAAACCTTTCAAAAATCGAACTAATTGTAAATATTATGTCATACTCCACGCGAACCCAATATGAATTGGAGGAGGCAGGTATACAGGCTTGCTTTTGACACTTACCTATACGATATCCAACTTGCCTTAACGACTACCAGATTCATTTATTTATTTATTTACATACTAACACGGCAGGTACACCATTTACGTCAGCATAAAGGAAAATATAAAAAAAGAGAATAATTAGTATCGGTGTAAAGATGAGAAAGGGCATGCTCCGTTGGTTCGGGCATATAGAAAGAATGCCAGAGGAAAGAATGACAAAACAGATATACAATGTGAAAGTGGAAGGATGCAGGTACCGGGGAAGACCTAGACTATCTTACCACGACCAAATAAACCGAGTCTTATCTGATGGAAAAGTCAAGAGTCTCCGTAACCGGCGAGCGTGTATGAGACGAACTATGAGAGTCGAGGAAGCCAGAGAGGTATGTAAGGAAAGAACCTGTTGGAACTCTGTACTCTCTGCCTACCCCGCAAGGGATCTGGCGTGAGGTTATAGATAGATAGATAGATAGAGAATAATTAAAAATATGAAAGTGCAATATACAAGCTCATTCATTCCAGTCCCTCCCAATCCCTCAGACACTCAAATAAAATATCACTCCATGCATCCGCAGACAGATCGCAACCACGACTGCCGTCAAGGAGAGCGTTCAATACGGCGAGGGTGCGCGGGATTGGCGAACGAGCACGCGTTACTGTTCTACATGTTGGAACTGAAAACAATCTATGCATCCTGTTCTGACAGTAGTTAATAGAAGCGCATGGTCGACACAACTCATTATGCAGGTTAAGGCCATCAATTTTGCCCCGAAGAATTTTCATTGAGGTAACAATTTGGTCCATGTATCTTCTGACTTGCAAAGAATTGTATCCTAGACACCCCTACAAGAACTTGATAGGATACATTTTTATGGATAGCTGCCACAAATGTGTTTCTATAAATAAATGCCTGAGGAAAGCTTTCTGAACCTTTTTTAGATGTAAAGTATATGAACTCTCGTATGGATGCCACACCGATGCGCTGGCCCCTTAATGACCCTATGGTTGCATTAAGTGGGAGCCACTCACTTGACGACACAAATATGAACCACTGACATGAAAAGAAGAAGAGGTAGCCGAGACCATTGACTTAGCGTGCCTTCCCCATCATTGAGAGGCTTAGTGGCATGGCCACAAAGGTTACCCTATCTTCGACCGATCGAGCCAAATCTTGCTAAATAGACGTCTGTCTCTCTCAAGATAACCTTGTAAGTATAAAAATAGTCAGTACAGTCAAAAATAATCCACAAACCACAATGGCCGCCGATAATCATCTGTCCCTACATTTCGGTTATTGTGCAGTTGATTTGCATAACAGAACGAGTTCCAAGGTCCCCCCACAATAAAACTGCGCCTTTCAAACCGTCACAATTGGTGGTACCGCCTTGGTGTACATGTTTATGAATGTAGTCTTTAATTTGACAATCATTAATTCTTTAAACAAGACTTTTTTTAAAATTTACGCCCACCTATCTCTTTATCTATCCATATTATCACGATAGTTACCTTGCGGAATAGGCAGAGAGTGCAATGTTCCAACAGGTTTATTTTTTACAGGCATCTGCCTTCATCTGAATACATTTGTATTCAGACATATTCAGTTTAAAAATCTTTACAGAGTGGTTACGGCGATTTACACAAGATTTTCTGACATGTTCCATCCATTTATCCATATCAGCACGCCAGATACCTCGAAGGGTTGGCAGAGAGTACAGAGTTCCAACAGGTTCTTAACTTACAGTCCTCTCCTATACATCTGTTTTAAGACTTATTCCGTTTTAATAATCGCTACAAAATGGTTATGTGTAATGATGTTCTCTTTGGGAAGATTTTTGAAGGATAAGAAAAAATTATTGCGGTTAAGATACTATCGTATACGTCCTTACGCATGATTCCTTGCAGGGTGGTAGAGAAAACAGAGTCCCAACAGGTTTTTTCTTTACAGACCTCTCTGGCTACCTCCACTCTCATAATTCGTCTCATACACGCTCGCCGTTTACTGAAACTCTTGGTTTAGATTTTAAGGGGGCTATAAATACCTACCACCCTAAAAAAGTTTTAAGCCTTTCCTTTATTTGCAAGTGTCATAGCGTGTATAATGTGTACTCTGCTTTAATTATGTATAATAAATAAACACCATCACACCTATATTCCCCAAGAGGGAGTGGCAGAGGTGTACTGTGTACACCCACTTTTCGCCGACGATGTTAGGTCCCATGTAATAGGGGGCGAGTTTATTGCCATATACCGGGCACAATTCCAGACTCCGGACTGATATTAGAAGTTTTTTTGATAGAAAAACTACATTTGTCCTACCTAGGATTTGATCCCAGAACCTCGTGATCACAAAGCGATGCAGATATTGTTATTTTTTTGATTTTACGAATTAAATGTCATCACCACTCTGTAGGTCTAATGTGGAATGGCTCATATTTCGGATCGCGATCACGAGGTCCTGGCTTCGCTTGAGAAATTTAGGCGTGACGGTGTTTATTTCCTCACGATATTTTCACCTGACATTACATAAAAATATGATAGCCTAGTGGTTAGATCGTCGGACTGCAAAGTCAGAGGTCTCGGGTTCAAACCCAGGCACGCACCTCTGTCTTTTCGAAAGCATGTGCGTATAAAAATTAACTATCACTTGCTTCAACGGTAAAGAAAAAAACATTGTGACGAAACCTGCATGCCTGAGTTCTGGTGTATGAAGTTCGCCAACCCGCACTGGGCCAGCGTGGTGGACTATGGCCTAAACCCTCTCAGCCTGAGGCCCGCGCCCAACGGTGGGACAGTTTCTTAACAGGGCTGATATTATTATATTACATAAAAATGAAAGAGGTTTCAATGTGTTATCCATAATACCTGTATTTCCTTCACCTTTAAAGTGAACTCCGATAAAGGCCAAACAGCAGTGTAATGAATAGTTCACAGCACATATGACGCGACTGATATAAACTATTTTGCATCGATTTCGGTGACCCATATCGTAGCGTAGATGTGTCAAAAATACTAGATAGGACAGAATTCGTAGCGACGCGACGCTTCCACGAGAGTCATTGGCATTTGAATATTACACACTCCCCTCCTATCAGCCGTTACCGCCGTCCGTTGCATGTTCTCACCGACCCTCCCGATTATCTTACATCCCTTCTTTCGCATACAGATACCGCACACAGGATCAGACACCGACCTCGCTGGCGAGGTCGAAGAATCCCTTGCCCGCCGGCCGGTGCAGAGCACCACGGCGAGGCGCCTAGTATACGCCCTCCCCTATAGCGGCTGCCTAAGCCGAGCCCGTTCCTCCTTGAGTCACTCTTGAGCTAGTTGCCCCCTTGTCCTTCTGGCTCGAGCGTAGTGGTTGCACGCTCGCCCGCTTCCGGTGAAGCTGTGAAGGCCCCGCGGCCAACAGCGTAGAACATTTACACACACACACACACAACAATTGAATATTACACATGAAATCTATTGGACTGAAGGTCCTCCCCGTGACCATGATGCGAAAATGCATGGGTGTAAAGCACTCGAAACGTCTGGAACCTAAAATCAAAATAAAACCGCAATTAAATTAAAAAATTTGTTTAATTTCAGGATTGGTTTAGATATAAAACTAACTACAGCTTGCAAAAGAGACCGAAATAAAGAATTTAAAATCAAGTATTAAAATCTTGTATAAATAATAGCTAGAACATTTCATATTTACCTCCACTCCGATCCAGGTCTCGAACCTATTCGCGCCTTTATTAAAAAGGCGTCAACACGTCACTTCGCGAACGCATCTACCCATGCGAAGCCGTTAATCGTAGCTACCGCCGACTACGATCTCCCCCCCGACCCCTGCCGCCACCGCCAGCCGCGACATGTTCTCACCGACCCCCCCGATGCTTTGTCATCCCTTCTTTCCGCTCAGAATACGGGCGACGACGACGACGTAGTAGTAGATCCCCTCCCATAGCCGGCGGTTGACCGGTACACTTAGTAGTGCACCCGTCCCCCTACAGCGACTGTCCCTCGCCTATGTCGCCTCTTGCCCTTCTGGCTGGCTAGAGCGTAGTGGTTGCACGCTCGCCTTTAAGTCCGGTGAAGCTGTAAAGGCCTCGCGGCCAACAGCGTACATCATTGACACACACACACACACACACATTTCATATTCTGCAATAACAAATGCATAGACAAATAAAAGAAAAATCGCTGGTGTACCTAATGGCCGGTGCCCAAATTGAGTTCTATTGACAGAACTATTTGAAAGATTGCTAACTCTATACCCAAGCAACATTTAAGACCATACTTAAGCGTCACCTTATTATGATTCAATATTGCAGCCATTCTCATTAAAAGTATAGTTAATTTGGTTAGTTTAACTTAGACCCACCTGATGACGACTCTACAATACCCCACGACAAAATGTAGATGAAAAACTTTGTTATTTTAAAAGAGTAACCGCGGAGTTTTTTGCCTTTCTCTGCAGGAATGACTTTCCGAAGTGGTGAATTCGTTACTTTCCTGACGATTCATAAATACTATACATGATTTTCATGAATAATAAGTATTCTGATTCTGAATTCAAAAGCATGTCACGTGCCACTTCTAGAAATGTAGATCCACGTTTATCGCCACCGCCCGCATGATAACAACAGCGTTGAATAATGAAAGCTGCGAGCGGCCGACACAACCAGCTATCAATCGTCTCATAAATATTGAGCAATTCGATTACAACTAGACGCCACTCGACGAGTCTATAATACTCAACAACACTCGACGAGACTTAACAACAAGTAGGCGGCCACGCGACAAGACCCTTTTTTTATCTGAAGATAATCCTGCGTAGGACTTCGGCGAGCCTCGCGAGAAGCGCGGTGCGTGTCTGATTTCTGCAGACTAAAAGCTTCAGAGTGGCCGACATCATGGAATTCACTGCTGCCCCTCTTGGGCCGCACTCCGAAGAACCCGCCATTGGGGGGAGACTTTGATAGCACGCTCCCCCCTGCACCGATGCGTTGCTCACGGCGATGTGGGCAACAACACGTCGCCGCGACAAGACTCTAAAACAACTAGACGGCACTCGAAGAAATTTAAAAAGACTTGAGATAACCGTGGACCTCATTCTGGGTATACCAGGGTGTATTACAAATTTGACACTTGTTTTGACACTTATGGAAACATTTTAAACACATTATAAACACATACTGTCTTGTTGGTCTACTGGCGCAGTGCGGCTGGCGATCACGAGTCCTGGGTTCAAATCTGTTCGGACAAACTGAAGTGTTGCTATGGGAAGTTTCTGAATACCATCCAGAGTGAATTTTTTCCCGGTATAACGTCCATAATATCGCCTTCTATTACTTAGGGCTTAACATCGTACGCCTCTGCGAACCTCGCTTAGAATATAAAAGCGTGACGGTGTTTATTTCTTACATATGACCAATACTGCGAGTTTTGTCACTCATGGTAGAGCTTCTATCTCCCCTCTTCCATATGAACGGTAGCAATACTAACCACACGGTCAACTGTCTTATTAACCTAGTGGAGATCGAGAGAGCCGAAGAACTCTGAATATTACCCGGTGCAATAGCAAAAGGTATATATAGCCCTCTATTGAGTACTTGGGGCCTAAAATCGTCAGCTACATGTGAGTGTGCGCAGTACACTCTAGACACCCCCGCTTCAGAAACCCGGGAAGGACAGTATTCATGTTATTTTTACAAGCTTTCATTTAACTTGCAATGTTCGTATGTCTGTTGTCTGTCTTTCCGGTTCAAATCTTGTGATTCATTTTTTTAACCACTTGCGGGTATATTAATGAAGTGAAATTTGTCAATGACGATGTAATAATATGGTACCATGGAGCTGGTCTGATAATGGATGTAGGAAGGTGGCCATCGAAATATGTGAACTAAACAATGACACCCACGCGTGTTTAAGCTTGTTAGATTGGTACTGACGAGTACTTTACAACGAGATAGTGTTCAGGGTCTGAAGCCAAAGATGGCCAATGGTACCACCCGATAACTCAATATAACCGCCCGTGTTTGGGCTCGTTGGATTTGTCTTGATGAGTACCTATGATGTCTAAGGTCTGATGATGAAGCCGGAAGAAACCCATAGGAACTTCTCAAATATACAAGATATTTTCGTTGTGTGTTTACTATAAAAGCTTGTTTTTAAAAAGGCTTTTTAAATTAAAATTATTAGACTTACTACTTTTGATCAAATATGTTAATAACGATCTCGACGTAAGTTTTGTGAATCATAGTAGATAGAGCTGCTCCTCTCCTTTCCATATGAATGGTAGTGATAATAACTGCGCCGTCAACTGTCTCATAAATATTAACCAAGCGGACATCAAGCGTGCTGAAGCAATCGCCAGACGGTTGTCCGTTTCATAGGATTGATGTCGCCTGAACAGGGTTACCTATACCTATTTATTTAGTTAGACGAATCATAGACCAATAACGACGACCAAGACGACGACAACCAAGGTTAGGTAAGTAACGTTCGATTCTAAAATTTTCATACTCGGTTTGGGTGTCATATTCGGTGTGGGTGTTTGAGTTTGGGATTTTCCTGTTTGTAAACGCACCCACGATATAGGAATAATTCGTAAAAATGGGGTGCTACGCTTTAAAAAAAAAGACCATGAGAACCAGAGTGGCCAGAGCAATATAAAAAGTTACACTCATTAGGTTGAGTGTTTTATAAAACTGGAATGGCTTTCGTTAATTTTGCCAAGATTTTATGGATGCTTAAGATTTTATGGCCTAGTCAGCAAACAATATCAGAGTACAGAGTTTCAAAGAGTTTGTTCTTACAGGCCTCTCTACGTTACGTTCTAGAATTTTTTAAAATCAAAAAACGCAAACACCTCCAAAATGGGACTAGATTTATACCAACCGACGTAATTATGTCAAAACATACCAAACTCAAAACAATAATATACTCAAAATTGAACTATATTACTTGAAGTCCTAAATAGAAATTGCAATGTGCCATTAGGTTAAAACGTTTTTGCTTATCAATAGTCATCAAGAATCCCCAAAGGACAGCCCTACTCGTCAAATGTTCTACTATGAATAAATCTATTCGCGTAAGATATATTTGGGGCACAATAAAGAGATACGTTATTTATGGGGAGGACTGGAAATGTTTTTCATGTTGACGCAAACGCCACTTGGCGTAAATCAAATTCTTACGGGTAATGCTTTGTACAGATATGGACGAATATATGGACTTTGGAATGGATAGTTTAGTCTATTCGCTCACATCGCTTTTTCTGCTATCAAGGTGGTAATCTCTATAATAAATTAAATAAAATATTATCAATTTATCCACTTTCCACAAGAAAATTTAAGTCCATCCTTAAAGAATGGATACAAAAACTGGATTATGCTGAGACAGAAAACCTGCTACACTTATCGGAAATATAGTGCATCAAATCACATAATACATATAAACACACACACACACACACATACTCGCGCGCAAATTATGAACTGACACATTATCTCCTACACTTAGCTACAATTAACATATTGTAACGACATAAAAACTTGAAATATCCCATTCCGTTGGGTGAGGACCTGATGATCTGTAATACAGGGCTATCCTACCTCAGACATCAGCTCCTTACATTTAGTATAGACTGATAAACAAGTGTTATGTGTAAGCATTACAATGTACGAACCTACACATTTTTGAGGTCTACTTTTTGGGAGGAGAAATAAACTATTTTATTATTATTATTATTTTAAAACGAGCATTATAATTATATGTAATGGTAGTGTATAATGTAAATTCTATCACATACACGAATAATTATGTCATATTTGAAATATTTCAGTATTTTAAAACTAACAAAAATTATTATCAAGGTGGGCAGGTATAAAAATTGCCAAATTTAAAATCATGGCTATTTTCAATATTTTCTAATGTCCTAATTTCACTAAACTTGAAGTGTTTGTGTGTGAACTTTTGTTCGCATGATTTTTAAATCTTACCTCGCATTTAATCAAGACACTTCGACGGTATCGTACTTCACAATGTCTATTATTATATGTCAGAATTCAACAGCGATAGACAGCATTTTGAAGTTCTTATAAAATATTCCTAGCCCTGCAGTTGTGAACTTTCGTCTATATTTGTAAGGCTTAACATGAGCGTATAGTTGCCGAAGTGTGCGCCAAGCATAACATCGTTGGTACCCTACATATGTGCCTCTCATACGAAACTTCTGACGACAGTAGTCAGTCTTTATTATTAGCGAGTACATATTTGTTATGGCGTCCCATTTGTTTTATGGGAAAAGTAAAATTTTTGCAAGTACCTCGATTTTCGAGGGTGGTATGAATAAATTTTGATGTATTATATCTGCGAGGGTATAAACCGGGTTGTTTGGGTGTTTGTTTGGAACTCAATCGGGTCGGGATGAATATAGATTAGTTTTATTGACTTCAGCAAATGAATTGTTCGCTGTTTATTGATATAGGAATTTCAATTATGGCAAACAAACATTTTTATATTTATATCTATCTATCACCATGCCAGATCCCTTAGGGGGATGACGTGTGGGGGAGGCGAGAGAAAACCTAGAGAAGAGAAAATAACCTATTGAAACTCTCTACCTATATATTTTTTGATATCTTTCTATATTATCTATCTTTTAGGATATTGCCCCACAAAACTAAGTTACTGGTTTGACTGCGGGATCGTTCAACTGAGCCTTTTAAACATTCATCGCTTTATTTTTATAAATATACATTTGGTTTATAATCATATCATGTGATTAGATGTAACCGTTCTGATATATGAACGATGATATGAAAAAAAAAATAAACAAAGACTCAATTGGCGATCTTATCGCTAATAGCGATCTCTTCCAGACAACCAAAACTGAAAGAACAAGACAAAAAGATATACAAAAAATAGAGGGCAGTAGGTGGCGTACATTTATTAATTAAGTTTTACTTTAATAGGTATAGGTATATATATGATATAAATATATATGAAACAATAATATACAAATATAATAAAGGTAGGAATAAAGAAACGGCATGATAGTACCTGACTTATTAAAGAATAAAAGTGACGCTTAACGAAAGAAAGTGGTCTTTAACCATTCTTTTAAAAAATCTTTTATAAAAAAAAGGTAAACCGACTTCAAAAAGCAAAAAAATAAATATTTGAAGTCGGTGCTGGTTGGTGCAGTCGGTTACTTGGCACCGACTTCAAATATTTATTTTTTTGCTTTTTGAAGTCGGTTTACCTTTTTTTTATAAAAGATTTTTATTTTACAATTTTAAGTGACCAGTGAATTATTCTATAGTAGGGTACCTATAGGATTGACGTAATACCCATAATATCTCAATTTACACATGCCTATTGTTTGTCGTTAAGGAGTTCCCTGGTGTATCTTCTAAATCCAAAGTCCAATGTCAATAAAATTAATATGGGACCACCTTGAAGATATACTGAACCCAATGCAAAAAATTTTATCAAATTCGGTCCACACTTGACGGAAATATCGCTGAACATACATAAAAACAAAAAAAAAAAAGCATACATACAACCGAACATAGAACCTCCTCCTTTTTGAAGTCGGTTAAAAATGGCCAATGACTCTGCGCGTCTTACTGACACAGGCAATGCATTCCATAGACGAACAGCTTGGACTGAGAATGATTTATCAAGAAATATCTTGGAATGCATTGGTGTTTCAAGTCTGAGATTTTCCGACGATTTTAAGAACCTTGAATGTGACTCACGGAGAAACTCGAATCGTTTTTTGAGGTATAAAGGAGTATTAGGATCAAACAGAATGCTGTATAGAAGTGATAGTATGTGAGCATTCCGGCGAAAGCGAATTGGTAGCCACTTGAGCTTAGCACGAAATTCAGACACATGATCATATTTCCGCAAACAGAAAATGAACTTCCGTTTAGTTCTCTTTTAAAAGTTATTTTATAAGTTTCATGTCTGATTTCATTTGGAAGACTGTTAAGTAAATAAGGCAGACGTTTTTTAAGTGTTCTATCACCGTAGTAATTGTTAATTCTGGGAACAATGAATTTGCCAGAAGTCATAGATCGGGTATTATGGTCATTGGTTACATGTAAAAGTTAATACGACTACAGTACGAATGCCTTGTTGGTCTAGTGGCAAAGCGCTTCGCTTTGTGATCACTAGGTCCTCGGTTCAAATCCTAGATCGGACAAGTGTAGTTTTTCTAACGACAACTTCCCAGTACGAGTTCGGAGTCTGGAATTGTGCCCGGTATATGGCAATAGGCTCGCCCCCATTACATGGGACCTAACATCGTCGGCGAAACGTGGGTGTGCTCTGTACACCTCTGCCACCCCTGCTTGGGGAATATAGGTGTGACGGTGTTAAAAGTTAATGCTCTTGGCTGCCGTGTTGGTTGTTTGATTATAACTGTGATAATTAAGTGCGTACCTTCTGTAAGCTGTTTTAAGTTGGAGTATAGTTCTATAAAATTTAGAACTTATTTCTTATAGAATAATGTTTTAAGAAATATAGAAATATTAAGATATTTGTCTATAGGTAATTCCGTATAGTAGCTACGTAACTAGCATCACTGTTGGGCCTTATTCAATCATTTTGTTTTTAATTTTCGAATCAATTGAGAGTTTGATTGTATAAAATTAATCTAAGCCAGAGATGGGCAAAATGTAATCAGATTAATGATTACAACTGCATTTCGTAATATTATATCAAGATTCAAGATTAAAAGTTGAAGGTTACAAAATGTTATTGAAATCGTAAATCATTATCGCACCATCACGCTTATATTCCCCAAGCGGGGGTGGTTAATCATTAATCTGTCTATACTTTTCCCATCTCTGTCCTAAGCTACTCCGAAGTAACAAGGACTTTTGGAGGTCAAACGCTTCGAGTGGTCTTCGATGCTATTCTATTGATGAATTTCTTTCAGTGACATAATTATCAATTGTTTTTTTTATTGTTTATTTAATTATTATTGATTGACATTATGATTAGACATTATAAATATTATATTTTGTTTTTTTTTACTTTTTATTATTGTACTAGTGTTTCGTTCTTTTTATTTTATAATTTGATCATTTTATAATTCAATAATTCACATATATAGTCTTTGACATAATCCTGTAATTTTAATAATATTGTAAACCCAACAGGGTATGCTACAGAGAAACAAGATGCAACGTAGACCTTA
The DNA here is from genome assembly GCA_905147815.2 of Phalera bucephala. NCBI lineage: Eukaryota > Metazoa > Arthropoda > Insecta > Lepidoptera > Notodontidae > Phalera > Phalera bucephala. The sequence continues at coordinate 30,938,336 of LR990618.1, forward strand.
GCAAATCTATATACCCGTAACAATAATAAAATTGATTTGATTTTATTTTATTCAGCACTTAAAAACCAAAAAACCTATCTCTATCTATCTATAACCTCACGCTAGATCCCTTGCGGGGTAGGCAGAGAGTACAGAGTTCCAACAGGTTCTTTCCTTACATACCTCTCTGGCTTCCTCGACTCTCATAGTTCGTCTCATACACGCTCGCCGGTTACGGAGACTATTGACTTGCTCTACAGATAAGACACCGTCTATTTAGTCATGATATGTCTTCCCGGTACCTTCCTTCTGTTTTGTTATTAATTCTTACGACATTCCTGCTATATGCCCGAACAATCGGAACATGCCGATTCTTATCTTCACACCGATACTATCTTTCATACCTACTCGCTTTCTTACTACGCTGTTGCGAATACGGTCGGTCAGCTTGACTCAGCACATTTTCCGCCGAGCTCGCATTTCGCTCAATGTAAGTCTTGTACTCTCTGCCTACCCCGCAAGGGATCTGGCGGAATTATATAGTTAGATAGATAGACTAACATTGAAATCAGCTGTTTTACGATATCTTTAACATTACTGTTTCATATTGAGTTCTTAGATTTACGCGAATATTACACATGAAATAAAACTATTTAACAGATTTTATCGCGGTTTATTTTTGTCACTCAAAGAAGTCTGCAGTCTGTGCACATGTCCTTGACCGCACCCGACATAACATCAGATTTGATAGACCACAAATTCTCGTGAAAGAACACCGATTCCTACCAAGGATCGCGAGGCTATTGACATTAAAAAACATCCTAATTTCAATAGAGAAGATGGCTGGGTGCTTCCATCGACTTGGGATCCGGTAATTAATATAATCAAAAAACCAAGCATAACATTGCAAGACCTCAAGACACCGTGAGCTCATTCTGCGTAGATCGGACCAACAAAAATAATTAAGAAGTTTGAGGGTACCCCGGAACAACTATGCCTTTTGGACGTCTAACACCTCAGTCCCTCCCGTTACCATGGGTGCTGCAAAGCACTCGAAACGTCGGGAACTAAAAATCAAAAATAAACCGCGATAAAATCCGTAAAATAGTTTTCTTCCATGTGTAATATTCGCGTAAATCTAAGAACTCAGTATCATATATTTGCTTATATAACCATAACCTAAACCTAAAAAACATCCTTGAGTACACTAGTCCAATATGGTCTTTGTATTATAAAGTACATATAAATGAAATCGAAAGTGTACAGAGAAAGTTTACTAGATTATTGTGTTATCTACAAAAAGCGGGTCGCTCAAATCTAAATTATGAAATGCGATTATCTAAACTCAAAATTCAGACGTTAAGAGAATCGTCGAAAATATTTTGACTTGATATACTCGTATCTTTAAAAATTTTACATGCAAAAATAGACCCTCCGGAATTACTTTCCCAAATTAGCTTTACCACAAGATACAGAGCCCGTAGATCTAATGAAACTAATCTGTTTGCCTTAGAAATTAACAAAAACAATATTTCGTACTATAATCTGCTGGTACGAATGCTTCGTCTGTACAATGATTTAGCCAAGTCCAATAGTAGCCTCGATATTTTTGTAACTGCAAAATTTAATAAAATTGTGATGAAAATAGAGATGTCATTTATGCTGCATAATGTCATGCTCTGTAATATTATGTTACCCATCCTAATAGTTATTGAGTTTTATGTTATTAGATATTTACCAGATCCTGTGTTTCGTCTTAGATAATGTATTTACTTCTTTCTAATTTTGTTTGTCGTTAGTTACTTAATTTTAATTAGCTGAACGCACATGTTTTGGATTACAATCCAGATCTATGCCATTACTTTAAAACTAAGTGTTATGTTTTGATTGTAATCTGTGTTGTGTCAAAATAAAATAATAAAAAATAACCCAAATACTCGTGTACGGTTATCTCTATAGCTCTCTATACACCAAACAATAGTCTAAACCAATAACATGCTCTTCCATAAAAAAACTTAATTATTTCTAAATGGAATTTCAGAAGCTAACCCTCAAATGCTGTTTGCAATTCTAGCACAATGCAAATCCGTAGTGGTCATCAATGTCTCCCGATCCGGTGAATATGACCGTTATGTTCGCCGGGGTCGACCGGACCTCTGTGCGGCACGGTTAAATGGTACACCGTATTGTTTTAATCTTTGACCGGCTATTCGAGTGTTAATTCGGCGATAGAACGTGTAATATTAATGGTGCATTCAAATCTGGACTTACACTGGGTAGTAATAAATTTAAGAATTTTGCTGCTTTACTAATAAAATTGGAAATTCAAATACGACTTTGAAAGGAACGCATTTATTCAAAACAATTCTTTTTTTATATTTGATACCTTACTAATAATGAAATAAAACTATTTTTTCGGATTTTATTGCGGTTTATTTTTTGATTTTTACGTTCCCGACGTTTCGAGTGCTTTGCAGCACCCATGGTCACGGGAAGGACTGAGGTGGTAGACGTCCAAAAGGCATAGTTGTTCCGGGGTTTTGTTGGTCCGATCTACGCAGAATGAGCTCACGGTGTCTTGAGGTCTTGCAGTGTTATGCTTGGTTTTGGATTTGATTATATTAATTACTGGATCCCAAGTCGTTAGCACTCGAAACGTCGGGAACTTAAAAATCGAAAAATAAACCGCGATAAAATCCGAAAAAATAGTTTTATCTCATGTGTAATATTCGCGTAAATCTAAGAACTCAGTACCTTACTAATAATTTCTAAATTCAAAAGCCACTGGTTAATTTTTAAATAATTGTAGAATAAAATAAGACAAATAGAAAATCTCACTGAAAAATGTCAGATTGATTACAAACATAGCCTCACAAACAAATTCATGTCCCGTGGGTGTGTTTACAATTCACACACAGTAAAACCCAGACAACAAACATTTGGAATACAATAAGATTTGTTCCGTAGGGGGTCGGACCTAACTACTCGATCCAGTTACTGGAGCGTTCGCTACGCTCGTACCACTGCACCAAGTCTTCAAAAACCAACACGCACAAACAAAACCGTTTCTATAAAATTCAAAGCCATCCAACAAAAACCTTCTGGGACGTGTAGGCGGAATAAAAAAGTCCGGACTTTAAAAGAAAACTGCAGTTGTTAGGCGGGCGGGGTCCGGCCGATCGCGATAGCGGCCGGCGACATCACCCGGATTTATCGTCGCCTACTGCCCACGCGGCGCACTTAAAATCGCTACCCGGAGCTAAAAAGGAAAGTTGAAAGGCAGTTGCAGAGTTAAAAGGTCGATTGTGGTTTTGTATTCTTTTTTTGTTGTGTGTCCATATATAACAATGTGTTAGGTTGTATAAAGAATAGAATGGTTTGTGTGTATATAGAATTTTGTTTAGTTATCCCAAAAAGGATCACAAACTTTGTGTGTATGTGTGAATGATCTACCTTCACTAGCTTCACCGGGCAATAGGGGGAACGTGCGACAACTACGCTCCGGGAGGAGTACATATGTGTGCGGAGAAGCACAATATTAAAAAAAAAACACCTTCACGCATCGATACATCATAACAAGATACACAGTCCCGTTCGAAAGCTACACTAAAAAACGTCCCCAAATCCACTTGAGTAGATATTATGATATAAACATAAATTAGAGCATATTGTACCTTACTCGTATCACTTAAAATTGTATTTGCTAAAAAGCGGAAGCCTGTTAATTTTTTAGTACCGTCTATTTTTCCTGCCTTTTGTTGGTGCCATTTTTCGTGCGGCGAGCGTGTATCTACCTATATTTGAACGATGGATTAATGCCTATATTTCCCAAGCTTGCGTGATGGACTGCATACACCCGTAATTTTAGGTCCAAATGTAATAGAGGCTGAGCCGATCACCATAATACCGAGGCGCACTTGCAGACTGCGGACAGGAACTGAGGTTTTATTGATATCAGAAGTACTATTAAAGTGCACAATACACGTTTGCCACCCCCGCTTAGCGATTACAGGCGTAAAGGTGTAAAGGTATACTTTGGACGATCTACGATTCGAAGGATTTCGTAATTCACGAAAATACCAACGAGGCCGTTACATCATCATATATCACAATTCTTCATTACAAAACATAACTCTCGCATAATATTTCTTAATTAAACTGCGATCACAAGAAGATATCGCAAGCTTTCGGCTCATTAGCAAGATAATTGAGAGGACAGCAGATCTCCGACATCAGCGGGCAGCATAACTGCCAAATATCAGAGATGACGGATTACGTGGTCGGGTGAGAGCGGGCGCTTTGCCACTGGCGGAAGCACGCGGCGGCAGGGCTGGCAAAAGGTCGAAACACGAAAAAAAATCATACAAAAAAAAGGTAGTAATAGACCACAACCTACCCATAGTCATTAATTATCACACCGGTGTGATTATGGATAATTTTGTTAAGTAACACTGTCATGCCTTGAGCCAAGAACAGCGTTATAATGCGAACAAGAATGTGTTCTATTGAGTACACTCACATATTAATTACGATGTTAGGCTGCAATGTAATATACCATATTACATAGGAAACGAGCCTATTGTCATTATACCAGGCACAATTAGAGACCGGAGACTGCTATTAATTTTTTTTTTATAGAAAAGAACACACTTTGACTTGTACCCAGAACCGCCACAGCTACTCGCAATATGCGCCACAAGACCAACGAGCCAGTCATATCATCATATATCATAGTTTATCATCATAAAATATCACTCTCCTATAATATTTCAGGATAAAACCGTGATCACGGCTCATTAGCAAGATACTTGACAGGACAGCAGATCTCCATCAGCGGGCAGCATAACTGCCAAATATCAGAGATGGTGGATTACGTGGTCGGGTGCGCGCGGGCGCTTTGCCACTAGCGGATGCTCGGGGCGGCAGGGCTGGCTAAACGTCGAGATACGAAAAGAACATAATTCACAGTCACGCCTATATCGCGGAGGTGTACTGAGTACACCCACTTTTCGCCGACGATGTTAGGTCCCATGTAAATATGTGGCGATTTTATCTGAAGAGTTTTTATTTATTGCTCCTGACACTATATCTCCTATCACTGTATATTGACGGACGACTTGGTCCAATAGTAAAGAGCTAAAGTCGCTCGGCCCACTGGATCAAGTAGTCGCGGGTTCGATACCCGCATGAGAAAAATCTTTGTGACCCACAAATGTTTATTTCGGTTTGTGTATGTTAATTTCATGTTTGCGAAAATTCCACTTATAGGGCTTCGTTTAAAAAATCCCCAGATTCGGCCCAGATCCCCAGATGCCAGCGGCGTAGACAGGGACTACATATTTTTTTTTACAATACCGCCAACCCTAACTCGCGCAGATAAATTTACGCGATTCCGAAATGATTAATGTCCAACGCGGTGGCTTCCACTCGATAACCGAATGATACGACGGATCTTGTAGAGTCCACCGCTTGCGCCGGTAATTCCGCGAATAAACACACACTGATCGAACAATATCGCGGGGTGTTTTGAAAAATGAACCGGCATCATATTTGGGTTAAAACATTCGTATTAAGTTTTTGATTGATTGGTTTATGTTTGAATTGTCGGTTGATGGGTATGATGATATGGGTTATTGAAATTATTGCGCTGATTGGAATATGATAATCTTAACGCTTTGTTATTTCTGATATATTTTTTATATTTTCCCTTGAGGAACAAGAAGCAAAAAATAATTGATTGAGTTTTACAAAGCCAATTCGGGAGAAAACCAATACCAACATACCTCCCAAGAGATGTGATACTAGAAATTAACTCGACTCTATCCTAAAGGGAATAAACAGCAAAAAAGTAATCAAGAGTTCGGCGTACACGAAATATGAAACATAAATATGAGTTATAGTTCTATCTATCTATCCATATCATCACGCCAGATCCCTTGCGGGGTAGCAGAGAGTACAGAGTTCCAACAGGTTCTTTCTTTACATACCTCTCTGGCTTCCTCCACTCTCATAGTTAGTTTTATACACGCTCGCCGGTTACGGAGACTCTTGACTTACCCTTCAGATTAGACACGATCTATTTGGCCATGGTAAGGTAATCACGTCTTCCCCGGTATCTATATCCACTTTCGCATTGTATATTTGTTTTGTCATTCTTTCATCCGACATTCTTTCTACATGTCCGAACCAACGGAGCATACCCTTTTTTCATCTTTACACCGATAATATCTTTCATACCTACACGCTTTCTTAAAACGCTATTGCGAATACGGTCGGTCAGCTTGACTCCGCACGTCTTCCGCAGAGCTCGCATTTCTACAGCAATTATCCTGCTTTCATTCTCCTTCTTACATACCCAGCTCTTATTGTTTCTGTTCATCCGTCATGTTTATATTTAACATCTACTAAATGTCCAATTAAATTTTATTATATTTTCAAACATATTATGTACTACTATCAAAAGTGATATAAAAAAACATCACACCATAATTTTGACTATAATATCTATAAATTAAGAGTTTAATTGACTAAAACGAAGTTTTGGTGCTTAATAAATTGTTACAAAACATGTATGAACAATAACTAGAATGAAATTTATTTTAATAACTTTTAATAACGTTTTCACAATGCAACAGTGAAATAATCCATCTTAAATCAATACTAATAATAACAATACCCGTAAAATTCAAAGCCGGAGAAAAAGAACTATAATTCAACTGTCCCCGACATCCACTTGAAACGATCATTCATTCGGAACAGATAAAAAAAGATTTACAATCGTAAGTAAAGCAATTTATGATCGGCAGAAAACTCGTCGCCAAGGAAATATTTAAAAAGGTGGAAGAACGGAAAGGAGGGTACCTATTTAGACGTGGTTTTACAAGTAAAATGTGAAAAAATCATATAAAATCCTTTTTTATCGGCACATGAGCTACTATTCTCACAATGCCTGATAAAATCACACTTGATTGTGAAATCGCATTTAATTTAACTAAGATTTTCTTATTAAGAGTATTTTAAAAATAATATATTTTAAATCAAGCACGTGAAGGTGTTAACAAATCTGCAGCAATTGCCGCTCTTATGCATTTTAGGCATCTTCCTAATTAGCCATGATGCTTCCTAGGTGTCCCGCCTTCTTAAGCATTTATGCTTTTTAGACAACTTGCTTATCACGGTAACAAGTGCGACACTACTTAACATAAGCTCTTTAAATGCCTGTGAAATTAAGCATGCGATAAATCGCTGTGAAATAAAATTATAATTTCATTAAATGAAAATTAATAAAAAGTAGCAATCGTACCATACCTAGTACCTATACAATTTTGGAGTAGGCTGAAGAATCAGTTGAACATAAATTGTAAAAAGGCGACGTCGAACGCCGCGAGAGCCAAATCGTCAAATGGTGCGAACGAGATACATTTTAGATAGAGATAGGGTTGGCGAATGTTCGGAAAAAGGAATGAGATTTTTCAGCGGTTATAAAATCGGTATTCTGCGAAGGTCGTCTTTCGTACCTAGTGTTAGAATTTTTCATCCTTTCAAAGGGTCAGAGCCCTCTGAAATATGGGCATCATCGCCATTTCAAAAGAATATACTTACGTACGGTACAAATACATTTCTTATAACCAACAAGCGAAATGAAACGAACTATGAGGAAGCCAAAGAGGTTTGTAAAGAAAGAATCAGTTGGAACTCTGTACTCCCTGCTTACTGGGGGATCTGGCGTAATGGTATAGATAGAGAGATTTTGACACAATATCATAAAATCAAGTTGACTCTACACTCATTACATATTACCACACTAAAAACCTCCACCACGGTGATTTTTTAGTTTGGTTAAAGTCCTAATACTCGTACTTCAATCGCTCATACAGGATTGAATATCTTTTAAAGGTTTTTCACCAAAACAAGACCACTTGAATACTGTAATATATCGTCATCATCTTAGCCTATACTTGCTTGCATCCACTGCTAAACATAGGCCTCCCCAATCGCTTTCCAGCGTAACAGGTCCGATGCCACCTGCATCCAACGACTTCCTGCGATTTTCACAAGATCGTCGGTCCATCTGGCAGGCGGCCGTCCTATGCTGCGCTTGTCAATACGTGGTCTCCACTCTAAAATCTTTGTGCCCCAACGCCTGTCCGATGTTCGCGCTAATATATCTATTGTTTCACAATCTTCCAAAAACTTCGCCAGGTACAACTTGCGAATGCAATATGTAATTAAATAAATCCTTTAAAAGAATAAAGCTGACAGCTCTATTGAAACTCAGATAAGCAATATGCTGAAGCAGATTAGATTCCTTATATAAAATCTCCGACACAGCTTCTCTCGGCGCATGTATTAGGCAAATTACAATCTTTTATATTCCACAAAGAACGTCCCCTTGTTGGAATATTAAAATACCAAGGAATTTTTAAGAGTCGTAAGCGACAAGCCGAGATCGTATTTGGGAAGATTTGAGCTTCGGAAGGCACGTTACGCAGTTGGTCCCTATCACCATGTTGGAAGCCTAATTGGCGGCTTGATAAGTTTCAACAGCAAGTGGCCACAAATCAGTCTCCATCAACCCGCACTGGGTCCGCGTGGTGGAGGGTGACCTAATCTCTCTCACCTAGATTTGTGAGAGAAGGCCTTTGTGCCCAGCAGTGGAACGGCATAGGATGATATTATTATATGATTTATTATTAGAGCAACAAGCAGTGATAGCCTAGTGGTTAGTCCGTTGGACTGCAATGTCAGAGGTCTCGGGTTCAAACCCAGGCACCTCTGTCTTTTCGAAAGCATGTGCGTATTAATTATCACTTGCTTTAACGGTGAAGGAAAAACATCGTGAGGAAACCTGCACGCCTAAGAGTTTCTCGAAGGTGTGTGAAGTTCACCAACCCGCACTGGGTCAGCGTGGTGGACTATAGCCTAAGCCCACTCAGTTCGAGAGGAGGCCCGTGCCCATCAGTGGGACAGTTTCTTAACAGGGCTAATATTATTATATTATTAGAGGACAAATGTCTCACGACTTGTGTCGCTTGAGATGTCGGCGAAGTCGGACGACGTCATTCGACATCGTCCGACTAGTATGTCGACATCGCACGACCTAAGGAGTTACCAGAATCTCTAGCAAAACTATTTTAATCTATACTGAGTTCTTAGATTTACGCGAATATTACACATGAAATAAAACTATTTTTTCGGATTTTTCCGCGGTTATTTTTGATTTTTAAGTTCCGGACGTTTCGAGTGCTTTGCAGCACCCGCAACACCGCATAAAATCCGAAAAAATAGTTTTATTTCATATTTTAATCTATTTAAAACTTTTCCTATAGATAGAAACAGAGGTATAAACTGCGTATATCTACATTTTTCTGACGGCGAGGTAAGATTACTAAAGCTTTGTTAAATAGATTGTGGTACATGCCCCGATCCTTGTCGCCGCGTCGATTTTTTTGAAGACCAGAAGTCATAAGGTGTAGACGTGTGTTGCGCAAATTGACGCCCGATGTAGGAAAGCTCTGGTAGTGACTTGCAGCTACCGACTAACCGAGTGTAGATTAGTCGCAAGACAGGATGTTGGGGGACGTCGCTAAGCCTCGTTGGATGTCAGAAGTGACACAACTCAAAAGCAAGAATGAGAAATCAAACTTTTGACTTTGAAATTAAAGTGCTAATTTAATTAACCAACTTTGTGAATTATGCCACTATTATACTCGGCCGGCAATTTGTTCATGAATACGAGGCTAGTTTCTATAGAACGAAGCCGGGAACCCGGCGGCCTAACAACGTTGCAAGCCGGGCAACCGCCGGCGCCATTAGAGCCGCGGCATTTGAGGTACGTTCAAATCACGTTGGCCAATTGCATATTCAATTTCTTTACTTGCTACCTTGCCCATTTTGGCTGAAGTTAATTCAGGATTCACATTACAGTATTTATATACCTTAGGATAGACTAGAATGGAAGTAATGGGGTGAGGCCCTTACCCAGGGTAGCCCCCAGCCCAAGATAGTAATAGCATGTATGTATATGTCATATGTAATACTTATTTTCCCTAAGGGAGTTGGGAAGATGTGAGCGTAGTATAACCACAATTCACCAAGATATTATTAGTCCAAAGGAAACAGTTGTTGAACAAGGCACCATTCCTTTCAAGTTCGTTCAAACATAATCTCCTTACGTTGATTTTCTTCACCATTAGCAAGTTACTATATGATTTAAACTCTAGAATTTGGGCCTACATTACAAGGTTTGTTTCTAACAAGTTACCTAAAAAAACCTTCCAACGGCGATATACAAAATAAATGTTCGTTAAGATTTTGACAAAAAATATGAACGTAACCAGATACTAGCTAATGTTTCCCCGGGGTCCTTGAGAGAATACCTACTTATTTTACTTTTACGTTAAAGCACAACTTATTAATACAGCTGACTCGCGGACACGAGTGTTGTAAAAACGCTCGAGTCGGCTTTTAAACTCTCGCGTCTTTTACGTGCTTCAACGCTTGTATGCGTCAACTCAGCGCTAAACGCTTGACTTTAGCGCTTATGTTTACAACACTAGCGGACGCCACACTTCAACCATTTGTTTTGTATAATATAAACAATTACAATATATTGATCAATATTACCACTAGATCGGGAAACCATATTTAATATGAAAACCCGTTGTAAAACTCAGCGGGCTTTATTATTTTTTTCATAAAATTATTTTTTAACAATGTCTTCATAAAATAGACGTAAATATCTATGAAATGAAACAGTCTTTTTTAATTTCTGGTAAGTATCTTCACAAGAATCGATGATCGTATTAATGGGTACTGTAATCTGTTTTAGGTTTTGTCCTGTAGCAGACCCTTACACATTTTATATTTGTCTGACATTTTGTTTATGCGCCGCTTTGTACGTGTTGGCCGAGCGGCCTTGAATAGCTACACCAGACAACAGGGCGAGCAAACTGCAACTGCAATTTAGCCGGAAGGGTAAGGAGGGGATAGCTCAAGGGCGCCTCCAGTTAGGACGGCCTTGGCTTGGGCATCACTATAATGGAAGGTAACAACTAGGTGTTACATTTTATAACATTTTTGTAGTGAGCTCGCTGTTACGCTAAGCTTTTATATTCAAGTTACATTGTCCCTTACGGAAATTTTTTTGTTCACAGAATTTGAAAGAGCCCAACTAAGTCGTCGCTATAAATGGAATATAAAGAAATGTCTTATACTTACATTTCTTTAGCTTGTTACGTATAAGAATTTCTACTCACAACTTTATTTCATTTTAGACTGTCGCCATTCATATGAATTACGAAAATGTATGGATATATATTTATAAAACTGCTTCTTTGGTCTAATAGTCTTCTAATGGCTGGCGTGTCCTGGGTTGTTAGTCCTTAGATTAAACAAAGCTTTATTAGTGTTTCTTTGGTAAAACTGTCAGGAGAAGTTGTGTTAATGCTTGGGTATTGCAGATGTCAACATCATCATTACTTCCAGCTTATTTCGCCACTGCAGGCCATAACCCCCCCCCCCCCCCCCCTCTTACGCAACATGTCCCTATTTCAGGATAGGATACAGTGCGTTGGTAAGACCTGTCTAAGATAGGCCTGAGCTATTCTAAGACAAGTCTTCCCATACTGAGTTCTTAGATTGACGCGAATATTACACATTAAATAAAACCATTTTACTCATTTTATCGCGGTTTTTTTTTTAAAGTACCCGACGTTTCGAGTGCTTTGCAGTACCCATGTAGTTGATATGAGATGATAATGGGTACCGTACCGTGCGAACGCCCGCTAAAGGTATAACACAAGTACAAACCCTTCGATACACAAAAGATAACAATAACATCATAGTGTTAACAGATTAACAGTAAGTTACCCTTCGCAAGGTGAACACTGACACGTGGATTCCACGAGGAGCCTGTATTAATTTTGGATTACGGTGGTTTAAGACACCGCCAGTTCAGCCTGCCATGGGTGGCGAGATCAACTCGGCTTAACCCAGTTTAGGGCTAAACAAATGGTTAAGCTGTGTGTAAATTGTTGTTGATATACGACCTTTAGGATGAGTACTTCGAGGAAAACACCTTGTGTGCCTTAAAAAAAAACGTAGCTCAAACTCAAATAATTTATTTGGTATAAGCCCTGCGGGGGCGCTTACAAATAGTCAATTTACACCGTTACGCCTATATTCCCCAAGCCACCCCCGCTTGGTAGAGGTGTACTGTGTACACCCACTTTTCGCCGACGATGTTAGGTCCCATGTTATAGGGGGCGAGCCTATTGCCATATACCGGGCACAATTCCAGACAGGGAAGTTTTCGTTAGAATAACTACATTTTGTCCGACCTAGGATTTGAACCCATGACCTCGTGATCACAAAGCGATGCGGTTTGCCACTAGACCAACGAGGCAGTCTATAGTCAATTTACATTTTTTAAAATCTATTTTAACTATTAATCTACCACCGGATCGGAACGCGGCGTCCACTGAGAAGATCCAGCGAAGGAACTCAGCGGGCTTTTCTTTTTTTTTTTTACTTCTCTTACTCTTATTTCTTTTCTTTTTTCAGGCATACAATGTTTAGCTTACAATTAAATAGTTTACGATGCAGCTCCCAGTATGATGCCTTACGATCGATATATGAATCTAATGATATTATCTATAAAAGGTGTCTAGAGGATTCTAGATGGACTAGTCCCCACAAGCATCACCCGTTCACGAGTATGACTACTGGAACAGCCATTACTCCCCTCTACAATATTGGAGGGCAGGGCATAGTAAGTATTACATTAGAAATTATTCGTGGTTGCATTTACAAATAAGAATTTCACACATAAACATCCACCGACATTGTGCCCAGTGTAATGGGAAATAGGCTCGACCCCCATTTCATTGTTACAGAAGTGTACACAGTACATAAACATCTGCCAACTCTGGTTGGATAATTGACGGGTTTTTTAATTGTAACTTAAACATTGTATTCACGCAAAATGATTTAAAAAAATACAAAGGAAATACTGAAAGAGAGTTGAACAAAAGAAAGAAAAAAATCTCCGCCGGATCTTCTCAGTGGAGTCCGCGTTAAGGTCCGGTGGTAGAATGGTTTAAAAAAAAATTAAATTGACAATTTTTAAGCGCCTCTGCAGGGCTTTCATAAAATAAATTATTTGAGTTTGAGTTTTTCAGTGATAGTGAGTATGTTGGTAGAACACTTGCCTTGTATCCACGAGGTCTAGGGTTCAAATCTGTATCTGTCTGTCTGTTTGTGCCGGCTAGTCTCCAAAACGGCTGGACGATTTCGTGGGACTTTCACTCGCAAATAGCTGATGTTATAAGGAGTAACTTAGGCTACTTCTATTTTAGAAAATGATTTTTTGTTAAATTCCACTCGGGCGACGTCTTAGGTAACAGCTATTATTCAAATATAATATATCAAAGGACATACCATCACGTCGTCGTCGCGATTATATCACGTAAACATACCTGGAACAAGACACAAATTGCGTTAAATCTCACAGCTTAGGAGGCGAGTAACGAAGGAACTGAATGCGAGACGCGACCTAATGAGTCGGTCGCGTGATACATTTGAGGCTAGATCCCGCTCTGAATGCGAAATGAGATCTTGTATTATTTCTACTAAAATAATTCGCAGTTAGGTCTCACCTCTGATTCGTTTAGTTATAAATAGATAATAGTAACTTTCAATACCATTATGCCTATATTCCACGACGATAGGTCCAATGTAACAGGAAGTAAACCTGCTGCCAATATACTAAACAGAGTGCGGACCGCGATTGGCATTTTTCGATGGAAAAGCATATTTTGTCCGATCTAAGAATCGAACCCCCTCGTGATGGCCAAGCGCATTAATTGCCACTGGAACAACAAGGCAGTCTAAAAAAAAGATCTAATGAAATTAAACATCTCAAATCACATCGTCCTCGCAATTATGTCACGTAAACATACCTGAAACAAGACACAAATTGCGTTAAATCTCACAGCTCAGAAGGCGAGTAACGAACGAAGACGCGACCTAATGAGTCGGTTGCGTGATACATTTGAGGCTAGATCCCATGCTGAATGCGGAATGAGGTCTCGTGTCATTTCTACCGAATTCATTCTTAGTGAGATCTCTGATATGTAGGGTTATAAATGGTAGTACTTTTTGCCTGCTCCGCAAGTGATTAGGCGTGACGATATATATTCAGATATAGAAAGACAGGGTGGCTTCAATAATTTTCAAGTATTTTGCATCTACTGCCTTGTTGGTTGAGTGGCGAATAATGAAAAACGTAGCCCCACACTAGGAATGATTCCCGTGTCATGGGTAGTGTTGTAAAAATGAGCGCTGAAGTCGAGCGTTTGGCGCTGAGTCGATGCTCACGAGCGTTGAAACACGTAGAAAACCGAGCTTTTAAGCGCCGACTCGAGCGCTGTGTGTGTGTTCACAACACTAGACGTGGGTGCGTTTACAAACATGAAATTCACACACACAAACTCCCAGACCGAAACAAACATTTGTGGGTCACAGACAGGTTTGTCTCGTGTGGGAGTCGAATCCGCGACTGCTCGATCTAGTTGGCGGAATGGGTTAAGCTTTTAACGCTAGCAAGTCGCTGTCAGCCATCTGTCTGCCTTCTATCATGGCAATAGGCTCGCCCCCTATTACATGGGACCTAACATCGTCGGCGACAAGTCCACTTGCGGATTGTAGGCGTGAGAGTATTTATCTATTTATTTTTGCATCTAGTCTCTCACTGCAATTGATAGCGCATTGTTCTGACAATGTGACATTTTAATGAAAAATGTCATTCCACTTATTTCTCAGGTATTTTAAGTACTGTCATCTGTCATCAACTTATCAAGTCCAGTTGATAAATCACACACCGTATATGACGTACCGTCACAACGAACCGAAGCTCTCTATATGTATCTACCACGTTTCATAAAACTGTTAAGGTACATATATCTCATTGATCAAATGGTATAATGGTCGTCTAACGATCATCACGGAGTCCTGTATCTAGTTATTACTGTCTGTGTAAAATCTCATGTGTTAATCCGGGTAATAAACGATCTGTGTGCCGAATTTCATTCAAATCGGATAAAACGATTATCATATTTATTGCAGAATGAATAACTGATTCATAATCGCGACAGTATACTGATGCAATTGTGTTGACGTAATTATTAACCGCAGCATCAAAAGGATTTAATGATTATTTCAATAAATCGCTTGTAACTTAATAATTTAATAAAAGGGACGGTACCTTAACAAGTTTTTATATTACATTGTGGGTCGTTAGTCGAGCGTTTTAAAAATGGCCCTGATTTATTGATTTCGTCCATTCTTGATCAAAATATTGTTGTTTTTATATACTGAACTTCAGGTAAATAAACTATATTTGTTAATTTAATTTGTAACAACGGGTTATTTATTCGCTATGCCCAAGTCGTGGCGCTTATACAAGGTGTAACATAATAAACGCAAGACCCAAAAGTACTTTGTTCTAAATCGGTAACTGAATTGATTCCAACAATTTTTAATGTATCTTACATTTTGTTTTAAATTTGCAAAAATGCTTTTACTCCTTCACTGCGCTATGAAAAATTAAATTTATTTTTAAATCATATCAATACGAAGATTTCAAATGCATTCCTCAAACGTATTTCTTAAAACGCACACATACACGTACAAGTTTCATTTTTAATTGGGGTATAAAAGTGCTTAAAAAAGGGTAAAAACCTTTAAATTTGGAAATTTGTAAAAACCTTTAAGTTTTGAATTTATGAATTCTCTAATCATATAAAGAAGCAATTCTCTAATCAGGGTGTCTGAGGTTTATGTTTACGTTTATTAGGTCACACCTCGTAAATTTAAAAAAAATGAAATAAAAATGATATGTGATATAATCGTCTTTAAGCCATAAGAGAATACCATTAAACGATAATTTCTTGAAGTTATCATAACACGTCGCGATACGCGTTTAATCGATCATAATGATAATCTCGCTTCAAGACCCTTGCGATAAAAAAAAAATCATAACATTAAATTAGCATTACTAAATGTTCAGCAAAAATTAGAAAAATAAAGGAAAAAAAATAAAGAAAGAAAGGCACTCCAGCCGTTTCCAAATCATATCACCGTGAACACAGGGCAGTAGCCAAGAACAAAATTGCAACAGTCAATTACGTTGACAACCCACGCGACGTCGCGTGGTGTTTATGTTAATAATTTGGCAGCGCGCGTCGCTCGCGTCGCCCGAACCACCCGGGGCCTTATTCGATATGACCAAACGTGGCGCGTTATGGTTTATAAGCGAAATTCTCGGGGTAAAACCACAGAAGTAATAAAACACTAGAAATGAAATTTCGCCGATTAGCCATAAAATTTGTTATTACCTAAAGGTTAGGTGAAAAACAAAGCGTCGAGCCGCGTCCGCGATGGCGTGTACAGTGGCGATCAGTTCCTGCAATAGTATTTCTATGGAAATGTTCACACCAACGCGTCTTGCACTCGCTATGTGGGCGGCGTCTGCACGCGCGATCATAGGGAGATACTGATCGCCACGGCTGGACGCGATGGTTTGGCCGTACCTTTACAGGATTCAAATGGATGTCAAACGTGTAATCGAATACTATAAGAATACCATTTAGTGGGATATAGAATACTGTATGTCACTAAAGTACCATTCAACGTTAATTTCACGCAGTTATTGTAACGCGCTGCGTTATGTGTTTAATTGGTAAGAGCGAATAAGGACCCAGGTTCATGAGTCGCTTGCATCGCGCTCGTCACCAGCGAGGACAATGCGATATCGCGATAGGACGCGGTGGTCACGAAAATATATAATAATTGGAACTATGTTAGGATTCTATCCGTCTATAACATCACGCCAAATCTGGGATAGGTAGAGACTAAAGAGTTCCAACAAAATCTTTCCAGAGGCTTTTCTATATTTATTATTTTAAGCCAAACTATTGCGTGGCAGACAAAGAATACGGAGTTCCAACAGGTTCTTTCTATAATGGCCTCTCTCGCTTTCTCCTCGATTACGAAGACTCTTGACTAGCCCAACAAATGAATACTGGGACTTATCTCAGTTATATTCTCCTTATTCCTAGCTTATCTGCCAATTTTTCGAGTTCTGTGACCCGTTTTGCAAAAAACGTTTTCTCCTGCTGTTTGTTATTCGTTGGAGTTTCCTTCCCCTACCCTAGGACTTCTAGATGATCAAACCTAGCTACAATTAAAGATAAACCAATCAACCATGGTCCTTCGCAACGCGAGTCAGCATTGTCAGCCGTAATTTAGTCCCAGATACAATTCCGTTAACGTAACGTATATTCTGTTTACTGGATAAATAGAAACTGTTTCATTATAACTAGGCAGATAAACAAGAAACGCTAACAAAGCCGGTCTAGTCAGCAGCCTTTTTGTTTAGCTTTCACAACTGTTCAAATATTATTCAGTTTGTAATTGAAATCCGTTTTACGTTGGAGCCGAACGTTGCTGGTTCGATCATATTTGATTAAGCTTAGAAATTGAAATGCCCGTAGAGCTGCGGACCATGGGGTACGGTAAGGACACCAGTCCTGTCCTTCGGCTGGGTCGGTCTAAGATGAGAGACCGTTTGTGGAGATTCCATTAACAAGCGTCTCCGTGATTAGGCAAGTTTATAATTATTTTATTAATTCCGGCAACAGAAACTGACAAAAATCTTTTTATGTAAGTTAAGCAGTTGTTCCTGGTTTATACTTAATTCGGTTGTACACACCGTCACGCCTATATTTCCCAAGCAGAGATGTACTGAGTACATCCATGTTTTGCCGACATTTTTAGGTCGCATGTAATAGGGGGCGAGCCTATTGCCATATACCGGGCACAATTCCAGACTCCGGACTCATACTGGATTTTTTCCGTTACAAAAACTAAATTTGCCCGATTTAGGATTTGAACCCAGGACCTCGTGATCACAAAGCGACCAACGAGACAGGTAATTTGGTAGTCGTAGCAAAATTTGATGCCTTATGGGCGAGTTAAGTTCCAACCGCAGGTGGCATGAACCAGCCCCCTACTGCTAGTCTACGTGGTGGGGTGTGACCTAATCTCTCTCACCTTAATTTTTTTTTTTTTTTTTTATGTGAGTGAATAGGTGAGGCCCTCCGATATCCTTCGGAGCCATTTTGTAGGTTCGTTACTTTCTAGTTTTAATTTTTGGTTATTTTATTATAGTGTTCCTATTATTTATATAGTTTATTGGTTATTTTCATAGTTTTAAACTTGTTGTTTTAATAACTTCTTTTATGTTTGCGACTGAGGTGATAAGGGGTTTTTGCGTTTATTCTGTTTGCGATTTCTAATTATATTTGATTTTTATTTGTAGTTTCTGTTTTACTCAATTTGTTCTCGGTGCCTTTGGGTTAATATTGGTTTGAGGTTTTTATTTCGGCTATTATGATGATATTTCCAAATTTACTCGGCAACTTGCTGTTTGTCATTCCTGGTTACTTTAATAGCTTTATGGATATCATTATCTATGCGTCTATTATCCCGCGGGAAGAGTGCGGTCGCCGAGTATTTGGCGATTTCCCTGGCACGCGGTTCCTTGATCTACGCTAAAAGTTGGTCTTTTTCCCTGGTTATCACTCCCCAAATCGCTCTGTACATGTTTTTCCAGTAACTTTCTTAAGTGTAAACATTTCTTATCTAAATATGGTCTTCTGCCAGTATTTAAGTGGGTAGTACCTCTTCGTTTCACTGTGGCGTCTATTTTAATATTTTTCTTTTTTGCGGTCCACCAAAATGAGTATCCATGTTCTGTTTTAGTCTTTATTATAATTTTAATTTGTCTATGTGTTCTCTGTTCGTTATGTATATGGATTTTAACTGTTTCTTCCATCTGTTTGTTCTTCTTTGTTCTTGAGTTTAGTTCTGGTATTATGTTTTGGTTTTTTGATAGCTGTTTAGATTCTTGAGTATATTTCTTCCAGTTTGCTTTTATGGTGTTGTGTGTTCTTCTTATTATTTGTATCTTCCTTTTTGTGTGGTTTCCCAGTATAGGCTTGATTATACTTGTGTTATAATTTGAATTTATATGTGGTATGTTTATTTTTATTTTCCTTTTTAGCTTATACGAGTAGGGTTTGATTGGTTTACTATCCTCAGAATAGTTGAGTTTACCGCCAATCTTCCGTTTTCCTGTTTTTATTATTATTACTGCTGTGTTATTTGTCCTTGTTCCTGGGGTTTTCCAAATTTTTGTATATTTGTATAGATTTGTGGTGGCCGATTTTATAGATTTCGTTTTGTTTCTTCTCTCTTGTATTGTTCTATTACCGTTACGTTGATTAGGTTTACATGTTTGTCCTACGTAGGTTTTAAGATCTTTTGCGTTATGTATATTCCTTTTTTGTGTGTCTTGGATTTGTTTTTGTGTCGTCGGTTTTTTACTTTGTAGGTTTGATTTTATTATTTTATGGTTTTTATTTTTGGCTCCTTCGGTTGTTATGGTCTTTGTAGTGTCTTCGGCTTTAACAATACTCTACGCTTGATCTAGCAATTCTGTCCCATTTTTGCTTGATAGGGCAGTCCCAACTGAAGGCGTTGTGTTCCGTGTCCCCGTATTTCGCCGTTGTACAGTTCCGGCAGGCTGGTTTCTCGCCGGCTGTGCTCCTCGGGCAGTCTGCTCGCAAGTGCGGCCCGCCACAGTAGGTGCACAGGTCGGCGGTCTCCTGGCATAGTTTGCGGCCGTGGCCGTATCCCAGGCACCGGGTACACTGTATCAGGGGGGACTGGTCTTCCACTACCAGGTGTTGTAGATCTACAAAGACCCGCCCTGCTGTAGTCAGTTTTTGCCAGAATTTGGTGGAGACTTCCAAAATCACGTGATTTTGATGTGGATTCCGTGCTCTCCGGCGGTATTTAACAGTCGCCTCCAGGTCCTCCCCGGTCATGTCGGCAGTCAGTCCCGCGTTTTGAGTTTTTAATGATGTTACTATGTCTGCATCGGTGTTGTAGCTCATCACATCCTTGAGTATAACCAACGGATTTTTATTTTTGGCTTCTTCCACCTTGAGCTCCTGATTTCCCTTGAGTTTGGTTTTGATTTTGTTTAGGTCCTCCTTACTGTGACAACTTAGTACAACCTTCTGGTTTTTTATTTTCCGTACCTTCTGTACTTGGAAGCCGGTTGTTCTGGCTTCCAAGGTTTTCCTAACCTTGTCGAGCACCTCATCACTCGTGTCCATCTCCTCTTCCGAGGACACTATTATCGAGTGACTGGGGTGATTAGGCAGGGCTTTTGGTGTTTTTTGGCTTCGTTCAGGTCCCGAAAGGACATCGGCATATAAGGGCGTTGTCTCCCTTAAGGCCGCAACCTGTTTTCCCGTCTCTTCCGAGACCTGACGCAGCTCTTTTACTTCCTGTACTAGTTGGTCCAGGTTGTGCATATTGTCACACTTCGGTGCCCCTTTGGGTATCGTGATTTCTTGCCCTAGTACATCAAAGGAAATCAGGTCCCTGATGGTCTTAACTGTTGCGAGTACTTCCGCCACCGGTGCGCTTGTTTTTCAAAGTATTCACCCACGTAGCTTAATACACTTTTCCATTCGCTCAAACCAGTTATTATAACATTTATTCCACTCTAAAGTGGGGGTGTTCAAAATGGCTGACTTGAAAGCGTCGACTGCTTCTTCACCGGACTGGAACCTTTGACCACGAAGACTTTTCTTAAGTTTAGGAAATGTAAAGAAATCGTTAGGGCTTAGGTCAGGACTGTATGGAGGATGGTCAAGAATTTCTACTTTTTCCTGCTTCAAATAATCAATCGTTTGGCGAGCGCTGTGTGAGCTTGCGTTGTCGTGGTGAATTAGATTTTCGAAGTTCGGCGATGACTTGTGGTAAACAAACTGTGGTATACCACTCTGCGTTAACCGTTCTACGATCTTCAAGTGCAATAGTCGCAACATGGCCGGTTTTTCCAACGAACGTGGCCACCATCTTCTTTGAAGTGCTTCGAGAACGAACAACTTTAGTCGGCTTTGGCTCGTCTTGAAAGACCCAGATTGTAGATTGTTGTTTGGAATCGGGATCGTAGGCATAGATCCAAGATTCGTCACCACTGATGATGTCGTAGACGTAATTTGACTCTTCTCGGTTGAACCTTTGCAGTTTTCTTACACCATCTGACGCGGGCCGCCTTGTGATCGTCGGAAAGCAGATGCGGTATCCAACGGTAAACAAGCTTTCTCACACCAAGCGCTTCATGCAAGATCTTCTGAACGGTTGTCCCTGAGATGCCTAATAGAGCCTCTATCTCTAGATACGTCACATGACGATCTTCTTCGAGAATTAGTTGTCTCACAGCAATGATGTTATCTTCAGTGAAAGCGGATTTTGGGCGTCCTTCGCGAGATTTTTCACTAACACTAGTATGTCCACGCTGGAATTCTAAATACCAGCGTTCGACAGTCCGCAGACATGGGGCTTCATCACTGAACACAGATGTTAGCTCTTCAAAACACTGAAGCCGTGTCAGGCCTCTTTTAAAGTTGTAGAAAATTATTGCACGAACATTTTCCTTAGAAAGATTCATTTTCGTACGTAACCTGACAGATTCCAATCGACGCTGTGACTAAACAATAGCATTAATCCTAATACTTTCAACTGTTTTGAGATTCAAAATTTAACCACATTCGAATATAGAACAGTTCCAAATTCAAAATTGCCGGGAAATATGGAAACGACAGAACTTAAAAGGCATGCCTCGTATACTAGCTGTAACATAATAAACGCTAGACCTGAAAGTAGTTTGTTCTAAATCGATAGCTGAATTGATTCCAACAAATTTTATTGTTAGTTTTTTTAAATTTGTTAAGAATTGCGTTACTTACTATATTTAACTAAATTTATTCGTGATTCAAAGCAATGCGGAGACTTCAAATGCATTTCTTAAACGTATTTCTTAATATGCACACATACACGTACAAGTTGCATCGTTAATTGGGGTATAAAAGTGTTTAAAAAAGGGGTAATAAATGTTGTTTGGAAATTTGGTTTTATTGTTGAATTTGTGAAACGACTCAGCTTGTATATTAGTATACTAGTTTCTGCGCGCAACTTCGTCTGCTTGGACTTTAGACATGATATAGATATATAATGCCGAATGTTCGGTCTGATACTAGGTTTTTCCTTACAGACTTCTCTGGCTTCCTCCGCTCTCATAGTTCGTCTCATACAGTCGTCGGTTACGGAGACTTGACTTGCCCTTCAGACAAGACAAGGTCTATTTGGTTATGGTATGATTGTCTTAGTTGGCTGCACTGAAGAGCGATTGGGGAAGCCTATGTTCAGCAGTGGACGAGTACAGGCTGAGATGATGATGGTGATGACGAAGACAGTCTAGGCCTTTACCGGTACCTATATCCTTCCACATTCGCATTGTTAATCTGTTAGAAAGGCGATAAAATAAGATTATAATAATACTGCTAAAGGGTAGGTCCCCGGGGTGATCTCATCTCACATAATATTTGATTCGATTAGTTTTCAATAAAACGCGAATGTTTTTGAAAACAAACAGCAATGGCTGTTAACATTCAGATCCCAACTTTTAAACAAACTACATGTTTTGGCGCTCGTAGCGCTGTACGACCGCGGTGTTCTTACCGATTACCAAGGTTAAGCAGCGTTCGACTCGGTCGGCCCGAGATGGGTGGCCGTTTGTGGCATTTTCATATTCGAGCGTCTCCGTTCTTCGGAAGTCACGCTAAGCCGTTGGTCCCGGCTACCACTTAATGTGGTACTCGTTAATCCGAGTTGGAAGCCTTAAAGGCGGCTTGATAAGTTCCAGCAGCTGGTGGCCACAAACCTGCCTCCACCAATCCGCACTGGGTGCGCGTGGTGGAGTATGACCTAATCTCTCTCACCTCGATTCGTGAGAGAAGGCCTTTGTCCAGCAGTGGGCAGTATAGCCTGATATTACTATTACTTTACTTGTTTTGTTCTGGGATTTGCAAAACATATAAAACAATTAATATGAGGCAAATAGGTTGTAAAAAATGCATCGCTTTCCGACTAATATTATAAATGTAAAAGTTTGTATGTTTGAATATTTGTTACTCAAACACGCAAAAACGGCTAAACGGATTTGGATGAAGTTTGGAACACAGTTTATACGGATTAACATGACCGGAAAGAATCTGTTGGAACGTCGACGGACGATTTAGCGCAGTGGTTAAGAGCTTAAGTCGCTCCGCCCACTGTGTCTAATAGTCGCGGGTTCGATTCCCGCACGGGACAAATCTTTGTGTGATCCACAATTATTTGTTCCGTTCTGGGTATTTGTGTATGTGAATTTTCATGTTTCTAAACGCACCTACGACACAGGAATAAATCATAGTATATATACTGAGAATTTTTCGATGGAAAAACTACATATGTCCGACCTAGGATTTGAACCCAGGACCTCGTGATCGCAAAGCACATTATTCGGCACTAAAGCAACGAGGCAGTTGGTATTAAATAAAATCAGGTTGGTATTAAATAATATTCATCAGAAATTCATCAGGAAGGTGACAAAAGTAACAATGCAACTTAAGCGGACAACCCCAGCCGACCTTCGCCCCACAACCGGCCAACACCAATAAACCAACTTTATATTTCCAAATAAAACTACATGAAACATTAACACAAATAGTTGGGAGGTATTACTGCTCACCCTTTTACTGTGTCCAATTTACAAATCCCCCGGCTTCCACAAGTCCCCCCCCCGGATCCCCCCTTTCCCCCGTAACTTCCACGTTGTACAAGTTTTCTTTGTTCCGTTTTTACTGTTCCCAGTTAATTTATTACACGTGAATAGGGCTGGTATTTTTAGTTATAAAACTTTTTATATTGCTTGATTAGTTTTGTTCGGGAGAAACTGTCAGAATAGTGACGGATGGGCCGAAAGAATACTGAGATCCGTTTTCGATTTGTTGATGAATTTTCTTTACGGCCAATTTGGTTCGATTGGATCCATTTTGCTGATCATGTTAGAAGTAGAATTCCACAGCCCTATGTTATGCTTCAAGCGAACTGGAGCTTTTTCATCTTTTTTCTTCACGCCATTCTTTTTCTGCCTTGTTCTCGATTATGTTAGAATCACTAAAAAATACCGTCACGCCTATATTCCCCAAGCGGGGGTGGCAGAGGTGTACTGAGTACTTCCATGTTTGGCCGACGATGTAAGGTCCCATGCAGTAGGGGGCGAGCCTATTGCCATATACCGGGCACAATTCCAGACTCCAGACTCATACTGGATAGTTTTCGTTAGAAAAACTACATTTGTCCGACCTAGGATTTGAAGCCAGAACCTCGTGATCACAAAGCGATGCTCTTTGTCACTAGACCAACGAGGGAGTCACTAAAAAACAACAAATATATGGGTCATGTAGAAGCCAATCCAGCAATATCCATATTGATCCATATGGATGTTGCTGGTCTTGCTTCGGCAGGGCAATTTGCCCTTCCAGTTTATATGCGTCGGTAAATTACCGCAAGATTAAAGATGCTAGTCTGTTATAGTAACACTGTCACGCCTATATTCTCCAAGCGGCGGTGGCAGAGGTGTTACAAAACCAACAACATTCTTATTCATCGATATGGATGTTGCAGGTTTTGCTTCTACATGACTCATAAGTATGTAGTGCAATGTTAATTAAATTTATTTTTATTTTTACATTTTTTTTTTTCTTTACGTGCCGAGCGATAGGCTTATTGTAATTTAAACTATTTTATCCTTCTTTGTGACCTGCCTACGATGTTATATTATGTAAAGATTACCAAAATTAAGTAGCCAGTAGTATATAACCAGTTTGCATCTAAGTGATGTAGATTAGGATACATGCTTTGGAAAATAATCTAGTCAAGTAAGTATAGCCCTTATATCGATTTTGTCTCACATAAATAAACTAGAATGAACAGCTTTACGATCACATTCTTAAAGATAGACATATATGGTGATGCATTGAATGATGTGGGCATTCTAATAAGCGATGAATGAAGGTGAACAAATGGGTGATCTAGTGGTAAATCATCTACTATATGCAGATGACGCGATTTTAATAGCGCCAACAGCCACTGATCTGCAAACACTAGTCACAGTTATGAAAAATGGCTTACATTTAAATGTAGAGAAAACCAAGATTATGGTTTTTGAAAGGAAAGAAACCAGAACGAATGCAAGGATTGTGGTTGGTAACGATGTGCTGGAGCAAGTGAATGAGTTTGTATATCTTGGATGCGCATTCAGTAAGGATGGAAAATACACCGCTGACATAGAGAGAAGAGTGTGTGCAGGGAACAGAGTGAATGGTGCGATGGGAAAGCTACTTGGGAGCCGGCACTTAAGCCAAAAGGGGCAGCTAGCCATACATAACGGAGTGCTAACCCAACGCTGTTATATGGCAGCGAGAGCTGGATATGTAAGAAGGAGAACGAAAGTAGGATAAATGCGGTGGAAATGCGAGCTCTGCGGAAGATGTGCGGAGGGAAGCTCACCGACGGTATTCGCAACAGCGTAGTAAGAAAGCGTGTAGGCATGAAAGATAGTATCGGTGTAAAGATGAGATAGGGTATGCTCCGTTGGTTCGGGCATATAGAAAGAATGTCTAATGAAAGAATGACAAAACAGATATACAATACGAAAGTGGAAGGATGTAGGTACCGGGTAAGACCTAGACTATCTTACCATGACCAAATAGACCGAGTCTTATCTGAAGGACAAGTCAAGAGTCTCCGTAACCGGCGAGCGTGCATGAGACACACTATGAGATTGGAGGAAGCCAGAGAGGTATGTGAGGAAAGAACCTGTTGGAACTCTGTACTCACTGCCTAACCCGCAAGGGATCTGGCGTGATGATAAAGATAGATCCTAATAAGAAATCTACTGACGACTCTGGCTAGTGGTTACAGTGTAGGCCACTCCGCTCACTAAATCAGTAGTTGCGGTCGATCCCCGCAATCTTTGTGACTTTAAAAATGTTTGAGTAAGGTTATTTGAGTACGTGATTTCACGTTACATTTGACACAGGAATAAGACCTAGTGTGGGGTTACGGTGTTTCGTCATCACCATTGCCAAAAAGCCTTTTAACTGCAAGATATAAGCCAACCCTAAAAACTGCCGCGACGACTTGCTTTAAACTTTACATATGAAAGTCTGACGTGCGACATGTTTCTTTTAAATAAAAAAACACCATTCAGTACTCTTACATCTCAATTCCTCAACCCAGCTTCGGCAACTTTTGTCCAGCAATCGAACTTTACACAAAACGAACCACAATTTTTAAAAATTTAACTTTTTCACAATATTTTAACAATGTACAAGAATAAAGTTTGGAACAAACAACCCTGTACTGACAGGTTAGTTCCGTGGCTCGCCCCACAACGAGCTTGTAGTACTGGGACCAGAACGGAATTTGTAAATATCGCTTACGACCTAATACTTGACCGGTTATGTCCTATTCTTCCAAAGTCCATTTCTGCGATCATCTATTCCAGAACGTGAGAAAAGAACCTGTTGGAACAGTGTACTTTTTGCTTACCCCGCAATTAATCTAGAGTTATAATAAAGATAGATCTATTTCTTCGAATATCCACTTCCTTGACTCTATTATTACTGGAATCTACATTCCTCGAACGTCCATTTCTGAGGATTACTTCATTCAGGACTGACGGCCGTTGGGGCAAAAACGTTCTCGAGTAGCGACCTCGACCTAAAGACCGAACATGCGACTACTCAATCCAGTAGCTGAAGCGGCTTAAGCTCTTAAAGGGTAGACCAAACTGTATGTCTGTTATTTCCTTCACTATATCATCCCACAATTCGACCGCCCTAAACGGCATGCCGATCGCTGCTCCCGCACAGTTGCTTACACGAAAATGGAACTTGGAATACTTTATTATGAATCTGTGACCTTTTAATATGACCTCCGAATATTTTGAACGGATTAATAACGTATCAGTCGTAGTCATTCATTAATATTAAGTAAAAAATGATGTATAAGAAAGAGTTAAAAGTACCTGGAAACCATCCCAAGCGAAAAGCCGAGCGGTAATTTATTTTAACAGCCAAGGTATTATCGATTAGCTTTTATTATACTCCTGCCTCATCTGCGTCCACTTGTGTTGTAAAAAGGCTCGTGTCGACGCTTAAAACGCTCGCGGTTTCTACGTGTTTCAACGCTCGTGAGCTTCGACTCAGCGCTAAACGATCGACTTCAGCGCTCATTTTTACAACAGCGTCAAAGTTAATGTTAACATTAAAATGCGTTTTTAAACAAAGCGCTAAAAATAACACTCGTTGGCATATTAATATACACAATATGAAATAACAGTTTTTTTTATTTCAAGTATTTTTTATGTCCAGCATTTGACATGCAGCCAGCCAGGACAGCATGTCCAGATTTTGCTAACAAACTATTGCTGAGCAAAAGTTTAAGTTAACCCAAGTTGTAAATCTCCGGGTCAACCTATTTGTACGTTGTAACACGACATCTTAAAAGCGCATCAGCAAAACTTCGGCGCCTGGGGCTAGTAATATGATTCTCCGTGAAAATTGGGACGCGTCCGTGCGAACTTGGCCCATATTCGCTAGGACTAAACGCGACGCGTTACGATTACTTCGTGAAATGAACATGTAATAGTAGCTAGCGTAGAATCGTAATAATATGGGACTAGAAGTCTATGTAAGGAAGAGTATTGGGTATGTAACATGGAGAATGAAAGCAGGATATATGCGGTCGAATTGCGAGCTCTGTGGAAGATTTGCGGAGTCAAGCTGACCGACCGTATTCGCAACAGCGATAGGATAGGATGTAGCTACCGGGGAAGACTAGACTTCAGATATGACTCGGTCCATTTGGTCATGGTAAGATAGGCTAGGTCTTCCCCGGTACCTATATCATTCCACTTTCGCATTGTATATCTGTTTTGTCATTCTAGGTAATATAATTCACCAGAAAATATTTTACAGCATATCGTGAATGTTGCGAATCGGTGTCTATTTTGTTCAAACTGCACGTATAACGTTGCAATGTTTCAAAGAAAATCGTGCGCTATTTGACTTCTATTGTTTTATTATGACAATGTCTGTGTCTGTATGCCACAGGAGAGCAATAAAACGATCTATATTATTACGCCACATCCCTTGCAGGGTAGGCAGCAGTAGAGTTTCAACAGGTACCTACTTTACTTACTGACCTCTGTATGGCTCGCGCCCTACACCACGTACGTTGTTATAAAATGAAACAATTGATAAGATTTGAAGTCCGAAATATTGCTAAATGAAAATGATATGTGAAATGATATGCTTATGAGTACACGTCAATCACGAACGCGGGCTTTCCATAAACTAATGTAAAAATTGTTGGAAGAAGCGAATGCGCTGACGATGCATTGGTGCGGTTAAACCGTACAACCTCTCTGGACATTAACGATCATTCCACAAAGTTTTCGTAACTTGCCGCGTTACTTGTTGAGCCATACTAAATAAGGACCACGTGTCGCCCGCTCACACCGCAACTCGGACACGTTTGCACAAGTAATGCTTGCGTCAACATCACCTAGCACTTATCCAGAATGAATCTGCTCTTTTTATCAAGTTTCACCAAAGTTTTATTCTTTTATAGGTCTGTAGCGAACAAACGCGGACTGTTTCGAAATTAGTATTATTCTATTTATATCATCACGCCAGATCTGCTGCGGGATAGGCAGAAAGTACAAAGATCCAAGAGGTTCTTTTGCTTAATAGTTCTTGAATAGAATATATATGCTTTTATGTTTAAATCAGTAGGGTATTTACCAGCAGGCGGATTAGGCTAAGCCTAGGGCGGCAAATATCAGGGGGGCGGCAAATTTGGTTCAATTTGTTTTTTTATAAGTAATACATGATTAAACTTTTCTTAGCTCTTAATTACCAATGACTATTTCTTGTGTAAACTTTACTAAATCGTGAGTTGTAAGAATAATCTAGGAACTAACACAACTATCTTTTAGTTCACAATCATACTAATAACGGGTAAAAGCTGATGTAATGATCACGATAGAGCACAAATCATAAAATTGCAATTTGACAAATAAAATGTAATCAATATGAATGTGAACTAGAGTATTGCATTGCAGAGGTTAGTAGGGGCGGCAAAAATTAAATCGCCTACTGGCGGTAAATGTGTAAATCCGTCACTGATCACTGTTACAGACTATTATAGAAACATGTGTAGTTTTTTCACTTTACCGAATTAAAAATAAATATCTTCATGCCTTAGTGGATAGGACCTCCACTAAGCAGTGATAGCCTAGTGGTTAGACCGTGGGACTGCAAAGTCAGAGGTCTTGTGTTCAAACCCAGGCACACACCTCTGCCTTTTCGAAAGCATGTGCGCATTAAAAATTCATTACCATTTGCTTTAACAGTGAAGGAAAACATCGTCAGGAAACCTGCATGCCTAAGAGTATCTCGAATGTGGGTGAAGTTCGCCAACCCGCACTGGGCCAGCGTAGTGGACTATGGCATGAACCCTCTCAGTTCGAGAGGAGGCCCGTGCCCAACGGTGGGACCGTTTCTTAATTATTATAATTATGTTCACGCCTTGATACCTTAAACGACGGTGGCAGAGTTGTACTACGTACACCAATATATACAGACGATGTAAGGTTCTAATGTAATAGGTGGCTAGCCTATAGCCTTTATTCTGGGCAGAATTTTACCCGGTATAATGGCATCGAGTGCTTAAATATCAAAAGGCACACGGCACAACATCTCAAAGTAATTACCGACTTGAATATCTTCTTCTTCTTCAAATACCTCTCCATTACTGGAGGTTGGCCGTTAGCTCTACGTATGTGCTTCTTTCTTGAGCAATATGGAACAACTGCTCAACACTGGCAATTCCGGTCCACTCCCTAATGTTTCGCAGCCATGATTTTTTCCGTCGTCCAACGCGTCTTTTGCCCTCAATTTTGCCCATCATAATCAATTGAAGCAGGATTGATCTATCGTGGCGCAGCACGTGTCCGAGATATCTAATTTTTCGCTTTTGATGGTTTGCATCAATACTTGAATATACAAAATCTAATTTTAGTCGTCCTGGAGCGAAAGCCCAGGTGATGTATACAATGTCTACTGCTCACTGGTACTAAGAAAAATAAAAAAAGAACATTCAAGTGAGTAACATCTCCATTACAATACTAATGTAGTGTATTAAAAACACCTATAACAAGTTTAAAATGAGGGGCGGTGCGCTTCGTCAGCTGGCCAGTAGATACCTTCTATGTTCCAGATTTTCACCCTAGCTATGGTATTCGAATAGGTAGAGATACATTATTTATGTAAAGTGTTATTTTTATTTATTATATTATCAGTGAACAGTAGGCATTGGATACATAATCTGGGCTTTCGCTTCTGGTTGATTAAAATTACACCGTGTATAAAAAATATAACAAATATTGTTTTACAACGAAATGTAAATAGTTGATTAAGTATATTGATCGATAAACAAAGAAAAAACTTGTTGATACTCTGTCCTCTCTGCCTACCCCGTAAGGGATCTGGCGTGATGATATAGATAGATAAACATATAAACAAAATAAACAAGAACGTACCTATACATAATTGCAGCCTATACTGCCCACTGCTGGGCAAAGGCCTTCTCTCACAAATCGAGGTGAGAGAGATCAGGTCATGCTCCACCACGCGGACCCAGTGCGGATTGGTGGAGGCAGGTTTGTGGCCACCTGCTGTTGGAACTAATCAAGCCGCCTTTAAGGATTCCAACTCGGCGTAACGACTACCACATTAAGTGGTAGCCGGGACCAACGGCTTAACGTGCCTTCTGAAGCACGGAGACGCTCGAATATGAAAATGCCACTAACGGTCACCCATCTCAGGCTGACCGAGTCGAACGCTGCTTACCCTTCGTAATCGGCAACAACACCGCGGTCGCACAGCGCTACGAGCGCCTCTTACCTATACATAATTGATTTTAAATTATCGTTACACCAAACGTGGGAGGACGTTAAGGAGGGCTTAAATACGCGTAAACACTTTCGTACTAATATTTTATAATATAAGTATTTCATCTAGGTCATAAGAAAAAAAATGTGTTTCATTCTCAATTCAGATTGTTTAACTCAAGTAACGCCCATCAACCTTGGTACAGTTGCCGTTTAAGACAAGACGAATAGGCTTTTTTACACAAGTATAGGCGCTTACGCAATGTGTCTTGAAGTACAAATTGTGTTTCATTATTTCTTCTTATCTCAACAGAGATGGGACGAAAAGAACTTGCGCAAGAGGGATCGTAACATTGATATATAACATTTTTTTACATTACAATTTTACCTTACAATTTGCTAAGAAATGTCAGAAGAAAGAATGACAATACAGATATACAATGCGAAAGTGGAAGCAGAGACGGGCAAAATGTAATCAGATTAATGATTAACCACCCCCGTTTGGAGAATATAGGCGTGACGGTGTATTAATGATTATAATAATAATAATATTAACCCTGTTCAGAAACTGTCCCACTGCTGGGCACGGGCCTCCTCTCCAACTGAGAGGGTTTAGGCCATAGTCCACCACGCTGGCCCAGTGCGGGTTGGCAAACTTCACACACCTTCGAGAAACTCTTAGGCATACAGGTTTCCTCACGATGTTTTCCTTCACCGTTAAAGCAAGTGATAATTAATTTTAAATACGCACATGGTTTCGAAAAGACAGAGGTGCGTGCCTGGGTTTGAACCCGAGACCTCTGGTTTTGCAGTCCAACGGTCTAACCACTGGGCTATCACTGCTTAACGATTAACGAATATAATTACATTTTGTAATCTTTAATAATTACGATCACACTTTTGATCTTGAATCATAATTGAATATTACAAAATGCAATTATAATCATTTCTCTGATTACATTTTGCCCATGTCTGAGTGGAGGGATGTAGGTACCGGGGAAGATCTAGACTATCTTACCATGACCAAAAAAAAACCATGTCTTATCTGAAGGATAAGTCAAGAGTCACCGTAACCGGCCAGTGTGTATGAGACGGACTATGAGAGTGGAGGAAGCCAGAGAGTTATGTTAGAAAACAACCTGTTGAGACGCTGTACTCTCCGCCTACCCCGCAAGGGATGTGGCGAGATGATATAGAATTCGCTGAGTCCGAATAGTCCCAAAATGCTTGCAACTTGGCTAAGCCCGTCCGATGTGTTACGACAGGTTTCGTTAAACATATAACATAACGTTCATACAGAAACTTGTCTAAAAAAATTATAGTCACGACTATAAATTTCGTCACTGTCGCTTGTCATTGGCACTTATAAAACAGTGCTCAAAATGGCTACTAGCCTGGCTAGCGTACTAATCATACACGAGAAAGTAGCGTCATATTACGTAAAGCACCGTCACGCCTATATTTCCCAATTCGGGGGTGGTGGGTCGGCGAAAAATGGGTATACAAAGTACACCTCTGTATACTCTATACACCTACCTTTCGCCAACAATATTAGGTCCCATGTAAAAGGGGGCGAGCCTATTGCCATATAAGGGGCACAATTCCAGACTCCGGACTGACACTTGAATTTTTTTAAAGAAAAACTACTTTGCCCAACCAAAGATTTGAACACAGCATCCCGTGATCGCATAGCGCATAATTCTTTACTAGATAAACGAGGCAGTCGTACGTTCCATTAAGTAGTTGTAACAATAACCAATTCTAAAGACCCTATAAAATAAAAACTAAACGACAAAACAAGACGATATCCGTAATGCCCACCTCAAATCCACAATCTCGGGGACAGAGACAAATCGACGACTCAAATTCTACTATATATTGTTTTTCTCAAAGCTTGATTGTCTCCAGCGAGGGTAGATGGCCTCATTTGTCTTTCGTGGTACACGTATGCCGTTATAGGAAATCAATTTAGGAGTAACATATAAAGGCGGGGAGCGATGTCAATAGAAAACGTACGAGCGAAAGATTTGGTAAAGGTTAATCTCTTTGTGGGAAGCTGGAGATAGGAAGTGGAGAGATAGGATTTGGGTGTATGTGGTATTTTAATGATGCTTTGTTATTCTTGCTTATTGAGTGCAGGTCTTCTACAAGGTGGACCGATAACCTGCTGGCGGCTGTGGTGTATGAGTGTGTGTGTGTGAGCGCTCTACGCTGTTGGCCGTGGGGCCTTTACAGCTTCACCGGACAAGAGGGAAAGCGTGCAACCACTACGGTCGAGCCAGAAGGGCAACGGGGCAATTAACTCAAGGGCCTCAAGGAGGAACGGCCTCGGCTTAGGCAGTAGCTACGAGGAGGCAATATACTAGGTGTCTCCCCATGGTGCTTCGTACTGGCCGGCGGGCAAAGGATTCTTCGACCTCGCTGGCGAAGTCAGTGTCTGATCCTGTGTGCGGTATCTGTATTCAAAAGAAGGGCATTAAAAGGGTCGGTGAGAATATGTCGCTGGCGGCGGTAGCGGCTGATAGGAGGGGAGTCAGGTGCGTAGTCGGCGGCGGCTACGATAAGAGGGTTCTGATGGTTCGACTCAC
Organism: Phalera bucephala; assembly: GCA_905147815.2. Lineage (NCBI taxonomy): Eukaryota > Metazoa > Arthropoda > Insecta > Lepidoptera > Notodontidae > Phalera > Phalera bucephala. The sequence goes on from LR990618.1 coordinate 30,971,891, forward strand.
TTGCGGAGTAGCTGGTTGTCGCCTTTTTAAAATAACTAGCACTTTCCTCGAGGTTAGTGAAAGACACCCATAGTACAATAAATAAGAGAAAGCAAGCACTGATAACAATGAGGATTTGAAACTCCGAAATCAACGTTAAAATTACAACACAAACGCTAAAAGAAGCCACAAAAAAGAACTGCATATTTCAGCATTCTTTGCCCTCCCAATCTAGAGTTTTAGCATAATGATATACCAACATTAACCTCCCGAAGTATCCACTTTGTTAGAACTCGCACAGTCAGGATTGCAGCCGTACGGCAATGAACGGCGATCGTAAAACATTTTATTCATCTACGTGACTGCTTCGAAACGTGAACTTCAATGCTACATTGTTGTTCCACCCGGAAAATGAAATGGCGGAGACATGTGGCACTAACTGCTGGTAAGATAATTAATATGGACATTAAAATGTTAGGCTAACTTAGCATTACCAAATAGACCGTGTTTATCTGAAGGGCAAGTCAAGAGTCTCCGTAACAGGCGAGCCTGTATGAATCGAACTAAGAGAGAGGAAGAAACCAGGGGTTTGTAAAGAAAAACACCTGTCGTAACTCTGTACTCTCTTCCTAACCGGCAAGGGATTTGGCAAGATATTATAGATAGCTGTATTCTTGTCCGTGTAGTCGTGTTTAATGTGCGTAAGTGAACCCCTAAGATCCATAGAAAGATGGTAGCGCTATTCAAACTAAAGAATTCCTTCCCTTTATAAATGTTATTACCCTTTCGGACAAGATTGTAAAGATATGTAAATCAAATTTTATCACAGCTTATAGGAGCAGCTTACTCTGTATATGTTGTTGTTTGTATTTCCGTATGTTATTGATGTTAATGTTGCTTGTTACTGTGTATTATGCTTTGTCCGAATAGTTTTTTTCTTTCTTTACCTTACTCTCTACGGATGTAATCGCGATATATACTTGTGTCTACGGTAAGAAGCGAGCTCGCGAGTCAACGGTAGCTGACCTACCAGAGTATAGATCATTCAATCCTCAAAGATGCACCGCATCTATTATACTACCGTACTGTGCGTTTGCTAATTATTCTGCTAATGTATTACGTCTACCGTTCATACGTGTAACAATATGTAACGATAGATTAAAACACTAACCGAAAATTATGCACTAACGCTATATGGAATTAGGAGTAAGGGTGGCGCTCGTATTCGCGGATGGAAGTAGCTGTATATAAGGACTTGTCCTCAGGTATACATAGGTTTATTTGTGAGTGCGATATTTGCTTTAAGCGCCATTTTCAGAACTGATTTAGCTCAGCATTAATTGTATTGTCAGCCCCCGATCAAGAAAGAAGTCAACCACAATAGCCTAGCCGACAGTAATTTATATCGCTTTCATAATTCCCTCACAGCGACTGTACAATAGAGTCATCATCATCATCTTCTCAGCCTATACCGAACGTAGCCGATAGTATTTTATATCGCTGTCATAATTCTTATATAATTGTGACCAGTTTCGCTTCCAGCACCAAGTCAGCTCGCTGTCATTACGCTGGTATGCCAGCCCCCGATCGAGAAACAAGTCGACCACAATAGCCTAGCCGACAGTAATTTATATCGCTTTCATAATTCCCTCACAGCGACTGAATTTATTGCGGCCAAATTAATTTGGCGGGGCGTGCCCCATAATCCGAGCACATCTGCGCTGAGGATGCTACGTAATATCGATGGTAATGTTCGTGGAGAAAGTGGTGCGGGAAGTGAGGAGGTTTAGGGAAGTGTGACGTCGACTTCATATACCACCTCTCCTACAACGAAGCCTTAATTTTTACGCAGTCACATCTCGGTCCGAATTGAATATTATTCATATCGTATTTTTAGACACTTCATACAACATTCAGGTAGGATCTTGCCATTGTTCTTATCTATGTACCGACCCTAAAAAGTTGATACCAACTACCGATAGATGGCGCTGACGTAAAAAACTATTCGGAGTAGGAACATTAGACTACAATTCGCCATACATGTCTAGAACACGATATGAGAGTTCGCATTACGCGAAACATTTATACAAGCCCCCAAAAATTCATGGAGAGTGGCTGGCCGCCGACACCACACCCATCTGACTGGAAGATCTCTTTGTCTAATCCTGCCATAACGGACCAGCCAGCACTTCTAGACGAATGAGTCGTATAATGTATACCCGTTTCCTCGGTGCCCGATGAGTCGGACTAAGAGAACTGTTCGACGAATCGACTTTATTTACTAATAATATCCATATAAGTGCTTATATAGACGCTCCAAAACAGCGTAAGATGCCGACGCATTTACGCTGTTTCAGCAGTAATATCAATATTGGCGTTATACGGACCGCGCCTCAAATCGATTACACCTTACCGAGTGCTTAAGGGACTCTGAAAATAGCATGCATGTATGATACGAATTATAAAATTGGAGAAGGCAACAATCCTATATGATCAGAAGCTATCGACATGGTTTTTCTGCTTTATAACATTCGCTGGAAGATATTGGGCTTGATGAAATAAATTTATAAAAAAAAACTTGTCTCGTTAGTAACCACCGCTTCAAATCCTAGGACGGACAAATATAGTTTTTGTATTGAAAAATTCCCAGTATCCGGAGTCTGGAATTGTGCCCGATATATGGCCATAGGCTCGCCCCTATTACATGGGACCTAACAGCGTCGGCGAAAAGTGGGTTTACATAGTACACCTCCACCTCTCCCGCGTGGATCATATAGGCGTAACGATGTATTTTTTTTTTGTTTTAATAAATTTATATACTGTTTCAACTTCGGCACTACACTTAATTAATAGAACATAAAGTTAGGAACGAGACAGGCTATAACTACAAGTGTCTATACAGCCATTTTATTGTGTGATTATGTCTGATCATAAAAAATTCAATTTGCTAGACGCCCAGCCATCTGGGCCTTGAGGAAACATTTTGTTTTATTTCGACGGTCTCACGGTGTCTCGACTTTTTTATGGATATCATAAACAATGTCTGGTGTTACCTAGACTTGTTCGAAGCTGATATAAATACAGGTTTTGATACTCATATGATTATTAAGGTTGGTCAAAACAATGGGCCTCAGAAAAAGTTTTCCTGCTAGATCGCATATAATCAGAAACGGGGAGATCAGCAGTAGAACCAAAATTAACGATGTAACCCTCAGAATTGCCTAACTTAGTTACAGACTAATGACATTAATGACAAACGTTTGGGCAGAAACGTTCTCGAGTCGCAACCTCTTACGCAGGTAATAGCTGGATATATAGTACAAAGCCAGTAGTTGAGGCGATCTTTGGGGATGTGTTTGTCCTGCAATGGGCGTCTTTTAGATGATGACTGTTTGAGAGACGGCTTGGTCGACTGGTTAGGAGCTTAAGCCACTCCGTCTACTGGATAGAGTAGATTAAAAAAAACCTTACTAGGATTTATTCCTGTGTCGTGGGTGCTTTTACAAACATGAAAATTCACATACACAAATACCCAGACCGGAACAAATAATTGGGGGTCACACAAAGATTTTTCCCGTGCGGGAATCGAACCCGCGTCTATTGGACGCAAAGGGCGGAGCGGCTTAAGCTCTTAACCACTGCACTAAATCGTCGTCTAGATGCGAAGTCGATTCCCGCACTAGACAAATCTTTGTGTGACCCGCAAATGTTTGTTTCGGTCTGGGTAATTGTGAATGTGATTTTCATGCCTGTAAACGCACTCACGATACAGGAAAAATTCTAATGTGGAAAGTGAATTTTATAAAAAAAAGAAGCACGCTCGAATCTGGAATTGTGCCAGCTATAACTGCAACAGACTCGCTCCCAATTATACGGTCTGCGAAATATGGGTTATGTGCATCCATAATACAGATCTGTAACCTTGGTTCAATTGATTTTTATGTCTAAGTGTACATTTGACAAATATAGCAGTCACTAAAAATAAACATATTTTTACGGATTTAATAGCGGGCGTTGGGGCAGAAATATTCTAGAGTGGAGACCACGTATTGGCAAGCGTAGCGTAGGGCGACTGCCTGCCAGATGGACCGACGATCTAGTGAAAATCACAGGAAGTCGTTGGATGCAGGTGGCATCGAACCGTTTACGCTGGAAATCGACTGGGGAGGCCTATGTTTAGCAGTAGACAAGTATAGTCTGAGATGATGATGATGATGAATAGCGGTTTATTTTGTTTTGGACTTTTCGAGTACTTTACAGAACCAATAGTCCCGGGAGGAACTAAGGTATTCGACGTCTTAAAGACATTGTTATTCCGTCGTCGAAAATACAAAAAAAGTTTTATTTCAAATGTAATATTTGCGTAAATCTATCTATCTATCTACAACCTCACGCCAGATCCCTTGCGGGGTAGGCAGAGAGTACAGAGTTCCAACAGGTTCTTTCCTTACATACCTCTCTGGCTTCCTCGACTCTCATAGTTCGTCTCATACACGCTCGCCGGTTACGGAGACTCTTGACTTTTCCATCAGATAAGACTCGGTTTATTTGGTCGTGGTAAGATAGTCTAGGTCTTCCCCGGTACCTGCATCCTTCCACTTTCACATTGTATATCTGTTTTGTTATTCTTTCCTCTGGCATTCTTTCTATATGCCCGAACCAACGGAGCATGCCTTTTCTCATCTTTACACCGATACTATCTTTCATACCTACTCGCTGTCTTACTATTCGCGTAAATCTCAGAACCCAATATGGCAGTCACTACTTCTTTATGCATATCTCTTCCAGAAAACATGAGCTAACACAGCAGAATCTCAGACTCTCGACCAGATAAGACAAATTAGACCAATCAAACATACACACATTCTGTTTCTAAAATTCACAAGTCTCATTAAACTAATCAGCTCCACAACAACATACCATTACGTATGTAATTGAAGCCTGAATTCCAATTTAACTAAACACACGGACTATTAACGGTTATATTTGGCAGTAAATTGATATATGTAGCAACTGGGCCTCTGATTATTGGTCTATTACGACGGTAATTGGTTTCTAGTTTGATGTATATTCGCTAGCTTGTAACTAAAGCCGGGTCCAGATACCGAGAATATTTGTTGTATGTGAATGATTTACGGTGTTGGTCGAGGAGCGTTTACAGCTTTACCAGTCAAGAGGGCGACAACTAAGCTTCAGCCGGATGGGCAACGGGGCAACAGCTCAAGGGCGTCTTAAGTCGTCGATATAGGGAAGTAAATATACTAGGTGCCTCGCTGGCTCGCCGGCGAGGTTGGCGTTTGATCATGTATGCGGTATCTGTGTCTGAAAGAAAGTGTAAATCCACATTACTTCAACAATGTTAAGTGCCAATGCAATAGGGGTGGCGAGGCTATCAAAAAAATTCTCGGTAGAAGACTGCAGTTCGGATATGCGCCTAGTATAATGACAATACACTCGCTTCCTATTAGATTGGGACCTAACATCGGCGAAAACTAGGTGTACACAATAGTACACCTATGCCACCCCTGATTGGAGAATTCTATCCTGAAACCTAGACAGTATCGATCGGAAGTCCTGCGAAAAATATCCATTGCATTAACACTGCAAAAGAGTAGCTTGCCAAAAACCCTTCAGTTTATGGGGCGTCCCTTAACTAGACATTACCATATAATCTGGCCTTCTAGACTTGGATAAAGGTCTTGGCTCACTTCCGGGCCATATTATTTTAATTATAACTAATCTTAACTATTAGACACTTTGTGTAAAGTTGTAGTCACCAGATAACTTGGTAAATATGCTGCATTTGTATTCGTAGCATATTGAGACGTCTCACGCCTTATCATAAGGGTTAACTGAGATAATTTCGCTGGCCGTATCAATAAAGACACAATTCAAAATTCAGATTCATTCAAATGTTATTTAATAGCTATATTAGTTATATACTATGACAGTGGAGGAAGCCAGAGAGGTTTGTAAGGAAAGAACCTGTTGTAAATCTGCACTCTCTGCCTCGTAAGGGAGCTGGCTAATTTATTTCATTTTACCAACAATATCTATGAATATTTTGATGACATATTATGGTTTGCTGAAAGTAATCTACGATCTCTACGCAAATGTGATCATCAATATACACAAAAGAGTAGAAAGAAAAATACAGGCGACGCATTCGCATTTAATACGTCAACACGATGCAGTTACAAATATGGGCAGCTCCAATGGGCGCATATCTTTACTCTCAACCTTTTACCTAAATTGGCCCAGCAGCTGGGCTGGCATGTGACCAAGGATGGCAAATAACGTACTTAGGACGCGAAAGGTTGTTCAGTCTGATTGTTATGCGAAGTGTTATCTCTAAGTGTCCTCCCTTTATGGCGACAGCAGTATGATGTTTAGTAAAGTATCTTAGCGTTTGTTCCTTTAGTTCAAGTTAACATCGTCAGGCCTATATCCCCAAGCGGGGTTGGCAGACGTGTACTATGTACAACGATTTTTCGCCAACAAATGTAGGAACCAATGTAATAAGGGGTGATTCTATTGATATTACACCGCGCATAATCCCATTTTCCGGTGTTTTATTAGACAAGACTGAAATTATGACACAACGAAAAAACTAAAATAAATAGGAAAATTAGAGCTTTATACTTTTTAAATTAGAGCGCAAACTCAAATAACCATATTTTTGAGTTGTGACAATTTGATATAAACTTGAATGTGTTGAAAATGTCTTGTTTTTACGAGCCTGTCACTATTCTTCGGAACAGAAAAACTTAATTGCTCCAATTACAAGAAAATGCGTAGTAATTTCGTATCACTACATTTTGTATATAAATAGAATATCGTGACAGCGGGGATTCTGAGAAAACAATAATGTCACAGTGGAATTGAGTCAGTTGAGAGATATGCCAACAGCACTTACGTGACTTCCTGCACGATACGTTTTGGACTTTGATCATTTGGAAATAGAGTGGGATATAGTATTTTTATCTCTATCTATCTATATCATCAAGCCAGATCCCTTGCGGGGTAGGCAAAGAGTACAGAGTTCCAACAGGTTCTTGCCTTACATACCTCTCTGGCTTCCTCCACTCTCATAATTCGTCCCATACACGCTCGGTTACGGAGAGTCTCGACTTGCCCTAGTACATAAAACATACAAAATAAACACCGTCAAGCCTTTATTGGCCCAGCCCCACACATAAGATATTTTTATTTTATTTTAGTTATTTTATTTATTAAAGTAAAGGAAACAAACAGTACAAAAATGCAGAAATTAATTAAGTACACACAAATTATAACACATACACCAATAAAGTTACCACTAATGAAAATAAACAACTATGTACGGCCGGTAGAATTGAAAAATTGAAAATAAAACATATAAAAATGTCGTTTAACAAATTTGTTGCCTTATTCTAATTTCTTTCTTAAACCTAGAAAGTGACAAATGAAAGATATCGATGTCATTGAATTTGTTATTGTAGCAGCTGGCACTGCGTATTATAAATTTATTCTTGGTATGGACGGTCCTGGCAAATGGAACATGTAAAACCTCTTTACAGCGGGAAGTCGACCTTCGACAACGCAGACCTATTTTGCTGAGCAAATAAGGAGAATCGCTCAAATTATGAAGTAATTTGTATATAAATATTATATCTCTCTGTGTACGACGATTTTCTAGTGATGTTACATGCTTTATTTGAAAATTAAAGTTAGGGGTGTTGATTTGTCTAAATTGTAATGTTTTTAGAAATTTGTTTTGTATACGTTCCATAGACTGTTTATGAACTGCGTAGTTAGGATTCCAAACGATTGATGCGTACTCAAGGTGTGAACGTACAAAGGCATTATGGAGTATTAAGTAAATATGGATTTTTTTGAATTCTTTTCCTTGTCTTAACCTAACATTATATAGGCTTTGTTGGTAATGAGATAAATATGACTCCGGAAATTAAGTTCATTATCTAAAAGCACTCCCAGATCACGGACCTCAGATACCCTCTTCAAACTATGTCCAAACATATTATAATCGAATATAATTGGGTTTGCTTTTCTATAAAAACTAATTTTCTTATCATCAGCATATAATAAAATATTAGAATACTTAAACACTTGAGCCACATCATTTATGAAAATATAAAATAACAAAGGACCAAGATGCGATCCTTGAGGGACGCCAGAAGTTACAGGTACAAAATTGGAAATGTAGCCTTTGATTGTTACTGCTTGATTTCTATCTCTCAGATAAGATTCGAGCCATCTAAGGAGATCGCCGTGTATAACGATACTTGCCAATTTCGCGACTAAAATATGGTGTGAAATTTTATCAGATTAATAATTTTATTATTGTAATCGGTATACACAACATCAACCTGCTGTCCTTCATCTAAAGGTGAGGTAATCGCGTCAACCAACTCACAAAGATTGGTTTCAGTTGATCTTTTATCAACTGAAACTTTTTTTTTTATACCGTGTTGAAATGTATTTAAGACAGGTCTTACTTGCGGATACAGTGAATTATAAATTATTTTTTCAAACAATTTTGGAATAACTGAGAGTTTTGAAATCCCTCTATAATTCGTAATATTATGTTTATCACCACTTTTAAAATTCGGAACAATAAATGAGTTTTTCCAGTAACTTGGCGTTATCCCCTGTTTCAAAGAACAATTAAACAGAATTGATAAAGGAAGAGCTATTGTCTTATAGCAATTAAGTAAGAAAATGGGATGAATGTAGTTTGGATCAGCACCTTTAGAGAGATTAATATTTTTCTACTATGAGTACATTAATGGAAACTGTGTTAATATTGGTTTAATTATTAGTTGGAATTATACATTGATGAGAAACTGTCTGATTGTATCTAATTGGCTCGAAAATTGTATGAAAATATTCATTGAATAATGTGGCTATCGCAGATCCTTCAGTTGCAGATTTATTTGAAAAACAGACGGTGTCAGGAAATTCAGTGCCGTTCATTTTGGATTTGATATATGACCAAAACCATATATCACGTATAATATGACCAAATAGACCGTGTCTTATCAGAAGGGCTAGTCAAGAGTCTCCATAACCGGCAAACGTGTATGAGACAATGACAGTTGCGGAAGCCAGAGAGGTATGTAAGGAAAGCACCTGTTGGAACTCTGTACTCTGCCTACCCCGCAAGGGAACTGGTGTGATGATATAGACAGATAGTATAAATACAGGTCAGGATTAGGCTTGCGTTAGCGTACCACTATTAGGATATTTTCACACCAACAAATTACTTCAACTAAGATGAAAGTGATCGCATGGTTTCTCTTACCTTTACTATAATTTATTCCTGCCTCTTTAATTCTAATAAGCATGTTGTGAAATGTAGAATATCAAAGTCAACATTAAATATCATTGATCGATAGATACATTTACAAACGTCAAAATCATTACATTTCTTATAACTAACGCCAGATCTAAATGCAGCTTCTACTGAGAAGATTCGGTGAGAAACTCAGTGGGCTAGCCTTTTGACTTGACGAATAAGTAAACACCGTCACGCCTATATTCCCCAAGCGAGGGTGTCAGGGATTAGTAAGTACACCCACCTTTCGCCGACGATGTTACGTCCCATGTAATAAGGGACGAGCCTATTGCCATATACCGGGCACAAGCATAGTCTTTTGACCTAAATTCTTTTTTCGACTATACCTTCTGTTTACATGTTTTTTTACAAAATTATGTTTCATAGCATGTGTTTTGCAATTGCTGATTAAGGAGCCAGTCAAACCCAATCAGTTGTATGGTGAAGATAATCGTAATTTTGAGATACATTACCTTTATTACAGTCTGATATTGATAGCCTTTTTGAACTTATTGATAGGCATATTTAGGATATTGGTAGGGGTGATCCGTTGTGGAAGAATCGTGTATATTTCCTTATGAGAATACTAATTCTATGGGGTAAAGACAAATCATTACCCCATAGAATTAGTAGTCTCTCATAAGGAAGCTTCATCAAAATGAAGGTCGCGGTCGAAGTAAAAGCTGGATGCGTACAGTACAGCGCCGAGAGGGGGAGGTGGTCTTTCTCCTGTATTGAATGTCTTTCGGTTGATGACGATCATAATGATGATGATTTTAATGGCCACTGAATGAATGAGCAATAGACGTGATAACGCGACGGAACGCGATTCAGTGCGAAAGGAAAACCTAAAAATATTGTAATCAGCGGAAAATATGCTTATCGTGTCGCCTGGTATCATTATCCTCAGGATACTCTATGCAATCAGCATCCGTCCTTATTCACAGAAAGGACAAATACAAGTACAGAGTTTATAGGTTTGTATGCGAAAAACCTGCTTTACTCGGGTTAAAGATTAATTAGACCGGTCTAATTTTAATCGACAGGCACGACGAGGACAGCTTGGTGTGTCTCAACGTACGCCACTCAACTACCGTAGTCCGCGGCATGTTCTCACCGACCCTCCCAATGCCCTTACATCCCTTCTTTCGGATACAGATACCGCACACGGGATCAGACACCGACCTCGCAGGCGAGGTCGAAGAATCCCTTGCCCGCTGGCCAGTGCAGAGCCCCACGGCGAGACACCTAGTATACGCCCTCCCCCATAGCGCCTGCCCAAGCCGAGGCCGTTCCTCCTTAAGGCGCCCTTGAGCTAGTTGCCCCCTTGCCCTTCTGGCTCAAGCGTAGTGGTTGCACGCTCGTCCTCTTGTCCCGAACAAATCATATCATATTTAGGTTTGTAAAAGCCTCTACGTCACGGAAATAAGTCGTCCATCATCCATCCAGAGAAGGCCAAATAAGTTTAAAAAGTAAGGAATTGTCAACTTTATTTTCTCCGGGTTTGAATCTGACATGACAATATATTAATATCATAGTAAGAAACAATAAAAATTCGCAACACTTTTTTAAATAATTATCTTTCCAAATTTATGTGTCACAAAAACATAAGGCGGGTCAACTGTGTGAGTTTTTCTGCTTCGATTCGGCGCGGGTCAACTGAGGGCACAGCGCAAGGCTGTATGCTCACGCGCACACCGCAATACGTCTTAAGAACGTTTACTTTACACTGAAGAAACAAATGCGATAAATTAGCATGCTATAACATCGCATGCTTCACCCTTTAGTTGCAAGATAACAGGTCAAATAGCTTCTTAGTTACAGCTTTCAACCTCGTTAGTGTGTGCCTCGTGTCGCGGACATTTTACAACACGTCTTCTTTATAGATTTTAAAAACCAGAAGTGCGAAGTTGTACTTAAGCCTGCATACAAAAATTAAACTGTTCTTTTCCACTGCTAAAGTGTTCTTCACAAGCATCTCACAAATCGTGATGCGAAAGTAAACCCATTGTAAATTGGCGGAAGCAAGTTTTTGTGGTCAAGAATTTCGACTGGGCTTATTGACCATATCGAGCACAGGTTCCAGATTACGGATTACGACTGAAATATTTCGAAGGGCACGGACGGGGCAAGAAAAAAAAACTAAAATTGTAAGCGCTCCGCGAGAACGAAATCTACAAAACCATAATCCCCAATGACGAATAGCCACCCAGATCAGCGCATGTGTTAGCCAATGAGCGCGCGGGTCACCGCGGGGCACGGCGCAAGGTCGCCTGCGCAGTGCGCGGACGCAGGCCGCGGCCGCGCGCTGCATCTGCGCAAGGCCGCGCACGTGCCAGCACGCACGTACCAAACTTTTTATTATTAACGATGACTCAATTTTGCCAATTATGATGGTAGTATTATTTAGCATTTTTTCTTTGAATTTAAATAAAATATCAGATAATTTATAGAGTTCTTAGATTTACGGGAATATTACACAGAAAATATAATTATTTTTCAGATTTTACAGTAGTTTATTTTTGATCCCTCCCGTGACTATATTTTTTAAAATTCTCTACACATCTAGCAAAAAATTCAAGAAATGATCGCGATAATACGAAAAACCTATTTTATTTAATACTTAAAATGTGTTTAGGTCCTGTAGGCTAGTAAACTTTCTACTCGTCGTTAAAGTTAATGGAAAAAGAAAAAAACTCATACCATTTGTCTACGCTCTCTGGTCAGTAAGATAAATAACTCTACTCTCCGCCTATAGCCAAGTTGACAATCTACAGTCGTTAACGCTAATAGAAAGCGGAAAAATGTATGAGAATGACATTTTGTAACGAAAAGTCACGTGGTCAAAACAATGCGCTATCGATTGCGCCAAGAGAATAGAAACAAAACGCTTGCAACTTGTCTAGGCCCTCTCTTCCGAGTTAGTGTAAAATGTTTACACGAGACAGGGCCATCTAAACTGAATTACACAAATTGAGAATAATAATAAGTGTTATGAAATCGAAATAGTTTTAATTTGCAAGTTTGAATAACAAACGCCATTCCAAGTTGGATGGTTTATGGAGTAAACACTGGTATTGGAAAGGCCTATATTTTAACACATAGTAAACACTTTAGAATTAAAACCGTCTACAATTTACAAAAATCTCGTAAGTACAGTCCACCATATAATAAGTGGGTCTATTGCCGTAACGGCGGCATTTGAAAAAACTGATTCACTTTTGTTCCGACAGCTGTCGCTAGATGGCGCTAGTAGTACCATTACATCATTCCAGCTGTAAACAAGTCGTATCAGTGGTCTGAGGCGCGGAGATTTGAATGTCACGGTGCAGTCGCACGTGACCGGTCACCTATCCGATTATTGTACGCGGCGAACGTGACTTACCGCACGACACTAGTATCATCAGCCGAAAGACGGCTTGCAGGAGGCTTCCCCCAAGATCGCCACGAAGACCGGCATTGTGCTGTAATTTAAAAAAAACGTGTCCCAACACTAGGATTTATTCCTTTATCATGGGTGCGTTTACTAACATGAAAATTCACACACACAAATACCCAGACCGAAACAAATAATTGTAGGTCACACAAAGATTTCTCCCGTGTGGGAATCGAACCTGCGATTATTCGGTCGAAAAGGTCGTAAGCATCCAGCTTTTACCTGCGAGCTTCACCAGGTCAGCGGCCCACGTAATACTAAGGGCCATATTAAATTCTCTACAGGGCTTGAGAGTGGAGAAAGCCAGAAAGGCCTGTTAAAAAGCTGTTGGCACTGTACTCTCTGCCTACTCCGCGAGGGTTCGGGCGTTATGATCTAGGAAGATAGAAATAGTTATATCTATTTTGCGTAGCTGTGGGACAGTATACACTGTTTTTAACAGACTTCTAAAAAGGAAGAGGTTCTCAATTCGACTGTATTTTTTTTTGAGTATAAAAGTCTTATCTAAAGGCTGAGTTTTATCTTAAAGAAAAGTCAAGTCTCTGTAACCGGCAAACGTGTATGAGAGCGTGCATGGTCAGTAAGGTGACAGGATCAGCAGTGCGGTGGAATTATATGGGTTGTATCTGTTGTGAAATTTGAACAAATTAATGAATTATTCGTTAAAAATCTGAGAAACGCAGATTTTTCAACATATTCACAAAGTTTTGTGAAGACTCTTGATATGCTTTCCATACTTGAATTAACGCATATGGTTTTGTATTTTCTACAAAAAAGAAATGTGGAAAAATGTAATATTATATTGACATCATTTGTTAGAGGTGCAACATCTATATATTAATACGTGAAGCAAAAACTTTGTACACATTTATACGAAAATTTCGCGGACGGAGGAGTATGAAATTTCCGACACTTATTGTTTATATAGAGAAGGAGTGCAGAATGCTAATATTTATTTTTTTAAATTATGCATAAAACATACAATAAATCAATGAAAAAAACATTACACACACTACCATGTATTTGACACAATACACGTCAAATTGATGTTTGTCTTTAATATTATTTGTCTATAGTCTTACTGAATGTCAAACATAACCAGCAAACGATGAAAGAGTAGGTCGAATATCGACCTATGGGCGACCACTAATTTAAATAAAATTATTACTACCATATATTTTTTTGTGTTATAAACAGATAATTTTATTATACCAAATACCTCTCCTCACATACCTGCATATATATCATTACAACCTTCTGATACTGAAAGCATGTACATAAATGAAAACACGTAACGAATTCCATTCCAACCAGTTATCGACCAAAGCCTTCAACAATGTAAAACATTTGGACGCAAATAAGCGAAAATGTATCAAACTCACGCATTTTCACATTCTAATTTCAACCCTTTCCCACGAAGTTCAATTATCAGTAATTTTTTCCCAAGGTTAGTGAGTTATTACCTGGTTTTATAGGACACATTGTTTTTAAAGATAAGATATTTGTGACTGCTGAGTCACACACACACACACACACGTCGCAAATTGACTGCGTCCACGTGTGCCACAATATATGTCAAAGACAATAACATGAGCTAACTTTGTTTTAAGAAAACAACGTGATTTTTAATCGATCAAACAGAAGGAGGATTTTTCAACCTAAACACAAATCTTTAAAAAATCTGACGTCCGTATATTTTGTTTTTTTTTGGTGCATTGACAAAATGTATTTCATATATTAAATAAATTACAGACAGACTTTGTGTGTGTGTGCGTGTGTGCGTGCGTGCGTGCGTGCGTGCGTGCGTACGTGCGTGCGTGCGGGCGTGCGTGCGTGCGCGCGCGCGTGCGTGCGTGCGTGCGTGCGTCTGTGTGTATGTGTGTATGTGTGAGTGGGTGTGTGTGTGTGTGTGGTGTGTGTGTGTGGTGTGCGTGTGTGTGTGTGGTGTGCGTGTGTGTGTGTGGTGTGTGTGTGTGTGTGTGTGTGTGTGTGAGCGCGCGCGCGCGTGCGTGCGCGCGCGCGTATACTAGGTGTCTCGCCGTGGTGCTCTGCACCGGCCGGCGGGCAAGGGATTCGGCGAGCTCGCCGGCGAGGTCAGTGTCTGATCCTGTGTGCGATTTCTGTATCCGAAAGAAGGGATGTAAGGGTGTCGAGAGGGTTGGTGAGAACAAATACAGACAGACATGGCGAGACATTAATAGAAGTATTATGGACGACAGAAGGCAGTTTTGACAAAACTTACTATATTCAACATACGACAATACAGCCCCATATTTTAGATGTAGAGATTGCTAGGAATGTCTGAAACAGAGTCGCCCCCTATTATATTAGGATATAACAACGACAACGTGTTTGCATGATACTCGGATATGAAGGATTTTTTGTACCTGCATATAATAAAAAAAATATTATCGGTTGAAAATATATAAAGTTGCCTTTTTGACTTTGTTTCATAGAAATATTTACAATTTGATTTTGGAATATTTAAAAAAAATATTTAAACGAGGGTCGCGGCGTATTATTATGACTGGTTACAATACAATTAATTAAAAAAATATATTAGCCCTACTGTTGGGCACAACCTCTCTCAAACTGAGAGGGTTTAGGCCATAGTCCACCACGCTGGGCCAGTGCGGGTTGGCGAACTTCACACACCTTCGAGAAACTCTTAGGCATGCAGGTTATAGTTGCGTGCCTGGGTTTGAACCCGAGACCTCTGACTTTGCAATCCAACAGTCTAACCACTAGGCTATCATTGCTAATTAAAAAAATAATCTACATTAAATACGTCTCCGCATTACATTAAAACATACTTTATTAAAGCAATACCGATGTAAAAATTTAAATCAGTAATAAAACGTATACGTAAGCCATAGGTGACATTCAAAAAAACTTGAACAAATTCGAAACCCGAACAACAATACAACATATCCATGCCTAATATAAAAAAAAAAACATTCGAATACCTATATCCATGACCATGAAAGGTCAGCTAAAAAAATGTATTAAAAATACTTATCAGCAACTCCGATTACTCGATTATCGCAGAATGACAAATCGCCAAAAACTCGCGCACAACCTTGTTACGTAACTAATCCATATATAAACACGTGACGCAATGGGCGAGTATATCATGAGTTTGTTTCGTAGTACCTGTCTCAATGTCAATGTCAAGATCGTTCAGTGAGCCAGCCATATGTTTTTGTATAAATATACATACTAGATCGAGGACGCGGTAGCGCTCGCGAATAACTTTATTTTACTAATTTACGCAAAAGAACACACATATTAAAAAAGTATTTTAGTGAAGAACAATGAAGGCATAAATCTATCTTTGGCCGACTTTACCGAGTTCGAAGAGTGTACTAAAATAAGATAAAGACCCGTAGAAAAATTTCTTTAACAAAACTATTATTATCTTACTTTTCTTTAAGAGAGAGATGTGGATATACGCAGTTTATAGCTCTGTCCCTTAATCACGGTAGAGTACGATTGAAATAATTTTGTTGAAGAGGTTGGTAACCCTCCTGGATTGTGCAACTAAGAATGTATAGACTGGTCACAAACCTGGGATTTCAAAAATTCCAAAATTTTATTCGAGTTAGTTCAGTACAGTTTCTGTGATAAGATAATAATAGAATTAAAGAAAAACATGATCCACGTAATTATTGTAGTATCGACAATGCATAAATGTCATATTCATAAATTCTTTATTATGTTGCCTGCGGCCGAGGGTGGTCACCACCCTCCCAGAAAAGTCATGCCAAGCAAGTCAGTCGTGTTCTGTTATGTTGCCCAGAGTTACCTTACGAGGAGACAGGTCTAGATCGATAACATGCCGATTCAGAACACTTCTCAGTTAGCAGAGCGAATAGGCTATTACTGAGTCAGCGAGCTACATCTTCGGTCCCATCGTCACGTTTCAAGATGACATAGGGAGCAATTCCTGACCAGTCCTTAATGAAAGCCGTATGTATTTTAAAAGAAAGGTAAACTTTCTTTTAAAATACATATGGATTCAATCCCTCGTTCTCAGGGCACTTTTTCAACACGCGGCGCAGTACAGCGATTTCGAAAAAATGTACTGTTAGCCATATTTTCATTCAGCGCTTTACTGACGCGCGTTGAATAAGCGCTCGTGCGAACATAGGGTAAACTTTCCTTTCTCTTAACATTTTTTATGTAATATTAATATTTTTTATTACTTCAACATACATACAAACTTTATTCACAATAAATACAGATAACATAATATTTACACAGATGACATTACCGAAACAGTATTATAATATTATTATCGAAAACCCACGTACGCTTTTGATAAGGAAATTTCGGGTGAGTAGATACCTACAGTAAAGCGCTCGTAGTGTTATGTGACCGTGATATAACGATACCCGAGGTTAAACAACGTTTGACTCGGTCAGTTTGAGATGGGTGAAAGGGTATGATCCGTTGGTTCGGGCATATAGAAAGAATGTCAGAAGAAAGAATGACAAAACAGATATACAATGCGAAAGCGGAAGGATGTAGGTACCGGGGAAGACCTAGACTATCTTACCATGACCTAGACAGTGTCTTATATAAGGGAAAAGTCAAGTCTCCGTAATCAGCGAGCGTGTATGAGATGAACTATGAGAGTGGAGGAAGCCAGAGAGGTCTGTAAGGAAAGAACCTGTTGAAACTGTACTCTCTGCCTACCCCGCAAGGGATCTGGCGTGATGATATAGTTAGCTAGAGATTCTTTTAATGCCTAATGGCGAATAATGCACGGAATCCCGGGTAGGACAAAATGTCATTTTTCGATCGAAAATTCAGTCTGGCATTGTGCCCGGTATAATGGCAATTGGCTCGCCCCTAATTATATGGGACCTAACATCATCGGCGAAAAGTGGGTGTACCCAATACACCTCTGCCACCCCCGCTTGGGGAATATAGACGTGGCAGTGTTTATTTATTTCATATATTATTTAACGTTCTGATATGTGTTACGATTGCGATAAGAAGAGATGCTTGTTGGATTTCGTCATATTGTTATTGTCTTTTTTTCGACTGGCAATGGACATTGACGATAATGACGCCTACAGGTCTAATAAAAAAAAATGTTTATTTTCATGAAAGATATACAAATCGATTGTTCAAACTATATTAATATTATAAAGAGGTAAAGTTTGTGAGTTTGGACGTTCGGGGCAATCTCCGGTACTACTGATTCGATTTTAATGATTCTTTCATCATTGGAAAGCTACCTTATCTAGAAGTAACATAGGCTATATAACATAGAGCCGGTAGGTGGCGCTGTTGTCGACCGGGTACAAAGTCGCGGGAGTGTTAAAAGACAATAAAAATTGCTACAGATTAAATATAATATATAGTATGGCATTTAAGTTCATGTCGGCACAACAGAAATCGAAAAAAAATATACCGACGAATTGAGGACCGCGTTCGTATTTGAACTCGATATAAAATATTAAGTAAGAAAAAGGTTGCCTCCTTGATTTAGTGGCGAATAATACGCATAGCAGTCATGAGATTCTGTATTCGAATCACAGTTGGACAAAATGTGTTGTTTTATTGATAATTTCTTAATAGCAGTCCGGGGTTAATAATGCCTGGTGTGATGGCACTAGATTGACGGGCGATTTAGCGCAGTGGTTAAGAGCTTAAGCCGCTCCGCCCACTGTGTCTAATAGTTGCGGGTTCGATTCCCGCACGGGACAAATCTTTGTGCGATCCACAATTATTTGTTCCGGTCTGGGTATTTGTGTATGTGAATTTTCATGTTTGTTAACGCGCCCACGATACAGGTATAAAACCTAGTGTGGAGGCTACGTTTAAAAAAAAAATATCCTATTACATTGGGACTTAACATAATCGGGGATATACACACAAAACCTCTGCCACCCCCGCTGGGTGAAACAGGCACATATACAAACCTCTTTCGATCATTCATCGAATATGTTAATACAGAAAGAATGACAAAACAGATATACAATGCGAAAGTGGAAGGATGTAGGTACCGGGGAAGACCTAGACTATCTTACCATGACCAAACAGACCGTGTCTTATCTGAATGTCAAGTCAAGAGTCTCCGTAACCGGCGCGCGTGTATGAGACTAACTATGAGAGTGGAGGAAGCCAGAGAGGTATGTAAGTAAAGAACCTGTTGGAACTCTGTACTCTCTGTCTACCACGCAAGGGATCTGGCGTGATGATATAGATAGATAGATCGAATATGTTCTTTTATTTATTTATAATTCCAGTTGATTGCGTTTGTTTTTCATTGACCGACAAGGATCTTGACCTTGGTGTAAAAATAGTGTTGCCATTTAGTATATCACGCCAGCTCTCTCGCAGGGTACGCAGAGATTACCATTTAGTAAAATCTTTCTACTTGCAAAGAGATATTTCAACCAGTGGGACCGCACGGTTGCTAATTAAAAAAGAACTTGGGTAAATTTCATAGCAACGGCAACTCTGTGGCTGTCAGGAAGTGACATTTCACTTGATGACAGCGTTGGTTCCGATTTTGGCCGCGGGCCAAAAGATCCTTGTCGAACTGTAACTATCTATTCAAGAACCTCTAATAACTTTTTGGCCCTGAGACAGGCGTGGTGATATTTTTTTTCTATTATAATGAACACAAAGACGTTTCTTCGGCCGAGGAGACTGATCAAGAGTACAGCTTGAATTAATCGTAAGGGCCCACTCATCATGTTATGACGTAAGTTCTTGACCAAAATACAATATGGCGGCAAGTGTAGCGTCCATCTATTTTAGGGAATATTGATTAGTTTAAAAAACTTTATTTCCATTCGCGAGCAAGATAGCGCTGTGCAACCGCGATCACCAAGTTTTGGCAGCATTCGACTCGGTTGGTCTGAGATGGGTGACCGTTGTGGCATTTTCATACTCGAGCTTCTCCGGGCTTCGGAAGGCACGCTAAGCCGTTGGTCTTGGTTAGCACTTAACGTGGAAGTTGTTAAGCCAAATTGGAAGCCTTATAGGCAGCTTGATAAGTTACAAGCAGAGATGGGCAAAATGTATTCAGATTAATGATTAACCACCCCCGTTTGGGGAATATAGGCGTGATGGTGTATTAATGATTAACGATTACAATTACCAATACATAGACAGAGTCTCATCTGAAGGACAAGCCAAGAGTCTCCGTAACCGGCGAGCGTGTATGGGACGAACTATGAGAGTGGAGGAAGCCAGAGAGGTATGTAAGGAAAGAACCTGTTGGAACTCTGTACTCTCTGCCTACCACGCAAGGGGTCTGGCGTGAGGTTATAGATAGATAGATAGATTTTTTTGTATTTTTTTTTGTGCTTTCTTTTATTCCTTATACCTTCTTTTAATTTAATAAATTATTTGTTACTTGTTATCAAATGTTAATGTCCGTGACGTCACCAAACGGCCCAACGGAAGATCAGCGCTGGTTGCTTAAGTAGCCAGCATTATGCTGAGTTGGGTTCGTTTTTGTAACGAAGTCTTTCATTACTATTGCTACAAATATTTAATGTACATGTAATATCCTACTTGATCACATGACCATCTGCCCGTAACGTATCGCACTCGTTGCAAATATAGTTTTCTTTCTTTCTTTCTTTCAAAATGCAATTGTAATCATTAATCTGATTACATTTTGCCCATCCCTGGTTACAACACCACAAACCTGCCTCCACCAATCAGCACTGGATCCGCGTGGTGGAGTATGCCCTAATCTCTCTCACCTTGATTTGTGAGAGAAGGCCTTTGCCCATTGACTATTTACCGTCCCAGAGCTCTAAATATAATTTAGTATCAGCAAACTGATTGTTTTCTTCAAATACAGTTGTTAAGCGGTATAAATTGTTATCAATAATTTTAATACCAGTTGATCGGTGAAAGTTGATACGTGTTATCAAAATATATTGATAAAGTGAACACTTGGCATCAATATAAGGCTACATGTAAGACATATCAATAAGTAAAAGTTATAAAATACATATATGCGGGGCCTTTACAGCTTCACTGGACAAGAGGGCGAGCGTGCAACCACTACGTTCGAGCCAGAAAGGCAAGGGGGCAACTAGCTCAAGGGCGCCTCAAGGAGGAACTTGGGCAGTCGCTATGGGGGAGGGCGTATACTAGGTGTCTCGCCGTGGTGCTCTGCACCGGCCGGCGGGCAAGGGATTCTTCGAGCTCGCCAGCGAGGTCGGTGTCTGATCCTGTGTGCGGTATCTGTATCCGAAAGAAGGGATGTAAGGGCATCGGGAGGGTCAGTGAGAACATGCCGCGGACGGCGGTAGCGGATGATAGGAGGGGATCATTTTGTAGAGTCACATTTGATTTGTGCGAACATGCGGCACATTGGATCGTGTCACTTGGACGGACGGTAAAAAGACGTAGCTCCACTCTATGAATTATTCCTGTATCGGGGGTGCGTTGACAAACATGAATATGGAATATATATGTGCATGTGAATTTCATGACTGAAACAAACATTTATGGGTCACAAAAAGATTTGTCCCGTGAGGGAATCAAACCTGCGAGTCCTCGATCCAGTGACCGGAGCGGCTTACGCTTTTATCCACTGGACCGAAGCGTCGTATTTAGCTAATAGCTAGATTTGCTTACTGTCAATTGTATTTTGACAGACTTTTCATACATGTCAAAATTTAAATAGTATAGTATTTTTCACGAGCCATGGGTACGGTGACGTTTGATCAAAATCCGTTTCACGCATATTGTTTTTCGGAATATTTAAAATACGGAATCTAGACAATAAACAGGAATATAAAGATAAGCCAAAAATCTGTTTTAGTTTTCATTTAAATAAATACAGTTTCTAAATTTGCGTGGATGAACGAGAACGTGGATGCGCCATCTTGACATATTCAAATAGACAGTTTCATAGATTCTTATACAATAATTCACGTGCGTGATAAATTAAGCGATTTGACCGGCAATTTTTCTGACGAACGATTACGAATCAGAAGACTAGATTCGTAAATAAATAATGAAATTCTTGTACAAGGTTTTTTTACCTGTCGTTCTTAAACTATTATTATTAAAATCAATTCATTCTTCGGTATAAATTATCTCTATACATTTTCGAATAGATTTTATTTCATTCAGTATTATCTTCACCACATTTCTAGAAACGTCAAATCCCAAACGTAACCGTCCTCATGGCTCGTGGAAAAGATTTAATTGTAAGACCCGACTAAGGAGTGGGATATAGTATTTTTATCTCTATCTATCTATATCATCACGCCAGATCTCTTGCGGGGTAGGCAGAGAGTACAGAGTTCCAACAGGTTCTTTCCTTACATACCTCTCTGGCTTCCTCCACTCTCATAGTTCGTCTCATACACGCTCGCCAGTAACGGAGACTCTTGACTTGTCCTTCAGATAAGGCTCGGTCGATAAATGGTCTTAAAAAAAGTTGCCCCGTCTGTACCAACCCTAACGGCTCATTAGCACTTGTTTTGTAAACATCATGTGATTTTACATAAGGTCATACGGACAATTAGATAACATTACTGTAACATTCATATCGCTATTGCATTTATTTACATTTTGTGCTGTACACATCGTCACGCCAGTATTGCCCAAGCGGATGTGGCAGAGGTGAACTGAGTTCACCCACATTTTTCGCCGACGATGTTAGGTCCCATGTTATGGGAGCGAGCCTATTGCCATATACCGGGCACAATTCCGGAATTCGGACTCAAATTTTCGTTAAATAAACTACATTTGTCCAATCTAGGTTTTGAAACCAGGATCACGATGGTATAAAGCGATCACTACTTTGCCAATAGACCTACGAGGCAGTCGGTGCTGAACACATACAGCTCCTACAAGCGACCTTCGCCAGGTCAAGGTTCTGGGGGGGAGGGGGGGAGGTTACTATTCACGCCACATCTTCTGGCATGTGGAGTGGGCAAGGAGTTGTCATGGCGACCTTTGGGGAGGCCTATGTTCTGCAGTGGAAGTCTATGAGCTAAGGATACGTATAATGCTTTCCCCACCACAAGCTAGATTAATAGAAGATCGTAAGAAGCGACTAAATCCAGACAACATATAGCAGTGGTGTAAGCGATTTCGTACTTTGGTGCCACAACATAGAATCGAAGTTAGTATCTACTGTATGAAGCGATAAAGCATTTTCATTCCTTCGATAAGAACAAGGAATGCATTTAAAAGAAACTGAAAACTGCCATTGTATTTAACGCAAAAGACCGCTCAAAAACCTTCTAACTCGAGTTGTTTTTCTTTAATTAGAACACAATATCAAGCGAGTGAACACCCAATGAGTGCAAGATAAATAAATCTATCTATCTATCTATCTATAACCTCACGCCAGATCCCTTGCGGGGTAGGCAGAGAGTACAGAGTTCCAACAGGTTCTTTCCTTACATACCTCACTGGCTTCCTCGACTCTCATAGTTCGTCTCATACACGCTCGCCGGTTACGGAGACTCTTGACTTTTCCATCAGATAAGACTCGGTTTCTTCTTCTTCTTCTTCAAGTTATGGCTTCACACTAATTATAAGTGTATTTTGCCAGTGTCCAGTGAGATATATAATCGTGTTTGTTTAAATTAATTCGACTCCCCGATGAATTTGATGACAACGATGATAATGACATTAATGAAGTACCCCACCCTGGATAGTAAAGCGGTGGATACTTTACATACCAATTGCGACGGCCGTTTTGAGGGAAGTCGAAAAGGCACGTTTTATCACATTGTTACAATTACCTTCACTCATGCACATATAAGAACACATAATGGGTAATATTCCACCAACATTACACATTATAAGTGGAAATAACACAAGTATTAGAAATTAAAACAAATAACAACATCACTCTTTAACTTCCCGCCAAAACTCTCCAAGACTCGGTTTATTCAGATAAATAAATGTTCCATGGAATCTTTTTTTTCCAAAAAGGGTACAAATTCATTGCATTCTCCTTTAAAAAAAAAAACCTTTTAAAAATTAACATCTGAATTTTATTTTTTTTCAATAAATCACCGTATATTTTCCAGAGACAAGTCAGATTAAGATTAAAATCATGTTAAAAAAAAGAAATAAGTCTTCCCGCCATTCCGGCGCTCAAAACTGTCATTCTATCAAATACTTATTTAAATATCGAACGCAAATGACAACGCATAGTTTAACAAGAATTGTTTTTTTTATACAGAACACTGGACTGACAAGTAAACAGCCAGTTAATGCGAGACAAAAAGGCGTTGAGGTGGCAAGGCCGGCCGTGACGCCATCGCACTGCACTCAATATCGCAACGGGCCGCTAAACATTGTAAGGTTTCCACGCTTAGCAACCGAGATACGAAACGTAGATAATGATAAATAAGGAGTTATGAAGAGGAGTACGTTCACGCTCGCACACATTGACAACTTTTAAAAAATCCAACACTGGAATTACGCACACATAGTGCGTTACTGAGGTGCCTCTGTGAGGTGCCTATTGTTAGCAATACTCAGTCTAGAAAAGTCTTTCACCCGTACGAGGCATGCCTTTTAAGTTCTGTCGTTTCCATATTTCCCGGCAATTTTGAGTTTAGAACTGTTCTATATTCGAATGTGTTTAAATTTTGAATCTCAAAACAGTTGAAAGTATTAGGATTAATGCTATTGTTTAGTCACAGCGTCGATTGGAATCTGTCAGGTTACGTACGAAAATGAATCTTTCTAAGGAAAATGTTCGTGCAATAATTTTCTACAACTTTAGAAGAGGCCTGACACGGCTTCAGTGTTTTAAAAAGCTTAAATCTGTGTTCAGTGATGAAGCCCCATGTCTGCGGACTGTCGAACGCTGGTATTTAGAATTCCAGCGTGAACATACTAGTGTTAGTGGCAAATCTTGCGAAGGACGCCCAAAATCCGCCTTCACTGAAAATAACATCATTGCTGTGAGACAACTAATTCTCGAAGATCGTCATGTGACGTATCGAGAGATAAAGGCTCTATTAGGCATCTCAGGGACAACCATTCAGAAGATCTTGCATGAAGCGCTTGGTGTGAGAAAGCTAGTTTGCCGTTGGATACCGCATCTGCTTTCCGACGATCACAAGGCGGCCCGCGTCAGATGGTGTAAGAAAACTCTGCAAAGGTTCAACCGAGGAGAGTCAAATCACGTCTACGACATCATCAGAGGTGACGAATCTTGGATTTATGCCTACGATTCTGATTCCAAACAACAATCTACAATCTGGGTCTTTCAAGACGAGCCAAAGCCGACTAAGTTGTTCGTTCTCGAAGCACTTCAAAGAAGATGGTGGCCACGTTCGTTGGAAAAACCGGCCATGTTGCGACTATTGCACTTGAAGATCGTAGAACGGTTAACGCAGAGTAGTTTCTTTACCACAAGTCATCGCCGTACTTCGAAAATCTAACTCAAAGCGACGCATCGTCCTGCACATCTAAGAAGTTAGTTTTACTCAAGTATTTACATAGCACATCTTTTTTATTCTATAGTTTAGAAACTGTCAAAAGTAAGAAATATCACCAGTTAGTTTTCTTATGGCCGATTTCAATATTCAAGTATATATTTGCTTACTGTCAGTAGAATTTTGACAGATTTTCCATAGAGCACATGTTAAAATTCAATCCGTAGTAGGCAAATCTACCCTTATGTTAAATATTGAAACCGGCCGTTAGTCAAGTATAGAATTAAAAACAAATAACATGTATAAACTTAAGACTAAGTAATTAAATGTCACAGATACAGATGTTAGTCTAAGGTTGCAGGTAAATGTTGGATGCGTACAGCACTAACGCGGTCGTCATGGCGATCTCTGGGAGAGGCTAGGAATAAGATAACTAACTACTACTAATACCAATGGAAAGGTATTTTGAAAGAAATGGGCTTGTAATAGTCACTAAGGGGTCCAGTTCACGTGATGATTATTAGAAATAGACTAACCACAGAGAACGTCAGCTAAGAGAACCGACGTATTACAGCGCTGCGCGCATTTTTTATAGCTAAAATTCTTAAAGGCAACTTCTAACTATGGATAGTACCAATTTCCCGTTAATGGCATTTTTAAATCGTTGATCCCGGATGCTAATTAATGTGGTAATCGATAACTTGATAAGTTCCAACACCAGATGGGAACTTGCCTTTACCAATCCGCACTAGGTCCGCGAGGTAGAGTATGTGTTCTCTCTCAATCAGAATAGTATATGCCAATATTATATTACCAAAATCCTCCCAGTCAACCTAAGACGAGGCGCTCGTAGCGCTGTGCGACCGTGGTGTTCTTACCGATCACCAAGGTTAAGCAGCGTTCGACTCAGTCGGCCTGAGATGGGTGACCGTTTGTGGCATTTTCATATACGAGCGTCTCCGTGCTTCGGAGCCGTTAGTCCCGGTTACCACTTAATGTGGTAGTCGTTGAGCCGAGTTGGAAGCCTTAAAGGCGGCTTGATAAGTCCAACAGTGGGTTGCCACAAACCTGCCTCCACCAATCCGCACTGGGTCCGCGTAGTGGAGTATGACCTAATCTCTCTCACCTCGATTTGTGAGGGAAGGCCTTTGCCCAGTATAGGCTGATATTATATAACCTAAGACGGTTATTACTGTTAATAATCTTCTACGCAATCAAAAATTATATAAAAAGATATAGCCAAAATAATCCAAAGCAATATTTTACCCTCTTAAATTTCAATGAAACGGGAGAGCTTCGGGCACAAAAACGCCCTAATTAGGTTTCACTTTCATGATACTCATTAGAACGAGTAATAGGAATCGAATAACCGTTTCACAGAAATTGAGTTCGAAGACCTTTTTCATATTACACGAATGGGTGCAGAAGATCCACATTTAATAATATAATATAATATAGCCCTCTTAAGAAACTGTTCCACCGTTGGGCACGGGCCTCCTCTCAAACTGAGAGGGTTTAGGCCATAGTCCACAACGTTGGCCGGCAGTGTGGGTTGGCGAACTTCACACACCTTCGAGAAACTCCTGGGCATGCAGGTTTCCACACGACGTTTTCCTTCGCCGTTAAAGCAAGTGATAATTAATACGCACATGCTTTCGAAAAGACAGATGTGCGTGCCTGGGTTTGAACCCGAGACCTCTGATTTTGGAGTCCAACGGTCTAACCACTAGGCTATCACTGCTTACTATTTAGTAATATTGCCCTGTAGGCTATAAGGAGATGGTGTGAGGCGCATAGATTAATCGACCTTAATTAAATATAATATAATAATATCAGCCAATACTGTCCCACTAATGGGCTAAAGATTTCTCTCACAAATCAGGGTGAGAGAGATTAGGTCATACGCCACCACGGGGACCCAGTGGGGGATTGGTGAAGGCAGGTTTGTGGCCACCTGCTGTTTGAACTTATCACGCCGCCTATAAGCTTCCAATTCCGCTTAACGAATACTAAATTAAGTGGTAACTGAGACCAACGGCTTAATGTGCCTTCCGAAGCACGGAGACGCTCGAATACGATTCCACAAACGGTCACCCATCTCAGACCGACCGAGCCGAACGTTGCTTAACCATGGTGATCGGTAAGAACACCGGGGTCGCACATTGCTATGAGCGCCTTCACATAAATTAAAACGTACCTAATTTAAAAAGACCTAGATATTAAACAACAGCTTTGTTGTTCATTTTGACGGACGATTTAGCGCAGCGATTAAGGGCTTAAATCGCTCCGCCCACTGTGTCTAATAGTCGCGGGTTTGATTCCCGCACGGGACCAATCTTTTTGTGTGACCCACAATTATGCCTCCGCCAATCCGCACTGGGTCCGCGTGGTGGAATACGACCTTATCTTTCTCACCTCGATTTGTGAGAGAAGAGCTGTGCCCAGCTGTGGGACTGTATAGGCTGTAAATCAATTATTATGTCAGGAATATTGTGAGAAGACTGTATGATTGATGTCTCCTTAATTAGTGTAAGTGGCTTAAGGCCGTTCTAATTAATTAAATAAATAAATTTGCAAGTGGAACTTCTGTACTTGTAACGAATTGTTGTCATTTCTAAGAACGTATTATTGTATTAAGCGCTTACTCTGCCGGAGACATAATTAAGTAATTAATCTAAGTAAGTACGTTATCCTTGTAAGTTGAATAGCCGAGACATATTTAAGGATTCTGTCTTAATTAGGCGAATAATCAGGACTCGTGTACAAGATCCTTATTCGCTATGATTAATTAAAGACGTAACGCGGTGTGTTACGGTATCTATCTATCTATACCAACACGCCAGATCCCTTACGGGGTAGGCAGAGAGTACAGAGTTCCAACAGGCTCTTTCCTTACATACCTCTCTGGCTTCCTCTACTCTCATAGTTCGTCCCATACACGCTCGCCGGTACGGAGACTCCTGACTTGTCCTTCAGATAAGACCCGGTCTATTTAGTCATGGTCAGATAGTCGCGTGATTCCCGGCTTAGAATAGGACCAACCCATCTCATCCCATCGGCAGCAGCGTTCCCTTAACACTTCGACGACCAATAACTGCGCTCGCCAACCCGCCTGCCAAGCGTGGCGAGTATGGCAAACACCCCCAATTATGGAAGAAAGTAGGAAAACCAGGCCCCTAGTCCCCGGCGGTCCTGTTCGTCTTGGCCACGGTAGCAGCCATGGTAACGACAGGACAAGGGGTGCTAAGAATCTCCGGCAGAGATTCGGCTACCACCAAAACCGAAAATTGGCCCTGGTGACATACAACGCACGCACATTGAGGACAGATAAGAAGCTAGTTGAGCTGGAAGAAGAGTTAAACAAGTTGCGGTGGAGTATTGTTGGTTTATCGGAGGTCCGAAGAGAGGGCGAGGACACGATAACCTTAAAATCCGGCAACTTGTTTTACTACCGGGAGGGCGAACAGCAGTCCCAAGGTGGTGTCGGATTTATCATCCACAAGTCACTCATAAACAACGTTGTGTCCATCACTAGTGTGTCGAGCAGGGTAGCGTACCTGATACTCAGAATATCCAAAAGATATTCGCTGAAGGTCATACAGGTCTACGCACCAACCTCGGCATACTCAGATGATGAGGTCGAAGTTATGTATGAGGACATTAGTAGAGCCATACATACTTCCAAAGCACATTTTACAGTAGTTATGGGTGACTTCAATGCGCGGCTGGGCCAACGGGGCGATGATGAGCTGAGAGTGGGGCAATTTGGATATGGGCAGCGCAACCCCAGGGGTCAGAGGCTGGCCGAAAGCCGCCTCATAGGAAATGGACCTGGATGAGCCCTGATGGTTTCACAAAAAATGAGATAGACTTCATCATGAACACCAAGCGACAAATATTTAATGATGTCTCCGTGATTCATAGGGTAAAAACCGGCAGTGATCACCGAATGGTCAGAGGCACATTAAATATTAATGTCAAAATGGAAAGATCGCGTCTGATGAAGTCTACGCTCCGACCTACTCATGCATATATCCAAAACCCCGAGAACCTTCAACTCGAATTGTCAAACCGCTTCGAATTGCTAGACAGCAGCGCATCAGTGGACGAAATCAACAACAGGCTGGTAGAGACTGTTCATACGGTCGGGTCCAAGTATTTTAAGACCCACCGTAATAATAGGCCTCAAAAACTATCTGACTACACCCGAAACCTCATGGCTGAGCGACGTTCCATGACGCTCCAAACCTCCGATGATGCTAAGTCCTATAGGCAGCTAAATGGACAGATATTAAAGTCCTTGCGACACGACTTACGGTCCTTCAATGCAAGGCGTATCGAGGAGACCATAGAGCAGAAAAAGGGCTCTAAAGTGTTCGCAAGAGACGCGTCTATTGGGCAGAGCCAGTTGACGAAACTGAAGACGGAGGACGGAAACGTAACGTCAAATAGGTCAGAGGTTCTATGGACAGTTACCTCAGTAGCTAAACCTGTTGTTGACTTGGTAAAAGACCCAAGAGCCAAGCTAACCCGACACTGCACTGAAGATATCCCGGACATCAGCCTGTGCGAGATTAGGATGGCTCTCAAACAACTAAAAAACAACAAAGCGCCGGTTGAAGACGAAATTACTGCAGAACTTCTGAAGGCAGGCGGATCGCCGGTACTTAAAGTCCTTCAGAGGCTATTTAATTCCGTCTTGCTTGAAGGGAAAACGCCGGAAGCATGGAACAGGGGTGTGGTGGTGCTGTTTTTCAAGAAAGGTGATAATTCTTTATTGAAGAACTATAGGCCCATCACACTGCTGAGCCATGTTTATAAGTTGTTTTCGAGAGTCATTACGAATCGTCTCGAACGAAGGCTTGATGACTTCCAGCCTCCCGAACAAGCCGGTTTCCGGAAAGGTTTTAGTACCATAGACCACATACATACGCTGCGGCAGGTTATACAGAAGACTGAGGAGTATAATCGGCCACTATGCTTGGCGTTTGTGGACTATGAGAAAGCCTTTGATTCGATCGAGACTTGGGCGGTTCTTAGATCTTTCCAGCGATGCCGCATTGACTATAGGTACATCGAAGTGTTGAAGTGCTTGTATAATAACGCCACCATGTCAGTCCGAGTACAGGGGCAGTGCACGAAGGTGATCCCCATAAAAAGAGGAGTAAGACAGGGAGACGTCATTTCTCCGAAACTGTTTACGGCCACCTTAGAGGACGCCTTCAAGCTCTTGGAATGGCAAGGACTTGGCATCAACATCAATGGCGAATACATCACTCACCTTCGATTTGCCGACGACATTGTGGTCATGGCGGAGTCGCTGGAAGATCTAGGACGAATGCTCGGTGACCTCAATAGAGTATCCCAACAAGTGGGTCTTAAAATGAATATGGACAAAACAAAAATAATGTTTAATGTCCATGTCGTACCCACCGCACTCACCGTTGGGAACTCTACTCTTGAAGTTGTCGACGAATACATTTACCTGGGACAGGCAGTCCGGTTAGGTAGGTCCAACTTTGAGAGAGAGGTCAATCGACGAATCCAACTCGGCTGGGCAGCGTTCGGGAAACTGCGCAACATCTTCTCATCCAAAATACCTCAGTGCCTAAAGGCTAAAGTTTTTAGTCAATGTGTGTTACCAGTGATGACATATGGATCAGAGACGTGGTCTCTTACAATAGGTCTCATAAAAAAGCTCAAAGTTGCTCAGCGAGCTATGGAAAGAGCTATCTATGCTCGGCGTTTCTCTACGTGATCGAATCAGGAATGAGGAGATTCGTAGAAGAACCAAGGTCACCGACATAGCCCTCAGGATTAGCATGCTGAAGTGGCAATGGGCTGGCCACATAGCGCGAAGAACGGACGGGCGTTGGGGCAGAAAGATTCTAGAGTGGAGACCACGTATTGGCAAGCGCAGCGTAGGACGACCGCCTGCCAGATGGACCGACGATCTTGTGAAAATCGCAGGAAATCGTTGGATGCAGGTGGCATCGGACCGGTTACGCTGGAAAGCGATTGGGGCGGCCTATGTTCAGCAGTGGACAAGTATAGGCTGAAATGATGATGATGATGAGATAGTCTAGGTCTTCCCCGGTACCTACATTCTTCCACTTTCGCATTGTATATTAGTTTTGTCATTCTTTCTTCGGACATTCTTTCTATATGCCCGAACCAACGGAGCATGCCCTTTCTCATCTTTACACCGATACTCTCTTTCATACCTATTTGCTTTCTTACTGCGCTCTTGCGAATACGGTGTTACGGTAATTTCATGAAATTATCGATAGTTTCATGAATGTACAGTTTATAGAGCATACTTTAAGCTTACATTTCGATCGGCTGTTGAATATAATAGAACACTTGTAACCTATATCCAGGAAAGGGTTTTGTGACCAATAATTTTTGCATATTTGAAAACATTAAATTTAATTTTACTGAAAACATTATACTGACTGCCTCGTTGGTCTAATGGCAAAGCGTATCTCTTTGTGATCACTAGGTCCTGGGTTCAAATCCCAGGTCGAACAAATGTGATTTTTCTCACGAAAACTTCCCAGTATGAGTCCGGAGTTTGGAAAAGTGCCCGGTATATGGATCTAACATCGTCGGCGAAACGTAGGTGCACTCAGTACACCTCTGACACCCCCGCTTGGGGAATATAGGCGAGACAGTGAATACATTATATTCACGACTTTTTAACTTCATATTCATATATACTTCTTATAATAAATACCCAGAAGATTCGTCAACAATCTTCCGTAAATCATGCCTATTTTTGGGAGTTTGCCGTTGCTACAAAATGTAAATTATCGCGTTGTGGTATTATGTATATCTATACATAATACCACAACGCGATAATTTCACATAGTTACCGTAACGCGCCGCGTTTGGTCATAATAAGGGCTTACTAGTGGGTAGTAATTGAATATTATCTTCCTATATCTATCCTTTCATTCCCATTTCATTACGCCCAGTTTGGGTTTTAAAACCTAGCCCGACTCTAGGATTTATTTCTGTGTCGTGGGTGCATTCAGACCGGAACAAATAATTGTGGGTCACACAAAGATTTGTCCCGTGCAGGAATCGAACCCGCGACTATTCGACCCAGTGGGCGGAGCGGCTTAGGCTCCTAACCACTGCGCCAAATTTGATGAAATATCAATGCGATTAGGGACTTCTAAGCATTCTACTTGAATACTATTTGAGTTCGAAAATATTCAACACATTTTGATATAAAAATTATGATGAAATCTTACAATTACTTAAGTTAAGTTTAAGGTATGCTTATCCATACTCAACTTACACACACAGCAACTACAAGCTATGCTTACCCCTAATTCCGCCATTTGGTTTGCTTACCTGTAAAATAAACAAAGAAATGGTAAATTGTATGGATTCACATCAGTTAGGTTAGCCGAATGAATTAAACGATATAACTAAAAAAAATCCAGACTATAATAAACACATATTTGTATATTATTAAATTTTGAAAAATTTTGGTTAATTGATTAAGTTGTGAATTTAGATGGAGAAATCTTATTAATATTGTCGAACTTCTCGCTTCTCCACTCTTGTACGTCACATAAACTTTTTTTTTTACATAAGTTGTCTACGATAATCTATCTATCTATCTAGATAATCACGCCAGATCCCTTGCGGGGTAGGCAGAGAGTACAGAGTTCCAACAGGTTCTTTCCTTACATACCTCTCTGGCTACCTCCACTCTCATAGTTCACGCTCGCCGGTTACGGAGACTCTTGACTTGTCCTTCAAGTAAGTCACGGTCTATTTGGTCATGGTAAGATAGTCTAGGTCTTCCCCGGTACCTACATCCTTCCACTTTCGCATTGTATATCTGTTTTGCCATTCTTTCTATATGCCCAAACAAATATAATGTGTAGATATCTTTTAAAATTCTTAAGGTTCATTAAAAGCGTTAATTTCGAAAATGTTAGCGGTGAAAAGTGTCATCGATTGTACATTTATGATTTATGTACATATCAACGCATTCATTTTACGTATAGACCCATGTTTTGCTAAATAATTTAAAAAAGAACATGCAGCGTTTAACAATTTGCAACTAAATCGTTGGTCTGGTGGCAAAGCGCATCGCTTTGTGATCACGAGGTCCTGGGTTCAAATCCTAGGTAGGACAAATGTAGATTTTCTAACGAAAAATTCCGAGTATGAGTCCGGAGTCTGGAATTGTGCCCGGTATATGGCAATAGGCTCGCCCCCTATTACATGGGACCTAAAATCGTCGGCAAAACGTGGGTGTACTCAGTACACCTCTGCCACCCCCTCTGGGGAATATAGGCGAGACGGCAACTAAATAGCTGACTAAGTACGGTATCATTACACTAGGCTAGACTAGACTACCCAGATGGTCGCAAGTAGAGCGTCGCGCGACCGGCCAGACTGCCTGGCGACCGCGAGCCTGCCAGTTCACACCTACTCGGATTTACCTCGCTCTGCTGGGTAATTACAGGTTTTGAAACCTCCCTGACATCCTTATATGTCAAGTGATATTGTTTTTATGTATGTGTGTTTGTGTGTGTGGATGATCTACGCTGCTGGCCTACTACAAGAGGACAAACGTGCTACCACTAAGCTCGAGCCAACTAGTTCAAGGGCGGGGGGCAACTAGTTCAAGGGCGAGGGGCAACTAGTTCAAGGGCGCCTCAAGGAGGAACGGCCTCAGCTCGGGCAGTCACTATGGGGGAGAAGTGATGTAAGGGCATCGGGAGGGTCGGTGACAACATGCCGCGGACGGCGGTAACGGCTGATAGGAGGGGAGTTAGTTTCGTAGTCGACAGCGGTTACAATTAGCCGTTTTCTATGATTGGACGCGTTTGTGAAATATCGGGATATCGCCTTTTTAATAAAGGCGACATCCCGATATTTCATAAACGTAACGTCTTTTAATAACGGTGCGACATAGGGGTCAGTGGCAGTATATATATATATATATATATATATATCATCATCATCATCATCATCATCTCAGCCTATACTTGTCCACTGCTGAACATAGGCCTCCCCAATCGCTTTCCAGCGTAACCGGTCCGATGCCACCTGCATCCAACGACTTCCTGCGATTTTCACAAGATCGTCGGTCCATCTGGCAGGCGGTCGTCCCACGCTGCGCTTGCCAATACGTGGTCTCCACTCTAGAATCTTTCTGCCCCAACGCCCGTCCGATCTACGCGCTATGTGGCCCGCCCATTGCCACTTCAGCTTGCTAATCTTAACGGCTATGTCGGTGACCTTGGTTCTTCTACGAATCTCCTCATTCCTGATTCGATCGCGTAGAGAAACGCCGAGCATAGCTCTCTCCATAGCTCGCTGAGCAACTCTGAGCTTTTTTATGAGACCTATTGTAAGAGACCACGTCTCTGATCCATATATCATCACTGGTAACACACATTGACTAAAAACTTTAGTCTTAAGGCACTGAGGTATTTTGGATGAGAAGATGTTGCGCAGTTTCCCGAACGCTGCCCAGCCGAGTTGGATTCGTCGATTGACCTCTCTCTCAAAGTTGGACCTACCTAACCGGACTACCTGTCCCAGGTAAATGTATTCGTCGACAACTTCAAGAGTAGAGTTCCCAACGGTGAGTGCGGTGGGTACGACATGGACTTTAGACATTATTTTCGTTTTGTCCATGTTCATTTTAAGACCCACTTGTTGAGATACTCTGTTGAGGTCACCGAGCATTCGTCCTAGATCTTCCAGCGACTCCGCCACGACCACAATGTCGTCGGCAAATCGAAGGTGAGTGATGTATTCGCCATTGATGTTGATGCCAAGTCCTTGCCATTCCAAGAGCTTGAAGGCGTCCTCTAAGGTGGCCGTAAACAGTTTCGGAGAAATGACGTCTCCCTGCCTTACTCCTCTTTTTATGGGGATCGCCTTCGTGCACTGCCCCTGTACTCGGACTGACATGGTGGCGTTATTATACAAGCACTTCAACACTTCAATGTACCGATAGTCAATGCGGCATCGCTGGAGAGATCTAAGAACCGCCCAAGTCTCGATCGAATCGAAGGCTTTCTCATAGTCCACAAACGCCAAGCATAGTGGCCGATTATACTCCTCGGTCTTCTGTATAATCTGCCGCAGCGTATGTATGTGGTCTATGGTACTAAAGCCTTTCCGGAAACCGGCTTGTTCGGGAGGCTGGAAGTCATCAAGCCTGCGTTCGAGACGATTCGTGATGACTCTCGAAAACAACTTATAAACATGGCTCAGCAGTGTGATGGGCCTATAGTTCTTCAGTAAAGTGTTATCACCTTTCTTGAAAAAGAGTACCACCACACCCCTGTTCCACGCTTCCGGCGTTTTTCCTTCGAGCAAGACGGAATTAAACAGCCTCTGAAGGACTTTAAGTACCGGCGATCCGCCCGCTTTCAGAAGCTCTGCGGTAATTCCGTCTTCACCCGGCGCTTTGTTGTTTTTAAGGTGTTTGAGAGCCATCCCAATCTCGCACAGGCTGATGTCCGGGATATCTTCAGTGTAGTGTCGGGTTAGCTTGGCTCTTGGGTCTTTTACCAAGTCAACATCAGGTTCAGCTACTGAGGTATACAACTGCCCATAGAACCTCTCTATCTCCCTGAGCACCTCTGACCTATTCGACGTTACGTTTCCGTCCTCCGTCTTCAGCTTCGTCAACTGGCTTTGCCCAATAGACGCGTCTCTTGCAAACACTTTGGAGCCCTTGTTCTGCTCTATGGTCTCCTCAATACGTCTTGTATTGAAGGACCGTAAATCGTGTCGCAAGGACTTCAATATCTGTCCATTGAGCTGCCTATAGGACTTAGCATCATCGGAGGTTTGGAGTGTCATGGTACGTCGCTCAGCCATAAGGTTTCGGGTGTAGTCAGATAGCTTTTGAGGCCTATTTTTACGGTGGGGCTTAAAATGCTTGGACCCGACCGTATGGACAGTCTCTACCAACCTATTGTTGATTTCGTCCACTGATGCGCTGCTGTCTAGCAATTCGAAGCGGTTTGACAATTCGAGTTGAAAGTTCTCGGCGTTTTGGATATGTGCATTACAAGGTCGGAGCGTAGACTTCATCAGACGCGATCTTTCCATTTTGACATTAATATTTAATGTGCCTCTGACCATTCGGTGATCACTGCCGGTTTTTACCCTGTGAATCACGGAGACATCATTAAATATTTGTCGCTTGGTGCTCATGATGAAGTCTATCTCATTTTTTGTGGAACCATCAGGGCTCATCCAGGTCCATTTCCTATGAGGCGGCTTCCGGAAGAAAGAGTTCATCATAAAGAGTCCCTCCTTCTCCAGATATTCGGCCAGCCTCTGACCCCTGGGGTTGCGTTGCCCATATCCAAATTGCCCCACTCTCAATTCATCATCGCCCCGTTTGCCCAGCCGCGCATTGAAGTCACCCATAACCACTGTAAAGTGTGCTTTGGAAGTATGTATGGCTCTACTAATGTCCTCATACATTACTTCGACGTCCTCATCTGAGTATGCCAAGGTCGGTGCGTAGACCTGTATGACCTTCAGCGAATATCTTTTGGATACTCTGAGTATCAGGTACGCTACCCTGCTCGACACACTAGTGATGGACACAACGTTGTCTATGAGTGACTTGTGGACGATAAATCCGACACCACCTTGGGACTGCTGTTCGCCCTCCCGGTAGTAAAACAAGTTGCCGGATTTTAAGGTTATCGTGTCCGCGCCCTTTCTTCGGACCTCCGATAAACCAACAATATTCCACCGCAACTTGTTTATCTCTTCCTCCAGCTCAACAAGCTTCTCATCTGTCCTTAACGTGCGTGCGTTGTATGTCACCAGGGCCAATTTTCGGTATTGGTTGTAGCCGAATCTCTGCCGGAGATTCTTAGCACCCCTTGTCCTGTCGTTACCATGGCTGCTACCGTGGCCAGGACGAACAGGACCGCCGGGGACTAGGGGCCTGGTTTTCTTACATTCTTCCATGATTGGGGGTGTTTGCCATACTCGCCACGCTTGGCAGGCGGGTTGGCGAGCGCAGTTATTGGTCGTCGAAGTGCTAAGGGAACGCTGCTGCCCATTCCCTAGTTTTCCCTTAGTCGCCTTGTACGACACCCAATGGGATGAGATGGGTTGGTCTTATTCTAAGCCGGGAACCACGCGGCGGGTGTATATATATATATATATATATATATATATATATATATATATATATATATAACTGAATATCGTATTATCCAAAAACAATGTGAGTACGTATCAATAATTTTGGATGTCTAGTATTGGATGTAATAACATATTAATCACTATTTGAGATTTCTTTATCATAAAGGCTTTATTCCACTGTAGCGCACGGACGTGGTAAACACATAGAAGCTCCGCCTTTCTCCGTTCCGATCTCAGTCTCGAACCCATTCGCGCCAACTAAAAAGGCGACAACCCGATATTTCGCGAACGCGTTCAATCGTAGAAATCCGCTAATCTTAGCTGCCGCCGACTACGAACCTAACTCCCCTCCTATCACGCGATTGAGAGGCTACCCTCCCGATACCCTTAAATCCCTCCTTTCAGATACAGATACCGACCACAGGATTAGACCTCGACGAACCCCTTGCCGGCCGGTGCAGAGCACCAAGGCGAGACACCTAGTATATGCCCTGCCCAAGCCGAGGCTGTTTCTCTTTGAGGCGCCCTTGAGCTAGTTGCCCCCTTGCCCTTCTGGCTCGAACGTAGTGGTTACACGCTCGCCGTTTTCTCCGGTGAAGCTGTAAAGGCCCCGTGGCCAACAGCGTAGATCAGTCACACACACACACAAATTCCAGACAGATTTGCGCCAGTGGTCAAGATCGTAGTAGTAACCACAGGTTCAGTCCACGCACGGGAGTGATCTTTGATCAGTGATCACAAATGTTTGTTTTGGTTTGGGTGACGGTTTTGAAGATAGTAAAACCAAGACTATCTATCTATCTATCTATAACCTCACGCCAGATCCCTTGCGGGGTAGGCAGAGAGTACAGAGTTCCAACAGGTTCTTTCCTTACATACCTCTCTGGCTTCCTCGACTCTCATAGTTCGTCTCATACACGCTCGCCGGTTACGGAGACTCTTGACTTTTCCATCAGATAACACTCGGTTTATTTGGTCGTGGTAAGATAGTCTAGGTCTTCCCCGGTACCTGCATCCTTCCACTTTCACATTGTATATCTGTTCACTCCGCACATCTTCCGCAGAGCTCGCATTTCTACCGCATGTATCCTACTTTCATTCTCCTTCTTACATACCCAGCTCTCGCTACCATATAACAGCGTTGGGACAAGAACTCCGTTATGTATGGCCACCTGCGCCTTATGGCTTAAGTGCCGGCTCCCGAGTAGCTTTCCCATCGCACCATTCACTCTGTTCCCTGCACTCACTCTTCTCTCTATGTCAGCGGTGTATTTCCCATCCTTACTGAAGGCGCATCCAAGATATACAAACTCATTCACTTGCTCCAGCACATCGTTACCAACCACAATCCTTACATTCGTTCTGGTTTCTTCCCTTTCAAAAACCATAATCTTGGTTTTCTTCACATTCAAGTGTAAGCCATTGATCATGCAGTCGTCTTTCATAACTGTGACTAGTGTTTGCAGATCAGTGGCTGTTGGCGCTATTAAAACCGCGTCATCTGCATAAAGTAGATGGTTTACCACTATGTCACCCATTTGTACACCTTCATTCATCGCTTTCAGTCTTTGAAGACTTTTGTCCAGATATATTATAAACAGTCTAGCGGACAACACGCAACCCTGCTTGACGCCGATTTTAACGTCAAACCAGGGTGACCTGTTACCACCCACCCGTGCGCATGCCTTGCAGTCCACATAAGTGGACTGGACGGCTCGCAACAGAGTGCCATCTATACCATACTCTGGCAAAATGTCCCAAAGCCTCTTTCGCACAACTCTGTATTTCAACCAAGACATTTGTAGTTATCTTCTTAGTCGAGGCCAGGCCTGCGTTCTGATTCGATAGGAGATGTATAAATGTGGACGTTTACAAGTGCTTTTTTGGCCCGCACCAAATAATTTTTTGACTTTTCCTTGCACGAACTTTGCATTCAGATCTTATTATCGGATCAGATATGAGAAAGAGGCACAAAAATCACTGGCCCAATATAGTAATTACGCAACGCAACATTTTGATTATTTCAATAAGCACGCTAATTTTACAACTGACGCTAACTTTACAAAACCTGATGTCCTGTACACTTGCTTTTTTAGTTGCGTCACTGCTATTCAAACAACAATACGCTCCCACACGGATATTTTGGCCGACGGCCAAAATCGGAACTAATGCTGTCGTCAAGTGAATGTCGCTTCATCACAGTCGCAGAGTTGTCGTTTGCTATGAAATTTACCCAAGTTCTCTTTTAAATTACTAATTGTTCGGACCCACCTGTTGAAATATCTCCTTAGGAGTAGAAGAAATTAATTAAATGGTAACCCTCATTTCATACCAACCCCCTGTCAATTTCATCTACGGGCCAAATGATTCATGTCCCACTGTAGGCCTGTAGGCATTTTTATATATAGCACAAAACAAATTTAAAATCTTTATTGATCGTACAAAAAATACCAGGCATGTAGCCTCTTTAACTTAATTCTTTATTGAAGCGTTTTAAGTATCAAAGTATCGGATGCCCCGCATCTTGACTGGGGTCGCCCACGCGTGGGGAACGCCTCCCCCATCAGGGGGGTGGGGAGGCCCACCCACTCTTTGTACCCTCGGAGCTCACTCAATTATTCGTATCCGTTCAACTGAGATAAGTAATTTGAATTTTTTCAATTCTTTATTAAGTATGTCAATAAGTTTGTTAACTCACTTTCGCGTTATTAATGATTAAGTTACGTAAAAGGGACGTTTGATAATCGTTTTTTTTTGTGTTATCTACTTAGTTTAAAATGGTCGTTTATTTTCTGTTTTATTATTTAGGTTTTGATCATGAGTTTGAGAGAGAGTTCAGTAGTGGTTGAATTTGTCGCGATCAGTCAGAGCGACAGATGCGGCGGAGGGACTGTTTTATAGTATGTAGTGATTATAATAATAATATTTGCCCTGTTAAGAAACTGTCCCACCGTTGGGCACGGGCCTCCTCTCAAACTGAGAGGGTTTAGGCCATAGTCTATCACACTGGCCCAGTGCGGGTTGGCGAACTTCACACACCTTCGAAAAACTCTTAGGCATGCAGGTTTCCTCACGATATTTTCCTTCACCGTTAAAGCAAATAATAATTAATTTATTATACGCACATGCTTTCGAAAAGACAGAGGTACGTGCCTGTGTTTGAACCCGAGACCTTTGACTTTGCAGTCCA
The DNA here is from genome assembly GCA_905147815.2 of Phalera bucephala. Taxonomy (NCBI): domain Eukaryota; kingdom Metazoa; phylum Arthropoda; class Insecta; order Lepidoptera; family Notodontidae; genus Phalera; species Phalera bucephala. The sequence goes on from LR990618.1 coordinate 31,012,396, forward strand.
AAGGTCTAACCACTAGGCTATCAATGCTTTGTAGTTATTATTCTTTTTTTTTTTAGAGAGGTCTGTAAAGAAAGAATTTGTTGGAACTCTGTACTCTATGTCTGGGGTAGGCAAGGGATCTGACGTGATGATATAGACAGATATGTTTTTTTTACATTATTCATAGACTATCTCTAGTTCGACATCCACACCCTATAGCGTGTCAAAGCATTATAACCACACATTTAATTCATAAACAATGGACACACACTTAATTACCTACTACAGGAAAATATGGCGTGTAGTTAATTAAACGGCGGTTAACCCTTAACCCGTTCGGGGCAAGCCAATTGATATTCTTATCAGCATGGTAATTAACTAGCATTGTATTTTTATTTTAAACTATACACTGCCCGTGGCTTCGACTGTGTCATTTTTGGTTTTAAGCTATCGCAATCTATCTATATCATCAAGCGAGATGCCTTGCGGGGTTGGCAGGGAGTGCAGAGTTCCAACAAGTTCTTTCCTTATAGACCTCTCTGGTTTCCTCTACTCTCATAGTTCGTCTCATATACGGAGACTCTTGGGTTTCCCTTCAGATAAGACACGTTTATAAAATGTAAAAGGTAGGCTTATGCCCAACAGTGGGATATAGAATAGGTACTAATAATTTTATTTTAAAAAGACAACCTTTTATGCAGCCCGGTATCATAATTATTGATCTATCTATATCATCACGCCAGTTCCATTTCGGGGTAGGCAGACTGTACAGTGTTCCAACAGGTTCTTTCCTTACATACCTCTCTGGCTTCCTCCACTCTCATAGTTCGTCTCATACTCGCTCGACGGTTACGGAGACTCTTGACTTGCCCATCAGATAAGACACGGTCTATTTGGTCGTGGTAAAATAATCTAGGTCTTTCCCGGTACCTACATCACTCCACCTATATTAAATATAATGATACAATTTAGAAAGGCGAATCCAAATTAAATGTGTATACAAAATATCGTGTTTAATAAAAATGCATTGACATCGGATCTGGGATCTGAATAGACATGTCAAATTTCAACACCATAGGATAAGCTGAAGTAATTTCTAATTGAAATGAAAAGATTTGACCTAAACCAACAAACAAACAAAGCTTGTAAAAATTGTGCGGTCGGGGAACCCCCGTGAGGAACGACGTCCTTTACGTTATTTCAACTGTAAACGTGATTCTCTCTCTCTCTCTCTTTCTCTCATTTTTATTCCTATTTCATTTTAGTTTTTTAATTATTTCCAACCTAAAATATTAACTAAGAATTTGAATCACATTTAAAGTACACAATAAAATAACCATATTTTACACATTTAATATCAAATTGTGCATTATTATTTATATATAACAAAAAACATACAACAATAACCATAACAAAACATTACTTTCTATAATATTCACACGGGTTTAAAATCAAAAGTTTTTATTCATGTAGACCAAAATGAATAGTCAAAATTAGAAAATATTGATTACTTAAGACCACCCGTTCGGAAAGTCATTCCTGTGGAGAAGACGGGCAAGAGACTTCACGGTTACTCTTAGATTAATGGTAACTCTCACATTTACGAAATAGGGACTTTGTGTATGATTTACAATTGACGTTATACACCTGATCGCGGACAATGCTTGCTGCTCGAATCTCGATACTCGCACGCACACATACAACAGCATAACGCTTTTTCCTTACGTGACGATTCCTGCCAGTTCACTCTACTGTAAGCCGCTTAAAATCAATTCGTTCCAAAAAAAATACAATAGTCTATTTCTTGCCACAGCCGGGAAAGTCTCTCCCGTGACTCTTCATTAAGCACGATCCTGAAAAATATATTAAAAAATAAACGTCACGCCTATATTCCCCAAACGGGGGTTGCACAGGTGCACTGTTTACACCCACTTTCCACCGACGATGTTGGGTCAAATGTAATAGGGGGCGGGACTTTTGCCATATACCGGGCACAATTTCAGACTCCGTACAGATACTGAGAATTTTTCGATAGAAAAACTACATAAGTAAAGAAAAACATTATTAGATCATATTGCAGTTTCAGACTAAGTTCAGATGACCACCGAATATGGCCACCTGTTCTTGGAACTTATGAAGCCGTCACATTAAGTGGAACTAAAGCAAACTGCTTTAAGTGCCTTCCGAAGCACGAACGTTCGAAAATGTAATTACTAGAAACGGTCACCCATCGCAGACCAACCGAACCGAACGCTGCGTAACCTCGATGATTGCTAAGAACACCGCTTCTCAGAAATGCATCTCTATTCTCATAATTATTCTCAATTTCGAAACATTTGCCAATACAGTTTCTCCAACAAACAGCCACCGTACTACATACCCCGTTAACACAATAGCGTCGTAACCGCAAGCCAAGTGCATCGCAAACATTACATTGCCGGTTTACTTAGCTCGGAATAACAATGGAGCGCACTATAGCGGCAATGCAAATCATTTTGTGTAAAGAAGAGGTTTGTGGGAGACATGATTTTTTATTAAAGAGAAGTACTCTATGTTCTGTGGTTACTTCAGTAGCACGAAACCCGCGCTATATATAGATAATTGGGAAATACCGTAAATAAATTCACATAAACGTTTTTTTTTTTCATTTTAGATTTATGCATAGACAAAAATGTAATATAATAAAAAAAAAACATATTTTTTCACCAAATGTAACGCAGGGTATGTTAGTCGAATGCATCCTGGAAGATGGTCTTGAATAATCACGCAATGGATGCTTGCGGGTGGACACTGACGTCGGGGCAGGCCTAAGAAACGTTGGCGAGACGATCTAGATGCTTTTCAAGAAGATTGACCTGATGACTAATCACAGGCCCACGTGGAAGATTATGGGGGAGACCTTAGCCCAGCAGAGGGACAGAAAAGATTGATAAAATATAACTAGATTAAAGATGGCAGTCCTAAAAAGGACTCGAAAACTAAGAGCACAGTTACTGGTGTGGTTCTATTTTAAATTAGTTCGATTCAACACAAGTCAACGTCAGCACGCTTTAACAGCACAACAGCAGGTTTGCTAGAACTACCCTAATAAAACATCAGAGGTCTTTAATAATTTAAAACTAATAATATATGTATGCCATTTGTTATAAGGCCACAGTAATGTATTAGAAAATTCCAGTAATGTTACTTGTGTATATGATATCAGCCTATACTGCCCACTGCTGAGCAAAGGCCTTCTCTCACAAATCGAGGTAAGAGAGGTGTGTATATGAAAATAAAATAATTGATTTATTTGACGTGACGCATTCGTTTACATGATGCAATTAATTCACACCAGTTACTTAGTGTCTGCTTGGCATAATAAATGGAAATAATTTTAGCTATTATTAGAAAAGAAGGATTTTCGATAGTATGTTTTCGTCTAACCAAAAAGACTATAAGTACAAGTGCGGTACAAGTTATTAAAGAAAGAAATTAAAATAATTTATTTGTAACGAGAATTACATGATGAGAACGAATTAACGAACGGACGAACTATGAAAGTGGACATATCGGAACTCTACCCTCAGCCTACCCCGTAAGGGATCAGGCGTGATATAGAAATATAGGCAATATAGGGAGTTTCTAAAATGTGGCAAGAAATTAAACTACAAACCCAGCATCACGTATGCTGGGTTTGTAGTTTAATTTCTTTGGACTAACGAACGGTGGATTATGACTTTCTTTTACTAAATTACGAGATATATAGGAAACATGAGAGTAGTTTGTCTACTACCAATAGTATATAATATCATCCTATAGTATCCCACTGTTGGGCAAAGGCCTTCTCTCACATATCAGGGTGAGAGAGATTAGGTCATACCACACGGAGCCAGTGCGGATTGGTGGATGCAGATTTATGGCCACCTGCTATTGGTACTTATCAAGCGGCCTATAAAGCGTCTAACTTGGCTTAACGGCTACAATATTAAGTGATAACCGGGACCAACGGCTTAACGTGCCTTCCGAAGCTCGGAGACGCTCGAATATGAGACACCCATCTCAAACCGACCGTGCCGAACGCACGTGACTTAACCTTGGTGCTCGTTAAGAACATTATGAGCGCCTCTCAGTTACAGCATTGCCCTCGTTATCAACTCTAATAAAAATAACTCAAATAATTTATTTTGTATAAACCCTGCGCGGGCGCTTACATATAGTCAATAAACTTTTTTAAATCTAATATAACTACTAATCTACCACCGGATCGCAATGCCGCCTCTACTGAGAAGATCCGGCGAAGAAACTCAGCGGGCTTGTATTTTTTATTTACTTCCCTTTTTGTTTTTTTAATGTAACTCTCTAATGACTCTCCTCCTTTGCAATGTTTAGGTCACAATTTAATAGTTTACGATCTAGCTCCAGTGCCTTACAATCGAGATATGAATCTAATGATGTTATCTGTAAAGAGTGTCTAAAGGATTCCAGATGGACCAGTCCTCCATGACTGCTGCAACAGCCATCAATCCCCTCGACCATATTGGAGGGAGGGGAGATATTCAGTTACAATTACATTATGCCCCAAAGAATCGTTTCACAAGAAACTTTATAACACCCGCCGGTTTCCAACTCTACTAGGAAAAAATGCTAACCGTCCAAATTTGCGCGCGTATAAAATATGATAATAATGCAGGCTTGTAGTATCATGGCGTAATTGCACGTAATACTGTGCGATTCTCAAAACGTTGTTACAGACTTATTGTGGATTAAAAGTAAAATTATTGTTCAGACTGAATCAATAAAATAGACGAGGTATACTTAAATATGGTGAGTGACGTCATTGACGTTCATTATCAACCAAAAGATGACTACTGCGGGACATAGGCGTCCCAACGTCCGATCACCGAAGTAAAGCAACGTCTTCGATAGGTGACACACAGGCGTGCTCCAAAGACTGCCAAACCGACCGGCTCTGTGCTGACGCTGGATGCGTTTACCCTTGATCCCTCATCATGAGCACCTACTAATACCATACTGCGGTCTCCAACCTGCCTGCCAAGCCTATATAATATTAGCCCTGTTAAGAAACTGTCCCACCGTTGGGCACGGGCCTCCTCTCAAACTGAGAGGGCTTAGGCCATAGTCCCCACGCTCTTAGGCATGCAGGTTTCCTCAAGATGTTTTCCTTCACCGTTAAAGCAAGTGATAGTTAATTATTAATACGCATATGATTTCGAAAAGACAGAGGTGCCTTTGCATTTCATCGGTCTAACAACTAAGCTATCACTGGCCAAGCCTACCAGATTCTTTTATGCAACAGTCACTCAAAATGATCGAGAGTGACGTAGTGAATATTATATCAATTCCCAAAACTTGTCTTGTTTTGTATTATAATGTAATGCTGGTGGATTAATACCTATTGGATTAATATCTATTCGTGTTTGTGAATGAATGTAGATAATAGTAACAACTGATGGAAGGCGACTTTTTCATATCCCCAAGGCGCCCTTCGTAATTGTAAGTATCCACCACTTTACTGATTGGGGTGGGGGTATCTCATCAATTTAATTTTATGATAATCATGATTTTTATCGGGGAGTTACATTAATTTAAAATACAATTGTATGTAAACTACCCGACACTGACAAAATCACTGAATTTCTAAGCCGATTGCAATTTGGAAAAAGTTGCAGAGTAAAATAGACGTTTGAGTACCTACATATCTACAATTTAATAAAACTAACACAAACTGACTGACAGATAACGATATCTTAAGCTGCTTCCTAATTTCCTCATTTCATAGGTGCGCACTAAACAAAGGATTTCGGAAAAATCATCGCCTAAGGTAAGATACCCTCAAAAAAGAATAAGCTTACTAGTAACACTGGTTAATATAATTTTTTGTGAACATTAAAAAATGCCTTTTTAAAGATCCTTACTACACCAAAATAATCTTGTCACGAAAGCCGAGCTTAAATCCGCGTGCTCCATCTGTGTAATTTTTTTAGTCTGAGGCTTATTAATAAAAACTGAGTGTTTAAGTAGGTAATTATTTTATTAAGCAACGTTGTGGCGGTAAATTATTAAAAGCCAAAGGAAATTACCTCGTTTGCGTTGAACTTAATCTTAGTATGATAAATGTGGGGTAAATATTGAGATGCAAGGGAAGTAATGAAAATAAAATGATAGCGATTACGGAATTTTAATTTTTTTCGGGATAATATTGCCTTGTAGGTTTAGAGGCGAATAGTGCCGCTGATGATTTAGAGGTTTAGAGGCGAATCCTGATCGGATACAGTGTGATTTTTCTACAAAAATACTCAAAGCAGTCTGGGGTTTGGAATTGTGCTCGGCTGTGTAAATGGTTATAGGTTCGCTCCCTACTACATTGGGAGCAAACATCGCCTGTGATATGTATGCGTACCCATTACCAACACCTCTGTCGCCCCGCTTAGGGAATATAGGCGTGGCAATTTTTTTTATTAATAGATGTGCAGGTGTTAAAAATATGCTAGGTGCGGATGACAGTTTCAGTTGGCAGGACTAATATCCAGTATGCCCAAGAGAGTGTGAAAGATTCATTTTTAACCAACTTCAAAAAGGAGGAGGTTTTATATTGGACTGTGTGTTTTTTTTTAATAAAAGCTTTAACATGTTTCACTCCTATTAAAATATTAATTTGCAACATCCTTTCCATATTTGAATATTCAACTCGCATTCGAAACTATATACTTACCAGGTCATTTAACAATTTTAAATAACAAAAAAAAACACATTAACACTGCATGTACCCCATTCAGGGTCCCCTTCACTGGTCCATATCATTACGCAATAATCTATCAAACAAACAGATCATGCTTTAAAAATCGAACCTTACTGTAAGCTGTTAAGGGTTAAATCACGTTGATATAAAGGTTATGAGTGACATGGTATCGCTTATTTCATGTCAGGTGAAATAAAATATATGTGCGTCACCCAGTGTACCAAATGGGCTGTTAGAGAAATATGGGCGAGAGAACAATAGTGTTTGTGGTAATTTATAGATCGCGATACTGCGCCTGCCCTTTATTTTGGGTCATAACGTGATGGTTGGGTCACTGGGTCTGATGGAAATGAAAAAGGGGGGTAAGAACGAGTCGGGTCCATGCCGTGAGGGTTTCGTACAAAAAATATTCGTGTGACATAATATTCATTCATAATTTAAGGCCCGTATTTACAGAACGAAAATCAGTCGCGAAACTATCTATCTCTCTATCTATATCATCACGCCAGATCCCTTGCGAGGTAGGCAGAGAGTACAGAGTTGCAACAGGTTCTTTCCTTATATACCTCTCTGGCTTCCTCCACTCTCATAGTTCGTCTCATAGACGCTCGCCGGTTGCGGAGACTCTTGCCATATACCGGGCACAATTCCAGACTCCAGACTGGAAAGTTTTCGCTAGAAAAACTACAATTGTCCGACCTAGGATTTGAACCCAGGACTTAGTGATCACAAAGCGATGCGCTTTGCCACTAGACCAACGAGGCAGTAAAAATCTTAATAATTTGGAAATTTGGTTTTCGAATTGAATTTGTGAACCAATTATCTAATAGGTGCACTATTAACGATACATTTGTATAGAATATATCTTTTTACATTCTACAAAGTGGTTAGCACAAACATACAACCATGTCTAAATCTAACCCAAAAACTACACAAACAAAATCACAATGAACGGTCCTTCATTACTATATAATAATAATAATAATATTAGCCCTGTTAAGAAACTGTCCCACCGTTGGGCACGGGCCTCCTCTCACACTGAGAGGGTTTAGGCCATAGTCCGCCACGCTGGCCCAGTGCGGGTTGGCGAACTTCACACACCTTCGAGAAACTATTAGGCATGCAGGTTTCACGATGTTTTCCTTCACCGTTAAAGCTATCACTAGTTAATTTTTAATACGCTTTGATTACTATACAGACCCCAAAAAATTCGGTATAAATTTATCTGGACACACGTAAATAACAAGCGACGATAATCAGTCGCTGGTTCCGTAATTAGTCGATTACCATCTACGAACAACCGGCAAAAACTAACATCGCGTGCGTTTGGGCAACATTTCTGGTGCTCTGTCCCATTGCGATAAAAAATAATATTAAAAAATAAATTCGTATACGGTATTTATAGAACACAGTCACGTCTATATTCCCCAAGCGCGGGTGGCAGAGGTGTACTGTGTACACCCACTTTTCGCTATTGCCATATACCGGGCACAATTCCTCCCGGACTGATACTGGAAGTTTTTCGATACAAAAAACTACATTTGTCCGACCTAGGATTTGAACCTACGACCTCGTGACCGCAAAGCACATTATTCACCTACTAGACTAATGAGGCAGTCATAATTAAACAAAAATAACCACTGTCACGCCTATTCTCCTGATGCGAAGGTGGAACAGCCCTGTTTCTATTATTCGGAATACAGTTTCTGACTTCGATATACTACTCAGAAATTTCCCATTGAAAACCCCCAATTATCCTTTATCCAACCTTGGATTCGAAACCTGGACCTCGTGTTCACCAGCAGCACCATACGTCAGTATACCAAAGAGAAAGTAGTTCATATACAAGGTGTAACAAAATGAACGAAAGACCTGAAAGTAGTTCGTACCAAGCCGACAGCTTAATCCATTGCAACCTATTGTTGTTGCAAGTTACATTTTTTTTAATTAGCAAAATTTAACAGATATACAATGTGAAAGTGGAAGGATGCAGGTACCGGGGAAGACCTAGACTATCTTACCACGACCAAATAAACCGAGTCTTATCTGATGGAAAAGTCAAGAGTCTCCGTAACCGGCGAGCGTGTATGAGACGAACTATGAGAGTCGAGGAAGCCAGAGAGGTATGTAAGGAAAGAACCTGTTGGAACTCTGTACTCTCTGCCTACCCCGCAAGGGATCTGGCGTGAGGTTATAGATAGATAGATAGATAGCAAAATTTACTGTTACTCAGTGAGACCTTGTTGTATCAAACAAAATTTAGTCAAAACCCGAAGTGGGCAATTTCAATACATACATTCTTAACACATACCTAGTCCTCAATACGCACACAAGACCAGGTTTTGTGGTTAATTTTGGATGAGTAATGATGTTAAAAAACTGAGTTTGAATGAAAACCAAATATGAAAACCAAACTTCTAAAATAGGGAGCTATAGCTCCTTATTTTAGAAGTTTGGTTTTCATATTGACTTTGCAAAAGCAATAACCTTATTTGTTGCTGAGATCTTGCTATGTGTGTGTATGAGTGATCTACGCTGTTGGCCGCGGGTCCTTTACAGCTTCACCGGACAAGAGGGGAGCGTGCAACCACTACACTTGAGCCAGAAGGACAAGAGGCTGAGGTCTTGTGTTATTTACACCTTGTATAGACAAGGTTTGTTCAAAACAAGCGTGACAATTGTAATTATTAATTCTTTAATGGACACACCAATTCTACATCGGAGGTTACGGTCTACCGATCTGGTAGAATATGTCTGGGTAAAATTTCTTGATTTAGCAATTTTTCTAAGAGGAAATGATGTTATCGAAGAAATGCATTAAGAATTAACCTTACTAATTTATAGAGCATTGCCCATCAGAGGAACACATAACACAATCTAGCTTGAGAAACATCTCTACAGTCTATCCCCTATTTGTCATAGCTCATTCATAATATGCCAATCCTTTGTCAAGCATTAAAATATTTGACACATACCTTCGTATCATATTCCGACGGTCTTTACATACAAAATCGTGGGTGTTGCCCTAATGAACTTTTATTGGACGTACATACATTTCGCATTAGTGCTGTATTGTTAGATATTTTAGTGTCATACTGAAAACCCTTGGGACTGTCTGACTAGACGTGTTGTAGGCTTTAAACACACGAGTTCATTAAAGCCGCAGGGGAGATTTTTTAGGTAGTCTGGAATTGTTGCCAGGAATCATGTGTTGCTGGATGTTGAATATTATTCGCTGCGGGTGACCGAAAGAAACTACAAATCTATCTATCTATATCATCACGCCAGCTCCCTTGCGGGGTAGGCAGAGAGTACAGAGTTCCAACAGGTTCTTTCCTTACATACCTCTCTGGCTTCCTCCACTCTCATAGTTCGTCTCATACACACTCGCCGGTTACGGAGACTCTTGACTTGCCCTTCAGCTAAGACACGGTCTATTTGGTCATGGTAAGATAGTCTAGGTCTTCCCCGGCACCTACATCCTTCCACTTTCGCATTGTATATCTGTTTTTTCATTCTTTCTTCTGGCATTCTTTCTATATGCCCGAACCAACGGAGCATACCCTTTCTCATCTTTACACCGATACTATCTTTCATACCTACTCGCTTTCTTACTACGCTGTTGCGAATACGGTCGGTCAGCGTGACTCCGCACATCTTCCGCAGAGATCGCATTTCGACCGCATTTATCCTGCTTTCGTTCTCCTTCTTACATACCCAACTCTCACTGCCATATAACAACGTTGGGACAAGCACTCCGTTATGCATGGCCAGCTGCGCCTTTTGGCTTAAGTGCCGGCTCCCAAGTAGCCTTCCCATCGCACCATTCACTCTATTACCTGCATTCACTCTTCTCTCTATATCAGCGGTGTATTTCCCATCCTTACTGAAGGCGCATCCAAGATATACAAACTCATTCACTTGCTCCAGCACATCGTTACCAACCACAATCCTTGCATTCGGTCTGGTTTCTTCCCGTTCAAAAACCATAATTTTGGTTTTCTTCACATTCAAATGTAAGCCATTGTTCATGCAGTCGTCTCTCATAACTGTGACTAGTGTTTGCAGATTAGTGGCTGTTGGCGCTATCAAAACCGCGTCATCTGCATACAATAGGTGGTTTATCACTAGATCACCCATTTTTACCCCTTCAGTCATCGCATAATTACAAATAATTTCACATAATACTTCTACGTTATAGTGAGTTTAATGGGCAGGTGCATAAAGACCTGAAATAGGTGATAGTATTCACATAACAGAGAAGTTCGGTAGTACCCATCAAGAGGACTATTACTAGTGTTGTAAAAATGAGCGCTGAAGTCGAGCGTTTAGCGCGTAGAAGACGCTAGCGTTTAAGCACCGACTAGAGCGTTTCTACAACACTAACTATTACTACAATCACACACGTCTGTCACAAATCTGTCTTCATCGATCCGCTCTGAATCCGCGTGCTAGTAGTATGATCTATTCACTTTTACTTAAATTTGTGTTTGGAAGCTTTGCCCAAGTATGAGACAGTGTAGGCTGATTTTGGGTTGCAAAGTTTCTTTGAAGCATAATACGCCGGAGCGAGGTAATCCAACAGAGAAATCCAAGACAATTCCCACCCAATCCATATATATCCCACCGTATTAGAAAGCTGAAGTGGTAAATGAGTTCTTGAGTGTACATTTTGTACGGTCAGGTGAACCTCGGATTTGCAAAAGTAGTGCAGGATGCCCTCAGGCTTAGTGGAGCGATGGATCGTAGGGCAGTTGACTGAAATTGAATCAGAGTAGCCAAATATTGTAAATTAGGGGCAAACAATTGAATAGGCTTATTTTCAGCAGCAGCCAGCTATAAACTGATGATGACGATTTTTATAATTATTCTACAGATAAATACGTATAATGGACTTTCGTCTCACTCTGAAGAACTCTTTTTGTAGGTTACGCTTGTAATACTTTCACAGTTGATTCTCTCAGCTACATATCCCGCACCATGTGCACTTTGCCTAAATTCCGTCTCGTAACGTTCCCACCTGTAATATTTGACGCGGTGCCAGCTCCGCCGACCGGTTTAATGTAAACATGTCGAGTATTTAAATCAAAATTATGTAATACTGTTATATAACTACTCAATATTTTGTAGATGGGAAAAATTTTGTGACGTCATAAAGTTAAAACTTAAAAAATCCCCTCAATAACTAAAAACTTCATTTGTACGAGTACGGCCGGTGACATACGCCAGCCAAACGTTTTTAGTTTTACAAATCACCTACAAACATTAGTTTTACATCAAAATCAATACTTTTTTCTCTTAATAATATTTAAATGTACTGCTAATATTTGGTTTTAAGAATGTTTATCAACGTTTGCCAAATGAAGAGTTGCCAAATAAAATTGAAAATGTTCAGCGAGTTATGTTACTGACTGCACATGGATTATAAAAGGAACTCCTATATTTCACCAGAGTAGACCAGACCGACGATGTTGAAGCTCTTTCTGAAAGTCTTTTTTCAGAAAAATCACCACCTTTGGAGTTCAATTCAACTCTACTACTAACCGAAAAAGTTATACATATCGACGCTTGAAAGCGAATTGGCGGGGGAGCTACTCGACGGTCGGGCTAATAGGCTTACAAGACATGCAACATGGATTCGAATGGAGCTGGAGCAGAACCAATCCAAGTATTATAATCTCTTAAATAATCTTCTGATAAAATAACCTTGCTAACAAAATGTACTTTATATTGTAGATTTACTATTAGTCGGACGGTAATCAAGTTCGAGGTCACACACGATGGCCAGTCACACACGGCGGTTGTCAGCGGACAATACAAGGCGTGGTCTATGTTATACAGAATAAACTCGACTTACAGTATGATTGGAGCAAAGTACATATATCTCCAAGATACCTATCTATGAAATATTATTTATGAAGAATAAATGAATCAGCCGATACCACTACTAGGGAAAAACGTTCTACCAAAAGTTGGGATGTGATTACCTCATTACTCCACCACGCGGACCCAGTGTGGATTGGTGGAGGCAGGTTTGTGGCCACCTGCCGTTGGAACTGTCATCATGCCTTTTGAAACACAAACACATTAAAATAGGGTAATGCCCCCCTTGCTACAACATCAGCAGGGGGGCCTTCGGGGTCGCGGTCGCAAGGGCGGGGGCCCTGAGCGTCCTTCACGAGCAACCCCGAGGAGGACGGCGGCGTGGTGTGGCCCACGTCGCCGTGAGCACCGCGTCGGTGCGGGGGGAGCATGTCATCAAGTCTCCCTCCGATGGCGGGCTCGTCAGAGCGAGGCACAAGAGGGGCACCGGTGCGTTCCATACGGAGATCCCGGAGCCCCTCCAAAGTGCTGATGTCGGCCACCCTGGGGTTTTTAGTCGGTAGGAATTCGACACGCCCCGCGAGCTTCCCCCGAGGCTCGCGGAAGTCCTACGCAGGATTATCCCCAGGTAAAAAAAAAAAAAAAAAAAAAAAAAAAAAAAAAAGGTAATGCCACCAACGGTCACCCCTTTCGGACTGACCAAGCCTAATAAGCTGATTAACTTTGGAGATCGTTAAGAACACCGTGAACTGCAGCGCCACGAGCATTCAAAATGAGTATCAGTGGAATATATTCCTATTGGTTAATAGTTATTATTATCCTACTAATATTCTGATAAAAAGAAAATATTAGCCCTGTTAAGAAACTGTCCCACCGTTGGGCACGCCTTCTCTCAAACTGATGGGTTTAGGTTACCACCACCACGCTAGCCTAGTGCGGATTAGCGAACTTCACACACCTTCGAGAAACTCTTAGGCATGTAGGTTTCCGCACGATGGTCTCCTTCACTGTTAAAGCAAGTGATATTTTTTTAAAACAACACAACATCAACTAATATTATAAATATGAAAGTGTGTATATTTTGATTTTTGGATATTTGTAACTCAATCACGCAAAAACGGCTAAAAGTATTTGGATGAAATTTGGCACACAAATAATTTATTACCTTGATTAACACATAGCATACTTTTTATTCCGAAAAAATGTTAGGTTCCTATCTAAAGTCAGCGCGGAAGATCTCGCGGGCAGATACTCGTTATTTAATATAGAGTATCAAAATGTAATCAGATTAATGATTACAATAGCATTTTGTAATATTCAATCATGATTCAAGATTAAAAGTGTAATCGTAATTGTTGAAGATTACAACATTTAATTGTAATCGTTAATCATTAATACACCATCACGGCTTCATTCCCTAAGCGGCGGTGATTAATCATTAATCGGATTACATTTGGCCCCCGCCGCGTCTGTCCGTCTGTCTGAACGCGATAAACTTAACAACTACCGAACCGCTTTTCATACAGTTTTCACCAATGGACGGAGTGATTCAAGAGGAAGGTTTTTGTGTATAATTCACCCGAGCAAAGTCGGGACGGATCGCTAGTATTAAATAATATTAATAACTATTAACGCTTCCTACTAATAATTTAATTAAATTGATTTATGTCTCATTTCGTTCTTTGTAAATTTGAGGGCCATGTAGCCAGTCTCACTAATAGTATAACTTGGTTAATTTAATTTAGACTCACCTGATACTATATTATTCTTGCATACCCCACAACACAATGTAGATGGATAAAATTGTTAAAACACTTTTTTTCAAGTAGTAGCCGTGGAGATTCTAGCACTTCTTCTCCACGGTAATGACATTCCGAAGTGGTGGTAGAATCTTTGTTACTTTTTCGACGATTCATAAATAATAATGGTTTACATAAATAAAAACCATACTGATTCTGATTTCGGTTCACTCCTTTCTGTTTCACTGGAGTAACCTAAATCCCGAGAACTCATAAGATATGAATCAGATCGATTGTCTTCTACTAGGCAACAGCATAAGCTTCGTGGAAATTCCACTCGCATCTATTTCCGTTACGGTCGACCTTCGGCTCTCAATGTGTTACAGATGATCTATCAAAATTACTATTTTTTTGTGTATCTTTGGTCGCGTAAATATTTTTTTTATTGATCACGTGTCCGCGAGAACTAATTTCACGACTATATTTTCGATGTAGTGGCCAAAAAAACTAAAGGTTTTGTTGGTGCATTTATTTATTTATAGAAATACCAACATAAGATACAGTAATCGGTATAGTAATTCTTAACAGTATCGTATATCACTAACAGTGCTTAACATTTATAGATTTTAGATGGCGACGATTACTGAAACTTATTCTCTGGTCAATCTTTAATAATGCTCTATCTATTTATCTATCTATATCATCACGCCAGATCCCTTGCCGGGTAGGCAGAGAGTACAGAGTTCCAACAGGTTCTTTCCTTACATACCTCTCTGGCGTCCTCCATTCTCATAGTTCATCTCATATACGCTCGCCGGTTACGGAGTCTCTTGACCTGTCCTTCAGATAAGACTCGGTCTATTTGGTCATGGTAAGACAGTCTAGGTCTTCCTTGGTACCTATATCCTTCCACTTTCGCATTGTATATCTGTTGTGTCATTCTTTCTTCTGACATTCTTTCGATATGCCCAAACCAATGGAGATTAATAGATGCCCTTAACCGTCTGCGACATTGCATAATCTATGCGTTCTGCGCGGGAGTCGGCCGTGTCGATGCGTGACGCGGCGGCGTATGCACGTCAATGTCAAGGACGCGTGCGCTCTGAAATAGCGATCGAACAAAAATACTGGACCGGAATATAGAGTTAGTATAGAGGAGTAGAGGTTGGGATATAACCAGTGACGTGCATTCCATATAGGCCATTAGGCAATCTACGCCTACTTTATAAGAATATGAAGAATAAGAAGACATAAATAAAATAATATCAATCATCACACTTACTATTACTAATAATAACTAACTGGAAAAGATAGCGGGCAGACATGACTGCCCCTTCGTTACACACTGTTGTGCTTAACATGTTCGCCTAAACTCGTAAACGTTTAACTGTTCATACTAATACTAGAATAAGAAAATCTCATTACTAACATCTGGGCCTAAATGTCTTCAATGAATGAATTGTTATTATAACGTGCAGGTATGTAGCCTAGTTAGGCGCTGGTTAATTGCCTGTAAACATCGATCGAACGATCGAACATCGGTCGATAAAATATAGATAGATACACGCTCGCCGCACGAAAAATGTCACAACCAAAAGGGAAGATTAACAAGCATCCGTTTTTTTTTAAATACAACTTTAAGTGATACGAGTAAGGTACAGTATGCCCTAATTTATGTGTATATCAAAATCTACTCACGTAGATTCGGCGACGTTTTTTATTGTAACTTTTGAACGGGACTGTGTATCTTGTTATGATATGTCAATGCCTATAAATATGCAATGCGCGCCACTGGATATAACAAGCTGATTCGAAAAAAAGATAACCAAATTGACTTTTAATAAAGGTAAGTACTTACCGAGAGAATGAATGCGTAATGTAACATTTGATTTTTAAAATCAAATAGAACCACCAAATTACACATAACGATTGGAATCGAGCGTTACATGGCGGAATAAAGCAGTGTATTTTTTAAAAACTACAGTTACCGGTTGATAAGAAATCGACAAAACTAAAGTCCCTGGTGTTGTTGAGTCTATTTGTCAGAAGAGTCAAAAACCTTTACTAATATACCATATAAACCTTATAATAAATATACATATAGATATATCAATACAATAACGAACAACCCGCCATGGTTGATTTGTGACTTGGTCTAGTCGAGTGTGTCACCATTTCCAAAGGAGAGGTAGAGACACCCGCTACACATGGCAGTCAAATATAGGATAACTCAAGTGAGCCCAATACTAGCCCCGTCTAGCCCCCGAGCCCAATACTAAAACCGTCAACCCAAGTTTGAGTCGACGCAGAAAAGTGAGGAACCAAGCGAGAAAGATGAGAGATAAAACACAATAAAAGCGCCCCGCCTTTTTCCTATACAATAACTATTAACAGACATCGATCGAAGACGTATCAAACAGGCTCAAGTGTTTACATGGAATAGGTATCGATATTAATATCATTTCAAACAGCTCTTAACAATCTTTTAGAAACATCTGCTCTGAAAATAGAGTTAGAAACACGAAAATCATTATGGAACAAAAATTCTATTCATATTAAAAGTACAATTTGTAAAAGTCAATCATGAACCATCTTTTGATCAATAATCTTTGGTAAAAAGAGCGAGAGGTGCGCGGGAGTGACTGCCAATGTCAAGGACGCACTAGCGCGCACAGAAATAGCGCACAAAAATACACCAACCAGAATAGTGGCTAAATTCGTTCAACGTTCCTATACAGAATGAAATCTGTAACGGAAATTTAGTTCTGGCTTCAGAAACAAATAGAGATATTCAGTTTGGTGTTGACGGAAATTGAAAAGCGACTAATTATGATCGATATTGGTAATTATGATCAATTTATATATTTGTTAGTGTTCAGTATTATAGAAACGGTACTTATACAAACATTTTTTATACTTACGCTAAGTATATTTAGATTATTTCATGCAAAATGTATGACAAACGCGTGTATAATAAATACTTAGTGTCACTGATACTAGTGTATTAATAAGAGAGTTATATAATCAATATGAATACGAAATATACAAATCCATTTTGAAAATCGGACTTTGCAATGAGACGAATGGTATGAGACGAACTATGAGAGTGGAGGAAGCAAGAGAGGTATGTAAGGAAAGAACCTGTTGGAACTCTTTACTCTCTGCCTACCCCGCAAGGGATCTGGCGTGATTATATAGATAGATAGATAGAGATAGACATTGCAAAATGGGCATTTAACCAAAGGTTTAAACGGCGTGTTGGGATCAAAGTTTATAAGAAAAAGACATACTGCAACTACTTGTTATGGTTAATACGAAAAAAAAAAATAAGTTGAGTTACACCATATAAAGTTAACGTCAAATTGTCCGTCATAACAATGAAATTGAGTCTTAATGACTCTAGACATAGAGTAAGTTAACTTTAATCTTCAACTGGTGAGGTTTAGACTATTACGCGATCAGTCAAAAACAATGACATCATCATCATAATCTCGCATGCAAAATAAATACTGCATCCTCAAGGCAGTTATAAAACCCACAAAAAGAACTAGGTCATACCTAAGAAATAGACTTTTAATTAGAGGCCATTACGCTATGTTAAACATATAGCACCGCTCAACAATGTTGTAAACAAGTTGTCAAATAAAATGTAGTGAGAGACCAGCCACAGTACATTATACATATTAAATTTGATATGACATATGTTTTTTTTAAAACTCTTTTGGCTCACTGCATCGAAAATAAGCGAGTAGCCAGGATGGAGTAATTTTAAGGGAAGTCCCGATTTCACGTATATTTAAAATTGTACATCTATCCATAAGAGTGGTCAACAACTCTAATCAAACGCATATGCTCTATCAGAAACTGAAAAGGTTTCAACAGAATCAAGAACTAATTTAGTTGTATGAGCAATCGAGACGAACGCAGGTGTTGTTATTAAGACAACAGGAGAAATAGTTAACGCTTGGTGTGCCCCAGTCAATATTTGGGTTGCTTTTGTCAGAAACAAGAGTACTCCAAAACAAAGCCAGGCCTCGCTTTGACCAATTACAAAAAGAACCAACAAATAAAGCCCAAAAAATACAGCAAATATTACATAACCTTTCGTAAAAACGTTTAATAAATAAATTACACAACACAATATCTCAATTTCCACTCTGAACTTGGCAACACTACTCCAGAATGAAAAACGATCCGTCCTTGTCGCATAATCATTAATTTTTATAATGAGCGCGCAAACTGCACTTGAATATGCGTCAGCGGTTGCGTAAAATCGCGAACGGGCGTAATAAAGCTTAATTATGCTCGCACATTTTGCGCTACCAAAATATACTGAGTGTGGATCATGGTGTCTATAAATCTTTAGAGTTATTTTCGCGGTACTATTTGTGATGGATGACAGCTGTCATTCATTTTGACAGTTCTTTTTTTATTTCGTTTTTAATGTTGCCTAACATAAGTCTAACGAGAAAAAAACGATATAATAGCGACAGTTGTATTAAGTACCTATTCATAGTTTTACGTAAAATTGGCATCATAATGTACTGCCAATTAATTTTCATATTCCCCTGGCTGCTTACGAATTGTTGATTTAGTTAATTGTTGAACACAAATAATTACTGTGTATATTTTAGGTTCTTTGGGACCCCACATTATTAAACGTAAGTAATTATTATACCACCACGATCTTTTTTTCGTAAGGGGTGAATCAACACGTTTGAAACACAGAGTTCGTATTCCAAGGGTTTGTAATTTAACAAACGCGTAATAATTTTACTAATCTGATAACTACGCGACGTTATGGGGGGTGAGTTTACTACCGTGACTGGCTTGATTGTAAATTGGTTTGTCTTGATTAGATGACATCAATGAACAAAAACAAGAGAATAACAACATCGACAGAATTATCATATCATATCAATCATTATGATCACAACGATTCAGGAAATAATCGAGCACAGTATTCCCAACCACACACAATAACACAACATTGGACCACAATGACCAAAAGAATCTCGAAGAGGCGACAAAGTAGAGGCAGCTAGTACTGTAACAATAAATTTTCTTGTGGGAAGCGAGTCGAGGCGGAAAACCGATTACGTAAATTGTCTGAAATTAGTTTAAAGAAATGTGGACGATGGGAACAGGAACGATGTTCTAAAAGTTCCACTAGATCAATGATTGTGATGAAACGTGAATTACATTCACAATTATTTCAAGTTTAAATTTAAAAGACTGAAGTAGCAAGAATAAATTAAGATGCACAATTTAGTGTACAGTCACTGCAAAACGATAATTAGAAACAAGAGTCACTTTCAAGTGTCAATTAATCACAGTTAAATCTCGTTTATCCAATATCCCTGAGGAAAATGCTGAGAAATCTTGGATGGATGTCTTATTTTATGCTAGCTATTTGTCTAATACCGAATTTATATCATGCCATTGCCGTCACTTCCCACGTAGAGCAGGTTTGTGACAACGTCACCTGATTATAATGCCGGTTCGTATTTCGTATTCGTACGGCAGATTACGCTAAAATAACGCTCTGTGATTCTTCTTCTTCTGTGTCATCTATATCAAATATCCCTAGTTCAGACATTTTTTTACTTTTCCTAAAATATTACTTAACCAACTCTTATGCAAACTTTTACCCCACTTTTAAGTTCATCTCAAAATATCTTTGCTTTTCCAAAATTGTAAAAAACTACTCCTGGCAACTAATAATGTAAGTGCAATGGAAACACTCGATCATACTCAACCTGTCAGTTCTTAGCCATCTAATAAGAAAAAATAGGAAACAAATCGCTGGTCAAATTTAAAAATGACGCAACTCCGAAATTTGATTATTTGCATAATCACTCTAATTTCAACAACTCATAGCTCTATTTACCTTGATCCAGCTTTTAAAGTTAGGTCACTTTTTCATCCATTCAACGGGATGTCCAATTTGTCACCTTCCTATGTGGTAGCAGTTACGTCGCAACATGTCACAACATGTTGGTGCCCACTTGTTATAGACATTCGACCTTCAAATGTTCGCTGGATGCAGCGATAAACGTCTGATAAACAAACAAAAAATAGTCATCACAATACAGAATAAATTTGAACACTTAGAACATAAATTTTAGTCTTTGATGTGCGTGCATTTTCAGAAAAAATCATTAATTTTATTAAGATTGCAATTGCACTGTTAGGCGGTGAGAAATTAAGAGACGCCAGTTTACCGACACTATTTCGATCTCATATGAGAGAAAAAGTGCTAGTATTCTAGTAGTTGCTGGCTTGATAAAAAAAACTGCGACCATATGTTGCTGTGGATTTGGACGCAAAAAATGTATAAGTTACTTTAATTTGTATTTTGCAAGAAATTTCTTTTACACAAGATATTGTTGCACGGCCGCATCAATTCTTCATCCATCGCTCATGCTTTATTAGCGTTCAGTGACTCGGCTACCTCAATTAACTATTAACTGCTTCTTATTGTTTAGGCAAAAGACATTTATCACAGGACGAAGACATTCTTCAAAGATCGCCACGGTCACGGGCTGTGCGCATTCAGCATTAACTCGCTTCCTTAACCAATCCATCGGTGTAACTTTAAGAGGGCCTCTCTACTTCACATGTTAAAGTGGTTACCACTCGAGTACCTTTCTGCTCCATCACCATCAATCTAATGACGTGTAATTAAAAATCAAACCACTAGAGCTACCCAGCAACATCTGAAACCGGTTTTTTTATTCCGTAGTGCGAACAAAACGAGACGAGTGTGGCGCTAGAAATACCAACACTTGCTTTTTTTGTAAGCGGTGTTAGTTTTTGTCCTACTCTCAATCGGCAATTGAGTCGGTAAAAAATCTACACTGGTTCGTGTGAGGTTATCTTGTTATTAGTCTTATGATTAAATATTATTCATGTTAATTTCATTCAGTCATGGTTTGATTGAATCATGATTATATAATTCAGACTATACTGTCTAATTGCTAGACAAAGGCCTCTGACAAATCGAGGTGATATAAATCATACATACCCCACCACGTGGACCCAGTGGGGATTGGTGGAGGTGGAGGTTTATGGCAATCTACTGTTGGAACTTATCAAGCGGCCAACCAACCAACTCGACTTAACCACTACCCCAAGTGGTAACCCAAACCAACGACTTAAGGTTGAAATGCCATAAGCGGTCACCTATCTCAGACAGACCGTGCCGAACGCTGTTTAATCTTGATGACCGCTAAGAACACCCCGGTAGCACACGCGACCGGAATGATGTAGGCATCATGCTTGGTATAGAGAAATGTTTCTGAAAACATAGCGCTCGTAGGTAAACCGATGACCCGATGAAGGTCACAGTTAAAAACTGGATGCATACGGAACTAATTCAGTGGTGGTGGATCGCTATTACAATGGGACATAATATAGTCTGCCTGCCTTGTTGGTCTAGTGGGAAAGCGCATCGTTTGGTAATACGAGGCCTTTGTTTTCAAATCCTAGGTCAGACAATAGAAGATTTTCTAACTAAAACTTCCCAGTATGGGTCCGAAGTCTGGAATTGTGCCCGGTATATGGCAATAGGCTCGCCCCCTATCACATGGGACCTAACATCGTCGGCAGTTGGCGTATACAGTACACCTATGCTACCCTCGCTTGGGTACCGACACTGTTTTTTTTTTATTATTATATAGTCCGCATTATGTAGGTTATTCAGTTCGCCTTCGCTTCAGGAAAGTAGGCGTGACGGTGTTTATCTATCTTCTACGGTATTATCAGACTCCCCCATTAATGTAAACTGGTTTAACTATATTCGTAAACAATTACGACGTTTATAGAAAGCGGTGGCTGTAATATACATAGCAATTATACAACAACAAAGTACGCAATATTATTCGGAATCAATTCTATTTTTTTTTATTTTTTTTTTAAATTTTGATCCATGAAATATTCCGTATGGTGTGGTAGGTGTGTCTACAGACAAGAAATTCACATACACAAACATTTCGACCGAAACAAACATTTTTAGATAACACAAATATTTATTACCCCAGACGGAGATCTAACCCGCGATGACTCGATCCTGTCTAAGGTCCAGTTTAGTTATTGGTGATAATTTCGGAAAGTAACTATCACCCTCTAAAAAACATTTAAGGTCGTACTTACGCGAATATTGTTCATAAAAAACAATATTTCGTATTTTAACGCAATTTATTTTAGGTAAAAAAATCAGTGATGGCCTAGTGGTTGGACTGTTGTACTGCAAAGTCAGAGTTCTCGGATTCAAACCCAAACACGCACCTCTGTCTTTTGGAAAGCATGTGCGTATTAAAAAAAATATCACATGCTTTAACGGTGACGGAAAACATCGTACGGAAATCTGCTTGCCTGAGAGTTTCTCGACGGTGTATGAAGTTCGCCAACCTGCACTGGGCCAGCGTGGTGGACTATGGCCTAAACCCTCTCAGTTTGAGAGGAGAACCGTGCCCAACGGTGGGACAGTCTTAACAGGGCTATTATTATTATTGTTTTAGGTTACAACAACAGGTCGAATACAAGCAATAAAATAGATTTATTTTCATCGTTTATAAGATTAGAACTTGAAGTCACGACCGAGATTACGACCACCGTAGCCCTGACACGGCTGCCGTGTAGATCGAGGCTAGGATCATGAAAGTGGGACAATATTTGCGCAGCAACAGCGGCGCCCACGCACCTCGGTAAGGTCGACCGACGTGTGAACTAGCCGAGTACGTGAACTGAACGTGAACTGCGGGCGAGAGGGTGACCATGATACCAGAAAAAGAAATGACAAAAATTAGACAAGATATGTTTTTTTTTACTATAAACGTAGACAGCGTAGTAGCGTGTAGGTATAGAAGATAGTATCGGTGTAAAGATGAGAAAGAGTATGCTCCGTTGGTTCGGGCGTATAGAAAGAATGTCAGAAGGAAGAATGACATAACAGACATACAAAGCGTGAGTGGAAAGATGTAGGTACCAGGGAAGACCTAGACTATCTTACCATGACCAAATAGACCGTGTCTTATCTGACGAGCAAGTCAAGAGTTCCGTAACCAGCAAGCGTGTATAAAACGAACTATGAGAGTGGAGGAAGTCAGAGAGGAAAGAACCTGTTGGAACTCTGTACTCTGTGCCTACCCTGCGAGGGATCTGGCGTGATGATATAGATAGATGGATAGGTAGTCCCCGCACTAGAAGTTATTCAAGAGCCGTTGCTGCGTTTACAAACGTGAAATTCACATATACGTTTGAGTGTGTTGATTCCATATCAGTAAGCACAAGTAGCGCGTAAGTAGGTAAGGGCCCTGAGAGTTTACTCAAGACCCTGAGTGTTTACCATGATCAAACGAATGTTGGATCATAGCAAGATAGTTTAAATCATGGTATCACAGTTCAGATTTCTCAGCATCTGATGGACTAGTCAGTATCCGAAATCGGTGATATATACCTGATACATGTGTAGTAACTCCTTGCCTAGTCAGCGATGGTTTTGAACATGATGATATCAACAGTAAATAATTTCAAACAGCCCCTGTATAAATAACAAAATGCTAGATCAAAACGTGTTTAATCCCCCCATCCTCAGTGAATCCGCGGGGTGAAGAGAAGGTGGGTCCAGCATTGAGGCCGCCGAAGCTGATTTAACGTTATTATATATTCACATCAGTTTCCTAATGCGGTATTACGTCAATATTCGCTTTTATTATAACATTAACAAAAAAGTAATTTCATTAATACACATCTGGTAAATATCCCAACAAGCACACGGGAAGCGAAACTCAATATATATTTTGCTACCAAAAAAATTATCTCTCCATTATATTACGAATCACATTCGACCCTGAAAACTGGCCACACATTTTCAATACGCGGGATTTCATTGACAGATCTGACTAAAGTAGCTCTGTGAATCAGTCTTTGTCTATGCATCTATGTTTTTTTCGACGGGAGAATGACCTGAGCTGTTGACTTGTGCGTATGAATCAACGTTACAAAATTGTATGGACAATTCGTTGTTCAAGCGAAGGAATGTGCCTTTTGCCAACTCTTAAAAACTGCTTGTATAGGTGCTGTTCCAGCTCCACCAGAATGTGGATAACATATTCAGCTATTATTATTTATTATTCCATCTCTTCCTTCTAGTAGTAAAATAAAATTGATAATTATTCTTCCTCATTTCTTTATCTGTAAATGAGAGAACCATGTAGCCATTCACATGAATAGTTTAACTTGGTTGATTTAATTTAGACTTACCTGATACTACATTGTTCTCGCATACCCCACAATAAAATGTAGACGGAAATATTGTAAAAATACTATCGTAAAAGAGTAACCGTGGAGTTTCTTGCCCTTCTTCTCCACAGGAATGACATTCCGAAATGGTGGTAGAGTCTTTGTTACTATTTTGACGATTCATAAATACTGTAATGGTTTAAATGAATAAAAAATAATCTGATTCTGATTCTGTTGTAGAATGCAGTGTAAGACGCTTTTGGATAGGATAAACATTATTTCTATGTGCCAGCATTGATGGTGTAATGATCGACTTCTGCGTTATTCGATAGTTCGATTTTAACTCTGACTTAAGAATATCAAACCATTATGTTAGACTTTCTAAACACATTCCAAAAAACAGGAATAGATAAAAATATCACTGCCTGGTTGGTCTATTGGCGAATGGTATGGGTAACAATCATGAGGTTCTGGATTCGTATCCTAGGTCGGTCCAAATGTTGTTTAGGATTTCTATTTCAAACAATTTTCCGTAATAAGCTAGTCTGGATTTTCGTTCTTAACGAGAAATAGGCTTACTACTTATTATTAGGAAAACGAAATATGGGTGTACAAAGAATACAACAGTCGTCCTCCTTTGCGTAGAACTGGAATAACTTTTTTTTAATATTACTAAATACAATCTTAATAGATATTAATATACAGACACCCTACACATCGCACTGCTCGTGTTGACTCGGACCCCGGGGTCTATGGCCGATCGTAAAATAGACAGTCCGTATTTGGCAATATAGACACGGCATGCCCATACAAGTGGTCCGATATATCCACATCCTGGATATAATGGCCCGATTTCTATAACAATAATGGATTGAATAACTATAACGGTTTCGGTAACTTACTGAGGGCCACAGTATTGATCAGTGAGTGATAAATAATCAAAAGAATCTATCTATGATGATGTGAAAAGGACAAATCAAGAGTCTCCGTAACCGGCGAGCGTGTATGAGACTTACTATGGGAGTGGAGGAAGCCAGAGAGGTATGTAAGGAAAGATCCTGCTTGAACTCTGTACTCTCTGCCTACCCCGCAAGTGATCTGGCGTGATGATATAGATAGATGATGTAATGGCAAGCTCTCCACCTATTTACGTATTACACTGATATTTATTGTTGGCGGCATTACGGGTATAGACAAAAATAAAGAAGAAAAGGACATTGTCGAGAATTGCCCCAGAACCAACAAAAATGTAACCTATGCCATCATTATTTATCTATTTTATTAATACAATGGCAAATATCCGTATCTAACGGACAATTTGCAATCTAAAACGAATATTTCGAAGTATTGTAAGCACTTATATCGAAGTCGCCGAAATCTTTACTGGATGTCACCACACCAATATTTTTTTTTTTTCATTTTGAAAAACGTAGCCCCGCACTAGGATTTATTCCTGTGTCGTGGGTGCGTTTACAAACATGAAAATTCACATACACAAATACCCAGACCGGAACAAATAATTGTGGATCACACAAAGATTTGTCCCGTGCGGGACTCGAACCCGCGACTATTAGACGCAGTGGGCAGAGCGGCTTAAGCTCTTAACCACTGCGCTAAATCGTCAGTCAATATAGCCTCATATGTATTAATGGCTATTGAAGTATAACCTCAAAACCTATACTTTTCGTGCAATATTGCGATTCCTCCGCTTGTCCGTTTAATGATAAATGCCTTAAGAGTATTTATGGGCGATTTGAAATCATACAGATATTTTTTCATTGCTGTTGGTTCTGGGGCAAATCATGTACGGGCGCAGAACAATGTCCTTTATTTATTGACACAGCACACGAGACCATATTGTATCGTATACAACTACAAAATGAAAATTTATTCTTTCCTACATCTCCTGTTTTCTTTTTTTTCTAATTAAAGGTACATAAACGAGATGAGAGCAGTGATAGCCTAGTGGTTAGACCGTTGGACTGCAAAGTCAAAGGTCTCGGTCAAACCCAGGCACGCACCTCTGTCTTTTCGAAAGCATGTGCGTATTAAAAATTAATTATCACTTGCTTTAACGGTGAAGGAAAACATCGTGAGGAAACCTGCATGCCTAAGAGTTTCTCAAAGGTGTGTGAAGTTCGCCAGCCCGCACTGGGCCAGCGTGGTGGACTATGGCCTAAACCCTCTCAGTTTGAGAGGAGGCCCGTGCCCAACAGTGGGACAGTTTCTTAACAGGGCTAATATTATTATTATTATATTATATTATTAAATGTAATGAAATGTAATGGCTAAAAGGAGTTACAGTGGTGGAAAGTGTGGCGGGCGTAGCCTCAATTAAAAAAAAACTACAGAGTAGTAAACATCTGTCAACCCCGCTTGGTAATAGTACGACGGTATTTATTCATAAATTAATAGCACAAGAATTGACAAAGTATAAACATTATTTAATAAGAAGGTACCTATAAGTATTTAATGTTACATATTTGCTGGCTGAATAATAAAAGAAATCAAAAATTTGATTCCTTAAATTACGACTCTAACTTCAAAATGAAAAATCTTAATTTCCCCTGGTCTTAATTTTTAGTTGTGGCGGAATTCTGTCCGTATTCATTGGTACAATGTGTCTCAACAACGGACGGTGTTTTACGAGTGTCATCTAGCCGTCAGCGCGGATGTCAGCCGACACGATCTTATGTCGTTTCGTTTCTTTATTTAGCGGTTTACAACGTGTTTATTGTCCTATGATCCCACTAATTCAGCCGCTACTGGAAGTGCGCTATTAAATAAATAAAAAAATGTAAGACGTAAGACTTGAAAGTAATTTGTAGCAAATTAACGACAAAATCGATTCCAGTTATTTTTAATCACATTAGTGTCGACTGCCTCGTTGGTCTAATGGCAAAGCGTACCGCTTGGTGATCACGAGGTCCTGGGTTCAAATCTTAGGTCGGACAAATGAAGTTTTTCTAACGAAAAATCTTCCCATTATGTGTCCGGAGGCTGAAATTGTGCCCGATATATGGCAATAGGCTCGCCCCCTATTACATAGGACCTAACATCGTCGGCGAAACGTGGGTGTACTCCGTACACCTCTGCCACCCCCGCTTGGGGAATATAGGCGTGACGGTATTTTTTTTATTAGTGTTATTTGATTAATATTAGTGTCACTATTTACTATCACATAAAAAAAATATACAAATAAATTTTATTTAAAAATGTGCCTTACATTAGGTCCCAAAATACAAACGCAAGAGATAGAAGTGATAATTATTATCAATACGAACAACTTTAAGTATATAATAAAAAAAATAGGAATGTAATCTTCTACTTCAGCTGAATTTACTGATATCATCTATATTATCACGCCAGATCCCTTGCGGGGTAGGCAGAGAATATAGAGGTACAACAGGTTCTGTGCTTACATACTCCTCTGGCTTTCTCCACTCTCATAGTTCGTCTCGTACACGCTCGCCGGTTACGGAGACTGTTGACTTGTCCTTCAGATAAGACTTGGTCTATTTGGTCATGGAAAGATAGTCTAGGTCTTCCTCGGTACCTACAAGTGGAAGGCCACTTTCGCATTGTATATCTGTGTTATTTATACTTCTCCTTTTTATTTTGTCACATGATTTCATTAATATTATCTAAATTTCGTCAATAAAATATACACTACTTTCCGTGATTCAGACGTGTCACCTTCCTATTTTGCTTAAATCAATATCATTTTATTAACACTGGCAGTAACAAATTCAAAAACAGCAAATTCAAATTTCGAATAGACACACATAGCCTACGCTCTCCTTCCGATCCGAACCACGCTACCGCTTCCACGTCCAATTACATCCAACTAACTTGTTATTTACTACTTATAATATCAGCCTGTACTGCCCACTGCTGGACAAAGGCCTTCTCTCACTAATCGAGGTGAGAGAGATTAGGTCATACTCCACCACGCGGACCCAGTGCGGATTGATGGAGGCAGGTTTGTGGCCACCTGCTGTTGGAACTTATCAAGCCGCCTTTAAGGCTTCCAACTCGGTTTAACGACTACCACATTAAGTGGTAGCCGGGACCAACGGCTTAACGTGCCTTCCGAAGCACGGAGACGCTTGAATTTTAAAATGCCACAAACGGTCACCCATCTCGGGCCAACCGAGTCGAACGCTGCTTAACCTTGGTAATCGGTAAGAACACCGTGGTCGCACAGCGCTACGAGCGCCTCTACTTACGCATACCTAATGACAATTTCATTGGCCAATAAAACATTTTATACGGTTGCAGGATTGTTATGTGATCTCGATCTGTAATTTGGCGTGGCGGAAGGATATTGTGTAATGTAACAGTGTTGTAAAAACGTTATGGCGTAAAGATAGCGCGTTTGAACGGTTCAGTTGGGGTCGTAAACAGAACTTCCAATTAAATGGTCATTGATTGGTGATTGTTTAAAATTGATCGTAAATGTTGTGCTGTGAAGGTTGCAGATTGGGATTCGTCACTGGATATGTTGGAAGCATTGCCAAATAAAAAACGTAAGCAATCATATTATACTCAGAGGCCGAAGCTGTTCGGGTTTGTAGGATTTTTTTTTGATTTCCTACATGTGGTCGCTGGGCAGTGCTAAACCAGTTACCTTCACCGGCTGGTCACCACCCTCCCAGCTAAGTCATGCAGCCAAGCGACGTGACACAACATATTGCATGAAGTTGCCTTAAAAGAAGGCGGGTCTAGCCTGATCATATAGATTCAAAGCTCGGTCTAACTCCCGTCTTCGCAACCTATTTCAGAGTGGATAGGCTACTGAATGAGGCAGCCATATATTTAGCCCTACGTCACTCTCCATGCTAAAATAGGGGTTAATCACTAACATAAATAAAAAAGATCGATAGTATCGGTGTAAAGATGAGAAAGGGTATGCTCCGTTGGTTCGGGCATATAGAAAGGATGCCAGAAGAAAGAATGACTAAACAGATATACAATGCGAAAGTGGAAGGATGTAGGTGCCGGGGAAGACCTAGACTATCTTACCATGACCAAATAGACCGTGTCTTATCTGAAGGGCAAGTCAAGAGTCTCCGTAACCGGCGAGTGTGTATGAGACGAACTATGAGAGTGGAGGAAGCCAGAGAGGTATGTAAGGAAAGAACCTGTTGGAACTCTGTACTCTCTGCCTACCCCGCGAGGGAGCTGGCGTGATGATATAGATAGATAGATAGATAGATAAATAAAAAAATGCTTGCACCAAGGCAAAGGTGGGTAGACCACCCACAAGACGAATTGATCATCTGGGGAAGGTTGCAAATAAGGTCGTCATGGCGATCTTTGGTCTTAATCCCGCAACGGGCGACGATTTTTTTTATAAAAATACTTTGCCCCACACTAGGATTTATTCCTGTGTCGAGGGTGCGTTTACAAACATGAAAATTTACATACACAAATACCCATGGTGGTGGATCACACCCGTGTGGGAATCGACCCCGCGATTCTCTGTTAATTTATAATTAAGGGAATGCAAAATGGAAGTGGAGGTCACAGATGCACCTTGTTTTACTACAAATACCATTTGCATTTTTTTAAACTAGGTTAAAAAATAACATAATATATCAGTCCAAAAATTACAATAGAATATATTTCCCTTTTATTTTGATTTTGAACTCGAAAGTTTTTGTAATTTTTTGCTTTTTATGATTAAAATTAAGGTTATAATTTCAATACTTCAAAACATCCCGTCCATTTTAATATAATATTATTAGCCCTGTTAAGAAACTGTCCCACCGCTGGGCACGGGCCTTCTCTCACCCTGAGAGGGTTTAGGTCATAGTCCACCACGCTGGCCCAGTGCGGGTTGGCGAACTTCACACACTTTCAAGAAACTCCTAGGCATACAGGCTTCCTCGCGATGTTTTCCTGCACCGTTTAAGCAAGTGATAGTTAATTTTTAATACGCACATGCTTTCGGAAAGACAGAGGTGCGTGCCTGGGTTTGTACCCGAGACCTCTGAATTTGCGGTCTAACTACTAGGCTATTACTGCTTTGGTATCCTTCACCAATAAAAATATATTGAGTATATTTTCTTAACCGAATCCTAAAGAAGTAGATGCTAGAACCGCAGAACAAAATACGTCACTGCCATTTTCAAAATCCTTCAAACGTTCTCAAGAAAGGTACTAAGCAGTTTCCATTCAAAAACGCATTAATATCAACCACTCCTTTCTTGTAAGAGGCAAGACTTGTCCCCCAACACAGCTCCTCCCGAGTGCACTAACAACAGAAATTCTAAAACATCTACCACAAACGTAATTCGCGAAAACAAGCATGATACTGTTAAAGCCATAGTAATAGCGCAGAAACTCGCAACAGAGTGTCAACAAATAATAAAGTTCTTTTCAGCAAAATAAAAGTTTAAAGTTTGATATGTTATTGTGTAATTATGCCGGATTACCGTTACAAAGGAGCGTACACACCGCCCGGCTCGCGGATAATCCGCCTCGCTGTTGTTATCCAGTACTAACGCCGCGGCGTGTGGTGCAAGTTATGAAAGAATGAAATAAAACGGTTTAATTGTAACGAGCATTACGTTATGAGAATCAACGAACGGACGGACGAACTATGAGCGTGGAGGAAGCCAGAGGGGTCTGTAAAGAAAGAACCTGATTGACCTCTGTACTCTGCCTATTAAGAGATAGAGAGAGAAAGAGAGAGCATTACAGAATACAAACTATATAAAGAAAATAAGGTGGGATTAAATACAAAATAAACACAAAAGAGAGCACGACAAACTGAGAGTAATCTTTAAAAACCATTGGATACAACCAGCGCTGGTCCTCCCTGAAGCTGTTTGGTGGCGTCACGGGCGCCAAACGTTCGTCCATTATAAGACGTCATAGATGTTTTTTTCTTTTCTTTTCATTCTATTGATTTGTTCAAGTTAGAAGGTTTGAATTTATGAAAGCAGGACGCGTCGCTTGGGAGCGAGGGAAATTGGGCACGGAATTGGTTGGCAAATGATGCGTGCTAAGTGGTTGCCCTCTCGGTCGGTAATGTTGCGGCTGTGTGTAGTCAACTTAAAAGGAAGAAAAATTGGAGTGCTTTTTTCATGTGATAGCATTAATTCCTTTCTACATACATCAAATGCATAATCTAAAACCAGTAACAGACTGAGCAAAACAAAATCATTTATCATTTATTCTGAAAAAATAAAACTTGTTGCAGTTATAACTTATTGAATCGTGACATTATACCAATATTTATATTAGATACCTTCTCAGAGATGGGATCTCTCCTCCAAAATTTAATCAGATTACAAATGCATTTTGTAATATTCAATCATGATTTAAGATTAAAAGTGTTATCATAAACGTTGAAGATTACAAAATGCAATTGTAACCGTTAATCATTAATACACCATCACGCCTATATTCCCAAGCGGGGGTCATTAATCATAAATCTGATTACATTTGGCCATCTCTGGGTTTCCTGTAGGTACCTAGCGGCTAGTGAGCGGCGAGTCACCGCCGGCAAAGGATAATCAGGGAAATTTATGGCGTGTCGTGCAATTGTTGCCTATGTCCAGCAGTGGACTGGTAAAGGCTCGTTGCTTCAGTTCGTTATTTATATTTCTTCATTTTCAGTGGTCAAGCTGAAGTGGCAATGGGCGGGCCACATAGCGCGAAGATCGGACGGGCGTTAGGACAGAAAGATTATAGAATGGAGACCATGTATTGGCAAGCGCAGCGTGGGACGGTCGCCCATCAGATGAACCGACGATCTTGTAAGAATCAAAGGAAGTCGTTGGATACAGGTGGCATCGGATCGGCTGCGTTGGAGAGCGATTGGGGAGGCCTATGTTCAGTGGACACGTATGGCTGTAGTAGGCTGAGATGATGATGCTGATGAAATTCAGTAATTATTATCAGCAGATGATTTACATAATATTAGTTCCTCGCAAAGATCGTTTACGTGTTCGACGCGCGTCCCTACACAAGCTTTCCAAAGCTCCGGAAAACGCCCAAGAATCTCTGCGAAATACACGTCAAATAGTTTTGCTAATAAATACTTTCACACGTTTTACCCGTAAGTACCAATAAAAAAGTACTTTCAAACTTCAAAAAAAGATATTTAATCAATAAATCTAATAAGTAAGAAGACAAAAAAATCGACACCTCATCTAAAATCTATTTAATGTAAAGTTAAGGCGGGCAATGGGCAACGAACCGTAAATCCACACTAGTATTGTAAATTCTAAAGTAAATCTGCCTGTCTGTTATCTTTCCACGAAATAAATACTGAAAGACATAGGGTACCGTTATGTTTAAAAAAAGCTAGAGCATGTAAAATATATAAGCCTTAATATCGTGTGAATGAAGTCGCGGATACCTAGTTCGAGAAAAACTACAAAATGCTAATGAAACTAACTAGGCACCAATTACGCGTTCGATATGAGGACGCTAATCCGCGATAGAGAAGATCGAACGCTAACTATAACCGGTTGCGATTCGGTGTGACTAATGATGTGTACATCTGGATGGATGTGTGTCAAATGATGTTTATCCGGATTGGTATTCCTAGATCTATAAAACTATTTCCGGTGCGTAACGTAAATACGTTCCGTTGTATAATAGAGAAAAATGTATTTCTTTATTTCATGGAAATCCAACTGCTGAAATACTCAAAAACTAATAAAAACAAAAAGCCAATTGAAGGTTTGCACAGAAAAAAGTGTGAACGCGTCGCGAGTTGTCTGAAGTTCCTAATATATCTTCGGACTGATTTGGGTACCAACGAGACATAAAAAGATTCACCTAACAGAGAACTAAGATGTTTCTTTTCAGCAGTATTATTATAATCGCACTTCAATGTGAGAATGAAATGTAGATATATACGGCGCCACCTTTTCTCACGGCAAAGAAAGATTACAATACCAAAGAGATTGTGGTAACCAAGTTTTCTAGTAATGTTGTCATTGCAGTGGTGATACACCTACTGTATATCACTGACATCAGTTCAGGTAACTCTTCTAATCACACCTTAGAAGCAGGTAGACGCAGTAAATCCAAGTTTATGCCATTTTTTCAAACTATCCCAAGCTAAATCGATATAGACCTAATAGCTCCGCAGAACGGACAATCGATCCGGATCAAACTCCAAAGAGAAATGGATCCAACCCATCACTAGTCTAGGCGCCACCGACTGCATCTTGCGCCGCGCCGGGTAACGGTCGACGCGATCAACAGGGCACTCACCCGCGCCACAGAGCTACCGTGGTACGCCACGCCGAGACCACGTGGTCACATTTACGACCAAGCGCTTCAACTTCTCACCAGAGATACTACTATGGAGTTTATTTGTTTTATTTCATAACATCCTGAGTTTCGCTTCGGCTATGTCGGCCCACGGAGACATGTGAAGAAGAAATCAAAGCATCGTACGGCCGGTTTAAATATTCAACTAAAGGATAGATTTGCCTACTAAAGATGGAATTTTGGCATATCTTGTATGAAAAACACGTTCAAGCCTATATTCCCTAAGCGGGGTCAGCAGAGGTGTATACACCCACTTTTCGCCGACGATGTTAAGTCCCACGTATTAGGGGGAGAGCCTATTATCATATACGGGGCACAATTCCAGACTCCGGACTGATTCTGGAATTTTTTCGATAGAAAATCTACATTTGTTCGACCTGGGATTTGAACTCTAGACCAACGAGGCAGTCGTTGTATGGAAAATTAGTTCAAAATTCTACACACACACACAATTGACAGTAAGCAAATCTATTCTTGAGTTGATTGTTAAAACCGGCTATTAGGGGTTAAAGATCTAAGTCACAATTTTCTATAACTTCACTTATAATTTTACCTCTTTGGCTTGTCCAGCAGTGTGACAAGTGTGTTCTTTTGTCAAACTTGTGTCACATTAACACTTCTTGGTGAAAAGATTTTAACTAGGTTTTTCTATAAATTTACTTATAATGTAACCTTTTCTCCCGCATTTCAGAAAGGCTTCTGCCCAGCAGTGGGATAGTACAGGCTTAGCTATACAGTTAAAAGATCAAGAGCAAATTCCTCTCCACGGATTGCCGCCAGTATTTGGAACTTATCAAGCAAGCCTCCTCCAAGCTTTCAAATTTTTTTACAAGCTTTTATTTAACTTGCAATGCTCGTATGTCTGTCTGTCTTCCCCGTTCAAATCTTGTGATCCATTTCTCAAGCACTTGCGGGTATCCGATTGAGCTGAAAGGACATTGTCGAAAATTGCTCCAGAACCAACAAACATTTGACCCATGCCATCATTATTTATCTATTTTATTAAAATAATGGCAAATATCCGTATCCAACGGACAATTTGCAATCTGAAACGAATATTTCAAATTATTGTAAGTACTTCAAATCGTCGACATCTTTATTGAATGTCAACACACAATATAACCTCATACGGCAACCTCATTAATGGCTACTGAACTATAACCTCAAAATCTAGTACTCTTTGTGCAATATTGCGATTCCCCCGCTTGACCGTTTAATAATAAATGCCTTAAAAGTATTTATGGGTGATTTGAAATCATACAAGTATTTTTTCATTGCTGTTGGTTATGGAGCAAATTTCGTTCGGTGACAATGCAATACTATGGTACCATGGAGCTGCTGGCCTACTCAACTAAGCAACATATCTTCGTTGTGATTTTGCTATAAAGGCTTGTTATTAAAAAGGTCTCTTTAAATTATTTTTACATGAAGTGGCAACCTGGTCTGACGGCTTAAAGTGCGTTCTTAAGTTATTCTGTTCATAAAAGATTCAAACGGAAACTAGTCTATTTACATACATATCATCACAACTTTTATCCGGAACGGACTGTCAAAGACGTTCAAAATGACGATTTTTTATTTCGGTCGGAGTGTTTATGTATGTGAATGCCGTGTTTAGAGGCACACAAGATTTATGACACAGCAATAATCCCAAGTCTAAAGTTTTCTGCAAGAAGAAAGAATGTTGCTTTTCTACTGACAAAACTCCACATGTCTGGATACGAATTAGTATTAACAAATTCCCACAATATGGAAGTCCTAGGCAAAGCTATAAAATCATCGTATATTTGGCCCTCATACCTTTAGTAGTATTATTTTCAAAACTAATTACACGCAGAAAATAAAACCCCTGCCATCATCAATCTGCAGGACAAAAGGAAGTAATCAAATTTTAACATTGCTTAATTTCTATTTTTTTTAAATATCGAAACGCCGCTCGTCTTAAAAAAAGGTGTCCGGTGAAGCTGTTCAAGCCCCGCAGCCAACAGTGTAGATCACACACACACACACACTTAAAAAAAGGACAAATTTTGAGCTTACTCAATGCAAATCCCTCAAAACTTATGTGCGTGCTCGATAATCCATTAGCAAATTACTGTAGTCTTGTCGAAGCGAGCCAACAATATGTTTCGAATGAGCTGCGAGAATCACTTTCTTAACTTATGATAATGGGCCGAGCGTCCGCGATAAGCATAAATCACGATTTTTAGTATTCCGCACGTGCGAACCGAAACGGATCATTTTTAGATTACTCTTAGGTTTATTTGTCTAAGACGTTTGATTAGGAAACGATAAAACATGAAAGTTTAATAATGGATCCTGGTAACGCGCATTTAATTCGATCGTCAAAATTTGGGAAAAACTAAGTTCTTTTTCGTTAGGTACATAAAACGTTAATACAGATAAATATATTATACGCGTAAACGTCAGCGTTACTAAACATAAATCAATAAAAATTATGACGTAAATCTTGTTCTTTAAAAAAAATGTGAATATGTTTCCTGTTTCGTACAAACATAAAAATTAACACACACAAACACCCAAAAGAAACAAATATTTGTAAGTAAATCAAAGATTTGTCTTGTGATCGAACCCGCCACTACTCCAGAGGGCGGTACGGCTTAAGCTCTTAACCACTAGATCAAGCCTTCCGTTTTGACCATGGAGATTTGTAAACGTCAATATGGTCCATTACTAGACCTAACTTTAATATTTGACTTAAATATATTAAATCAGCCTATACTCTATATACTATGTAAAGGACTTCTTTAATAAAGCGAGGTGAGCGAGAATATTCTACCAGGCACACCGAGTGCGTATTTGCGGAGGTTAACCTATGTATTCATATAGATTTAAAAAGAAAAGTCATATTTAATCAGTCTAATATTCGGTACGGAATCCTCGCAATGTCAGCCTAATTCAAACATGCCACATTTTTTTATTTCTCGCGATTTGTCTCTCGGGAGGCCGTCAGTGGTGATTTTATGATCCCAGCATTTCTCGCGTGTAATAATAATGGCTGATGTCATTCACCTTCAGTAAATAACCACGTTTGTGATATTCGCTCACTCGTTTAGCAAAGGCTTTGCGGTTAGTTCGGGAAAACGACCGATGGAATTTGTTATTTGTTTGTGGCGAAATATTTTCTGTTTAGCTCCAGAATTGGTCCGGTTTTAGGGCGCCAATGTGGGGCGTAGATGACAGATGTAATGTTTCGATTTTTTTTATTGTGTGAAATAGGTGCGACGGTGTAAAAAATAACAAAAAAATATGACGAGTCTTTCTAGCGGTGATCCTGGTGTTAGATTATGATTAATCCAACCGATTTCGGCCATGGCGACCACTTTGACCCCTAGTCGGAGTAATGGCGCTGATGCGCTCGAAGATGGCTTATGTAGCCTATCTTCGCGGCGAAACTCTATGCACACTGAGGGCGCGTGAGTACGCCGTTCTCATAACTGTATGTGATGGCAGCAGTGGTCGAGCCTTTAACTGATCGCGTTTGGCATCAAGGTCAGCTTTACGCTGAGCCTCGGAACTCGCATACTTGGCTGTTCACCATCTTGCGCCATTCTGGCCGCTGTGCTGCCAAACGTTCCCAACGAGAGGGTTCTATGTTGCATCTCTTCATGTGTCGCTTTTGGATATCCTTGTACCGGAGGAGGGGACCGCCATGATTCGGCTTGCCCTTCTCCAGTTCAGAGTAGAAGATGCGCTTCGCCATTCTGTCCTCCGCCATACGAGATACGTGATCGCACCACCGGATCTGTCGGCGCATTAAATAGACCTCAATGCCACCAACATTGGCTCGTCGCAGAACTTCGGTATTTCGCACTCTATCGGACCATCTGATCCACATGATGGTACGGAGGCATTTAAGGTGGAAGCGATCCAGAGTGCGAATGTGGCGCCGGTATACACACCACGTCTCAGAGAAGTATAGCTTTGGCAGCACGATTAGATTATATCACACAAACAATTGTTATAATTCTGCTACCTCAATTCGATTGCAATTGTTTGGAAAAAAAACCAGTACAAGTGGAGTAGCCTCAATAGGAATTATTCTTGTGCTTTGCCTTAAAAATTTAAATTCACATACATAAACAAATATATGTGGATCACACAAAAAGATTTTTCTATTACTACTCGAACAAATGAGTGAAGCGGTGGACTAACCATTGGACCCAATCATGGTCGTTGAAGCATGCCCAGAACCAATTTCGGCGGCTGATAGGAGGGGTCTACCAGCTGCTACCGCCGCCCGCGACATATTCTCACCGACCCTCCCGATGCCCTTACTTACCTCCATTGAATACAGATACCCCACACAAGATCAGACGCCGACCTCGCCGGCGAACTCGAAGAATCCCTTGCCAGCTGAGCCAGTGCAGAGCACCTCGCCGAGACACCTAGTATATGCACTCCCCCATAGCGACTGCCCAAGCCGAGGCCGGTCCTCCTTGAGGCGCCCTTGAGCTAGCTGCCCCCTTGCCATTCTGGTTCATGCGTAGTGGTTGCACGCTCGCCCTCTTATCCGGTGAAGCAGTAAAGGCCTCGCGGCCAACAGCGGAGATCACTCACACAAACACACCAATTTCGGAGGATGTATATAGTAATATGCATCAGTTCACTCCAAAAACCTTCGTCCAATAGTAATTCCGTTTATACACCTCACTCGACGTACCTCTCCACAATGCCCGTAAAAATTAGTCTGTACAAGGGTCCACGCCGAACAGATCGCGTCGCACCCTCGAGACTCAACAACAATCTACCCAAATCGTTGCTGAAAATTCAATGACGTTCGCATGGGGCGTACGCCTCGCGATATCTTTTTACGAGTCACAAAAAAATGGCACAACTTTTTATCTGATCCAATTTCGTTCAGTAACTATGCCGGGTGGATTTGTGATAAGCTTTTTATAACAAGGGTAGATTTCTTAGTGCTACAATACTCGGATGACGTTCGTCCTTCATGGTGATGGTTACCAACCATGGATGTAACTCTGCCGATAAGATTTAGTGTGGGCTATAATAAAAGGATTTAAAAGTTGCAGTTCCTTTGTGGTGGTAATAACTTGATTTCATTACATCTATACAAGCGAACGCGTGTATATAGAAACTTTTCTCCTTTGAAGCCAGTTAATGAAACCGACTTCAAAAAAGGACGAGGTTCTATTTTCGTCTGTATGTACTTTATAGAAGAAGAAGTATCCATCTATCAACACAATCACGCCAGATCCCTTGCGTATACTCTCTGCCTAAAGAGGTCTCTATAAAGTTCTAAAAGGTTCTTTTCTTAGAGACCTCTCTGGATTCCTTCACTCTCATAGTTGGTCTCATACACGCTCGCCGGTTCCGGAGACTTGTCTTGCCCTTTAGATAAGAAACAATATGCAACTTGATTAAATACCAAGTCTACTACAGTTTGCCGAAATATAGATCCTATTTTCTGATTATTTATTTTTCCATTGGTAATATCATTTGAGATACAATGATCATTTTTCTATTACCTATTCACCCCTGAGAGTATAGTAATACAAGCCCTGTATTTCGCGTAAAATTCCATCAACTCGGTTCAAGAAAAGCTATAAATATGTTACTAAGCACAGCGCCTCCACCAGCAACTTGATTTTTCTGGAAATCAGTCGCTCTTTTAACGGTTTTTTATTACATCTCAGTTTAGCCTAGTGACAAAATTTGATTATAAGAAAAAATGGTATTAAGGCAGTTTGTCTGGAGCAGAGGCGTGAAACCATTTCATTTTTGCTAATTATGTGAACGTCCTATTTTAATTTGGTCTGATTATGCGAATTCTAGGCAATATTTCTTGAAGTCTGGCTTCGTTAAGCGAGTTATAATATCATATTAATTTAGGCTCGTGAGTCAAATAGGCATATTTCTTAATTAGATACTATTTGTACTTGTAGCGATATTGTCTACTCAAGGTAATAGCTTAATAATAATAGGTTAGCACAATACTATGTAGATACTGGTGACGAAGATAACTGTATTTTTCTTAATTATCACGATCAAATTATTATAAAAAGACCACGTATTTTTTTTTAATTGAAAATCGGAAAATAAAATAACTCAACTATTCGACGTGATGCCAAAAACTGAAAAAATAATATTCCACGCCGAAAAAAAAATCTAATTTTGTTTCAATTCCCAAAGTATCCACATATACTACACAGATCCAACAATGTTTCGTGCAACTTTGAACGCCAATCAATAACTATTTCCATAACATATAGTTGAATATTGCTTAAACAAACCTCCCCCAAACCAAAACTTAAAATTTAACTATCAAAGTGTACAAACTCATACTAGAGGAGTATCATTAAAAATTTATGAATACCGGTATTTTAATAATAGGCCTCGGTACCTAGTATTATGGGTTCTTGTAGTATTAACGCGTGGGTGCAAACAAGGCGGGGTTTCTCACTACTTCAACTTTATTAGTGTTATAAATTGTGAAACAACTTTTTATGTAATGGTGCTATAGTGGGCTAGTCGGACAAAATGAGTGGGTGAAAAGGATTCTTTGTTGGAAAGGATTAGCTTATACTTTTTTATTTGTATGAACATGTCGTGTTACCTGTTCCACGCTATTCATGACGACTGGGTCTATAATCTGAGCGTAGGTCGCTCAGCTTACTGAATAGAGTAGATTTATGTGGAGTATAGTATTTCTTTCATGTGAAATACATATCTGCAAATTGATTTTTAATAATTTAACATCTATCACACGGCCTGTCTGCTACTTTCGGCAATTATTTTAGTGTAATGTGAATGGTGATATATGTATTTCTAGATTATGCCGAACAATTATGACAACACAGTTCATAATAATATACATATACATCTTCTTTTATGAATATCAATCACTATCCTAAAACAACACCCATTTGTAGAAAAGAGTTAATTTCATTTCGCTCAGTTACGTTCCTAAACCTCAAACGCGGCAAGGTCTTTAAGACCCGCAGGCGGCGAAAATTAAACGCGGTCTTGAAGGTGAATGACAAACGACGCACCGCTGTATAGGCGGTTCCTCATGTACGCTAACACCTTTAAACTGACGCAAAAATAATTATGCAAAGTGAGATTTATACTGGAAGGGAGGATTGCGAAAGCACCCGCGTTATCTTTACCTATATTACGGCGGGGATTGCTTGTTTTTCTTTGGTATAATTTGCGAAATTACTTCGCCAAATTTCGGTTGATTATTTTCGGGATGACGTCTCTTTTTTGTTAAATCTTAATTTTAAAATTTATTTTTTAACTACGTTCAAAGTTATCTAGTTAAGTACTAACAGACTACATGTAAGTGTAACTGTTTTGTCTTAATTCAGAAAATATCTAATCATACCTAAGTCTAAAGTCTAAGCTTATCAAAGCCTTTTTGTTTCTATAGTACGTATCCTAAAATGATGATAGATAATCCATCTTATATTACCCCCACGTAAAAATAGAAAAAGGATCAACCAAAAAAAAATATCGCATGAAATAAAACCGAAACTACGATACCGCTCGTAAAAACTAAAGAAAAATAGTTAACCCTCGAAACGCCGACGAGGGACAAAATTACCCAACCCAGAAGTATTTGCGGACGGCTTAATAAGAAGCGCGTAATTATCCGCAAATCCTCAGTTGGCAGAAGAGCCCATATTCGTAAAGGACTTGAGCAAACTCAGTTTGGGTACCGCCAGTAATAACTTTTTGCGAAGTATGCTAACCTAACCCAACATTGGGTGCGAGTTGCCCCGTACGTAATATTGCAAGCTACGTGTATTTGGACAACGTATTTGTATTACCACTTCGTAACTTTAAAGCATTTTAATCTCTACAGCTTTTTTTATAAACCCTTCAAAAATTAATCAGAAAATTAAAATATTTCTTTCTTTTAGACTTATTTTTTTTAACGTATGTCGTTAAAATATGTTGCAAACAGCTTTTTCCGGGGTGTGTACTGCTCCAAGTTACAAGGCCATAAAATTAAGGGCCGCCTATAAAAAATACCGTTAAAAGTACATTTTCCGGTAGAAAGTGCGAAATCTAATAAACTGTAAGCGTCCAAAACTTAGCGGGTTCACCACATAAGACACGATTGCCACTAAATTATGAATCATATAAACAGGAGAGCGCAAAACTTGCAAGTTATTACGTAGTTGATATCAAAATTTTAAATTGAACTATAAACTTGCTTAATTCAACTCAGGGTTGGGAAGGGGTAAGATATTTTTGAACGCAAATGTGGCATTAACCGTTGGTGGGAGTGAGACGGCAAATATGAAGAGTGTAGCGGTGAAGTAAATTGCTACAGAGCGGTGGAGGATGATTCGTGAAGACATTTTTATTTTGCATAACGTAACCTTTCTGCGTACTGACTTCGTTCTTTGGAAGCCTGTTTTGTATATTTTATTGTTTTTATAAGCATGATTTGTATATTTTATGTTTATGTTATATTGGCATGTAAAGTTTAAATTACTTTTTGTAACGTGCATTCTATTCTACAAATAAATACAACTTGATACATTGATCGTTGTCTGTTTCTAATATCAGATTTCATAATATCAATAAGTGGTTTCAAAATATTATGTGACAGAGGAAGTCACGATATCATAAACTAAATTATCTCAGCTAATTGAAAAACACTTTCAATTGATATCTTAATTGATCAACCGGTCAATGGCATTGAGACTTAGTGGATTCGGAAACGTCTAGATTCTAGATCA
This sequence comes from Phalera bucephala, assembly GCA_905147815.2. Lineage (NCBI taxonomy): Eukaryota > Metazoa > Arthropoda > Insecta > Lepidoptera > Notodontidae > Phalera > Phalera bucephala. The sequence continues at coordinate 31,054,959 of LR990618.1, forward strand.
ATCTAGAAATGCATTAGTATTCCAAATATACACATTAGTTTGACCGAGGCAGCTCAAACTATTATGCAAAGCCCGAGCTTACATTCAACACTTTTACAGCGCATGCAACGAGGAAGAATCGCACTCGATCACTAAGCAAACACGCTACTCCGCCCCCGCCCCACGCTCCGCTCACCGCAAATTGAATCGTGACGTAATATTTAACGTAGACATTTTGCGCTACCCTCGGCCCCGAAATTACACGACACAGCCCTACCAACGAATAACTTATCATATAGCTCGTTTAACTCAGCCATCAATAAGTCATCGTCGAATAATTTTATTTTGATGTCGACTAGAACCCGGCTACCGTGTAATTCATTTCCGTAAAGTTAAGTCATGAAGATGAATTTATATCGAGATACAGTTGATGGTATCGCTCGATAATGGAGCCAGATTTATTTCGAGGTACGTAGTATTGTTTATGCGTATCGAAACAGGGTGTTTACACGTGTACGCGTTTTAGAATTAGTATTCAGTTTCTACGACCGGAGTTATTTTAGTTTCAGATGGTTTCTATTTCTAACTGTAGGTATTATCCCGCGAAAAAAAATAATAAGCAGACAATATTGCTAGCAAATGTTCGGTAGCAATATAAACTGATCTAATATTAATGAACCATTCAAAATGATAGTCGCGTGGTTCTCGGCTTAAAATAGGACCAACCCATCTCATCCCATCGGGTGTCGTACATGGCGACTAAGGGAAAACTAGGGAATGGGCAGCAGCGTTCTCTTAACACTTCTGCGATCAAAAACTGCGCTCGCCAACCCGCCTGCCAAGCGTGGCGAGTATGGCAAATCCCCCAATCAATATTATGGAAGAAAAGAAGAAAACCAGGCCCCTAGTCCCCGGCGGTCTTGTTCACCCTGGCCACGGTAGCAGCCATGGTAACGACAGGACAAGGGGTGCTAAGAATCTCCGGCAGAGATTCGGCTACCACCAAAAACGAAAATTGGCCCTGGTGACATACAACGCACGCACTTTGAGGACAGATGAGAAGCTTGTTGAGCTGGAAGAAGAGATAAACAAGTTGCGGTGGAATATTGTTGGTTTATCGGAGGTCCGAAGAGAGGGCGAGGACACGATAACCTTAAAATCCGGCAACTTGTTTTACTACCGGGAGGGCGAACAGCAGTCCCAAGGTGGTGTCGGATTTATCGTCCACAAGTCACTCATAGACAACGTTGTGTCCATCACTAGTGTGTCGAGCAGGGTAGCGTACCTGATACTCAGAATATCCAAAAGATATTCGCTGAAGGTCATACAGGTCTACGCACCGACCTCGGCATACTCAGATGATGACGTCGAAGTTATGTATGAGGACATTAGTAGAGCCATACATACTTCCAAAACACACTTTACAGTGGTTATGGGTGACTTCAATGCGCGGCTGGGCAAATGGGGCGATGATGAGTTGAGAGTGGGGCAATTTGGATATGGGCAGCGCAACCCCAGGGGTCAGAGGCTGGCCGAATTCCTGGAGCAGGAGGGACTCTTTATGATGAACTCTTTCTTCCAGAAGCCGCCTCATAGGAAATGGACCTGGATGAGCCCTGATGGTTCCACCAAAAATGAAATAGACTTCATAATGAGCACCAAGCGACAAATATTTAATGATGTCTCCGTGATCCACAGGGTAAAAACCGGCAGTGATCACCGAATGGTCAGAGGCACATTAAATATTAATGTCAAAATGGAAAGATCGCGTCTGATGAAGTCTACGCTCCGACCTTCTTATGCACATATCCAAAACCCCGAGAACTTTCAACTCGAATTGGCAAACCGCTTCGAATTGCTAGACAGCAGCGCATCAGTAGACGAAATCAACAACAGGCTGGTAGAGACTGTCCATACGGTCGGGTCCAAGTATTTCAAGCCCCACCGTAAAAATAGACCTCAAAAACTATCCAACTACACCCGAAACCTCATGGCTGAGCGACGTTCCATGACGCTCCAAACCTCCGATGATGCTAAGTCCTATAGGCAGCTCAATGGACAGATATTGAAGTCCTTGCGACACGATTTACGGTCCTTCAATACAAGGCGTATTGAGGAGACCATAGCACAGAACAAGGGCTCTAAAGTGTTCGCAAGAGACGCGTCTATTGGGCAAAGCCAGTTGACGAAGCTGAAGACGGAGGACGGAAACGTAACGTCGAATAGGTCGGAGGTGCTCAGGGAGATAGAGAGGTTCTATGGGCAGTTGTATACCTCAGTAGCCGAACCTGTTGTTGACTTGGTAAAAGACCCAAGAGCCAAGCTAACCCGACACTACACTGAAGATATCCCGGACATCAGCCTGTACGAGATTAGGATGGCTCTCAAACAACTCAAAAATAACAAAGCGCCGGGCGAAGACGGTTTTACCGTAGAGCTTCTGAAAGCGGGCGGAACGCCGGTACTTAAAGTCCTTCAGAGGCTGTTTAATTCCGTCTTGCTCGAAGAGAAAACGCCGGAAGCATGGAACAGTGGTGTGGTGGTACTGTTTTTCAAGAAAGGTGATAACACTTTACTGAAGAACCATAGGCCCATCACACTGCTGAGCCATGTTTATAAGTTGTTTTCGAGAGTCATTACGAATCGTCTCGAACGCAGGTTTGATGACTTCCAGCCTCCCGAACAAGCCGGTTTCCGGAAAGGCTTTAGTACCATAGACCACATACATACGCTGCGGCAGATTATACAGAAGACCGAGGAGTATAATCGGCCACTATGCTTGGCGTTTGTGGACTATGAGAAAGCCTTCGATTCGATCGAGACTTGGGCGGTTCTAAGATCTCTCCAGCGATGCCGCATTGACTATCGGTACATCGAAGTGTTGAAGTGCTTGTATAATAACGCCACCATGTCAGTCCGAGTACAGGGGCAGTGCACGAAGGCGATCCCCATAAAAAGAGGAGTAAGACAGGGAGACGTCATTTCTCCGAAACTGTTTACGGCCACCTTAGAGGACGCCTTCAAGCTCTTGGAATGGCAAGGACTTGGCATCAACATCAATGGCGAATACATCACTCACCTTCGATTTGCCGACGACATTGTGGTCGTGGCGGAATCGCTGGAAGATCTAGGACGAATGCTCGGTGACCTCAACAGAGTATCTCAACAAGTGGGTCTTAAAATGAACATGGACAAAACGAAAATAATGTCTAACGTCCATTTCGTACCCACCGCACTCACCGTTAGGAACTCTACTCTTGAAGTTGTCGACGAATACATTTACCTGGGACAGGTAGTCCGGTTAGGTAGGTCCAACTTTGAGAGAGAGGTCAATCGACGAATCCAACTCGGCTGGGCAGCGTTCGGGAAACTGCGCAATATCTTCTCATCCAAAATACCTCAGTGCCTTAAGACTAAAGTTTTCAGTCAATGTGTGTTACCAGTGTTGATATATGGATCAGAGACGTGTGTTACCAGTGTTGATATATGGATCAGACGTTCTTACAATAGGTCTCATAAAAAAGCTCAGAGTTGCTCAGCGAGCTATGGAGAGAGCTATGCTCGGCGTTTCTCTACGCGATCGAATCAGGAATGAGGAGATTCGTAGAAGAACCAAGGTTACCGACATAGCCCTTAAGATTAGCAAGCTGAAGTGGCAATGGGCGGGCCACATAGCGCGTAGATCGGACGGGCGTTGGGGCAGAAAGATTCTAGAGTGGCGACCACGTATTGGCAAGCGCAGCGTGGGACGACCGCCTGCCAGATGGACCGACGATCTTGTGAAAATCGCAGGAAGTCGTTGGATGCAGGTGGCATCGGACCGGTTACGCTGGAAAGCGATTGGGGAGGCCTATGTTCAACAGTGGACAAGTATGGGCTGAGATGATGATGATTCAAAATGATAGCAAAAACATATTAATCCTATTAAGAGAACTTTATCGCTATACATTTTATTTCAATTTCCAAATTCCGCGCTTTACTTCAAAAAATCCCCATTTAATACGCGTTTGATGCAGGTACCTGTAGGAAACCTCTTGTAAAATGGGCCGAGGCTCTTGAAACGACACTCGTCGTGTTTGCGCGACTAGCAGTGTGGCGCGAACATATCGCTTCCCTGATATCGGTAAACAATTTACACGTTTCCTATACACGGCGAGCGAGTGGGTATATGTTCGGTACAAATCTTGGGAGGTGGGGTAAAATGTACCCGTGCACCGTAAGAGGGTTAGGTGTATTGATGTATTGGTTATTTTTGTATCACGCTATTGTCACTGACAGAGCTATGTGTGTGAGCTGCGATGTTTATTTATTTTATATCACACTCGGATTTTATATACAGACGATAAACAGAAAACGGCTGTGATAGACATATGTGCGAGTAATCTTATTTGGGTTCCTTTTTCTTTTGGAAATAAGAACCTAAAACTGCATGGATTTTTTAAAATAATATCGTCAGTTCATAATATTCTCCATTGATTTGAAACTACCGTTAGTATTAGACGATGGATGTGTAGTGGTCAATGAGCGTTATGCTGCTCTCTGGATAGAATAGACGAGGGTTCGATCCCGCACAGGACCAATCTTTGTGCGACCGCACAGGACCAATCTTTGTGCGAAAATATTTGATTTGGTCTAGATGTTTAAGTATGTGACGCACCACTTATAATAATAAAAAAACACACACACTCACACACCGTCGCGCCTATATTCCCCAGAGGGGGTGGCAGAGGTGTACTGAGTACACCCACGTTTCGCCGACGATGTTAGGTCCCATGTAATAGGGGGCGAGCCTATTGCCATATACCGGGCACAATTCCAGACTCCGGACTCACACTGGGAATTTTTCGTTAGAAAAACTACATTTGTCCGGCCTAGGATTTAAACCCAGGACCTCGTGATCACAAAGCGATGCGCTTCGCCACCAGATCAACGCTAATCATGCTAATATTATTATATTATAATAATAATATAATAATATTAGCCCTGTTAAGAAACTCTCCCACCGTTGGGCACGGGCCTCCTCTCAAACTGAGAGGGTTTAGGCCATAGTCCACCACGCTGGCCCAGTGCGGGTTGGCGAACTTCACACACCTTCAAGAAACTTAGGCATGCAGGTTTCCTCACGATGTTTTCCTTCACCGTTAAAGCAAGTGATAATTAATTTTAAATACGCACATGTTTTCAAAAAGACAGAGGTGCGTGCCTGGATGGATATAAAAAAAATGTTTAATAAACAATCCAAAGATGTAATATTTACCTACTTATGGTAAAATCGTAATTTCGTTTCGTGCCGCGAACTGACGTGGGTCCCCGTCGCTGTAATAATTTGGATAACTTGTGTAGGTCTGAAACAATGTCTGTAACATTTGTTCTGGCCACGTGTCAGCGGCAGAGTAACGTTTTTAACGGGCAGTTCCCGTAATATTAAGATAGAACATAATGTTGAGGTAAAATTCCGTTTTATTTTACTTTATAAATAAAATACACCGTCTCTTCTATATTCCACTAGCGGGAGAGGCAGGAGTGTACTATGTACACCCATATTTCCCACAGGCCCAATGACGGACAATTTGGCGCAGTGGTTAAGAGCTTAAGTCGCTCCGCCCACTGGCTCGAAAAGTCGCGGGTTCGATTCCCGCACGGGACAAATCTTTGTGTGACCCACAATTATTTGTTTCGGTACGGGTATTTGTGTATGTGAATTTCAGGTTTGTAAACACACCCATGACAGGAATAAATCCTAGCGTGGGAATAAGTTTAAAAAAAATGTAATTCCCATTATACCAAAAACAATTCCTGCTAAAGAATTTTTTTTTGCTAGTACAATTCCACTACCATATCGCCCGACTTTGGACTCGAACACAGGTCCTCGACATTGTCAGTCGTGCGGCTCCTGGCAAGTTTGGCAAGTTATAGGTTCGAATCCCAGATCGAAAAATTGTAATGATAACAATTCAGAACGTGGTAACAGTCTGGAATCTGGAAAACGGGCCCCGGTAATATGGCAATAGATTACATTAGGACGTCAAATCTATCTATCTTTATCATCACGCCAGATCCCTTGCGGGGTAAGGCAGAGAGTACAGATTTCCAACAGGTTCTTTCCTTACAGACCTTTCTGGCTTCCTCCACTCTCATTCGTCTTATACACGCTCGCCGTTTCCGGAGACTCTTGACTTGCCCTTCAGATAAGATACGCTCTATTTGGTCATGGACATAAAACCGTCTGCAAAATATAGCAAATGGTAGCGCAGTGAACACCATCGTTGAGTCTCGAGCAATATTGTTTAGACTTTACTATCACAAAGTACTAAAATTCTTACACTAACTGAGTTCTTAGATTCACGCGAATATTACACATGAAATAACACTATTTTTGGGTTTTTATCGCGGTTTATTTTTAATTTAGACTCTCTTATACAGGACACACAAAAAGACCAGTAAAAACTCGGGTTAAAGAACACATAGCTGACCTAAAACACCGTCGCTCAAAGAAGTCTGCAGTCTGTGAACATGTCCTTGACCGCACCCGCCATAACATCAGATTTGATAGACCACAAATCCTCGTGAAAGAACACCGATTCCTACCAAGAATGGTTCGCGAGGCTATTGAAATTAAAAAACATCCTAATTTCAATAGAGAAGATGGCTTGGTGCTTCCATCGACTTGGGATCCGGTAATTTATATAATCAAATCCAAAACCAAGCATAACACTGCAAGACCTCAGGACACCGTGAGCTCATTCTGCGTAGATCGGACCAATAAAAATAATTAAGAAGTTTGAGGGTACCCCAGAACAACTATGCCTTATGGACGTCTAACACCTCAGTCCCTCCCGTTACCATGGATGCTGCAAAGCATTAGAAACGTCGGGAACTTAAAAATAAAAAATAAACCGCGATAAAATCCGAAAAATAGTTTTATTTCTTACATTGAGGTTACGTAAAAAATAAACTAACGATTTTTCCATCAGCCGGAACCGCCGGTCGAAGCCAATCTGCCGTCGACAGCGCGGCTGTCATATCGCCACGGTTGGCAATTACTCAGCATCTGAGGCCCCAGCTGTGTGTGTGTGTGTGAATGATGTACGCTGTTCTTAGCTACGATTTCCGACAAACACCACTTATGAAAAAATCAAGCAGTAACCAATAGATTTATGGTAAATTTTTTTTATTTTGACCTATACTTGCATGAAATAATTTAAAGTTACATTACAGAGCTAAGCACAAACCGTTTGTGGTAAGCGTAACATTGACGAGAAAGCGTGCTATTACGTTCATCTCTATTGAATACATCTGTTGTGTAAATAGGATGGCATATAAACTTGATAAGGTTACGGTATTGGGTCTGTTCGTGCTAAGCCCTCACAGTTCGCCAGCGACGGCTGTCATATCGCCACTATTGGCGCCACTCAGTATCTGTGGCCCGAGATATCGACCGCGATTTTTGACACTCATCTCTTATGAATACTTCGCATAATAAGCAATAGATTAATATTATTCTAGTCCAAAGTCAGTCTTTAGACTGAATGCATATTAAATTGTTTAATGTTGCGTCAGTTAGCCAGCTGTTACGGACGAATTCGTCCAGTGGTTAAGAGCTTAAGCTGCTCCACCCACTGAATTCAATAATGACGGGTTTGATCCCCGCATCACCTTTGTGTGACCCTTAAATGTTTGTTTGGGTCTGGTTGTTTCTGAATTTTGTTTGTAAGCGCACCCCCGATACAGGATTGCTGGATTCCCGGTGTGGAGAAAAGTTTAAAAAAAGAAACCAAAATAATATGAATTGTTATAAATGTACGCATAAGTAAACACCTTCCCCAAGCGGGGGTGGCAGAGGTGTACTGGGTACACACACTTTTCACCGACGATGTTAGGTCGCATGTAATATGGGGCAGGCCTATTACCATATACCGGGCACAAATCCAGACTCCAGGCTCATCACTAAGAATTTTTCGTTCGAAAAAGAACATTTGTCCGACCTAGGATTTGAACCCAAGACCTGGTGTTCGCAAAGCGATCGTAAGTACCTAAGTACATTTGTCGTAGCTAGTAATCATTGACTGAAAAAATAATAATACCAATTCTGACTCTCCCAATATCGGCGAATCCAATATACAAACATTTAAATAATCCTTGTTATAAGAAATCTTCAATAAACAGGAAAAATGTATAAAATATTCTGCTTCTAGATATTTTAAAAGCGAAGATGTATTTCTAACAATTCTGTCCCGATCTAAAAACGGGATTCTTTGAACTGGGAATACTTAGTATTAAAAATGACGGCACGGCTTATGAACATACCGAGAAATATCAAAACAACAATATAACTGGAACTAACCTCTTGAAAATTGTAGCTACTCGAGTAATTATACTCGTGAACGGGTGCTGGTTGAGGAGATTGTTCCATCCAGAATCCTTTAGCTTATCATCCTTCTATCTATCTATATCATCACGCCAGATCCCTTGCAGGGTAGGGTAGGCAGAGAGTACAGAGTATCAACAGGTCCTTTCTTTACATACCTCTCTGGCTTCCTCCACTCTTATAGTTCGTCACATACACGCTCGCCGGTTACGGAGACTCTTGAGTTGTCCTTCAGATAACACTCGGTCTATTTGGTCGTGGTAAGAGAGTCTAGATCTTCCCGGTACCTACATCCTTCCACTTTCGCATTTTATATCTGTTTATCATTATTTAATTATGTTATTATTAGTCTCATATGTCAGTCGTAAAGCATCACACTGGAGCTGCATCGCATAATTAATTTTGTATAATAAAAAAATGTATGTATCTATACAGAAAATGATGAAAAAAATTAATAGAGAATTAGACAAGAAAGACAAGCCCGCCGAGTTTCCGCCGGATATTCTCAGTGGGGGCCGCGTTCCGATCCGGTGATAGTAGAATATCATTTTAAAAAAAATATGACCATTTGTAGGTACTTACAAATTTATTATTTTTTAATATTTATTTTATATAAAACCGCAGGGTTTATATAAATAAATGTCAGGCGGACGAGTTGGTGCAGTATTTAAGAGCTTAATCCGCTCCGCCCACTGAATCGAATAGTTGCGGGTTCGATACACGGAACAACTCTTTGCCTGACACACAAATTATTCTTTCGGTCTGGGTGTTTGTGTATGTGGATTTCATGTTTGTTAACGCACCTACGACACAGAAATAAATCAGTGTGGGGATAGGATTCAAAACAAAAAACCGGGCACTATCACTAATGACGCGCGCCACTTTTAAACTCACTGAATTTATAAAGTTAACATTATAAACTTTATGTTATAGGTAGGCCAGGAAGTTTTTTTTTATATAGGTATTTGCACATTTTGTTTATTAGTTTTTAATTGTACAATCAATCAATCAATCAGCCTATCGTAGTCCACTGCTGGACATAGGCCTCTCCTAACACGCGCCATTGCACACGGTCCTCCGCCTTCCGCATCCAGTCTGTCCCAGCGACCTTTTTGAGGTCGTCGGTCCATCTAGCTGGGGGCCGTCCTACCTTACGCTTACCAAGTCGCGGTCTCCACTCTAGGACACGCTTGCTCCATCGGCTGTCGGTCCTTCTGCAGATGTGACCAGCCCATTGCCACTTTAGCTTACTGAGTCTGCGAGCTATGTCGGTAACTTTGGTTCTTTGTCGGATTACCTCGTCACGAATTTTATCCTTCAAAGAGACGCCGAGCATAGCTCGCTCCATAGCCCGCTGTGCGACTTTGAATTTAATTGTTATTATTTATAATTAGAAATGCAACACTATTGTATTAGGAAAACCTGTAAAGATAGTGCTAGGTTTGAATAAATAAATAAATAAAAGCTTTGCCATAAGCCATAAGGCGCAGCTGGCCATACATAACGGAGTTCTTGTCCCAACGCTGTTATATGGCAGCGAGAGCTGGGTATGTAAGAAGGAGAATGAAAGTAGGATAAATGCGGTAGAAATGCGAGCTCTGCGGAAGATGTGCGGAGTGAAGCTGACCGACCGCATTAGCAACAGCATAGTAAGACAGCGAGTAGGTATGAAAGATAGTATCGGTGTAAAGATGAGAAAGGGCATGCTCCGTTGGTTCGGGCATATAGAAAGAATGCCAGAGGAAAGAATGACAAAACAGATATACAATGTGAAAGTGGAAGGATGCAGGTATCGGGGAAGACCTAGACTATCTTACCACGACCAAATAAACCGAGTCTTATCTGATGGAAAAGTCAAGAGTCTCCGTAACCGGCGAGCGTGTATGAGATGAACTATGAGAGTCGAGGAAGCCAGAGAGGTATGTAAGGAAAGAACCTGTTGGAACTCTGTACTCTCTGCCTACCCCGCAAGGGATCTGGCGTGAGGTTATAGATAGATAGATAGATAGATAAAAGCTTTGGACCGCGACTGAGATTTTTTTAATAGGAACTAGGACATGAACAACGAGACAATACTATAGTTAACATTGTAGGTAAACTTTCAAGACTGTACATTACTGGTTAACCTTTAAACACCCGACCAGGTATAACGTGCCGGCGCATTCCGTGCAATAAAACGTATTTGCTGGCGGCGGCGGTGCGCGGTGGTCCTCTCCGTACATTAATATCGTTCGGTTCAGCCGCGGCTGATTTACAGCCGGCACCGGTGAAAACTCCACCTTTGATGTGGGAACATACGGGACGAGCAGTTAGGAAGAGCGCGTCCTCGGAATAAACCCTTAAGTAATTGGGACAATCATTTATTTGACTACTAACCTATTATTAGAATCTGCTGGAATCAGAGAGTATAGAGTCTCTGCCTACCCTGCAAGAGATCTGACGTAATTATATAGATACGCTAATATATCAATACACATAAAAATGCTGTCAAAAATAACAATAAGAAAGACTATACTGCCTACTTAATGAAAACAGAAAAATGAGCTTGTGCGTCCCAGTACAGTTTCAATCTATTTTTGTGTCAGAATTCATCTCAATTTTATTTATAATTAGTTATACTACTGTCTCGTTGGTCTAGTGGCAAAGCGCATCGTTTTGTGAGCACGAGGTCCTGGGTTTAAATCCTAGGTCGGACAAGTGTAGTTTTTCTAACGAAAACTTCCCAGTACGAGTCCGGAGTCTGAAGTTGTGCCCGGTATATGGCAATAGGCTCACCCCCTATTACATGGGACCTAACATCGTCGTTAAAACGTGGGTGTTCTCAGTACACTTCTGCCACCCCCGCTTGGGGAATATAGGCATGACGGTGTTTAGTTATACTATTTGATGGACGATTTGGCGCAGTGGTTAAGGGCTTAGCCCGCCCCGCCCACTGTGTCTAATAGTCGCGGGTTCGATTCCCGCACGGGACAAATCTTTGTGTGATCCACAATTATTTGTTCCGGTCTGGGTATTTGTGTTTGTGAATTTTCATGTTTGTAAACGCACCCACGACACAGGAATTAATCCTAGTGTGGGGCAACGTTTCTTTTAAAAATGTGACCACTGTATTTTTTGTAAATTTACGTACGTACCAGTGCAAATAGAGAGGTGACAACTTTTAAAGTGCGGATCAAGTACGTACATATCATCCATAATCTATATATTATCTATATATTAATACGTGAAGCAAAAACTTTGTAAATCTTTTTACGAAAATTGTGCGGACGAAGGTATATGAAATTTCCCAGACTTATGTTTATATAGAGAAGGAGTGCAGAATGCTAATATTTTTTTAAAATTATGCGTAAAATATACATTAAATCAATAAAAAAACATTACACACACTACCATGTATTTGACACAATACACTTCAAATTATTTGTCTATAGTCTTACTGAATGTCAAACATAACCAGCAAACGATGAAAGAGTTTTTACAAAAAACATCGCTTACAAAGAAGTTTCATTAATTAAAGTATCGAAATATGTATGTCAAGTTCAATGGACAGCATTTTCTTCATCGCATGGTTTTTTGTTACAATAAAAAAAAGTATTCTATTTATCTATCTATCTATATCATCACGCCAGATCCCTTGCGAGGTAGGGAAAGAGTACAGAGTTCCAACAGGTTCTTTTCTTACATAAAAAAGGTATTCTTTATTTTAATTATGTTTTGTTTTTTTTATATTTAAATTACAAATAATTTGTTTGAAAAAAAATAGGCAAATTAACAGTGTAGCCTTGGCGAAATCTGTGATTATAGAAGTATAGTCTTTGAAAATATAACCTTAATAATGTTCAAACTTATAATTTAAATTAATTATCGTCGAATTTCGACCAATGAGCGACCACTAGTCTATTTAATTGTGCCTAATAAAAGTTGAACCAAAAGGAAATGTTCAAATATTTTCCTACTGAATATGATAAAAAGGGGCCCTTTCATCACTAAAAAAAATATCCAAGGAATATCGACGAAAAAAAAATTCAACAACTTCCGAACGTGCTCGCCCCGGATTTCCTCCCGTACATCCCAACCACTCCTCACACGTGAGTCGGCCGGGAAGCGCAGAGATAAATTACTTAGTCCAGACATCTGAACAGTCTAACTTCAGGAGGGCTGCGCTGTGACCGCGGCGTCTGCGAGGTCGAGGTCGCCTCCCCTCTGGATTTGGTGTATTATCCCTTGAGTTATAAGGAGTAACGTTTCCTGAAAAGACTTTTTACGGCTTGAAATTTTAAAAAGAAGCATGTCAATAGAACCTTTTTTTAACCTGGGAAAAATCTTGCATAGAACTTCCGTAAGCCTCAAGGGAAGCTCGCGGGTCGGATTAATACCGACTAAAAAGCCTTCGACATCAGCACTTTGGGCTTCGGGAACTCCGTATGGAACGCAACGGTGTCTCTTGTGTCGCACTCTACATAGCCCACCATCGGGGATGTCTGTTCCTTATGTTATCTTCACCTAACTCATTCGAAATTACCACTACTATTCCATGTGGTCTTCTGTTCTCTGAACAATGTAAACCGAATATATCGAGATAAACTCTAGGAGCTTCAAAACTGATAACTTATGATTAATTAAGCGACGCTATATCTCGGCAAATTAATGCCAGATATAAGGCAATGAGCTCGCATAAGGACCACAGATGCAATGGCCACAGTACGCTTCTGCCACCCACGTTTGAAGAATACAGGAGACATTTAACTGGAAGACGTCCACAGCAGAACATAGGTCTCTCTCAGAAAGGCGGCTTTGTACTGTAGGCATCCTGAGTTTACTCACGACCTTAATCAGGTCCACGTTAATAGTATTTGTTTCAAATTAAATCCAAATGCGAGAGTGGAAGAATGTAGGGAAAACTGGGAAAGACTTAGACTATTTTACCATTAACAAATAGACCGTGTTTTATCCGAAGGGCAAGTCAACAAGTCTTCGTAACCGGCGAACGTGTATGAGACTGACTATAAGAGTACAAAAAGCGAGAGAAATCAGTAGGGAAAGAACCTATTGGAACTCCGTACACTTTGCCTACTCCGCAAGAGATAGATTAAATTCAAATTTCGTTATTCGCTATGTCACACAACTACCCGATTTACCTTATTTGCATCATTGCTATTTGTGTTTTCTCTTTATGTACTATTGTATCTTCTACTTCCATACACATAAAACCGCCGTGAAAGGCTCTTCGAGCTAACAGGCACATTGAGGACCGCGGGAATCAAAGCGGGCAAACGGACCCGGCTAGTAGTATCTATCGCAAATATGTGCTGAACGATGTCGATGCTGTTTCAATTAAGACACGGATGTCAAAGCTTTGAATGTGGTCAGATATTTGTATAGAGTTTGTATTTGAAGCTGGAGAGAAAATTGGTGGTAAATACTAAACTGTGTAGTGGTTTCCTATTAAATCTGAAGAAACAAATGAGGGTTATTATTCAATTTTTTTCGTGTGTGAATGATCTAGGATATTGGCCGTGGAGCTTTTACAGCTTCACCGGACATTTAGCATGTTCGTTTAAAACATAAAATTTAAAACATTGAAATTTCTTTCTTTTTCTTTTTTATGAAAATAATACTACAAACTCATGGTAGAAATATTATATGATTTTACAAGGATCTTTGCCTTCGTTCATTTATGAAGGTCATTCAGCGCTTCGGATAGGATGCACTTCCATCTGACGCGGTTTTTGAACATTTTTTAAATTATTTCTTAAAGAGAATCACTATTTAAGAAGCCACTGAATCCATCTGTGTAGGTTCGTTTCCTTATTTCAAGATCATTTTTCAACATCCCTATATTTTCCGCGTCAGGAAACTTGGCAAAGGCGTACTTTGAACGCAACGAATCAATCAACGTTAAATAGTAAAACCCGAGCAATCTTACCAGCAACTATAGTGATAGCCAAGCATTTTCGGCCACTAGACCTCTGTACGGGTTAGACTGTACTCGAACAGCGTTTTTTGATGATGATAAATGATACACTTGATATTGTAATGATTCAAAGGTTTATTGATAGCCCGAATTATCACTATGCTATGAGTTAATGATAAATGAGAATGAATGTATGATATGATATATGTATGTAAGTGAGCACGCGCGATTCTCTTGCTAACCGATTGCGAACTGATGATCGTAATTAATATAATGTGCATGTGGCGTAAAAATGCTGATGATGCAAAATGGACGGGCTGGCCCGTACAACCTCAGTGCAACAATCCTCCCATCTTTACAACTATCTTGACCAAACCAAACAGTGAACGCAAGATCTTGATACTGTGGTCCCCGAAGACAAACTTGTATTTATTTCATAGCGCATTCAACAGTGGAAAGTTCCCACGTATTTCAGTCGCCTCGTCGCGTTTCCGGGTCTGTAAGGTCTCCCCCTAACGCTTGGGCGAGTTTTACGATTATATTCCTTTATATCGCATGACGATGGCTAGAAGCTTTCATGTTGGGAGTATGCCTTTCAATTTTAAATGTATTAAGGGATATTAGAGATTGATTGAATGAATAAGAGTGGAGGAAGCCTTTTACTCTCTGCCTATCCCGCATGGGATCTGGGATGATGATATAGATAGACACACAACACCACACCCCGTCACGCCTATCTGCCACCCCCGCTTGGGGAATCCCAAGCGGGGGTGGCAGAGGTGTACTGAGTACACCCACGTTTCGCCGACGATGTCAGGTCCCATGTAATAGGGGCAAGCCTATTACCATATACCGGGCACAATTCCAGACTCCGGACTCATACTGGGAATTTTTCGTTAGAAAAACTACATTTGTCCGGCCTAGGATTTGAACCCAGGACTATGTGATCACAAAGCGATGTGCTTTGCCACCAAACCAACGAGGCAGTCGATATATAGATAGACAGATAGAGAAACAATAAATAGACCGTGACTTATCTGAAGGGTAAGTCAAGAGTCTCTGTAACCAGCGAGCATGTATGAAAGTAGAAGAAGCCAGAAAGAACCTGTCGGAACTCTATATTCTCTGCCTATACCGCAGGGGATTTGGCGTGATGATATAGATAGAAAGGGCCAAACATCGCCAGCGAAAAATTGGTGTACACAAAATACCTCTGCCACTCCCGCTTAGGGAAAATAGGCGTGACAGTGTTCATATATAAATAAATGTAAAGAATATTCCGCATAGCTACCCTTCCGTGGACAACAAACCTTAACTGCGAATTTTCTATTAAAAATTCACCCGGCAATTTATCTCGAAAATTTACAGCCGGCACTCGCCAACAGGCACAAGACAGAATGGCATTTTTTAAGCTCAAATCACTTTCAATCTTATTTCAATACACTTTGCATTGCTATTTCTTTGGTGGTTGGCGAGTTGTCGGGATTCGGCACGCCGAAGAGTCCTTACGACCTTGCAAAGAAAATTGCATACTAAAAATATTAAAATAAGATCAAAATTAATTCCTGCACCCTCGGTCAGCGTCGGCCTGAAAATCACCTTCAGGCCATATTCCTCAAACAGGGTGGCGGAGGTGTTCTGTGTACACCCGTATATCGCCTGCAATGTTAGGACTCGATGTAATGTGTGGCAAGACTATTGCTATCACAACGGGTACGTTCCTGACTGGGACTAAGATTTTTCTCGAAATCAAAACAATTTTTTTAAACACTTTCATGCCTGTATTCCCCAAGCGGGGCTAAGTACACCCACGTTTCGCCGACGATGTTAGGTTCCATGTAATAGGGGGCGAGCCTATTGCTATATACCGGGCACAATTCCAGAGTCCAGACTCGTACTGGGCAGTTTTCGTTACAAAAACTACATTTGTCCGACCTAGGATTTGAACCCAGGACCTCGTCATCACAAAGCGGTGTGCTTTGCCACTAGACCAACGAGCCAGACAATTTTTTTATTAGCTTATAATTGTAGTCTGATAGATTTAATGTGTTTTACAATAGTTATTTAACATAATTTGTCACCCAAAGGACATGAAAACATCAAAAGGTTATTAATAGAAATCGTTTTAGTTTCGTTTGAGAAAAACACACTTTGTCCGACCTAGGATCCTCGTGATCGTCGACCGCAATTTCTGCTACTATACCAACGAGGTAATCACTCACATACACAACATACAAGGTGTAACATAATAAACGCAAGACCTCAGACACCCCGATTAGAGAATTACTTCATAAATACAAAACGAAAACTAAATTTTCAAATTTAATGGTTTTTATCCTTTTTTAAAGCACTTTTATACCCCAATTAACAATGAAACTTGTACGTGTATGTGTGCGTTTTGAGAAATACGTTTTAGGAATGCACTTGGAATCTTCTCCTTGCTATGTATCAAGAATAAATTTAATTTTTTATAGTGCACCTCAGGAGTAAAAGTATTTTTTTGCAAATTTAAAAAAAAAAATACATTAAAAATTGTTGGAATCAATTCAGCTACCGATTTAGAACAAACTACTTTCAGGTCTTGCGTTTGTTATGTTACAGCTTGTATATTAATACGTGAAGCAAAAACTTTGTACACATTTTTACGAAAATTGCGCGGACGGAGGAGTATGAAATTTCCCACACTTATAGAGAAGGAGTGCAGAATGCTAATATTTGTTTAAAATCATGCATAAAACATACATTAAATCAATGAAAAAAACATTACACACACTACCATGTATTTGACACAATACACGTCAAATTGATGTTTGTCTTTAATACTATTTGTCTATAGTCTTACTGAATGTCAAACATAACCAGCAAACGATGAAAGAGTAGTTCGAATATCGAACTATGGGCGACCACTAGTTTCTATAAAACTAGCATTTACTAGCGACTTCATCGGCTTGGTCGTTTTTTGAGACAATAGAGTCTATGTCCTTTAATAGGGTGCAATCTATCTCCTTACCAAATATTATCAAAATCTGCTCTTCAGGCATGAATAAATAACAAACAGACAGTTATTTTTAATAGTATAGATTCAAACCATCCAAACATTACAAAGTCCTTCAAAATAATACCTACTTACATTGGAAAAAGATGTGGCATGTTCCCAACGGTACAGCAAGCATTCAGTAGCCGGAGGCGTTTCGCTAACCTCGTTCAGTGGGATAGGAGAAGAATCCGACTCTAAATAAAATATCACCGGAAGGCCGCATCCCGGCGGCTGCATTTGTACAATATTTACCATTACGCTATGCACCAGCCGGTACCAGCAATGCATTACCTGGAACAAGACATGTAGCTTTAGTAGCGGTGCAACAAAGAGGTGAGTTAGGGGAATGGAAGCATTTTCTTGTGTTGTTTGGGAAGTTGACTGGTGTCTTTCCCTTTTGTCCGTTATAATTGTTGCTGTTAGGTTGCTGTCGTCAAGCCAAATCGGAAACTTTTGGGCGGTTTGAACAATTCTTGACATATATAATTATAATATAATATCAGCCTATACTGCCCACTGCTGGGCAAAGGCCTCCTCTCACAAATCGAGGTAAGAGATTAGGTCATACTCCACCACGCGGACCCAGTGCAGATTGGTGGAGGCAGGTTTGTGGCCACCTGCTGTTGGAACTTATCAAGCCGCCTTTAAGGCTTCCAACTCGGCTTAACGACTACCATATTAAGTAGTAACCGGGACCAACGGCTTAACGTACCTTCCGAAGCACGGAGACGCTCGAATATGAAAATGCCACAAACGGTCACCCATCTCAGGCCGACCGAGTCGAACGCTGCTTAACCTTGGTGATCGGTAAGAACACCGCGGTCGCACAGCGCTACGAGCGCCTCATTTATAATTAGTGTCAAGAAAAAAAAACTTTTGGTCAAGTGTTACTTGTCGACTAGGTGCCTTAAGCCTACAATGTAGCTGAGGAGTTTTAATTTTTTACATATCCTTGACCGTATAAGAATACACCTCAAAAACAACAAAAATAAATTTAAAACAAAATAAACTCAATACTAATTCTGAGAGCTTATGAAATATATTGCGCATATTTTTAAATGTCGTAAGAGATGTATAGAATGCATTTTAGTCGCATTTTTGTGACAGCGAATATGGCAAAAAAGGTTTATCGTTTAGCATATCTTAGCCTAGATTCGACCCTTTCATTGATGTCTATGTTTCACAAGAGCATTGGTGATAAAGTGGGTGTACCAGTACAACTATGCTATACGTCATCCCCCTACGCGTAGGAAACAGACATGTTTATTTTTTTTCAAATCTACCTATTGATCCCGACACCACATAAAACACACAAAAAAAATAAAAGAAAATCCACCCCGTTTGTCCTCGACACTCGGGTATGTTCGAGTATCACAATCGTGGTCATCCCGTGCTCAAACAAAAGGTGAGGGAGTGGCTTCGAGCCGTCTCACCGTGACTGGCACTTATGCATTGTTTTCTGCTGACCCCGCTGTGTGCCAGATGAACAAATGATTTGGACTTGTTGCGCTTAAACAACACTGTCACGCCTATATTCCTCGAACGGGGGTAGCAGACGTGTAGATATTGTAAACAAACACTTTTCGCCGATGTTACATCGGGCGAGGTTATTGCCATCATACCAGGCAATATCCCAGACATCGGATTAATATTTGGAACTGGATAGGAAATCCACTTTGTTGTACCTAAGATTCGAAGCCTGGACCAACGACACTGAGGCGCTTAAATAAGTCATAATATAGACATCTCAACTAAACTATTTATATCATTACACCAGACTCCTTGTTGGATATGCAGAGTTCATAGTCCCAATATGATCTTGCCTTACAGAACTTTATGGCTTCATTTATTCTCATGGTTCATGTCATACACGCTCGCCGGTTACGAAGATCTATTTCGTTATGGTAAGAAAGTCTAGATCGTCCTCGGTACCTACATCATTTTACTTTTGCATTGTATATTTGCTTTGTAATTCTTTCTATACGTACGTCCAGAGCATTCATCATTCAACTTCACTACTATATGCTATAACTGTTACTATATGCGCGGGCCTGTCACATTGGAATCTAATTATTCAGGCGAAATAACAATAAACATTCACGTTTAACCTCTACTTACTCTGGGAAAACAGGCGTGAGTCAGTATGGCGAGTTTCAAAAAATCAGGTGTCATATTTTAAGAATCTGACATTGTCCGCCTAAAAGCAGCTTCCGCAAGGTTTCCGCACCAAAAGAGTTTAGTTTTTTTGTCAGTCAACCATTTTTCCTTACCTTACCTGTCACAACCATTTTTCTTGGTTAGGTATACAGTAGAAACCTACAAGCAGTAAGCTGTCATAAACTAGCCCTCTGTTTCGTACTAATTATGTAAGTATAATTTTTCCTACACATACATATTTTTTTCATAGTTCCTGTGTAGTGGGTGCGTTTACAAACACGAAATTCACAAACACAAACAGCCAGGCCGAAACAAACATTTTTGGGTCACACAAAGATTTGTCCCGTGCGGGAATCGAACCCGCGACTACTCGATCTAGTGGGCTGAGCGGATTAAGCTCTTAACCACTGGATCATGCCGTCCGCCCACCACTAGATATCGTTAGCAAGATATAGTTGGCAAGGTTTCCACTAAGATAAAGTAAGAAAGATGGAAAAGATGTGGTGACATCATCACCAATCAGCTTGTGTCTTACAACTGCTGAAAGTAAGCATCTTCTCTATCATGTCATCTAGTTCTTCTTAGCGTTATGGCGGCAAACATGATACAATTATATGGATGCGGCCCCGAAAGCGGCCACACTAACTGAAGGAAACATCAAGTCTTCCTGCGTGCAGGAGTTAGGGCTAAGAAGAAGATCATGTCATTCGTTTCAGTCCTGTGTTAGTCTTTTCAACCATTTTCTGATGCTCTTCAGCTAGTCTGCCTATGGGTTTCTAGGCCACCACTCTGCCACAGCCTTGATAGACTTGCCATCTTCCCACCTCACGAATTGTTCCTTTGTAATCAGTTTACCAAGATTTTCAACTTAAGTCCGCTTTCAGACTCCTGGTATTCGGTCGATTTTATCTCACACGCCTATTAAAGGTGCTATTACACTGTCACTCATCTTATTGCCCGGTAGCTAATAAAGGGCGGCGGATAAGTCGGCAGAACAAAGAATTGGGCCGGCTCGTGTGGCGCACGTGAGTCGTATCGATTGGGCCCGGGGCCCTGCGCCCTGCGCGCTTCGCACAAAGCAACATTACAACGCGGCTAGGAAACAAGCGGGATGGCTTAGCGAATGATACAGAAGAATATATTCGGGTGAGTAGTTGGTAGTTTTATTATGGTAGAAAGATATACTACGTGGCTAGGAAACACGTGGAATTGTTGAGGGAATAGCACGGAAGAAATATATTTGTAAGACTACATTGTACTGAGTCAAAGAGCTACTTAGCGGTCAATCTTTGACCAGTCTTCAAAAAAAATCTTTTTATAAACTTATAAAACTATGAGAGTGGAGGAAGCCAGAGAGGTATGTAAGGAAAGGACCTGTTGTAACTCTGTACTGTCTGCCTACCCCGCAAGGAATTTGGCGTGATGATATAGATAGATAGATAGATAAACTGTTAAGGAGGATTAAATAAAAACAAAAGAAAATATTTGGTTAGAGTATTTAGTACGAGTAGTTTCATTAAGGACATTTCTCAGTATTTCAAATCGCCTACATACTTTTGTTTAGTAAATCCATTATTTTTTTTGATCGAAGTTGTTCATATTTGGTTTTGACAATGTGCACAAACTTTTTCAAATAAAAAGTATTGCCTGTTTGAGAAATCGAGGATGTTCAGATACTTATGACTGTACGAATTAGAATAATACTTTGCAAATTGATGAGACACATTTTGAACCGCCCGTTGAAAGTACATACTCGTAATAGGAAGAATTGTTATTTAAAGTCCCTTTTTGTAGGCAAGTAGAAAAAGTTTGTAGCAATAAATAATAACATTTTGTGTTCACAACAAATTATATGAGATAATTTAAGCACCGCCTCCCACAAGACTATTTTCACTCGCGTACGAGACTCGAATTACAGGCCGACAAAATTTTGTCAATGTCTTGGCGCCCATCCTAGCCCCGCAGTTGTAGTTAAAACAAAGAGCGATCAGTCACACCCATACAACGCCACACAAAGAGGTGTTTGTCGCTGTGCTTATGGCCCCACAGGCCGACCGTGCACTCATGTTTACATTAGTGCATTTCGCGCCTCCCGCTCGCAACTCGACACAAACCAGGCAATGACAACCGCCGGGCATGTATCGTTGATCGCTTAATAGCACCCTGAGCACTTTGCCTTTGGTTTTTTTGAAGTGAAAACTTCTTTAGGCGCGTTGGGCATTTTTTGAGATGGGAAAAAAACAATTAAACTCGCGACACTGTTACCGTTACCGACACCTCTGTATATAAGTATGTACATATATTGTGTATATTCGTATATAGATACACATGCACGTTGGCATTTTTTGAGATGGGAAGAAACCATTAAACTCGCGACACTGTTACCGTTACCGATACCTCTGTATATAAGTATGTACATATATTGTGTATATTCGTATATAGATACACATGCACGTTGGCATTTTTTGAGATGGGAAGAAACCATTAAACTCGCGACACTGTCACCGTTACCGACACCTCTGTATATAAGAATGCACATATATTGTGTATATACGTATATAGATACACATGCACGTTGGCATTTTTTGAGATAGAAAAAAACCATTGAGCTCGCGACACTGTTACCGTTACCGACACCTCTGTATATATGTATGTCTTCACTTCTGTCGGCACTTCCGGAGTGCCACTGCTGATTTTTTTTTTGCTGTTGTAGTAGTGAATAGAGTGCCTGGTGATCTCAAAGTTTATAATTATTCCTACACGAACAAAGTGTGGTATTATATCAAAATATTCCAAATTCGGCAGTCCGGAGTTTGGATTCGTAAAAAAAGCTCTTAGAGTGGTTGTAGAGGTGTTCTGTGTACACCCATTTATCGCCGATGATGTTGTATTCTATTTCTATGTATGTATCATTGTCGGGACCTAAGGTACAGTCAGACTATCCACGTTATAACAGACAAAATTCCGGACATACGATTGCTAAATTTTTCCATAGAAAAATTACATTTTGCCCGACCTAGGATTCGAACCTAGAACCTAATGATCTTCACGTTTATGTGCCACTAGACGATCAAGAGAGACTTTGAATACTTTCATATGAAATAATTTAAATACTTACTTACATATTTATTTTTTTTCACAGCACAAATGATCCCAACGGGTCTAAGTTAAGGTCTTCTCAGTCCGAAACTAGCCACCAATAACATTTTTCTCACCGATCCTCCCGATGCCCTTACATCCCTTCTTTTGGATACAGATACCGCACACAGGATCAGACACCGACCTCGCCGGCGAGGTCGAAGAATCCCTTGCCCGCCGGCCGGTGCAGAGCACCACGGCGAGACACTTAGTATACGCCCTAGCGACTGCCCAAGCCGAGGCCGTTCCTCCTGGAGACGCCCTTGAGCTAGTTGCTCCCTTGCCCTTCTGGCTAGCGTTGTGGTTGCACGCTCGCCCCCTTGTGTCGTACGGTGAAGCTGTAAAGGCCCCGCAGCCAACAGCGTAGATCATTCACACACACACACAAAAAATATTTTTTTTAAACATGTGAATTAAATTGTTTGTATATACGTACATTGTACAAATAATGTGTCTGTCATTACTGAGTCAAAATAAAACTTTTTTTCCTTGTCAAGGGATCTGTCGTAAAGCCCTACTACGTTAAATATACAATTAAACGCACTATCGACTACCGCTGTCATCGGATTAGTTGCTATAGCAACGGCGACGGCACATCGCAGTCGCAAACTGCTAAATAAGTGATTGATCCGATTACGTTATCCGGAACCTTGTTTGTTAAATAATAATGCGATAGTGACGAACCGTAATCCCCTAGTCGCATTTACGCAAAATTCGACTATTTTAACCCGATATATCGTTAGGCGAATAGAATAGTGACATTAACTGTATAAATATAGCATAGAATAAATGAGAAAAAGCATTAAATATGAACGATATAACCAAAATATTTTGTTGAATATATACGACAGAGGGGCGGTTTAAGTTTAAAAAGGTAAGTACAGGTGAATCAAGCTTTTTGGTTGTTAAAATTAGAGTGATTTTTCAAACAATCAAACTATTGTGTTGTGTCATTATTACATTCAGCCATGCTACGCTGAGTCCACATTTTAGCGTATCGTATCATCTACATAAAAAAAAACTTGACAGCGGTGTACTGTGTACACTCACATTTTTCTGAAGATGTTAGGACTAAATGTTATAGGGGAGCCATTATATCGAAGCCAATTCTAGAATCCAGATAGCTATCTAAATTTTTTCAATAGAAATACTTTAAATTACACTTTGCCCGCTCTAGTTCGAACCCACTCGTGATCGGTAGCCGTGTCTGTACGTCACTAAACCTCTGCGGCAGTTCATAATAATTTAATATTTTATTTCTGTTGCCAAGATATTGATGTTCCAAATACAAGCCATTTTCTTATTTACGCGTTCTTAGAGTTTGATATTCGCATGAAAGTACTTTACACGATCGCTTTGATCTATTTGTAATTGGACGCCGATAAATAAAAAAGTATCGACCTACTGTCACTTTGATTTTTCACTTTAAAGATATTTTTATTATTTCAGATGTTATTGCTTAATTACTGAGCATTATTACTGCAATTAATATTTCTTTTAGCAGTCCCTTTAAAAATCAAAAGATTCAAGAAAAATTATAATACTGGCAGCTAGATGTGTCGCAAATAGCTCGATCATCGCGCTGGAATATATTTTAATTCTAAATTCAAATTTTATTTCGTAATCGATTACAACTCGCATCTGTTTCATGTCAGTCGAGTGTCGAGTGCGTGTGGTATGGGACCGTGACATATATTTTTTTGAATATGGAATGCATAGTATGTTACACTATTCATTTTAAAAACGACAGTATTATTTTTCTTAAATGTGAACAGTTATTTTATTTACATTTTGTATGTATAACAGGGACTTAATGAAGAATGGAATTATTCTAACTGTTAAATCAATTTTTTTAACGTCCCCAGAGGACGTTATTCTGGTGACTAATCACTAGAGTACGGTTAACAAAGAAAAAAATATTATTCACTTGTCATTAGTCATCGAATCAAATTGCAAAGCAATAAATATTGTACTTCAATTCATATTTGTAAACACACCACTATACAGGAATAATTCCTAGTGTAGGACTACACTAAAAAAAGAAAACAGAAAACAGACAAAAAAAATTTTCTATTTCCATATTCATTTAGTAGTTTCTTCTTCCATTCCATGCCCCACAATTTCCAATGTAATATTAACCATACAGTATCAATCCATCACCACCAAATTCAACCCCCCAAACGCATGATTACAAAATAACCATACATAAACACGGTCAATATGACCAGTGTGCCAATCAATACGCGACGTGTGGACAGCGGATGTAATCCCGGTGACTAATGACTCGTGGAGGGTTAACGACGAAACTTGCGCGAATGTTTGGCCACGTCGCGTATGACGGATGGGTTGTTGCGACCACAGACATCGTAATAAGAGAAGTGGTATAGCCGAGTTAACTTGTCGCCACACATGTCGCACCTTAAGAAACAGTAGTGAATTATCTCAAAAATAAAGTTTTTAAACTAATCGGGTCCCTTCAGAACCGAGCATCGCGGGTAGAGGGAGGGAAAGTGAGAGACCGAAGTATCATATTTCTTTATTCTACCATAAAAACGCCGCTTTTTTAATATTTACTAGATAGAGCGTACCTTTTAATGGCTAACTGTAACTCGATTTCTTATACAGTTCTGAAGGTGCGATGTGAGAAAATTATCACAAAATGTTACTGGACTGCGTGGATCAATGTGTTTGATATAGTGGCTAAAGATGGTACGATAGTCTACCAAAACTGTAACCCTACGTTCGCACGAGCGTTTGTACAGTGCACGTTAGTAAAGCGCTGGAATAAAATAAATTGCTTCCCAGTGGCGTGCATTGCATATAGGCAATTAGACACTGCGTACCTCACCATAATATACTGAATCTAGGTGTATGTTATTATTAACTATAGTTAAGTAATTATGATGATTATTAATTATTTTTTGGTAGTTTTAATGGGAAGAAGATTGAATGCATTCTTATGGGGTAGGCACTGCTTGATTGCTTACATGTAATGCACGCCACTGTAGCTTGCAGTACAATTTTTGGAAAGCGCTATGCTGCCCTTCAGTACCGCGCGTTGGAAACGCGACCGTGCCAACAACGGCTAACTTCTAAGGTAAAAAAATTAAACGGAAAACATTTTTTTACTTCTTCGTTGGTCTAGTGGCAAAGCGCATCGCTTGGTGATCACCAGATCCTAGGTCGGACAAATGAAGTTTTTCTAACAAAAGCTTCAAGTGGGTGACAAGTGGGTGTACTCAGTACACTTCTGCCACCCCGCCTGGGGAATATAGATGTGACGATGTGAGGTGTGTGTGTATATTTCGTTAGTGTGTGTTTATTTTTTACAACATGTGCATGTATGGCATAGTGGGACGGTGGTTTGAAACAAAATCGTGACTTAATTCAGTTCTAGTGTTTTATTATTCCGAATTCTGTGGTTGCGACAGTGCAGCGAAAGGGTTGAGTATACTATCTAACGCACTCGAGCGAACCCACCGGGAGTTCGGGAAACTTTCTATATAACAATGCGAAGCGAAATATAAGAATTTCTAAGTTTATTTTATGGGTCAGTTAATGCGTTTGTCTAGTTAGGGGGTAATTGAACAATGGTAGTTAGAAGTTGGTAGACTTAAGTACCATTGCCATATATGTTATGTTAGTTATGGTACGTTTAGCCTATTATAATAAAAAGATTTGCGAAATGTAAGATAAAACTTATGAAAAAGAAATGTAAAAATCGACTGCCTCGTTGGTCTGGTGGCAAAGCGCTTCGCTTTGTGATCACGAGGTCCTGGGTTCAAATCCTAGGTCGGACAAATGTAGTTTTTCTAACGAAAAATTCCCAGTATGAGTCCGGAGTCTGGAATTGTGCCCGTTATATGGCAATAGGCTCGCCCCCTATTACATGGGACCTAACATCGTCGGCGAAACGTGGGTGTACTCAGTACACCTCTGCCACCCCCTCTGGGGAATATAGGCGTGACGGTATTTAAAAAATCGTATATAATTTTTTTTCTCTGTGTGTGTGTATGATCTACGCTGTTGGCTGCGGGGTTTTTACAGCTTCACCGGACAAGAGGGCGAGCGTGCAACCACTACGCTCGACCCAGAAGGGCAAGGGAGCAACTAGCTCAAGGGCGCCTCGAGGAGGAACGGCCTCGGCTTGGGCGGTCGCTATGGGGGTATACTAGGTGTCTCGCCGTGGTGCTCAGCACCGGCCGGCGGGCAAGGGATTCTTCGAGCTCGCCGGCGAGGTCGGTGTCTGATCCTGTGTGCGGTATCTGTATCCGAAAGAAGGGATGTAAGGGCATCCGGAGGGTCGGTGGGAACGCAGACGGCGGTAGCGGCTGATAGGAGGGGGCTAGATAAAATTTTGCTATTTGACTAAATTGAAAATATATTTGGGGAGGCTTTTGTCCTTCTATGGACATTTTTCGGCTGATGATAGATAGCGAACTTAAAGATTAACTTTTTTTTAAATAATCGCCATATTAAGGTACCTTAAGACCTTCCATTTAATGGCGCACAAAAATGATATCTATGCAAAAAATATGAGATATTATTTAGTAAATACGACAGATCACACCCATGAGCCGTATTCCGTAAATCCGAAAGGTCAAACATAGGGAACGGGTCGGGTATTTCAATATCGGACCAACCTACAACCCTTTATTTATGAAATACTAGCTTTTGTCCGCGACTTAGTCTGCGTGGACATACATTTTTCCAGGAACCACACATTTTTCCGGGGTAAAAAGTGTCAATCCAGATAATAAACTGTGTGCCAAATCTGTTCAACCGTTTTTGCGTGATTGAGTAACAAACATACAAACTTTTAGATACACAATACTAGATTGTGTGTGTGTATGTGTGTGTGAGTGATGTACGCTGTTGACCGCGAGGCCTTTACAGCTTCACCGGACTTAAGGGCGAGCATGCAGCCACTACGCTCGAGCCAGAAGGGCAAGGGGCGACATACTCGAAGGCGCCCTCGGTTGGGACAGTCGCTGTGGGGGGACGGGGTGCACTACTAAGTGCACCGGTACAAAATACTAGAAGGATTATTAGCTCTTGCAAGCGGCTTCGCGCGCGTTAATTTTTAAACGAATGGTTAAGGACCATTTTCTTTCGTCATGCACCACTTTTATTCTGTAATAAGTCACATACTATCATGCCGTTTCTTTATTCCTATCTTTATTATATTTATATATTGTTATGTATCATATATATTTATAAGCATATGAACCTAGACCTATTAAAGTAAAACTTAACTAACAAATGTACGTCACCTACTGCCCTCTATTATTTATATATCTTTTTTTTCTTGTTCTTTCAGTTTTGGTTGTCTGGAAGAGATCGCTATTAGCGATAAGACCGCCAATTGTGCCTATGTTTCATTTTTTTTCTCTATATAAATGTATTGGTGTACAATAAAGAGTAATCTATCTATCTAATTCCGTAATAATAGTCATACGCGAGCAATAAATTTAATTTCCCTGTATGCCCCCGTACCACAGCCCATACTCCAATCACAATACGTGGTGATAAAAAATGGTTATCCCAAAGGAGTTTTTCGCGATAAAAAGTATACTTTATATTATTCTAAGATCTAAGGCATTCATACTAAGTTTCATTAAAATCCGTTCAACCATCAGTAAGATATAATAGCTATCCCGCTGAAACAGTGCAGTTTAGTGGGATAAAAAGCAGCCTTCAAAAATCTTTAGAAAGGTTCTCTAACTTTCAGTAAAACTCCTGTTAAATTCGGTTCAACTGTTAACCGAACCAACAAACAGACCGACATACAAATAATTTGGAAAAGCTTGTGTGGGTTTTAGTATCGTGTAAATAGTCATATGGGTTACAGAAAAACTCTTTATTTTGAAATCACAGAAGATATCTTAGATTTATTAATTTGTATTGATTGATTTTATAAGAACCTATTAGAACTCTGTACTCTCTGCCTACCCCGCAAGGGATCTGGCGTGATGATATATATAGATAGATAGATTTTATATAACGTAACAATTACGCGGATATGGAATTGACGGACGATTTAGCGCAGTGATTAAGAGCTTAAGCCGCTCCGCCCGCTGTGTCTAATAGTTGCGGGTTCGATTCCCGCACGGGACAAATCTTTGTGTGTTCCACAATTATTTGTTCCGGTCTGGGTATTTGTGTATGCGAATTTTCATGTTTGTAAACGCACCCACGACACAGGAATAAATCCCTAGTGTGGTACTAAGTTTGATATAAAAAAAAATAAGGACTTCTATTTACGGATCTATATACAAAGTGTAAGGGACAGGTTCGCAAAACCTAAACCACGTGGACAACGGCTTTATTACGGTGCCCCGATTGCGTTTACAAACATGAAAATTCACATACACAAATCTCCGTCCACTGAATCCAGTAGTCGAAGGTTCGATCCCCGCACGAGACTTTTTGTGTGACTCACGAATATTTGTTTCGGTCTGAGTTCGTGCACGCGTGTAATTTAAGGTTTATGAACACATGAATAATTCTAGGATGGCGCTACGTTTTTTTTAATAATTTACCATGATGACACTAGCCAAAAAAAACGGTTTCATACATTTTGATACCAATTCCAATACTGAATAAAAATACTGTTTTGTTTCTCATATCCACTAAGTGCCGCCATAGTCAAAGTTGTTGGTATTGATAAGAACTACGAGTATCACGACTTCATTATGTTTCACCTCATTCTCTTTATTCGTTCATTACACCTCGTATATGAAATGACGGAGTTGTCCCTAATATGCAAATTAATCACTCTTTTATGTATCATTGATTTAGCGTCCTCACACCTATTATATAACTGATTTAAAGTATTATAACAAAATTCAAAATTCTTTACTGGTGTGCCAGTTATTGATTATCGTTGGAGTTATAATTTATTTCCTTCCCCGTGAAATTACTTAGCAACGACTTAAACAAGTCGTTGTCTGAGTATTACATGGTTGTATGTTGGTTCACAATAATATGTCGGATAGAACCTTGTAATAGTGAAACAGCGAACTGTCAAAAAATCTCGTTTGCCAATAAATCTCGGTACATACCAGTGTTTTCCCGCCACACACGACGATCACGTGGCCACAACGCATATCACACACACACACAAACACGTGAATGACAACGTACGCCAGATAAATTAACTCAACGAAGGTCGACAGTTATTTTAGTGAAAGCTAACTCTTTAACCGTACGGTTGATCTAGAAGTTTCATATGAAAATGTAGTTTAAATTTAGAACGTCATTCGTTTCACCTCTGCGACATAGGTGAAAGTCAAGTGTGCGGGAATAGGGTAGGGTTGGGAAAAAATGCTGGCGATTATTTGAAAAATCCCTATGTATATCATCACGCCAGATACCTTGCGGGGTAGGCAGAGAGTACAGAGTTTCAACAGGTTCTATCTTTACATACCTCTTTGGCTTCCTCCACTCTCATAATTAGTCTCATACACGCTCGCCGATTACGGAGACTCTTGACTTTTCCTTCAAATAAGACTCGGTCTATTTGGTCGTGGTAAGATAGTCTAGGTCTTCCCCGCTACCTGCATCCTTCCAACTTCACATTGTATATCTGTTTTGTCATTCTTTCTTCTGACATTCTTTCCAAATGCCTGCACCAACAGAGCATGCCCTTTCTCATCTTTACAATACTATCTTTCATACCTACTCGCTTTCTTACTACGCTGTTACTAATGCGGTCGGTCAGCTTCACTCCGCACATCTTCCGCAGAGCTCGCATTTCTACCGCATTTATCCTACTTTCATTCTCCTTCTTACATACCCAGCTCTCGCTACTATACAACAGCGTTGGGACAAGCACTCCGTTATGTATAGTCAGCTGCGCCTTTTGGCTTAAGTGCTGGCTCGCAAGTAGCTTTCCCATCTCACCATTCACTCTGTTCCCTGCACTCACTCTTCTCTCTTTATCAGCGGTGTATTTGCCATCCTTACTGAAGGCGCATCCAAGATATACAAACTCATTCACTTACTCCAGCACATCGTTACCAACCACAATCCTTGCATTCGTTCTGGTTTCTTCCCTTTCAAAAACCATAATCTTGGTTTTCTTTACATTCAAGTGTAAGCCATTGTTCATGCAGTCGTCTGAGAAGAAAGTCGTCAGTTATTTGAAAAAACAACATCATATTTTAAAATATTGCCCTTTTTATGCTCCTACCTACGTTACAGATGACGTCTTCTCTTAAGCTTAAAAAATATCACGTTTCTCCATCTCAATCAACGCATTAAACATTGGCTACACCTGTGTAATGTGTATGTTAGCGTGGTCATTAACATAATATGACACAGGTGGGGCAAGACATAATTTTGATATATTGTAATAAATGAATGTCTTTAAAGGGCTAAGACTACATTTTTCTCTTAATGCTGAATAAAGATCTCCCGATAACCTTCAAGACCGATCTGAATTAAAATAGATATTGTTTAAAAAAAAACAGTATAATTTTTACTCTTTATAAATATATAGAGGAGACGATTTTTATTGTAATCTTAATAAATTTTACCAGCAAAGCATTTTTTAAGCAGTGATAGCCTAGTTGTAGTAGACCATTGGACTGCAAAGTCAGGGATTCGAACCCAGGCACGCACTTCTGTCTTTTCGAAAGCGTGTGCGTATTAAAAAAAATTAGCACTTGCTTTAACGGTGAAGGAAAACATCGTGAGGAAACCTGCATGCCTTAGTGTCTCTCGGAGGTGTGTGAAGTTCGCCAACCCGCACTGGGCCAGCGTGGTGGACTATGGCCTAAGCCTCTCAGTTTAAGAGGATGCCGGTGCCTAACGGTGGGACAGTTTCTTAACAGGGCTAATATTGTTATTATAATAAATTTTATTAACATCGTCAGCGATGTAGGTGTACACTGTACACTTGTACGAGTACCATCTAGGCTTGAAGAAATAAGCGTGTTTAAAAAAAAGACACAGAACAAAACTTTTTAATAAATTAAACCCGTAGTACACAACAGACACGAGTGACTCGAGAGAAAAAAGAAAAGTATCTTGGAATACCGTAAATATTCAACGGTGCGAACACGGTATTAAGGCTACAAGTCAGGCTTAATGCGCTCGCTAATAGAAACTAGACACTCCCATAGATTCTGACTAAAGCACCGTGAGATCGTTTAAAAGCTTAGGGTACTGTTGAATGTATTGGTCGAGGATTTAGTCCTAACACGCCCGTTTTTAACCGGCTTCAAAAAAGAGGAGGTTCTCAATTCGACTGTATGTTTCTTTTTGTATGTATGTTACGCGATCATTCGGCCAATGACGAATCGAATTTGAAGATTCTTTTTGCATTGAGTTCAGTATAGCTCCTAGGTGGTCCTATTTTAATTTCATCGGTATTGGACCTTGGACTTGGAAGATACACGAGGGAACTCTTTAACGACAAACAATACGAATGCGTAGATTGAGATATTATGGGTATAACGTCAGTCCTATAGGTACCCTGCCATAGAACTAATCAAATTATTAACCGACTTTAAAAAAGAAGGAGGTTGACGATTCGTCGGTGTTTTTTATAAAGTCTTTATCTGTGAACTGATTTTGATGATTCTTTTTGCGTTGGGCTTAGTATAGTTTCGAGGTGCTCCCATTTTAATGAAATTGGTATTGAACTTTGGACTTGTAAAATACACCAGGGGACTCCTTAACGACGAACAGCACGAATGTGGGATTTTTCGATAGAAGAAACGACACTGGGAATTTTTCGATAGAATAACTACATTTGTCTGACCTAGGATTTGAACCCAGGACCTCGTGATTGCAAATGCATTCGCC
Organism: Phalera bucephala; assembly: GCA_905147815.2. Lineage (NCBI taxonomy): Eukaryota > Metazoa > Arthropoda > Insecta > Lepidoptera > Notodontidae > Phalera > Phalera bucephala. Next base: position 31,087,365 of record LR990618.1, read on the forward strand.
ACTAGACCAACGAGGCAGACAAACATATGTATGGTCTATTCCAATCAAACTTTAAAACTTTGTAATACTTTTTTCACGCAACATCAAAACGTTCATTTCTTGCTACAGCATTTTCATTTCGATGTCTTCGGAAATACTGTATATCTATCTATATCATCACGTTAGCTCCCTCGCGGGGCAGGCAGAGAGTACAGAGTTTCAACAGGTTCATTCCTTACATACCTCTCTGGCTTCCTCCACTCTCATAGTTCGTCTCATACACACTCCCCGGTTACGGAGACTCTTGACTTGCCCTTCAGATAAGACACGGTCTATTTGGTCATGGTAACATAGTCTAGGTCTTCCCCGGTACCTACATCCTTCCACTTTCGTATTGTATATCTGTTTTGACAATCATTCCTCTGACATTCTTTCTATATGCTCGAACCAACGGAGCATACTCTTTCTCATCTTTACACCGATACTATCTTTCATACTGTCGCCTTCATATTACATTTATTATAGATTGCAATCACAACTAAAGTATTTTTCATGTTAGGTAGGTACTGTAACAGTTGTAAGTGTCAAAGAATATTACTTTATTCAATGGCAATAAGAAGCATGACCGGTTTCTATAGTTATGGTTTTATGCTTGACAAACATTGAATTAAATATTAATTTCGTTTGGCACTTAGAACTGTCACTACCCATCCTATGTGAAAAATATTATAATGGCCGGTTTCAATATCCAACTCAAGGATAGATTTGCTTACTGTCAGTAGAATTTTGACAGATTTTTTATAAAATAATGTCAAAATTCTATTCGTAGTAGGCTAATCTATTCTTGAATTAAATATTGGAACCGGCTGTATAACAAATAAAAATGTTTTGTTCACAAAGTTTTAAAGTTTGATTCGAATAGACTATAAGTATTTGTGTCATGTTATCTACGAGTATCTTTAGCTTAACTGTAACCTAAATCCCGAGTACCCACGCTTGTGAAACTAAGCCATTTAAATGTGAGTATCTTATTGTTGATCAAACATGAAATCTTAATCTGGCGTGTAGAGCAAACACACATTACAACTCTATTTGTACAATGATTAACGCAGTAAAATTGTTTTTATTAGTATTTTATAATTGTTTTAAGTGTATACTAGGACAGGACATGTATACTCTGAAGGACAAGTCAAGAGTCTCCGTAACCGGCGAGCGTGTATGAGACGAACTATGAGAGTGGAGGAAGCCAGAGAGGTCTGTAAGGAAAGGACTTGTTGGAGCTCTGTGCTCTCTGCCTATCCTGTGGGGGATCTGACGTAATGATATAGATAGATAGAAACCCTACTAATGTCATAAATGTAAATGTTTGTTACTCAATCACGCAAAAACTGCTACACGGGTTTGGATAAAATTTGGCCCACAGATAGTTTATTACCTGGATCAACACCTAGGATACTTTTTATCCCGGAAAAATGTCAGGTCCCTGTCTAAAATCTACGCGGACGAACCATACGGATTGATGGAAGCAGGTTTGTGGTCACCTGCTGACTTCCGACTCGGCTTAACGACTACCACATTAAATGTCACAGAGTCCAATGGTTTAACGTGTTTTCCGAAGTACGGGGACGCTTAAAAAAATGGTCACCCATCTTAGACTGACCGAGCCGGACGCTGCTTAACCTTGATGATCGCTACGAGCCCTTCAAACACCATACACAAAGCTACAACCAAAACTACACGAAATGCTTCTATGTTCTTAAAGTGGGGAGACTTGTTCGGCTTCACGTGTCATGACCATGCACTATTTTATATAGCGCGCCGTTTATTTGGTCTATTTAATTTTTACACCATACCACTGAAATAATATTAATAATATTAGCCCTTTTAAGAAACCGTCCCACCGTTGGGAACGGGCGTCCTCTCAATCTGAGAGGGTTTAGGCCATAGTCCACCACGCTGGCCCAGTGCGGGTTGGCGAACTTCACACACCTTCAAGAAACTCTTAGGCATGCAGGTTTCCTCACGATGTTTTCCTTCACCGTTAAAGCAAGTGATAGTTAATTTTTAATACGCACGTGCTTTCAAAAAGAGGTGCGTGCCTGGGATTGAACCCGAGACCTCTGACTTTGCAGTCCAACGGTCTAACCACTGGGCTATCACTGCTTATTATGATGATTTGCTATTATGATTTCCGTGCACGATACCAATCTTTATATTGTTATGTCAGAATATTGTTGTTTCTAACTCATATCAATTATCCTACTAATACTCGTATTATAAATGAGAATGTTTGTATGTATGTTAGTCAATCACGCAAAATCGGCTGAAAGGATTTTGACGAAATTTGGCACACTGATAGCTTATTACATACATTTTGAACCCGAAAAAATGTTGTCTAAAGTCACCGGAGATAAAATCGCGGGCAGCAGCTAATGTTGTATAAAACCTACGAAATAACTATCAATTTAACTTTATTTAATATAAGTTTTCTTCCTACACCGTCTAGCCTATATTCCCCAAGCGGGGGTGGCAGAGGTGTACTGAGTACACCCCCGTTTCGCCGACGATGTTAGGTCCCATGTAATAGGGGGCGAGCATTTTGCCATATACCGGGCACAATTCCAGACTCCGGACTTATACTGGGAAATTTTCGTTAGAAAAACTACATTTGTCCGACCTAGGATTTGAACCCAGGACCTCGTGATCACAAAGCGATGTGCTTTGCCACCAGACCAACGAGGCAGGCAGTTTCTTCTTAGTTTTATTAAAAACGTAGCACCAAACTAGGATTTATTATTGTGTCGTGGGTGCGTTTTCAAACATGTAAATTTACATACACAAATACCCAGACCGAAACAAATAATTGTGGGTCACACAAACATTTGTCCCGTGCGGGAATCGGACCTGCAACTATTCGACCCAGTAAGCGGAGCGGCTTAAGCTCTTAACCACTTCGCCAAATCGTCCGTCAAGTAGGTACTTAATCTATCAAAAGAAACAAGTAATGATGACAAATGGTTATATTACGGTAATACAAAATAGTGATGCTTATAAAGCGCTCGTAGCTTCACTGGACCGCGGTATTCTTAGCGATCAGCAGCGTTCGTCGCGGTAGGTTTTGAGATGGGTGATCGCTTGTGACAATTCTATTTTCGAGCGCCTCCATGCTTCAGAAGGCCCTTTAAATGGATGGTCCCGGCTACCACGTAATGCGTTATATAATAATTGCAGCCTATACTGCCTACTGCTCGGCAAAGGCCTTCTCTCACAAATCAAGGTGTGAGAGATCAGGTCATACTCCACCACGCGGACCCAGTGCGGATTGGTGGAGGCAGGTTTGCTGCTGTTGAAACTTATCAAGTCCCCTTAAAGGCTTCCAACTCGGCTTAACGACTACCACATAAAGTGGAAGCACGGAGACACTCGAATATGAAAATGCCACAAACGGTCACCTATCTCAGGCCGACTGAGTCGAACGCTGCTTAACCTTGGTAATCGGCAAGAACACCGCGGTCGCACAGCGCTACGAGCGCCTAATGCGTTTAGCCAAGTTAATTAGATGCCTTGTAGGCGGGCTTAATAAATTTGGCATATGTGATTGACTTCGATGATAATACAATAATATGGTACCTTACAGCTAGTGTGATGGAGCCTGAAGGTAACCAGAGGATGTAAATTACACCACACATCTCCTATGTTTAGGCTCATTGGATTCGTCCTAATAAGTGCCATATCCCAGCGTCCAGTCCTATTATGGAGCCGAAAGGACATTTCCAACAGGTTCCTTCCTTACAGACCTGTCTAGCTTCCCCCACTCTTATAGTTCGTCTTATACCCACTCCCCGGTTACTGAGCCTTTTCGTTTTTGATTGCCGATTTATTCCTTGCGGCGTAGACAGAGAACACAGACGTCCAACAGGTTCTTATCAGATCCCTTTTCTTCAAGATTTTTAATTATAATTATTATGTTATGCCGATATGGTTCCGCTGCGGCCACGCTCGCAGCATGGCTCTCGCCGCTCGTAGCCTTGCGTACGGTGATAAACAAGTGACGTCACCGGCTATTTTTAACCATGTTTGCGCCGAGAGCGGGCGTGCGAACATGCGCGCGCGCCGAGGTCAACGCCCTACGCGTATCTGAAAGTCCGCGAAAGATACGCTCAATCCGTTTAGACAATTTCTACAAACCGCTATTAAATAAAGTCTTTATAGGTCTCGTGGGCGACCACCCTCCCTTTATGACCGCGGCCAACAAAATCTAATTAAGTTCTCGGAGAAATGCGTTGATTTACTTCAAGTTTTTCCCCGCTCGAGAATTTTCTGAAAGCTTCTGACGTTCTCTTTCGCTTAAAACTTGAATTTAGAACTTAATAGAACAGTTTTTAGTGTGGGAGTAAAATGTGAAGGGGGATTTGGAGAATGTTGTGAGAAAATATAGGGAGGTTAAATTGAAAAGGCGTCGTGCTGGTGTTGTTATAGTGAGTTGGAATAACAGAGATGCGATATCGAGTCCGCCGGTGGCCAGGTTGCATCGGGCCAAACAAATAACGCTAAGAAAATAAGTTTTTCAAGGCAAATATATGAACGTTGCACGGTGAAATTCAATAAAACTGTGTACTTACGTAGAAAAATATGTAAAATTTAATATTAATGTTTGTTACGTGTGTGTGTGAATGATGTACGCTGTTGGCCGCGAGGCCTTTACAGCTTCACCGGACTTAAAGGCGAGCGTGCAACCACTACGCTCTAGCCAGCCAGAAGGGCAAGAGGCGACATACTCGAGGGCGAGGCGCCCTCGGTTGGGACAGTCGCTGAAGGGGGACGGGTGCACTACTAAGTGCACCGGTCAACCGCCGGCTATGGGAGGGGATCTACTACTACGTCGTCGTCGTAGCCCGTATTCTGAGCGGAAAGAAGGGATGACAAAGCATCGGGGGGGTCGGTGAGAACATGTCGCGGCCGGCGGTGGCGGCAGGGGTCGGGGGGGAGATCGTAGTCGGCGGTGGCTACGTTTAACGGATTCGCATGGGTAGATGCGTTCGCGAACCTAGATCGGAGTGGAGGTCGACGTTCCGTACAAACCAGGGGGCTCCTACGGCTTTACGGAGGAAACGGTTTTGAACCACTTGGAGTTTATTGATGTGAGAGGGGGCCGAATGCCCGAACACAACACACGCATAAGTCATGATGGGTCGAACGCAATACGTACAAACATTGGCGATAGCGAGTTAGGTACTTATTACAAACATTACACAATCAGTGTAGTCGCAATACATAGGACGATTAAGCGCAGTGGTTAAGAGCGTAAGCCGCTCCGCCCACTGTCTAAAAGTCGCGGGTTCGATTCTCGCACGGGACAAATTTTTGTATGAACCACAATTATTTGCTTCGGTCTGGTCTTATGTGTATGTGAATTTTCATGTTTGTAAATGAACCGACGACACAGGAATAAATTCTAGTGAGTGGGCTAGAGAGCTAGTGGGCTACGTATTTAAAAAGTTTAAAATAGTACCAAAAATATTTCGACAATATGAAAGAAAGAAAGAAAAATCATTTATTTGCAATTTGTTGGCACATGCATAACTTAAATAAACAATGATCCTAAGTTGGACAAATGTAGTTTTTCTATCAAAAAAAAACTTCCAGTATCAGTCCGGAGACTGGAACTGTGCCCGGTATATGCCAATAGGCTCGCCCCCTATTATATGAGACCTAACATCGTTGGCGAAAAGTGGGTGTAAACCGTACACCTCTGCTTGGGGAATATAGGCGTGACGGTGTATTTTTTTAACAATGATAAATATGTACTAAATTTCTAACCTCGTTATAAATCGTAAACAGGTGTAAGAGGTAACCTTCCTATCTCTCTATCTATCTATATCATCACGCCAGTTCCCTTGCGGGGTAGGCAGAGAGTACAGAGTTCCAACAGGTTCTTTTCTAACCTAACCTACCTATAATCTATACTAATATTATAAAGAGGAAAGATTTGTATTTTTGTATGTTTGGAACGAATAAACTCAGGCCGATTTCAAAAATTCTTTCACCATTAGAAAGCTACCTTATCTAGAAGTACCATAGGCTAAGTTGATTACTAGAAAAAATTAGGGATCCCTACTTCAATAATGGCACCCAAGGTGTAAAAAAATATATAACATAGACCCGGTAGGTGGCGCTGTTGTCGACCGGGTACGAAGTCACTGGAAACTGCTAGTAAAATTATAAAATTGTAAACTTGCTGTGACAGTACATTAAATATAGGTATTAAAAATACTGACTGATACTGATGAAGTCTACGCTCCGACCTTCTAATACACATATCCAAAACCCCGAGAACTTTCAACTCGAATTGTCAAACCGCTTCGAATTGCTAGACAACAGCGCATCAGTGGACGAAATCAACAATAGGTTGGTAGAGACTGTCCATACGGTCGGGTCTAAGCATTTTAAGCCCCACCGTAAAAATAGGCCTCAAAAGCTATCTGACTACACCCGAAACCTTATGGCTGAGCGACGTACCATGAGACTCCAAACCTCCGATGATGCTAAGTCCTATAGGCAGCTCAATGGACAGATATTGAAGTCCTTGGGACACGATCTACGGTCCTTCAACACAAGACGTATTGAGGAGACCGTAGAGCAGAACAAGGGCTCCAAAGTGTTCGCAAGGCTGCGTCGATTGGGCAAAGCCAGTTGACGAAGCTGAAGACGGAGGACGGGAACGTAACGTCGAATAGGTCAGAGGTGCTCAGGGAGATAGAGAGGTTCTATGGGCAGTTGTATACCTCAGTAGCTGAACCTATTGTTGACTTGGTAAGGGACCCAAGAGCCAGGCTAACCCGACACTACAGTGAAGATATCCCGGACATCAGCCTGTACGAGATTAGGATGGCTCTCAACCAACTTAAAAACAACAAAGCGCCGGGTGAAGACGGAATTACTGCAGAGCTTCTGAAAGCGGGCGGATCGCCGGTACTTAAAGTCCTTCAGAGGCTGTTTAATTCCGTCTTGCTCGAAGGAAAAACGCCGGAAGCGTGGAACAGGGGTGTGGTGGTACTCTTTTTCAAGAAAGGTGATAACACTTTATTAAAGAACTATAGGCCCATCACACTGCTGAGCCATGTTTACAAGTTGTTTTCGAGAGTCATCCCGAATCGTCTGGAACGCAGGCTTGATGATTTCCAGCCTTCCGAACAAGCCGGTTTCCGGAAAGGCTTTAGTACCATAGACCACATACATACGATGCGGCAGATTATACAGAAGACCGAGGAGTATAATCGGCCACTATGCTTGGCGTTTGTGGACTATGAGAAAGCCTTCGATTCGATCGAGACTTGGGCGGTTCTTAGATCTCTCCAGCGATGCCGCATTGACTATCGGTACATCGAAGTGTTGAAGTGCTTGTATAATAACGCCACCATGTCAGTCCGAGTACAAGGGCAGTGCACGAAGGCGATCTCCATAAAAAGAGGAGTAAGACAGGGAGACGTCATTTCTACGAAACTGTTTACGACCACCATAGAGGACGCCTCTTGGAATGGCGCGGACTTGGCATCAACATCAATGGCGAATACATCACTCACCTTCGATTTGCCGACGACATTGTGGTCATGGCGGAGTCGCTGGAAGATCTAGGACGAATGCTCGGCGACCTCAACAGAGTATCTCAACAAGTGGGTCTTAAAATGAACATGGACAAAACGAAAATAATGTGTAACGTCCATGTCGTACCCACCGCACTCACCGTTGGGAACTCTACTCTTGAAGTTGTCGACGACATTTACCTGGGACAGGTAGTCCGGTTAGGTAGGTCCAACTTTGAGAGAGAGGTCAATCGACGAATCCAACTCGGCTGGGCAGCGTTCGGGAAACTGCGCAACATCTTCTCATCCAAAATACCTCAGTGCCTAAAGACTAAAGTTTTTAGTCAATGTGTGTTACCAGTGATGATATATGGATCAGAGACGTGGTCTCTTACTATAGGTCTCATAAAAAAGCTCAGAGTTGCTCAGCGAGCTATGGAGAGAGCTATGCTCGGCGTTTCTCTACGTGATCGAATCAGGAATGAGGAGATTCGTAGAAGAACCAAGGTCACCGACATAGCCCTTAAGATTAGCAAGCTGAAGTGGCAATGGGCGGGCCACATAGCGCGAAGATCGGACGGGCGTTGGGGCAGAAAGATTCTAGAGTGGAGACCACGTATTGGCAGGCGCAGCGTGGGACGACCACCTGCCAGATGGACCGACGATCTTGTGAAAATCGCAGGAAGTCGATGGATGCAGGTGGCATCGGACCGGTTACGCTGGAAAGCGATTGGGGAGGCCTATGTTCAGCAGTGGACAAGTATAGGCTGAGATGATGATGATGATGATGATTAAAAATAAAATGGGATTGATAATTTGATATTTCTTTGAGTCAATTTTTGTGTTATATTTTTACCGCCGGATCCCGGAAGAAGGGGTAGACCCAACAAATGCTGGCTTGACGTCGTCAAGGATGACATGCGAGCCAATGGCCTCGCCACAAAGGATGCCGAAGACCGCGCGAAGTGGAAATAAAGAAGCAAGGAAGCGGACCCCGGGCTCCGAAGCAGCAGCTGAGGATGCTAACGGGAACACGCTCAGGCGAAGAAGATTTTTACCTATTTTTTCAGGCATCGCGCGGTTACCACGGAAACTATTTTAATGGAATTTTCGCACCTGATAAACGGTTTTAAAATCAGAGATATAGCGTAACCCTATTTTTAATAGTTATATTCTCTACATCTCTGCCTACGAATCCCAGGGTATAAACTTATTGATACTTGTAATAATTTCAACCATAAATAACAGAAGATCGCTCGTCCATCAAGGTGTTTATATCCATTATCTCTGACCTACACTTGACAAAATGTGGGGCATAGCCAACTTATTAGTTTGTTTGTTCTGATTTCACGCTTCAACTGCTCAAACGGTTTTTAATATAATTTGACGTAACACTTATGTTATACATGAAATAAAACTATTTTACGGATTTTATCGTGGTTTATTTTTGATTTTTAGTTCCAGAGGCTATTGAAATTAAAAAAAACATCCTAATTTCAATAGAGAAGATGGCTGGGTGCTTCCATCGACTTGGGATCCGGTAATTAATATAATTAAATCCAAAACCAAGCAAAACACTGCAAGACCTTAAGACACCGTGAGCTCATTCTGCGTAGACCGGACCAACAAAAATAATTAAGAAGTTTGAGGGTACCCCGGAACAACTATGCCTTTTGGACGTCTAACACCTCAGTCCCTCCCGTGACCATGGGTGCTGCAAAGCACTCGAAACGTCGGGAACTAAAAATCAAAAGAGATCAGATAAAATCCGTAAAATAGTTTTATTTCATGTGTAATATTCGCGTAAATCTAAGAACTCAATTTATGTTATATCTGAAATAAAACTATTTTTTCGGATTATATCGCGGTTTATTTTGATTTTTAAGTTCCCGACGTTTCGACGTTTCCTACGTGTGTCAAGATATCCACCAAGAAAGGCATACGAGGAAGCGCTAAGATCCTAAACCAGGCAAGTAAAAAGTTGTTACGAACGGTGATTCATCAAACGCGTTCCGATCTACACCACCTCAGCAGAAATATAGAGATTTCATCCAATGAATTAAAGACAGTGTTAAATACATTTGATTTTAATAAATGCATTGATACTTTAAATAAGCGTGAAACATCTAAATATAATGAATGCAAAAATAAACACATAATAAAATATAATAAATTAACAACTAAATCAAATGTCAAGAACAAATCATTACGGTGTAACGAAACGCAACCGTGCACCATAGACAACGAATCACGCGCAGTCATCAATCTGTCAAAACAAACATTGGATGAAAACATCGTAAAAGTCCTATCTAAAGGTTTAAATTATGCTGTAACACCTCGAAGGATACCATATGAGGAAATTATCAGCGCCGTTGAAGACGTCCTATCCAAAAATAGTATAGGGAGGGAAGATTCGGAGGCAATACGTCAGGATGTCTCATCCATGTTACGTCGAAGTTCAGTGCCCAAACTAAATCTTCCTAAAAATCAATATTTAGCGTTGAAAACCTTACGCAATAGGAAGGATATCACTATTCTCCGCGCGGATAAAGGTAATGCTACGGTCATAATGGATACGTCAGATTACAATGTCAAAATACAAGAACTTTTATCGGATGCAAACACATACAAAAAGGTCAAGACAGACCCAACCACCAGTATATTAAAACAATCTAATGATTTAATAAAGAAACACTCCGAAACATTGAATCTGGACGTCAAATCACTAATACCTTCGTGCGCAAAACCACCACAGTTGTATGGGCTCCCAAAAATTCATAAACCGAATGCTCCCCTACGTCCAATTGTCAGCCAAATCGACACACCAACCTACAGATTGGCTCAGCACGTAGCGAAAGTGCTCTCGCCACTCAGAGGACACACAAGAGCACATGTTAAGGATTCATACCATTTTGTTAGTGAGATCAAAAATCTACATCTCACTGACAATGAAACTATGGTCAGTTTCGATGTCCAGTCACTATTCACATGCTTACCTGTACAAGACTGTGTCGAAATTGTAGAAAGGAAACTAGCGGAGAACAACATGCCAGCGGAATACTCAGAACTATTGAGACACTGCCTTACATCTGGCTACTTATTGTGGAAGGAGCAGTTCTACAAGCAAGTAGATGGTGTGGCGATGGGCTCCCCTGTATCTCCCATTGTTGCCGATATATTCATGGAAGACTTTGAGGAGACAGCCCTTCGTACCTCACCTGTAAAGCCAAGTTTCTACAAGCGGTACGTAGATGATACTTTCACAATATTACCATCTGACAAAATTAATGTATTCCTTAATCATCTTAACTCCATTAACCCTAAAATTCAGTTTACAATGGAGTTGGAGGCAAACAATTCCCTAGCTTTCCTAGATGTTTCAGTAATCCGTAACCCCAACAACACCTTAAGCCATACGGTTTATAGAGAAAAAAGACCCATACTGATAGGTACTTAAATGGTGAATCTCACCACCATCCATCACAGTTAGCTACTGTGGGTAAATCTTTGTTTCAGAGAGCACAAGGGATCTGTGACAAGAAACATCTGGCTGCCGAGCTTCAACATGTCAAGCAAGTCCTGCACGACAATAAGCTTCGAGTCCCACGCCAACGTCACAGTGACCGAGTGAAACCAGCCACAGTCGAGCGTCTCCCTGCTGTACTACCTTACATAAGAGGAGTCACAGACAAGATTGGCTACATCTTGAAGCGTGCTTCAATTAAAACATTTTATAAGCCGCCAAAGAAGATCAGTCAGTTTTTACCATCTGTCAAGTGTCACATCCCTCTTCAAGATGCAGGAGTATACAAGCTTGATTGTGAATGTGGTCTCTCTTACATAGGACAAACAAAAAGACCAGTAAAAACTCGGGTTAAAGAACACATAGCTGACCTAAAACACCGTCGCTCAAAGAAGTCTGCAGTCTGTGAACATGTCCTTGACCGCACCCGCCATAACATCAGATTTGATAGACCACAAATCCTCGTGAAAGAACACCGATTCCTACCAAGGATGGTTCGCGAGGCTATTGAAATTAAAAAACATCCTAATTTCAATAGAGAAGATGGCTGGGTGCTTCCATCGTCTTGGGATCCAGTAATTAATATAATCAAATCTAAAACCAAGCATAACACTGCAAGACCTCAAGACACCGTGAGCTCATTCTGCGTAGATCGGACCAACAAAAACAAAAATAATTAAGAAGTTTGAGGGTACCCCGGAACAACTATGCCTTTTGGACGTCTAACACCTCAGTCCTTCCCGTGACCATGGGTGCTGCAAAGCACTCGAAACGTCGGGAACTTAAAAATCAAAATAAACCGCGATATAATCCGAAAAAATAGTTTTATTTCATGTGTAATATTCGCGTAAATCTAAGAACTCATTATGTTATATCTTCAAAAATCATCTAAACATTTATTAACTTCTTGACAATAGCTAAAGCGCAGGCGACTTCGAAGTTTGTGACCGACAAATGATTTTTTACTACCTTGTTCTAGCGCTGGGTGAGAATAATGAGCGTAGCGCTCGCTGGGTTCGAGTCGTAGGTCGGACACAATATGCAATAGAAAAATTGCCAGTACCGGTCTGGAGCCTGTCAGTGTGCCCGGTATAATGGCAATAGGCTAGACCCCTATTACGTGGGACTTAATCGTCGGCAAAAAGTGAGACTCCACAGTACCTACACCTCTGCCACTACCGCCTGAGGAATATAGGTGTGATGGTGTTTATTGACAAATGATATTTTTTGTACGGGTATTCTTAATGGCGACCATCCATTCAGGTCCTGACCTCGCGTACCGTTACTTAACATTGTCACTCACCATCCTAGCCTACCAGTCGACAAAGCACGAAGATGTTTTTTATTTTTTTTTTACATAGCATATTTCATCTCACCGCTGGCCGAAGATTTCTCCTATTGCCGTCCAAAGTTCACGGTCTTAAGTCATTATTTTTAATTAAAAAAACACAACACGCTCTACTTTTTTCTTTTCAATTTTTTTTTAGATGTCTATGTAAGTTCATAAGAATATTAAAAAAAGAACTTAGCCTCCTGTTTTTGCTGATGAGTTTGTTATAATTAACATGGATAATTAACACCGTTACGCCTATATTTCCCAAGCAGGGGTGGCTGAGGTGTACTGTTACACCCACGTTTCGCCGATGATGTTTGGTCCCATGTAATAGGAGGCGGGCCTATTGCCATATACGAGGCACAGTTCTGTTTCCGGACTGATACTGGACCTTTTTCTATTGAAAAACTATATTCGTCCGACCTTGGACTTGGACCCAGGATCAGTGAGGCAATCCCACTAGACCAAATAATAATTATACAAATCTAGTATATACTTTTATATTTCTATCTATCTATCTATATATCATCACGCCAGATCCCTTGGGGGTAGACATATTTCTGATTTAATTCCTCTATATATCTTATATAAATAGGATTTAATTTATTTATCTATCTATATACTACATCTATATTACACACCTCTCTGTGTTCCTCCACTCTCATAGTTCGTCTCATACACGATCGTCGGTTACGGAGACTCTTGACTTGACCTTCAGATAAGACTCGGTCTATTTGATTATGGTAAGATAGCCTAGGTCTTCCCCGGTACCTACATCCTTCCACTTTCGCATTGGGTATGCTCTGTTGGTTCGGGCATATAGAAAGAATGTCAGAAGAAAGAATGACAAAACAGATAGGATTTAAATCGTTTATAATTGATTCGCAGGATCTAGAAATATACATAAGGAAGTGTACCCTTCTCACGCCATGATATAACCTCTCGAAACCATATAAGGCATACATGTATAATGTTTAGATAATGTAGTGGTTGATAGTTAGCTCGGGTCGGCGACCCCTCGCCTACGAACTATGTACACGTTTGCCTCCCTCAACAGATCCAACAAATTTAGAAAATTAATAATTCTTTACTGATGACTCAGTTTTTGATACGCAGTTTTACGAGTTTGAAGTGACCAATACTTAAAATTTAAAAATAAAAATGAACACACTATAAAGACAATTGGCACTTGAAATTAAATTCTTGTACCAAAAAAAAATTAACATTAAAAAACAACGCATTCGGATTGAGTTATTTTAAACATGGTAAACCATATAGTGCGACATCTTTTGGCCTGCCTCTGATTCTCGTTGGTCTGGTCGCTTTACCCGAGGTCCTGGGTTCAAATCCTAGGTCGGACAATTGTAGTTTTTCTAACGAAAACTTCCCAGTACGAGTCCGGAGTCTGGGATTGTGCCCGGTATATGGCGATAGGCTCGCCCCCTACTACATGGAACCATGTGTGTACTCAGTACACCTCTGCCACCCCCGCTTGGGGAATATAGGCGTGACGGTGGATCTTTTGGGTCATGGATGACATTGGCAGAGGGCGTTGGTGTGAATTTAGGGTTAAAATTTACTAAAAGTTTATTACTGCCAAAAAAAATTTTTTTTAAAAAGATACGTAGCCTCACTCTAGGATTTATTCCTGTGTCGTGGGTGAGTTTCCAAACATGAAAATTCACATACACAAATACCCAGACCGAATCAAATAATTGTTGATCACACAAAGATTTGTCCAGGAATCGAACCCGCGACTATTAGAACGCAGTGGGCGGAGCGACTTAAGCTCTTATCCACTGCGCTAAATCTTCCGGCAATAATAGATATGTCAGCTGGTGGGTCCGCGCGGTAACTAATTAAAATAAGAACTTGAGTAAATTTCATAGCAAACGGCATCTCTGCGATTGTCAAGTAGTTGAGTTTCACTTGATGACAGCGTTAGTTCTGATTTTGGCCATGGGCCAAAAGATCCTTGTACGACTATACATTCACGATTGAGTTATCCACAAACCATTCAAAAAGGAATTTTGGTGAGAAATTGAATACTGATGTCGTCAATTTGTGTTAATTTCCAAAACTTATGTTATTTAGAATTATAATGTGTAATGTTGGTGGAATAATAAGCATTATGTATTCCTATGTGTACATGAGTGAAGGTAATTGTAACAAAGTGATAAAACGTGCCTATTCGGTTTCCCTCAAAACGGCCGTAGCAATTGGTATGTAAAGCATCCATCGCTTTACTATCCAGGGTACTTCATCAATTTCATAATCATCTTTGTCATAAAGTTAATCGGGGAGTTGAATTAATTTAGAAATAAATATTCGTAAATATGTACTTGACATTGGCAAAATACGCGTCGTCGTGATGCCATAAACAAAAAAAATAACATTCAAAAAAGAATATTAAATCATAAATGTTAAATTATCATTTTATATATTTATTTAATTCTATATGCATAATCGACTCATGTTAGTTCGGTAGTGTAGTAGTGTATCCCAATTCAAAACAGGAATATCGAAAATGGATTTACATAGAGTGGAACACAGGCATCGAAAGCAAGTGCACGGAGCGTCGACAGTTGCTCGCAAGGGTGACTGAGCATTTTCAGAATTGGCATTCGGCAGGCGGGAACGCTTTGTCCAACGTTATCTGAGCGCACAGCTATGTCTGTAACCCGTAGTGAAAGGGCGATACGCGTCCACCGACGTCGACAAAGGGCCGGTTAATGCGATCCGACGTTCGGTGCCGACTACCGTTTTACGGAGCCTCGAACGTTTTCAATTTGTCGAAACTTAGCGAAATTCTCATTTTACTCGGAGGTCCGGTGGCACAAAGGCGCGTATATCACAACAGCTCCTAAGTAATCCATATTGTAAGTGGCTAATATAGGGTTACCAGCTGTACCTTCTTCTAAATTTGGGGTAAAATATAGATATTTTTTGAGGACTAAGATTTTTAAAGGTAATATTCTAGGGTTTAATATTGTACTTTATCATCGTTAGTAGACCGCAGTAGAAAGAAAATAATGTGGCGTGTAGAGATTAGCAATAATTCAGTGTTTAAGCGTTAGAGGTAGTGTTTAAGTGTAAAATTTAGTAAAGGTTGGTAACCCTGAATTTTACAGTTCACTAAATAAGTGTGTTAATATTTTATGTTGTTAGTACACCGCTGTATGATACAATTACGTAAATTGCTCGCTGGAAGCCTCGTGTTCTTTTGAAGTCTTACGTGGACTTTTTAAAGAGGTATTAAATGTTTTCCTCGTTCCATTTTTCCTTTGTACTGTACGTTGATGAAAGGAAAGTGTATCATTATGATGTTTGCGTGCGAGCGCAAATTGTTCAGAGTCAAAGTGACTTGATTAGAATGATGGGGCGGCGCGATTCGAAACTGCCGCTATTTATAATATCTACCGCGGGTATTGAAATTCACTGAATACAGATGTTTATATTTATCTTCATCATCAGCCAGATCCCTTGCGTAGGTAGGCAGAGTTCCAACAGATTCTTTCCTTACGTACCTCTCTGGCTTCTCTAGAATATAGGTTTTTCTTTAGTACAAATAAGAAATATATTTTTTTAGGCAGTGTTACCAGAACAGCATTTTTGATCCGCCTTTTGATCTATATCATTACGCTAGATCGGGAGTGGGCAGAGTTGTAGTAGTGGATATTGTTCCGTGATGTCGTAAAGAGTGTGTATAAATACAACATCGACCAAACAGTGGCACCACCACAAAGGTATGATTTGTTTTTTTTTACTACCTCTTTAACCTATGTTTCACAAATAAATAATTTTAATTTGAATAATTCTTGAATTCATTTAGGGGGTTTTATCCATTAATGGATATGTCAACCCCATTGTGACCATCACTTGTAGCCTCCTCATGGGAGGAAGTCACTGCGCGAGCACGCAGCCAAGGGACATAGCATCCTCGCTTCTTTAGAGGTTGGTATTGGAAGAATAGTTTGCAAGGTTCCTACATCAAACCTGTTCAGCTTTAGCGAAGGATCATTCGTTTCGGATGATTTTTTATGAACTGTTGGGCTTCATTTTAGGTAAGTTGAGTATCTAGATGTGTATAACCTACCACCAATATAGAAATATTTGATACAGGTATCTTTTCTATTCTATCTATCTATATCATCACGCCAGATCCCTTGCGGGGTAGGCATAGAGTACAGAGTTCCAACAGGTTCATTCCAAACATACCTCTCTGGCTCATGTTTTCTATTCTTCATATAAATAATGGAAGTAGAAAAATCACTGAAAGAACTTCTTTTCACCACCTAAATTCCAAGAATTTCGATCCCGACATCGACCTTTGAAATCCTCTGGGGACGCAAAAACGTGTATTCACGTGATCGTCAACTAGATACTCGTAAATTTCGATATAAAAAGAAATCTTTCGAATTGGTAAGGATGTCAAATCCTAGTAAATGATATAACGAAAACTATTTTTTAAAGTCCAATATAATCAATCTAATTTAGACTTCTTTATGTATCAAACACAACAACAAACAAGGAAATAAAGGCAATTTGCTCTATCAATCATACATGTAATATTACTTGTTTGGTGTGTAGCATACAGAAATATGTATTAGTTTAGTGAGCGGAAAATGTATCTATCATTACGCTCCACCCCTTGCGGGATAAGCGGACGCCTAGGCTAGACAGAAACTTTTGGAACCCTGTACTCTCTAGTAGTTCAAAAAGTTTCTTTCCTTACACACGTCTATCGCGTTTCCTCCACTCTCATAGTTCGTCCCATACATGCTGTGATTGCCATGTGTTTAGATTCCTATGTTACGATAAAAGAAAAGAAACTAAAATATCTTACTCAAAGTTTTTTGATTAAAAAAAAGAATCCATGTGTTGTCCCCCTAGTTAGTAGCCCTGACCCGACGTCAGTGAACAACGAATAACCAACTGACAGCTATAATATTTTTCACGTAGGAAGGGTAACAGTTCTAAGTGATAAACGAAATTAATATTTAATTCAATGGTATTAAGGCATAATATCATAATTATAGAAACGGGTCAATGCTCTTATTGCCATTGAATAAAGTATAATTTTCTTAGACACTTACAACTGTCACTGTGGCCACCTTACATGAAAAATACTATAAGGACGTTACGCTGAAAGAAAAGAAACTAAAATGAAATAAAATCGGATTTTGTCGCTGTTTATTTTTGATTTTTAAGTTCCCGACGTTTCGAGTGCTTTGCAGCACCCATGGTCACGGGAGGGACTGAGGTGTTAGACGTCCAAAAAGCATAGTTGTTCCGGGGTACCCTCAAACTTCTTAATTATTTTTGTTGGTCCGGTCTACGCTGAATGAGCTCACGGTGTCTTGAGGTCTTGCAGTGCTTGGTTTTGGATTTGATTGTATTAATTACCGGATCCCAAGTCGATGGAAGCACCCAGCCCTCTTCTATATTGAAATTAGGATGTTTTTTTAATTTCAATAGCCTCGCGAACCATCCTTGGTAGGAATCGGTGTTCTTTCAAGAGGATTTAGGGTCTGTGGTAAATCTGATGTTATGGCGGGTGCGGTCAAGGACATGTTCACAGACTGCAGATTTCTTTGAGCGACGGTGTTTTAGGTGCTGCAAAGCACTCGAAACTTAAAAATCAAAAATAAACTGCGATAAAATCCGAAAAATAGTTTTATTTCATGTGTGATATTCGCGTAAATCTAAGAACTCAGTATAAGTAACTTGAAATATTATATTCCAATTTTAATTTATAAAAAAATCCATGCCATATCTCCAAGTTGGTAGCCCTGACCGGACGTCGGCGGACAGCGAATAGCCAACTGATATGAATAGTCGCCATTAATCTGTGAAACAAGTGACCGAAGATTCGGTATAGCGCGGGGACGAGGTCGCTGACCCCGTATCAGTCGCCCACTAGAAAAAGTGTGACGATCCAACATTTGCAATAACGATTCAACCGTACAGAATATTTTTATTCTAAACTAGCTGACCGCCCCGGGTTTGCACGGGAGTACTAATAAATAAAATGAGGCAATTCTATCAATAATTTTGGAAATCTCCCTACTGTCTTCTGTCTCAGTCACTCACAAACTTTATATGGAGATTTTAACCCAATTTTTTCACTATCCCATACATTTTTTCAAACATTTTCTTTCATGCAAACCTTGTCCTGATAATTACAAACACAACAAAAAAAATAGTCAAATAGGTGCAACCGTTCGGAAGTGCTGCGCTTACATACATTCGGCAATTGATTTTTATTTATATAAATAAAGTTTATTCATTAAACTTTCGGTGTGTGTGAATTTTACAATGTTGGTAACAACTGAATGCTTTAATTACCAACTTAAAACTGTAATCAAGAGGTCAAGTAGATTTAGGACAATTTGGCCCAGCGGTTGAGCTGTCGCGGGTCCGATCCCCGAATAGGACAAATCTTCATGTGACCCACAAATGTTTGCATCTGTTCGGATGGTTAAGTAAATGGATTTCATGTTTGTAAACGCACCTACGACAGAAGAGTATATTTCTTGTGTGGGGCTATGTTTATAAAATTTTAGCGCGTATGCGCGTGCGCCTTTGTGTGTGTGTGTGTGTGTGTGTGAGCGATCTACGCTGTTGGTCACGGGGCCTTTACAGCTTCACCGGACAAGAAGGCGAGCGCTAACCACTA
This sequence comes from Phalera bucephala, assembly GCA_905147815.2. NCBI lineage: Eukaryota > Metazoa > Arthropoda > Insecta > Lepidoptera > Notodontidae > Phalera > Phalera bucephala. The sequence continues at coordinate 31,106,462 of LR990618.1, forward strand.
CGCTCGAGCCAGAACTGCAAGGGGGCAAACATCTCAAGGGCGCCTCAAGAAGGAACGGCCTCGGCTTGGGCAGTCGCTATGGGGGAGGGCGTATACTAGGTGTCTCGCCGTGGTGCTCTGCACCGGCCGGCGGGCAACGGATTCTTCGACCTCGCCGGTGAGATCGGTGTCTGATCCTGTGTAAAATTTTAGCATCTAAGAACCTTAATTTCTCTTGTTCTTGTTTGTCCACTTGTGTGACAATTCCATCCAGCCAATGGTATGTCCAAATCTGTAGTTTTGTAGCCCTATTTCACCTTAGTAATCTTTAGTAGATTATCCACCGCATGTGTGGCGTTTGTCGTATTGACTCATCATATTAATGGATTAACGACGAACTTATTAATTTGAAACCACATCCAATAACTATTCCATTATATCAGGGCTAGTTAAAAGTGTGACGTCCTGTATTCAGTATTTGGTTATATATAAATATAAAATTATTTGAACATAAGGGACAAGGTAACAGATATACAATGCGAAAGTGGAAGGATATAGGTACCGGGGAAGACCTAGACGCAAGTCAAGAGTCTCTGTAACCGCTGAACGTTTAACCATGAGAGTGGGGAAGGCAGAGAGAGTATGTACATATGTAAGGAAGGAACCTGTTGGAACTCTGCCTACCCCGCAAGGGATCTGGCGTTATGATATAGATAGATAGATAAGGTATAATTAGGACTGGATGCGTACGACACGAAGCCGGTCGTCGAGGCGATCCTAGGGAAGCCTTTGTCCAACAGCAGACGTCTTTGAGTCATGGTCTCTTACAACAGGTTTTATAAAATAACTCAAAAGTTGCTCAGCGAGCTATGGAAAGAGCTATGCTCGGCGTTTCCCTACGTGATGGAATCAGGAATGAGGAGTAAACCAATAAAAGTGACACAATTCCCTAACTATTTGGACTCGCCATCACCACCATAGGAAGCAGTGTTGTTCTTGACTAGTCAAGTCAAGTGTTATACCTAGTTATCAAAAATACGACAGCTCTTCAACCAGTACAAGTATAAGTAGAAGTACTTCCGTACAATACGGGTTGTTTTTTAATTACATTTTAAAATATGTTAGTTTCGGATTTAGAACACGGCAACCCCACAATTGTAAGGAACAACACCCATAGAAATTAACATGTAGTGCTACAAGAATATTATGGCACGTGAAAGACATTGAAATGGGGGCGTTGCGCGTTCGTGTGAAATTAGGGTATTAATTTAGTAAAATTTTCCATCGAAATATTTAATCAGGTAGTTACGGTTACTAATATTTTTTTGGACGTAGCCCTACACTAGGGTTTATTCCTGTGTCGTAGGTGCGTTTACAAACATGAAAATACACATACACAAATACCCAGACCGGAACAAATAATTGTGGATCACACAAAGATTTGTCCCGTGCGGGAATCGAACCCGCGACTATTAGACACAGTGGGCGGAGCGGCTTAAGCTCTTAACCACTGCGCTAAATCGTCCGTCAAATTAGAAGCAGAACTTGGGTAAATTTTATAGGAAAATGCAACTCTGTGACTGTCATAAAATGACATTTTACTTAATAACAGCGTTAATTCCGATTAGAGAAAAAGGTCAAAAGATCCTTGTACGCCTATAACCATATTATTACTTGTGAAACTTATTGTCTATATTTCAGAAATAATTAACTTTTTTTCTCCGTTTTCAGGGATAACCAACCTTAGTAAACATCTCCAGAGATAATCAACCTCTTTCTACATATTCTTTATATTAACTTTCGTCTACATTTCAAATTCGATAGATATTTATAAATTCATAATCACACAATTTAGCAGACGCTACTGTAATTCAATATTCACATTATAACTATCAATTTCGTAAACAGACACAACTCGTACCCCGTATCAAATATCGCGTCATATCTTGGACGACATTGACAGGTGTCAAATGTTAAATGTATTATGTTTGACAAGTGAGCCAGACAAGTTATAGCCCTACAAAATTGGATTCCAGAATAATTCACCTTTACGGCGTAAGCACGAGTGTTTTAACTGTGATTTCAGCAGCCAAGGAGGTATGTAAGAAAAGAGCCTGTTGGAACTCTGTACTCTCAGCCTGCCCCGAAAGGGTCTGGCGGAAAAGAAGTTTTGGCGGGTCGAAGAATGATGTTGTAAATTCGTTTTAATTTCCAAAACTTGTGTTATTTCGACTAATAATGTGTAATGTTGGTGGAATATTAACCATTATGTGTTCTTATATGTGCATGAGTGAAGGTAATTGTAACAAAGTGATAAAACGTGCCTTTTCGACTTCCCTCAAAACGGCCGTCGCAATTGGTATGTAAAGTATCCACCGCTTTACTATCCAGGGCGGGGTACTAAATTAATTTCATTATCATCGTTGTAATCAAATTCATCGGGGAGTCGAATTAATTTAAACAAATGCGATTATGTATCTCACTGGACACTGGCAAAATACACTTATGATTAGTGTGAAGCCATAACTTGAAGAAGAAGGGTCTGGCGTGGTGATATAGAGATATAGATAGACATTTACTGTTGAACAATAATATCGATGGTCCCATAGAAAATACTTACATATGCCAAACAAAATAAATGGCATTTGCAACTCTCGTGCCCGTCGATAAGGTTGTTTACGCTAAATATAGATACTGGATTATAGGACTTTGTTCGTTCGACACGTCGTTATGATAGTGGAGGAAGCCAGTGAGGTCAATAAGGAAAGAAGCTGTCGGAAATCTGTACTCTTCCTACCCCGCAACAGACGTATTCAAAAAGCCATCGACAACACACAAATAATATATTGATACATTATGTCCATTTATCATTAAACTGTGTGAAGTATCTTTATAGGCGTGTCCAACACTTTCTAACACCGGTACTAAAATATTAAAAATATATAAAATTACACATCTGATCTGGCGTCATGATAAAGATAGATAAATCGATATTGGATATTGTAGGAATCTATATATTAATACGTGAAGCAAAAACTTTGTACACGTTTTTACGAAAATTGCGCGGATTAGGAGAATGTAATTTCTATAGGGTTTATTATAGTTTATATAGGGAAGGACTGCAGAATGCTAATATTTTTTTTTAATTATGCATAATACATACATTAAATCAATGAAAAAAACATTACACACACTACCACGTATTTGACACAATACACGTCAAATTGATGTTTGTCTTTAATATTATTTGTCTATAGTCTTACTGAATGTCAAACATAACCAGCAAACGATGAAAGAGTAGGTCGAATATCGACCTATGGGCGATCACTAGTATAATTAAATATTAAATTACCTGAATTTCCGGTAGTCAGCCAATATCAAGATATATAAGATATAATGTATAATGTAATGTTATTTTTTATTGTATAACATTGCGTCACACTAAAAACCCACAAATACTCATTCTTGTGAGACAGACTGCCTACACTCTGTTGTCGTAAGATCATTGCTTCATTCAGTGGCAAACATAACCCGAATTTATGTTTCTTTTTGCAAATGACTATCTACACCTCTGATGGTGAGACTTCAGATTAAGACCAAAGGGACCACCACAGCCATATGAGATTTTTGTAAGCCCCTTCAATTTTTCTTGACGTGTTTGGTCCATTGCGGTTCTCACGTCGAGCTTAAATAGTTTGGCCTGTTTTTTTTTTAAGTACAGAAAGTCAAAATTAACAGTCAAAAATCATTTTTATAAGCCAAAGACTACAGATAAAATAATGTCCCATAAAAATAAACATGACAACCTAAATCACTAAACAAATGTCAAGAGATTTAAAAAAATCTCTACCAATTTTTTAAACAATTTGTAAAAGCAAGGAGTGTAGACACATGCTCAAAAATCGAACATATATATTTTTTGGCAAGATGAAAGCAAACCAGAAAAAGAATCGATTTAAATTGTTTTAATTCAATTCGATTAAAATAATCGCCCGGTATCGTAACGGTGTCAACGCACTCAACACGTGTAGTCGTACGGTTATCACTCGTACAAAAATACCGCGAAACAGATTTACATTAACTGATAACTGTATTAATTAGTTTATTTATTTAGTTTCAGCATGAACGTAGTTGTGTTTTGTTTATTCATTTTTATGTGTGTTCTTTTGTTACATGGGCAGTTTGATGTGTTTATAAGTCATTATTGCGTGTTAGTTCTTATATCAGACAGGCTGTTAGTTCATTTTATATTACTTTCAGTTCCAGTTATTGGTTACACCCCTAGTTACGTATTGGTGAAAAGATCATACTAATCATAAAACTATCTATCTATCTATATCATCACGCCAGCTCCCTCGCGGGGTAGGCAGAGAGTACAGAAAACTATAAGATATTCAGTTATTTTTCCAAAATGTCTTACTTTAAACTAAGAACACTTATCGCTGTTAAATATAATTCTAAAATGACTGCCTCGTTGGTCTAGTGGCAAAGCGCATCGCTTTGTGATCACGAGGTCCTGGGTTCAAATCCTAGGACAAGTGTAGTTTTTCTAACGAAAACTTCCCAGTACGAGTCCGGAGTCTGGAATTGTGCCTGGTATATGGCAATAGGCGCGCCCCTTATTACATGGTACCTAACATCGTAGGCGAAACGTGGGTGTACTCAGTACACCTCTGCCACCCTGGCTTGGGGAATATAGGCGTGACGGTTTTTCTAAAAAGCCGTTTGCCAAATAAAAATAAAAACTAAAATAATATAATTTGAAAATAATACTCGCATTCATCATCATAAATGAAGAAAAATTATAATAGAGTTTGAAAACAGAACTCATAATATTTGCGAAAAAACACAGTAGAATTTGAAAATGGAACCCCAAGTTTTCGGTATAGAAATAGAAAAAGTGGAATTCGAAAATAGAATTCAAAATAAGAAATAAAATAACAGTAGAGTTTGAAAATAAAACTCCAAAATTCGCAAAAAATAATAGTAGGCTTTGTAAATATAACTTATTATGTTCTAATCATATAATTGAAACTGATGCGCTAGTACCTAATGGCCTCGGCGACTCAGTAACCCACTTGTAGCACTCGACGCGGCTTGGTGCTGCCGAGTGACATGCCGCCGACATGCTCTGTAGTACGTCATACGTCATTATTACTATCATTACGAAAGGCGACATGTATTTTTTTTTAGATAATTCGTCACCGTATTTCGTAATTTCTTGGCAAAAAAAATACCGTCAGGCGATATTCTCTAAAGAGAGCGGCAGAAGTGTACTATGTAACACACATATTGTTAGGTCCAAATGTAATAGGGGACGAGCCCATTGTCAGTATACCTACCGTGCATATTCCAGACTCTAGACTGCTATTTAAAAATTTTTATAGAACTTCGTCCCACTTAGGATTCGAATTCAGGACCCTGTAATGGCCACCCGAAGTAAAGATAATTAGATCAACAAGCAAGTTTTGAAGCTGTAATAATTTAATATTGAACATACGATTATAGGACTCGCTCCTATTGTTGACATAGTGCTCGTTAGATATATATGTATACTATGATATATATATTCCACACGTCTCTAACGACGCCATCAGGGATTCGGTCGTGAAACTCATTGTGCGTAATTCTCTAACTTGTTCAATTCAAGGACTTACTCAAATCACACAAATGTGAACCTATATAACATTCAGTTAAGGTTGACATTAATATATAAAATTTAATCCGATCCATATTACTATGAAATTGTATTCAACTATTCTGTGATACGTGTGAACGAACACGCGTAGACAAATATGTCTGCTTTCCAACATTACATCAACCATATCTATAATCACAAACGAATTTCAACTCTAAAACTTTTAGTATAAAGTCGTAATAACATTGCATTGTGGAGTGTGGATAGGTGTTTATTGCATAACAGTTTTCGTCGGTAGCGCACTGTGCAATGAACTCGAACAAATCGCATGTGACGGCTTCGATTTCAAACAACAGGGCTATCACAGGCCGCGCGACATGATCATACATATGTCATAGATTTTGTCGCATCTATCTATCTATCTATAACATCCCGCTAGAATATCTCTTGCGGAGTACGCAGATAATGCAGAATTTCAACAGGTTCTTTGCTTACAGACCTGTCTGGTTTCCTTATAGTTCGTCTCATACACGCTCGCTGGTTACGGAGTCTCTTGGCTTGCCCTTCAGATAACTGTTTTGTCTTACGTACTAGCATGGCTTGACGTGACAAACTTTGATACACGAACACTGACTTCAAGAATTGTATTGTATTGACAAGACTATTTTGACTTACGAACAAGGCTTGAATCACAGGCCGACATAATTTTGTCCCGCGCAAGAAGTTTTGCCGCCAGTGCTAACCCTACAGATCAGCTAATTTGTGTGCATACAGCGACAGATAACGAAAATTACTCTATTAAATACATGCCCTTAAACATGGAAGGTATTGCCAGCTGATGTATATAGTATGTGCTTAAGAGCTTAAGCCGCTCCGCCCAGTGGATAGAGTTGTCGAGGGTTTGATTCCCGCACGGGATAAATCTTTGTGTGATCCACAAATATTTGTTTTGGTGTGGATGTTTGTGTATGTGAATTGAATGTTTGTAAACGCACCCTCGTCACAAGAATAATTCATAGTGAAAAACAAAAATAAAGTTACCACTTCCTGGCAACGTCGACTGATCACATACTTCATACTTCAAGCATTGCTCTGTTTTTCGTCAGGATTGTAAAACACAACAGATAATGTTTTCATGAAATGATGTAGTTTTCAGATAAATATTCCTAAGCCTTACCACCTGTTGAATAGACCGGTAGACTGGAATACCGAGACAGCGTCTACTGTTCAAGCAATCCCGTTGGTTTTTCTTTATGAGTGTCAAATAATATAGATTTCAGAAAAAAATATACCCACGCTAATTTGTACACAGGTTTTCCTATGCTTTCTGATGTATTTTATATTCATTTTTATGTATTTTTATAATATTTCTTTATACATCGGGTATCCGATGTAGACAAATGCTCAAAACGTGCAAAAAAGTGCTAGTATTATCAATACAACGTTTACTATAGAGACCAATAATTATAAAAAAAACAGCAGTTATCAACATTTTGTTTCCACGAGTAATATCACAGTTGATCGTATTAGTTCTATCGTGACACACGTGTAACGATTACATTAAGATGTGTGTAACGATAAAACTAGAACACTAGCGCACTTGCACTATACGCTATTAGGAGAAAGGGGGGGCGTATCTTGGTGTTTTTTTTTTGTTTGAACATCAAACTGTTCTTCTTCCTATCTAGTTTACATAATCCCATCCTAGGAGTTATTACTGAGTGCGTACTTTCCCCGCCGGTCGATGCAGAGCCAGACACCTAGTATATGCCCTCCCTCATTGCGGCTACCCAAACCGAGGCCGTTCCTCCTTGAGGCGCCCTTGAGCTAGTTGCCTCCTTGCCCTTCTGGCTCAAGCGTAGTGTTTGCTCGCTTGCCCTCTTCTCCGGCGAAGCTGTAAAGGCCCCGCGGCCAACGGCGTAGATCATTCACACACACAAGTCGTGGGTGCGTTTACAGACATAAAATTCACACACACAAACCCCCAGATCAGTGTCCGTCGGTCAGAAAGGTAGGTCTGTAAGGAAAGAACCTGTTGGACTTCTGTACTCTCTACCTCGCAAAGGATCTGCCTCGAACCCGCTCCTAACCAAAGGACCAAGCCAGACGATTAAACAATCTTAGTGCATAGTGATATTAATAATTAGTTGAATTTTGTCTCGTTTAGCATCACACTGGAGCTATAACCAATTATTTTGTACGCACTCTTTACATATTTTATAGTTACCCCATTTAACTCTTACTATTGATATTATACTTTTTATTATATACCTTCACAAAGTCTCTATTTTGTAAATAAGAGGACTATGTAGACTCTGACTGATGCCATGAATCTAAGTACACTTATATTTAATCTCGTTCGTTAAGCTCGTTCTGCACCGTTCTTCTATACCCCATGAATTTCTAAAACGAGTAATCGTGGAGTTTCTTGACCTTATTCTCCACAGGAATGACTTCCCGAAGGGGTGGTAGAGTCTTAAGTGATCAATCATTTTCTCTTTTTGACTATTCATAACTCCTTTTTGGTCTACACGAGTAAATAACTTTTGATTTTATATTTTAAATTGAAAATAGCAAGTAATTGGCTATTTAGCACTGTTAGCAAGTAGCATCAATCGCGTGCGCAACTTGTGGGTCATCTACCAAGGTCTTTAGATAACTTTCATTTCATTGTGTCAGCGATAAATGCGCTTGCCTATGCAAATACTATGTGGGACAGCTGAGCCAATTAGTTTATAAACAGTTGAATTATTATCACGCCCGTATAAATAAATGTGTGATTAGAGAGCTTTAGAACGTAATAAGCATTTAATTCTAGGTACATTTTTGTCTCTTATTTCTGTCCTGCTCCACGCTGGAGACAACTACAACATAGGGGTAAGCAGGCCTAATAATTTAATGTGCCTTCCACACGATTGTCTTCTGTCTGACCGAGCCGAGTGCTGTTTGGTGGTCGCCAAGAACACCGTGGTCCCTTAGCACTACAAAATAAATGTTACGTAATAACATAGGTACATTTTACAGGCATGCCATGCCTATAATATCATTCTGATAATAATAACAAATATATTAGCCCTGTTAAGAAACTGTCCCACCGTTGGGCGCGGGCCTCCTCTAAAACTGAGAGGGTTTAGGCCATAGTTCACCACGTTGGCCCAGTGCGGGTTGGCGAACTTCACACACCTTCGAGAAACTCGTAGGCATGCAGGTTTCCTCACAGTTTTTCCTTCACCGTAAAAGCAAGTGATAATTAATTTTTAATACGCACATGCTTTCGAAAAGACAGAGATGCGTGCCTGGGTCTGACTTGGCAGTCCAACGTTCTAACCACTAGGCTAACAATGCTGAATTCTGATCAAGATTTTATGATAATGACCCAAATTGAAAAATTATCACGGATTTTAGAATGCACGCTGTAAGCACATGGATAAGTAACACCTTGTAAAACGATTGTACCGTTAATCAATTAACTAAAGTGTCACTTTAATACCATACTGTCAACATTACAGTATTAAACTGACGCTTTACTTCAAATTCACGAATCTCGAAACATCCGTAAATTCCTAAATGAACACAGTTTAATATCGATCATTACAATAACAAAGATTATCTTACGAAGACCAAATAGACCGAGTCTTATCTGAAGGACAAGTCAAAAGTCTTCATAACGGGCGAGTTTGTATGAGACGAAATATGAGAGTGGAGGAAGCCAGAGAGGTATGTAAGAAAGAACCTGTTGGAACTCTGTACTCTCTGCCTATCCCGCGAGGGATCTGGCGTGATGATAGAGATAGATAGACAGACAATAACAAAGACACAACAGGCACTCGCATTCCCAAACCCTTTGCGTACGCAATACCATTACATCACTTTCTCGGCCCACTATAACGACTCGCCCTAATCCCGTCCAAATTTACAGCCATACGACTGAAATGTTGGAACAAAGAGATTTTGTAAGCCAGAAACAATGATGAATGGTATCCTGCAAATAATTGTCCTTCGGTGAGAAGGGCGGGGCTAGGAGAGTGGGGTATGGAGGGGGTTGTGGGCGCGGCAGGGCCGTGACGTCACGAGCCCTGCGGTCGTCGACCCGCGCGGAACAGCTGACCCGGCTCGGAAACTCGATGTGCATGTAGAGACAGGATTAGCGGTATAACTAATTAACGTTTTAGCGCCAGTGACCGAGTTTTTACAATGTGATAAACAGGTTATTTATTGATGCACAGGTGGTTATGTGGAACTTTGAAGGTCGGAGGGTATATGTTTTGAGATTTCCTTTAAAGAATTTAGACGAAAACGACAAGCCACAGCCAGTTATTTTTACCTATTAGATATAGAATTAAGACGAATTTCAAAGTTCGTCGCTTGAGATATTTTTCCTTAACCAATATACCAGATAACAATATGAACGAATAGATCGGACAGTATTCCTAGGATGAGATCAAGAAAAATAGAGATTTGTATCATCTACAATTGTTGTATCATGCAGAAACAGCTACCTTTATATCTAAGTTTAAACTACAAACTAGTTGACTTTTTTATGACATACATAAAACATACCTAGAAATTCAAATTTCGACAAACAAAAATTCGACAATACAGAGAATACTTAATCAGTTCATACCGGTTTTCAGAAATATCACGCTTTTATTATACAGCATTCAATTCCCAGAAATAAATCGAACACAAAATGGAACAAAAACTATAACGACGCAAACTGTTTCGTAACCCTTCGAATGCAAGTGGCATAAAATAATAGCAGATACGTAACATAAATAATAGAAGAAAACTGTGATAGCCAAGTCGATCGAACGCTTGCCTGAGACCAGAGGTCTTTCAAGATTTCTTTTAGTTAATGTACGGTAGTCGTGTCGAAGGTTTGGAGTGGTATTTTTCTTGCAGTAAACGTCTTTTGGCAGTTGATGGTGCACGGATCATACTTAGACCCGTATAACAGAACGTAAATCTAGTTTTAAAAACTCGATTATTGTACTAATATGTTAATTTAAAAACTAGATTCACGGCTGATTTTCGTTCCGTAATACGGACTTACTGTAATATCTATTTACCAGATTAGAATCGGGAACAAATGTAAAAGATATTTGTTTAAACGTATACCCAGCAGAGCATAAAAAAATAAAAATTTAAAACCTACTATTCAACCTATCATCATCAGTCACGCTATGCGTCACTAGACCAGTAAAAAGGTATAAAACGATTTAGGTATATAAATAACACAATACTAACTATCTTAAAATGTAAGAATAACTCAAACACCAATATGCCACGTCACCCGACCCCACTCGACGGAACATTACAGGCTACTAATTTAAATTTGAAGCGTTCACAGGCTCCGGTTCTTATCCTAAGAGTCTTACCAAACTCCCAAGTTTCTAGGTCGAGGTCCATGAGATATGGTAATGAGCGAAATACTGAATTTCAGCTGTTATTACCGAGTACACACTTCAAACATTGTCTGACGAGTTTGCAACTAAAGTTAAGAGCTATATTCTGGGATGTTTTAATCCTTAAATTATTTACAAAACGACGATCGGTTAAAAAAGGGATGATATTATGATAGAATCGTTTAAATGTTCATTTAAAAACGATTATTTAATCAACGATGTTAATTAAATCGGCTGAAAGATTACCACAGTAAATGGAAACCGGAGCCAACAACTAACGTGCTTTGAACTACAGAGATTCTCGAAAATGAAATTGCTACAAACGGTCATCCATCTCACTCTGACCGAGCGGTAACCTGTTTTAGCTGGGGATCAGAGGTTAGCTGGGGATCAGAGGGCACACTTAATGTGATAGTCGTTAAGCCGAGATGGATGCTTTCTTACTGGATACATAGGATCCAATGGCAGGTGGCGACAAACCTCCACCAATCCGCACTGGGTCCGCGACCACAGAAAACGTGATAATAATGTGTGTAAGTATGACCTATTTATTTATAATATGTGGGAGAAAGCCTTTGCTTAGCAGTGGGTCACTAGATATTATTGTATCTATCACAATCAAAACGCTCGCAAAACGTTATTGTAAATAATGAAATCCCATGGTGTATTTTTAGTCAATTTGATTCGCTAACAGCCATATTTCCGACTCACTTAGGGAAATATAAACAGAACCATAAAATTTCATGACGAAATGAGGAAAAAAATCTCCGATCCCCAGTTAGGAAAGTATCTAAAGAGGCGAAAGACCGTAATAATATCGCAAACAATGGTGTTAAACTGGAACATAATGATAAATAATATTAGCCCTGTTAAGAAACCGTCCCACCGTTGGGCACGGGCCTCCTCTCAATCTGAGAGGGTTTAGGTCATAGTCCACCACGCTGGCCCAGTGCGGGTTTCCTCACGATGTTTTCCTTCACCGTTAAAGCAAGTGATAGTTAATAAATACGCACATGCTTTCGAAAAGACAGGTGCGTGCCTGGGTTTAACTCGAGACCTCTGACTTTGCAGTCCAACGGTCTAACCACTAGGCTATCACTGTTATCACTTTTAACTGGAACATGCCTGTTATTAAATACTCTTAATACTTGAACAAACAACCTGTTATAATAATCCCCGTTGTCCTATATTTGGCAGGTCAACAGTACTTGCGCTGTCCAAATCTATGGTGTTATGTGTCTGTTTAATACGGACAAAGCCTCATAGTTAGATAATTATTATATTACAATTATAGCTGACCGACCGCATTAGCAACAGCATAGTAAGACAGCGAGTAGGTATGAAAGATAGTATCGGTGTAGAGATGAGAAAGGGCATGCTCTGTTGGTTCGGGCATATAGAAAGAATGCCAGAGGAAAGAATGACAAAACAGATATACAATGCGAAAGTGGAAGGATGCAGGTACCGGGGAAGACCTAGACTATCTTACCACGACCAAATAAACCGAGTCTTATCTGATGGAAAAGTCAAGAGTCTCCGTAACCGGCGAGCGTGTATGAGACGAACTATGAGAGTCGAGATAGCCAGAGAGGTATGTAAGGAAAGAACCTGTTGGAACTCTGTACTCTCTGCCTACCCCGCAAGGGATCTGGCGTGAGGTTATAGATAGATAGATAGATAGATACAATATTAGTTTGTTTTAGTACACCGCAACAATGTATTGATGTCGAAAGATATCGCTATAACATTGTTCCCTTTATTAACGAAATGAACTGTTTGGTATCTAACAAACGAAATTACAACGCTCAAGTTATCTTAACTGCTAAATTATGATACTTTGTCGTTATTATGTTGTTGCCTACTCAGTGGAATTGCTGTAGATAAGTTAAGATATTAAAGACGGGGTACAAAAGGAAAGCTAACATTCTTGTGTTGTTTATGACACTTTTCTATCGAAGAGGAAATTACTCAAATGGCTTATAGAAAATAAACTATACTAGATATACAATGTGAAAGTGGAAGGATGCAGGTACCGGGGAAGACCTAGACTATCTTACCACGACCAAATAAACAGAGTCTTATCTGATGGAAAAGTCAAGAGTCTCCGTAACCGGCGAGCGTGTATGAGACGAACTATGAGAGTCGAGGAAGCCAGAGAGGTATGTAAGGAAAGAACCTGTTGGAACTCTGTACTCTCTGCCTACCCCGCAAGGGATCTGGCGTGAGGTTATAGATAGATAGATAGATAGAAAATAAACTATAAAATATTTCGTATACATTTCTTCTGATTTCTTCATATTTAAATGCTTTATGTCACGTAGATATGGTTAATTTTTGTCATCAATTATTATACAATCAGAATTTCGATCTAATCTTGCTCTCACTTCAAATGTTACAGCTAATGCAAAAACGTCATTTTATTATCATAATCATAAAAGTTGCAATAAATCAATGTACATATAAATGTATGTAACGTATTAAAAGTGATTCAGATGTAATTTACATGCAATTTGAGTTTTAACGAGACCGAGAAATTGCACGTAATTTGAGTAACTGTAATATTACGGGCAATGATTTACGAGTGTGGGCTGGGATCGGGACGAGTCGTCACGAGTGCGCCGCGTTTGCAACAGACGTTTAAGGGACGTTTAGACGAATGCTAAACTGTAAAAGAACTATTGTGAAGGGTTTTTTGACGGGAAATCGAAGAGTGATGTCGTCAATTTGTTTTAATTTCCAAAACTTGTGTTATTTTAAGTTATAATGTGTAATGTTGGTAGAATATTAACCATTATGTATTTCTATATATGCATGAGTGAAGGTAATTGTAACAAAGTGATAAATCGTGCCTTTTCGATTTCCCTCAAAACGGTCGTAGGAATTGGTATGTAAAGTATCCATCACTTCATCAATTTCATAATCATCGTTGTGATCAAGTTCATTGGGGAGTTGAAATAATTTAGAAATGAATAGTCGTGATAACATAAAGATAAAAAAATACATTTGTAAAGTCAATTTATAAAAAAACAGTTTTTTATATAGTTTGCCTCGTTAGTCTATTGGCTGGCGGTTACGAGGTCCTGGATTCTAATCCTAGGTCGGAAAAAGTGTTTATTTTCTAAGTAAAATTTCCCTGTTGCAGTCTCGGTGACATTCCAACAGGCACGACTCTAGACTGCTCTGGCCATCAGGCTCGTCCCAGAGAAAGGCCTGATCGCAAGCCGTATTATACAGGCAGTTTAAGAGACATTTTTTTTAGAACCTATATATATCTACCAAATGTAGCACCAACAAAGAATTCCAGACACATTTTTTCACCAAATATTAATTTTTGGCGGTCCACAACAAAATCCTCAAATTGGCGAGATTATCCCTCACGTGGCGACAGTCCGTTTGTGCGGTTAAAGACGTCATTTAATTTTCAACTTGAAATAGGTTGGTCTACGCCGCGGCCGCCGATCAAAATCGCCGCGGTTCTGCAGCCAAGATTGCTATGATTCTGTGGCCAGGATTAGCCACGGACCTATGGCCAAGCTTGCCGCAATCTTGTGGCCAGGATTGGCCGCAGTTCCGTGGATAAGATGGACTTGGTCCTACAGTTAAATTGTAGTCATGCGGACCTGTAGTCAAGTTTGCCCCGATTCTGTGCCCAAGTTAACCTCAGTCATGTGACCAAGATTGGCAGCAGTTCTGCGGCTACGATGGCCCCGGTTTTGCAGCCAATTGCCGGGGTTCTGCGACCAAGATTGCCACAGATCACCGGTAAAGGTTGTCGCGGTCCTTTGGTTGAGATTTCTGCGGCTCTATTGCCAAGATTCCCATGGATCTATGGCCAAGATGGTCACAGATCTGTCGTCAAAATTGCCGTGGATGTGCGACCATCTCATTCTTTAAGTGCGCCTCGACTCAGACTTAATTAAAAATGTACCTTTCCTGTTTTATCTCAGTATTGAAGTAGCATTCAGTGAATGAATGAAAATCTGCTTCTGTTGAATTATGTAGAAGATCTACGGGATATTCTAGTCTAAAGAGAATTTTTTAAAGTTGTCTATTACAGTCGTGTCTATTACATATTAAGAATAGTATTGGTAAAGAAAATATAGACTGTAATGTTTAAAGGTTTAGAAGAAAAATATGAAAAATGGCATCATTACATTCATAATTTTATAGTAAGTACATAATAATTAATTCGTAAAATGGGTAAATATAATGATACAATAATACGATATTTTATCAATCTCCTATACGTAAAATATTTGATATATAAATACCAAACAAGGCGACAGATAAATTTGCTGTAGCTAACCTTGGAGACCAATTTTCGAAATTACACACTGTTTCAAAACAAGGATCCTTAGTGGTGGTCAAAATCGGATCTAACGCTGTCAGCAAGTTATATGTCACTTCGTGGCAGTGACAGAGTTACCGTTTGGTAAGAAAATTACCCAAGTTCTTTTTTAATTAGTAAGCTGTGTGTGTGTGTGTGTGTGAATGATCTACACTGTTGGCCGCAGGGCCTTTACAGCTTCACCGGACAAGAGGGCGATTGTGCAACCACTACGCTCGAGCCAGAAGGGCAAGGGGGCATCTAGCTCAAGGGCGCCTCAAGGAGGAACGGCCTCGGCTTGGGCAGTCGCTATGGGGGAGGGCGTATACTAGGTGTCTCACCGTGGTGCTCTGCACCGGCCGGCGGGCAAGGGATTCTTCGACCTAGCCGGCGAGGTCGGTGTCTGATCCTGTGTGCGGTATCTGTATCCGAAAGAAGGGATGAAAGGTCATCGGGAGGGTCGGTGAGAACATGCCGCGGACGGCGGTAGCGGTTGATAGGAAGGGAGTTGCGGTTGGTAGGAAGGGAGTTCGGTTCGTAGTCGGCGGCGGCTACGATTAGCGGATTACTATGATTGGACGCGTTCGCAAAATATCGGGTTAATTAATTAGTAAGCATGCGGACCCACCTGTTCAAATATCTCTTTGGAAGTGGGAAAATATTACTAAATGGTAACGCTAATTTCACACCAACGTTCCCCCTTTCAATGTCATCCACAAGCCAAAAGATCCTTGTCGGACTATATACGATAGGACATTGCGTCACAAACTGAAGTTATGTTTACAACCGTCACTCACCAAATCGTCAGTCATCGTGGACACCCACGTGGTCGACCATGTGGCTATATTGTTGCCGTCCACAAAAACAAAAGGGTAATCAGGCCAGCCGTCCATCTGATAAGCACCCGCTGTATCGAACTGTGCTTATCTAGCGTCGGATAGTCGTTGTTTCATCATTATATTAATACGTGAAGCAAAAACTTTGTACCCCTTTTTACGAAAATTGCGCGGACGGAGGAGTATGAAATTTCCCACACTTATAGTTTATATAGAGAAGGAGTGGGGAATGCTAATATTTTTTTTTAATTATGCATTCAAAATACATTAAATCAATAAAAAAAAACATTACACACACTACCACGTATTTGACACAATACACGTCAAATTGATGTTTGTCTTTAATACTAATTGTCTATAGTCTTACTGAATGTCAAACATAACCAGCAAACGATGAAAGAGTAGGTCGAATATCGACCTATGGGCGACCACTAGTTATAAACTACTAGATAATAAATACGCCTGTTCTCTCCAACTGCTGGGCAAACACCTTTTTATTTTCTTTCTTAACAAATAGACCGTGGCTTATCTGAAGGGCAAGTCAAGAGTCTGCGTAACCGGCGAGCGTGTATGAGACGAACTATGAGAGTGGAGGAAGCCAGAGAGGTATGTAAGGAAAGAACCTGTGGGAACTCTGTACTCTCTGCCACGCAAGGAATCTGACGTGATGATGATATAGATAGATAGATTCCTGTGTCGTGGGTGTACATACATGAAATTCATATATACAAACATCCAGGCCGACAGGAATATTTGTGGGTCACGCAAACATTTGTCCCATACGCGTATCGAACCTCTGACCACTTTGGATCCAGTGGGCGGATCAAATATTGTAAAACGACAGACTACAGTAAGCTACTGGCAATGTTCAATTAAAACGAAGTATCTAAAAACAAAAAATACACCGTCACGCCTATATTCTTCAAGCGGGGGTAGCAGAGGTGTACTGAGTTCACCCACGTTTCGCCGACGATGTTAGGTCCCATGTAATAGCGGGCGAACCTATTGCCATATACCGGGCACAATTCCAGTCTCCGGAATCATATTGGGGATTTTTCGTTAGAAAAACTACATTTGTGCGACCTAGGATTTGAACCCAGGACCTCGTGATCACAAGGCGATGTGCTTTGCCACTAGACCAAAGAGGCAGTAGTATCTATAAACTCTATATAGCTTGTAACGATACTAATCTATTCTTGAACATCCCCATCTATATTCCTAATGTGGCTATATAACAAAGCTCTCGTTCGGTAATCTCCTCAGCCTACTTGATCTCCCCTATGTCACCACAATTGAATTCATAGCCGGGTGTACGCTTTCTATACGCACGGCATAAATATTTGCTCGCTAAAGCTGTATATTCACTAGCCGACAAATGCGTGGGACGTGCCGCGAGATGCGAGCCGCCCTCGAAGCGGTGGAAGTACGATTTTTCATGTACACTTGTTTATGTTGCCGTGTTGGTGTAGTTAGATCACGGAGCAAATATAAAAAGGAGATGGCATTATTATATTTCCCTATACAATGAAGCGTGCCTCTGCGCGGGATGGTGCGGGATGAAAACGTTACAGCCCGCCTACTTCTGTATTTGCCATGTAGCTGAGAATGACACAGTGACGTAAACTAAACCCACCGCGATGACGTCAGGCCTAGTTCGAAGATACAGTGCACAGTAATTTAGTCGAACTCCTCTTTACATTTACTACGTGAGCTGGTTTGTTTGGGTGGCATCACGAAATCTTGAGCTCGAATCCTTGGTCAGACAAAGTGGAGTTTTCTAACGAAAATATTATCAGTAGTAATTAAAGATAACTCGCTAAACTTGTATATTGCCGAGCCGCCCTCGAAGCGGTGGAAGCCACGATTTCTCATGTATACTTATTTATGTAGCCTTGTTGGTGTAGTTGGATTGTGCGGCATCATGAGACATTTGGCTCGAAGCCTTGTTCAGACAAAGAGGAGTTTATCTATTAAAAAAATCTCAGTAGTAGTTCAGAAACTCGAATTGTGTCCGGTATAATGGCAATAATAATAGACCGATCTATTGGGACCTAACATCGTTGGTGACATGTGAGGACCGTATCAACCCAGTTGGTGTATCAACGAGATCTTTAAAGAACTTCCCCGTGTGATATGGGGACCAGTTTGATAAATCACTACGTGTCGCTAAGGATGCGAGACAGAAAGGTTTTATTCATTTTTGGTTGTATAAAGTGGTTCTATCTATCTATATCATCACGCCAGATCCCTTACGGGGTAGGCAGAGAGTACAGAGTTCCAACAGGCTCTTTCCTTACATACCCCTCTGGCTTCCTCTACTCTCATAGTGATTCCATACTTGTTATTATATTTTTGAACTCTATGTTTCTCACGTCTCTTTTTAGTTTGGTTTTCGGAGTCTGCAACATTCGCGAATCGTAAAATAACCCTCCTTACTCCTAGTGTTATCTCTTATAAAAATATATATATAAATTTATATAACCATTTTTAATTCCAATGCCATAATTTCAATGGAAACATTCAGATGAAATCAACCTGTAAATAGAAATAATTTTCAAATGCACACTACTAATTTAAATACAAAATAATTGTATAAGCTACTCGATAGTATTACATCAGTGCAGGAAACAGTAGCGTGTCGAAAACGGATACTCTAAATATATAATTACATCATAATCAACGACCATAACGCTCGATCGTGAATGCCGAACTGTTGAGTAGTCACGAATAGGCAATATCAATTATTACGAACATAGGCCTAGAACACTGTTGGTTGTATCTTTACCCACTTCTGTATACAAGGTGTAATGTAACAGAATAAACGCAAGACTTCAGACACCCCGACTAGAGAATTGCTTTATAAATTCAAAACGAAAGCCAAATTTCCAAATTTAAAGGTTTTTACCTTTTCTAAAGCACTTTTATTTTTAATTAACATTAGGACAATTAAACTTATATTCTTATGTGTGTATTTCGAGAAATACGTTTTAGGAATGCATTTGAGATTTAGTTTTTTATAGCGCACTAAAGAAGTAAAAGCATTTTTTGCAAATTTAAACAAAATATAAGATACATTAAAAATTGTTGGAATCAATTCGGTTACCGATTTAGAACTAACTACTTTCAGGTCTTGCGTTTATTATGTTACACCTTGTATAATTCACCGGTTGGTGCATTTAACTTGCACCAACCGTCGACAGGACTGTATTCCAATTTCGGTGTCGAACTTATTCGCGCCTTTATTAAAAAGGCGACAACCCGATATTTTGCGAACGCGTCGATTCATAGGAATCCGCTAATCGTAGCCGCCGCCGATTACAAATCCAACTCCCCTCCTATCAGCCGCCACCGCCGTCCGCGGCATATTCTCACTGATCCTCCCGATGTCCTTACATCCCTTATTTCGGATACAGATACCGCACACAGGATCAGACATCGAGCTCGCCGGCGAGGTCGAAGAATCGTTCAACGGACGATTTAGCGCAGTGGTTAAGAGCTAAAGCCGCTCCGCCCACTGTGTCTAATTGTCGCGGGTTCGATTCCCGCACGGGACAAATCTTTGTGTGATCCATAATGATTCGTTCAGGTCTGGGTATTCGTGTATGTGTATTTTCATGTTTGTAAACGCACCCACGATACAGGAATACATCCTAGTGTGGATCTACGTTTTTTTAAATAAAAAAAAAACCATGTCCAGGAAAGGTCCAAAAAACGGTGTCTAGAAAATCCAAACACGCATGTGACTGCCTCAAATGAAAAATACTCAAACTAAATTTACGATACCAATTGGCATAACAGCGTTCTAAAAACGCAATCCACACTTTTTAAGGACACACAAGACGTTTCGGACATTCGTAAGTCGTGCACACACTTGCTAATATCATTAAAAGCTTATAAATAGAGCTACTTACGAGCAGGCGAATATAGCACGGTGATATAGTATGCGCAACGCGTGCTATCGTTGACGATTCGCGGCGCGTCTTGTGTGAGAGACCCCTTAGCGGAATATTAGGGTTGTCACGTTTATCTTTAAAGAAGAATAAATGAGAGGTTATATTACGGAGAATATTAGGGGTGTCATGTATGCAACTAAAGATAATGTAGGAAACAATCAGTAGGAGTTTAGGTTACATACAGTGCTGATATTCGATCGCTATTTCAGAGAAAGAAAGAAAAATAGTGTATGTTGTTTACAAAATGATAAACACTTATCGATTAAAAATAAAATGGAGCGAAACGAGATATATAATTTTATATTGTAAAAAAGGGCTGATAATTGATAAAGCAGCTGCACTGCGTTGGCGGCCTATTCCGTGAAGAAACTTGAACTTAATGTACGTATAACCGTCGCGACTGCAGCAAAATTAACACACACTTGCTAATATCATTAAGAGTTTATAAATATAGCTACTCACGAGCGGGCGAATACAGCACGGTGATATAGTATGCGCGGCGCGTGTGATCGTTGACGATCCGCGGCGCGTGTTATGTGAGAGACCCCTTAGCGAAATATTAGGGTTGTCACGTTTATCTTTAGGTAAGAGTACATGAGACGTTACATTAAAAACAGTAGTCAAAGTAAAAAAAGAAAAATAGTTTATGTTGTGTTTACACGACGACAAATATTGATCGATTAAAAACATTACAAAATGGAGTGATACGAGATATTCGAAGGAAAGCAAATGATTTGGTAGAGCAGGTTACCACAACGACTTCAGCACGATTATTGTAATATTACTTATCCGTGAGAAAAAAGTGTACTATAAACTGCGATCACACATCTCTTCTTTAATGTTCCTGGTGACCTGTAACACAGGTTTTTCGTGCAAAAACCTACATCAGGCACCAAGCTCTCACAAAGGTGGAATCTAGTTAAGGCAGTATTGTACACCTTAAAGCGACTTTATTGCTGTAATGTAAGATTACAATAATGTTGTTAGAGATTGTGGTGTAGCCCCCGGTACACTGTTCTGGATGCTCATCGCGAAGAGACTGCATTGAAATCCAACACAAATATTGTAAAGGCCAAGGCAAGGCTTTTTTCCATTTACTACCGGATCTTAACGCGGCCTTCACTTAAAAGATCACACGAGAAACTAATTGCAACTAAACTTTTTAAATCGACCTTGAAATTATTTTTTATAAATTTTATGAATGCTATTTAACAAACTCGGGTGTCAATACCAGGTGAATAGACCAGAGTATTTATAATACGAGTACTGGACGTCTCCGATTAGTTAATGTTTGTTAAGTCAATGCCCTTTTGAGAATTACATTACTAGACTCCAAATTAAAAAAATTTAGTTAAAAAAAAAGTAAACAACGCCACGCCGTTCTCTCTAGTTTACCAAATAAATTGAATTTACAAATTGGATAAATAATTTCCCATCGAAAGCGGTAAATGTAATTTTATTTACAAGTGATAACCCTATCGGTTAAGCCTATTTCAAACAGATTCGACGCGTGGATGCGGCAAAGAAGTGGCACAATCAATTACATACGTGCGCTGTTGAAACCTGTCTAATTAACAGACTAGGTTGCGTCACCCACCCATCTCTATGTGCAATGCATTTGCAACCTCGCCGGTGTACGAGTCGTTTTTTATATAAATATATATAATAAAATATTCATCTATCGTACCCAAGCACACAGACTGACACAAATGGTTTGTGGGCCACACAAAATTTGTTCCAAAACACACACAAGTTCAGTGCGGGGATTGGTTTGTGTGTGTGTGTGTGTGTGTGTGTGAGCCCGTGTCCGTGTGCGCGTGCGTGCGCGTCTGCGTCGGCGTTTGTGTGTGTGTGTGTGTGAATGATCTGCGCTGTTGCCCGCGGGACCTTTACAGCATCACCGGACAAGAGGGCGAGCATGCAACCACTACGCTCTAGCCGTGCGGGGATCGAACCGCGTCTACTCGATACACGTAGCGGAACGGGCTGCACCCTAAACTTCACTAAACCAACGTCTTATTATTGAGAAGAAGTTGGTTAAACAATTTGCAGTTACTTGAAGTAGTAACATAGATTTATACATATTTTATGCTGATCTGCCTTGTGCCTCACCACCTGGACAAGGGAGGAGCTAAGCGCGGCCATGGATGGGGCGATCGAGATGGCCACACACTTGGCGGGTCAAATTTGAACTATTAACACAAGATAATTTAAATTAAAATTCAATTCAATTACACCAATACTTTCATGTTCCTAGTTTTGTAGGTGACCAACGAAAAATTGTTAAAACCGTCCGGAAATCCTAACTAGGAGCGACACGGCAACTTGCAGTGAAATATTACGTACCGTATTTACAGTATACTAAACGTAAGTATCATTAGAGAAGCGAAGATAAAAACATAAATTTAAATCGCAATAGACCGACATCTATAAACAGCTGTACAAAGAGTTACGATTCAATTATCAAATGTTTATTGCATAATCTAAACTACACAACGCGTCAGGTGGCGCGATCAACAGTGCGTTGACACTGGGACTATAAAATTATACTAATAGATTAACTTATATTCGTGTTTGTCAGTCGCGTTTCGTTCGGCGATGACTAATGGACGGACATTTTTAAGTGGACGAAATGATTTAATTTATATACCTATTTAAAAGTTGAATACATTTTTTGTTTGTAGAAACCTCGTGTTTTTACGCGGGATCTAAATTCAATTAAAACCGTCTATATCATCACGCCAGATCCCTTAGTTACTTAAATTAGGGATTACCTCGTTGGTCTGGTGGCAAAGCGCATCGCTTTGTGATCACGAGGTCCTGGGTCAAATCCTAGGTCGAACAAATGTAGTTTTTCTAACGAAAAATCCCCAGTATGAGTCCGGAGTCTGGAATTGGGCCCGGTATATGGTAAAAGGCTCGCCCCTTTACATAGGACTTAACATCGTCGGCGAAACGTGGATGTACTCAGTACACCTCTGCCACCCTCTCTGGGGAATATAGGCGTGACGGTGTTTTTTTTTAAAGATTAAAATTTCAGTACCCAAACACGAAATACAATTTTTTTTTTACTCATAACAAAATCATTATGCGTCTCCAACATAATACACTCACGCCTGTGGATTTCGAAAACGTAAAATTAACCGTAAAATTTAACAATCGATCAACACATGGCTTGAGCAACTCGTTGTTAGGGTTCAACGGACCGTTTTTTTTGAGTATTTAGGTTGCAACGATTTACGCAAGCAAACGCGTGCATAGGATGCGTGTGGCGTTATCGGGCTCGTGCGAAGAAACAGCTAACGGGTCAGCCGGGCCAAAGTAAACAATTACGATAGCATTGTTAGCCCGGTCGATGACCCCGTCCACGGTAGGTATTACCAAACCGCGCGACTCACGCGCACCCAGTGTTTTCAGATCCAACAAGTTTTTAGTAGATTTATCTATTCTGCAGATATAAAGTGTACCTATCTACCAACGCTATCCTGAAATGACTGAATGAAATGAATGACGGACGATTTAGCGCAGTGGTTAAGAGCTTAAGCCGCTCCGTCCACTGTGTCTAATAGTCGCGGGTTCGATTCCCGCACGGGACAAATCTTTGTGTGATCCACAATTATTTGTTTCGGTCTGGGTAATTGTGTATGTGAATTTTCATGTTTGTAAACGCACCCACGACACAGGAATAAATCCTAGTGTGGGGCTACGTTATTTAAAAAAAAATAAAAAATTACGACGTCATAAAATCTTTTATACCTAAGTTAGAATTGAATCATATGAATAACAAAACGTTATTGACTCTGACTGAACGCTGAAAGGGATATTGACAGCTGACAATTAGGTTACGCTTTTTTCTCAGTACTTACCTACTGTTTTATAGGCTAAAGGTGAGGAGCTCGACTTCAAAAGTTAAAAGTAGGTAATTAAAGTCATAGAAAAAAGAAGAGGAGTTTGCAGCATGGCTTCAAGCAAGTACAACAAGTAAACGGTAATCGAAAATCGTGCAGACCGCAATAGAATGACACAATTAGATAAAACTACCATTTATTAAATACCCTACGTACCAACTTTTTAACCGTACAATTGTACATCATTATATTTTGCAATTTTAACCGTAATACGGTCTACCAATTTATGGTGTTTCGTCTACCAATTTTCTGGAATTAGGGATGGCAACATTGCGCGCACCCACCGCCACGCACGCGCCGGCCGTCCCAATACCATTTGCATGCGAAATACGTGATTCACATCGCCGCGCCGGCCACCGCACCGCGCACCGCCGATATCAGATAAAGCCGCGAAAACAATCTTTAATCTCACCTACACTCCGTTACACAACCACGTGGCACTTTCGTTTTCGTGTAACAGTTCATTTTTTGTCTGCCTCGTTGGCGTGGTAGCAAATAACGCGAGGCGATAGCTAGATTCGAGGTTCAAATAAAAGGTCTGACAAATGTAGTTTCTCTATTGAAAAATTCCCAGTATTTCTTCGGAGTCTGAAATGTGCCCGGTATATGGCAATAGGCTCGCCCCATGTTACATGGGCCCTAAATCGTTGGCGAAAAGTTGGTGTACATAGACTTTGCCACCCACTTTAAGACTTTACGTGACGGTTTTTATTTTCTTTATATTTTAATTTTCTTTTTGATATACGAATCTAAGCACGCGACGTCCGAAGCGCGCTATACGAACAGTTTTCATTTGTCAACGGGCCTAACTATATGACCATACTTTAAACAAAGTAGCGAGTATCTTGATGACCGCAGAGTTAGTAGGGATGTTTGTTTTTTTCATGGATAATAATATCTTATGCTTGTCGAGTTGTTTAAAGAGTATCCCAATGCACATAAAGGCATATTTTTTAAATAAAACTTAGCACTCGAATATATAATGTAGAGGCAAGTACCAAGCATAAAGTAAGCTAGGGCTAAATAGTTGAGGTGTCTTCTGTAGTTGGGAACACTTAATAACTCTATAGTAACCCAGACTTTTATTTAATTACAGCGCTTTACTAACGCGTATTGAAAAAATCACTCGTTTAAACGTACGCTAACAGTTCTTAGATTTACGCGAATATTACACATGAAATAAAACTATGTTTTCGGATTTTTTCGCTTCCGGGATTCCGCTATCCTATCGGGAAGCTTCCTTCCCCAGACCATGGGTGCTGCACTCAAAACGTCGGGAACTTAAAAATCAAAAATAGACCGCGATAAAATCCGAAAAAATAGTTTTATTTCATGTACGCTAACAGATATTTTTTTAAATACGAATCAAAGCACGCGAGGTCCGAAGTGCGCGATGCGTAATATTGTTTTTCATTTATCACCGAGTCCACTTCATATTGTATGTCGTCCCGCGATCCTTTCTAAAATCTTAAAAGAAAAGAAAATAACCTTCCATTTTGGCGGTGCTAAACAGCGAGGGCTCAGGGCTATCCGCCGGGAGAGGGGGCGTTTGCGTTCACTGTTTTTTCCCGGAACAAAATGCCTTCGGAAACTCGTCAATATATCAGAATTGTCGGACGCGGGAGGAAAACTGCTAGGGACGCGATACGGACAGCGATAGTTTCTGTAGCGATAATACCACAACTACAGACCAATTTACGCGCCGAGGGTAAGTAAATTGCGGTGCTTTGGAAATTTGGGGTCCGAACAGACGAGATACCGGCCCGATAGCAAGAATGAAACGTATCGAAAGTATAACACAAATATATTGACTATATTATTTTTGCGTAAGTGTAAACGAAAACACGTGTTGAATAACCATTAGTACATACCAACACTTACATATGTTTACAGGCTGGAATTGACCGCCCCAAATTCGACATACCTGAAATGAAAGAAAGCAGAATTTAGAATATTTGCCAACTAATAGAGGACTATTTTTTATTCGGACTTTGCTGCGATTTAATTAAAATTTTAACTTCCCTACGTTTTGAGCTAAGTGGTCTAAGCATTCGAAAAGTCTGAAACTTAAAATTTAAAATAAACCGTGATAAAAGCGAGGTCTGTAAGGAAATAACCTTTCGGAAGTTTGTACTCTGCCTACCCTGCAAAGGACATATAACAATATGATATAAGGAGATATAACCATGACTGCCTCGTTGGTCTGGTGGCAAAGCGCATCGCTTTGTGATCACGAGGTCCTGGGTTCAAATCCTAGGTCGGACAAATGTAGTTTTTCTAACGAAAAATTCCCAGTATGAGTCCGGAGTCTGGAATTGTGCCCGATATATGGCAATAGGCTCGCCCCCTATTACATGGGACCTAACATCGTCGGCGAAACGTCGGTGTACTCAGCACACCTCTGCCACCCCCTCTGGGGAATATAGGTGTGACGGTGTAGATATAACCACGACAAAATGAACTAAAAAACACCCTAAATGTGTTTTATTGGCGTAAGTCTATCTATATATATAATTAACAAGCGGCGTAAATCCAAGAACTCCAAGAATAGAGTAGACATTTAAATGTCTCGCAGTGCAAAGGTACTAGACGCAAAAGCTCGGCGAGCTATCTAATCAAGTCAAATAGGGTTTAGTACGAGACCGCAAACCGCATTTCTTCATAGTTCGTGCAGACCACAGCTTCATTACCGACAGGGCTGGTAATGCCTTAGATATCGAAAGGTCATGTAATCGAGACATAACTAGTGATGTAGCGAGTCCCTTTTACGAATACGAATAGTAACTGTGTAGTGGCACTGAGCAGGTTACTCGGCATTATGCTTGAGTTGCCATTTCAGCACCACAATTTTTACTTAATCGTATTCAATACTGTCATAGTTCTTTATTTTAAGTCTCAAAATAGGCGTTTTCTAATTTTACTATTCGTCGGATACGAATAGGTGAACTCTATATGCTGCATTTAGCTGTTTGTTTATCGAAATATTTTCGATCGTTTTTCACATTTTTGGGCCGACATTTTTATAATTTACATCGACTGAGCACAATTTTAGAATCTAAAATACATACAACAAAAGTAACTAGCAACAACAAACAATCAAGTTCGAAGGTAATCCCCAAATAATCAAAACTAAAAATCAACATAATATGTACCGATACATGGATCGTCCTCGGGCACATTCTAATTTTTTTTTACGAATGCTATCATGATAATTGGAAAATACGAATGACTGTTAAGAGGCCTAACATTAGAGATTTTGCTTGAGATGTCCGGCGAAGTCGCTCGACACATTTCTCTTTGTCGCTCACATTTGTTTTGTCGGTTGCAGCACGTCGCCCAAAGAAGTAACCATCCATCCATATTCATACTATGATATTACTGCGCAATACACGTCTACATTCTGTGGCTTCTGTAACCTCAACAGAAGCGACGCAGCGACATCTCAAGCGATTCGTGTAACATGACATTTGTACCCTAACGAATACGTGGCTTTATTCGGCGAATACGATTATTGGTATTTGTTGCATCACTAGCCGCGGCCTGCGCCGATCCCTTGGGCATGACGAAACTAACCATCCTCAAAACAAACACATTCGTCTTGCCTGAGGAAATTGAGAATAACTGGCCTTTACTTTTTGTTGAAACGCCCACGCTGGAGTTTGCACTTACCTATATTAATTTTTTCCTTCAAGAATTTATCAGACAAAAGAGGCCTTAAATATTCATACTATTGTGCTTAGGAAATGTACAAAACGAAAAATGAGTTGTACTGTATAAGGTAGAATTGTGGCTTTAGAATTACAATACACAACATTCAAACAAGATTCTAGTCACCATCGTTACTTTTTTTTTCTAAGACTTAAAATTACTGTTAAAAAAGTACAGATGGCTTAGCACGAAAACTCTGACGACACCGTGACGTTAGCGAGTAATCGTGCTTTCACGTTTATGTATTTAGTAGATTGGTAGTGTGACAAGAATGGTATAACAATTCCCTAGAATTTGGTGCTAAGCTCAAATCCTAGTCCGGACAATCTGGTTTTTACAAAGTTCAAAAACGAATGAAGTTCTCAATTCGACTGTATATATAATTATTGATAGACTATCTTCTTTGGTAACGCGATTAAAAGATACTCAACACTCCATAGTGCGGGATGTTCGTATAATAGAAATAACTATTACATTGTGACATAACTACGGCGAAATGTGCGTATACACAATAAAGTTTTCGTAACACGCCACGTTACGTGTCTAACTGGTCATACCCATGAATTTATAGATCAACTAGTTTCTGTCCACAACTTCGTCCGCGTTGACTTTAAAAAGGAATCTTACATTTTTCCAGGATAAAAAGATGCGTATTCTATGAGTTTATTCAGGTAATAAACTATCTGTTTACCTAATTTCATCCAAATCCGTTCAATCGTTTATGCGTAATTGAGTAACAAATATCAAAACATACAAACTTTCAGATTTATAATATTAGTAGGATAGTGGGATAGCCACTTAAACTGAAACATCCATATTCTTACTGCCACTTAAATACTTGCCATATCACCGGAGACATCTTAACATAAAAAAAGCCGATGACAGACAGACCATAACAGAAAAAAAGATTGATGGAATAGATATTGATGCAATGATTCCATTCATAAATCATATTTCGCACTTACTCGAGTGAATCTGATTTGTGTCCCGTCTGCGTGGTAGAAAGTGTACGCAATATGTGCCGATCATAGAAATCATATAACCCTAGAAGTGGTATGACCGCCTGAACTTATCGCCACGCATGTGAAAAATTATCACTAAATATTTTAATACTGTGTGGACCAATTTACATAATACAGTGGCTAAAGCTGCCATGAAACACCGTCACGCCTGTATTCCCCAAGCGGGGGTGGCAGAGATATACTGAGTACACCCATTTTGGCCGACGATGTTAGGTCCCATGTAAAAGAGGGCAAGTGTTATGCAAGTCTTGCAAAACTTGTAACTGTTCTTATAAAGTAATACTGTTCATCTGTAAATATTATTACAGCCGCGGGGTGTCTATACTATACTTGTCCACTGCTGAACATAGGCCTCCCCAATCGCTTTCCAGCCTAACCGGTCGGATGCCACCTGCATCCATCGACTTCCTGCGTCGGTCCATCGCGGCAAGCGGTCGTCCTACGCTGCGCCTGGTCTCCGCAAATACGTGGTCTCCGCACTAGAATCTTTCTACCCCAACTTTCTTCGCGCTATGTGGTCCGCTCATAGCCACTTCAGCTTGCTAATCCTGAGGGCTATGTCGGTGACCTTGGTCCTTTTACGAATCTCCTCATTCCTGATTCGATCACGTAGAGAAACGCCGAGCATATCACTTTCCATAGCTCGCCAAGCAACTCTGAGCATTTTTATGAGACCCATTGTAAGAGACCACGTCTCTGATCCGTATGTCATCACTAGCAAGATAAATTAACTAAAAACTTTAGTCTTGAGGCGCTGAGGTATCTTGGATGAGAAGATGTTGCGCAGTTTCCCGAACTAGTGTTGTAATAAATAATACTAGTGGTCGCCCATAGGTCGATATTCGACCTACTCTTTCATCGTTTGCTGGTTATGTTTGACATTCAGTAAGACTATAGACAAATAATATTAAAGACAAACATCAATTTGACGAGTATTGTGTCAAATACATGGTAGTATGTGTATTGTTTTTTTCGTTGATTTAATGTACTTTTAATGCATAATTTAAAAAAAAAATATTAGCATTCTGCACTCCTTCTCTATATAAACTATAAGTGTGGGAAATTTCATACTCGTCCGTTCGCGCAATTTTCGTTAAAATGTGTACCTAGTTTTTGCTTCACGTATGAATATATAGATTATTTATTTGCTTTTGGAGTTGTTTAAATAGTATTTCAGTGCAAATGAAGGCATATCTTTGAAATAAATATTAGCACTTGAAGGTGTCACATTGTGGGAAGCCACTGGAACAAAAGGAACTAGAGTGTATGCACTCTAACTTTTGCTACAAAAAATTACTTAGTGTGAAAACAATGGTCTGTGTCTATTTTTTTCAAACTGTGCATGTAAGGCAAAGTATTATTCCCTAATCAGGGTGGCAGAGGTGTACAGTGTACATCCACTTTTCGCCGACAACGTTGGGTACCTTGTAATAGGGGACGAGCCTTCTGTCGTATACTTTTAACGTCGTGCGTTATATCTCTTCTAGTATTTTGTTATTACTATTTCTGTGTTGGCGATGTATGTATGCGCGAGCGCGTCATGAATAGAAATCGGCGTTCGGGTATAACTTTCGAACAACCGCCGAGACGCTCCCCCAGTAATAGCGATGTGATAGACAACACGGACTCCACAAATCCACTCCCGGTTTATTAGGTTATCTACATATTATATAAGCCACCGTATGAAACGCTAGGATTGGGGAAACTGATCATGATTGGAGACATCTGAAGGCGGCGACTGACTTATTTGGATGTAATGTACAATTTTTTTGTGTTCTAAAGCAATATTAATCAGTGTTGGGCATTATGCAGTGAAGGACGATATAGCGTAGTGGTTAAGAGTTTAACTGTACCTCTGCCCACTGTGTCTAATAGTCGCGGGTTCGATTCCCGCACGGGACTAATCTTTGTGTGGCCCGCAATTATTTGTTCCGGTCTGGGTAAACGCACCCACACATAGTAATAAATCCTAGTGCGGGCCTACGTTTTATATTAAGAAAAATGTACTCCAAAATGACTTTTGGACGTCAAACACCTTAGTCCTTCCTGTGACCATGGGTGCTACAGAGTACTCGAAACGTTGGGAACTTAAAAACCAAAAGTAAACCGGAATGAAATCCGAAGTATTTCAATTGCAATATAATTTTTACACAATTAATTTTTGGACAACTCTGAATAAATAATTGCTCAATAAAGTAAGTACTAGCAACACTAACCTAGCGTATAAACACAAACTCTCTTCGGATTTTATCGCGGTTTATTTTTGATTTTTAAGTTCCGAAAAAATAGTTTTGTTGCATGTTACAGAACTCATCACTAACAACTCGATGGACTAATAAAGTCTGAAATAAAGACGTTTTATTATTTTGAAAAAAGAACGTAACCCCATACTATAGTAATTTTCACATAGGATAGGTAGTGACAGTTCTAACTGCCAAATGAAATTATACTTTATTTAATGGTAATAAGAGGCATGACCCGTTTCTATGCTAATGGTTTTATGCCTTAACAGCATTGAATTCAATATGAATTTCGTAACCGGCGAGCGTGTATGAGACGAACTATGAGAGTCGAGGAAGCCAGAGAGGTATGTAAGGAAAGAACCTGTTGGAACTCTGTACTCTCTGCCTACCCCGCAAGGGATCTGGCGTGAGGTTATAGATAGATAGATAGATAGATGAATTTCGTTTCTAGAACTTTCACTACCTACCCATCCTATGTTAAAAATACTATAGGTAATATTAGTGTCGTAGGTGCGTTACAAACGTGACATTCATATACATAAACACCCATATCGAAACAAATATTAGTGAGTCACTTAAGAATTTGCCCCTTCGGGGATCGAACCCGCGACTAATCCGCGATCAAGTCGGCAGATCGGCTAAAGTTCTTAACCACCGACTAAGTCATCCGTCGACATCTACATTATGTTATAAAGGCTCTATATTAATTTGCTGTCAAAAAAGCGGATATACGCAGATTTTAACTCTGTTCTTTACGGCAAAAATTAAATTAGTTTTGCTAAAAAGGTTGTGGTAACCCCCTGTTACGATCTTGGAGTCATGTAAATAATAATAATTATAAGTCCTGTTAAGAAACTGTCCCACCATTGGGCACGGGCCTCCTCTCAAACTGAGAGGACTTAGGCCATAGTCCACCACGCCGGCCCAGTGCGGGTTGGCGAACTCCACACACCTTCAAGAAACTCTTAGGCATGCAGGTTTCCTCACGATGTTTTCCCTCACCGTTAAAGTAAGTGATAATTAATTTTGACGGAGACTAGTTTGTTACATTTGTAATTTCTCATTTGAGGCGAATATTCACATAATCGCGGTAAAGTTTGAGTTTTAACTCAAGTGTGCTCCATTTATTTTAACCTACTCCAAAAAGGAGGTTTTAGATTTACCTGTTGGTATTTTTGTATTGTATGTTCACCAATATTTTTACATCAATGGTGGATCAATTTCCACGATTCGGTTGTGTGTTATGCGTTCTCATAAAGGGAACGATCATATTTCTATTTAGACGAAATACTCCGATAGACTACTCGTGTCTGGAATGACGCGTTTTACCATAATAATTTCAAGTTGAGTAACAGAAACTCGAGTAATTTAAATAGAAAGCCTTTATCCACGAGATTATTTAACTAAAATTTTTAATTATAGAAGATTAGCCGAAGGAAAATTACTTGAAACTTAAGTTAGCTTGAATTTTTACTTTTTGATGTTGAGTCAAAGTATGTATTCTACGTAAGCCCCGAGGCATTTAGGAACTATAAAATTTCAGATTATTATAGACCAGCAAACCAGATCAGATCGCTAGCTTCACTCCAGAAGATCCATTAACAATTTCATCAAACTTAATTTGGCCTTAATTCTTTCTCTTTGTATGGTAAGCACGTTATAACCTACGATTTTTTATTTCTTCCAGAGGGCTTATTAGTACGATTGACGTTAGCGCGTATAGACTTGATGATGCCATCCATTTCACGCTACAAATTTACTAGATAAAGATAAACGTGACAGCACATTTTCTCGACAACGTTACAATCAGTTCGTGCCCGAGCCCGCTGCTTATATGACGCCTCACGACTGAGTTTAGTCTCACTGTTCACTCACCATATATATTCGTTCCCAAACATACGGTATTACCAACCTAGATTTGAATTAGCGATATGTCAAGTCACGTCCTTATCGTAGAAGTAAGAACCGCAGATGGACCGTGTTGTTGTCAGCCAGCGCGACGTCAGCTCATCACGTACGCTTTGGGCCTATTCTGGTATAAAAAATAATAGGTGATACGTGAGACCCTGGTGATTGGCCTCTAGTTAAGCGTCAGGTACTCAGTAAATGGATGTAGTGTCTGTGAAATTACCCAGAGGTACACATCGACATGCGTATATTGCCGAAGCGGAGGCGGCAGAAGTACACCTCTGCCTACAATGTACACCGTCACGCCTTTATTCCCCAAGCGGGGGTGGCAGAGGTGTACTGAGTACACCCACTTTTTGCCGACGATGTTAGGTCCCCTGTAATAAATACCGGGCACAATTCCAGTCTCTGGACTAATAATGGGAAGTTTTCGTTAGAAAAGCTTCATTTGACGACGGACGGTTTAGCGCAGTGGTTAAGAGCTTAAGCCGCTCCACCCACTGGGTCTAATAGTCGCGGGTTTGCTCCCGCACGGGAAAAATCTTTGTGTGCTCCACAATATTTTTTTTCGGCCAGGGTGTTTGTGTATGTGAATTTTCATGTTTGTAATCGCACCCACGACACAAGAATAAATTACAGTGTGGGGCCAAGTTTAAAAAAAAAAAAAAATTGTCCGACTTAGGATTTGAACCCAGGACCTCGTGATCATCAAGCGATGCGCTTTGCCACTAGACCAACGAGGCAGTCCAGACCAATGTATACATTCTTTTAACGGTGTTAGGATAATAGGTGGCGAGACTATTGCCTTATACCAGGCGAAGTTCCTGACTCCAGACCGATATTGAGGTTTTTTATAAAGAAAAAAAAAACCACTTTGGCTCCCATAAGATTTGAACCAAAGTCAAATGTGCCAGTGCTAAATAAAAACTTAGGTAATACCAAAGGAAAGAATGACGAAAGATAAGATGTTACACTGTTACCGTCACGCCTATATTCCCCAACCGGGGTTGGCCGACAATGTTAGGTACGAGAAAATGGACAATGTGAAAATAGACAAACGCAATACAAATGGGGGAAAAAGAGATCTGGAGTAGGAGCCGTGGGCAATATGTTCTCCCGCTAAAGACACGGCATGGTTATTAAATATTAGAAATCCTCTTAGCAATTATAGGGCTAAGGAATCACGGCTTTCTTCCGGATGAGTGCACAAAACTCCATGAATGAACATAAGCCAATAAGCAAGATTATATTGGGAAGCCACCTGGAAAAAATTGACTGAAGAGGACCGGTAAATATGAAGTGAAATATTGATTTGTTTGATTATTGATACGTGGCGGGGTAGGCAAAGAGTGGAGAGTTCCAACAGGTTCTTTTCTTATATACCTCTCTGGCTGGCTCCTCAGGGATAGATAGAAGGAATAATATAAAAGATGGACTTTTTGCCCTCCTCCACAAGAATGACATTACAAGTAGTGGTGAGTGTTAGTTCCTTTACTGGCGGTTCTTAAATATTATAATGATTACTTACACGAATAAAATATATTATAACTTTAATAGACCGCGTCTCATCTGAAGGACAAGTCAAGAGTCTCCGTAACCGGCGAGCGTGTATGAGACTAACTATGATAGTGGAGGAAGCCAGAGAGGTATGTAAGGAAAGAACCTGTTGGAACTCTGTACTCTGTGCCTGCCCCGCAGATAGATAGATTATATGTCCTAATGTAAAAGGGGTGAATCTATTGCTATCTTACCGGGCACGATTTCCAGATTCCGGACTGTTATTCCACGTTCTGAAGTGTTATCATTACATTTTTTTTTCGATCTGAGATTTGAACTTAAACTTTCCCACAGCTGTACATTCTGCCTACCCGGCAAGGGGTAGATAGATAACTCTGATACAAAGTTTCTTTCATCTCGTAAGTACACACTAAGTTGGCACCAGTTTATGTCTTATGTGACAGCCTTAAACAGCACGAATGTATCTTGAAAATGTATGCGTACTCTGGATACTTACATAATTGCACATTTATTTTTATTAAAGTAACTATACTAAATTAGGATGAAAGAGAGAGATGAAATCGTGAGGAAACCTGCATGCCTAAGAGTTTTTCGAAAGAGTGTGAATTCCGCCAACCCGCACTGGGCCAGCGTGGTGGACTATGGCCAAAACCCTCTCAGTTTGACAGAAAGCCCGTGCCCAACGGTGGGACAGTTTCTTAACAGGGCTAATATTATATTATATAACTATACTGAACTTAACTGCCTCCTTGGTCTAGGGGCAAAGCATATCGCTTTGTGATCACGAGGTCCTGGGTTCAAATCCTAGAACGGACAAATGTAGTTTTTCTAACAATAAATTCTCAGTTTGGGTCCGAAGTCTGGTATTGTGCCCGGTATATGGCAATAGGCTCGCCCCCTATTACATGGGACTATAACATCGTCGGCGAAGCGTGGGTGTACTCAGTACACCTCTGCCACCCCCGCTTGGGGAATATAGGCGTGAAGGTAATTTTTTTATATATTTATAACTATTCAAAATGTAATAATTCCAGATTTTGTAATACCCTTTGTATTAGAAAATTTCGGATTATCTTGACGATAACTTATAATTGGCGTTCAGCATTTACTACTTAAGCCATACTTGTTCTTTAAGAGCTGTTAGTTTTCTTAAAATGAATAAAATAAAACAGATTGGGTGTGAGCAGCTCATCAATCAGCAACATTAATCAAGGATGTATACAATTTAGAAAAACAAAAAATATGGTTATCAGAAAGGCCAAATAAATTAAATTAAAATACTAGCCCGCTGAGTTTCTCGCCGAATCTTCTCAGTGGAGGCCGCGTTCCGATCCGGTGGTAGTAAAAATGCAATGATTTTGACGTTTGTGAGTGCTATTGTGTTGGCCTAAACAAATAAATGATCTTTGACTTTGACTAATGAGGCATTTTTATCAGTCTACCTTAGGCGACGTGGAATCAATAGTAGCAGGTGCAGAATCCAACAGACGAATAAGAATAATAGAAGTGAATGTTGCGCCAGGATGTCAGTTCTATCGTTACACACGTGTAAAAATAATATACTGATGTGTAACGCCAGAACTAACACTAGACGACCTTAGCGCTGTATGCGATTAGGAGAAAATGTGAGGCGCCTTTTCCTTGTACGATCTTAAATCGTTATCTGGGTTTCCTAATGCATACATCAAAAATTTGTCCCTGCCTTAAATATTTACATCCGAAGACACTGCTGCGTAATCAGTGCCTTTCATCAAGGTATAAACCCACCCACGGTACACGTGTACCGAATACCATAAAGTAATCTCAAGTGAAATCAATATGATTGGACAAAATTACGGACGGCTTGCTCCAGTGGCTAAGAGCTTAAATCGCTCCGCTTACTAAATTGAGTACTCACGGGTTCGATACCCGGACGGGACACATAAAACAACATATAAAATATTTGCTTCGGTGGGTGTTTATGCATTCATATTTGTAAACGCACCCACGACACAGGAACAACTATTAGTGTGGGGCTCTGTTAAAAAAAAAATAGCGTGCGTTTCACAAGAACTTCACCTGAGGGCTTAGCACGAAAACTTTGACGCTAGCGAGCTCTAATTGTGCTGTCACGTTCATGTTTATTCGGTAAATCTGTTGTGTGACAAGAATGGTAAACGAAATCTTTTCGTGCTAACCTCTAAGATCTTATCCACCCGAATCCTCAGACATGAATAACTTGGAAATGGGGTCATTCGAGACTGATGATATTTAAAGCCAGCTAAGTGACAAAGTTTCGTGTGTTTACATTAATCAGCGGAGGAAATTTGTGCCAGACTGGCCACGGGTGGGCCCGAGGATTGTGACCTTTGGAATAGTTTTGGTTCATTTGTATTACCTACATTTATGGTATGTATGAATAAAAAAAGGTCATACACCTTTTAGAAACACGGTTTGTAGCCATGTGGAACTTGTACAGTCGGTAGCGTTAAAAGAAAACAAAAAACAGGAATGACAGAATCAAAATCAGAATATTTTTTATTCATGTAAACCATTACAGTATTTATGAATTGTCAGAAAAGTGACAAAGACTCTACCACCACTTCGGAATGTCATTCCTGTGGAGAAGAAGGGCTAGAGACTCCACGGTTACTCTTTTAAAATAAAAATTACAAACTTTTTCATCTACATTTTGTTGTGGGTATGGGAGAACAATTTATTCCTGTGGAGAAGAAGGGCAAGAAACTCCACGGTTACTCTTTTAAAATAAAAATTACACACTTTTTCTTATACATTTTGTTGTGGGTATGGGAGAACAATTCATTCCTGTGGAGAAGGCCAAGAAACTCCACGGTTACTCCTATAAAATAAAAATTACAAACTTTTTCATCAACATTTTGTTGTGGGGTATGGGAGAACAATGTAGGTTGGTCATCAGGTGAGTCTAAGTTAAAAAAGCGAATAATACTATTTATGAGAATGGCTACATGGTTCCCTCATATAAAAAAAAAAATTAAACAAATAAAATTACATTATGTTAAATTAATAGAAGGAAGAGAGGGAATGTTAACTAACAACAGTTGAATAGGTTGTCATGACTCAAGTGGAGCTGGAATAGCATCCATCCAAGCATTTTTATCTTTTAAATAATCTTCTATTGAATACAAAGTTTGAAAATTGCTTACAAAGTGTTCGTTTTACACAAGCTTTGAACTTATTTCACTAAGAAAAGTTACGTGTAAAGCGACAAGGATCTTTTGGCCCGTGGACACTGAAGCTAAAAATTTCCTACTTCCAGGGAAATATTTCAACAGGTTCTTCATTCTGCACGGTTACTTTATTAAAAAAGAACTTAAATATATAATTGAGTAAATTTCATAGCTAACGGCAACGCGGCTGTCATGAAGTGACATTTCACTTGATGACAGCTTCGTTCGTTAGTTCCGATTTTGGCCGCGGGCCAAAAGATCCTTGTGGGACTGTAAAACAATGCGCTATCGATTGCGACACGATAATAGAAACAAAACGCTTGCCACTTGCTGAGGCCCTCAGAAGTCAAACATGGCGTAAGATACAAAAATATTTTTTACTCATATACAAAGTGTAACGTAGTGTTACATCCCTTACTCTAGGCTATATTGCTGAATTGCAGTTCCCACATTCTGCCATTTCTGTTAAAGCAAATCAGCAATATATGCCTTTATAAACCCCGGGTTTTCAACAAAAGGCAGTCATTATTCATTTGGTAATTAGTCTAATTACTGCCCAACTACGGACCTGGTTTCTGCCTGCCGTTTGGTTCAGTAGTGAAAACTAAGCTACCAAAGGGGTCTGAATTCGGCAAAGATCTTCAGGAGTGTGAGCGACAAAAGTACCGCGTTACAAGTGTAATCGGTTATAATAATTGTGGAACAAAAATAAATAAGTGTCTAGTACTCGTTGTTTTTTTTTTATTACAACTAAGTGCCCGGACCTAACAGTAGGTAAAATCCCCAAGACCTCAATTAGATAATTGCTTAGCAAATTGAATACGAAATCCAAACTTTCAGTTTTAAAGTGTTAATTACTATTTTTTTAAGGTATCCAAATTTAATTGCCCGATTGTTGTTGATTGCTGAATTATGATTACAATTTATTTAATAAAGCGAACTGAGGAACGATAGGAATCAGTAAAAGCAATTTTACGTAATTTAACTAATTAAAATAAAAACATATTGAATTTTAGATTTACGAAAATGATATAAAACTATTTTTCAGATATCATAGCGAGTTATTTTTAAGGTATGTAAGGAAAGAACCTATTGGCACTCTGTACTCTCTGCCTGCAAGGGATCTGGCGTGATGATATAGATAGATAGATTATTTTTGCTTTAAAACAAACGTTCATACGTTGAGTATTTAAAACAAAAAAATAACCCACGACAAAATCCGAAAAAATATTTTCAGAATGAAAATAACTATAATTTAGAGCTGAATTTGCAACAAACTTTCATAGCTTGCGTAAATTACGTTACATGTTGTATAAGTTAGTAAGTAGTTTTTCAAAGATAAATCATACTTTTCTAGGCTACATCACCCCGCGAGCAAATAAATTGAAATTAAAACGTTTTATTACTATAGACTTCGCTTTTAAAGGTCGCCAGCAAAATGCGACTAGCATTTAATTACATCCATTTGTTTCGTTAAACTGTCTCTCTAATCATAGCTGCCTATTAAATAAGTAACGCGACCTAAATTGCTTAAAAACCCATTCTGCGCCCGACTTTGGCAATTTTGCTAAAACGTTTTTGTGGTCTCGAGCTCCAAATTATTTGTGTGCATTTATTTTTTGGGACATAAATCTTTAATTTCCCATCATTTAATAACTGTTTACATTATACTACGACCCTAATTCCATACGGGTGGTCCGACTGCAGAATAATACAAACATAACATTAACACTAAAATTATCTGAAACAGCTCACATAAGAAAAGCAATTGTATAGTATAGTTGTAATAATTCATTCGCCTTTTAGGTCATTTGGTCCCGGTTACAACTTAATATGGTTGTCGCTAACCAAGTAGGTAACCACCCCTAAGGCTTAGTAAGTTCTAACAGTAGGTGGCTTTATACCTGCCTTCTCCAAACCTAAAGCCTTCTCCAAACCATGGACTGACCATGTGAGTTGAGTTTGAGTCTTATTCTCTCTCATATCGATCAAACCAAAGGCTCCAAGCCTTTGCCCAGTCATCATCTCAGCCTATACTTGTCCACTGCTGAACATAGGCCTCCCCAATCGCTTTCCAGCGTAACCGGTCCGACGCCATCTGCATCCAACGACTTCCTGCGATTTTCACAAGATCGTCGGTCCATCTGGCGGGCGGTAGTCCTACGCTGGGCTTGCCAATACGTGGTCTCCACTCTAGAATCTTTCTGCCCCAACGCCCTTCCGATCTTCGCGCTATGTCCGCCATTGCCACTTCAGCTTGCTAATCCTGAGGGCTATGTCGGTGACCTCGATTCTTCTACGAATCTCATCATTCCTGATTCGATCACGTAGAGAAACGCCGAGGATAGCTTGTTCCATAGCTCGCTGAGCAACTCTGAGCTTTTTAATGAGACCTATTGTAAGAGACCAGTAGTGAAACAGTATATTCTCCGCCTCGTTCGGATTCCATAGCACGTAGAAGTGGTGTTATTTTACCATTAGGTAACAACTGTCACCATAACAGCTGTTCATTTCTATAACACTAGAAGCTTAGTGAAACGCAGTACGAGTTCTTATCTCAACAATATTGTGTTGCCATGTGACGTAGAACCGTTATCTGAAGAAAATTTTCGCATACACAATAGACAGGCGACGGTAGAGAGGGGCTAAAATGTGCAAGCCTTAATGGCGGCGAGGAAGATTCCTACAGAACTGTCGCTAACTCCTGCATTACAGTTAAATGTGGTCTGAATGTAATACAGAATGCCATACTTGTTGTGTACGGCAGTGAGAAGAGACATTAAAATGATACTGGACAGCGTAAAGAGTGAATCCGCGACAGTTAGGAGAAAAATGGACATGAAGAAGAGGATAGTTTTTTAACATAACGCCATACATACAATTGTTCCTGAGCCGTGGGTATAGGAATGTTAAATTCACGCACTCGAACAGTGTAAACATTGAATTTTATCCTTGGAGTCACTGGGAACGATCGTAAAACGAATGTGAATAACCGATACAAAGATTTGTCAAGGGATAACTGTCTATTTAAATTCTGGCGTGATGATAAGACAAAGATTTGTCTGAAAGATCCAGTACGTCGAGCGGTCTAAGCTCTACAAGACCAAGACGTCGTTAAATAGTAGCTTTGGGAACTTCTGATGCCTGTTCATTTCAAGTTTCAAATAAATAAGAATTGACAAGTATTCCCGAATGCGTTTGAAAATAAAGCAATTACGTCTTAAGGAATGGTTGACGACAAAAGAGACGTCTCGTTGAAAGTTGACGCCCGCAGTGAAATGAACTGAGCGACTGCGGCGATCAAAAAAACAACGATGGCTGACGCGGCCTATTATGCAGGGACTAATTAAATCAAATTCCACAATGAGCGACGCCGCAAAACCCCTTATCACAGTATAAATAGGTACAGAAGGCCTGCTCCATACAGCGACCGCTAACAGAAACCCGCACACAAACGCGTCCTTACGACGATTTCCGATCAAGTGGCTCGACCACAGAAATCGCAATAATTTATGTTGTCGAACCACTCGACCTACATGATATAAGTATATAGAATTGTTGTAAGGACGCGTTTGTGATCATGTGTGTTTTCTAGTGAGAAACGAAATAGCGTACGATTTCGTTCGAACCCACTTCGACACACATGCACAGTTCAAAAGAAATAGACAGTTTCACACACACTTACAGTCATACTCTTCATCTGAGCTTACACTGGTCCACTGCTGAACATAGGCCTCCCCACACTTATATATTTAGGTTTATAATACGTATGGGCTTTTGAAAGACTTTCCGCTGTTGGATGGCTGAAAAATACCAATTTTGGCCACTGCATCGCATATAATAGTCCACCCGGTACTCAATCACATAATGCGATAATTTCTTACATTGTGGCGACAACAAGATCACGCAGCTCATATAACTACTAGTGTCTTATTAAGATTTCTGTGGATTCGACCGACTTGATCAGAGATCGTCGTAAGAACGATTTCGTATGCCTCCGCCTCTAAACGCTCGTAACATGGAGCTGCCCTTCTGTATCTACATATTTATTTTGTGCCCTTATTTTGATTGCTTCCATGTAAATTCATTCTGTTATTCGTATTCTGTTCTAAATGAATTTCGTGTCCGACGGCACCCGACCGCAGCGAGCCGACACGGGAGCTTTATAAATTATTATTACTGTTACACAAGCAACAAAACAGTCTACAAATTCGAACTACATAACGGGAGTGCTCAAATCGAATTGTTGAAGTTTGGTGCATTGTATACAAAACCTTAAATCTAGAGAGAATCGTCGCAGGTTTTGCAGCGTTTGATAATAGAAAATTGTAAAAACACTTGTCGTGACTATATTCTCTTAATGATGTAATATGTACGCCTACATTTTGCCAATGACGTTACGTTCCTATGAAATGGGGACAAAATTATTGCCACTACACCGGATATAATTCCAGTTTCCGGCCTGAGAACCTTTTGCAAAAATCTCAATAACTATCTTAAAATCCGAACCCAGGACGTCATGACCGCTAAAGCATTAAACCAACGAGCATACGATAGTCAAAAATTACCGAAATACACCCACGTGCTCATTAAAAATGTTTGCGAGAGCGGAATTAAGCAAGCCGATACCCACGAAGTGTTCGCTCATTTCAGATAATATACACATCACATTCCGCCGTAATTAACAGAGCACGAGCCATGCATCATAATGTTTTCATAACTCCGCGCGCATTAAGCTCAAAAGGCCCGATGGGGACTGTAGGGATATTAGTTTCTCGGGGATGTCACCACATCATCGCGCGTTCGCACGCGACCTCCGCCCGTCAACCGTCAGTGGGTACTGGTTGACGGCGTATCGCGGAGGCGGATTACCGAGCGGTGGATTACGCATATGACTTTGCTTAGTGCGTGCCCGCTTGCACTGGCCCTATAGTTCAAACTTTTTTCTGCGCCACATATTTTGCGTGCGCGATTCGGAACGTCGGAATACGCGGGTACTTGTGTGAGATGTCATTTATGCTCGTTAGACAACACCAATGTTTACAGGCGTAAATTAAACCTACTGGCCTGAATTATGTAACTTTCAATAATTTAACATTCACAGACTAAAAAAAAGTAGGTTTTTACTGATACTGATACAATGTTTTTCAAAAATAAAACAATTTTATCTATTGCAAAAAAGACTGAATACGCTAAATTATTATAATAAATCATATTATAAAGAGTTACGAAGCTATTCGGAGATTCTTTTCAATATATCGCATGAC
This sequence comes from Phalera bucephala, assembly GCA_905147815.2. Taxonomy (NCBI): domain Eukaryota; kingdom Metazoa; phylum Arthropoda; class Insecta; order Lepidoptera; family Notodontidae; genus Phalera; species Phalera bucephala. Next base: position 31,149,362 of record LR990618.1, read on the forward strand.
AAGAAACACTTTGGAATATATTTGTTTTAAAGAATTTATTATGTCAATACTAAAAACATAGAGAACCTTCGCATAAACATCGAACTATTATTTATCAATACCCGTTAGTTAAAACTAATAGTCGCGCATAAGAAAAACGATCCTCCAGTATCCTTTCAAACAGAGGCCGAGTATTTGTTTTGTGCGTCGCAGATTCCGCCTCCGCGACACGCCGTCACTGAGTACGCACACTCACCCTTTACCGCATTCGAGGGAAGATATCTGTACCGTCACAAGTAATTAAGAAGCGAGCCACGCTTTGTCCCATCTCCCCCGGGACTCTGAGAGATTTCCGCGCCTCTCCCCACTTACATAATTTCTCTTAACTACATAATCGATATCAACTATCTAGTAGGTATAAAGTCCTTTCCATACTTCTCTGGCTTCCTCCATTTTCATAGTTCGACTCATACGCGCTCGCCGATCACGGACTCTAGACTTGCCTAGACTCTAGACACGGTCTACTTGGTCATGGTTCTTACCATGACTATCTTTAGTCTAGATCTTTTCCGGTACCTACATCCTTCCACCTTCGCTTTTATTATCTGTGAATGTGTGGACTTTCCCCAATGGTTAACGCTAATAGAAAACGGAAAAATTTACAGAATTGACATTTTTCAATGAGAATAGGAGATGATATTTTTCAATGAGAACAGTTAGTGCGAACAGACAGTGAGAACGTGGTCAGAACAATGGTGCTATAACGACAAGAGAATGGAAACCTGACGCTTGCTACTTGTCTAAGCTCTCTGTTTAGTCACTCTTCCTTTCCATATTCTTTCTATATACCAAAGCAACCGAAGCAGAGTTGCGCAAAAATTAAATTGCATTTAAATTAATTCGCATTTTATCGCGGTTGATTTTTGGATTTTAAGTTCCCAATGTTTCGAGTGCTTTACACGGGAGGCACTGAAGCATTTAACGTCCAAAAGTCATTGTTATTTCGAAGGACCTTAGAGGGATTCATTTAATTGCAAGAAAGTTTAATTGAGTTATCCTACAATTTAATAATGCCCAACACTGCACCAAAGCATACCCTTTCTCATCGACACTAACATGTATCCTTGGCCCTGTCTAGACATTGACGCGGTTCATAAGTCCGCGGTGTATTGCGATTGAAGTGGTCCGTATTTCGATGTCTCCCTAACCAAAGGGGGAGGCTTTCGAGTGTTTTCAATGTTACCCTCAACCTTCGCAAGCATACTTGTAAGTAGGAACGTCAATAAACCTTGCACTGATATGTCGAACGCTAAAGATTAAAGCGTCCGATAGTATTGGTTAAAATACAACAATAATATCCAATTCGATATTTATTTAAACGCAGCTCAGCATCCAATTTCATAATTGGTACACAATATAATTAGAAGTAGGTCTGTTCTTTGCTCGTTAAATTTGGGGAGGTTTGTCTTTTTTGTTTGGATCAGTAGCATTTATGAACTTTGAAATTTTATTGTAAAAGAATCGAATACTTTTCATAAATATCGATACCATATTATTCCGCATGTAAATCCCTATAAAACATCATATTTAGGAATTGAAAGCATTTCATTGACAATGAATGTGACACTGTAACGGCACGCGAGAGGGTTGCGCACCAAACGGACCGCATCTGTTAATGGGGTCAACGAAATTGAGAAAAGTGAAACGGTGGAGTGGGCCGGACGGACATTTATTACAGCCAGATCTGGACTCCCTAACGCGGAGCGGGACGTATCTATATGATAGAGGGAGAGGCGACGACCGAATAGCGACGGACAAACAGATTCAACTAACGCCGGACCGGAGACCGGACCGTAGAACGCGGACAACCCTCCGGATCCGCTCGTTAGTTCAGTTAATAAGGAAATTTGTAGATTGTGTGACAGCGCCATCCTCCTTGATTGCCATCTCAGGCCGGAGTGTACACAAGTACTTCTCGTTTTCAAGAACTATAAATAATTAATTAGCCGCTCCGCCTAGAGGGACGCGTTCAGTTTACCCACATCAAGCCTGTGACATTTTAATGGCCTTTTAAACGTGCATCCACGTGAGCCTTCAGCCCGTACGCCGTGTAAATAATTGAATATCGACTCGTTACAAACATACAGAGCTTCGGGCACAGAAAAGATAACTATTTCCGCTTCCAATAATCGTACTCGCCTGCACGTGGTAACAAAGATGGAGTCCGTTACAGAGCGCCGGCTGCGGGCTTCGTACGTACGTAACATAAATCGGTGCATCCAATCACAACGCCGGGCGACGGCTCTAGATAGGGAGTTGGAAATCAGTTTGCCACTATTGAATTATACGAGAGCTGCAGCCAGGACGTCATACGCCGAAGTTTAATCTCCCGGAGCGGCGAACGGGCTTATTATGCAAATAGCCGACGAGTCTCCTCGGTCATCTTGCAGTCACGTACGTCGCACGCGGCGCGGGACCGCCCGCTCGACATGTCCCTGTTTACGTCCCATCCCAACCTTTTAATAAACGCAGGTATATAATCCGCGGCGAAATAATACCAACGAACGTATTTATTGGACGATAACAAAATGGAAAATTGATGAAGATGAAATTTGACTATCAAAAGACGGGAGCAACTTCGACGACATAAATTTATTGCCGCGGAATAAAGTCCAACCTAAAATCAAAATGTAGACGGCATCGGGCGACGGAAACGAACGGGAGCGAGAGGAAAATCTAACTCTTTCTTTCGTCTAGGGGCCAACCCCCGACGAGCGTTAATTAAGCGAAAATCGAAACGTCAAAGCTCGACTCCGGCTTTATGCAAATTCACCAGAATTGACTTTCGCGTCGACGGCGTTAGAATTTTTACCGCTTTTAAGACTATTGTTTGAACGAGGTAATTAGGGGAACGATAAAGACACGTACGCGACAGTCTTAAACTTTCTCCAAACGGTTGATACGCGTACGAGACGTATAAGTCACTGCCCCACTGCGTGTAAGATATGCACGGAGATGGCATGCATGCTAGCCCGACCCACAAACGCATTTGTGGGTAGCGTTTAAGCGTTTGCTGTCAATGATATTTTGGATTTTCGTGTGTGAATGTTTTGCTGGCTCCTCAGCCAGCCGTTTTCACAGCTCACCGGACAAGATGGCGAGCGTGCAACAATTACGCTCCAGCAGTTGGGTAAATGCCACCTTCATTTTCATACAAAGTGGAGCTAATTAAACGGCGCAACAATCGAGAAGCACCTTTAATTTTGTAACAACGCGAACTAGATCCGGCGACGCGGTTCGTTTTAGTCGTGGCTTCGAAGGAAGGGCAAGAGACGAGGCAAATTATTCTCCGGCAGCGATCGTACCGGTACGTACCGATGAATCTGTCGGCGACCTCGCCAGCCCTGGACGCGCCAGCACCCATTACATAACTTCATAATACACCCTACACACAGCACACGCGCCCATAAAAACTTTCGTAATTACGATAGAGAATTAACACCAAATCGCAACAACAATGTAATCGGGGAAGGGTGAACGGAACCGGTGGGGAGTTTTTGTGCTTGTATCGTGAGAATGGGCATTTAGCGGCTCAGTTATTCCGAGGCGGATCGCGTGATATCATTAGAACATTATTGCTACCACAAATTTCTTTGTCACTTAACTGGGACTCGATTTGGTTTACCGAGCGTGACGGTAGCGGCTCGCGAGACGGTTTTGAGATTTTCGTCGGCGGCACAGATCGGATACACGCTGTTGTATGATACTCGATTTAGATTCTGCCGACTCGGGAAGTGAGGGCAGCAGAGTCCGATAAAGGTGCCACTTATACTGTTGTTACTCCCTTGCCTCAGTATTACTGCCCGGCGCTCCCTACATTGCCAGTTTTTTTAGAGATAGTTAATGGAATGACAACACTTAGTGTTATCGGTTTAGAGTCTTTTTTTGCAATTATAGGGAAGATAATAATTTTGGATAAAAGTGAAAGATAAGAACCTAAAGATATATTAAATGAAATATATGGACGCATCAGAAAAAAACAGGAGAGCTAGTATAGAATTTGGCTTGGGAATATTCTTGTGGAAAATATATAGTTACGGGGAAAAAATAACCAGAACTATCAAACACAAAGAGGAACACAAAGCGATGCTAGAAACACGAAGTATGTGAACAGTCGAGGTTGTCACGGCACCGCTCAACTCTATGCGGGAAGTGGGATAATAATTCTGTATAATATATGCTCGGAGGCGAACCTAGTAACGCCCGTTCGAGATACAATGTTAAGAAGCTCCGAGCGTTTCTTGTTTTTTGTTGTGTACGGGCCATTGAATTGGACGATGTAGAGTATTAAACAAGGATTAAATATATGTGGATCGCTGTGAAGAGATATGAAGACAGGCGCGCGGTGGGCGGGACACTTGGCTTAGAAACGCCGCGGTTTCGAACTGATAGCCAAGATGAGTTGGCAGACGAGGCAGTACAAATAATACAGTTGAAGAATAGGAAAATAATTGTGAAATGTGTTTTAGGTGTGTCAAGTGAGGAAGTGGTGAAGGTAAAGAATTCCACTCTACACACCTTTACGACCAAAGAACTGGAAAAGGTGATTGAAGACTACAAACTACGGAACCGAAAGAAAATTTTGTTCAATCATTTCATAGAGACGCAATTGTTCAAAATTCGTGGGGCACAAAGCAAGAGCGCCATTCGTAAACAAAAAATAAACACCATCACGTTTTATTCCTTAGATTGGTGAAGGTGCACTGTGACATCCACTGGTACAGCTTTACCAAGCGGACCTGTGCGGTTTGCTGAAGGCAGATAGACCTACAGCTTAGTATTCCTTCTGAAGTAAGGAAACCCTCAAATATGGAAATCATACAAATGGTCACCCATCTCATCTTAACCTTGGTGATGGCTACGCTACGCTACGACGACCGCATCACCAAGATAAACCCGTAATCAAAACTTTGACCAACATTCCTCGTAAAAGCAATTACCGGGCAGTTATCATAAATAAAGGACGACGGGGTGCTTCTAATAATGTTTTACTCAACTTTGACAAATGCGTCTTTTGTATCGAATAGTGTAGGTACATTTAAATAGGGTGTTTTTGTTAATCGCGGCGCTGATTGGTCGTGGCCACAATAATTACTATATCGTTTATGTTGTCCGTGCCTCAACAAAAAGGGACAACATGATTAATGCTCCGATAGTAATCTATTAAATGTGTCGTCAAGATTATAAACTGAAATGTTTTCGGTAAGTATGAAAATAACGCTAAATTTAAACTCAAATTGTGGCTCTGCAGTGTTTATACAAAATAAATGATTTGGAGAGTCTCCGTAACCGGCGAGCGTGTATGAGACGAACTATGAGAGTCGAGGAAGCCAGAGAGGTATGTAAGGAAAGAACCTGTTCGAACTCTGTACTCTCTGCCTACCCCGCAAGGGATCTGGCGTGAGGTTATAGATAGATAGATAGATAGAAATGATTTGGCTTTGACTATTTGAATCAACACTAATTTTGGGAAGTCAAATAAAATTGACAATATCGCTCTTTTATTTAAGTTTATTTATATTTCTTTGCCGTATTCGTTAAAACGAATAGCGAACGAACGAGTAGCGAACTGTTTAGATTTAGAAATCTCGCTACAGGTAGAATTACACAAATGGTGTCTCGACGTATCCGCACTGCGTTCGCACTGTTATGGCTAAAATTGAATACGGCAGTCGCTGGAGAGGACACCAAAGGACATCAGAATATACCAGTAAAATCGTCACTTTTACCGAAACAGGCTGATTTGTTTGATTGATAATTCGCTACGGGTAATGAAGCCGGGAAACATGTAACCCATGAAACAGGAACAAGCTGCAATTACTCCGGCTAGCTTTAATGAAGCAAAGTGCTAAACTGCTTTTAATTTTGCACCATCCGTCAATGAGACACGCCCGGGGATACGCGTTTATATAACACGAGCAGTACGGTCCGAAAAGACGAAAAAAATAATGGTAAAAATATTCATCGTCTATCTATATCATCACGCCAGCTCCCTCGCGGGGTAGGCAGAGAGTACAGAGTTCCAACAGGTTCTTTCCTTACATACCTCTCTGGCTTCCTCCACTCTCATAGTTCGTCTCATACACACTCGCCGGTTACGGAGACTCTTGACTTGCCCATCAGCTAAGACACTATTTCTAAGTCTATTCGGTCATGGTAAGATAGTCTAGGTCTTCCCCGGCACCTACATCCTTCCACTTTCGCATTGTATATCTGTTTTGTCATTCTTTCTTCTGGCATTTATTCTATATGCCCGAACCAACGGAGCATACCCTTTCTCATCTTTACACCGATACTATCTTTCATACCTACTCGCTTTCTTACTACGCTGTTGCGAATACGGTCGGTTAGCGTGACTCCGCACATCTTCCGCAGAGATCGCATTTCGACCGCATTTATCCTGCTTTCGTTCTTCTTCTTACATACCCAACTCTCACTGCCATATAACAGCATTGGGACAAGCACTCCGTTATGCATGGCCAGCTGCGCCTTTTGGCTTAAGTGCCGGCTCCCAAGTAGCCTTCCCATCGCACCATTCACTCTAACACCTGCATTCACTCTTATCTCTATATCAGCGGTGTATTTCCCATCCTTACTGAAGGCGCATCCAAGACATAAACTCATTCACTTGCTCCAGCACATCGTTACCAACCACAATCCTTGCATTCGTTCTGGTTTCTTCCCGTTCAAAAACCATAATTTTGGTTTTCTTCACATTCAAATGTAAGCCATTGTTCATGCAGTCGTCTCTCATAACTGTGACTAGTGTTTGCAGATCAGTGGCTGTTGGCGCTATCAAAACCGCGTCATCTGCATACAATAGGTGGTTTATCACTAGATCACCCATTTTTACCCCTTCAGTCATCGCATTCAGTCTTTGAAGACTTTTATCCAGATACACTATAAACAGTCTAGCGGACAGCACGCAACCCTGCTTGACGCCGATTTTAACGTCAAACCAAGGTGACATGTTACCACCCACCCGTACGCATGCCTTGCTGTCCACGTAGGTGGACTGGACGGCTCGTAACAGGGTGCCGTTTATACCATACTCTGGCAAAATGTCCCAAAGTCTCTTTCGCACGACTCTATCAAACGCCTTCTCCAGGTCCACAAAATCGCAGAAAACCTTCCGGCCTACTGCCAGATGCTTTTCTACGATGTTGCGGAGGGAGAAAACTTAAACTGAACATCCTCTTCCAGACCTGAAACCTCCCTGTGCCTCACACAACACTCCATCGGACTTCTCGCGCATTCTCCGTTCAATAATTTTACCATACACCTTAGCTGCCAAGCTGATCAAACTGATGGCCCTGTAATTGGCGCAGTCATATTGTGAGCCCTTGCCTTTATACAAGGGTACTATGACTGCGCGGCGCCAATCTGTAGGGACTCTACCGGTCTTCCAGCAAAGATTTGCGAGGACCCAAAAAGCGTCCCGGACGCAAGTTCCACCATATTGAATCATCTCGGCAGATATCATGTTTATTCCCGCAGCTTTACCATTTTTCATACTTCGTATCGCCCATTCAACTTCTTCCATAGTGATGTCCTCTGTGGATTCTGGTGCCGCAAACTCGCCTCTGGGCTCGTCTGTGGCACCAGCATCCGGGGCATTCTCATACATTTCTCCAAAGTATTCACTCCACCGGTTTAGCACAGCTTGTGTGTCTGCAAGAATGTCACCATCCTTAGATTTTATTTTTTCCATTCTGGAGCCTGACCAATCACCTCGAGCCTTTCTCACCTTGCTCCAAAAAAGTTTTGTGTTATTCTCGAAGTTCTTCGTCAGCTTCTCCTCCTCAATCACACTAGCTCTTTCACGCTTTTCTTTCACTAAGGTTTTAGTGGCATTCTTGCATTGCCGGTATATTTTTTTTTTTTTTTTTTCTTTGAGCAGCCATATACATCGTGACGCCTATATTCCCCAAGCGAAAATGACAAGACGTACTGTGTACACCCATATTTCACCCTCGATATATGGTCTCAATGTAAGACCTGCCTACCTAACCGCACTTCCGGATATTGTACTTATTTATGCGGATTATAGTTTTATTAATTACCCTTTATCCCATTTAATGTGAAAGAAAATCATTCGAAGCCTACCACGCGAGCCCGGTACGGATTAGTGGTAACATGCTTGTGGCTATGGAGTACCGAAATCATTACGTAAGTACGTAAATTATTGAGCAATCGGTGACAGTATTAAACACGTCCTCTACTTCGAGGGTCGGTTTACCGATCGGTAAACCTACTTCGTAATATAAAGTTTCGATCAAATCTGATTAAGAATGCACGCGTTTGTCATAATGAGGTCTTTGACAATGTGTTAATACATAACTTTAGGTCAGAAAAACTTATTTATAACTCACCATGATTCTATAGTTTTGAAGGTGTGTCTTTGGTTGCTAACCGTATGCATAAGGTTCGCATTGGGGATCCCCAATTAATGACAATTCTGTTGCGAAAGATCAGACAGATGAAACATATTTTACTCCTAAAAAGAAGTTATAAAACGGCGGTATTTCCAATCATGTATTGAATGATGCATAATATTCTATAAATGTAACAACAAATCAATCACTGTTCAAATCACGACCTTGCAACAGAAATATAAAATTGACAAAAAGACTAACACAAATTGCCATCGTCTTTTTGATCCAAAAAGAAGTGGCACGATGAGCTGGAGTCCTATCAACCTGCATTAGGCCAGGTTAAGTAGAAGGAAGGGAGGGAAGGCCTGCGCCTTGCAATGGGACAGTATCGGCTTATAATAATATTAACAGAAAAAAATAACACTACTATCGATGGTGGAAAACCCTATAATCATTTAAGGGACTTAAAAGTTGGCATGTCCCTAACTTTAACTGAATGTCGACATATGAAAAAATAAATATCTTCTTCTTCAGCCGAAAGACGTCCTGCAGCACAAAGGCCTCCCCTAAAGACCGCCACAACGACCGGCTTTGTGCTGTACGCATCCAACTTCTAGCCGCGACCTACACCAGATCATCGGTCTATCTTGTAGGGGGCCTGCCCACTCCACGTTTTCCGAAAAAAATATAGTCATTCAAAATCTACTACAGTAAGCCTGTAATACCCTGAAAGCGGGATTCAGTTTACACCACATAAAGCTTAACATATGACTATGAACTGAATATAATCTGCAAGAATGTCTTCCAAACTATTTTCTCATTCGTTGGCGAATTTTTCCTAACATCACGTCCATACCAACCCTGGTCTGTCGTAATGGACAAATAATGCGCACGTCGTCCGACAACCATTATAATGTTATTTGAGGGCGAGCAATAATTGCTGAGCCGGCGTGTTTCTGACTAAACTCACTTGCCAAACGTCTCGAATCATTTTCGCTTGGCTGTTTCGTTTGCGTCGACATTATGAAGCATGTACCCCTTCGATGGTTTCAATAGCTACGTTAGCTACGTTTCAAGATTCAGATTTACAAGAGCAATTTCTAAAATGATTGTATACATCATTTTACGGTACACAACGAATATAGCCTAGAATTTATGAAATGACCAAAAAACGAAAAATCCCGACTACGTCAAAAATAATTATCTAAAAAAAGTAAAATAAATCTACAATATTTAAAAAATTCCCTTTATTTTATACCCAAATTGTTATAACATCACACTTTTTATTTTAAGTCGAAATATTTAAATATATAATATTTAAATATTTTGACTTAAAATAAAAAGTGTGAAACGTACAATTAAGACAAATCTAACGATCCTTCATACGTTAAAATCCACTAAGCTAGGTTACAAAGCGTGCCAAAGAAATACACGTGCATACAGTAGTCGAGTAAAAAGAAAAACAAATTTGTTTTAATAACTTATGTAACCAGGGACATGTGTTATCCAATATTTTTCAGTAGCTTAGTGAGTCCATAGAAACAGAGGAGGCCGTATAACCGAAACTTTTGCTCGAAGTAAATCGATCTGAAAATGCAAACTTTTTTCACTCGGGCGAAGTTATTCTTCTAATAGACTTAGGTTACATAACTTGTGAAAAAACCGCAGCAATAAACGGCGTCGAGTCGCTTCTGGATAACTCTTTAGGGAAAATTGCCAGTCATAGAATAGCTGCAGGAGAAGAGAAGCCTAATTACACGGCAAGTTTGCGTGGGAGCGAGATCGGCACGCCAGAGGCACCCGGTAACAATTATAAATTCAAGGAACTTAGTCGGCTCGCGTCGCTCCGTGCCTTTGAAAGCGAACCACTATTTTGATGCATCAGTACTGCACTCGAGGGCGTCTGGCTTTCAGCATCGCAGACGCTTTTTGTTGCTTTAGCAAGATGCGTCGGATCTTGGTGGGATTGTTCGTTGCAGACGGAATAGTCTATTTTGCTTGTTATAAATTATGATTTGAACATCGATTTGCATTGTGGAAGTTTGTGTATTTGTTAATTTAACGCAGAAGATAAGAAATGACAAATAGACCAAATATATCTGTATTAATAATTTTAGAACACCAAATAAAAAGAAACCCAATCCATAATCTAGCCGTCGCCAACATTAGCAAGTTTTGAACACACAAAAAGATTTATTACCTAAAAATCTTTACTAAACACAAATGTTAATGGATCTAACATATTCAAATAACTTAATGGAGTCGGAATATTCAAAACCATTCGTCGTAATTAACACACATCAGAATCCATTTATTCTAAAACAGAAACGTATGCGACAGACATAGTAATGCGAGAACTATGTGGAATTTAGGAGGGCTTGCTAGAAATTACCACCCTCTGTTACCCCGCGCACTGCCTAAGCAATATTGGACACCTTTGACTCGACGTTCTCACAAGTTATTACTAATTCACAAAACTGTCAAGTAAACGGTTCGTTAGTTAGGGCTCTGTTTTGAAGAGCAGGGAGAGTTGAGAAAGAAGGTGTTGTAGTTCAAATAGAAGCAAGGCGAATGAGTTGGGGCAGAAAGATTCTAGAGTGGAGACCACGTATTGGCAAGCGCAGCGTGGGACGACCGCCTGCCAGATGGACCGACGATCTTGTGAAAATCGCAGGAAGTCGTTGGATGCAGGTGGCATCGGACCGGTTACGCTGGAAAGCGATTGGGGAGGCCTATGTTCAGCAGTGGACAAGTATAGGCTGAGATGATGATGATGATGAATGAGTTAACTTTTTGACACTTACACAATATTACGGTGCGAAAATCTACGAAGAACGCAATTTGAAACTTTACATATTAGATTCCGATTGTAGTGCGACGAAGTTATTGGGTTCCGATGCATCGTATAATAGCGGAAGCGCCTTTGGCATTGGTAAAATAAAGACTGATATTTTTATCATTGTGTTTCTGTCGTCGTTCTTTGAGCTCATAAATGTAAATTAAAAGTGCATTTCTGCTTTAAGTCATTTTTTTTTTCAAATTATATATGCTTTATATTTTTTTACCTTGGTTCGGATGAAACATATATACTCACTTGCAGAACATGAAGCTACTTATCAAAGATTGGTGCAAAGTTAGTATTTAAACAAGTCATAATTTTAAAACGATTCTCTTCGAGCAAAAATGTTCTCAGTATAACCTAAAAGAGATTGAAATAATTTCTTGTCAACACATAAGGACAATATGAGCATTAAAACATTGTTTATCGACCGAAAGTAAACAGCCGATTTTAAATCTAGAATTTAATTATTTCGAGCAATTCTTGTCATTTTGGATATAAAAAACTTGCGTGATGTTCTCAAGCCTGTATTCAAACGTTTCTAAGCAATTTAAGAGCAGTTTAAGATATTATAATGCCTTCATCAATTATAAACTCACGAACGACTCCCACTTTATAATGCAACAGCTATTTGGTACTAAGAAGCGGTTAATCTACAACGTAATTGCTTCTAAGAGCTCGTCCGCTCAAATTCGCAGTAATGTCTACATTGTGTGTTCAAACAAAATTGGAATTAAGCTGTACACACAGATGACAAGACAGCGGATCAAAACACGAATATACCTAAACATTTTAGACACAGAATTTTAAAAATAGGTGTTTATTGTTTCATACTTACGATTTAGCGCAGTGGTTAAGAGCTTAAGCCGCTCCGCCCACTACGTCAATAGTCGCGGGTTCGATTCCCGCACGGGACAAATCTTTGTGTGATCCACAATTATTTGTTCCGGTCTGGGTATTTGTGTATGTGAATTTTCATGTTTGTAAACGCACCCACGACACAGGAATAAATCCTAGTGTGGGGCTACGTTTTTAAAAAAAAAAAAAAAGAAAAAAAAAAAAAAGAATAGTATCTATATTCCTCTTTCGGGTTTATTTGAACACGAATCAACGTCTAAGAAATTGTGTTTGTTCGTTTGGCTGTTTGTTGGCGGCCACAGAGTTGACATCACTGTCTGTCTTAGTAGAATGATGAGTTTGATCAAAATCGGTTAGATACAATCCAAGATACATCGTGACCTCTCTGGTCATGCGGACGGTTACTAAGGAGAGGTCAAGTTGTGTCGTTTTGATTCAACATCTTGCAGTTTTCAAGTCAAGAGGCGAAGTAGGATCTACATAATAATATGTGTATTTATCTCTATCTTTCTATATCATCACGCCAGATCCCTTCCGAGTAGTCAGAGATTACAGAGTTACAACGGGTTCTTTCCTTACATACCTCTCCGTCGTCCACTTTCATAATTCGGCAGCCTCTACAATCTCGCCAGTTACGGAGCCTCTAGAGTGTTATATGTTTCTTCATATAATTACAATGTAATAAATATCTCGTCCGGTATCCGACGCACTACTCGAGTCAGTGTGAAGGCAATATTATTACACCTACAGTTCATTATTAACACAATTAAGATAGCAGTTATCTCGATGTTTGTCTTACGGCCGACTATAAAATTACGTATCTTATCTGGTAGGGCGTCTGGGTATTGGATGGGCCCGTCATAAGGTATTTCTTTATTACAAGTTTTTTTGGTGCTATAAAATGAATCGACCGTGATTTATCTGATGGACGAGAGAGTCTAGCCAGTTTCTGGGTGTTTGAAATTAAGCAATACTTATGTACCTACTTCTCCCCACCCCCACCTACGGAGTACAGTCTTGGTCATTAACTGATAGTCAAAAGTCCACCCTTGGGGTTCGCCAACGAGCAATGGAGCGTAGCTTTTTTGGAGTAAAGCTTGCAAGATTGTGTCTGAAACTCGGTTCTGTACTCCAAAACACAAATCACTGACGTAGGCCACTCAGCTGCAAGACTGAAATGGAGCTTGCCCGGACATATCTGCCGCATGTCGGATGCGTTTAGGGCTAAAACTATCCACACAGGCGGAAAACGACAGCGTGGCAGGCCCAGAAAGAGGTGGCGAGACGAGCTGAGAATTTTATTATTCTTCAGATGAACTAGTATTTAACTAGCTTTCTGTCCAATAACTTCTCTGTCACCGCTAAGTAAGGATAGCAGAGGTGTACTGTGTACACTCAACTTTCGGCGACGACAGGTCTCAAAATAATAGAAGATAAGGTTATTGCCATTATGCACGGCACGCTTCCTGACTCCGAAATGCTATTAAATTTTTTACAATAGAAAAACCTAAATAACACTCGGTACAACTGAGTGGTAGATTTGTGTCTGACTGACTGACCTAAGAGAGTAGACGTAAACGCACAGAGTAACCCTCCCGATGCCTTTACATCCCTTCTTTCGGATACAGATACCGCACGCAGGATCAGACACCGACCTCGCCGGCGAGGTCGAAGAATCCCTTGCCCGCCGGCCGGTGCTGAGCACCACGGCGAGACACCTAGTATACGCCCTCCTCCATAGCGACTGCCTAAGCCGAGGCCGTTCCTCCTTGAGGCGCCCTTGAGCTAGTGGCCCCCTTGCGCTTCTGGCTCGAGTGTAGTGGTTACACGCTCGCCCTCTTGTCCGGTGAAGCTTATAAGACCACGCGGCCAACAGCGTAGATCATTCACACACACACACACACACATCGCTTAACAACGCACGGAGTAAAATAGATTTTTTCTTATAAAACTAAGTCCGTACGGAAAGTACCTGTTTCTCCGAGCTAACTAAAATAATTGATTTTATTTCAGAAACAAACAAAGTTTTTACGTTTTATATAAGTGCGAGTGAGCCAGCAGACAAAAGTTAGTCTACAATAAAGGCAGCAAATCTTCTCCGAGCAGTCCAATAACCAATAAGTACTTACATTTTTACGTGTCGCCTCCGATCAGTTTACGGGGCCACTAAATACACCCAGGTGCTTTAAACATTTTATGGACCCATAAATTATACGGTACGCTTATTCGCGAATATCACGACCGTAGATAAGCTACAATGTGTTAAATATACTCATCACGATACTACAATTTTCTACTCTAAACACATTATTTTTAAAGTCTAAATTGGAATGTAGGAAAAATCTTTATTGAAACATTGTTGCATGATGGTGTTCACAGATATCAAAGTATTAAAATACTTTCTAAGTTTTTAACTTTAAAGTTGAGATAATAAAGTTCATATTACAATACCAGAGGTATGTATTTGAAACATTATTGCATAATAATGTTCACATAAAAATAACCTAGCTTATTTTAAAGTCTTAAATATACGCAGCAGCACAAACAAGTTTCTACTCTAAAGGCACGGCACTAGGTCAATATTGCAATAACATAAATATTCTTTATGAGACATTGTTGCATATTAGTGTATTCAGCTTAAAGATGGCACCGTAACATAACTATTGGATTCCACATTGTTATGCCACATTAAGTTATTGTAGTTTTATGTCATCGTATTTCCTGGGGTGCGGGACTACGGTGTTCAAGCGATCTACTATGTTAAGCAGCATTCGACTCGGTCAGTCAAGAGATGGGTGACCGTTTGTGGCATTTTCAATTTCAATCATCACCCTGCTTTGGAATACACGATAAGCCGTTGGTTCCGGTTACCACTTAGCGTGCTAGTCTTTAAGCAAAGTCAGAAGCCTTATGGGCGACTTGATAAGTTCCAACAGCAGGTGGCCACAGTTCTGCCTACACCAATCTGGACTAGGTCTGCGTGGTAGAGTATGATCTATTTTTTCTCATCTCGATTTGTAAGATGCCTTCCAATTTTATGTGGTGTTTGATATAACTTTCGCGAAATATAGACATTATATCTACCTATCTATATTATCACGCCTGGCGTGATGATTTAGATAGGTAGATATTGTTGAATTTTGTACTCTCTGCTGGTACGCAGTGAGTACAGAATTCCAACAGGTTCTTTCCGTACAGACCTTACACACGCTCGCCGGTTACGGAGACTCTTGACTGTCCCTTCAGATAAGACACTAAATCTCTCTGGTCTCTATTTGGTCATGGTAAGATAGTCTAAGTCTTTCCCGGTACTTACATCCTTCCACTTTCGCATTTAGTGTCCACATATAGACTGATTCTTCTGTACTCTCTGCCTACTCCAGGGGATCTATCGTGATGATATAGATACAAAGAGATAGATATAGACATTTTAACTATAAAAGCTATACTCTGATCAATTCTGGTACGATAACGAACCTAATAGTATGTATGTACAAACACGAGCAATAATATGTAAGCGTTTTAAAACTTTGTCACACTAACGTCCTATATATAAAGAACTGCGTTTTAAACAGCCGTTACTACGAAAAAGTCCTAACGAAAAAGCAGCATCGGAGTAATAGCACGCAAATAGCAATCGCAAATAGCAATCACCAATATACACATAACAGTTCGCGGGGTCAACGCTTCAAGAACATTGGGCGAGCAAACACCGAGGAATGTTTCAATATATGCACATATTAATTGCACAAACACAATTTGTGAGCCCGATGATATCGCACTTATAATGACGTTGAGTCATTACGATATATGTCAAGAAGATACGGTACATCGTCGCCTAAGAGAGAAAAATTTAGATAGTGCAAGAGGTAATTTTTAAAAAGGAAGAAAAAACGTCGGGTAGATAATAGATAATAAAAAACAAATACACAAAAATACCATACCATACCAAAATACCATTACTCCAATCAGAGCGGAGTCGTGCATTGGGCTTGGTAAAGGCGTGATGTTTATTTAATTCTAGAGATAAAATCTACTTCCTGCACCGTCACGCCTATATTCCCCAAGCGGGGGTGGCAGAGGTGTACTGAGTACACCCACATTTCGGCGACGATGTTAGGTCCCATGTAATAGGGGGCGAGCCTATTGCCATATACCGGGCACAATTCCAGACTCCGGACTCGTACTGGGAAGTTTTCGCTAGAAAAACTACACTTGTCCGACCTGGGATTTGAACCCAGGACCTCGTGATCACAAAGCGATGCGCTTTGCCACTAGACCAATGAGGCAGTCACAGACTTCCTGCACAAGTTAAAATTTTGCATATGCAAAATCTTGCAAAAATGCAATGTTGATTGCTACATGGTGTAGAAATCTTCAGAGATATATTTTCATAAATGGGATAGGATAAAAATTTCCAAAATTGGGTTGACGAAGTTTTTATTATAAGGCGACTCTATGTCTTTTACGTTCGGCAACTCATCGCTGACTCCTTTGATATTGCTGATGTACATGGGAACCGGTATTTGTTTACTCTCAGACAACTAGCAAGTACGTACGCCCCCTCTTGCACAAAAATAAATAGGTCTCATGCCATTTAGAGAAAGAACATAAGTTGATGACATCTGGATCTAGTCGGCTAGAGTTCAGAACAATATTTTTTGAATGTTTGTGCATACGAAATTTGTATCCAAACGGATTTGTTTTATCTAATCCTACCAGGATTTTGATGATCGAATTTTGGTAAATAAAAATCCAATTTCTCCAATTCCAATAACGTTTATAAAAACGAGAAAAAAAATACGAGACAGACAATTATTCAGAAAATCCGCACGACATTATATAATAGATGGCAGTTAGCAACACTCGCATCAACATTGAGTCGTTTAATCAAAATCAAATTGGTCAATCATAAAGTACCCGTCGGTAATATAATTCCTGTAAGAATTGGATAAGAGAGGCGCTCGTAGCGCTGTGCGACCGCGGTGTTCTTACCGATTACCAAGGTTAAGCAGCGTACGACTCGGTCGGCACGAGATGGGTGACCGTTTGTGGCATTTTCATATTCGAGCGTCTCCGTGCTTCGGAAGGCACGTTAAGCCGTTGGTCCCGGCTACCACTTAATGTGGTAGTCGTTAAGCCGAGTTGGAAGCCTTAAAGGCGGCTTGATAAGTTCCAACTGCAGGTGACCACAAACCTGCCTCCGCCAATCCGCACTGGGTCCGCGTGGTGGAGTATGACCTAATCTCTCTCACCTCGATTTGTGAGAGAAGGCCTTTGTCCAGCAGTGGGCAGTATAGGCTGATATTATTAAGAATTGGATAACTACATTTCTCAGTCACAAATTTCCAATAGTAAACAACGTACATAAAAGCAGCACAATATTTCATCATCACAAAATGTCAAAAGAGAAATATTCGTAACTCCATTCGTGACATCCGTAGGCCTATGACATTGTAAAACCAACAATACACGCCCAAAACAAAGGGGCTACAGAGTGAATTAACAAAACGACACAAAAGGAAACACCTTCATTATCCACGTATTATCCAAGTACAAAACACGTACGTACTTTATCACGCACGTAAAATCGTGGTCTTAAAACATTAGTCAGTATTACATAAGAAACTGACACCTGGTATAGGCAGACACGGGGGAGGAGATAGACCGACTTTGATGCTACAAGTAATTTCAGAAGTTGGAAATAGATTCTAATGCGAGTTTTGACCTCTAGCATTCTGTGGATATACTAAATCTACTATTACATTGTTTTCGTAACTTTAAATTATGTTTCTAGTTCGAATAAAACACATGTCTAAGATAATAATTACTAAAAATGCAGGCACGTCGAAAATCTGACATAAATAATAATTACCAAATTCAGACGTATCAACGCAACTAGGGAATAAAATGTTAAAGCAACGTATCGTGACAGATCAAAACCTTAAAAACAATATCTAACAATGCTCGACTAAACCTACTACAAATTCCAACCACCGTAACACGTGTAAGCAAGGATCCATATAGTAACAAAATAACAATGTATTTACTTGCCAAATATCACACACCTTACTATACAGCTCTACTATTTGTAAGCATTATAATATGCCTATCAAATATCTGAATCTATGACCTCGCAGGTTCGCTTTTCGTGCTGTCACTTACACGTCAGTGTGCAGACGGCCTTACAAGCTAAGCTCGAAGGCAGCTCACATGAAGACTACCCACGCGACGCGCCACGACACAAAACATTCGTACATGAAACAAATTGCCATCGAAACAAAGGCTGTGCCTTTGAACACGGCGCCTTTTGACTCGACTTACCTTATACAGCCGACGCAAGAATAAAAAAGATTTAGAGATTGAACGGAATTGTATAAAGAACGTGAAAGTTGCGTTAAAAGAAACGGTTTAATATCACAGATAGTAATATTTCTTTATAGCCTCTACATTGTCAAAGGGAAGAAACAATTGAGATTGAATGATAAACTCTATGGATGAAGGCGATCAAACTTGTTTTCTCTTGAATAATTCCGGGACCGGTTCTGTATGATAGAAATTCGTTTATTTTCTTTTAGGTGGTATCCATAATGATGGTCTTACAAGTGACATTTTAATGTGATATTTAGAATTTTAATATAGTTATAACCTTTTGATCGAAACAGTCAATAACATGTCGAATGACAATGGATTGTTTAGCATACTCACTAGAAATCGGTGAACAATATCTGATCAGAATAAAATGAAAACAATTGTTATCGAACAAAACAAAGTGCCATTATTTATCTGAAGTCGTGTTTGTTACCGTGTACCTAATTAAAAGTTTTTCCTCAGACAATAAAACAGAACACGCAGCTATAAAAGAGGATTCGAAGGAAACAGGAAGCGAGAATCGGATCCCCTAGAAGCCGATAAGTTAGATCAAATTTAAGTAGCGAATGCGTTTGGCTTTATCTGCTTGTTATTTAGTTGGCGAGGAGAGGGGCGGGCGAGGTCGCTCCGTGTATTGATTGATGGCCCGACACGTGAGGCAGGGTTACCATTGATCAACATTGGTAGAAAAAACTGTATAGACGATGTTATTATAGTCGCACTTCACTCTAAAATCAGATTATGTTAAATTTACAAGTGTAGCTAGTCTGATAGTCGTAGTTGTACAGGGTACGGTGGTGTGTCGTAAGTAATCAGTACATCTCATCGAATAGTCAATTAACATCCCTACACACCGACCGGAGATTACAGTAGAGCGCGGCGCGTATCAGATCATCGCGCTTAACCTTCGCGTGTTACATACTCGCCCGTGCCACCTCGCCCTACAGAATTAAAGGGGCTCCGATTGCGATTCAATCAGGACCCAATGAATTCCCTATAAAGGAAGGGGGGTGGGACATTCAATAAAGTGCGCGCTGATTCCGTACTGTGAATAATGTAACATTACAAAACACGTTTTAAGGTGCCTAGAATTAATAGAGGGACAGGACAAAAGCGGTTGAGAAAGAGCAAGGCTTTCCTGAAGACAATGGTAGTAATCAAGGCGGCGTGATTACCGTGCCGGCCGCGGAGACACCCCCATGCTATACAATTTATAAGCTTATAGTAAACAAGCTACACGTAAAGTACGTTATCTTAAAACACATTAGAAGTCAAAACGTACGCGCTCCCGATGTTTGTGGGACTTTCATTAACACTAAATAAACACAATCAAAATAACCCACCGCCCGAGATAAATACGACGTCAAAATATTCAGAGCTCGTACGACGCCGACAGAATTCAAGGTCCGGAATTAAATCGCAAAATGCAACGAAGAAATGCGAACGTGACTAAAGATATCACGCAGAAACAGAATTGGGGGTGTCCCTCGTTTTCGGCGGAAAGGAGCGCATCGCGAAAGATTCCGATACACGGGCCAAATTCAATTTGCAAATCTTACCCGACGGCATAGATAGAATCAATTTGCACAATCGTCTAAGCGAATTACGTCATTCAGCTGCCGAATATCGTAACGAGAAAAAAGGCACCAAGGCCGTCGGAGGTGCAGTCCGTTCACTTGCGATTTCGATCGGTCGGGATAGTGATACATAAACAGAACGAGGATCGCGCGCGCCGCGGTGAGTGTGTGCAGAATACAGTACCGTAATTAACCTTTTTTAAGCACTTGCAAAAATAAAATTTATTATAAGTTTTGAAGGCATTTTCTGTAGCATTCAGTATCTCCAGCAAAAGTATCTCAAATAAAAGTTGAAAGACTAGTCCGTTGAATTCCTCGTCAGATCTACTCAGTTTTGGATCCGGTGAAAGATGTAGTAATAACTTTGACGTTAGTACGTGCTTTTTTGGCCTATGCCGATTGATTTTTGAATCAGACGAAGTTCTTTCCTGAATTAAAGAGTGGTATGGATGGAATAATTTTAGACTATGGTGTTCAGATGTTTCAAGATTATTAGCTCTTGTTTTGTGCGTAGGGTGTTTTTAAACTGTGCCTTATTTGAATCAGACACACACAAGGTACGTGACCGCTAGCAGGTTCTGTATTAACAACACACGCACACATACCTACATCGAATCGGCCCGTTTTTTCTCAGCTGCTTTACTGTACTATCATTACCACGGTCGGAGCGCGCGAAAAGTCAAGGTGGACCAGTCCTGTTTACAGCAGCACCTATAGAATACGCGTAAAAAGGCGTTTCGCTCGTTCCACCCTTGAAACCGAGCCTTCCTCGCTCCCTGGAATCGATACGTCAATTAGTCGCAGACACGTGGCGGTTCGCATCGAAATAATGACTATGACAATTCGATCGGCTTACAAATGCACAAACGAGGTCGGTGAAACTGGGCGGCACACAATTTTCTTCGCATCGCGCAGACAGCTGTCAGCGCAGAGTTTTCACAACAATGGTGCGGAGTCGACAATAAGCCGACCGCACTACGGCGAATGCAATCAAAGTGGTGAACCACACGAGTACGTTCTTAGCTCGTTTTCCGAATAAGGGAAGCGTTTCTAAACGTCCTGTGCGTGTGTGCGTGCGGCGACATCGCACGCAGTGTTGCCACAGTCGATATTTATTTTATGCATCGAGTGAATATAATTCCCATTTTAGTATGTGCTTCGATTCGCAAGCTTATAATTAAGGTTGAATATGCGATTAAAAAGCGTCATTTATAAAGTTAACAATGCTATGATATTCTGCTCAATCTATTCAAATTGCTTCCGCTCCTTCATCTTTAGTAAAGATAAAAAAAGATGGCACCATTCTACAATCCAGTAGCTACACAAATCTTATAAATGACATATGAACCCTTTCATAGCGGAAGAAGTAAATGCTGACTCATGACAAATATAGATATTGATCAATAATATATTAAAGTGTCTGTCAATTCGACGATTAGTCTTTGTGTTCGTAGTTTCAGCCACTGGTTCAGAAAGTCTCAGGTTGGAACGCTGCACGGGACAGACGTGAACGTAAATAAACTATTTTTCTTCTTCACCTTTCATGAATCACAATAATATGTTTTCATCCGGGTGATGGTAATCGTAAATTAATTTTTATAAATATTTTCAAGGCAGAAATAATTTCCAGTGCAGGGATTTTTTGAAAGAAGCAGCAAATTTGTGTTTTCTCTATGGCAACTCTGTACATATGTGTACGCACGCCATAAAGCTTAAAGTACATGTATTTTTCTAGGTTAAGTGTCATCTCGAAAGTCGTCTGCGAATACTAAGAGAGTTTTAGACAAATATGGAAATAATAATGTGAACACGACTGTTTCCATTCAACGGCTGGAATAGTTATGGGCACAATAAAAAGCTGTTTTAGCCCCAATAGTATAAGTAAATAAATGACACCGTCATGTCTATATTCCCCAAGCTGGAGCGGCAAATGCTGTATACATCCTACATATAACGCCGACACGTTTAGGGTCGCAACGAGTGTTGTAAAAATGAGCGCCGAAGTCGAGCATTTAGCGCTAAGTCGACGCTTACGAGCGTTGAAGCACGTAGAAGACGCGAGCGTTTAAACGTCGACTCGAGCGATTTTACAACACTAGTCGCAATGTAATAGGGAGCGCACCTATTGCCATTATACCGGGCACAATTCTAGATTATAAATATAACATATCCTATTTTAATACTTTAACAAGAATGGCTCGGGAGTATAATGAATTAGCTAAGCTGAATGTAGACTTGGAAATATTTCTTCCGCATATGATACAATTTGTTAAAAAAACTAAAGATATTGGTGTGGATGCTTTTATGTAATTTCTTAGTCAATCTATCTATCTATCTATCTATAACCTCACGCCAGATCCCTTGCGAGGTAGGCAGAGAGTACAGAGTTCCAACAGGTTCTTTCCTTACATACCTCTCTGGCTTCCTCGACTCTCATAGTTCGTCTCATACACGCTTGCCGGTTACGGAGACTCTTGACTTTTCCATCAGATAACACTCGGTTAATTTGGTCGTGGTAAGATAGTCTAGGTCTTCCCCGGTACCTGCATCCTTCCACTTTCACATTGTATATCTGTTTTGTCATTCTTTCCTCTGGCATTCTTTCTATATGCCCGAACCAACGGAGCATGCCCTTTCTTATCTTTACACCGATACTATCTTTCATACCTACTCGCTGTCTTACTACGCTGTTGCTAATGCGGTCGGTCAGCTTCACTCCGCACATCTTCCGCAGAGCTCGCATTTCTACCGCATTTATCTTACTTTCATTCTCCTTCTTACATACCCAGCTCTCGCTACCATATAACACCGTTGGGACAAGAACTCCGTTATGTATGGCCAGCTGCGCCTTATGGCTTAAGTGCCGGCTCCCGAGTAGCTTTCCCATCGCACCATTTACTCTGTTCCCTGCACTCACTCTTCTCTCTATGTCAGCGGTGTATATCCCATCCTTACTGAAGGCGCATCCAAGATATACAAACTCATTCACTTGCTCCAGCACATCGTTACCAACCACAATCCTTACATTCGTTCTGGTTTCTTCCCTTTCAAAAACCATAATCTTGGTTTTCTTCACATTCAAGTGTAAGCCATTGATCATGCAGTCGTCTTTCATAACTGTGACTAGTGTTTGCAGATCAGTGGCTGTTGGCGCTATTAAAACCGCGTCATCTGCATAAAGTAGATGATTTACCACTAAGTCACCCATTTGTACACCTTCATTCATCGCATTCAGTCTTTGAAGACTTTTGTCCAGATATATTATAAACAGTCTAGCGGACAACACGCAACCCTGCTTGACGCCGATTTTAACGTCAAACCAGGGTGACCTGTTACCACCCACCCGTACGCATGCCTTGCAGTCCACATAAGTGGACTGGACGGCTCGCAACAGAGTGCCATCTATACCATACTCTGGCAAAATGTCCCAAAGTCTCTTTCGCACAACTCTGTCAAATGCCTTCTCCAGATCTACAAAACCGCAGAAAACCTTCCGGCCCACTGTCAGATGCTTCTCTACGATGTTGCGGAGTGAGAAGACTTGATCCGAACATCCTCTTCCAGACCCCTTGTGCCTCGCACAACATTCCATCGGAATTCACGCGCATTCTCCGTTCAATAATTTTACCGTACACCTTGGCTGCCAAGCTGATCAAACTGATGGCTCTGTAATTGGCGCAGTACATACAAGGGTACTATGACTGCGCGGCGCCAATCTGTAGGGACTCCACCGGTCCTCCAGCAAAGGTTTGCAAGGGCCCGGAAAGCGTCCCGGACGCATGTTCCACCATATTTGATCCTCTCGGCAGATATCATGTCTACTTCCGCAGCTTTACGGTTTTTCATACTTCCTATCGCCCATTCAACTTCTTCCATAGTGATGTCCTCCGTTGATTCTGGTGCCGCAATCTCGCCTTTAGGCACGTCTGCGGCATCAGCATCCGGGTCATCTCCATACATTTCTCCAAAATATTCACTCCACCGGTTTAGCACAGCTTGTGTGTCTGCAAGAATGTCACCATCTTTAGATTTTATCCTTTCCATTCTGGAGCCTGACGAATCACCTCGAGCCTTTCTCACCTTGCTCCAAAAGAGTTTGGTGTTGTTCTCGAAGTTCTTCGCCAGCCTCTCCTCCTCAATCATACTGGCTCTTTCACGCTTTTCTTTCACTAAAGTTTTAGTGGCATTCTTGCATTGCCGGTATATTTCTTTCCTCATCTCTGTCATACTGGCATTCAGGTTCAAAGAAGATACATAGTCCTGCCACGCTTTCTTCTTACTTTCTACGGAGCTTTGCAACTCCGCATCCCACCATGCATTACCTTTTGCTGTAATATGCTGTAATTTCTTAGTCAATATTGTTTATTAATATTTTTTTCCTTATTCTCTTCATTTGATATTATTGTATATCACAACAAAGAACTTCTGAATACTACTTCCGCTTGTTTTTTTGAAATATGATTATATCGTATACACATTTGTTTACGTTACAATCTTGAACATAACTATTATTTTCTTTGTATTTATTCTGTCATTGGTTCTAATGTGTTTTGTGTATCTAAATAAAAAATAAGTTACCAATTTTTGGATGGTCATACATATCGTGAGTAAACTAAATCTTCGATAGACAAACGAGTTTGGGAACTGCCAATGTACTTTGAACTTATAGTAAAACCACTTCGGTAATGGCGTGGTTAGGCTGCTTAGTCCAAACGATTCTTTGAACAAAGAGGAATCACTAATTCTCATAGTTAAAAAAAGGAATTACGAACTAGCTACTCAGAACTTGGTTATCTTACCATGATCAAATAGACCGTGTCTTATCTGAAGGGCAAGTCAAGGGTCTCCGTAACCAGCGAGCGTGTATGAGTCAAACTATAAGAGTGGAGGAAGCCAGAGAGGTCCCAAAGGAATGATCCTGTTGGAACTCCGTAATCTCTGCCTTCCCCGCAAGGGATCTGACGTGGTGATAGACTGGTTTTAGTAAGTGAGTAATTTCGTTCGTATAGGATCGTAGGCGCGAAGGCGCAGGCGTGATAACGCGAGATATCTTGGAGAAACATGCGTACTCGCGTTTACAATTAAACGTTTAATGTTTCTATTTTAGTGTATTGATAGCATTTTGTATTGCACACAATGATATTACAGTATTGTGCTCTCAATAAGTACTAGCTATTATCAAAAGTCTTTTCCACTCCGGTTTTACCCGAAGAAGTCGGCAGATGTATTCTGATCATCAGCCAGCCGTCACTGCTTCATTCCAAAACAAAAAGTTCGTTTTGGGTGTTCGTGTTTACGTGAAGAAAGATGATTGCTAAAGAAGTATGCAATACTATCTGATTATACATATAATGAAGACGGCATGTTGGTCTAGTGGCGTATGATGCGCGTAGGAATAACGAGGACCTAGGTTTGAATCCTAGGACAAAATGAAGTTTTTCTGTCGAAAAATTGCTAGTATCAGCGCGTAGTTCTGATTTGTCTATCTATCTATATCATCACGCCAGATCCCTTGCGGGGTAGGCAGAGAATACAGAGTTCCAACAGGTTCTTCACTTACATACCTCTCTGGCTTCCTCCACTCTTATAGTTCGTCTCATACACGCTCGCCGGTCACGGACTCTTGACTTGCCCTTCAGATAAGATACGGTCTATTTGGTCATAGTAAGATAGTCTAGTTCTTCCCCGGTACCTACATCCTTCCACTTTCGCATTGTATATCTGTTTTGTCATTCAACCAACGGAGCATACTCTTTCTCATCTTTACACCAATACCATCTTTCATGCCCGTTCGCTTTCTTACTACCCTGTTGCGAATTCTTCCGACATTCTTTCTATATGCCCGAACCAACTGAGTATACCCTTTCTCATCTTAGTACAACTTAAAGCTGTAAAGAGCAATTACTTCCTCTCTTAAGGTTTGGTCACATAGCCGACGGAGCGCGACGGAGACGTGCTGCTGGCGCTCGGTCGGCGGTCGGGAGCGTTACTCGCACGTCACACTGCAGGCGCGACGTCAGGCCGATCAAGCGGCCGCTCAACACTAGCATCCCGTTCGCACGCGTATAGGCGTCTCGCTCCCGCCGTGTTCGTTTGTAATCGCGTCGGGCACGACGGCGGCGGGTCATGACGTTTGCCATCGCGCCGAGCATGACTTCGCTGTGTGGCGCCTGTACATTTCAGTACATTAAACTCCCCAGGTCGCGTCACCGTCGCGCTCCCGTCGCGCTGAAACCTTTAAGCAGCAGTTGTGCTACTTGGTTGTACTTCGAAAGGATATTTCGGAAATTCACATGTACGAGTAATACGCCCATTACACGCAGTCAACGAGGTTTCATTTCAATTTTCTCAAGTAGAGAATTTATTGAAAAATATTTACTTTGTACGAGCCGTGTATCGGAACATAATATAAAGATAATGGAAAATAGTTTCTGCGTCGTACACAAAGAGAAGCCAACAAGTCTTTATTAAACTTCACAAACGCGTATTGGGGATGGTTCGAGTTAATTTTTTATACGTTCCTCTATCTATATATACGGGGTTGGGCAACAATTAATTGTGTTAACGATTTAATTGCATTAAAAATACTTCGGATTTTATTTTGATTTTTAAATTACCGGCGTTTCTAGTGCTCTAAAGCACCCTTGGTCACGGGAGGGACTGAGGGGTTTGACGTCCAAAAGTCAGTGCTATTCCGGGGTAGCTTAGAAATTAATAGAGCTTAAACATTAATTACAATTGAAATTTATATCCTACAATAAAAAATCATTGAATAATGCCCAATTCTGCCGGGTAAGCAACGTTCATACGTTCTTCAATAATGGTAATAGGTGTGTGACTTTTTTCCCAGTTCGAATCCTAGGTGAGTGTGTTATTAAAGTTCTTCCATGTAAAATTTTCCAGTAGCCGTCCAGAGTCCGAATTTGTGGCTGGTATACCCATCTTCTATTACATTGAGATCCAACATCGTCGTCGACACATGTACCTCTGGCACCCCACTAGGGAATATAGGCGTGACGGTTACACGTGATATTCGTACGATTATGACCGTTATTCTCGTAGTTGTATTCAGAGGCAGAATAGCCGACGCCTAAAGAGCCTTTTACGATACAAGAAATAATAATGATTAATTCTAGTGACAAATAATGAAATCAGGAAATTATACATAGATAAGTTGTGGACTTCTCTTTCCAACATATAACGACATCTCCCTCTAATACCAATAATAAAGAATGACTTATCACACAAAACATTGGATCAAACATTTGCCAGGCTTGACTAACCCAACAATTACACGACAAATGAATGACGAATCCTCATTGGAAATAACGATAACATTGTTTTGATTCGTTGTCATAAACAGGTCCTATTTACGACACACATTAGGTTGGTGATTTCTGCAATATAAAAAAAAAAAAACTTTCCCGGTTTTTTGGGATGCGTTGTAAAAAATATTGGTAGTTGAGTAGGCTTTAATTTTATTGGCCTTTTTTTTTTATCTTGGGAAAATCCTGCAAAAGACTTCCGCGGGCCTCGGGGGAAGCCGTCGGATTCCTACGGACTAAAAACACCAAGGGTGGCCGACATCAGCACTTTGGAGGGGCTCCGGGATCTCCGTATGGAACGCACCGGTGCCCCTCTTGCGCCGCGCTCTGACGAGCCCGCCATCGGAGGGAGACTTGATGACACGCTCCCCCCCCTCACCGACGCGGTGCTCACGGCGACGTGGGCCACACCACGCCGCCGTCCTCCTCAGGGTTGCTCGTGAAGGACGCTCAGGGCCCCCCCCCCACCCCTTGCGTCTGCGACCCCGAAGGCCCCCCTGCTGATGTTGTTGCAGGGAGGGGGGGGGGGTTATTTTATTTACCTATCGTAAGTTTACAACCTCTGCATCGAGCTAAGACCGAGCGCAGATTAGCGAACAAAATGTACTGAAACTTAAAGTAATTTTTTTGCTAGTAAAAGGAAAATTCAGGTATTTTTTTGCATGTTTGGCGGCGAATATGGCAAAATATTTTGCTACAATTACTGTAATAAATGTGTATATTATACTAATTAAGACAAAATACTTTAACATGGTTTTCTGTAGTAAATGTACAATACAGCGTTATGAAAAAATATTGAAGTTGAGACTGCCTTAACTAGAGTTTAGTCGCGAATAATGCGCTTTACAATCACGAGGTCCGAGAATCACATCCTAGGTCGGACAAATGTAGTTTTTCTTACGAAAAATTCTCATATCAGTCCGGAGTCTGGAATTGTGTCCGGTATATGGCAATAGGCTCGCCACCTATTACATGGGACGTAACATTGTCGGCAAAAAGTGGGTGTACACAGTACACCTCTGCCACCCTCGCTTGTGAAATATAGGCGTGACGGTGTGTAAAGAGATTTCAAGTTCACGGTGTTAAATCGAGCCAGAGCCCATCTAAATCGAATAAAACGCAGTTTAGAAAACTTTACGCTACCATCGTTTAGCATCCGTCGGTGAAAGTTATCATTGCAACCCCGTGTACAATCGCCGCTAAAAGTTTTAATTCGAACATTTATCCGTCTAGATTATCCCGAGGCGAGGTAATGACGGGGCTACGTGACTAAAATGAGAGACCGCGATAATTTCTTTCAAACATTATTCTCATGGCGAGACTGTCATAATTACAAGTTCAGGATCTTGGTTTATTAAAATTTTTGTTAATTTGTGTATGTATTCAATTATGTTAAATGCTTTGCCTTGTAGTATAATTACTTAGTGTCGTTTATTGGGGGGTATTTCCATAATCGCTACGCTTGGCAGGCGGGTTCGCGATCGCAGTGTGACATTTTTATATGTGACCTGTGTCCCTTGGGAGTGAAGTACGTAGTGCCTTCAGTTTATGTTATTCCCAACAGTAACCCATCTGACTAGGGCTATGGATGCCATAGGTGTCGCTTTCCCAAAGAGCGGTGTCCTGCTTCCGACCACACTCAGCCCAGATAAGCCCTACTCTAACGTAACACCGGAGTACTGCCTTGTCTGAACTACCGCTGTTTGGATTTGGTCGCCTCTTAGGACCCGCTGTCTGTCTGCCGGTCGCATGTGAGTGAATAGTCTACGCTGTTAGCGAGTCTGCAACCACTACGCTCGAGCCAGAAGGGCAAGGGGGCAACTATCAAGGGCGCTTTTAGGAGGCGCGGCCTCGGCTTAAGCAGCGTGGAGATCGACGTTCCGTATCATCCATGGGGCTCCGGCGGCTTTGCGGAGGAAACGGGATTGAACCGTTTGGAGTCTTATCGATGTGAACGGACGGCATGCCCGAAAACCTCACAAGCGTACGTGATGCTGGGTGTGTCCGTCGCCGCGCTGAGTTTCTTTTGTACTTGTATAAACGTTATAGAACGGACCCGAACCCTCCAAGTACATCGATAGAATAGGTAGAAGGGAATAGATAAGTACATCAAACAATAGCCGGCGCATTCCACGAAGCGGTATTATTATTACATACCTATTTGTTCGTAAACAAGTAGGTACTTTTTTTAGTTTACCGCGACTGCGCGCCGGCGGTAATAAAAAGGGGAGGAACCTTCTAGACGTTTTGGCACTCAAACGCGGATTCTAGATCTTTCTAGACGGATCGATAGGAGACCTAAGGGTGAGTAATGCATTTTAGAAGCAACATCCCCCGATAAAGTGTTTCCGAGATATCGGAGTATGTCCAGATCGTAACACTATGTAGATAATGAAAATAGAGAGCTGTCCAAACCTGGGCATTGATTTTCTAGATTCTGGATGTATTAACTCTTCTATCCATCCCTTCGGGGACAGCAAAGTATATGAGGGATAAAAATGTATTTGTTATTTCTCAATCAGTCTGTTTTTCAACCTTCTGTGGTATTTTTTTTTAAACGTAGCCCCTCCCTTCGATTTATTCCTGTGTCGTGGGTGCGTTTACAAACATGAAAATTCACAAACACAAATACCCAGACCGGAACAAATAATTGTAGATCACACAAAGATTTGTCCCGTGCGGGAATCGAGCCCCGACTATTAGACACAGTGGGCGGAGCGGTTTGAGCTCTTAACCACTGCGCTAAATCGTCCGTCAAACTATTGACCACATCCTCGCTCATACAATTAGATTATCCACATCACTGGCCTATATCAATTTCAGAGATTTATAATAATATTAGCCCTGTTAAGAAACTGTCCCACTGTTAGGCACGGGCCTCCTCTCGAACTGAGAGGGCTTAGACCATAGTCCATCACGCTGGCCCAGTGCGGGTTGGTGAACTTCGCACACCTTCGAGAAACTCTTAGGCATGCAGGTTTCCTCACGATGTTTTTCCTTCGCCGTTAAAGCAAGTGATAATTAATTATTTTTTTGAGGAGATTTATATGCAGACAATATAAAAAAATGCGGTCGAAATGCGATCTCTACGGAAGATGTGCGGAGTCACGCTGACCGACCGTATTCGCAACAGCGTAGTAAGAAAGCGAGTAGGTATGAAAGATAGTATCGGTGTAAAGATGAGAAAGGTTATGCTCCGTTGGTTCGGGCATAAAGAAAGAATGCCAGAAGAAAGAATGACAAAACAGATATACAATGCGAAAGTGGAAGGATGTAGGTGCCGGGGAAGACCTAGACTATCTTACCATGACCAAATAGACCGTGTCTTAGCTGAAGGGCAAGTCAAGAGTCTCCGTAACCGGCGAGTGTGTATGAGACGAACTATGAGAGTGGAGGAAGCCAGAGAGGTATGTACGGAAAGAACCTGTTGGAACTCTGTACTCTCTGCCTACCCCGCGAGGGAGCTGGCGTGATGATATAGATAGATAGATAAAAAATTACGACTTTACCTTAGGACGTGTGGTTAGAGCAATTCGCCCTACATTCGCATTCGAAACGTTCACATTTCTCTATAATTCTCTTAAACAACCCACGTAATATGCTAGCCTATTTATTCCCTTGAGTCTTCTGAACAAAATGAAGGGTTTAAAAACTAAAAATAATGAAAACAATTTTTTTCGTAATAGTACCTCCTAAGTTGTTATGTATATTTTTGTATCCTCCGTTGCACGCGTTGTATGATAATAGTTGTTCATAGAAGGCGATACTGCGTGGGCAGTGGGCGTGGGCATGGACTTAAATATGTCTGTGTATTCATGGCTTTTAATATCAGAAGTATGGAACTCGATGCGACGGAGGAAGAATGGACCAATGACTTGATTGACCTCTGAATCGCTCAAGATCATGTGTCACGTGAAAAGTTAGGACTGAAGACTTAAATATGGGCGTTGATTTGTGTTGATTACTGAATCCGTTGTAAGCAAATGCGAAAGTATAACCATATAATTTTCGAGATAGAAGAACTAAATTACCGTAACCGGCGAGCGTGTATAAGACGACCATTATATTTTTTTCTTTTTCTTTTTTTTATAAACGCAGTCCACATTAGGATTTATCCCTGTATCGTATAAACATGAAAATTCACATACAAAAATACCCAGACCGGAACAAATAATTGTGCATCACACAAAGATTTGTCCTATGTTCCCAGTATAAGTCCGGAATGTGGAATTGTGCTCGGTATATGGCAATAGGCTCGCCCCCTATTACATGGGACCTAACATCATCGGCCAAACGTGGGTGTACTCAGTACACCTCAGCCCCCCCCCCCCCCCCCCTCCCCCTTGGGGAATATAGGCGTGACGGTGTCTAAATTTTTTTACATTTGCAAAAAAAAGTGCGTAAAAAGGGGTTCAAAATGTTAAATTTGAAAGTTTAGTTTTTCTATGGAATTTGTGAAGCAATTATCTAATCGGGGTGTCTGAGGTCTTGTGTTATTTACGATATACCTTGCATATTGTTATATAAGTCTCCGTAACCCGCGAGCGTGTATGACACGAACTATGAGAGTGGAGGAACACAGAGAGGTATGTAAGGTAAGGACCTATTGGAACTCTCTACTCTCTGCCTACCCGGCAAGTGATCTGGCATGATGATATAGATAGATAGCTAAACCAATATATTTATTTTGCAATGCAAACATGGCGCTCTTCTTATCACATTAATTATCCTACAGAACCCTTATCAACCCAGCAGGCCTCAAAGGAAGTACACCCAATAACGACAAAAGCCCTTAAAACCTTTTAGCGAATTACCATAGAACTCGAACAAGAACGTTTCACATGCAAATTGTGAGAAGTTATAAAAGTGTTTGCATGTACATTATGTCATTTGTAAACTTAGCTCCTTTTTTTTACTGACAAAAACTGACTGCCTCGTTGGTCTGGTGGCAAAGCGCATCGCTTTGTGATGACGAGGTTCTGGGTTCAAATCCTAGGTCGGACAAATGTAGTTTTTCTAACGAAAAATTCCCAGTATGAATCCGGAGTCTGGAATTGTGCCCGGTATATGGCAATAGGCTCGCCCCCTATAACATGGGACCTAACATCGTCGGCGAAACGTGGGTGTACTCAGTACACCTCTACCACCCCCTCTGGGGACTATAGGCGTGACGGTGTGAAAAAAAAACGTAGCCCAACACTAGGATTAATTCCTGTGTCGTAGGTGCGTTTAAAAACATGAAAATTCACACAAAGATTTGTCCCGTGCGGGAATCGAACCCGCGACTATTAGACGCAGTGGGCGGAGCGACTTAAGCTCTTAACCACTGCGCTAAATCGTCGTCAACTTATGTTTTATTTCTGTTTTGGTAAGGGCGAATTAGTTGTAAATTAATTTCGAAAAAATACAGATTTTTTTTTATAGAAAACGTAGCCGTACGATTTATTCCTGTCTCGTGGGTGCATTTACAAAACATAAAAATTCACATACACATACCCAGACCGAAACAAATATTTGTCGGTCACACAAAAATTTGTCCCGTGCGGGAATCGAACCCGCGACTATTAGACACACTGCGCTAAATCGTCCGTCGAAAACGTGATTGGTTAAAACAAAACAAATTAGGGTTAAAAACGGTAAATGGGACTAAGTAAGTCTAAACATAACACGCACTTAGACGGACGAATTAGCGAAGCGCTTAAGAGCTTAAGCCGCTCCGCCCACTGCGTCTAATAGTCGCGGGCTCGATTCCTGCACGGTACAAATCTTTGTGTGATCCACAGTTATTTGTTCCGGTCTGGGTATTTGTGTATGTGAATTTTCATGTTTGTAAACGCACCCACGACACAGGAATAAATCCTAGTGTGGGGCTACGTTTAAAAAAAAATACCACAGAAGTTTGCAAACAGACTGATTAAGAAATAACAAATACATTTTTATCCCTCATATACTTTGCTGTCCCCGAAGGGATGGATAGATGAGTTAATACACTCAGAATCAAGAAAATCAATCTACATAGTGTTACGATCTGGACATACTCCGATATCTCGGAAACCCTTTACCGGGGGATGTTGATTCTAAAATGCATTACTCACCCTTAGGTCTCTCTGGATGTTGACAGTTTTGCCTACTTAAAGTATGAATTTAGAAAGTTGATCATTTATAAATTTATTTCGTCTGGAAGTAGTAATCTTTAGGAGCTGTTGATTTTTTTCGGGTTTAATACATGCTGGTCGGGGAGCGCATATGACTCTTCTTTTCAACAGCATTTGAGTTAATTCCGTGGACAATACTATCGGTTATATGTTTATCCAGAATCAATTTACCTGTTTTTTATGTAAAGCAGAACATCTACAACACACACACACAAAACACAAAAATAAAATATAACTAAGATTTATTTTTAGCACCTTAGGTTAATTTTGTAAACCCCAAATTAAGTTTTGTAGTATGATGTTTTAAACCAAGTGTGTAGTTAAAACTAGTAAGTCCGCATTTGGTAACAACGAAGTCACAAACTAACTACTAGGTAATAAGCAAACCGTTTAAAGAAAAGAACCTTTTCCATAAAACCACCATTCATATACATTCTCGTAATTATCAACCCAAAAGCTTAAACAGAATCTGTAATTAAATTCCTGATTTAACTATCAATGGATTACAAAAAACGTATTAGTACATGTTTTCGACTTATTCCGTTAACGGCTGCGGAAAATTCTAGGATCTAACTGTCATACTTTCCATATAAAATAAATAAAAATAGTAAAACTATCAGAATGGAGAAAGTCGGTAAGGAAATAACCTGTTGAAACTCTGTACTCTCTGCCTACCGCACAAGGGGCCTGGCGTCAAAAAATAAAATAGATAAAAATCTTTATAATAAAGGTAAACCGACTTCAAAATGCAAAAAATAAATATTTGAATTTGGTACCGGTTAGTGCAGTCGGTTACTTGGCACCGACTTCAAATATTTATTTTTTGCATTTTTTAGTCGGTTTACCATTTTTTAAAGATTTTTTATTTTACAATTTTAAGTGACGAGTAAATTATTTACTAATATTTATATACCTATATTATATTATTTTGCTGAGTTGTAGAGTAAGGTACCTACAGGACTGATATAATAACCATAATAACGGAATCTATACATTCATGCTGTTCGCCGTTAAGGAGTCCCCTGGTGTATCTTCCAAGTCCAAAGTTCAATACTGATTTCATTAAAATGGGACCACCTTGGAGCTATACTGAACCCAATGCAAAAAGAATCATCAAAATCGATTCATAATTGGCGGAAAGATCGCGTAACATAGATACAAAAAAAAACATACAGTCGAATTGAGAACCTCCTCCTTTTTTGAAGTCGGTTAAAAATAGGCAAATATTATGTCAACTTTCGAAAGGGGCCGTAGCGACTAAAACGAATTTACATTCCTCCACATTTCTGATAACTACCAAGATGAAAGTATCAAATGACTTGCCTGTACTTACGTATAATTAAATCACTTACTACTTTCATCATCATTCACCGAGTACGATCCTCGGCTACTCTCATCCAATTTCCGACAATGGTCGCGTGTGTGAGAATGATCTACGCTGTTGGCCGCGGGCCCTTTTAAACTTCACCGGACAAGAGGGCGAGCGTGCAACCACGCTCGAGCCAGTAAGGCAAGTGGGCAACTAGCTCAAGGACGCCTCAAGGAGGAACGGCCTCGGCTTAGGCATTCGCTATGGGGGAGGGCATATACTAGGTGTCTTGCCGTGGTGCTCTACACCGGCCGGCGGACAAGGGACTCTTCCGATGCCAACCTCGCCGGCGAGGTCGGCATTTGATCCTGTGTGCGATATCTGTATCCGAAAGAAGGGATGTAAGGGCATCGAGAGGGTCGGTTAGAACATACCGCGGACGGCGGTAGCGTCTGATAGAAGGGGGCAATGTCTAACAACCGCCTACGAATTACTTTATCACAATAATATTATAGCCTAGTGGTTAGACCGTTGGACTGCAAAGTCAAAGGTCTCGGGTTCAAACCCAGGGACGCACCTCTGTCTTTTCGAAAGCATGTGCGTATTAAAAATCAATTATCACTTGCTTTAACGGTGAAGGAAAACATCGTGAGGAAACCTGCATGCCTAAGAGTTTCTCAAAGGTGTGTGAAGTTCGCCAACCCGCACTGGGCCAGCGTGGTGGACTATGGCCTAAACCCTCTCAGTTTGAGAGGACGCCCGTGCCCAACAGTGGGACAGTTTCTTAACACGGCTAATATTATATCATTAATAATATTATGTTAAGGCCTGCTTTTTAAATACAAATTTTATCAATCCTACGTATTAAAGTGCTTATAGTGCCCTTGACTGTACATCTTTAACTTTGCAGATAATCCCATAATTTCATTTTTATAATCTAATCAAGTAGAAAGTATTCGTATCTGGACGATAATTCCAATTTTAATAGCGTTGTTATTGCTCTGGCACTCGTAAAAATTATAATAAGTGCCTAACGGGCGTATATGTACATCAAATACACGCTCAATACGTAATATATCGTAACCTATTTTCCTTATGTCTGTACTTTAAAAGTATTTGTAGTCGTTAAGGGGCCAACAAAAAACGTTTGTAATCCATGCACGTCAAGAAATATATGGATAAGAGAATTAATATTTAGAAATATGATTTTTGACTGTATATTTTAAAATCTGGTAAAAAGATTTACGATTAAACGAAATTATCTCGATGGAAAAGAAATCGAAAGTCTACAGTACTGCTTTACATTTTCTGCTGCCAACTCGAAATGCTTATGAACTCATCAATAAAATTTACTTAATAAAATAGCAAATAATTGTAGCAAAGTTCTCGTAAAGCATTTTTTTATTTCATAGTGTAGGTTTTTAGATAATGATACAATTTGTTTTTGCAGATACGTCGTTTACTTCTGAGCGCGCGCTCAATATATCCGTCCCTTATTATTCTTTTGTAAAGTTATTGCATCACTGTCACTCTCCCGGACGATAAATGGTCGGTCGCGGTAGGCCCTTAACTCTAGGAAGAGTTATAGTGAGCTACGGATATTAAAGGTGTACTAGTATCTCTACAGACCTAAGTCATGGTCACCTGCAAGTGATACACCCTCCTAGAAAATCAATGAAGCTCTGGCGAACTGTCTGCCAACCCGTTCTGGACCAGTGTGATGGACTATGGTCCAAACTTCTCATAATTATAAGTTATGTGGTGACCATCATCGGCGGTACAATATAGGTCAGGGATTCCCAAAGTGGTCGATATAGGTTTCCCAGGGGTCGACATAAACGAAAACTGATTTTGGGGGCCGACGAGGTCTAAAAATCGACCCCTATTAATTAACACAAGTTCTTATTTGTGACTTTCAAGATACTGTGTACGTGTACCAACTTGTTATAAGAATGACTAATATATTATTAGGAAGTGTCATTGTTGTACTTTACTCACTTAACCAACCGCAAAGTTTTTAAATTAGTAAGTATTTTGTATCAAAAGGAAAAAACTAGAGATAGGATTTTTAAAGTAATTTGGCTATGGGGGTCTGAGGTATCAGTTCAGTTTGGAAAAGGGGGTCTCTTGTCCAAAATAGTTTAGGAATTCCTGATATAGGTTAAGAAAAAAAATTAAACATGATTATCTGCCAAAACTCGTCCACTACAGGACAAAGTCCTCTCTCAAGTATCGTCACGACGACCTATTTTCTGCATCTACGCTTTGACCCGCGACCTTCACCAGGTCATCGTTGTCTACGAGGGATGCGCCCCGTCTATTGCCAATTAAGTTTGGTTATTCTGCCTCCAATGGAGATTATTGGACCCGCGTGGTGGAGTATGACATCATCTTTGTCACTACGATTAGGAAGAAGGCCTTTGCACAGCAGTGTGATAGTTTAGGGTGATTTTTATTATATTTTCCGATATACAGTTGCGGAAATATTTTTTCACACAAGGGTCTAGAGGCCGTAAAAAAATGCATAAACGCACCTTTATAACTATCACTTACAAAGGGCATGCACAGACATTACCATTTGACAGACGCGCATCATTTTAACATTTTTATCTATTTCACTGACACAGAATGCAAATTTCAGCGGCCACAGATACACAAGACATGTTGACATATTTATGAAACTGATAATACGTTCGCGGGTAATACGTTCTCTATGCTAAGTTACGACCATAGACAACTAAGAAACGATCGTAAGTGGGCGATAACGTCTTAAAGATCTATTAAACTTTATCAAGATTTAAGGGTTACGTAATTTAGTTATGATAATTTAAGTTTTAGTGACTTTAAAATAAATGATAAATTTAGTATTGTTAGGAAATCTTATAGTTACAATGTAATAAATAATTATGCTTATCGCTCTGCCTACCGCGCAAGGGATCTGGCGTGATGATATAGATTATGCATGTATACTGCAACGAATGAACCAACTACGGATTCTTTGAGATATGTCAAATAGATACTCCTATAAAAGCAGTTCGAAAATACTTATTTGTAAATCTGCACATTTGGTATGATACACTGTCATGATTTTACGTTCCAAAAGCAAGGGTGGCATAGGTGTGCTGTGTTCGACTGTCTTAGCTCCTAATCATAATGTCTTTAAAAAAACCGACTTCAAAAAGCAAAAAATATTTTAAGTCGGTACCGGTTAGTGCAGTCGGTTACTTGGCGCCGACTTCAAATATTTATTTTTTGCTTTTAGAAGTCTGTTTTTTTGTAAAAGATTTTTATTTTACAATTTTAAGTGTCAAGTGAATTATTTACTAATATTTATATACCTATTTGATATTATTTTGCTGAGTTGTACAGCAAGGTACCTACAGGATTGATATAATAACCATAATAACGGAATCTATACATTCGTGCTGTTCGCCGTTAAGGAGTCCCCTGATGTATCTTCAAAGTCCAAAGTTCAATACCGATTTCATCAATATGGGACCACCTCGAAACTATACTCAACCCAACGCAAAAACAATCATCAAAACCAGTTCATAAATAAAGACGTTATAAAAAACACAAGACGAATTGTCGTCGACGACCCTCCTTTTTTGAAGTCGGTTAATATTCTGATTAGTTCTATGGCAGGGTACCTATAGGATTGACGTAATACCCATAATATCACAATCTACGCATTCGTATTGTTTGTCTTAACGACAAAGTTCCCTGGCGTATCTTCCAAGTCCAAGGTCCAATACCGATGAAATTAAAATGGGACCACCTTGGAGCCATACTGAACCTAATGCAAAAAGAATCATCAAAATCGATTCATAATTGGCAAATTGATCGCGTAACATACATACAAAAAAAAAAAGAAGTCGGTTAAAAAAGGGATATTTGCACACTCAGTACTGACAATATTAAATAAAATAAAAATATTTTATTAGACTAGGAAGTCCATAAATGTTAGTATGTACAATAATAACTTAATAAACTAATGTTAGTAAGAAGAATATGGGTAAATGGGAAGTGGTTGTCACACTAGAGCACTACACACGTAGCAACAGGCGCGTGCAGCCGTATCCAGTGCTCCAGCATTGGGCAGTCCCACCTATCGCATAATGCTTTCAGGATGCTGTGTGAGCTAGCACGCCATCTATGTAGGAAGGATGCACAGCTTTTTCGGATGGTGGCATGGAAGCCATCAAGTCCAGCCTCTGTAAACATCCCAGAGGCACTACAAAACAGCCAAACACTACAGCAGCCCCAACAACACCATGAAAGCATCATTGTACTAATTTTATTAATATTATTATATTTCAATATGAAAACCACAGTAATGTTGTCTGACTAGAGCTTCGAAGAGAGGACCTCGTGGTAATCAACCGCGTTATACGCCAACAGACTAACAAGGCAATCGTTTATACGGTTGGAATAAGGATTTATATTATTTAAAATATAGAAAACATATTCAGTACTCAAAGTTCATTATACAAGGAAAAAACTTATTGGCCTAATTGTGTCGGAAATATTCATCAAAAGGAAAATAAAACAATTTGGCGGGGCTTTTTTCCCTAATCAATGTACCTATCGAAGCGGAAGGAGATTAAAAATATAATATAACTAGATACATATGATAGATACATATATGTTTGATACATATTTGAGAGGATCCTCCTCCTCGAGTCGTATTCCTCATGTCTGAGGGTCGTGACCTCCACCTCTCAGGAGTCTTGCTCTTGTGATGTTCTGCCATTTTCCCCTGTCCTCGGCGACATGCAGCGAGTTGTAGACTGTAGTGTCCAGAGTGGTGCGAATCTGGTCAGACCAACGTGTTGGGCTGCGGCTTCGAGGATTTGAGAGGATAAATTATTATATCGCCGGCCATAAGTAAAAATCATAAGTAAAAATATTATTCAAAAAATAAATATCTTAATAAGCGCTTTAAATTAATAGCAAAATGTTTAATTTTCATTTACCGCTAACTCGGAACTCGGCCTTCACTGAGAAAAACCAGCGAAGTGCAGTGGGTATTATTTTAATTGTAATGATTCTATTACATATGCCTCTGTAAACATTTTTTATAGTTCTCGCGCAGTGCTGTCAATCGCCGACATTAAAGTATCATACTAGTTAAATTCCTCACATAATAGAGAATGGACCCGTTCCTTTAATAGGTCTGTTGATCAAAGGTTTAATTAATTTTGACTTTGTTAATGCTCCACTAAAGAATGCTTGTGTTTTGATGAAATAGGGACCTTCAAAATGAGCCTCCAAAGATCTTTTGTCTTCGGGGAAATGCTTGTAACAATCATTATTAAATGATTTATAGTTCAAGTTGCTTGTGGTCTTATAGCATAATCGTTGGCTATGAGGATAAACACGAATTGAATTGTGGCACAACCAGAAAAGCAGGCTTAAGAGAAATCAAACTTGTTGATAAAATCAGGGGACCTTTTCTGATAAACAAATTTAAGAATTACGTCTTTGTTACAATTTGGACACCAAAAAACGTTATTTTTTCTAATGGCTGAACTGATGCAAACTATTGTATAGCCGGATATATATAGAAAAACAGGTGCACCTATACATAATAGTGAGACAGACAGACAGACAGTGCGGCGGTGCACACCGCCTGATGATTATCTAGGCAACCGCTACAGAATAGTAACTACCAGCTTTGTCACTAGATGTCCAATTTTTTTTTTGTTTAAATAAAATCGTAGCCCCACACAGAGATTTAATCCTGTTTCGTCGGTAAGATTACAACCATGAAAAATCACATACACAAATACCCAGACAGAAACAAATAATTGTGGGTCACACAAAGATTTGTCCCGAGTGGGAATCGAACCCTGGACCCAGTGGGCGGACTTAAGCTATTAACAACTGCGCCCAATAGTGTTTCATTAATTAACAGTTTAACGTCATATTAATTGTTTAACAACTCGATAAAAGAAGTGGAGATTCGAAGAAATAGACTATCGGGGAATGGATGCCATACGAATAGGACATAACTTACTTAGCGATCCGATAGTAAGACGTAATGGACCTTGCCTATTGCATATGCGATCCAGTCTCGGAGGAGGCTGGTCTAGCCCGATCGTACCGATTCGTAACTCTGTTTAGCCTCGGTCTCCTCAGCCTATTTCAGAGTTGTGTAGCAGGCTAGCACTGAGTAAGCGAGATAGGGTAGGTGGTATAGGGTATATAGGTAGGTGAGATAGGGGGTCGATCGTGAAGAGTCCTTAATAACAAGAAAACCTGAGCACAAATCAGCAAGTAAACGACCAAAAAACACGGCTAACAT
Organism: Phalera bucephala; assembly: GCA_905147815.2. Classification (NCBI taxonomy): domain Eukaryota; kingdom Metazoa; phylum Arthropoda; class Insecta; order Lepidoptera; family Notodontidae; genus Phalera; species Phalera bucephala. Next base: position 31,190,518 of record LR990618.1, read on the forward strand.
CCTTATGGGCTACTAAAGTTTGGGTCCAGATTGCCATTAACATTGATCATAAAAGCATTCACCATTAAAATCAAACTTTTTGGTTACCCGCAACAGATCTGGCGTCATGATATAATAGATATATAGAAAAGGTTTTATTTAGGTAGACCGAAAAAAATCAGTTCGGAATGTCATTCCTGTGGCGAAGAAGGAAAAAAGACACGGTTACTCAAGACATGTACTTAGATTCATGGTTTCAATCAGTGTCTACATAGTCCTCTCATTTACAATCATCATTATCATAAGTGCTCTGTTGATCTAAGGATGACTGGCAGTACACCGTGTCTAGGGGTGAATGGTCTGTGAGTAACAGTGGAACAGACAGACAGTGCGGCGGTGCCAACCAGATGATTATCTAGGCGACCGCCACAGCATAGCAACTACCATCCATATGTCACTCGATGTCCATTGAATACCAAACATAAATTTTTCGACCATTTTAGGTAACTTGCTTGAAACTAATGAGTCACGTTTTAAGAATTACGTGACGCCCCACATATGTATGTACTGTGCTAATTAATGCATTAGTTGACTTGTGACTGTTTTATTTTTAAAACTAGGTATTGCATGCCGTAGCTCTCCGTGTGCACCTTAAAGTTTCGCGAAATATAACAAATAAATCACTATTTCACTTTGCAAAGGCTTGGAAGCATTCGTTGCGCAAGCGTTTGTCCCACAAGCTGTACATTCTGTCCATCACACCCACTACAGAGGAATAATTCCTAGTGTGGGGCTTAGTTTTTTTAAATAAAACATTCCTATCAAATAGTTGGTTCGGAAATATGCTCGAGTTTGCTAAACAAGTAAAAACTTGCAGATCAAGCGCTCATTCGTGAAACGAATGCTCCCAGTGACAGGACGGTATTCTATAAAAAGAACGTATCTGATGGTAGATATTTTTCCAGTCAAGCGTGAATTCCGTACTCGAATAATTCTTGCTTTATGCCGTCAAGATATTTATAACGACGAAGGCTTTCAAAAGAACGTTGTAGATATCTATTTGTAAAGAACCAAATGGAAATCAAAGCATTTAAGGAATACGCTTTTTAAAAGAAGTTTATCTAAAATCCTTTACTGGTTGAAAGGAGATCTTTTAACCAACAGAGAATCTAGCCACAAGTCGCGGTCACTTCTATTATAAGTTGAATATTTCTTTATTATTGGAACAATGGCGCACATATTTTGTTGCCCAATAAAGCCTCTTAAAATATAAAAAGGAGTGTCTAATTTGCATAATTTAATCAAAGATAAGACATAAAAGAGTGGTATCGTGTGAACAATGTAACAGTTTTTTTGCTATTCAAATAATATAAGAATATCTTAATAACGTCGTGTAAACAGCCTCTACTTCTTCATTGTTATTATAAATGTTATGGTTAGGAAAAAGCATACCCTTTTTTGGAGCACTCGGGTTCTCAATGAATAAATAAAGCCTCGTTTTCATTAAGGGACATACGTCGACAATGGTACGACGTCGGCGACAAACCTCTCAAACGAAACGCTGTTTGCGTATTGTTTGAGACTGGCAGTTTAGCAGAGTTTCTTATTTCAAAATGACAGACTTTACTGATAGATTTACGATTCACGACAGTCACAAATGGCCTGTCAACTATCATACTGAATTTGAGTGCATTCAAGTTATGAACTTTTCAAACTATATAAAAATAACTCTATTTTGCAATAAAGGACATTATTCTGCGCCCATACATGATTTGCCCCAAAACCAACAGCAATGAAAACATACTCCAATGATTTCAAATCACCCATAAATTTTTTATGGCAATTATTATTAAACGAACAAGCGGCGGAACTGCAATATTGCACGAAAAGTAATAGATTTCGAGGTTATAATTCAGTAGCTATTAATACGCATGAGGTTGTATTGTGTGTTGACATTCAGTAAAGATGTCGGCGACTTCTATATAAGTACTTACAATACTTTAAAATATTCGTTTTAGATTAAAAATTGTCCGTTAGATATGGATATTTGCCATTATTTATTAAAATAGATAAATACTGATGATGAACCAACAAACATTTGACCCATGCCGGTCAAATGTTTGTTGGTTCTGGGGCAATTTTCGACAATGCCCTTTACACGGTTTTCACGCGCCGTCGACGATATGACGCGCAATACGTGTTGCTGGAGATTTTGTGAGAAGTCGAGGAACATCGCCCGAGAGTCCCGCGACCTACATTTATAATAATATCAGCCTATACTGCCCACTGCTGGGCAAAGGCCTTCTCTCACAAATCGAGGTGAGAGAGATTAGGTCATACTCCACCACGCAGACCCAGTGCGGATCGGTGGAGGCAGCTTTGTGGCCACCTGCTGTTTGAACTTATCAAGCCGCCTTTAAGGCTTCCAACTCGGCTTAACGACTACCACATTAAGTGGTAACCGGGACCAACGGCTTAACGTGCCTTCCGAAGCACGGAGACGATCGAATATGAAAATGCCACAAACGGTCACCCATCTCGGGCCGACCGAGTCGAACGCTGCTTAACCTTGGTGATCGGTAAGAACAACGCGGTCGCACAGCACTACGAGCGCCTACGTTTACGTCTAAATATTTAGTCGGTCGCAGCATGTTGCCTGAAGAGGTTCCATACATCGTTTTCCCATTTTGTTGCGCCACACATCTACACTTCGTGACTTGTTCCTCAACACAAGCGACGCAACCACTAGGTACAGGTCGCAAAATGTCGCCTGGCTTGTCGGGCTACGTGGGTTGCCGCTCGACTACGTCTGACGTCACCAGCGACACTATCACGGGACATTTACCGCTGATGAATACGAGGCTAAAGACTATAGTTTAACTAACTATATGATCATGTCAGATCTCCTGTGGAGTAGGCAGAGAATACAGAGTTCCAACAGGTTCTTTTCTTGCAGATCTCACTGGCTTTCTCTTTCATAGTTCGTCTCATACATGCTCGCCGTTTACGGAGACTCTTGACTATAGACTACATTTGAAAGATTTTTTACATGAGAGTAGACTTCAGTATATTGTCTTATTACTGGGCAAAGGCTTTTGTCTCACAAATGGAGACAACATATCATCATCATACTCGTCATCCTCTACCTCGAGGACCACAAGCAAATCAGATTGAACATACAACAACGAGAACAAAGTCGCGTTATCAGGACACACCTTTACGTATACTTAGAATTAGGTAATAAAATAATTTTACAATCGGTTATCAAAGCATTAACAAAATAAAAGTTCAATGAACTCTGCACCAATACGCAATATCAATTATCTAAGGCCGTTTACGTATATCGAATTATGTAAGGAAAGAACCTGTTGGAAGCCTGCACTCTCCGCTGACACTGCAAGGGATCTGGCGTGGTGATGTAGGCAAGGATAGAGAATATTTTAGTGCGAAACGAGTACTTTTCCTGGGCAGCTAGTTAGGCGGATATGAGAAGTCTGCAAGATGCAATTATTAAGGACTAGCGACCGCCCCAGCTTCGCAAGGGCGAATTAAAAACACATAAACCGGCATTGAATCACTCCGTCCATTAGTCAAAACCGTATGAAAATAAGTTTGGTAGATATGCCAGACAGACAAACGCGGCGGGGGACTTTGTTTTATAATATAATAGGGATGTAAACCTATAAATAGAGTATTCTATTATATTTTTCACATAAGATGGGTAGATATTAATTTCGAAATTAATATTTAATTCAATGATATTAAGGCATAAAACCATAAGTATAGAAACAGGACATGCCTTTTATTGCCATTGAATAAAGTAAAATTTTCTTTGACACAACTGTCACAGTACCCATCTTTCATGAAAAATAGTATAAGATCGCTTCCTAGATCTAACAGTGTGCGTTTTCCATCGAAACTTTTCTATCGCAATCCGGAGTATGGAGTGTTGCCCGGTATAGCGCTAATAGGCGTGACCCCCGTAGATTGGGACCTAATCATCGATAATATACGGGTGTACAAAATACACCTTTGCCCCTGAAGAGATATTGGTGTGTGACGGTGTAGTATTTATATATTTTATTTTTTTAAGCGCGAAGTGTTAGTAGTCGACAGAGACGAAGACGACTTAGACACTTTTGCGAGAAAGACATACTACTGGTCTACTGGGTACTAATGGTCCAGGATCGATTTCTATAGACAAGTGAAGGTATTTGCCCATTGGAATACAGAATGGACTACTAGAAAAAGCTAGTAGTATTACAAAATATTTTAATGACATTTTCCCTGTTCGAATAATGGCATTTAAATATTTAAATCTCCCACACACTTAGAAAATTGAAATATTTTTGTATCTTCTAAAAAAACCCAAAACATTTGACTTATTAAACTCACAATGACGATATAGCAACACGCGTCAAGTGGAACACACACGAAAAAAAAACAGTCCTCTACGTCATTAAATCATTAACGAACAATACAAGAGCACAACAATGGATACCATTTTAAATTGCACACGCAATTATGAACATGTGACGGTTGCTAGTTGCTATCTCGTAGAGATAACGACTTCTGTGTCGGACACAAGTGGATTGCATATAAAAACATATCGCAGCTGAACGATAGCGATACAACTAAAAAGCAAGAACTGTGGATTAAACTGTATAGATTTGAAATTAGGGTAGTTGTGACAATATTACATTCGGCTACTATTATAAAGAGTTATTTGGCATCATCGTGGAGTTTACAGGAGTAGATGCACTGGTAATATTGAATACAAACTCATTGGGAAAACAAAAAAAACCTAATGTTATCATCCATATCCAATATCCCGCATATGTGGTGTCCCGCCACGTCGACTAAGCCGATACTGTATAAACATCTCTCGCTTCCTTCTACGTGAATAAATGGACCTAAAGTCTCCAAGTGGAACACAAGAATGATGGACGTTATAGAAAACGGCCCCCTAATAACGTTTCGGTTAAATTAAAATAATGGACCTCAATTTATTTGCTGACGCCACTCGACGCTTAATGGGGAAGACTAGTTACTTTTACTAATAAGAAAAAAGCCAAGTCAAGCGTCCATTAAGTGTATACTTCGTGAAATTATTTGGACAACAACAAAAAAAATAATAATGAACTTTTTTGTCTAGATTCGTTGTTGTAATTTACGTGGCGCTTTTTCAATTGTTCGATGTCGGAGGACTGAGTACAAAGACTCGTAGTAATTTTGGAGATGGAGATAAATACTGACAGAAGGAACAAACTCTTCACGACTTCATTTATTACTATAATCCACCTTTAAATACTACATAACTGGTTACCTTACAGCCACTACGAAAGCTAAGTTTGAAGGTTATAAGTAAAGCCGTAAAGGCCCCGCGGCCAACAGCGTAGACCATTCACACACACAAGAAGGTTATAAGTATTTAGGCTCGATATACAAGGTGTAGGGGACAGGTCTGCAAAACCTAAGGCAGGTCATAGTATTTATCAATACGGTCGACTATGATTATAAATTAAAAAATAATACAAAACGTTAGTAACTATTCAACTAAAATATATGAAACTTACTTTTCTTCATTCGGGTAGATGTGGCCTTTCGTTCATATTGGTAAGTACTAACACCTATTTTAGATTATGTGCCGTTGAATCAGAATCATAATATTTTTATTCATGTAAACCATTACAGTATTTATGAATCGTCAGAAAAGTAACAAAGACTACTGCCACTTCGGAATGTCATTCCTGTGGAGAAGAAGGGCAAGAAACTCCACGGTTACTCCTTTAAAATAAAAAATTACAAACTTTTTCATCTACATTTTGTTGTGGGGTATAGGAGAACAATGTAGGTTGGTCATCAGGTCAGTCTAAGTTAAAAAAGCGAATAATACTATTTACGAGAAGGGCTACTTGGTTCCCTCATTTACAAAAAAAAGTACACAGAAAAAATGGCATTATGTTAAATTAATAGAAGGAAGAGAGGGAATGCTAACTAACAACAGTTGAATAGGTTCTCATGACTCAAGTGGAGCTGGAATAGCATCTATCCAAGCATTTTTATCTTTTAAATAATCTTCTATTGAAATAATAAGCTTGGTTACAAAGTGTTGTACACAAGCTTTGAACTTATTTTCACTTTGTCCCTTACACCCTGTTTAAAACCCGTTACAGCAAACCCTCAGTTAACGTCACTTTTCCTTCGAAACCAACAAGAATGCCTTTGAACCAATTGAAACAGCAAAACGCAACACGTAAAGCTGTAAAACGCATTATAGGGATGAGCGCTATACATCGATGCATCGAAAACAATCGATATTTTGGAACGGTGCATCGGATTTAATCGTTGTTTCAACGTAGCAATCATGGAATGGGCGAAAAGGAGACGTATGACCATAGATTAAGTAAAATTATACTATAGAAAAATATTGTTTAAAACATATTGGATTTTTAAAACACATTAACAGCTTAGAATATAATTGCAGCCTATACTGCCCACTGCTGGGCAAAGGCCTTCTCTCACAAATCGAGGTGAGAGAGATTAGGTCATACTCCACCACGCGGTCCCAGTGCGTATTGGTGGAGGCAGCTTTGTGGCCACCTGCTGTTGGAACTTATCAAGCCAACTCGGCTTAACGACTACTACATAAAGTGGTAGCCGGGACCAACGGCTTAACGTGCCTTCCGAAGCACGGAGACGCTCAAATATGAAAATGCCACAGACGGTCACCCATCTCAGGCCGACCGAGTCGAACGTGCTTAACCTTGGTAATCGGCAAGAACACCGCGGTCGCACAGCGCTCGCTACGAGCGCTACAGCTTAGAATAAAAATTAATATTTTTTTGTGTGTGTAAATGATCTGCTCTGTTGGCTGCGGGGCCTTTACCGCTTCACCTGACAAGAGAAAAATTAATTAACAATAAGCAACTTTCAATAAAATAAAAGTTGATACATAATTAACGTTGCTTTCAATTTACACACACATTATAGTTATTCCAATTCTTCATATTATTATCTATACTAATATTATAAACAGGAATGATTTGTATTTTTGTATGTTTGTAAGGAATAAACCCAAAAACTACTGGACCGATTTCCAAAATTCTTTCACCATTAGAAAGCTACCTTATTCAGAAGTAACATTGGCTATATAACATAGACCCGGTAGGTGGCGCTGTTGTCGACCGGGTACGAAGTCGCGGGAAATCTGTTATAAACTTTGTGAAGGTCGCGGGTGAAAATAGCATAGCGTGGCTAAATTTGGGGGAGGCCTTCGACCTGCAGCACTTTCGGCGGACGATAGAATTAAAAGAAAACAATCGATGACCAATACGAAATGCAAAGGACATTGTCGAAAATTGCCCCTGAACCAACAAACATTTGACCCATGCCATCATTATTTATCTATTTTTATTAAAATAATGGCAAATATCCGTATCTAACGGACAATTTGCAATCTAAAACGAATATTTCAAAGTGTTGTAAGTACTTATATCGAAGTCGCCGACATCTTTACTAAATGTCAACACACAATATAACCTCGTATGTATTAATGGCTACTGAATTATAACCTCAAAATCGAATACTTGTCGTGCAATATCGCGATTCCCCTGCTTGTCCGTTTAATAATAATAGCCTTAAGAGTTTGTGGGTGTTTTGAAATCATAAAAGTATTTTTTCATTGCTGGTGGTTCTGGGACAAATCATGTATGGGCGTAGAACAATGTCATTTTCCTAATTTTCCTAATTATTATTGACATACGTATATAAATACTCACTTTTGTTAACAAGTAATTATTACAATAAATGTAAAGCTTTCTTCATTTCATGACTGTGTGACACAAATATTTGTACGCCTAGTATTGGCTGAGCATAGCGAAACATTAATCTGAATACCATCTTTGTTATACCTATGTTCACAAATAAACTAAATTATTAATTAATTAAGGCTGGTGGAAAACCGATACTAAAGGCTCTCAGAAGCTCTTAAATTCCGTCATTGTCGAGGGCAAAACGCCGAAGTCATGGCACAGAAATGTGGTGGTTCTCTTCTTCAAAAAGGGCGACAAAGAACTATAGACCCATATTACTTCTGAGTCATGTCTATAAGCTGTTTTCGAGAGTCATTACGAATCGTCTCACACGCAGACCCGATGACTTTCAGCCTCCCGAACAAGCCGGTTTCCGAAAAGGCTTTAGCACCATAGACCACATACATACGCTGCGGCAGGTTATACAGAAGACAGAGGAGTATAACCGGCCACTATGTTTAGCGTTTGTGGACTATGAAAGCCTTCGATTCGATTGAGACATGGGCTGTGCTACAGTTTCTCCAGCGGTGCCAAGTAGACCACCGTTATATCGAAGTGTTGAAGAGTTTGTATGAAAACGCCACGATGTCAGTCCGTCTGTAGAGACGGACTGACATCGTGGCGTTTTCATACACATATGACCGTAGGGCCAGAACTCAAACCCCATCCAACTGCAGCGAGGCGTGAGACAGGGAGACGTCATGTCCCCAAAACTGTTTTCCGCCGCGCTGGAAGACGTTTTTAAGCTACTGGACTGGAGAGAATATGGCATCAATATCAAAGGCGAGTACATCTCTCACCTTCGATTTGCCGACGATATCGTGGTCATGGCTGAGACCCTGGATGACCTCGGCACTATGCTCGATGACCTCAGCAGAGTCTCTCAACAAGTGGGTCTTAAAATGAATATGGATAAGAAGAAAATTATGTCAAACACCCATGTCGTACCCACTCCTGTGAAGGTTGGAGACTCTACACTCGAAGTTGTAGACCATTATGTATACCTGGGACAAACAGTCCAATTAGGTAGGTCCAACTTCGAGAAAGAGGTCAATCGTCAAATACGACTCGGCTGGGCAGCGTTCGGGAAGCTACGTAATATCTTCTCGTCCCAAATACCACAGTGTCTCAAGACAAAAGTCTTTGACCAGTGTGTGTTGCCAGTGATGACTTACAACACCAAGACATGGTCACTCACGATGGGCTTCATAAGAAGACTCAAGGTCGCCCAAAGGGCAATGGAAAGAGCTATGCTCGGAGTTTATCTGCGAGATCGAATCAGAAATGAGGAGATCCGCAGGAGAACCAAAGTCACCGATATAGCTCAGAATTAACAAAACTTAAGTGGCAGTGGGCGGGGCACATCGCTCGTAGAACTGACGGCCAGAGGGGCAGAAAGGTTCTCGAGTGGCGACCTCGTACCAGAAGACGTGGAGTGGGCAGGCCCCCCACAAAGTGGAGCGATGAACTGGTGAAGGTCGCAGGTAAAAGCAGGATGCGTACAGCACAAAGCCGGTCGTTGTGGTGATCTTTAGGGGAGGCCTTTGTCCTGCAGTGGACGTCTTTCGGCTGATGATGATGATAATGATTAATCTATCTATCTATATCATCACGCCGGATCCCTTGCGGGGTAGACAGAGATGATGATGATTAAATAATTATTAATAATATTTTCTTAAAAAGAATCGATGTTTTCTTCAAGTTCCCATCACTAACGCAATGAGATAGCAAAACACAAGCTCGTTAAATTTAGCTAGTGATGATGAACAATATAGTTAAACGCCAGTTTCGACGGGAAATCCCCAAGTTTCACGAGAAGGGTTTTAAGAGGCGGGCCTACTTAGATAGCATCGTAAGCCCTTACGTTGGGGCTTTAGGTTTTATTGCTAAACATTTTTGGAGCTGTGATATGGGAGCGGTTGAGAGAGCGGTTTTCGAGCTTCCGAAATTTATGGGTTTATTCGAGATTAGCTCGAGTGGTTGAAGTGCTGGTTGGAACGTACGTTTAGCTCTTGATTTAGTGCTTGTGACTTCGATCTCGTAGAGCATAATTATAAAAACTATAGATGTTTGTGCATTTGAATTTATTTATCATGCACCCGTGAAATAGAAGAAATAGATCTTTGTGATCACGAGGTCCTGGGTTCAAATCCTAGGTCGGATAAATATAGTTTTTCTGACGAAAAATTCCCAGTATGAGTCCGGAGTCTGGAATTGGGCCCGGTATATGGTAATAGGCTCGCGCCCTATTACATGGGACCTAACATCGTCGGCGAAAAGTGGGTGTACTCAGTACACCTCCGCTACCCCCGCTTGGTGAATATAGGCGTAACGGTGTAAAGTTTTTAAGCATTCAGTAGTTTGAACGTATATTCATGAGGCCAGGTGTCTTATGAACAAAATGGCATATATATGACGCTATGTTCAAAGTTGTACATTTGTTAAGACCATTTGATCAATTTGATGTTCAATATCCCTTAGTCAGGGTAGGCGCCCTATACGAACGATCGCAACGCCGCTGATTAATTTCTTTTTGCGTTTAATATCGTCATCGACTACAGTTTACAAAGCTGCGAATAACTATGGTAGTACTGCTGATATATTTTTTCTTTCCCGGTAAATATTGTTCGTATTAATAAGTAACAACAACACCTGCTTCAGTTTTAGGTAACTGCTGTCATTTACACCCCGTATAACTAAAGTTACTTGAAGAATATCAAGATGGCAATATAGACAAGATAACACAATATTCCTTACGGACGGCTAAGTTCTTACGAAACAACGTACGTTTCAGAGAGCTTAGCACGGACTATAGTGCCGTTGTCGAGAAAGCATGCTATCATGTTCATCTTTATCTAGTAAATTTGCAGTGTGAAAAGAATAGCATATCAGCTCTACAGCGGTACGCTAACGCAAATCTGTTCGTGCTAAGCCCTCTGATCTTATCGCTTCGTTACGTGATTTTGAATCACAACTAAAATTAATCTCCATGGCCTTATTTACTGTGTAGGCAGAGTGATAATTCGGGCACTATATCAGTCAACGCCATTCATAAACTTGTTGCGAGGAAAGGTCGTGACGAATTTGGAAACTGGACTCTTATGGAGAAAAAATATATTAGCCCTGTTAAGAAACTGTCTCACTGTTGGGCACGGGGCTCCTCTCAAACTGAGAGGGTTTAGGCCATAGTCCACCACGCTGTCCCAGTGCGGGTTGGCGAACTTCACACACCTTCGAGAAACTCTTAGGCATCTAGGTTACCTCACGATGTTTTCCTTCACCGTTAAAGCAAGTGATAGTTAACTTTTAATACGCACATGCTTTCGAAAACACACGAGGTGCGTGCCTTGGTTTAAATCCGAGACCCCTGACTTTGCAGTCCAACGGTCTAACAACTAGGCTATCATTGCTTATCTTATGGAGAACTATAGTTTTAATGTACAACCATTAATATGTATTAAAATACAAGTATATGTCATAACGACTGTAACAGAGCACTTTGTTCCGAACGTCTACATTCCATAAAAAAGAATCTAAGCGCTAATAAATGAAGTATGAAGATAAGAAAGGATGTGCTCCCATGTTTCGGACATATAGAAAGAATGTCTGAAGTAAGAATGACAAAACAGATATATAATGCGAACGGATGTAGGTGCCCGAGAAGACCATACTATTTCACCATGACCAAATAGACCCGTGTCTTATCTGAAAGGCAATTCAACAGTCTCCGTAACCAGCGAGCGAGGATATAATTATATGGATGCTAGAAGAAAGTTATATAAAAAGAAATTGAAAATTGAGACTCTTCAATCCAATTTTAGCAAAATATATATTACGCCTAAACCTATTTCTTTAACAAATAAGCAAAATTTTGTATACACCCACACAGTCCTGAATTCACAAACGAAACAGTATTATCATTTTAACAATGCCCTCAAAAATAAGTATATGTAGATTATAGAGTATGTATAAAAATATTATTTACGATGTAATGATTGGCAACGGTACATGTAAACTTTAACGACGTTCTAATTCGGAGATAAGTAAGCGAGTGGGACACCAATTGTGTTATGATACACAACTCGTAAAAGTGATGTCATGTCAACCCTGTAATTAGGCGACTGAAAGATGATATTCTTTGGTATCTATATCATGTAAATTTAGCTTCAGTAATATGAAATAGCTTTGCAAAGAGCCAATCATCGCCTAAACCACTGGTTATGAACGATACCTTACCTTTGCACCATTAATGAAGTTTTTCTCGTATGAATTTAAAACTAATATTAATTGCACACTAATACTAGTTACACTGTGTATACTAGTGTTTTCTGAGCTTAAATTAGATTTCTATCACTATGCCTCGTTGGTCTAGTGGCAAAGTGCATCGCTTTGTGATCACGAGGTTCAAATCCTGGGTCGAACAAATGTAACCTGCCTTTCTAACGAAAAACTTCCCAATATGAATCCGGAGTCTGGAATAGTACCTGGTATATATATATATAGAGGAAAGAATGACAAAACAGATATACAATGTGAAAGTGGAAGGATGCAGGTACCGGGGAAGACCTAGACTATCTTACCACGACCAAATAAACCGAGTCTTATCTGATGGAAAAGTCAAGAGTCTCCGTAACCGGCGAGCGTGTATGAGACGAACTATGAGAGTCGAGGAAGCCAGAGAGGTATGTAAGGAAAGAACCTGTTGGAACTCTGTACTCTCTGCCTACCCCGCAAGGGATCTGGCGTGAGGTTATAGATATATATATATATATATATATATATATATATATATATATATAGGCAATAGGCTCGCACCCTAATACATGGGACCTAACATCGACGGCGAAAAGTGGGTGTGCTCAGTACACCTCTGCCACCCCCACTTGGGGAATAAAGGCGTGACGGTGTTGTAGCGTGAATTGATCACACGTGAATTAGATTGATATACTGTGACTGTATTAGCCTAAGTCGTATAATTGAATAAGCTATAGTGATCAACATTGTAAGAGGTGAAGGGAGCAAATTTTTCTTCACCTGTAAAAATATGTCGTAACCTCTTTTCGGATATATATTCATATTTCAATATGTAAATATTTTACATAGAGTATATACGTATATTTATTCTTTAAAAACTTTAGTTATGAAACTGAAAGCGAGCAATCAATACTTAACTTAAAATTTTTAAATATTCAGTACAGTCTGCAACAAATTCCGGAATATTCTACCGAAAATGTATATAAAAATGGTTCCATGACTTTTGGGACAAATGTTATTTTTATATTTAAATAGAGTTCAACCAAATTAACAAGGGCGTATTTAACTAAATGAGGTGATTTCCGGTTTCGCTCCTACAATTTTAAACCGCAGTGAACAAATGAGAACACGGGTAAACCGGCAAATTGGGTAATCGTTGCTCTGACACTGCTCCGTTAGCACGTGGCTTGCGCATCAAAAAACCCTCACACGCTTGTTATAATCAAAGCATCATCTATTCGTACGACTCAAAAATCACCTATACATGTCAACATTATTTTTTTTTACATCAACGACCGGATCAATACGGAACCTTCACCTGTGGAAATGTTTTGACGGACGATTTAGCGCAGTGGTTAAGAGCTTGAGCTGCTCCGCCCACTGTGTCTAATAGTCGCGGGTTCGATTCCCGCACGGGACAAATCTTTGTGTGATCCACAATTATTTGTTCCGGTCTGGGTATTTGTGTTTGTGAGTTTTCATGTTTGTAAACGCACCCACGACACAGGAATAAATCCTAGTGTGGGGCTACGTTTTTTTAAAGAAAAAAAACAAATAAATAACAAAAAACGGCGAGAAACTCAGCGGGCTGGTCGTTTGACCGTAGAAATACTGATTTTGGAATGTACAAATATTTCTAAATAACTTACATACACCGGCATTCTAAAGAACCCATAAAATCTGCAACTCTTAATGGATACAAATTTTTTAGGTAAAAACCTAAATAAATAGGTTAAAATACGTAGATGATCGTAGGGCAAAAATAGGTATTCTTTAATGATTAATTTGAATATTTTTAATTAGTAGTTTTTTTGTAGTTAGTGCTTATTGAGTTCTTAGATAGTTAGTGCTTTTTAATAAATAAATAGATAAACACACACACACACAAACCGTCACGCCTATATTGCCTATGCGGGGGTGGCAGAGGTGTACTGAGTACACCTACGTTTCGCCGACGATGTTAGGTCCCATGTATTAGGGGGCGAGTTTGTTGCCATATATCGGACACAATTCCAGACTTCGAACTCATACTGGCAAGGTTTTCGTTAGAAAAACTTCATTTGTCCGACCTAGGATTTGAACCCAGGACCTCGTGATCGCCAAGCCAACGAGGCAGTGATAAATAATAGCTAATGATGGAATAAATAATAGATGTAGATAATTAAATAGATGTAGCTGTACTACATATTTTTGACCTTGACTATACACCCACGTCTATAGCATCAGTTAGCAACAAAATTATTCGCAATGTATACTCTAAATACACGATAGACTGTAGCTAACTCGGGTTTATTGGAAAATTACCCGCGAGGGGGTTCCGAGGGCGGCGGGGAGATCGCGGGACAGGGCAGGAGGGTGCGGGCGGGCTGCGCGGGCGCATCGCTGTCTCCGGCGTCTCCGGCGCACGCCACGTCACCACAACATATTATGTAAACACGCTATAAGTATAGTTACGTATGCGTCAACGTGATTATGCAACAAACGCTAACCGGACAAACGTTCATGCTGTATTTTGAAGTAATAATCAGCAGAAGCTGTCAGCTGCTGGTGGTTTAGTGGCACACATTTCTTGCGATCACGAGTTAAGTTCGAGTCCTAGAGGAGAAAATTGTGAGTTTTCTAACAAAAAAAATTCAAACAGTCCGGATTCTGGAATTATGCCCGGTGCAACGGCAATAAGCTCGGCTCCTATTATATTAGGACCTAAAATCATCGGCGATATGTGGGTGTACACAGTACACCTTTGCCACCTAGAGGTAGGAAAGGGGAATAAAATCGTGACGGTGATTATTTTAAATTCAACAGAAATACGTACGTTGCGTATAACGTACGTGCTATACGCAACGGACCTGGTGTAATGAAAAATACTGCTGTTGCATGATCTATTATTATAGACATTTACTTTCAATTTTCTTAGTCAAAAAAGCCCAACACATCCCGCGAGTTTCCCCTAAGGCTCACAGAAATCCTATGCAGAATTTTCCCAAGGTAAAAGGTACAAAATCTACATATGACCAGCGCGATGGGAATGCATAAAAACTGTACACAATCTAAGTCTATTTAACTCTCTATTAGTATTTAAGAGGACTGTATCCATCATGTGGTTAAGCGCAACACGATAAAATACGTTCTAATCTGAAATGCGCGCGAGTTTTACGATCTTTTTATGCGTGCGCGTGCGTCGATTGATGGACACATTTGCATTGAAAGTGTAAGTGTGCGGTGACGAACGAGAACCGAAAATATCTACCACTATTATGACCGTTTTAAGTTTATGACATTGCTTAAAAACAAATTAGGGCGGAGACTAATCCTGCCAGCATGAGTTGTCAGTTTTGAAGTTGAGTGTTGTTAAAGCAAATGATAACAGGTCTACTTCATAACATTTATTTACCAAGGTAGTTACAATTTAAAATGTAATGGAACAATTAAAATCATGTCAAAAGTCTTCTAGCAATAATGTGATTATAGGCAAAACTTGTATCTTAAGAAATCCTCTAAAGTTTAAAATGACAGGTAATTCCAGGAGCGGGCTATACTAGGCATCAGTTTGAAAACTCGCGTAAGAAACACAGAGATTAGACGACGGACAACAGTCAAAGAACTTCGAACGAAATGACAATAAATGGAGTAAGTATTTACGGAATTATCGCCTAAAATTGGTGTAAGACTATTAAACAGGCGAATGACTCTTTGAGGAGATGACACATGGTGACATGGAGGAAGATTTTAAGGTAGATTAACACAAGCGAAGATAGGCACGAAAGGGACGAGACTTCTGCCCTGCAGTAGGTTACGGAAAGCTGATGATGATAATGATTAGTTTCTGCTACGACAACTAATCCCACGTTTCATATTTTATCGAGTACCCATAAATACTATAGCTAGAGGTAAGAACTGACATATAAATTCTATTTATAAGGATAATAGAACATGAATGAATTGAAAAAATAGATGAGTCGATAATCTTTATACTGATAAAGATAATCAACTAATCTATCTTTTATATTTCAAAAGTATTGAAAGTCAACACGTGACTAGCCATGTGAACTGATAAAAATTTAACGCAAGACTGCCGCATTAAATCTGTCTTCAAGTTTTCTAAAAAAATGGCAATCCGATGACAGATTGTCTAAATATGAAATAAGGACGCATGATAAACGTAATTTCTGGGTCTAGCAGTCCTTAGAGCAGCACAAGATCCTAATCTACGTCTATATTGAAGGTGCCTGCAAAATAAGACGCTCGGGGAAGCAATACAATAAAGCCACTGTGGCGAGACTACACAATCGCAAATAAACGCCAAATTAACACCACAGTCGAATTCTAGATATGGTATGAAAAATTACCGCGTCAAATTCGTCTAAAAGCTGCACTAGGCGCTTCCTTCTTCTTCTTTCGACTAGACCGTGTGTCCCATTTACTTGGGGTCGGCCTTCCTTGTCCTTTTATTCCACTAAGCACGATTTTGTGCTGCGTCTGTAACGAGTTGAGCATGTTTCAGGTCTTTTTCGACCGTCGTCAACCAAGTAGCGGGTGGTCTTCCACGGGGACGTTTTGTCGTTGGCAAATTAAGGGCTAGCTTCATTTTGTGGTCATCTGGGCGTACCACCTTAAGCGTATTTCTTTGACTTTATCTACTATCGGGGCAACTTTAAAGCTCCCTCTTATGTACCCATTGCGGATTTTGTCTATACGTGTGACACCCGCTGACCAGCGTAGCCTGCGCATTTCTGTTGTGTGAAGCTTGTTAAGGTCGCCCAACATTCTGAACCGTACAGAACCACAGGCCGTATGGCTGTCTTGTACATTTGTCCTTTGTGGCTACTAGGCGCTTCCTGATCCTCGATATTTGGTGACGCTCTAAATCTCCATACCGTAATCCTATTGGCGGCGATCATACATTTTAAAATACTTTACTAACCGTAATGACACACTCTAACCTAACCAAACGATCTCAAGCAATTCAACGTAACTATCCCTATCTCTTTTACCATCTTATTTCTTGTAACAAATGAAAAACTTCTAACAGAAACACGCAAAAACATTTTCTCAAGCCTCATGAACGTAGAAAATAGACGCTAAACGGCCCGAACAACCGAGGAACACGAGTACCAACATTGCGAAGCCAATTTCCTACTCGGAACCTTAGTTCGGAACACTAAGTGCTAGGCTGTTTGAAGAGAAAGTAACCTAAAATAACTTGGTCTACATAAAAACCTCCATGAAGCATAAAAAAAACCTTTTTATCATACAATGCGGCGTTTATGTAATGTGACTGTCTATCAATCACGCTTACATCTCACCTAAAACGTTATAAGAAAATTCTTATGGATGTGCTCTGAAACCTTTTTGGATAGAGGGATGTAACATTACCTTGAGCGTATGTTATGTGGCGTAGGGATGTGCCTGATAATAGTCGATTTATGTTTTGTCGATTAAACAGTCTATTATCGAATTTGTGGTTCGAAGTAATTAAAGCTCTAAGAATATTTACGGTACTTCTTAAAGGACTTCTTACATGATTATAAGGGCTATGGCGCCTTTTTAAAAACTGAATAGGTAGCAACAGCAAAGTAACAGTTTCAAAAAGAAGCAGAAACAGGTTTGATTAAATCCTCAAAATTTATTCAGTTTTTACTGAGGTCAATGCTAATCGCAGTTCCTCATCCATCTAGATTACATTCTAGGTTCTAGACAGGAGTCAAAGTGTAGAAAGTAGCTCTATAAAACTGTCCAGTTAGAATATCATTTTAGTAGATAAATTTGTGTTGCATATTTCAGTTTCTTACAAATTCTTAAAATGAACAATTTATTTAGTTTTAACACCACATTTTGAGAATACACACTAAATGTCAGAGACAAGACAAGACACATATAGTAACCAAACTTTAAAAAGTATTTGCCAAATAGTCGAGTGAAATGAGTCTATCAACTAATTAAGCAATTACTGCCCTACGATATACTCACAAGTATCAATACAAAACAACATAAAAAACACAAAAACAAGATGACGGAAACACCATTTCCAAAATGTACAAAGAACGGGAATCAAACTCTACGTTTTTGAATATAAAATATCGCAACGTCCGCTTCCCGAGTGCATGCCGTATGAATAACTAGGTATGAGCGATGCGTATGATGCAACCATGTTCAATATTGATTTCTAGCAAACGATATGTCTTCAGTATGAATAATTTTATAGTTCCTACGTCTTCTTCGACGTTTATGCATTTCCCTGTCCGAATAATTCGTTCTGTTCGACGACAATAAATTGTAGACGTATTTACTTTTTAAAAAGAAAGTTTTAAATAGAATTTAATACGTAACAATAAAAATATTTTTCAAGTTATTCTATATGTCCGACATGTAGATATTATTCAATCACCAATAAGAGACGAAACGGATTTAGATGAAATTTGCCAGAAAAGTAGTTAGATCATTAACATGAAGGTTATAATAACGTCAATCTGGTCAAAGTAAGTAAGTTTCAAGAAGAAATTATTATCTACGACCTAATCGGAATTATGTATAAGTTTGTACCTACAGGATACCTAACAAAAACTCTTCATAAAATATTTGATCTCCTAACCATCTCACAAATCCTCAGTCCTAGCACAACTAACACGCAATGTATTGCAAACGATTATTGCCAACATTACGTGGATAAAATAGGTACTTTTATGAAGCTCATAACGAAAATCGACTATGAACAAAAACTTACTAAAATAAGAAACTGGTGATTATTACTACTCTATAAAAATGCCGTAAAAATATTTTTTTTTCGTATCATTTACGACACTTTTGTACAGTCACGTACATTAATATGTTTACCTTCCGGTACTGGTATTACTGAATAACTAGTCGATACCTATAACACATAAAAGCTCAACTAC
This sequence comes from Phalera bucephala, assembly GCA_905147815.2. Lineage (NCBI taxonomy): Eukaryota > Metazoa > Arthropoda > Insecta > Lepidoptera > Notodontidae > Phalera > Phalera bucephala. The sequence continues at coordinate 31,209,461 of LR990618.1, forward strand.
CACAAAATGTTTCACTTATTTTAGATAAATTATTATTGAGTTTGGATTTTGAGCACGTCACTTTTGCTATTTTTTTTTTTTTTAGAAACGTTGCCCCACACTAGGATTTATTCCTGTGTCGTGGGTGGGTCTACAAACATGAAAATTCACATACACAAATACCCAGACCGGAACAAATAATTGTGGATCACACAAAGATTTGTCCCGTGCGGGAATCGAACCCGCGACTATTAGACACAGTGGAGAGGCTTAAGCTCTTAACCACTGCGCTAAATCGTCCGTCGAAATTTGGAATAGAATACTCTTTATTGTACACCAACAAAAAATATAATATAAAACAAACATGTGAAATAATACAGTAATACAATAGGCGATCTTATTACTAACAACAATATCTTCCAAAACAACTTGGTATATAAATTTAGAATTACGATAAATGACAATCCAATTCCAGTAACTTATTCAATTCTCAGTACAAACATTTAAGAAATAGAAATTACATTAAAAAACCTGATGGTACCATACATTGTGGTGGAACAAATTTTGAAAATTATTATTGTATGTCGCCAAGTTGGGTCATAGGTGCAATCAGAATCACAATATTATGTTCCGTATCATCAAAACTTCTACCCATGTACCTCAATAAAATCGGTTTGAATTGGAAATATGTATGAAACCATTCGTGACAGTTACAATCCCGTTCTTAACATATTTGTTTTGAGAACTGAAAGCTTTATACCATGAAACATTTGATTATTTTACAAAGGCGTACTGTATAATAACATGTGACAGTGAAAAAGCTGCCACTAGTGAACAACAGACACTTCGCAGTACGAACCAATCCCATTTCAAAGGTTAATAGAATATGAAAAATGGCGGTTCGCAATAAAACAGTGATTATCTGTGTACATTAATAAGCCGTCATTAGCGGCTATACCTAGAACCCCGACGGGTATCTAGGCGGTAAATCAGCGGGTACGTCATCACGACCAACCTATTATTAGAATTAGATCAATGGTCGCATAATATGATTCTAGGATACGATATTACAGTTAAAAATTCGATCATAATTTTCACTATATGCCAAAACGTTTCCGAGTCTAATAAACGAAAGTTGTAATGAAATTAAGTAACATTTCGCATAACACACTTCTCCTGTTGATCTTTAATTAAAAAAATAGGCCCAGAAATCATATCCTAAGTTAAGTGGATTATACCACTAAACTGGCAGAGAAATGGACATGAAACTGGACAATGCGATAATGTAAACCGCAGCAGAGAGCAAAAAAGACAACTTAGAAATGAACAGCACGGCCTTATCAAGATTACAGAGAAATGTGACACGAAAGCTTGGAAATTTTTAGACTCATTCCCAAGTTTAACAACTAAATCCTAAGCTAAAACATAAAAACATGTCGCATTAGAAAAGGTAATATTGCACTACAAAACCTAGTAGAGTGATTACATGAGATGTCGCGTGATTGCAAGACGAAATTGCGATGACTAAGACTGACAAAGTAGGCTCAGACAGTCAGGTATCTATGTGGAAATCTGGCGTGTAATAACAAGTTTCGAATATTCTAGCCGCAAGTCTAGACAAATCTGTTTAGCGGTATCATGGTGAATTGACATACCTAATATAATTTTGCGTTTTATATATTTTGTGCACATCATTGTTGCGATGCAGATAATATAGTAGGTGGCTGTGCTCAAAATGCATCGAGATAACAAGCTGCTCCCGTTTACATTGATGTCCTAACTGACTAATAAACGCTAAATAACTCTACATTTATGAAATATAATACTAAGACACAACATTTTAGCATCGTAACGAAATCTAAAACAGTGTTTTGATGACTTCCTTGATTTTATTAATTATTACAGATTTTTCGATGAGCAGATAAATTGCAGGCATGGTGATATATAAAGGTATTTCCTAAAAAATCAGTATTATTGTATAATTATTTGATAATTTTATAGTTACCAAGTTCGGTATGTTTTATCAATTCTACGTCTGTTATACGTGTCGATTAAACGTTTCTAATTCACCTGTTATTATCCAAATGAGATTGCACGTTAAACAAACAATAAGGGAGAGACGGGCAGTAAAAAACGAGATAGCACCTAAATAACCTACGACAAGAAATAGTCGAACAGTAACAAACAATGTTTACTATAGCCACCCACTTACCGAGCTACCAAAGTTCGGGTCAGTTTTTTTTTCAACAAAAAAGTACCTAAGCAAACAAAGGAGCCACTAACTACACAAGTGATTACTGGTAAGGCAGAAAGGCTCTTCCAGGTGCTTTTCGGTCAATTGCCAATGACTTGACGCTTCTGAGCACCCTATTCTTCATTTGACGTGCATGAAAAAAGCTAAGGCGGAAAATTGAATATTATTTTACGATATTCACTATGAAGATATTTTTTGCTACTATGGGCAAACATCAATGTCTTCATTTAAATTGAAAACGTTATCCGTCGATCACAATCACCTAATTTACTTTTTACGACGAGTAATTTAATTATAATCACTTTTACCGATCATTACAGTGACTAGTTGATAACAATTTTCGTCGATGAAAGCGACCTTTAACTTACGCAAATAAAAACATTTCCTTTCCATTAGGGGATGAATAGGTTAAATTTTTAATACGCCGACTGTACCGCCACTTCCATGGATCAAAGATTTTATGTGATTATTTTTAGATTCAAATTTCTATTAAGTAAGTGGTTCTATAATTGAAATTATTTATTGGAAAACCTTTTATTTAAAATCGTGACAGGTGAAAATCAGAATTTGTATACACAACTGAGTAGATAGGGATCTGTCGAAACCGGTCTACCAATTATTGACGAAACTCTTATCGGAAAAGTCTTAACACCTATTCAGCGTTTGTGAGTAGTTTTTTTCATTTATCATAACGAGATTAACTAATCCTAAATCTCGATTAACCGTGAGGAAATTAGCTGAGAGCTGGCGCGCATCTCAACGTCCTTTGCATGACAGCGTGACCTAAACGGTAAACATCGCGCAGTCTACAGTACAGGTGATGACGAATGACAACGGAGGAAGATCACTTGGGCAAGTGACGTAACCCAGCGCCATGCAGACGCTGCCAAATGGGTTACGAGCGTCATCCGCCCCACCCGCCACAATCATGCACTCAATCCCTTGCAGACGCCTGCCAAGGTCACAGCGCCACGCGATAGCCGGCGCCCGGCAACGCGCCCCGGCCACTCTTATCAACAGTAAATACACAAAACACTCACCTGTTCTTTTCCAACTCGTTATGAGTCGTCCTGGAACAGAAAACATACATTGTAGCTCACATCACTGTCACGTATAGCACCCGCACCGCACCGTCACGATAACACTCGGTAGCACAACACTGAGCCGCTCACTCACCTACTGCCCTGCGATTTCTTCGTCTTCGGCCGTCTGCCGCCGGACCGAGACTCCTCGTAAGCCGGCAAACTCGACGCGTATCCGTGCTCCGCCTCTGCAACAAAGTACACTGCCATTCCGTCAAAATCAGCTGATTATAGCACGGCAAAAATAGACGGGAGCCATGTTGACGTGTGCGTGTAGTTGCACTCCATTGACAATTCAAACAAAGAAAATCCAAATCACCTCTGTCGCGCCTTTCGATGTATTCAGCGGCTTGGATCAGAGCAGCAATACTCATATTTATTTTATCCCGGTTGAGCACAGGTATTTACGAACGCAAAGCGACTTTATTCGATTAAAACTATAAATAAAAGTATCCCTGCGCTCCGAAGTTCACGACTGCGTTTACCGATGTCAAAAACACACTAGGCGAGACAAGACGCGCGACCGTGCACAGCGATTCGTGATTTGTCGGCGCAGCTCGTGCCCCGCTCGGTGGGCCAATCACGATACAGCAATGCTCACAATAAAATACCTGGGTCAATCACGTGAACTTTGTGTTTCCAAACAAAACATTTTTTTTCTATGCGCTCTTTTGTAGTGCGGCTGATTATTGAGGAACTTTTATTTTCTTGAATAATTTGTAATGCATGTCGGCTTCGCAGTGAAGTGCACTCACGGCAACAAATCGACCTCACAATAAATCAATTTTGTAACATTTAAGTCATGGATTGAAGTACACTATATTGTAGCAACAGGAAATTACTTTTTAGCGATTCATATTACAACAGTAAATTGATTTTAGCAGTACTTTTGGTATCAATTTAATTTATCGATGAATTTAAATAGGGTAATTTAAGTGTTGAGATAGCCGGGCAATAAAAGATTATGATTCACATTTGGGAAACACTTTTAATGTTTAAAATTTTAAGACAAGTCTTGAGTGTGTCACTGAGTGCTTTCAGCATGTGAATCCTAGCGAACATTACCGGTAGCAGATGTTTCCGGGGCTCCTGTAAAGAGGAATGGTAATCTAAAATCTAACTGGAATCCAGTTCGATTACTTCCACATGACTAGTGAGATACGAGATTATAAAAACGACCCACAGCACACGTTCTGCTAGTCATATAGAAAATATTCGAAAATCCATTTTTATCAAGTGTATACATATTTTATGTAATAACATGAACGATATATTATAATTAGAATTTTTAACTAGTAAAGAAAAAAACTAGTATTGTACGACAATAAATTTCTAAGAAAGTTTTATTGGAATTCGTGATTATGTATATTTTTATATACGACTACCTCGTAGGTACCTTGGCGTATAATACGCGTAGCGATCACGAGGTTCTGGGTTCAAGTCTTAGGTCGGAAAAAAAATAGTTTTTATATCTAAAAATTCCCAATATCGTCTGCAATTGTACCTTGGTATAATGTCGGCAAAAAGCTCGCCCCCTATGACATTGGGGCCTAGCATCGTCAACAAAAAGTTGGTTTACACTCCGCTACCCTCACTTGAAGTCTATCTTTAATAATATTCTAATGGGCATGACACACAAAATATATAATAAACTTCCAAACAAATTACTTGAAATGGAGAACATGGATACTTTAAGAAATCTTTATTCGATATTCTCGTAAAAAAGGCATATTACACGCTAATTAATACATTAAATAACAGTCTTTAATGTGATCTTGACCACGGTGAACTAATAATTCCGAGTAGCGACTGGTGAATATGGTACTAAACTAATAAAATGGTACCTCAATTAGACCCTTATCACGAATCAAACTAGATTCTAACTGAAAATTATAAAAATAATAATTGAAAAAACACAATTACATTGAGCCCAGAAAGAACGAAAAAATACAGAAAGCAAAACAATTGACAATACTAGGCAAATTGACAGACGATTTGGCGCAGTGGTTAAGTGTTTAAGCCGCTCCGCCCACTGTGTCTAATAGTCGCGGGTTCGATTCCCGCACGGAATAAATCTTTGTGTGATCCACAGTTATTTGTTCCGGTCTGGGTATTTGTGTGTGTGAACTTTCATGTTTGTAAACGCACCCACGACACAGGAATAAATCCTAGTGAGGGGCTAAATTTAAAAAAAAAAAAAAAAATTTGATCCGGTCTGGGTATTTGTGTGTGTGAACTTTCATGTTTGTAAACGCACCCACGACACAGGAATAAATCCTAGTGTGGGGGGTATAGTTTATAAAAAAAAAATTGTGTATAGTACAACTATGACATTAATACCAATGACACTGACATAAAAAAAAATTAATTATCCTGGTGTAATTATCAGATTCGACGATCTTTCAGTTTTATTAAATGTATAGATTTTATAACCTTTAGTATATTTGTATGCTCTTAGAGCAAAACATAGATAGGACTATTTATTTTGACAACCACCAACTTAAATAAAAAAAAACCTCAGATTCTGTTTTTTTACTAATATATGCATGCAAGTAACCCTTATTAGTTACCAATACAACCTTATACTCACAGTTAATATTCTAACTCGCCGATAATACTGGCTGAACACTCGGACCATACAGCATAGGAAACTGCACAGATGGTGCGGTCTAAACTCGCACGTCCGATCATTTATCTCCACACAGTTACTCAGGAGTGAAGGCAGGCCAAGTATAAAATTGAATACGAGACACCATTCATCCTGAAATAGAACATTATGGTTTTAATATATTCTAAAACACAGGTACTTAAACCTAGTTTAGGAGCCAGGGTACTAACTATCTTGCGTTTACTACTAGGATCTCTTCCTGTGCCGTGGGTGCCGTTTACAAACATGAAAACTCACATACACAAATACCCAGCCCGAAACAAATAATTGTGGGTCATGCAAAGATTTGTCCTGTGCGGGAATCGAACCCGCGGCTATTCGACTCAGTGTGCGGAGCGGCTTAAACTCGTAACCACTACGCCAAATCGTCTGTCAATTTGGCCTAGTGTTTTAAATTGTTTTGCTTTCTGTATGTTTTTCGTTCTTTCTGGGCTCGATTTAATTGTTTTTTTTTAATTTCCAGTTGGAATCTAGTTTGATTCGTGATAAGGGTCTAATTGAAATACCATTTTATTAGTTAAGTACCATATCCACCAGTCGCTACTAGGAATGATTAGTTCACCATGGAATTAAGGTACCATTTTCCATCAAACTGATCACAGGCACTACACATAGTGGGGCCCAAACTCTATTGCCACTATATGCTACTTATAGATGTTAAATAGTAGTCGCCTATTACAACCTCTATAGTGAATAAAAGTGGTGTTATTCTTGTAGTCTGCAATACAAATACTTGAGCCAAGGGTCCTATAACCAAATGAAAAAATATTTCATTGTCATGACTTTTCTGCAATTTGCTACAAAGTTGGGACTATCTGATAAGTATTTTTCAACAACCATACCATTCATTTAACACATACTTATGTATGCTTCCATTTATATATTAAAAAAAAATCAAGCGGGGGTCGCAGAGGTGAACTGAGTAGACCCACGTTTCGCCGACGATGTTAGGTCCGATGTAATAGGGGGTGAGCCTATTGCCATATACTGGGCACAGTTCCAGACTCCGAACTAATACTGGAAATTTTTCGTTAGAAAAACTACATTTGTCCGACCTTGGATTTGAATCCAGGACCTCGTGATCACAAAGCGATATGCTTTGCCACTAGACCAACGAGGTAGTCACTTATATATCCTGATTAAACATAGAGGTGACCTCCTTGGTGGTGGTGGCATGGATGATTTTCATATAGAGCAAATTTTATTAATTCTTTCCACTTTGATTTGCAATGAGAATGCTAAGTGTAAAGGCGTATGTTTGTGAGTATATCATAATCTTTTGAAATAATCACTTCATTTTTAAACCAAATCATACCAGCAACGTTTCTGGGTGGTTACCACAATCTCTTTAGCAGAACTATTCTAATCTTACTTTGCCGTAAAAAGAGACATAGCTATTTATGCATATTCCTTCATAGCTCTGTAATCTCTGCCTACTCTGCAAGGGATTTGGCGTGATGATATAGACAAATATCTTTCTTACAACAAAGTATGATCGGAATATTTTTGTTAAAGAATTTATAGTACACACCCTGGAGCGATGATAGAAAAATGATTTGCATACAATTGTTGTATTACTTACTTCTTGAGTGAGTAACGTAAAATCAGTAGAGTCAAAATCTGGCAATGGTGGGAATGATCCCTCACTGACTCTTTCATTGTATGTCCTTAATATTGTTTCCAACCGTGCACAATTATATAGGATGAATGATGCACCTGTAACATGTCAAACAAACATATTTTTATTTATTGTTTAATAACACAACTAATTTAACTTCAATAGATTTAGGTCTGGAAAGATTTGAACAACAGACTCAATATTAATATTTCTGTAATTGCCTATTCATTAATTGTTAAAAATGATCCTTAAGAAACTTTGTGGACGACACAAGAGAAGTCTGTATGGAAAGAACCTTATGGAAATCTGTACTCTCTGCCTACCCCACTAGGGATCTGGCATGATAATATAGATGACATAGACTAACTTTTTAAATAATAGTATAGAGGTTTAATCTATCGCCACGCCATCATCACGCCATATCCCTTGCAGGGTAGGCAGAGAGTACAGAGTTCAAACAGATTCTTTCCTTACATACCACTCTGGCTTCATTCACTCTCATAGTTTGTCTCATACACACTCGCCGGTTATGGAGACTCTTGACTTGTCATGGTAAGATAGTCTAGGTCTTCTCCGGTACCTAGATCCTTCCACTTTCGCATTAAAGGTTTAATGTTCAAGGTATTTAGTATTTATGAACACAAGATCATACTACCACTGCCACACGGCTTATCTTCGAGGAGGACATTATTATCATCAACATTCACAACCTGTTTTACCCATTGCTGTGCATAAGTCTCCTTTAAGGTGGGCATATATGTAATACAATCTTTTTCTATGTATCTACAGAGGATATATATATTTTGATTTAAGATATCATACCTTTGCTAGACCCAGCCGATGAACAATCAAAGTTGATTTTGACCGCACTGCTCGGTTTTGTCTGAAGCAACTCAAACACTACGGCCGACTCTCCAAGATGTGCAATAAACTCCTTCCATTTTGAATCTGTTGACACCCTGACTCCATATTTGTGTTGAGCTATCAGTGTCATTTCATTTTGTCTTAACCTGAAATTAGAAATTATTTCATCTATCTATATCATCATGCCACCTCCCTTGCGGGGTAGGCAGAGAGTACAGAGTTCCAACAGGTTCTTTCCTTACATACCTCTCTGGCTTCCTCCACTCTCATAGTTCGTCTCATACACACTCGCCGGTTACGGAGACTCTTGACTTGCCCTTCCGCTAAGACATGGTCTATTTGGTCATGGTAAGATAGTCTAGGTCTTCCCCGGCACCTACATCCTTCCATTTTCGCATTGTATATCTGTTTTGTCATTCTTTCTTCTGGCATTCTTTCTATATGCCCGAACCAACGGAGCATACCCTTTCATTAATATAACAAATTTGGTTTGTTGTAGCAATCTCTTGAGGGAAGCTTTAAGACCTGCAGGAGGCATGGCTGATGACAATGATGGCAATATAAGAGCAATACAATATTAAAACTTAATTAACAACCCAATTGAGTTTTTGTAATTGAAACTGATAAACAACTAGCCACACACTGCAGTTTTTCAAGAGTGTTCTGTTAATAATTTAAGTATGTCATGGGTAATTTCCTACAAATATAACAGCCCCATACAAATTACTTTTTAATCTAATGCTTTTTTGCTACAACTCTTAAGTCCTGCAATGGACGATAATACTTCTTAACAGTACAATTAAAAATTATATGTAATTTACCATTTCACACCTTATATAATCATCAGCATTTATATCATTTTCTTTTGCTCCACTTTTAGCATTCAACACTGTACCACAGAGCAACAACCTCCTTTCAGCGCATTTAGTCGAAGATTTGGACGTAACAAATATAGGAAAGACCACATTACTTATTGCACACAAATTCTTCACTGCATTCCAAAACAATTTAGCGCGTAAAGAGGTTAAGTCACATTTTCCATCAAGAACTGGGTCTATTTCCACCACAGATGTCCCGTCACGTATTTTTTGTAATATTAAATCGGTATTATTGAACGCTTCTACTAAACCGACGCAAATGGCTCGAGGGCGCTCTAAAAACAAATATATTCGACATTTTTCATCTTTGACTTTATTTACACGTAAATCCCACGTTTTAGACTCTTCTACTATATCTTCTATCTTCTTATTAATAAATTCTAATAAACTAACATCTGATTTGTCGTCAGTATTATCACATTTCACTAATTCATGCCATAATTTCGCAGAATTGGGAAAACTAAAGTCACCATGTGTTTGTAAGTTCTCATTGTGTTTTTTCACTAATAATCCTTTCATATTCGTCGATTTACCAGTGAGAAGTAAATATATGTTCTCTGAGAAACTTAGTAACGTATTTGATAACATTTTTTAAAAATAATCGAATTTCACAAATAATCACAACTATAAACATGTGTTTTTAGACACTGACAGTGATAATTTGAAGTAACAAGTGACAGACGATAGAAGTTGATAACATAACAGAATCCATGTCCGCTGATAAGACCAGACGCAAAAATGCGTTCGTAAAGGAACAAAATCATGTATAAGTACATACCTATTATTAATTTTGCTTCGTACTTGTAGATGCAATAATCAGAGATTGTGGTGTTTAAATTGAGATAAAATTAGATCAAAGAAGAAACGCCAATGTTTAAAAAATAATATGCTAAGCTATGGTTAAAAATTAGCTGACGTTGCCGTGACGTTGACATTTCATTGCTGTTGTCAACTTGACAATCGGCCAGCCGTGTAGATAGGATCGTAGAGTGAGTTTCATTATCACAAAAATTAATTTTACCATTCTCGCTAGTCACTAACCACAGCATTTATAACATAGACTATGTTTTAATATAAATATGGATTTAAAATATAGTTACATTATACTCATCTGCGTAACATGGCAAATAACGACGGTCACGTCTCACGATCATCTTCTCGAAGGAATTTATTGTGGAAAAGAGAATTGTTATGAAGTTTTGGGAGTCACACGGGAGGCCACCAAGAATGAGATCGCAAAGAGTTACAGACAACTTGCGAAAAAGTTCCATCCGGATAAGCACAGGGCAGCCGAAGCGAAAAAGGAGGCCGAGGAAAAATTTAAGGAGATCGCGACCGCGTACGAGATTCTACGGGACGATGAAGAGAGATCGGACTATGATTACATGTTGGATAACCCGCAGGAGTACTACGCTCACTACTACAGGTATTACAGGCGGCGCATGGCGCCGAAAGTCGACGTGCGAATCGTCCTAGCTGTTACTATAACTATTATATCTATAATACAGTACTATAGCGCCTGGTCGAAATACGATACAGCTATAAAATACTTCATGACAGTGCCAAAGTATAGAAACACAGCTTTAGAAATTGCCAAGGCTGAGGTGAAGGAACTTCATTCAAAAGTAAAAGGAGTTAAGAAAAATAAGGCAGAACAGAAAGAAGAACAAGACAGGATAATAAGGAGGGTTATAGAGGAGAACATGGATATAAAAGGTGCTTATGCAAAGCCAGAGATTGTAGACATACTGTGGGTCCAACTAATTATTCTTCCTTACACAATTGCATACTACATTTACTGGTATCTAAGGTGGTTTTGGAAGTTCACATTACTCAAACAGCCATATGGTGAAGAGGAAAAATTACATTTAATTAGGAAATACATGAAACTTGGACAGCACCAGTTCAATGCTGTAGATGATAAAGAAAAACAAGAGTTTCTGGATGAGGAACTGTGGATAAAAGAGAACTTCAAACTTTGGAAAGAGATAAAAGATGAGGAAGCTAAGAAAGCACTAGCCGAGAATAACAAATACAAACAATATAGAAGGTATATTAAGAATCATGGAGTCAGCCGAATGACATTCGATGACTCGTGATAGGCATTCGTTGTGATTAATTTATTTATAAATAAAGTAAGGATCTATCAGTACGGTATTTTATTGGAGGTTATAATCTATTAAATATAATCCCTTTTATAATTAACGATGGCACCAAATAATCATGCAATGAAATAAAAACATTTTTTTACACAATCTGTTACTTTTATTTCTTTATTCACTATTTGTTTCAACATGTACTAAGATGATTTCAATACAATTAATCATACAACACAATCATAATTTACGATCATCACAAATGGCAATTCGATAAGGCATACTAACACACTGGGTGCTCTTTACACATCATACAAGGCAAGTAATATAAACAATCGAATTTGCCTTGATACAATCAACGAAATGGATTGTCCACAAGAAAACAAAATTATCTAGACAAATTGTGACTGTTATACAAAACGAATTGAGATCCTGTATAAATTAACATTGTGACCACAAAAAGCAATCAAATTGCATTGGCAGTGCTTCCATCTCATAAAAACATTTTTCAATCAAAACTTTTAACAGTTGAGGAATAACTTGGAATGCTTTATACATTAATATAAACAATCATACAGCTGCCGACATCGAACATTATTCATAAATACCTACACATAAATAGTGCACCTTTATCACGGCCGTGTCTACATGCGTTCAAAAATAAAGTGGCAACCCCGAAGAATAAGATCCAGCCTGATATATTTATGTCAGCGTCGTAGCTAAGGTCGTGAGCAACCAGGGTAAAATTTAAATTCTGTGTGTAAACTTATATTTTAAAGGCTTTAGGTCAACGATGGGATGTGGGTAGTTGTAAGGTACTGAAATATGCAGATGATAACACAGCTCTGCGCAAAACAACTGGTGTCATTACGACAATATCCTCTAAAGCCTTAAGGTATTGTATTTTAAATGATGCAGGTCTGCGAGTGCGTGCCTTTCAAGTTTGCGGTTCAAGTGGGAGCCCCTATCTTCGACGCTGGTTTATACTATAATATCACTATATTGCACTAACTCTCACAGGTAAGTTGATAGTGTAACACTTTGGGAGTTCTTCAAAAATCAAATTGGCAAATTAAATGCTTGCTTGTAAGGAAAAAACCTGTTGGTACTCTGTACTCTCTGTCTATCCCCGCAAGGGATCTGGCGTGATGATATAGATAGATAGAAATGCTTGATACCTACCTACACATTAGAGATCGAGTTATTAGGCACGTAGTACACAGTAATGTGTTTACATTTTAGTAGTTTAAACAGTAATTTATGAAAGTTAAAATATACTTATTGAAAAGGTTAGGTGCCTATTTAAATCCATGAAAAGTAAGAATGGACCTGTTGGAACTCTGTACTCTCTGCCTACCCCGCAAGGGATCTGGCGTGAGGTTATAGATAGATAGAAAAGTAAGAATTGTACATCATGTAAGAGCATTATAAAAAAGTGTTAAAAAATGTCATCATAAAATATTTAAATTTAGCGTAACCATAGCGAGGACGACTTAAGCATTCAAATTACTCAACTATAATCGATACGCAATAATACATCAACCGAACATAAAGCCGACTAGTTACAAGTCGAGTTCTAACAACTCAAATATAAAGCCCAAATTCCAATAAACCAAGTCCGATTGATGCATCAGTTGTTGTAGAAAATGTGACGGTGATAACAAAATAGTGAAAGTATAGAAAAAGCTGGTGGTTGCCGAATGATTGGAAATCTTTGCCCAAATCAGAGTTGTGAAAAACAACCATTCCTAATTGCACCGATAAGAGTTCGGCTGTCGTCGTAACAGTACAGTTGCGGACAGAAGTGACATGACGAATTTTTTTGCAAAATATTTTAAGATTGAGTGGACTCATAGAATATTTGGAGAAGGAATTAATATTTGATTATCGTAAAAGAGAGACGTTTCTAGGGAATAAACTTCTTGGAAATAATTATTTCTGTTTTCTCGGCAAGGGATCTGGCAGGATGATATAGATCTTACTAATATTATACATTAAAGTGTGTACCGTGTTATAGGAAAAATAAACCCGAGACATAGTCTTCACGGTAATTCAAGGATTTCTATAGCTATACTCGTATTACCAATTTCGTGCGCTACTGTTTTAATATTTTGCATTGGCTGTTACAGTCGGCGTAGCGTGAATCAAACGGTTCACGTCTCGTCACTTATGTGCCGAACTGTACTTAGGTACTTGCCCCACAGTTTTTGATTTTCATTCCGTCGGCATGTAGACACAGCCATCGTTCACAATTTTTTCATAGACAAACTGTACTTATTGATTTATGGAATAAAACTTAGATAAAATAATAGTATAGACGTAATGTACATTAAAGGACACTGTATCGCGACATCGCGCCACCTGTTCCTTGTCGTCGCTTCGCTTTTGTTGTGGAACAGAAAAGTCACAGTGTAGACGTGTGTGTGTGACGAACGATATTTGAAACCTCTTTGGGCGATATGTTGCAACCGACTAAAGCAATGTAGACAACATAAAATTCCACAAGGTGTAAAATTAGGGTTACCATTTTTTTGTTTTACTTCCCCGGAGATATTTCAACCGATGGGTCCGCACGGGTACTATTGAAAAAGAGATCTTAGGTAAATTTGAAAGTAAATGGCTCTGCGAGTGTCATGTAGTGACGTTTCATTAGATGACAGCGTTAGTTCCGATTTTGGCTGCGGACCAAAAGACCCTTGTGTTACTATAGGTCTCGGGACAAGATGTCGGGAGACGTCGCTCGACATCTCGAGTGACACATATCGCGGTACATTTGTCCCCTAATAAATACGATGTATTAACAGGAAGGTAAAAAAAACAAGGGCAAAGATAGCAGAACGAGTCTGTCTTATTATTTTAATCTAAGTATTAAATGACTAATGGCCGATTTCAATATTTAAGGGTAGATTTGCTTACTGTCAGTGGAATTTTGTCAGATTTTCCATACAAAATATGTCAAAATTCTATCCGTAGTAGGCAAATCTATCCTTAAGTTATATATTGAAACTGGCCGTAAATTGATGTAGAGATCTTACAGTAAAGTGCATTGTCGAGGATCACCAACATTTTGTACAATATTTCATATCATGTTATATTTATTATGGTCGTTCTCTATCTGATTAATAAAGTTATTTTACGAGCAAAACTAAATGTCAAATATTATTTTTGTTTGTATTTTCAGTCTTATTGGCTAAGCAATAAAATTGAAAATTACATTTCAACATTTAGTATATTTCTACTATTTATCTATGGTAACATTATACTATTGCATTAAGGCCTGCGTTGTTTAATTTGTTAGGTACGCGGAGATTTGTAAGGAATGTCAATTCTGTTGGTATAAAAACAATTATTATTGCCACCTTTTTATTTTAAAAAGATATGTTGCCAACAGTATTGGCATCCTAATAGTTTATTTTTTATTAATACGATGGTAATATCTTGAGGGCGATTGAAGCCAGACTTGACTGAACCATGAGAAACGATAACCTATTAGAATCCGTTTTCACACAAATTGACAATTCGAAGTGCCTTTCAAAATCATCAGGTACATAATTATGTTGAGTTTTATAAACATAACACAATTTGGAAAGTTCAATAATGTTGCGAAGTTTTTAATTACAGGAATTTTCTATCTCAAAATATTTAACTCATAGTTTAATACGTCGATTAAAATATAAATTCAATTCGAGGCTACAAAAGTCCACAACTGAATATATCTAAGCTATCTACTTAATTTTTTTATATAAATAGTTGCCGTATAGTAGGATTTTTTTCTATACTACAGGTGCATTTACACACAGACAGAAAAAAATGGGACATATCTTTGTGTGATCCAGACAGGCATTTGGATCGCACAACCCGCGACAATTTTACGGAGTAAGAAAACCAACCGATGTTGCAAATCACAAGACCAACCTTTCATCTTTTTGAAAACGCCTTTCTTGAAATAATTCATAAGTATCATTGTAATAAATATAATTAGCTGCAGTAAATTTATAAGCTGCCAAAAAAGTATTAGGTTGTGAATTGAGTTAAATATTACATCTTAAATTATAAATACCAAAAACCAGATAAAAAGTCTGACCTATGACTGACATCTGCGCCTGAAGATAAGCATTTAAGTTAGGTACATCTTAAATTGGTAGGACTAGATGAGATTAAACTTATGAATCTGAGTGTTGCAAGCATTTTATATCCATTTTTGCAATCGGTCGAGTCTTATTCTAACCAAGTAGTGAACTTTTGTTCGTAAATTATAAAAATATAGGGGATAGACATCCCGTATATTTTTATATTAACGGCTAAAGTTAACTTAGTAGTGGGCTCTCTTCCATAGGACCTAATGCTGTTGGAAATTCAAAAAAATAATCAATCATATCAAACTATGAGCTTCATTAGTTTTTTTATTAATATGGCCTTTACAAATCGAACAAAATGAGCACTTCTTACACACAACTCGCAAATATTTATACAATATATACCTCCTAATGTATTTACACAAAACATTTATTCAAATATAACTTCTCGATACTATATGGGGGACATGACGAATTCGCATATCGATTCATAATATCGATTATTAGTTATATATCTATCTACATAAATAGTACACAAAATAATGATTCTAGTCTTTTAATTGTGTGCCTTTTTTATTTCTGGTATCATTATGCCGAACGAAACAACAATTACGTGGGTGTAAAAAAGGATTAAAGCAAAAATTTACAATTTCGTTGCCATGGTAAAAATATTTTGACAGCAGGTTGCACCGTTTGATTGAAAAGTACAGTCGCGTTTAGTGTTGGCTTAGGCTTAGTTGGTTAAGCTTATCACTGTATCCGAATCACTATCATAATCCGTCAATGAAAGCTTTAAAGAATAAATGAACCAAGGACTATTCAATTCAATTAAACGGATAAATACCATAGACAACAAATATTCTTGGGACCCGTTTAAATAAATTGAGAATAACAGATGACAAGTTGACAAGTTGTCTTGTGACAGACATACAAATTGCTGTAATTTACAACAACTGTTTTGACCATGTGACATATTTTAACACATTTATGAAATAGCATGCGGATATCATCTAACGAAACGGCAACTGACTATCCAATCATGTTTTTCAAACTTAATTCCAGTTAGACTATGCCGCGGGATTGAGTGAGGGCGGAGGTAGGATAAGTTAAAGGAAGAGATGGATTGTGCGTAACCTGCCCCCCTTTCGTCCCGCAGTCATGGTCGTATTTAGTCTGTAAAAATGTTGCAGCAATGGCACTTTCACGTTTCCTGGAGTATATAGAATATATTCTTTGTCCCGCTTTTTTCTTACACATCGAGGGGCACAAGGTTTAGGGAGGACTAGACTTTTTGGAAAGGGTGTTTCATCCTGTGCCCCTTCGTAGCTATGACTATGTTCGTCTATAGCATATCCTAGATACATAGTTTTATGATCTCTCAGTTGCTATTCCTTAGACTCAGAAAATGAACCAACACTGGCTTTGAACGTCAGTTAAACGATCAATGTATCAGAGATTCCGTTATACAAGGTGTAACATAATAAACGCAAGACCTCAGACACCCCAATTAGAGAATTGCTTCATAAATTCAAAACGAACACCAAATTTTCAAATTTAAAGGTTTTTACCCCGTTCTTAAGCACTTTTATACCGCAATTAACAATGAAACTTGTACGTGTATGTGTGCATTTTGGAAAATACGGGTTAGGAATGCATTTGTAATCTCCTTATTGCTATGAATCAAGAATAAATTTAGTTTTTTATAGCGCACTGAAGGAGTAAAAGCATCATTTGCAAATTAAAAAAAAAAATGTAAGGTACATTAAAAATAATTGGAATCAATTCAGTTATCGATTTAAAACAAACTACTTTCAGGTCTTGCGTTTATTATGTTACAGTTTGTATATTAAAAATAACGCTTGATAATGTTTCATTTTTTGAATATACAACTTTCTAAATCTAAGACCCATCCTCTATCTGACGGTGATAGTCTTAACACACCAATCAACTTACTTCCTGCAACTAAAATGGCTTATGAACGTTCCACGCGACTGATCAACAGGCTTTAAGTCTCCAAAACACCATCCTTTTACTGGTCAACATCAATTGCACCTTATATGTTTCACGATTAGTCCAGCTACCACGGGTTGAGAGACCAGGAATATCGCTGGTCGATTTTAAACCTTACATGTTATGTGTTTGGGTAGGTTTTGCACTAGCGGCGTGCGCGTTTGCCGCGCGGTCGTACCGCCACGTGCAACGCGCGTCCTCACACGGGCGTCTCGTGATCTGCTTCTTCTATCCGCCCTAGTCGCCATGCATTTGGATCAGTCGCTGGTACATAGAGAAAAAAATCATTAAGCTTTTGTTTTTTTTATTGTGAAGAAAAAGAGTTGAGAAAGACTGAAGTTATAAGAACTTATATACAATATTAAGGGTGTTAGATACAACTTGACGCTTGATTTGGTGCAAGCATTACTGTCAATTCTATGCCCGCAATCTTACTTTTAATGTTAAAAGAAGTGTAAGCATTATAAAAACGTTAAAAAACGCGACATGTACAGTCACGTGCAATATTTCTTATAACAATTCTATTATAGCTTTTTTATTTACAAAGTAAATTAAATTTTAATTATTCAGAATAAAATCAGGTGTCGGGCCATTCGCCGTTGGTTTTAACGTGAAACGTCTATGTCAGTGAGTTGCTTTTAGTGTTAAAGATTAGAAAGGAGCGAGAACGCCGGTTTCGGTCATTCTACGCAGTGCCCTTCCCGCGCTGCCCCGCCCGGCCCCCACGCAAAATCAAGGTCATAACAGCAAGCTGACTATATAAGCCAAATAATGACACTAATATTTTTGTAATTATTAAGGTAAGACTTTTCGTTATGGTCCATTTTTCTGACCCGGTACCCGTATGTTTCGGTGTGATTTTAAAGACGTTTCACGTCAAAATAATGTAAGAATAACAGACAGAACTAGCCAACATACACACAAGCATAACATCACGTGATATCCAACGTATTGTGCACGTGTCGATGACTGTTTTCAACATTTTTTATTTCAAGTAAAATACACACATATTTATGTACTAATATAGGTAAAATAAAATAGTGTTACCTTCAGAAACGACAATATACAGTTTGAAATCACTTAAGATTTTTTCAATACATGTTATGGAGAATACAAAATATTTCATGTTGATAATATTTTTAATAGATCATAAGTTTATTTCAGACTACTGTCTTCTCATGTCTGAGATAAGCTCGCTTTTTTAATAAATAGTTAAAAAATAAGCGTAACAATTGTCTTCGCAAGCGTACAATGAAGTGTCATGTGTGGATGTGGACTAGATGTAATAAATGAAAATATTGTAAAACCACCACAAACATTTACAAAAAAAAAGAAAAACTTTTTTAAATAATAGTGTTGGAAAGAATGACTTAAATTGTATTGTTAAGGTGAAGCTAACAAATGTGCTAACAAAACTTTATGTCAAGGAAATAAAAAAAAGTAATTTGTGGTATAAATGAATATTGATGAAAGTAAGTTATGACAGTGATTTGATTGTTAATCGTTCTTTTGTATGGTCTTTAGATAACATTTCCTTTTAACTCGGCGGAACCGTACGTCAAGTAAGGTCAAGTTTTTCTGACAATAAGGTTTAAGTTTAAAATTGTGTTCTCTACCCAATATCTATCATTACCGTTGTAAGCACATTTCAATGGCAAATTATTAATCTAAAGACCATATTTCGGGAAGTCGTATACTTAAACATGGCACGTCATAATAATAATAAAGACAAATTCATCAAAAACATCTATAACTCTTCAATAAAGCTTACTTAATAAACTTACAATCTTACTTTGCTGTAAAAAAGAGATGTAAATACACGCGGTTAGTTCTGTCTCTTTTTCACGGTAATGTAAAATTCGAGTTAGATAGATCCCCCACGCTAGAGTAAGAAAAGGTCATTTTTTTTAAGGACAACTTATCTCCACCGTGAATTTATTCCTGTCATAGGTGCGTTTACAAACATGAAAATTCACATACACAAATACCCAGACCGAAACAAATAATTGTGGATCACATAAAGATTTATCCCGTGCCGAACCCGCGACTATTAGATACAGTGCGCGGAGCGGCTTAAGCTCTTAACCACTGCTCTAAATAGTCCGCCGTAGCATTAACAATGTAGGCCATGTATTAGTATAAAATCATAAGACTTAATAAATGTGCAATGAGTGTAGAACAAATAATGAAAACAAAAAATATTTTACCTTCAACAGTCGATCTTCCAAACATGCTTTGGGAGTTCGGACAAGGAGGGGACTACAGGATAGTTATTGCTTACATATAAAGCCATAATTCTTACATACACTACATACTTAGTGGGTAAAGGTAACAACTAGTATTAAAGCGTTAAGTATAAATCGATGAATGTGAAAGCGACACAACTCAAAAATTTGTTTATTTTAATTTGCACTCTAATATGAACATTCAAAGGCTTAATTTCTAATGTTTATAAACTCATTCTTCTGATTTAAGAATTCAAAATTACCACGAGTTAAGTTCTTTTCGCATTAGATGTGTAAGAATGCTAGAAGGATACAAGGTGCTTCTGTGTTAAGTTTGTCTTAGCTCTGATAGGGAGAAGCTAAGCTTGGCTATGAAAATAAAGACATCCTATTTTTAAGTCCACACATAATTCCTTGGTACGCACGCATCTTCCCACATCTTAGATGGATAGGTAGTTTAAATTGAGTTGGGATCTATCAAATAAAACTGCCAATAGAAAAAAAATGACAGATCTCTACTCAATTCACTCTCAAGCAGAGCTTTATCTCGATAACGTAATATATATATGAACATGAGATGTTTGTAATGGGAATAATCAACTTGCAGCTGGTCCATTACGTCTTCGGTCAAAAACGATATGAAATTGTATGGCCGACCGCCATTTTAAAGTTATTTTTGTAGTTATAGCATGTCCATAAATATTAAATCATTGGTCTATCTTGAATTTTCTTTTCAAAAACCTATGATATATTAATTATTATTGTATTAAACCTGAGCTTTAACATCTAACTTTTTTATAAAAGTTTCTTTAAATAAGGTAAAAATAGCTTTCTATTACAGAACACGACTTGTGACTGACAGTTTTACGTAATACTCGATAAGATGTCATGTTAAAGTTTTTCTGTCATTGATTCTTATAGAATGAAATTAACGTTTATTTATAAAGATTCTAAGTCAATATATATTAGAGAGC
Organism: Phalera bucephala; assembly: GCA_905147815.2. Classification (NCBI taxonomy): domain Eukaryota; kingdom Metazoa; phylum Arthropoda; class Insecta; order Lepidoptera; family Notodontidae; genus Phalera; species Phalera bucephala. The sequence goes on from LR990618.1 coordinate 31,230,185, forward strand.
ACTCAAGTCGTCAATACAGGTAACAACGCCCCAATTTTACATACATAATTGTGTTAAAACTACATCTTAATTTAGAATAAAAAGAATATTTACCGAGAGTCTCCGTAACCGGCGAGCGTGTATGAGACGAACCATGAGAGTAGAGGAAGCCAGAGAGGTATGAAAGGAAAGAGCCTGTTGGAACTCTGTACTCTCTGCCTACCCCGTAAGGGATCTGGCGTGATGATATAGATAGATAGATATTTACCGGTGGCGGTTAAGTTTCTATTTTAGAGGAATTTTGTTAGCAGAATAAGAACCCTGAGCCTATTTCTAAGTTACAATTTAAATTAATATCGACGTGGACGCACTATTCGTTCATAAATACACGGGAGAGACATAAACTGTCATAATTCGGATTATATTTAGATTCTGTCAATTTCAGTATCATAGCATCGTCATAATATATTTATATTAAATGGGTCATAGCATGCAAGATTCTAACTAAAATATAGATAAGTATAATATATATTTAGCATAGTATGAGACAAGCAACACACATAATAATAATAATTTTATACGTGTCTACACATGCTGTCGCTGTTGTTGTAATTTAATTAATAATTGTTGCAATTATTTTATTAGAATCGTTATTTACATCCACGATTTCAATTAAAACCAACAATTATTAACATAAGTTCACTCTATATAGATACTTTTATATCAAAAACTTTTTATAGTTAAACCAACTCTAGTAAATCACGAAGAGCTGGCTCATGGGAAAAAATCTGTTAAAGTAAAGGAGAAATCAATGTTCAATAAAAAATAATTAGTAACACTTGTTAAGTGTTACATAGAGAGGTTAGTAACATAAGCATGGGGAATGGTGTGGAAAATATTATATAATGAGTTTTCGTATCATTATTATTATAAAAAATACCCTACTATTCATAATCAAATAACATAGGCCACACACATTCCTTATTTAAGATATTTTAAAAAAGCTAAACACAAGGCGGGCACCACATCTGCATTTTGCCACCACAGCTTATAAATGTAATATGTTTCTTAAATATATAAAGCGAGATTATGTAATGAATGATATGATGCATGAAAATATTTAGTATAGGCATGAAGATGTTATTTAATACTGCTTGATATGAACATAAGAAGTGGCGATGAAAATGTGACACTTAATCTAAATATGACATTATGATTTAGTCGAAAAATGTCCGATGTCAGAATGTGTACTGCATGTACTTTTACAACTTTTTGGTTAAATATATATTTTTTACCATCAATATTTTATAAATTATTACGATTACAATGAATTAAGAATTTCGATGTTAGAACAACTTATAATGAAAATTTATTTCTGATATTATTAGAAAAATAATCTATCATGCCACTTCTTAATTTTTCCCTCATACCCCATGAACAATGACAGTGTGTGGGAAAGAGAAGGGACCGTTTTACATTTCACGACATAGTTGGGTCAGTAAATTTTCGAAAATTCGTCTAATTTAAAACATTTAACTCAATTTCTACTTTATCACTTATCTTTTTTTAATTCGTTCCTGTTTGAATCTAATCGAAATTAATAGATATATACATTCCCAGTTATATTTTAATATTAAAAATATAGCAATCTACATAAACTTTCGAGTATTTTTCTCATGATCGATATCGTATCGTGGAATATAAAGACGTTCAGGGGAGGGTGGGTAGGTAGGGACGAGTTTCGATGTTCAGCAGTTGTGCGCATGCGCGGCGCGTAGCAGCGGCGCGTGCTCGCCTGCGGCGCGCCCGACGCGACGCAGCGCGAACGACACGACGACACCGCACACGCCGACGCGACAACGTCATCGACACGCCACACAACACAACACCATACGTACGCGTTACGTAGAGTCCCTACTTTGTGATTCGCTTTGTGCGATTGAAGTTATTTTTTTTTGTGTAACCCTGTTTGCATAGTTTTTCATGTAACCTCTAGCAGTACCCCCTAACACATAGAGGTAAATATGTTTAACTAACTAAGATTTGGCAGACAACTTTTGGAGACTTTATTGTGTAATACCTTCCATTAAATTTAATAGTTTTTTAAACGAAGGTATTTTCAAGTGATTTCTTTAAAACATACACAATCTAACGTCATCACGTTTATTATGTATGATTTCTGTAATAAGTTATGCAAAGATTGTTTACCACATTTATTAGATAAGAAAAAATGGACTATACATCTAAAGAGAAACAATAGAATTTTTTTTTTACGACAACCGAAAAATATCTGATACACCCAAATGGGTACTAAAACTGGAGCTATTTAATTTGTGTACTCAGGTGTGTTTTTTGTTATTGACGATAAAAGATATTGACGACTCCTATTTAATTTTATTAATTATTGTTTGGATACAACATTTCTGTACTTTTATCTAGTTTTTATAAATAATTCAAAGTTCACGTTTGTACCTTATTGTTTTTTTGTTCAACTATGTTGGATTTTATATATTTGTTCCTAATAAAAAATAAGACTGCAGGCAAAAGTAACTAAGCACTACGTATAAAACTTGACAAGATATCAATTATTATATTCTGTGGCAACCCAAATCACAAAGCAAATCACAATTTAAAATTTATACAAATTTATTTATCTTAAATATGTTTTTTATAACTCCATTTATTGTTGAGCAAAATCCGAAAATATCTAACACTTTTTTCACCTCTTAAAATTTATATAAATTTATTAATATCTGAACTGATTTTTCAATCAACCACAATAAAAAAATATTCATAACATAAAATAACACCAAAAATAAAAAATGTTATAGATTTTTGAGTAATAATTTAATTGTATTACTTTTATATTCAGTCAGGTTATAATTGATGAATAATTTTTATTTGATGATTGAAAAATGAATCCTAAATATATTAGGGACTCTACATACGCTTATATTAGCTAACATCAACGATACTCGAGTATGTCTGCTGTCAATACAATATGGCGGGAAATTGAAAATATATAATATAAAATTATTGCGAATACATAGGCTTCAAGCTTACCGATTTTCAAAGTTAAAACGCCTTAAAAATTATGATGTATAAAATCGAAGCCATTAAAAAGCGCAAAATGGTAGAAAATGCAAAAAGCAGACATACCAAAGTTAAATAAATACACGTTACGACATCCAGGGCCGATGGGGGATCAGAATAATAAAAATATAATAAGAATCTATACGCATCATAGAAAAATTCATACTTACTAACGAAGCATTGTGGTTTATGACATCAAATTTGTTTGAGAGTAACCATTAAAATGAGAAATATATTCAGCACTGGCAATATTTCTATGTTGCCAATTATCTTAAGAAAAAAAAAATTCCATGCTTATAAAAATGTCAAGCTTCCTGAATTTTCGTTTTTAAAATTGGCTATGGTACGTCTAGATTCTTTATAGTTTCAAAATGAAAAACTAGCTTTAATAAAATTTCTAGCTTAACTATAATGTTAAGTCCATGCATGTAAATTAGTGGGTATGTTTTGAGCATTTGTACGCATAATTTGTAGATGGGTATTCTGAATTTCTACATTTTAAAACTACGCTTGTTTTATTTATTTTTCACAAAAATTTGCTAGGTACTTGTATTATTTATCAAATCGAACGTCCTAGAATCGATTTAATCAAGGACTAAAAGAATCGAGAATCGATGCGAAGTCAATTTTAATGAATGTACAGTTGGAATTAATTTTTTTTTTATTTATTTCGTTTGTATGTACCATTTCTGGATGCGTTCAAATTAGATATTACCAAAAAGACAACAGTGTTAAAAAAATACGTTTAGAACCTAGTATTTTTAACAATGGTGTTTTGTGAATATTTAAATTCTCGATGTACAGAACTTTATTAAGAATTATCGTCGATTACCACTTCTTTAGTAGTTAAACGATGATTAAGGGAAGAAACCAGAACGAATGTAAGGATTGTGGTTGGTAACGATGTGCTGGAGCAAGTGAATGAGTTTGTATATCTTGGATGCGCCTTCAGTAAGGATGGGAAATACACCGCTGACATAGAGAGAAGAGTGAGTGCAGGGAACAGAGTGAATGGTGCGATGGGAAAGCTACTCGGGAGCCGGCACTTAAGCCATAAGGCGCAGCTGGCCATACATAACGGAGTTCTTGTCCCAACGCTGTTATATGGTAGCGAGAGCTGGGTATGTAAGAAAGAGAATGAAAGTAGGATAAATGCGGTAGAAATGCGAGCTCTGCGGAAGATGTGCGGAGTGAAGCTGACCGACCGAATTAGCAACAGCATAGTAAGACAGCGAGTAGGTATGAAAGATAGTATCGGTGTAAAGATGAGAAAGGGCATGCTCCGTTGGTTCGGGCATATAGAAAGAATGCCAGAGAAAAGAATGACAAAACAGATATACAATGTGAAAGTGGAAGGATGCAGGTACCGGGGAAGACCTAGACTATCTTACCACGACCAAATAAACCGAGTCTTATCTGATGGAAAAGTCAAGAGTCTCCGTAACCGGCGAGCGTGTATGAGACGAACTATGAGAGTCGAGGAAGCCAGAGAAGTATGTAAGGAAAGAACCTGTTGGAACTCTGTACTCTCTGCCTACCCCGCAAGGGATCTGGCGTGAGGTTATAGATAGATAGATAGATAGATAAACGATGATGACGACGATGATGTAATTTGATTCGATGGTTTTAGAAATCGATCCAGTGATTTAGATCTATTTCTAAAATCGCTTATTGGATTAGGAAATGAATTTCACACATTCATCGATTTATATTGACATGCCTATTTAGCGGCGCAGGTGCATCTTTAAATTTCAACGAGAGTATAAATTAATACTGTCCTGAAAAATCCGTCACACTCTACAGTCACGAGCTACAGCATTAAGACAATTGCTCAAAACACCCACAAGCTATGAACTACGAGCTAGTATATCGCGTGGTGTACCTTGCAGCTGCCGGTTGAGCAGCGCCGTAATTCCAGGCCCATCGCCGGCCTTCTTCACCACGAGCATGGGCTTATCCTCGCCCTCCTCGTAGCTGTTCGGCAGGTGTCCGTTGCTCACTGCCATCGTTTCACTCACCTGTAGAGTACAACCATTAAGTTTTTATAGCAGCCGGTTTTGGTTCCCTTACAGGTAACTTCTGAAGCAAATATAAAGAGGAGTCGGCTTAAGCAACTGTGCAGTGCCTTCCAACTAAGCCCTGACGTCATCGCGATGGGCGTGGTATACATTAGCCTGTCATTCTCAGGTAGAAGGCAAATACAAAAGTGGGCGGGGTGTGAAGTCCGCTTCTTCTCGCGCCACCTCACGCATTGACACGCTTGATCGTATAGGGATATCTAATACAAAAAAAAAACACCGTCACGCCTATATTCCTCAGAGGGGGTGGCAGAGGTGTACTGAGTACACCCACGTTTCGCCGACGGTGTTAGGTCCCATGTAATAGGGGGCGAGCCTATTGCCATATATCGGGCACAATTCCAGACTCCGGACTCATACTGGGAATTTTTCGTTAGAAAAACTACATTTGTCCGACCTAGGATTTGAACCCAGGACCTCGTGATCACAAAGCGATGCGCTTTGCCACCAGACCAACGAGGCAGTCGAGGCAGTCTAATAATACCATCTCCTATATTTGCATCGCGAGGTTACCTGATAGACGCAGAATCACAATATTTTTTATTCATGTAAATCATTATTGGAATAAGGGAGGGGAGGCCTTCACCCTGCAGTGGGACAGTGTAGGCTTATAATAAATAATAAATAAATAAATCATTATTTATAAATATCAGAAAAACGGCCCTCATATTTTTTTCAAAACGTAGCCCCACACTAGTAATGGTTCCTGAACCGTGGTTGCGTTTACAATTCACAGTGTGTATATGAATTTCATATTTGTAAACTTCCAGACCGAAACAATGTTTGTGGGTCACACTACGATTTGTCCCGTGCGGGAATCGAACCCGCGACCACTCGATCAAGCTTAACCACTGCACTGATTCATGTGAAATGAATGACAAAATACATATTGTGAAATGATGTACCAGGAGTATGGGAAGTGTGTACACCTCTGCCAGACCCTTTAGTGGAAAAGGCCACGTTCGTTTTCCTACTAAAGAAGGGAGAACTACTCTTTCGACAACGAATCTGATGAAATCTGTTCTATACCTGCATGAGTTTATGCACCACGTCCCGTCCGAGGATATGGTCGAAGACGGCTTGCAGGAAGCCGTCCGACATGATAGACAACTTGAGCTTGTCGCGGTGCCACACCAGCACGCGGGATTCCTCCATCGCCATTATTGACACCTGCAATCAGTTCACACACAGATCAATTTGTCTGTAACGAAAAAACCTGTTGGAATTCTTTATTTCCTGCCTACTGTAGTTTATTTTGTTGAGCAAGTCAAGAAGAGTGTACCTAACCGGCAACAGTATATGAGACGAACTACCAAAGCGAGAGAGGTCTGTAAGAATATATTGTTGGAGGTCTGCGTACTCTCTACCTCCATTGCAAGGGATCTGGCCTGATGATATAGAGAGGCAGATTAATAATTTACCGCTGTAACTAGGTTTGGGCGACCAATCGAAGGTGTTCGTGGAGTTGAGCACACCCACAGTAAAGAGTCTAGGTTAGGTATTGGAATACTTAATTCAAAAATATAACAGTTTGGTATCAATGGCCGCATCTACTTGTATGGTGTGGCGAAGTTAAGGTTGTCTTTTAAGGTATCAATTAGGATCCCTCACAACCCATTGTTTCTTTTCAGTTCATTTTATAGACATCAATAAACATTGTCAGAATCAAGTATTAGCAAGATATTTAAGTATTATTTAGACCAAGATAAATGATGGATTTTATGCAAAACATACTTGTGCATGAGTTATGAAAATTGAGAATTTTCAATTACATGTCATTGTCACGCACCTGTCAAAATAAAAGTCAAGCCTGCCTGTAAAAGAAGCAACATACCGCAAATTGCAGCCCAATAGCCGAACCAAGATTACTTTTCGCGTGAAACCAACATACCTCATTATAACACCTAATTTATGTAAAAAAAATATACAAATTACGTAATTTATTAAAGAGTAACGAATACGTATGTTAAAAACAGCCGTAACCACAGTTAATTATTTATAATGATTTACTTTTACTGTTCTGAATGGGAACAAAGAACTCGACTCGCTCGCATTATGGTAATAGAGCTACACGCGACGGAACGAGAGTGAAATCACAAATATATTGCATAATAACATTAACAGATAAGACTGACGCCCACGAGACTGGTAAGATCTGTTCTGGATTGAGTTCATGAGAATCCCTTGACCAATAGGACTGAATTTCTAGTTGACGGTATGCTTATCGTATCTTAGAATAAAAAGAATCTAGAATACGGCACCTGAATGCTCTAATTAGGTATGAAATCTGATCCCATCATGTTCCTTTTTGAAAGCATAGCAATAGCAATAGCATTTTTACAGGCATGAACGACACAAGACGCCTTAATTTAATTTGACAAGCGCAGAACACGTTATTCGGCACGACGGCCACAGAGTGGCACACTACTCGCGTAAACGTGTGACTACTTGCTTCGCAGGTAGTAATTGTTGCTTCACTTTGATGGTCGAGGGGTCTGGATAATTTTTATTCTAAGGCTCTACTGTACAAACTGTTGATTTGAATTCTCGCCAAATTTCCTGGAAATAACAGGATTTATATATCATGAAAATAAAATAAGTTGCATTTATTTTATTATTTATAAAAAAAAAACATGTCATACTTACAGGCCGAGCAAAGCTTACAGTATTATCTATATTGTTACGACTTCAATACACCCCGATATCTCGTAAACTCCTTATCGGGGAATGTTAATTTTAAAATGCATTACACATACTTCCTAGCCATCTGCATAGAAAGATCTAGAATCCGCGCTTAAGTACTGAAACGACGTACTGTTTTGTGTGTACAGCGCCTAATAAAGTACTTCGCACGTTATTCGGCATTTAATTACCCCGCAAACGTAACAATATATTGGATACCTACCGCTCTTTCCTACGACTAGGGCTTATTCTACTTTACTTTTTAATAAGTAAAACATAGGCTAAAAACTAACATAAGTAGTGGCTTTAATTAGTGTAGAATACTTAACTACTCCGGCTATTTTTTTTTATTAATACGTCAGAATACAAAAAAAACAGTCTGTATAGAAATCTTCAGTCTTATGAAAACATAGTTTTCGTTCTTAGCTGGCAATTGTAGATATACTGTATTTATAGGTTATCTTGTCCAAAACAAGATCCAACTCACATAGTTCTACCTTTATTGTCTTCTTCATAAATACGTAATTAAATCAGCGATTACCTGAAAGTATTCGTCTGTGGAAACCCCGAACCACTCCGGTGAGTCGAGGAAGTGGTGAGGGAATACTATATGAAGCGCCCGCTGGTTCTGCGACACCACCAACCTGGAACACCATGAAAGAAATATAAATAATAGCCAGAATAATGCATAATTGTATTGTAGTAGTTTTTGGGTATTACCGGCTAAAAATCTTTACAAGATTCTCAATCAGGGAAGATTGAGGTATGTAGAACTTTCAAGAAAGGGTGTCAGGAAAAACACCCCATGAGAAAGTGTTGGGCATTTTTCAATTGTAGGATCAATCAAACGATCCAATCAATCAATTAAGCTACGTTTGGCCTGATTGGGACTCGGATAATTTTAGGATTTATGACAACTAACAGTTTTACAATCCCATATTCGTGGCTTCAGACGGTGTGAAGAATATAAATTAGTCTATACTGTCCCACTGGTAGGCAAAGGCCTTCTCTCATAAATCGAGGTGAGAGAAAATAGGTCACACTCCACCGCACGGGTTTAGTGCGGATTGGTGAAGGCAGGTTTGTGGCCCACCCACAGGGCTTCTAACTTGGCTTAAAAATTAGCTCCTGAAGTGGTACAAACAGCTATACATACTTTTTGAATCACAAAGTCGCTTGTATATTGAAATGCCACAAATGGTCATCCAATTTAGACTGACTGAGACGAGAGCTGCGTAACCTTTGTGATAGCTAAGAACAACGCCGTCTCTCATCGCTACGAATGCCTCTTTATGTCTGTATCTGTTATAAAGAATGCACCGATGCATCAACCAGTTCTTTCTTTACAATCCTCTTTGGCTTATTCCACTGTATTGATGTTATAAATAAAATATGTTTAAACTTTCCATATAAATAATATAATAAAAGAATTATATCTATATAATCGCGCCAGATCTATTGCGGATTAGGCAGAGAGTACAGAGTTAACAAATAGATTAACCTCGATAAACCTCGTTATGTAACGAGGATTTTATAGAACTCAAAAAATTTATTCTGATATATTTATTTTTACGATATCAACAAAAAAATAATAACAGAAGCTTCCATACGTATTTCCAAAGTCTGTGGAGAGTAATTGGGAATAAATGAAAGCTAGTTTTCACGCTGTATTTCGACCGAGAAACGATATCCGGCACAGTCGCATTACAGGAAGTTATCGGCGATGAAACCTGTCCACTATACAGCACACCGATCGCAATATATGCAGAATAGAAACACGATTTACTAGGTAAAGCGTCACCTTTTTGGAAAAAGTTCTACAAGCAGTATGTATTTGAAGAATGAAGGATTGTTTTGCTGTCTCATAAAATATAAAATCAAATCATCTTTTATTGATCTACAGCTGAGTAGAGATTAGTCAATAATCATGAATCATAAGAAAATAGGACGCAGTGCGGATTGGTGGATATTTAAGTTATATTTAAGTTATTAATTGCTATTTTTAAAAAAGTTGAATTTTTAATGCTGATATCATAGCAAAAGCTACAATAAGAAATTGGAACACTAATTATTTGTAAAGAAATTCTTCAGTTCTCAATATTTTAGAGCATAAAGTCGATAATGCTACAGTCCTAAATCTCTAACTTCTTATACAAATAAATACTGTTTTAGATTGAGATCATTCATTTCTAGTTTTTATTACATACACATCTAAGCAAGTTCAGCAGATTCATACATATGATTTTGTAATTTAGAACCTAAATGTAAGCCTCCCACATAATTCTAAAACAATCAACCGAAGCAAGATTGCCCAGAACATGACTCATGCAACTTTGCTCAATAAATGATTCATCTACAACAAGAAAGGTACAGAAACATAATTAAAGCAAAGATTAATAAACGAAGTTTAATAAACCGGGATGAAGCCTAATTAAAGCGAGATTGGTACTCTTGTATCGTGGTACAATAAGTCTTTGTACGGTCTGAATTCATTACTCGAGCTGCGAGATTGTGAAATACAAAGGCCTGAAAAATAATGTTATATTGTCTGTTTAACTTTTACTTATAAAAATATAAGCAAAAAGATATGTATAAAAACAGATAATAAAAAAAAAACCTGATTTAATAATCCAAAGGACGTAAGATTAGGTGCCTTCGAAGATGATAGCCTTGTTCTATAGAACTCCAAATATGCATTCAATAGTAAAACTCAAGTATAACATTCTGGAAAGTATAATACCTGAAATATATAACCATAAAACTAAAATTGCTAATATTAAATCAATTATTAGGTCAATATAAATCAACAGAATATAGAAAACCAATTTCCTAAATCCAATTAAAAGAAGGAAATATAGAATCCTCATTCGAAGGGCCAAAATTCAACTAACACCATCCCACGCGGCGTAAGAAGGAAGGTAATAATAAGGCCAATATAACTTATTTTCAAAGTAATTATATTGAAGGAAGATGTTTCTGTAACAAACTTCGCAAAAATATGTCCTTGTATAGAAGGATATATCAAGGAAGTTATAAACATTGATCAAGGAATCTACTCGTGTGGTGCCGGAACCCGAATAAGATTATTAATAGGTTAACATCAATACTATTTTCTGTGGACGTCCGAAAAGGAAACTAAAGGAGTAAAAAAACTATCGTCAATCAACGCAGCAATCTCGAGAAAGGGCTTGCTTTCTAACATAAGCTGTATCGTGATCATCACCTAGGAGAAATGTGGATATTTAAAACATAAATGATGTTCCGAAGAATCTGCCCAACCCGTAAGTTCGTGACCATATTCCGTGATTGCACAAAAAATTTTAGATAAAGTCCAGTCGTTGCAAAACAAATATGTTCAGAATGTCTGCTCGAGTAATAGATAGTGCAATAAATAAATATCGGTGTAAAGAACGCAATTTAAATTGTAAATGATATCTTCTTCAGGCATAAAATTGTCGTAGTTGCCGTTATGGGCCTTGGATCGCGATACTTGACATTATGCTTTGTATTCAAAGGCACGGAACAGGGCTGCTAAATTTGCAACCCCAAGACAGAGTTCACAAGTTATAGAGTTATGCACAAGTAATAATAAAATAAGGTACGGAAATAAAAATATCAATTTTTAAAAAATCTTGTGTAACTTTCATTTAAATTCTACGACTGATGTCGAAAACTCCACCATAGGTAAGAATTTTTTTCTAAGGAAATAAGAAATTCATCGTTCTTTTACCGGCAACCCTACATAGATATGATTTTCGCAACTCAGTCGCAAAAGGTCGTTTCCCTAATAGACCTTTGCAACAATAAAGCGCTCCCGAAATTTCTGCTTCGCCGAAATCTTCAATGAAAGACGCTTCGAATATTTTCATGATTTCGATTGTTTTTTTTTAGGTTTAGATTTATTATTTTGGCTCTAGTAACCTCTTTCATGTTAGAAACATTTACATTTTGTAAGTGTAAACATATCATAACCTCGTATTCGAAGATATCTGCACTCTGCCTACGCCATAAAGTAAGAGATCTGGCGTGATAATATAGTTAAACTGATACTTTATACAGCTAGATTTCAAGAAACAGTCTTCGTTATAAGGAGCGCATCGTTGCCATGACAAGTTAATCCGCCATAATTTCTTTCCTATTATCATTTATAAGACATATCAGTGATTTGGTATTATTTTAACGCCTACCGCTTACAATATTAGTCCAATTAATCATTCCAAGGAGTGTTTGTACGAACAGCACCCAGCCTAAACTAGCCCTCCTCCAATATAGCACTAGAAGACTACGTCGCTGGAACTACTGGTATTTACTGTAATTAGTAGCCTCATACGATCCGCTGTTAATTCCCCTTGCAGTAGCGACATAGTACTCTGTCCACAGACAAAATCATGATAAGTTGCTGGATAAATGTAAAATACTGTTTACTTCTGTATGCCCCATTGGAAACCACACCCCAAAGCGTGTGCCCAAGCTGAGTTTGGGCACACGCTATTGCACCCGGCTTACCTGGCGCGAGCTCTTAAATCCGACAATGTGTAGTAGTATTCTACTAACCACCAATATTCATCAATAACAATTTCCTAGTTTCGCCCAAGATGTATGGTAGTGTCGAAAGTTATGACACTCGATGGATCGCACGCACATCCATCACTGTAATCTTGCGTGGCGTTCAGGTATTACGTATATGAGAACTATAACATACGTGTTGAATTTAATAAATAATATTCCTTAGGCTTACGATTCTTTGAAATTGGAAAAGCGTGGTTTCTACTGTAATAAGATGCAATTTGTATAATGTGTTGTCCTGTCAATTCGACATCTTCTTAACTTTAATGAAGTAAGTTACTTTGCCAAGCTAAAACTTATTTCTACAGTCGTTATCCTTGTTAGTAATAATGTTACTATCATGAAGTAGAACGACACTACACTAAAGGAGTAAAATAACCTTAACATAAACATAGCTTCACGGCTATAATCTCATCTTCTATGGCGTGGGCTGTTTAAGTTAATTTCAAATGCTTTTAACCCCACTACCTCCGTATATACCCACGGTAATTACATATGTCAGTATAACAAGCAACCTTAATTATTACAATAAGTATAATTCTATTCAACATTTCTCTCACCCACGCCAGGTCATCGTTCTGCATGGGCGGATGAACTATTACAAAATCACTCTCAGACTTTATAAGATCATTTGCATCCGCACAAATAAGATAAAGATTCGCCACAAACCTCTGCGTATATAGTTAGTTGAAAGTGCGTAAGCCTAAATGGGACTGTTTAAGTGGTCGGAAAGAGGCCGGGCTGGAAGTTACTGGAGGGCCGTATCGGCACTGTATCACGAGCCAGCTGTATTGACCGAGAGACTTGCCAACTTTTATATGGGATAATAACGTTCGACGTAAAAAGGGAATACGAAAAACTAGTACTTATTCAACAGTTTCTATATCACGTATAGCTGCAGATATTGGAAACAAATAATTACTAGTAACATGTTAATGAAGGAAATATAACGGGTAACATTTTTTAGGAAGGAAATGAAAGGATTTCATGAATAAATGAATTGGTGCATAGTAATATAAAGAACGACACACATAACTGATAAGCACTGCTGAAAAATATCTAAAAGTGAGGAGACGCATAAAATAACTATAACAACTTGCATTATCTAACGAACTTAATTAATGAAGATGTAAAATAACTTCCACTTGCAAGTTAATTTAGAAACATCAAAGTAAAATGTGGTAGCTAACTAGTAAGTGCGCTATTGTTATTTTAATGAAACGAACTTGAAGATGTTATTTCAAAAAGACACCTTAGACTAGTACTATGGGCCATGGCCTCGACAATAAATCAAAATCTGGATTTTGATAGTGCAATAAAACGCAAAAAAAACACCATAAGGCAATGCAGTAGCGATAAAGACGTAAAATCGATGATTGCCGATTAACAAGCCCTGATTACGATCAGCACCGTGTAAGTTTCGGCCCTGCTTTCACTTTAAAAATATTATTTATCTCGTAGATATCTCAATTAATGATTAGAATCTTATATGTCCCACAAAGAGCACGACATCTTGCAACATTAACGGTGCTCTCGTAAATAAAACTCAAAGCGGTGCAATTACTTGCGTCTCATGTACACGGCGACCCACGATTTTTATTGCTCCGTTCGCTAACAGCGAGACAAGTTGTTAAACTTTATGTACGACATGTCTGTAGGTGCTATGACCGCCGACCCTTCTGTCGTTTACTTTATTTACTTTGTCACAGCCGTTAGGTTTCTTGTCATATGGAGACAATTATGTTGGGAATGTCTATTATTTGCACAGCCTGGACCAAATTGGTCAGTAGTGTTGCAAATTTTACTTAGCACCTAGTAAATGTAGTTGCAATTTGGATTCCCGTTGCATTTCAATCGCCATCAAGAACTTCTTCTACGTCATGATGCTTGACAAGCATAACTAGGAAAAGGGTATTCTCCGCGGAATTGCATTTACGCGAATGAGTTTTTTTTTCAATAATTAAAACTGGATTTAAATCTACATTAGACCCGTGTCTCGATGTAGTTTTTAACATAGCTGTTTATATTAATATTCTCTTAATTTCGATCTTAATATCAAACTTACACCGGGTTTTTAATTGGTAACACAAGTTTTAGCTCGATAGTCATTTCCGCAACTTTCGAAAGGAAACGTAGTTCCTTCTACTACTTATTAAGTATCTTGATTGAGTTGAACATATTGCAAGTCTATCTATTTATCTATATCATTACACCAGATCCCTTGCGGGGTAGACAGAGAGTACAGGGTAAGATACATGGATACATGGTAAGATAGTCTAAGTAAGGGATTCCCAAAGTATTTAGGGCAAGAGACCCCTATTCCAAAATGATCTGCTACCTCAGACCCCCATAGCCAAATTACTTTAAAATCCTATCTCTAGTTTATTTCCGGTTGATATAAAATACTTAACAATTTGCAAATTAAATAAATATTAGGAGCATGTTTGGAATTGAACTTGATATCGTTCGTGTTAAATCGCGTATATGCGTCCAATACAGAGCAAGTCAAAACGTGCCTGAAAGACTTGTACGCTCGAACACATTATCTTGCACGAACTTGTCCACGTTCGGCAAGTCAATAAGACTTGCCGAGTTTTTTATCTTGTACAAACTTGTGCACACTTATCGACTTACTGAGTTTTCTAAAAGTACAACAATGATACTTCCTTCTCAAATCTTAGTTATTCTTATAACAAGTTGGTACACGTAACACAACTTATACAGTATCTTGGAAGCTTCAAATAAGAACTTGTGTTTATTAATAGGGGTCGATTTTTAGACCTCGTCGACCCCCAAAATCAGTTTTCGCCAAGGGGTCGATATCGACCACTGGGAATCCCTAGTCTAGGTCTTCCTCGGTACCTAACCTTCCACTTTCGCATTGTATATCTATTTTGTCATTCTTTCTTCTTTCATTCTTCTATAACATATTGCAAGTAATCTATAAAAAATCTAAGAACATTCCAACAATTTTGCTTACAATACAATAGTAATGTGATTAAAAATTGCAGTTGGAACACAAACCGAGCCGAACCGCTGTAACAGTTTTTTAATTAAAGTTAAAAGCTGAAAGTTAATACACACCACAGTGTTACAGCGCTAATGCAGACATTGCATCCTAGTTCGGCCAAACGCAAGTACCACACAAAACTTACATAACGTATTTTTCCTATTTTATTTTGGTCTGTTAACTGACGGACGGCTTGGTCCAGTGGTTAAGATCGGGTTCGATACCCGCACGGGATAAATCTTCGTGTGACCCACAAATGTTTGCTTCGGCCTAGGTGTTTATGTATGTAAATTTCGTGTTTGCACCCACGACACAGGAATTGTTTGTATACGAAACCTAAAACTCCTTAGCAGTGATAGCCTAGTGGTTAGACCGTTGGACTGCAGTCAGAGGTTTCGAGTTCGAACCCAGGCACGCACCTCCGTCTTTTCGAGAGAATGTGCGTATTAAAAATTAACTATTACTTGCTTTAACGGTTAAGGAAAACATCGTGTAAAAACCTACACGTCTAAAAGTTTCTCATAGGTGTGTGAAGTTCGCCAACCCGCACTGGGCCAGCGTGGTGGATTATGGCCTAAACCCTCTCAGTTTGAAAGGAGGCCCGTGCCTAACGGTGGGACAGTTATTTAACAGGGCTAATAATATATATTATTATAAAACTCCTTAGGTGGACCGCTGACCTTGTGGGGGTAGTAGGTGAAATCTGGATGCGTGTAGCATAAAACCGGTTGTCATGTCTTTCAGCTGATGAACATGATGATGATAATGAGGAAAATATTATTATTATCTCCTGCTTGTTGCCTAATCTTTAGATCATAAAATTCGAGAGAACAATTCACTTGTTTCGCAAAAAAATGTTTACTATGCTTTAATCATAAAATCTGGACACTGCGTCACTTCTTGCAAGCAAACAATCACCTTTAAGTAAGATTAGATACGCTTTACATGGATTTGCGGCAGTTAGATGGATACATACGATGATATCTTTGCAAACTTGAAAATAAAAAATTTCTGTATTGCTGAATATTGTTCTTTTTATTAAAGCAATATTACCATGACATAGTATAGTGCTTGGATAGCTATTTAAATTATAGCAGAATAGTGCCAGACCTACTTCCCGTGGATGTTATGAAGTCACCAACATATCAATCAATCAATCAGCCTATCGCAGTCTACTGCTGGACATATGCCTCTCCTAACACGCGCCATTGCACACGGTCCTCCGCCTTCCGCATCCAGTCTGTCCCAGCGACCTTTTTGAGGTCGTCGGTCCATCTAGCTGGGGGCCGTCCTACCTTACGCTTACCATAAGTCACTGAAAATTCTTTATTTGACATATCTAATAGTTATTTTTCAACGTTGATGACTATAATCAAAATCAAATATTTTATTTTATAAAAAACGAGCCCCACACTAGGAGATTATGTGTCGTAGGTGCGTTTACAAGGATAAAAATTCACATACACAAATAAAACAGTAACAGTAACAGAACGAATGTAAGGATTGTGTTTGGTAACGATGTGCTGGAGCAAGTGAATGAGTTTGTATATCTTGGATGCGCCTTCAGTAAGGATGGGAAATACACCGCTGACATAGAGAGAAGAGTGAGTGCAGGGAACAGAGTGAATGGTGCGATGGGAAAGCTACTTGGGAGCCGGCACTTAAGCCATAAGGCGCAGCTGGCCATATATAACGCAGTTCTTGTCCCAACGCTGTTATATGGTAGCGAGAGCTGGGTATGTAAGGAGAATGAAAGTAGGATAAATGCGGTAGAAATGCGAGCTCTGCGGAAGATGTGCGGAGTGAAGCTGACCGACCGCATTAGCAACAGCGTAGTAAGAAAGCGAGTAGGTATGAAAGATAGTATCGGTGTAAAGATGAGAAAGGGCATGCTCCGTTGGTTCGGGCATATAGAAAGAATGCCAGAGGAAATAATGACAAAACAGATATACAATGTGAAAGTGGAAGGATGCAGGTACCGGGGAAGACCTAGACTATCTTACCACGACCAAATAAACCGAGTCTTATCTGATGGAAAAGTCAAGAGTCTCCGTAACCGGCGAGCGTGTATGAGACGAACTATGAGAGTCGAGGAAGCCAGAGAGGTATGTAAGGAAAGAACCTGTTGGAACTCTGTACTCTCTGCCTACCCCGCAAGGGATCTGGTGTGAGGGTATAGATAGATAGATAGATAGACAAATAAAACAAATATTTGTGGGTCACACAAAGATTTCTCCCGTGCGGGAATCAACCTGCGACTAAATCCTGTTACAAGTATATAGATTTGCTAAGGTCTACGTTGCATCTTGTTTCTCTGTAGCATACCCTGTTGGGTTTACAATATTATTAAAATTACAGGATTATGCCACAAACTATACATATGAATTATTAAATTATAAAATGATCAAATTATAAAATAAAAAGAACGAAACACTAGTACAATAATAATAAGTAAAAAAAAATCAAAATATGATATTAATAATGTCCAAATCAAAATGTCAATCAATAATAATTAAAAGAACAATAAAAAAAAGCAATTGATAATGATATGATATGTCACTGAAAGAAATTCATTAATAGAATAGTAGCATTTGGTTATTAGTAATTGGAATAATTTCTTTTTAAATTACTCCACATCCAAGTCCCTAATATCATTTGGTATTTTATTGTACACCTTAGGCGCCATACAGAATATACTTTTATGCATGAGCGCTGTCCTTGACGATCGTATGTCAATATCATATCTGAATTTTTCTCGTAAGGTTCGAGTTGAATTGTTTTCATCTGTTTTCTTAAGTAAGTCGCTGTTTTTTTTCACAAATAATGCAATTTCAAGGATATGTAATATAAATAAATATATATAGACTAGGTAATAAATATATAGACTAGGTAATGTTAATATTTTTAGGGACTTAAAATGTGGCTTACAGCTTCTGTAGACTTTATGTTCACTATGGCTCTGATACATCTCTTTTGTGCCTTAAACACGGACTCCTTCTCACAAGAGTTACCCCAAAATATAACACCATAGCGCAATATGGAGTCTGTAAGCGGTGACAGCAGCTGACTCGTTGACTACATTTCTAAGTTTGTCGAGAGCGAATGCGAATTGGCTTAATTTTTTTACAAGATTCGAGGCATGCTCTTTTCATGTGAGTTTATTGTCAATGATTAATCCTAGAATCCTATGCGACACTTCCTCGATAATTTCGTTATTGAAGCTAAGTGTAGTATTGGGGATATTATTTCTTTGTCTGAAATCGATTATTTTTGTTTTATTTATGTTTAAAACTAAATTATTTCGATCAAGCCATGTAGTTGACTGTCGTAGTGCATCATTTATATGACTGTCAAAGTCCCTATATTTATTGTAGCTTACGAATATAGTGCTATCATCGGCAAAAAGAACCATTGGATATGTTACATATTGTGGGAAGTCATTAATGTACATCAGGAATAGCAATGGGCCTAAGACGCTACCCTGTGGATCACCGTAATAGATAGTACGTTCAGTTGAACGATATGTTAGCTCTTTTCGTTCCTTTATGCAAATTCGCTTGACTTCGGTGCACTGTTTACGGTTACTAAGATATGATTCTACAAGCGACAGAGTATTTCCTCTTATTCCATAGAATGAAGAGAGTTTGCTGAGCAGAAAATTATGGCTACCTAAATCAAAAGCTTTTGTCATATCCATAAATAGGGCGCAAATTGGTGTTCTATAGTCTACATTTGTCATAATAGTATTGAGAAAGTCGTAGATAGCCAGATTTATGGATTCGTTTTTTTGGAAACCTTTTTGTTCGTTAACCAAAATGTATTTTTTTACTAAATAGCTATAAATCAGCTGATCAATTATTCTTTCAATAATTTTTGATATGATGGGGATGAGCGCGATAGGCCT
Source organism: Phalera bucephala (assembly GCA_905147815.2). Classification (NCBI taxonomy): domain Eukaryota; kingdom Metazoa; phylum Arthropoda; class Insecta; order Lepidoptera; family Notodontidae; genus Phalera; species Phalera bucephala. The sequence continues at coordinate 31,249,497 of LR990618.1, forward strand.
GTAATTTTTTAGATCTCTTTTGTTATCTTTTTTGAAGAGAAGTTTTATTATGGTAATTTTTAGGTTGTCTGGATAAATCCCTGTGGAAATACTCAAGTTTATTATATAGCTTAAAGGTTCAGATATTTCCTTTGAGACAGATTTTAGCACATTTGTAGCAATGCCATCATACCCAACGCTAGTTTTATTTTTTAGGTCCAAAATAGTTCTGTGCATGCACTTCTTGTGGTGTTATAGGCCGGAGAAAAAACTATGCGACCCAATTGGCGGAGCGACTTAAGCTCTTAAACACTTGTCACAACACGCCAAATTATACGTTAATATAAGATACTTATTTAAATATAACATAACTGAGATCAAGGGAAATCATAGATTTGATAATAATTTAGAACTTCTAAATTCTTCCAAGGCAACTCAAGGAGTAAAAGTCATAATATATCGAGCACCATGATCATTCTGTAGAAATGTAAACGTAACATCTATCTATCAATTTATATCATCACACCAGCTCCCTTGCGGGGTAGGCAGAGAGTACAGAGTATCAACAGGTTCTTTTTACCGCTCTGGCTTACTCCACTCTCATAGTTCGTCTCATACAAGCTCGTAATAAAAATAAAAATATGTCAACTATCTCAGACCACTACTGAAATGGCAGTCGTGATAAAATAAGTATGGAAACAACATCAGTCATAGCAATGAAATATTAGCTGCAAAAAGATTGATTAGCTGCGGTATTGAATACATGCGACATTGCGTCGACCAATCCATCAGTTCCCCAAACGTCGTCAGCATATTAAACTCTGCCGTCAATAACATAGGGTCTACATTGGGTCAGGTTATCAATAACATGCTTTTAGCGAGCGACCTCAAAAACGAAAAAGGAGTGACTGGCTACTAGGCTATCATTAACCAAAACAGGTATCAATATTCAAGGCTGCGGACACCCTATGTGGGCTTGGACAGATTTTGATGTATCGGCACGTATGAATCTGGCATCTCGTCAAGAACTTATAGCAGATGTTTTATAGAAAAAGTAAAAGTAATACCGAATGAAGGAAATGAATTTTTTTTTAAGGTAGCTCTACTCTAGGATTTATTCATGTGTCGTGGGTGCGTTTACAAACATGAAAATTCACATATACAATACTCAGACCGGAACAAATAATTGTGGATCACACAAAGATTTGTCCAGTGCGGGAATCGAACCCGTGACTATTATCTTTTTTTATATCTTATTTTTAACGTAGCCCCACACTAGGATTTATTCCTGTGTCGTGGGAGCGTTTACAAACATGAAAATTCACAAAGACAAATACCCAGACCGGAACAAATAATTGTGGATCTCACAAAGATTTGTCCCGTGCGGGAATCGAACCCGCGACTATTAGACACAGTGGGCGGAGCGGCTTAAGCTCTTAACCACTGCGCTAAATCGTAACGCGCGCTAACACTTAAGTATGTTTACATGCATTCAGTATTAACCAACTTAATTAACATCTCTTATCTTAACAACAAGTATGGTCTACAAATTAGAGATTAAATATTTTTACCATTATAGAATACTACTTACCATTATAGAATAATACTTTATCAATAAAGAAAACGATTATGTAAATTAAATATTTGTTTTTGAATATGCGATAGTAATATATTTCGGCAAGTGGTTAACTTTTCTGGAACTTCTGATGCTATTTGAACGAAGGTGCTATAATATCTCTATCAGAATATTTTTATTCATGTAAACCATTATAGTAATAATGAATCGTCAGAAAAATAAGCAAGACACTACCACCACTTCGGAATGTCATTCCAGTGGAGAAAAGGAGCAAGAAACTCAACGGTTACTCTTAAAAATTAAAAATTTACAAACATTTGCATCTACATTTTGTTGTGGGGTCATCAGGTGGGTCTAAGTTAAATAGAGCAAATTATACTAGTATAATAACTGCTTGGTTCCCTCAATTACAAAAACAAAGGAAACAAAAAAAATCATTAATAGAAGGAAGAGAGAACATTAACTAATAACAGTTAACCAAGTTGTCACTATTCAAGTTGAAGTGAAATAGCATCAATCCAAGCATTTTTATCTTTAAAATAATCTTCTATTGAATCTATCAAACTACATCATCTCGAGTAAACAGTTCAAAGTTCCAGCAGTAAACTGTATTAGATACTATATACCCAATTTTATCTTCATCAAATACAGTCTTCCTTTAACTTCTATACTTATCTCAACAATGTGATGACATAAAATTCGAGAGACAAATTCACTACTTCGTCCGCAACAAATATTTACTATGCTTTAATCATTAGATCTGGACACTGCGTCACTTCTTGCAAGCAACCAATTTCCTTTAAGTAACATTAGATAAGCTTTGAATGGATTAGCGGCAGTAAGATACATTAGATGAAATCTTTGCAAACTAGACAATATAACATTGTCTCTATACAGCAATTCTTTTTATTTATTAAATCAATATTACCATGACATGGATGATTGCTTGGATAGGCATTTACAGAATAGTGCCAGACCTACTTCCCGGGATAGACGTGATGACGTCTATCTCTTAGCTAACGTCTCGCAATCTTACATCTACTGGTAGTTTCCAGTGGAAATCGTTTGCAATATGCCCCAAGAAATCAATTTCAAATCCGTCACCTTTGCGCCCCATCGCGACCCACATCCGTCACTCGACCTACAATTTCCGCGACATGACAATTCAATGCACACATTTCCCCTCTCAGAACATATATACGGCATAAATGAAATAATTGACATCGTGTGACGTGGTCGTCACTCGAGAACTTTCCTACCGGCGTCAATTCTACGAGCGATCAACAAGGTATAATATAAAATATTGAGCTTAGAGTGAAGGAAGTCCGAGAGGTCTGTTAGGAAAGAAACTGTTAAAACTCTGTACTCTCTACCTACCCTGCAAGACCTGACGTGATGGGAAGAATAGATCATCATCATCACTTCCAGCTCATTCCACCTACTAGAAGGCATAAGATTCCCACTACTCCTTTATACCCCAAAAAAGATTCGAGTTCCTCCGGGACACACATTCAAGGTTCTTAGGGTCGTCGGAAAAACTCAGACTAGAAACACCAATGCATTCCAAAATTATTTGATAAATCCTTCTCAGTCCAAGCTGTTCGTCTATGGAATGCATTGCCCGTATCAGTAAAACGCGCAGAGTCATTAGCCATTTTTTAAAGAATGGATAAGGACCACTTTCTTTACACTGTTCTCTAATAAGTCACCTACTATCATGCCGTGTCTCTTTGCCTTTTTACCTCTCTATATGTATATTTATATATTGTTATGTATTATATATGAACTTACAACTATTACACAAAATAAAAGTAACTAATAAATGTACGCCACCTACTGCCCTCTATTTTTTTGTATATTTTTTCTTGTTCCTTCAGTTTTGGTTGTCTGGAAGAGATCGCTATTAGCAACAAGACCGACAATTGTACCTCTTTATTTTTTTTTTTTTGATGTAAATTTTGGTCTACGATAAAGAGTATTCTATTCTATATGCCTCCTTCCGCTTTCGCTTTATGTGTGTATATATCTATCCCGAGCCAAACTTGACGAGGTCCTAACTGCGCACTAAATCATATCAGTGACCTGTTAGTACTGGCTTTCAACGATTGCGATATCCCTTCCGTCATAGATAGAAAACTTTTGAATTGCATTAAGAGGATTACTAACGAGAATGGCGTTGCATTTTTTTTTTAATTAACTTGCCTGATGACTTTGACAAGAGTGAAAAGTGAACTCGCAGAACTTAAGCTACAGGTTTTTTTTTAACTTAAATGAAATTAAAATGTCATCAATATAAGTAGAAAAAGAAGCTTTCTTTTTGGTATACACTTTACATATATATATATATATATATATATATATATATATATATATATATATATATATATATATATATTGTTGAATAGACAAATTATTATATTGAAAAAAGTCTTGTTAGAAATTAAAAAAAAACACCGTCACGCCTATATTCCCCAAGCGGAGGTGGCAGAGGTGTACTGAGTACACCCACGTTTCGCCGACGATGTTAGGTCCCATGTAATAGGGAGCGAGCCTATTGCCATATACCGGGCACAATTCCAGACTCCGGACTAGTAGCTTTCGTTAGAAAAACTACACTTGTCCGACCTAGGATTTCATCCCAGGACCTCGTAATCACAAAGCGATGCGCTTTCCCACTAGACCAACGAGGCAGTCGTTAGAAGTTAGTTTTAGAAATTGAAATACACTACCACGACCAAATAAACCGAGTCTTATCTGATGGAAAAGTCAAGAGTCTCCGTAACCGGCGAGCGTGTATGAGACGAACTATGAGAGTCGAGGAAGCCAGAGAAAGTATGTAAGCAAAGAACCTGTTGGAACTCTGTACTCTCTGCCTACCCCGCAAGGGATCTGGCGTGAGGTTATAGATAGATAGATAGATAGATAGAAATACACTAAATTAAATTTTATTCAATACATTGTATTCACGACATTTTTATCGTTATTTGGTTGTTTAGCTCATATAGCAAATACGCACTAGATTCATCAACAATCTTATGTATTATTGAAAGTTCACTGTTGTTACACCGCCTTAAACTCGGGCACAAATGCCGCAAAACCTCGACTCAACGATTGAATTATTCATTCGTACATAATACGAGCGAAATTCGTAAAGAGGTCGTTTGGTGCAAGACGGCCGGCGGCCGGCGGCTGCGCATTATGCAATGCGCGTGCGACACTGGCTGCCGTATTTGGACACTTTTGCTTTCAATGGACGGTTCATTCACGAGAGTATTTTAATCGTATATTGGCCATTTAATAAGCTGATTAATGTATAAGTATTTGGTACAAATTAAACAGGAGTATGGAATGTTAAAAAATGTAGACAGAGAATTAATAAAAGAAGCCCCTGAGTTTCTCGCTACATCTAGACCGTGTCTTATCTGAAGGGCAAATCAAGAGTCTCCGTAACCGGCGAGCGTGTATGGGACGAACTATAAGAGTGAAGGAAGCCAGAGAGGTATGTAAGGAAAGAACCTGTTGGAACATTGTACTCTCTACCTACCCCGCAAGGCATCCGGCGTGATGATATAGATACATAGATACATAAATCTAGGCCTTCGTTACATCCGGTAATAAATAAGACAAGAACAAAACAATTAATAAAAGAGGGGGCAGGATTTATTCAAAATAATTGGTTTGAGTTTGAGATAATTTCAATGAGTTGACATTAGGCTGACATGATAGTTATATGTACGGTTCTTCCGATCAGATGAAAGTTCGTCGGTGGGTGGCCGGTGGTACAAGCGATGCGCCGTTTAAAGGTCTTAGCCAACTATATCGTAATATACCATGCATGATCGTGTTATTAACATATTAGACACAGTCACGTGTGTGTGTGAGTGATGTACGCTGTTGGCCGCGAGGCCTTTACAGCTTCACCGGACTTAAGGGCGAGCGTGCAACCACTACGCTCTAGCCAGAAGGGCAAGGAGCGACATACTCGAGGGCGCCTTGAAGAGGCGCCCTCGGTTGGGACAGTCGCTGTGGGGGGACGGGGTGCACTACTAAGTGCACCGGTCAACCGCCGGCTATGGGAGGGGATCTACGACTACGTCGTCGTCACCCGTATTCTGAGCGGAAAGAATGGATGACAAAGCATCGGGGGGATCGGAGAGAATTCGCGAGATCGGATTCGCATGGGTAGATGCGTTCGCGAAGTGTCGTGTTGTCGCCTTATAATATAGGCGCGAATAGGTTCGAGACCTAGATCGGAGTGAAGATCGACATTCCGTACGACAGTCACAAATTTAGTACCTTGTCATACAAAGTAACGTTCATATTGAAACCGCAAGTTCTTATAAACACCAAACAAGACGATAATGTAACAAAGTATTTAAATGCATTGCTCGTGACTGGACATGTAAAACAAGATGAACACTAACTACGTCCAATAAAACGTATCCAAAACTTATCAAGACCCCTAAATCATCACGCCAGGTCGCTTGCAGAATGGTAGGGTCATCTACCTATATCTGTAAGGAAAGGACTTGTTGGAATATTGTGCTTTCTGCCTATCTCGCCAGAGATCTGATGTGAAAATATAGACAAAGTTTATTTTAAATATTACTTACCTAAGCCCCGCTGTGAATATCTTTCGATCGTTAAGATTCGATTAAGAAATTCGGTGATAATTATAACCGTATGGTTAACGAAGCACATATGAGTCAAAACAAAACTCGTCTCAATAAAAACATTGTCATTTCACTGAACATCGAGTAACATTGAACTATTACATAACAAACTCGATAACATTGACCGCGGCAAGATTGTGATCTAGTATTTTTCAACTCAGCCAATTAGCATCTCGATTCTGAGCTTATCTTTTGCAAATCTGCAGACTGGTACAGACAAGGAGTATTAACATAAATACCATTCCGACTGTTATACCAGAAGGGTAGCTAGAGTCATTCGGAACACACTGATATGCTAATCGTCTGAATTTCAGCAATATTATCTTAAACAGATCGTGTAACCCGCAAGGGATCTGGCGTGAGGTTATAGATAGATAGATAGATAGATCGTGTACTTCCATCTCTTGAAAAAAGTTATTATAATCTTGCTTTGGTATAAGAAAGAGAGTGAATTTGCATATGCATATGGATATGATATTAAATGGTTTTGCTAAAAAGGTCGTAGAAACCTCGAAGTCATTATGAGGGACACGCAAATACGGATTCTAGCAATGTGATTCCGAAAAACCCTGAGGCCCCTGGTATGTGGCTTGAATGTTTCAATATGTTACTATCCCTGTCTATATGTAATGGATTTTATTTGATGGACAGTTATCTAGTCTAAGTCTGTAAGGCAGGAACCTGTTGGAACTCTGTACTCCCTGCAGAGTAGGCAAGGGATCTGACTTGACAATATAGATAGAAATAGACCAAAACCATGAAAGCTAAAATAATACTCCTGATCGTCTTCTGATCCGATGCTAGACAAAAAAACAAGAATTGACATATGTAGCTAATTTTACCGTCCGTCACAAATAAACGATTTAACTTAGGCATAATAAAACCAGTGTTCTACCAACTATGTACCAAGAAAGAGTAACATGTGATTGCAATTCTCAGAACAACAACAGTGAGTCAAGTTTGCTAAAAGATTTAGAATGTTTTTGGGCACATGTTTATCTCTAAATGATGACAAGTCGAGGTGAACTGTTGCACAATGTCACAGCCGTATTTGAATTCACTTGTTAAGATAATAACATGTGTTGTGAATACTTTAAGGTATGTGCACATTGGCGAATATGCAAGTTTTAAGAAGAAACATTTCGTGTGCGATCCGCTGAGTACGCTACCGCTGTCTATAAAAGTAGCGAGCCTTCATTCAGGCTCGTTGTCGTGAACACACAAGAAAAAACACAGTTGCACCCTTTTGCCGGAAATACTTGTGGCACAGGTGTACTGTGTAAACCCTCACTTTCGGCCAGCGATGTTAACTCTCGATATCCTTGGAGTGACTATTGACATTATAACAGGCACAATTCCTGATTTAGCACTGCTACGGAGAATTTGTCTATAGAAAAATCTCAATAATATTTTTTTTTTTTTTATTGATACAAAATCCACAGCTCATAATTTTTTTTTTTTTTTAGACGTAGCCCCACACTAGGATTTATTCCTGTATCGTGGGTGCGTTTACAAACATTAAATTTGACATACACAAATACCCAGACCGGAACAAATAATTGTGGATCACACAAAGATTTGTCCCGTGCGGGAATCGAACCCGCGACTATTAGTCACAGTGGGCGGAGCGGCTCAAGCTCTTAACCACTGCGCTAAATCGTCCGTATATTACAACCACAACTTATGCTCTAAGCTTACAGCCAAGAAAGGATTTACATTTTTCAACTTTTATTTTTTTTCATAATCGAACAGCCAGTAGAGTAATACAAAACATTATAAACTATATAAGAAAATATCTTTGTGAACGAATATTAAATATCTATAAGAAAAAAATACATATGTGTGTGTGCATGTGTGTGTGTGTGTGCATGGGTGTGTGTGTGCGCGTGTGTGTGTGTGTGTGCGTGTGCGCGTGGTTGTGTGTGCGTGTGTGTGTGTGCGTGTGTGTGTGTGTGTATTGGTCGCGTATATATGTATCGTTATTATTTGCCCTCCCGCTTTAAGAACTGCATAATATCTCCTTTAAATGCACTCTTATTACTGTAGAATATATCAGTGAAGTGAAATTTCTTATTATAGACTTTTTGTAAGCGGTTAATTACAGAATTATGTGCATAATGTGTTGATGATCTAGCAACAGCAAACAAACTTGTGTGCCTAGTTCGAGTTTTAGGAGCACAGAAACAGAGGACTCTATCAATCAACTCTGCACAATCAATGTGCCCATTACACAATCCATGTAAGAAAACCATATCCAGTAATGTACGGCGGTTCTCCAGCGTTGTGAGATTGTGATACCTACATGATGCTTCGTAGTCTTTGGAATTTCTGAACTTTTTAAAGTTTAAGTATTTTATAAACTTATGTTGAATTTTTTCCAAATCGTTGACATGGTCACGTTCCTACCTCGGATGGCCAGGGAGGAAACGCAGGAAGGAAAGCCGCAACATGCGCCACTAAACTTGCAAAAAGATTATGAACTCGTAGCTTCCGCAGTTTGCGAACGTCTTACGGGCCATGCTTGAATTGCACGCTAAAACCGCGTACTCGAAGTTACAGACAGTGGCATTACCAGCGTATTCGCCAATGTGGACGTACCTTCATAAAATATAATTACTGAAACTAATTTAAAATATGTAACAATTTCAACGCAAACGTTACCTAGAGCAATTATAATTTAAGAAGTTTTAAGGCTAAGTTATTATTCTGATTAAGGTCTTTACAGAAAGCATTTGACAAAACTCGCTTAGATAAAGTTGCGAACTGAAAATATAATGGAATCAATCACTATTCTTTTTTGTGAGAACCATTTTTATGGGTCTTAAAACACGATAAGCATTTCGTGGCTATGAATAAATACTTATGTTCGTGCTATTTCTAAATTATTCTAACAATGAAAGGTGCTTCTACAACCATAAAAATAGGTAAATTAGAACAATCAATAGATAAACCTTACTTATTCTTACTAAGTTAGTATTTGCCACCATGTTTATCGTTTGTGCGATTATTACAGTTGAGTAAACAAGGCGATACCTACGAGATAGCAATGTTCTTAGCGATAACGAAGGTTAAGCAGCGTTTGGTTCGGTCGTTCTGAGATGAGTGACCATTTGTGGCAATTCTATTCAGCGTATCTGTGCTTCAGGGGAAACGTTAAGCTGCCCGGCGACCACTTTATGTGGTAGTCATTAAGCCTAATGGAAGCCAAAAATTTGGAAAAAGTTTCAGAAGTAGCTGCTAACCTTCCTCCACCAACCCTCACTGAGACCGAATGGTGGAGTAGGACCTAATCTCTCTCTCACCTCACAGGATAGTACAAGCTGATTAACTTACTCAAAGACTGTAGTATTAATAAATTCCTTTCACGCACGTTATGCTTAATATATAGGCAGAGGTACAGATACTACACCCACATTTCACCAAGTTATATTTGGTCCTAATAAGACAAGGAACTGTCTCATTGATTTAATCACGCATGCTAAACCAGCGATCTTAGCGATCCTGCGTTCAGCTCTAGTTCGGACAGAGTTGCTGAGATTTTTCTAATTCATAGTAATACTCCGGAATCTGCAATTGTGCCCGGCATAAGCAATAAGCTTGTTCTCTATTATATTGGAACCTAAACTCGACAGAAAAATGTGGTGTACCTCTGCCGCCACTGTTTGGGGAATATAGGCACAATATAGGCGTAACCTTGTTTATTTTATGACTATTTTATTATGAAACAAAGCCGGGTATTACCGCTGCGGCCGTTGGGATCAGGAATGACGTCATTCGGACACCTGCCACCAGTTCACTCGAAACCTCTTGACAGTTGTGAGATTTCGCACAAGTATAGCGAATTTTTAAAAACTTGATCGGATGCAATAAAAAACCTTTTAAAAACAAGCTTTCATTCCAAACTAAATTCGCAAAGTAGGAATTAAAAGTGATAATATAATTAAATGTAAAAACTTCTCGTTTCAGTTTAGAAAGCTTGTTTATAAAGTGGTATTTATATATAATATTCTTTTACTTCCTTTTCACTGTTAAAACATTTCAACCCATCGATTTTAGCGCCTAAAGACTAAAATATCTTAGTAAAATCCTAACGCAGATTCTCACGACGACCGCCCAAGTGCTGTACATATTCAACTTTCCTTTTTTATATATAGGTATTCGACAGATGGCTACTTAAGTATTTCTTAATTTTCAAATGGCGAAGCCACAAATTATTTGCAAACAAAATTCTTGCGGACTATTCGCGCTGGCAAAAATCTATTACTATGAAGTGTCACACATTGGTACTTAAGTTTTGCTTATTTTGGCATATGTCAGAAACCAACCGTAAAAAATTTACACGAAATTTGAAGAGCTAACAGGCATCGTTATTTAAGTATTGCTTAAACCAGAAACTATCTGTATACATGCGGGCCAAGAGTCGTAAGCGTCTACCTATCATCTTAAGACGATACTTACTTGCCAGATAGCACTAAGGAGAGGCTGTCTACTTTAGTGACTTTCTCGTGTGCGTACAGCTCCTGACACTTGAGGTGCCTCACGTTTCGCATGCACATCAGCACGCGTCGGAACTGCCGGCGAGAGACCCTCAATGGCTTGAACAGGGCCACGTATACCTGGAAATAAGGAAAAAAACATTAAAAATTTAACCGCTTGATTTTATGCCTGAGGGCTTAGCCCAGTGACAACAATTTCGTTTTTATTCTCTTGTCGCAATCAATAGAGCATTTTTCTGGCCACGTGAGTCTTCGTTGTAAATTGACATTCCCGTACATTTTTTCGTTATCTATTAGCGTTATAGCCTAAGGGTTAGACCGTTGGACTGCAAAGAACAGGAACACACCTTTGTCTTTTCGAAAGTATGTGCATACCTAAAAGTATCTCGAAGGTGTGTGAAGTTCGCCAACCCGCATTGGACTGCACAGCGTGGTGAACTATGGCCTAGACCCTTTCAACGGCGGGACAGATTTTAACAGGGCTAATATTATTATTAAATTAGCGTTCCACTGTATAAACTACACTTGGCCACATGACCTATTGCCGTGCCTCTGGCGCTCGCTTTAGAAATTGACAAATTAATAAAAATTATATCCAATAGGTGAAAAGGGATCATTTGCTCACCAGTCTTTAAAAAGAAACATGAAATGCATGATACTTAACATGGATCAAATTAAAACATTTACATAGGACCTTGTGCTAATAAACGTTTTTAACTACTTATTCATTCATAACTCTCAAATATACAACTATTACGAGTTAAGAATACAGTCAAATGACTGTAAAACAAAGATTAAGGACGATCATTAGGCAAACGAAAATCACTAATAAGATGAACTGAATGGTTTTTAACACCTAAATAATGACATTTTAAAACATAATGAGTTAAGACAAAAGACACTGTCCGTGTTAAATTACCTTCGTCATTATGTGCCTAATGTTATTGGTGGTTAAAGACGAAAATAACAAGCAGCAAGAATATTGACTTCAGGATATTTATCTATCTATTTATCTATCTATATCATCACGCCAGCTTCCTCGCGGGGTAGGCAGAGAGTATAGAGTTCCAACAGGTTCTTTCCTTACATACCTCTCTGGCTTCCTCCACTCTCATAGTTCGTCTCATACACACTCGCCGGTTACGGAGACTCTTGACTTGCCCAGCTAAGACACGGTCTATTTGGTCATGGTAAGATAGTCAAGGTCTTCCCCGGCACCTACATCCTTCCACTTTCGCATTGTATATCTGTTTTGTCATTCTTTCTTCTGGCATTCTTTCTATATGCCCGAAGGATATTTATGCTTACGATATGCAATACTTGCAAGCAATAAAGTCATTCAAATCAAATATTTTGTTAGTAGATTTAAGATTTTCAATTTTCTATTCGATTCTAATATATTCCAGAAAACATGTCAATATTTTTACACCAACAGTTCCCTTGGAGTCTGGTAAACATCGATGTGGAGGTCTCTAGATGAATATTTTTCTACGCGCGCTCTCCGCAGATACAATAGCGCCGAACAATATGGCGTCCGGAATTTTGCCATTCTCTACAAAGGTTCTATTGTTTTGGCTTTAAACGTGGGCGGTGAGGTGCAGCTGCGCTTTTGTCGGATTATGCCGATGAAAACATTCAAAACAAATCTATTGTAACTGAAGATCATATACTTGAGAAGGATTGTCCTAAATGAAAAACAGACAAAATTAGATAGAAGAGCTAAGTCAGCCTAAATCTCATTTGCTGCCAAAAACATCCTTATTTATTTCGCCATGCCAGGAGTGACTTTTCAAAGACAACATCTATTAAAAAAAAAACTTGTTGAATGCCATTCAATACTATCATGGTGTTTCCACCAAATCCTATCTCAGGGCTGTTCAAATCGACTTCTAATCAAAGATGGGCAAAATGGAATCAGATTATTGATTACAATTACATTTTCTAATCTTCAATCATGACTGAAGATAAAAAATTTAATATGATAATAATGAATAATGTTTCAGTATTATAACATGTAATCGTATTCATTAATCTCATTACATTTTGCCCATCTCTGCCTCTAATAGAAAATCACATCTAAAAGTAATTCAAGTTTTTAAACGTCTTATTTATTATACATGTCTATACTAATACGTTTAGTGGATATAAGTTCTTCTAAAAAGTCATTTCTCTGCCATTGCATTCTAACTCACTTTGTCTACTACTGGTCATATTTCGTCCTGTTAAATATCTGTACAGTTGAGAAGTTCTTCGGGAAAATCATTACTAGCTCATCAATTAACCAGTACCCACCTTTTATAATTACAAATCACCACGAATAACCACATCTACTAATTAGTTAAAGCAATTCACATGTTCTCCGATGGCGCAAATCAATCACAGAATTTGAAACTGTTTCGCTAACTTCAATAATGGTGAGCTTATTACAGCGAAAACGCATCACCACATATATTGAAACAGATACTTTTGCTTTATGAATAACATAAACAAATAAACAAATCAGTCTAACACTTTAGTACTAGTTTCTTGGCCAATTTTAGCATATGGTAATAGCACAATGAACATTTTAAATTGTGCGGTGGGCGCACGTTAGCCGTTGGTCGCAAATTCTATATATAGTCTTCCCAGAGATGCTTCTGGTTTATAAATTCGCTTCTCAGAAATTTTAGTCGACGCCTACGAACAAGTATCACTTTACAAATATAACATATAGAATATTTGAAGGAAAGATTACAGAGTATTCCATTGAATGGAGGGGTATAATTTACTTGGTTGTTTATCTCCGTCGTTATCAGCGTGCTGTGAATGACGTCACTTCTAAATTACTATTTGTATCATTAGTTTCCTTTCAATTACTAATCATATAAACCTGACGACAAAAATATACAAAAAGGATGCCAATATCGGGGGAGATCTGAAATCTTGCCAAAAACTCTTCAGCAGTATTATTGTAATCTTACTTTATTGTGGGAAAAACGTTGATATAATGTGGTTGATAGCTCCGTCTGTTTCTCGGATATAATAATACTACTAAAGAGGTTGTAGCAAGCGTCAAGGACTACCGTAATATGATCAAATAGATAGTTATTTTCTGACAGACTATTTAAAAAGTCTTCAAAACGGGCGAACATCTATGCGACGAACTATAAGTGGAAGTGGTGAGAAAGCAGACTACAAGGAACGAAGCTAAATACAGAGAAATCTATATTTGTCAAAAATCTCGTGGATTAGTTCATCAATAGATGAAAATTAACAGGTTAAAGAACCGTAAAACGGTTAATTGAGTTGTCAACGTATAGGCAATTGATTGACGCAAATTCTATTGATCTGACTCATGCTGTTGCTACTTGCTAGAACTCTGTGGTTAGTAATTTCTTACCATTTGCAGATTTTAATGTTGAACTTTTTTGTTTATTAGCTCTCTTTTGCTTACAAACTCTTTGGATATTTTTATAAGAAGTTCACAAGCAAGACCGTTGAGAAATTTGATACATATGAACATTTTAAGAAGACCGATAAAAAGTGAACCAGTTTTAAAAGTAATTTGTTTGCTGAACGTGACGTGTTCAAGATGTAAATTACATTTTTCTCTCCCATATACATACATTATCGTACATCGTATCACATATTTCTTATTCTTTTCTTTTGAGACTTCTACTACTGATTTCAAAGGTCAAATCAGTAGCCAGTATATGGAATGTTTATATATTATTATGAACTTTTATTCCAGGAACCTGAACATAACTTTAATATTCCAAACTGAAACATTTCACCAAAATCGACCGAAACAGGTAATGGCTGATAGTAACTATGTTGGCTAAGCGGCTGCTGAGCATGGCCGTTGCTTCAAATGTGCTTTGAGTTTTAATACTTTTGACATGACGGGAAACCCGTGCATACGACAAAGCTCGGCAGCTTTATGTTGCATATTGTGTAGCAGCCATGAAGGCAGGTGAATCTATTGCTTGATCCATGTTGACTATTGATTACTCCTTTAGTCCTTCTATGATATTAAAGCAAAGAACAAAATTGTGCCAATTGTGCTACCGAACCATGTCAGTGCTTCGCAAAAAAACTTGCAATTAATTAAAAATATAATACTTCAACATAACATGACATAAACGTGACTAACTGATGAGTTTACTATGAATGACTGCTCCGTTGGTCTAGTCGCACATGTAATGTGAGTGTGATAAAAGTCTTAGGTCGAATCCCAAATTAGGCAGTATGCTTTTTCTATCAAAAAATTCTCAGTAGCAGTCGATTCCCTATTATATTGGGACCTAAAATCGTCGACGATATATGTATCCAATACACTGCTCCCGGAATATAGGCGTGACGGTTTTAACAGCTGTAACATGAGAGCACGACCGCGCCTAATATTCCGATGATAAAGATAAGCTTAACGAGGCAGTCGTTTAATAGAATATTGACAAGTTTACTCCGCAACAGTTAATATGCAATGTGACACGATGTTACCGGAGGTCGTATCGGAATACAAATTAAATGTAAACATTGAGAGACCATCGGCAGGGCAAACACACGTGGGACAAACGGCAGTCGATGCCGGAGCTAGCTTCGGGTTTCATGACCATGTATATTAATGGTTTGAATAATGAAATAAATCTATTTTACGGATTTTATCGCGGTTTATTTTTTTATTTTTAGTTCCCGACGATTAAAACATTTTTTAAGCCGCCGAAGAAGATCAGTCAATTTTTACCATCTGTCAAGTGTCAGATCCCTCTACAAGATGCAGGAGTTTACAAGCTTGATTGTGAATGTGGTCTCTCTTATATAGGACAAACAAAAAGACCGGTAAAAACTCGGGTTAAAAAACACATAGCTGACCTAAAACACCGTCGCTCAAAGAAGTCTGCAGTCTGTGAACATGTCCTTGACCGCACCCGCCATAACATCAGATTTGATAGACCACAAATCCTCGTGAAAGAACACCGATTCCTACCAAGGATGGTTCGCGAGGCTATTGAAATTAAAAAACATCCTAATTTCAATAGAGAAGATGGCTGGGTGCTTCCATCGTCTTGGGATCCGGTAATTAATATAATCAAATCCAAAACCAAGCATAACACTGCAAGACCTCAAGACACCGTGAGCTCATTCTGCGTAGATCGGACCAACAACAACGAAAATAATTAAGAAGTTTGAGGGTACCCCGGAACAACTATGCCTATTGGACGTCTAACACCTCAGTACCTCCCGTGACCATGGGTGCCGCAAAGCACTCGAAACGTCGGGAACTAAAAATAAAAAAATAAACCGCGATAAAATCCGTAAAATAGTTTTATTTCATGTGTAATATTCGCGTAAATCTAAGAACTCAATAGGTTTGAATAATGTTATCAATAGTAAAAATAAAAACAAACACCGTCACAGGCACACTATGTAATAATACCACCCACTGTTGGGCACAGGCGGAGGCCCGTCGAGTGGAGTCTCAAACTGAGAGGGTTTAGGCCATAGGTCCACCACGCTCGCCAAGTGCGGGGTGGCGAACTTCACAAACCGTCGAGAAACTCTTAGGCATGCGGAAACCTGTTAAAGCAAGTGATAGTTTTTTTTTGGTACACAAATTTTGCTGACGACCTTATCTCTTAATGTACTAGTAGGGGGGTAATAAAGGACTCTAGGCTAGGATGGGCTGTTGCTGTTTAGAATCTTCCCATAGAAAAACTACGTTTTGACTGTCCTAGGATTAGAAGAAATTCATGCCCATTTTTCTTCACACTATGGCGCTTACATACTCTCGTTGCCCAGTTTTGTCTATTTCTCTGGTTCCTACTGCGACTTATATTCTTGCACTAATCCGTAGATAACATTCTCGCGCTGGCCAGTTTTATGTTTATATGCCCGTTCAACGCAGTAGTTTACATGGTCGCACTGGCCAATTCCGTGTTCATTTCTCTGCTCACTGCTGAACGTGAATTAGCTGAATGTAATGTAGGAGTAACATCAGTGACAAGGCTAACTTGTGCTGTTTTCTACCAGCTTTACCAATGTTTGATAATGAAAACCAGTTTTGACGTACACGTGAAGTTGTCGGCGGCATAAATTAGGTAAAGTATCGAGGCAATTACATTTCGTTATTTTATTTGGAAAACCGAAAATAACTTATAACTCAAATGCAATTATATCTCAGGAACACCGTAAAACTTCAATTAACTACAATAAGAAAGCAAGTTTTAAAAATTAAAAATGTAACGATTTTAAATGGAGAATACTATCAAAAGTTATTCCCCTGAGGAGTAAAAATTATAAATGTTAAAATTTCGAGTGCAGCAGACACAGTCAAACATTTTAATGAATACAGTAAAAACTTTTTAGTAATCAATATTATATTAGGACACAATCTATAAAATGGATGGAACCAACAGCTTCTTTGTTTCTTCTAAATGAAAATTATGCACCACGCTAAGAATTATATACAGACCGTAACAAAATGTTTGTAGATCATAAAAAGATTTGTCCCTTGAGGTGATCTAACTAAAATTAAGTAAATTTAATAAGCAGATCGTCCTTCGCCCTAACCACTAGACTAAGCCGTCATTTGCGTAAAACCAACTTCCGGAGTTCCCTCTAACCAAATGGTAAAATGAAATAATGTTTTCTGTATTCATTATCGTATTAAACTGTAAAGATCGGCAACTATATTCCACTGTTTCTCAATAACTACCTATTCACAAAAAATCAAGCATTCAGGGCTAGAGAACAATATCCATTTGACGGGTGAGAATGCCGCGAACTGACAATGTACCGTTTCCTATTGAGTACGAACGTAATTATTTAGTTCCCTTTGATTCTATGGGAGTTACGGAAATTGCGTTCGCTTGAAGTAATATGGAACGGGATTTTCTGAGCAAGAACATCAATACATTGTTTCGTCCACTTAATATCATGCAAGAGAACACAGCAATTCTAATTTACCACCAACCCTGTTTAAACAATTTGCAAAAAACTTCAACTTATAACTTCCTCAGTTTCATCTCTGAATGATGTGCCTTAACGATCTAACTCACTCAGCTTTATCCAAGCTTTTTGGGTCACCGACTAGGTCGGATGTCGTAAAGTAGTCGTGCATCTTACTCTCAATTTAACGGAGCGCTATTTTACTGCAATTAAAGGTCTTAAGTCACCCTTAGCAACCGTAACCGGTTCATTTAGGTTATTTGTCGAAGCGAGATGGTCCAACTTTTTTATGTTAACGTTATGTTTGGCTATTAAAATTTGAACAGGTAGGAGACCCGATCAGCGAAAACAGCAAAGTCCGGGCAACTGCTGACTTTAGAAAAAAAATAAAAACGCGGAAGATATGAATGCTTCGTGATATTTTACAGACGCAGCTACGGTTATTATTCAAAAACTTGCACTGCACACGACAAACAAAAGTTACGAACATACGATTGTGTAAGTAGGTTTCTCTCTGATGTCAGCGCATGCATCCAATTTTGGACTCTTTGAAATGTTACGTATGAATAATTTCATAAAATTCTAGTATGTAGGTAATCTAGCTTAAACAAGCAATCGTAGAAATATATTCTTTTCAAACTACAGTTATTTATACAGCGATCGTAACAAGAACATCCCATAATGGAGTCGTCGCCAATTCAGAGATTGTATAATTTGTTTTATCTGCAAACGATGCTGACTGCTTAAGTATATTGACTTTTTTCCAATTTACTTTGAAACAGCTTTAGCATTCCTATTTTGGAGGCTTACTATATTTGCGAATGCTATAATTTTTGTTAGGTAAAACTTGGGATATGTGGAGTACAAAGGAGGAGGTTTAGCCCTGTGGATTGAGCTAGTGATGATAATTATGGGCAGAAGGAACTACGGGTCCAGCTCGCTTCTTACTTTTCAAAATCTTTGTGCGAATATTACATGACAACGATGAAGTAAACATCGCAAAAAAATCAGTGGCACTCCGGGAGTGCCGACAGAAGTGAAAACTTGAACAATTACGTGTGTATTTTTTGACTCGTCAGGAAATATTTTATATACAGAGGTCGGTAACGGCAACAGTGTCGCGAGTTCAATTGTTTTTTCCCATCTCAAAAAATGTCAACGTGCATGTGTATCTATGTGCGTACGTATATACACAATATATGTACATACTTATATACAGAGGTGTCAGTAACGGTAACAGTGTCGCGAGCTCAATTGTTTTTTCCCATCTCAAAAAATGCCCAACGCGCCTAAAGAAGTTTTCACTTCAAAAACCTATCTGAGAGAAAAAAATTACAACATATCTGAATAATGGACCCGTGGATTAGACAGGTTTACCACCATTGTTGGTCCGAAAATACCTTATTTAAATGTGGGCGTGTTTATGAAATTGTCTTCTACTACAGGGTAACCTACTATAATATAATAAATGCGAAACTTTATATTTTTGTGTTTGTTTCTCAATCACTTTTAAGGCCCGTATTACAAAACTCAGTTTTTAAAACTAGATTTACGATTGATTTACTTTCTGTAATACGAATCTAAATGCCTGAAAGTCGCTTAAAAGCTAATTTATCATAAATCATAATAGTATAAATTTTGTCAACAATAAATTTTGCGCGGTGGGAGTCATGGCCAAAATCTAGTACGGCCATAAATTGCGACCTGTTATTGGTTTTCCCAGACGACATAAGCCAATAAACCAATCAGTGTTATATTATAGAAGCTTCCACTGGAACGGGGTATGCAATATCGGCATCGCGTTTAGGGTGCAATATACCTTTGCATAAAATCGATAGCGTCGGCCGCCAACACCTCGTCGGTGATTTGTGGCGTGCGATGTGTTCTCATTACCAAGAAATACTGTTTTATGGAAAGCTTTGGTTCTTTAATTTTCTTTATATCATGAGTTTATGAAGTGAGACACGATTGGGATACCGTATTTTGGACACCTTTAAATATTTTCAAATTGACACCTTCAGTTATGGAAAAATATAAGTAAAAAGAATAATAATTAGAGAAAATGAATAATTTAATACCATATATCGTTGGATGCAGGTACCATCGGGCGGTTCCGCTGGAGAGCGATTGGGGAGGCCTATGTTCAGCAGTAAACAAGTATAGGCGGAGATAATGCTGATCTATATATCCGATGTAATTTCCCATTGGTAACATTTTTAACTTCCAAAATAAATAGACAGTCTACAGGTTTTTTGATCTCATTTTTAACCCCCTCAGGGGAAACACCCATTAAGTGCTCACCTACGATCAAAGAATTACTGAACAAAATGTTTTGCATCTAGACCTACCACCAGTCTAAAGTTGATTTTATAATAAACTAACACATGGGCAAATTATAAACTATAGTATTTTTACATAGGATGGCTAGTGACAGTTCTAACTGCCAAACGAAATTAATATTTAATTCAATGGTCTTAAGGCATAACACCATAAGTGTAGAAACGGGTCATGCAGAGGCAGGCAATAAGAGTATTGCCAATGAATAAAGTATAATTTCGTTTGGCAATTCGAACCGTCACTACCCATCCCATGTGAAAAATACTAAAATTTTATTATTTTCAAATTGCGAAGCAAATATTCCATAGAAAAGATCACATCTTTACACACAATAATAATGCGAAGCTTAGTCGTCTATCACCCTTTGGC
This sequence comes from Phalera bucephala, assembly GCA_905147815.2. Taxonomy (NCBI): domain Eukaryota; kingdom Metazoa; phylum Arthropoda; class Insecta; order Lepidoptera; family Notodontidae; genus Phalera; species Phalera bucephala. Next base: position 31,269,854 of record LR990618.1, read on the forward strand.
AGCTAAGCTTGTTTGTGTGAAAAGATGAAATTAAGAACAAACTGACTTTCTACAACCTGTTATGTCCTGGATTACAGTAACGAGGGGGCAGGTGTAGTTCACACATGGACTGTTTATTTGGTCAAACGATATGATTATTTTATGTAAAATGAAACAACGTGTGTAGGTTAATATTCTCAGTCCTAATCCGTAAGTGGTAGGTAATACTCTTTGTTTCACAAACGTTAATGAACATTGTCAAAACCAAATGATTAGCAAGATATTTAAATATATTTAAATTAATAAAAATAATGAATTTTCCGGTCGACCTGCCGATCCTTGGGGATGGGGATTTGTCCTGTAGTGGACGACTGATGATGATGATAAACAAAAGTGTGTCCATATAAAGTGTAATCCATATCCTCTAGGGAAATCTCTCGCTTTTTCAAGGCAAATTAAGACAAATTATATATTTTTTAAGGGGGGGGGGGGGGGGGGGGGGGGTCTTGGCATATACTAAGAGTGTTGACCAAGAGGGGAGAAGGGGGTAAAAGTTGTAACAAATGGGCCAGTGTGGGTACGTTCCTCTAGGAGCTCGTGAACGCGCATTTTTCAGCAGTAGACCTACGAGACGGTCATGTTTATTGTGTAAAGATCAATCATCCCCATGTCACCGCTACGGACATCCCTCAACCTCAAACAAACAGCGAAACTTTAAGCGCATTTAACCCTCCATGGGTAGCGAGGGGTTGACGTCACAGCCCCAAAGGGCGTTCACTCCGTCTTGCCCCACTGACCCGCACACACTGAAAGACCCAGCGTCCAAGCAATCCGGCGAAATGCGGTTAACCGACATTTTAAATTCAAATCTTAGTTGTATATCAAACGACAACAGTTCGAGTTTGATATAATGACTGTATTATCCATGGATTTTTATTCGAATTCACGAGGATATTTGAATGTCATATTCTGTTACGATTGAATAACTATTATAAGTCCCTTTATTTTTGTACAATTCAAAACTGAAATTAGAGACAAACATTTGGCTACAATTCTTGAATTTATTCTGGTTCTAAAGGAAAGAAAAGACATACTTAGACAATAAAAGGTGAAAACAGGAGGTTAACGGGTGGGACACCACAAAATAATACTAAAATCTGTTGCTATTTTTTCTATCTATATCATCACGCCAGATCCCTTGCGGGGTAGGCAGAGAGTACAGAGTTCCGACAGGTTCTTTCCTTACATACCTCTCTGGCTTCCTCCACTCTCATAACATGGAATAAACAATATTTCTACTTTCTTTAAAACAATGTGGCACGGCAATTTATCATTTCTTGACACGGAAGTCCCATTGTGTTATCATACATATTTCTAGCACCATGCTTGCACCTCCAGGCGCCTATAAAATCTAGCTCTCATTAAAAACAAATCTCTACTCATGATTCTAAACATCAACTTTTAGGTGAAATATATTCAAAACGCAATAAACTTCTGTGTAACGGTAAATGTTAACCAATTCACAATTTGTGGGGACAATGCATTTGCTAATTTATTGGTTATGCAATATAGTCGTGTTTCATTATCGCGTTTTTCTCGGTGTAAGCTGTGAGAAATAGCGGGTGAAATAATATTTATACAGAAAGCGAATAGGTATGAAAGATAGTATCGGTGTAAAGATGAGAAAGGGTATGCTCCGTTGGTTCGGGCATATAGAAAGAATGTCCGAATAAAGAATGACAAAACTGATATACAGTGTGAAAGTGGAAGGATGTAGGTACCGGGAAAGACCTAGACTATCTTACCATGACCGAATAGACCGGGTCTTATCTGAAGGACAAGTCAGGAGTCTCCGTAACCGGCGCACGTGTATGAGACGAACTATGAGAGTGGAGAAAGCCAGAGAGATATGTAAGGAAAGAATCTGTTGGATCTCTGTACTCTCTGCCTACCCGTAAGGGATCTGGCGTGATGATATAGATAGATACATTTTAAATTACATTTTAAATTTTTTATATGTACTACAGAAAGTTAATTACTTAATATACTAAGCAATAATGGAAGACATCAGGGTTTAGTGCAAGTTAAGAAAGACTTATTCAGTCTCCAAGGTCTACTTCAGCATAAGAGGATATGAAGACATGTAAGAAAAGGGCTTACCCTATGAAACGATTAGAGAACCACGGAACAAATGTTTACGGAAACAAACTCCCATTATCTAAGAAAGAAGTAAATCCATCTCATGTTGTTTTTTTCCGAAACATTTCGGAATCTCTTGGAAGAATATACGAACCTTTATCTTCCCAGACTTTATTCCGAAATTGTAACTGACTTTTGCGTACTCTAATTCAACTGTGAGTGTTTTCAAGACCTTAGAATGGTACCTAGACGATGGCACTTTAGGTGGCAAAGCCAATACAGTTTTTAGTGATTTCATCAAAATTAACAGCACCTTTAAGAATCTAGGCTTGGAATTAAATCTGTCTAAATGTGAATTTTTTGTCTCAGAGAGTCTTCCTTTAAATGAAAAGCAGTTTATTACCGAAAAGTTTCAAAAGTTTGCTCCAGGCGTAAAAATTCTCAGTAGAAATTCGCTTTGCCTTCTTGGTGCCCCTCTATTTGACGACGGAGTCAAACCTTTCTTGGAATCTAAGATTAAACAATTTCAGGATAATTCTTTCAGATTGGGAGTTCTAAATCGCCATATTGCATATACTATATTAAAATACTGTCTTTTCGTTCCAAAACTAACATACGCCACTCGCGCAAGCCCAATCTGGAAATTCTCGGCCCTTATCGACCAAATGGATACCGCCCTCAAAGATAACCTTGAGAAAATTCTAAATTTATCCTTAAATGAAGCATCCTGGACCCAAGCAACGTTACCTATTAGACATGGTGGTATAGGCGTGCGAAAAATTGCTAGTATTGCTCTACCGGCTTTCCTAGCCTCCGTTTATAGTGTCCAGGAACTGTGTTCAAAAATACTTTCCAACACAGAATTAGTAGCCGGCGCCGCGGAGGCTTTGGAGGCCTGGAAAAGGATTTGCCCCAATGACAATATTCCAAAGGAAGTTAACGTGCAAAAACTTTGGGATATGCCATTGGTGCAAATAGCGAAGGACTATTTGGCCGAAATTATCGTCAGTGACCGCGACCGTGCTCGTTTACTAGCGTTGGGTCAAAAGGAATCGGGTCATTGGCTTCATTCAATCCCTGCATCCAACCTTGGCACACTGCTGGATAGTGAAAGTTTCCGGATCGCGATAGGTATTCGCTTAGGGGCACCGATTTGTGAAGAACACAGGTGTCCGTGTGGAGCGGAGGTGGATCGATCCGGACTCCATGGGCTCTCTTGCCGCAAAAGTGCCGGCAGGTTTTCTCGCCACGGCTCGCTCAATGACATAATCAAAAGGACTCTTGCTACCATCAACGTTCCTTCGGTGTTAGAACCGGCGGGGATTTTCCGTGATGATGGCAAGAGACCCGATGGGATGTCCTTGATCCCTTGGGAACGGGGGCGGGCCCTTGTATGGGACGCCACGTGCGTCGATACATTGGCTCCGTCCCATCTCAGGGAATCAATATCTAGGGCGGGAGCTGCGGCTGAGAAGGCGGACCTGGGCAAACGGCGCAAATATGCTGCTATTGGCAACAATTATATATTTGTGCCGTTTGCCGTAGAAACATTGGGCCCATGGAGTTCGGCTTCAAAACAATTTATCAATAAAATAACACCTACGCTGATCACCTCCTCGGGTGACAAGAGGGCTGGCTCGTTCCTTGCTCAAAAGATTGGTCTGTCTATTCAGCGAGGAAACGCAGCCAGCATTCTTGCCACCATTCCACGCGGATGCGGTCTTTTTGATTAAGGTCTTTTTTTTTTCTTTGTTTTATTTTATATTTTAGTTTAAAGTGAGTGTTTTTATTATAAGTTATAATGTAAATAATAAAGAGAATAGACACTTACCTTAGAATTGAAATTAACAAGTCCTGCATAAGGTGTTGACCGAATACTAAACTTTTTATGTTCATATCTGGTCTGGGTATTTGTGTATGTGAATGTTTGTAAATGCACCTACGACACATGAGTAAATGCTAGTGTGGAGCTACGTTTAAAAAATCAGGAAAATAATAATTTTTAGTAGACATTTTCTTATCATGATGGGCTCGCTAATTACGGGACTTCACCTCGTTGACGAAAAGTGGGTGTACATAGTACACCTCTCTCACCCTGCTTGAGGGATATAGGCGTGACGGTGTGTTTGTTTAAGAAATTTGAATAAAAGCTAATATATCAAAAAGCATTTCACTCATCACTTGGGTAGTCTGACAAGCTTACAAGGCGGGCTGTACGCTGGCCGGCTACCACAAGCCGCGTCTATCGACTTTCGAAACTAATATGATTCATTCTTAAGGCTAAGCGTACAGCCTATAAAAATTAAATGGTATTAATTGAATTATTTGATAAATCTTAGAATATTTAAAGGCTCTCAAGGGAATGACTAGGACTATTATCAACTTGATGCGATGGTATGGTCTATGTGGATTGAGACCCAAATGTCGATTATTCGGATGGTTTGAAATTGATTTATCAGTGTACCTGACGGGCTTTTTTGAATCGTGAAGACTAATAACGGCAAGAAAGGCAAGTCAAGAGTCGACGTAACTCGCGAGCGTGTATGAGACGAACTATGAGAGTGGAGAAAGCCAGAGAGTTCTGTAAGGAAAGACCTGTTGGAACTCTGTACTTTCTGCCTACTCTGCAAAGGATCTGACGTGATTATAAACACAGATATACATAATACAATTAACTAAATCTAGTTATGGTCTAGATCTTGTGCTCCGTATTTTACAAAATCCCAATTACGGGTACTTAACAAACCCGCAGTTCTAAACATACAATAGCCCACATGATAAACAGAAATAGGTAATTAAAATTAGTAAATACGTACTCCCTTAATTACTTTTAAACGAGATGTCAATATTTACACAAACTGTGGACTTTGAATATCTTATCATTCAAAATGGAGGGACTTATATCTCACGATGTTTACATTGATATATACAATTTCTGACTCTCAATCAATAACGCAGAGACACCACAGCATAATAATGATATACGGTAAGGCAACTACGAGCAAACGTATCGAGTCAAAGCACGTATGGGTGCGTGCGTTATTTATACAGCATCTACCAATAGAGGTAATGATCGTTATGAATATGCTATGAAGCCCGTTCATCAATGTGCATTCATAATAACTAAGATACATGCACTAGAGAAGTTAAAAACATTCGATACATATGTATTCCGGGGTTTCCACTTAATCAAAATTATCTAAGCATTACTCTGCACTCTCTTTATCTGTATTTCTGTTCGACTTTCTATAAATAAAATAAACACCGTCTCGCCTATATTCCCTAAGCAGGGCTGGCAGAGGTGTACTGAGTACACCCATATTCGGCGCCGATGTTAGGTCCCATGTGATAGGGGGGGCAAGCCTATTGCCATATACCGGGCACAATTCCACACTCTGGGCTCATACTGGGAATTATTCGTTAGAAAAACTACATTTGTCCGACCTAGGATTTGAACCTAGGGCGCCGTGATCATAAAGCGATGCGCTTAGCCACTAGACCAACGAATTTCTCTTTCTGAATTATGTTGTGCCGAAATTTTATGTGATTTTGTTGGACATATTTTATGGTACACAATACAATATATTTTTTTTTAACCTAACTTATGTAACTTATGTTGTGTTATATAAGATAGATAAATATAAAATATAATTTATTGCTTAAGTTTATGTATCAGCCTCTTTGTGTTGTATCATTTCTTTCTCTCATTTAAGTTATAACCTAGTAGTCACAATTGCTATACTGCATATCTTTATACTGTGGATGGAGGATATTGAATTTTTAGTTTCGACTTTCATACAGGTAGATAATTGTCTGTCTCGTACGCTCTTCACCAAGTGTGCGTGTGTTCCGAAGGGCCGTACCACTCATTATTATTTTTCATCACGTGGCCTTCATACTCGAGTGATTTTGAGTTAACGTTGCAATTGTTCTGAGGATTCTAATGTTATATCTTAACAAGATCCGACTGCGGTTTGTAAAGAGACCGGACTATTTACAAAAAAAACACTAAACTAAATAAGATAAATACTTCTCGCATTCATTTTCCCAAAGGGAGTAACCCAATATTACTTCGATGTTTCTGGTCCTGGTGATAGAGGGTGAGACTCGCCTTTCTTTGGGTAAGTGCATTATTGCACATCATCAACAGCCAAGCCAAGCCAAGACGACCAGCTTGGGCATGGACACATTTCTATCTATAAAAGATCCCTTGCGGGGTAAACTCATTCAGGACAAGAGCGCCTGGGAGCGCATATCCAAGGCGATTTACAATCGCCAAATCAACTACACGCACGCGCGTTCCACCGCGCAAGGCATAGCCGTCAAGGTGGCGTCTTCGGACGACCACCGACGGCTATCCGCGTTCCTGCGATCAAACAAGATCGCTTATCACACATACACCCTGGAGGAGGAAAGGGAGCTCAGGGTGGTAATCCGCGGTGTCCCGAGGGAGCTGGACACCGCCGTCATCAAGGCCGACCTCCAGTCCCAGGACCTTCCTGTGCGCCAGGTGCACAGAATGGTCAATGGGCGCTCCAAGGAGGCGCACGACATGGTGCTGGTCGTCCTCGACCGCACCGAGTCCGGCCGTAGGGTCTTCGACCTGAAGGCCGTGTGCCACATTTCTGGCCTCTCCGTGGAGGCCCCCCACAAACGTGGCACGCCCGGGCAGTGCCACAACTGCCAGCTGTACGGGCACTCTGCCCGTAACTGTCACGCGCGCCCTCGATGCGTTAAGTGCATCGGGGACCACGCGACGTCCCAGTGCGCCCGCTCGAAGGAGACGGCGGCCGAGCCCCCCAGCTGCGTCCTCTGCGGCACCAAGGGGCACACCGCGAACTATCGCGGTTGCCCCAAGGCCCCGAAGGGGAAGCGCGGCCGGGCGAGGCGCGGCGGCCGCCGCCGCCCCCGCGCGGTTGCCCCCCCCTCTGCGCCCTCAGCGCAACACCCCCCCGCGACCTCAGCGCACCCTCGTCCGGTGCCTTCTGCGCCAGCGACCACGGCTCCCCGCGCTCCCGCGCCTCTGAAGCTGACCCCCCCTCCCCCGCCGCTCAGGCCGTCCCTCGGCGCCAACGCGTGGGTGAAGCCGCTGCCTTACACCGCGGCCTCCCACCCTGCGTCAGTGGGCCCTGCCCGCCCCCCGAAGCGCGCGCCGGCGATCCAGCCAGTGGCGGCTTGTCCCCCTCCGCCCTCTAACGTCAGTCAGGACGTCGACCTAATAATGAGCGTCTCGGCGGTTATAAGCCCCGCACTTTTCCCCCAGAGTCCGCGAACTCGCACTTCGACTCCGCGCCGCCACCAACTTGGCGGACCAGGTTCTCCTGGCCGCGGAATACAGGGACGTATATGACGTCCTGGCGTCCCTCAAAACCCAACCCCCCCGCACCCAATAATGGATCTACGATCTCCCCGCCAAAAGCCCCACAACCTATCCCTGGCGTTCTTTAACGCCGATGGCCTTCGCTCCCAGCGAGATCAGGTTGCTGATTTCCTCCGAGATCACCAACTTGATATCCTCCTCGTGCAGGAAACCTTCCTGAAGCCCGCACAACGCGATCCTAGGATCGCAAACTATAACCTCGTGCGCAATGACAGAATCGGCTCCCGCGGAGGCGGTACTCTCATTTACTACAGGAGGTCCCTGCACTGCATCCCTCTCGATCCCCCCGCGCTCACCAACATCGAAGCCTCGGTCTGTCGCGTCTCTCTCACGGGGCACCAGCCCATCGTGATCGCCTCCGTTTACCTTTCCCCCACTAAATCCGTTCTCAGGAGTGACTTTGAAGCACTCCTCAATCTGGGAAGCGCCGTCATTCTGGCGGGCGACTTCAACAGCAAGCACGTGGCCTGGAACGGTCTCACCACTTCCCCTAACGGTAGGAGCCTTGACGCCCTGGTCGACGTTCTCGACTTTGACGTCATCGCACCCATGCACCCTACCCACTATCCTAACAATCCCAATCACCGACCCGACGTCCTGGACATGGCGCTTCTGAAGGGTGTCACCCTACGGCTGCACTCCTTGGAAGTAGTCCAGGAACTCGACTCTGACCATCGACCTGTAGTCATGAGACTCGGTTCCCCCCCTTCCGCCCCTCAGCGACCCAAAAAGACGGTGGTGGATTGGCATGCGCTAAACACGGCCTTGGCGGATGCCGACCCTCCCCCCCTGCCTCTCAGCTCGGACTCCATCCCGTCCCCTCAGGACACCGATCAGGCCGTAGATGCCTTCACCGAGCACATCCGATCGGCTGTCAGTCGATCGTCCAAGCAAGTCGAGGCGGAAGATCTCTACCTCAACCGCTTTCGACTGCCGGACGATGTTAGGGATCTCATTCGTTCCAAGAATGCTTCCATCCGAGCGTACGACTCCTACCCCACCGAAGCCAATCGGGCCCGGATGCGCGCTTTACAACGAGAGGTAAAGCGTCGTGTCGCGGAGGTCCGGGAGGAACGGTGGGGTGTCCTCCTAGAGGGCATCGCGCCGTCGCATCTGGCCTACTGGCAGCTGGCGCGTAGCCTCAAATCCGACTCCACGACTGACATGCCCCCGCTGTCCCGCCCTTCAGGCGCAGCACCCCCAGCCTTCGACGACAACGAAAAGGCCGAGCTTCTCGCTGACTCCCTCGAGAGCCAGTGCGCCCCTAGCTCTCAGTCCGTTGACCAGTCCCACGTCGACGCGGTAGACAGGGAAGTCGAGCGCAGGGCATCCCTCCCCCCCGTCGATTCCTTGCCTCCTATCACGCAAACGGAGGTCGAAGATCTGATTATGGGTCTTAAAACTAAAAAAGCCCCCGGCCCTGACGGCATTTCGAATCGCGTTCTGAAATGCCTGCCCGCCCAGCTCATCTGCCTCTTGGTGGCCATTTTGAACGCCGCCATGACGAACTGCACCTTCCCCGCTAAGTGGAAGGAGGCGGACGTCATAGGCATTCCCAAGCCCGGCAAACCTTGCAATCTCCCCGCGAGCTACCGCCCTATCAGTCTCCTCAACTCCCTGGCCAAGATATACGAGCGCCTACTTCTGGCGAGGCTCAAAGACTTCGTAACGTCCAGGGGTATCCTTATCGACGAGCAGTTTGGCTTTCGAGCCAAACACTCTTGCGTCCACCAAGTGCACCGCATCACGGAGCACATCCTCTCCGGTCTCAATAGACCCAAACCCATCTACACGGGCGCCCTCTTCCTAGATGTCGCGAAGGCATTCGACAAAGTCTGGCACAACGGCTTGATCTACAAGCTCTACCAATTGGGTATGCCGGACAGACTCGTGCTCATCTTACGAGACTTCTTGTCGAATCGCGCCTTCCGTTATCGCGTCGAAATGACGCGCTCCACTTCCCACTCCATCAGTGCTGGAGTCCCACAGGGCTCAGTTCTCTCTCCGCTCCTGTTTAGCCTTTACACGAACGACATTCCATGATACCGCTCTCTACGTCTCGCATAGGAATAAGGGTTTCATTACCAGACACCTTCAGGCATCCGCCAATTCCCTAGGGAATTGGTTCAGGAAGTGGCGTATTGAGGTGAACCCGGACAAGAGCGCTGCGGTGTTCTTCTCCAGAGGTGCCACCCCGCGCCACTCCCTGCGCCGCCCTAGAAGTAATCTCGGCCAAGTGACCATGTTCGACCGACCCATTCCCTGGGTCAAAGAGGTCAAATATCTAGGGGTCACCCTAAACAGTACCATGTCCTTCGGCCCGCACATCAAGCGGGTCCGTCACCGAGCATCATTTGTGCTCGGTCGTCTCCATTCGTTAATCTGCAAGCGGAGTAAAATGTCCCTTAGAAATAAGGTGACACTTTACAAAACTTGCGTTCGACCCATCATGACTTATGCGTGTGTTGTGTTCGGGCATTCGGCCCCCTCTCACATCGATAAACTCCAAGTGGTTCAAAACCGCTTCCTCCGTAAAGCCGTAGGAGCCCCCTGGTTCGTACGGAACGTCGACCTCCACTCCGATCTAGGTCTCGAACCTATTCGCGCCTTTATTAAAAAGGCGTCAACACGTCACTTCGCGAACGCATCTACCCATGCGAATCCGTTAATCGTAGCCACCGCCGACTACGATCTCCCCCCCGACCCCTGCCGCCACCGCCGGCCGCGACATGTTCTCACCGACCCCCCCGATGCTTTGTCATCCCTTCTTTCCGCTCAGAATACGGGCGACGACGACGACGTAGTAGTAGATCCCCTCCCATAGCCGGCGGTTGACCGGTGCACTTAGTAGTGCACCCGTCCCCCTACAGCGACTGTCCCAACCGAGGGCACCTCTTCGAGGCGCCCTCGAGTATGTCGCCTCTTGCCCTTCTGGCTGGCTAGAGCGTAGTGGTTGCACGCTCGCCTTTAAGTCCGGTGAAGCTGTAAAGGCCTCGCGGCCAACAGCGTACATCATTCACACACACACACACACACGCGGGGTAAACTGGGAGTACAGAGTTCGAACAGGTTCTTTCCTTACAGAACTCTCTGGGAAAATTTCATTAAAAATATTTTAATGAAATTTTCCCATTTAACTCCTCCTAGGCATAGAGACTCTTTAGTTGTTGATTTTTTTTTCATACTAACACATGCTTGTCCGCCGGCGCACATGACTATTCTTTTTAATAGCGTTTTAGTTTAGAGAGGCGCTCGTACCGCTGTGCGACTGCGGTGTTCTTACCGATCACTAAGGTTAAGCAGCGTTCGACTTGGTCGGCCTGAGATGGGTGACCGTTATGGCATTTTCATATTCGAGCGTCTCCGTGCTTCGGAAGGTACGTTAAGCCGTTGGTACCGGTTACCTCCTAATGTGGTAGTCGTTAAGCCGAGTTGGAAGCCTTATAGGCGGCTTGATAAGTTCCTTATCAAGCCGCCTATTCCATAGCTTGGTTCGGGCATATAGAAAGAATGCCAGAGGAAAGAATGACAAAACAGAAATACAATGTGAAAGTGGAAGGATGCAGGTACCGGGGAAGACCTAGACTATCTTACCACGACCAAATAAACCGAGTCTTATCTGATGGAAAAGTCAAGAGTCTCCGTAACCGGCGAGCGTGTATGAGACGAACTATGAGAGTCGAGGAAGCCAGAGAGGTATGTAAGGAAAGAACCTGTTGGAACTCTGTACTCTCTGCCTACCCCGCAAGGGATCTGGCGTGAGGTTATAGATAGATAGATAGATAGATTAAAAATAGAGGGAATGGATGGATGCAGAATAATAGTTATAATAGAACCCTTTAAAATCCAGAACACGAAGACCTATCTCTTTATCTATATCATCACGCCAGATCGCTTGCGGGGTAGGGACAGAGTACAGATTCCAAAAGGTTCTTTCCTTACATACCTCTCTGGTTTCCTCTACTCTCATAGGTCGTCTCATAAACGCTTACCGGTTACGGAGACTCTTAACTTGCCCTTCAGATAAGACACGGTCTAGAACTATTTACTTATCCAAAACGGTAAATGCATGATTTCTAAAGTAGGTAACTAAATGGTAAACAAAATCAATGCTTTTTGATACGCGGCCGTATCAAAAGGCCGTAGCACATATTATAATTATAAACTCGGGACCTGTCGATTAGATTAAAGTAATGCGACGTTACTTAATCAAAGGGTTATCTTTTTAATCCATCCACATCGTTGTTAGTCAAATCCAGAAATTATCAGCAATCCGCTAATCTTAGCCGCCGCCGACTACGAACCCAACTCCCCTCCTATCAACTGCTACCGCCGTCCGCGGCATGTTCTCACCGACTCTCCCGATGCCCTTATATCCTTCCTTTCGGATACAGATACCGCACACAGGATCAGACACCGACCTCGCCAGCGAAGTCGAGTCGAGTCCCTTGCCCGCCGGCCGGTGCAGAGCACCACGGCGAGACACCTAGTATACGCCCTCCCCCATAGCGACTGTCCAAGCCGAAGCCGTTGCTCCTTGAGGCGCCCTTGAGCTAGTTGCCCCCTTGCCCTTCTGGCTCGAGCGTAGTGGTTGCACGCTCGCCCTCTTGTCCGGTAAAGCTGTAAAGGCCCCGCGGCCAACAGCGTAGATCATTCAAACACACACACACACACACACCAGAAATTATATTTATAAAAACCCAATTACAAACAAAACGAATTGTACGAATCTCTTTCACTTTCATAATACGTCTAATACAAAAGTGTTTGTGGAACGAATTTGTTGATGATGTATTTAAAATGCTTGCCCAATGAAAGATCTTGAGTGATACGAGTTTGTAATAATGATTTAATCAAGGTTTAGTACAAGCATTTCAATGCTGTGAATAAAGGGCCCTCAAAGAAGGTTATTGACCCTGAGATTTAAAACCGCAACTCAATGAAATCAACCAGCAGATACGTATTTTCAGTTCTTTTTGGGAGATTTTAATCACACATAAAACCTCACAGTAGCCTTCTTCGGCCCTGTAAGATGGCTCCGAAATCTCTAAGCCGTCTACACCGGTGATCGCAAAGTCAATGTTGAAAATTGTTTATTTGTATAGGTCAACAAAAAGTTCTTATAAACGGCAAAATTATTACATTACCTTCACAGATCTAGATCTGCATATCGATAGCACGATTTTGACAAGAGATTTCCGATCGCGTCATCTCCTAATCTACTTTTGAATCGGAAAGTGACAAACACGACGAAGTGTACGAGGCATGCCTTTTAAGTTTTGTCGTTTGAAGAAAAAAAACACAACTAGAACCCTATAGTACTTTTTATTGTTTTTCAAAGTATTCACCACGTAGCTTAATACACTTTTCCATTCGCTCAAACCAGTTATTATAACATTTATTCCACTCTAAAGTGGGGGTGTTCAAAATGGCTGACTTGAAAGCGTCGACTGCTTCTTCACCGTACTGGAACCTTTGACTACGAAGACTTTTCTTAATTTTAGGAAATGTAAAGAAATCGTTAGGGCTTAGGTCAGGACTTTATGGAGGATGGTCAAGAATTTCTACTTTTTCCTGCTTCAAATACTCAATCGTTTGACGAGCGCTATGTGAGCTTGCGTTGTCGTGGTGCAGGATGATGCGTCGCTTTGAGTTAGATTTTCGAAGTTCGGCGATGACTTATGGTAAACAAATTGTAAGTGCAATAGTCGCAACATGGCCGGTTTTTCCAACGAACGTGGCCACCATCTTCTTTGAAGTGCTTCAAGAACGAACAACTTTAGTCGGCTTTGGCTCGTCTTGAAAGACCCAGATTGTAGATTGTTGTTTGGAATCAGGATCGTAGGCATAGATCCAAGATTCGTCACCACTGATGATGTCGTAGACGTGAATTGATTCTCCTCGGTTGAACCTTTGCAGAGTTTTCTTACACCATCTGACGCGGGCCGCCTTGTGATCGTCGGAAAGCAGATGCGGTATCCAACGGCAAATTAGCTTTCTCACATTAAGCGCTTCATGCAAGATCTTCTGAATGGTTGTCCCTGAGATGCCTAATAGAGCTTCTATCTCTCGATACGTCACATGACGATCTTCGAGAATTAGTTGTCTCACAGCAATGATGTTATCTTCAGTAAAGGCGGATTTTGGGCGTCCTTCGCGAGATTTATCACTAGTATGTCCACGCTGGAATTCTAAATACCGGCGTTCGACAGTCCGCAGACATGGGGCTTCATCACAGAACACAGATGTTAGCTCTTCAAAGCAATGAAGCCGTGTCAGGCCTCTTCTAAAGTTGTAGAAAATTACTGCACGAACCTTTTCCTTAGAAAGATTCATTTTCGTACGTAACCTGACAGATTCCAATCGACGCTGTGACTAAACAATAGCATTAATCCTAATACTTTCAACTGTTTTGAGATTCAAAATTTAAACATTTTCGTATATAGAACAGTTCTAAATTCAAAATCGCCGGGAAATATGGAAACGACAAAACTTAAAAGGCATGCCTCGTATACTACATACCTTAACAAGTATAAAGAAAAATCTCTCTTAGGATGAGTTGTCAGCAATTGTCTATCTAAACCAGTTACATCATTATATATACGTCATGTTTATTCATCGTATAGCCCTAGGATTTCTGGTACAATACTGATAGTGAATTGTGATAAAAATGACATTATCGCGTTATAAATTAAGTAGCTTTTAACTTGCTTGCTTATTTATAATACCTATTGTCGCAGAGATTTTGCTGGGCGACAGAATTATAACTTCGAATGTTCAGAATATCTTTGCCGTGAGGAAGAGTCGCCGCCTCGCAACTGACTCCGCAGCGACGCGGTTAAAATTTTTTTATGATTTGAAATGGTATTGGTTGTGCTTAAAGGTTTGATCAAATAGCCGAAGCACGGCGGGAGCGCGACGGAAGCGCCCGGCTTCGCTCTCGGTTGTGACGTTTGACGTGGTGCCGAGCGCGGCTGCGCTGTGTGGCGTCTCCTGTACATTTCAGTACATTAAAACTCACCAAGCCGCGCCACTGTCGCGCTCCCGTCGCGCTGCGGCGTCTAAGTGGCAAAACCTTTAATAAGAGGTGAGCAGGCACAAATGAAAGCTGGATGCGTAAAACACAAATCTTTAGAAGAAATAAATTTTCATTAGAACATTATGATGATTGAAAAATTATTACAAATCTGTGCCCATTTAACATTTTGGTGGATGATTTAATGTTCAAAATTCCTTTATTGAAAGACTAATGCCAAGTCTCGTTGTCATGTTTAGTAAACAGGACACTGGTGATGTATACTAATATTTTTTCGTGTGATTCATCGATTGGAGGTCACAATTATCACACGCGTGTTGTCTGTCCAGTGCAAATTGTTTGTATAACTGTTCCTTTTACTATTTACTATGCACATTAAAAGTAGGAGAACGTGTGTTGCTTTGAACATTTATATTCTATCTTTAGGCTCTGCCAGTATAAAATCCTTCCTCAAGCGGGTGTGGCAGAGATTACGGTGTACACCCACCTTTCGCCTACCATGTTACATCCCACGTAATAGGGGCCTATTGCCAATTTGCCGGGCACAATGCCAGACTTCGGACTGTAACTGGAAATATTTCGATAAAAAAAAATTCACTTTGTCAGGTTCGATCCCAGGAGCTTGTGATCGCTACGCGCATTATTCGCCATATGACCAACGAAGCAGTCGGATCCTGCCAGTATCTTCATGACTATGTCCCTGAAAAATTGTGAGAGAGACTACCTGTGATAGCGTGTGCAGTACTATATAGGTGCGACGCCATTGCAAACATTAATTCGCGAGCGTTCACGCGGTTGTTCTATGCATAAAGAGCCAAGAAAGAAGAAAATATTAGTTCTTACATGAGCCATACATTGGTTTTCAAAGTAAACGTTAGAAGATTTGCAATCTTCAGACATTTCATAAAAATGTTGAAGGAGACGCGGGGCAAACGGGCATATTTAGTGGAACATACTAACGATGCAAACTAGTGCTCACGAAATTTGCTAAAGATCGATTCGACGTACTCACTTCCTGAATTCACAAAACGGTTCTATCTATATATATCATCACGGCAGATCCCTTGCGGGGTAGGTAAAGAGTACAGAGTTCCAACAGGTTCTTTCCTTACATACCTCTCTGGCTTCCTCCGCAAAGCGGATGTTTTTGGAAAGGGTTCGAGTTCTGGCCATAGAGACGGATTGACACTGTGGTGTTTCATACAAACTCTTCAACACTTCGATATAACGGTGGTCTACTTAGCAACACTGAAGACTATCACATCTCGGGTCCCAATTGAATCAAAGCTTTTGTCATAGTTTACAAACGCTAACCATTGTGGCCGGTTATACTCCTCTGTCTTCTAAATAACCTGCCCCAACATATGTATGTTGTCTATAGTGCTAACGCCTTATCGGAAACTGGTTTGTTCGGGAAGCTGTAAGTCATCGAGGCTGCGTGTGAGACAATTCGTAATGACACTTTAACAGCTTATAGACATGAATCAGAAGTGAGATGGGTGGTAGTTCTTCGATAGGGTTTTGTTGGCCTTTTTGAAGAAGAGAACCACCACACTTCTGTGCCATGACTTTGGCGTTTTGCCCGGGATGATGACGGAATTAAATTGCTTCTGGAGAGCCTTTTGCATCGGCTTACAACCAGCCTTGAGAAGCTCAGGTGTCATACCGTCATCGCCTGGCAGCCTATTATTTTTGAGCTGTTTGAGTACCGTGGTAATTTCATACAGACTGATATCCGAGATGTCTTTGGTGTAATATCAGGTCAATCTGGATCTTGGGTCTTTGACAAGATTGCTAACAGGTGGGCTAGTTAACATATATGACTATTTGTAGAACTTCTCGACTTCCCTCAGGAGTTCAGGTGTGGAGGATATAATCCTGCTGTCTCCATCCCTCAGCATAATCAACCGGCTTTGTCCAATAGACAGATCTTTAGCAAACACTATGGAGCCCTGGTCCGATCTATTGCCTCTTTTATAGTGCTGGTGTTGTTATCGCGCGGATCGAGTCGCCGGCATTCCGAAGCATCAGCAGGAGAATGCATCCTGCGTCTTTACATAATATCATCTATAGCCTAGCTTCGTTCGATCCTAAAGAAATAGATTTTAAGTGGAGATGTACTTGCCCCTTAGCAGGAGACGAAAAACGATCAGGGGTGCTGTAGAGCACTCACAACGTCGGGCACTTTAAAACCACAAATATGCCGCGATGAAATCAGATATATTTTAATTGTAACTAATTTTTTACAATTAATTTTTCCCCTAATCTGCGCTCTAGTAATGATTTTTTAGACTAACAAAATCACTTTTTTTTGGTACAAAGTATCTAAAAAATGTTCAAGCAAGGCGACTTAAGGTAAGGCACCGCTTACCGGTTTAAAAATCGCGCGTTCAACGAAAATATAAATACACATGATATCTCACTACACCCCCTCCCCTTTGCGATCTTTCGTAATTTTTTCCGAACCTCCTACCTCCACTATCGAGGCTCACGTGATTAATGGACAATCCCTAGGTACCTAATACCTAGGGCAAGGTCTAGCTATTTAGTTTTATCTAACATGTAATAGTTTTCAAGGCAAATTAGAAGTATTTTGATTTATTACATTCATGCACACTATCATTATATTTTTTTACTCCAGATTTCAACCTCTGCAATTGATTTCGTAAAGATAAATATCAATTTAAGTAGTTTAGGTATTTTAAAATGTTGTTAGTATGCTAATTATAATGGTATCTAATAAGGAAGCAGAATACATAATTGAAATCAGACCTTCAAAACCAAATCTTATCAACATTGAATGCATTAAATACAACTGATTTGAAATACATACATATCACATCAGTTACTCTCAAAGGGGCAGGCAGAGGTGTACAGAGGACACCCACAATTTATTATTATATGTATCTCGCTGAGATTCACGGGCTTTACACGGACCTTTGAAAGACTTGCATGGGGACATGGGTCCAACACGTAGAGGCCCTTTGCAAGAAGTTAATGTTATGTAAGCCACCTGCTGAGATCACTTGCTGAAAATTATTATTATTATGTATCTCGCTGAGATTCACGGGCTTTACCCGGACCTTTGAAAGGCTTGCATGGGGACATGGGTCCAACACGTAGAGACCCTTTGCGAGAAGTTAATGTTATGTGAGCCACCTGCTGAGATCACTTGCTGAATTGAAAAAACATAACCAGCGAACTGACCCCGGCAGGTGCAACGACTATTGTAAATTAAGGAAAGAAAACAACGGCTATGTAAATGAGGTTTGATGGACAAAAACTGGACTATTTCAAAGGGGACGGACACCGGCCATAATTAGTGATACCTAATTACCCGTGGCCGGCGGTGACTCGCCGCTTACTAGATGGGCCCTCAAACGGTCGTCCTAGGACAACTGAGGGCAACACCGGTGTGAGCGGCTCAGGGGTGTAGAGAGGTGTGCTGCGCTTTCTCTGAAGTTACTCGCGGCGTTATGCCCTTTAACACTTCCACCCCTGGAGTACATCGACGTAGGAACGCATTATCTTCCTACGTCGATATAGCTCTCTATTCGGTTTTCACTCGACCGACGAAGACACGCCGAGTTGGGGGCCCTGACCGACTCTCTGAAGCACTCGGGTCCGTGGTGTTGTTACTCACCAACAGCTCGCCACAAGCTGCCCTGCTGCTATTACTATTATTATTATAGGTAATCAGACAAGCAGTTGAAACAACTGGTAGATGCCTGTATCCTGCTGTCTTCTACTCAGATTATTATTTGTAGTTAAGAAGATATTTGTTGAGTCGGTTCTTGAATTGGTTGAAATTCTGCGGAGAAATTATGGCATCTGGTAGTTTATTCCACCAGCTCTTACCACCCTATTGGTTAAGAAATGTTTATGAGGGTTATTGTGTGAAAAGCTAGTACATAGTTACAAATGATGGCCTCTTAGGCGAGTATCGTTATCACATTCATTTTACTGCAGAATTTGGTCTTGGTGGTAAAAATGCTGCACTTGCTTGACCATTATTGTAGGTGCTATCTATCTATCTATCTATAACCTCACGCCAGATCCCTTGCGGGGTAGGCAGAGAGTACAGAGTTCCAACAGGTTCTTTCCTTACATACCTCTCTGGCTTCCTTGACTCTCATAGTTCGTCTCATACACGCTCGCCGGTTACGTAGACTCTTGACTTTTCCATCAGATAAGACTCTGTTTATTTGGTCGTGGTAAGATAGTCTAGGTCTTCCCCGGTACCTGCATCCTTCCACTTTCACATTGTATATATGTTTTGTCATTCTTTCCTCTGGCATTCTTTCTATATGCCCGAACCAACGGAGCATGCCCTTTCTCATCTTTACACCGATACTATCTTTCATACCTACTCGCTGTCTTACTATGCTGTTTCTAATGCGGTCCGTCAGCTTCACTCCGTATACTCCATATTGTAGGTACGTTATTGAAAATATCAGTACATTTTAATTTGCATATAAAATCAAACCATTAGACCAGTTTTCCCTGATGATAAGCTCTGGTGTACATATCATGAGAGTACACCCACATTTCAAGGGATATTTTAGATCAGTATCAGGGGGCAAATCTGTTAAATTTCATGCTGTTTTCTTGACAGTGTGAATCACAGGTTTTGAGTAAGCTAGAAGTGTTAATCAGGATTTAAAGTCTGGACATTGTCAAGGTGAGTATTCTACCACTAAGCTATCACAGCTTCAACCTTAGTAATTGCTATACATTAGCACATTGCTACCTGTAACAGTTTCTTTTTAACCGACTTCAAAAAGGAGGAGGTTCTATGTTCGGTTGTATGTATGCTTTTTTTTTTTTTTTTTTTTTTTTTATGTATGTTCAGCGATATTTCCGTCAATTGTGGACCGATTTTGATAAATTTTTTTGCATTGGGTTCAGTATATCTCCAAGGTGGTCCCATATTAATTTTATTGACATTGAACCTTGGACTTAGAAGATACACCAGGGAACTCCTTAACGACAAACAATAGGCATGTGTAAATTGCGATATTATCGGTATTACGTCAATCCTATAGGTACCCTACTATAGAATTCACTGGTCACTTAAAATTGTAAAATAAAAATCTTTTATAAAAAAGGTAAACCGACTTCAAAAAGCAAAAAAATAAATATTTGAAGTCGGTGCCAAGTAACCGACTGCACCAACCAGCACAGACTTCAAATATTTATTTTTTTGCTTTTTGAAGTCAGTTTACCTTTTTTTATAAAAGATTTTTATAATTTGAATAAATCAATTTTATTATTATCTTATTTAGATTAGCAGTGATAGGCTAGGTGGTTACACCTCTGGACTGCTAAGTCAGAGGTCTCGGGTTCAAACTCAGGCATGCACTTCTGCCTTTTCGAAAGCATGTGCATATTAAACATTTATTAACACATGCTTTAACGGTGAAGGAAAACATCGTGAGGAAACCTGCACTCCTAAGAGTTCCTTGAAGATGTGTGATGTTTGCCAACCTGCATTAGGCCAATGTGGTAAACTATGGCCTAAACCCTCTTAGTTTGTGAGGAGGCTAGTGTCCAATAATGGGACAGTTCCTTAACAGGGCTTATATTATATTATTATTCCTTGCCAGGTAAGCAGAGAGTGCAGCCTTCCAACAGGTTCTTTCCTTACAGACCTCTCTAGCTTTATTATTATTATTTATATAAAAATTGCTACATACCTCCTCAATATCCTTATGGAACTTGATAGGTCTCATTAAATAAAATTGAATGGAGAAATATATAAAGTTTATCACAATGAACACACAGTTCCACAGCACCGCGTCCAAGTAGCACTCGATGCTCCAGGCCCACATGCCAGAGAAGGCGCATCCCAGCATCAGGGCCACCCTCAGCCAGATCAGTCCGCTGGACGTATGAGGCGCCAGGAACGAAAGAAGGAAGAAAACATTCGCCACTTGGAAAAATACGTGGTTTATCGGCCGCCACTTCGGGCAGTGGTTGAGGTAGAGGTCCCACATCGAGGGTCTCTCGTGCACTGTGACGTTCACCAGGTCGTTGAGGCTAGTCTGCCCCGAAAGCCTCGTCGTCTCCACCAAACCCATCTCGCTCACCGTCTCCGCGACAGTGGACGTCTCCGTGACGTCACTGCTCGTCACCGCCACCTCCGTGGTGACATTCTGCAGGCCAGTTATCATACCGATCGCTAAGGCACTGAAAAATAACATAGTCCCACCGCGCTCTCACAATCCCGATTAAATTTGTCATCGAAACTCCAGCCACTTGCATCTGAATATTCCTACTTTTCTACGTCCAGCTGAGGTCAGCTTCACTATGTCTTTTGCGAGAAAACATTAATTTATTACGGTGATTTAATATAAATAAAAAAAAGTAAAACAATATCGCACCGTTGCTGAGCAATAACAAAGCGAACGCAAATGCACCAACGGAGTTAACTAATGATACACTAGTCACTAAAATTAGATACACTTATTTTGAATTAAATTCCTTCGAGAGTCCAAAATAAAACGTTGAGAAACAGTAAAGCAAACAATCGAAGCACACAAATGACAAGCAGCACGAACTATTGACAGAGAGCAAAGACGAAGGGCATAGCCAACTAGAGCTAGTTATAGTGGTGCAGAGTCAACCCGAAATTGTATTTCGTTTTACGAATTCTATACCAAAAATATTTGGAATGGAATCAAATGCATTATACATACTTTAAGCATATGGTCTTGTATCTACCTATATAAAATGCTTTTATTGTACAATTCTTGTACATATCTATGGTATTTAGGAGGGGACGTTACTATGGTTATGACTGTTTACAGATATTGCTACAAATTATTGTAAACAGGTTATTTTGAACCTAACACTATCTCTTACCATAATTGAACAATTAGAATCACTGTGAAAAGGGAATTTAATAGGCCATCAAGTTATTTTCAAAATTCACTTTCATTTATTTGCTTTAATAGAAAAGTATTGGAGAATAATGAAAACATCAAATCATTTTATAACAGGCTTCGTAGATGTCATTAAACGTCAATGTCAGCTGTTAAAAGGCGGCATTAGCATCGTTAAAAACACTTTTTGTATTTATTTTTATGTAATGAATTACGACAATAATGTCTGTACCATGTGAAATGTTATTACACCCGGAACTATTAACCAACCATCAATTAATATGTATCATACAAGAGGTAAGATTAACTACGTTTTACATTATCAATTTGAGAGTTCATAAAGAATATTAATTTATACCTTTGTGTATGTTTCCAGAGATATTTGCACGTAACTAACATAGAGATTATGCCAAGAGACGAGCTTCTAGATATATTTCATAATTACTGTGTACCTTTTGGGCAGAGGAAATACAGAGATTCTGGCCGGGGGAAAATATTAAATAAGACTCGACATATAAGTCCAGAGCCAAGGCAGACGAAGTTAAACACTGCATTTGAGCAGGAGGCCACGAATAAACAGAATAGGAAGCATCCACAATCATATCATGACAGGCTAAAGCCTCCTCCAGACTTGTTATCGGGACATATGAAAAGAATAAAAATAGACAATAGTACAACTAATCTAAATAATGAAATTATTATTAA
The DNA here is from genome assembly GCA_905147815.2 of Phalera bucephala. NCBI lineage: Eukaryota > Metazoa > Arthropoda > Insecta > Lepidoptera > Notodontidae > Phalera > Phalera bucephala. The sequence continues at coordinate 31,291,977 of LR990618.1, forward strand.
TAGTAAAAGAAAAATGTCTATTGACAATGTAAGTATGCCTGATGTAAGTATATCTGATATTCTTTTTTAAAATAATGTAGCCCCACACTAGGGTTTATTCCTGCACCACTGCGCTAAATCATCCGTCCGTGTATGATAAACATGCGCCGGAATAATCTTTGGCCGGACCGCCGCACGCCAGGAACCGGTTTCATGGGATTCAAACGCCTCCCACTGACTTAAAGCACCAATATCTCTTTATTTTATAACTGAATGAAATATAAATAATATATGATGTATATGTTATTTAATTTATTATTTTTTTTTATGATATAAATTTAAAAATATTTATTATTATTATTAATTATATTGTACTTTGGCTTACAACAATGGATTACATTTGAATGTGAAAAAAACCAAAATTATGGTTTTTGAACGGGAAGAAACCAGAACGATTGTGATTGCAAGGATTGTGGTTGGTAACAATGTGCTAGAGCAAGTGAATGAGTTTGTATATCTTGGATGCACCTTCAGTAAGGATGGGAAATACACCACTGATATAGAGAGAAGAGTGAATGCAGGGAATAGAGTGAATGGTGCGATGGTGAAGGCTACTTGGGAGCCGGCACTTAAGCATAAAGGCACAGCTGGCTGGCAAGTAAGCATATACTTGTCCCAACGCTGTTACATGGCAGTGAGAGTGGGTATGTAAGAAGGAGAACGAAAGCAGGATAAATGCGATCTCTGTGGAAGATGTGCGGAGTCACGCTGACCGACTGTATTCGCAACAGCGTAGTAAGAAAGCGAGTAGGTATAAAAGATAGTATTGGTGTAAAGATGACAAAGGGTATGCTCTGTTGGTTCGGGCATATAGAAAGAATGTCAGAAGAAAGAATAACAAAACAGATATACAATGCGAAAGTGGAAGGATTTAGGTACCCAGGAAGACCTAGACTATCTTACCATGACCAAATAGACCGTGTCTTATATGAAGGGCAAGTCAAGAGTCTCTGTAACCGGTGAGTGTGTATGAGACGTACTATGAGAGTGGAGGAAGCCAGAGAGGTATGTAAGGAAAGAACCTGTTGGAACTCTGTACTCTCTGCCTACCCCGCGAGGGAGCTGGCGTGATGATATAGACAGAGAGAGATACATATTGTACTTTCTTCTTCCTCTATTTATTGCATATGCGAAATTTATTTACTGTGCCCATGGTATGTGCAATTACGTCACCATTCAGGGTAGCCATGTTTACGTAAAAACCGCTTGAAGAGGGGTTTGGCTGAAAATCAGGGTTGGAGGAGACCCCAGCCACTCTCAACTAGCAAACAATACATATAGTATATAGTATTGTATTTTATTCTATGTCAGTTTGTTTTTTTTCCCCCCTGAATCTATGCTGTGCTGAATTGCTGTTTTTCATTTCATTTCCTATAGTGTTTACTTTAATTAAAAACAATATTCGCTGTGTAGAAGCTCATAGTTCTGTGTAGCCACAAGAACTGGCTTGAGCGTACAGCTTTCCGCCCCTTTAGTCTGAGATGGATAAATGTTTGTGGGAATTTTTTTGAGCATCTTCATGTTTCTTAAGGTATTATAAGCCATTCCTAGTTACTATTCTCTGTGGTAGTTATTAGGTTAAGTTGGAAGCCTTATGGATAGTTCGATAAATTTAGTTTAATTAATCAAATTTCGCACTAAGAAATAATGCTGCAGAAGTATTTTTTAATGATTATCTGTATATTTTACAGGTCTCTCAAGCAACTGACTGTCCACCACCTCATAAAAAAGAAAGGAAGGCTATTACATGGCCATAGATAAGTACTATATAGTTGAACTGAATATTTAAATGAATGGAATGATGTGTTAGTATAGAAAAATCTATTGTAACATAATATTTGTGTGGAGAAGCAGGTCATTTTTGACCCCTTATCCAATAATAATTGATGGCAATTGAATAGACAATGCAATTTTAATCAACTGAATATATGTATCATAATATCATTTTCTGTTGCTTATAGTAAAAGTATTTTCAAAAGTCGTTAGTCTTCAATGGGTAGTGTTCTGACAATTAATAGGCCCACACCCTATTGTCGGACCTAATATTGTCAGAAATATATGCACAGCACACCTCATATTGGCAAGCGCAGCATGGGACCGCCTACCAGATGGACCGACGTTCTTGTGAAGACCGCAAGAAATCAGTGGTTACAGGTGGCATCGGACTGGTTACGCTGTAAAGCAAATGGGAAGGCCTTTGAACAGCAGTGCACAAATATAGGCTAAAATTATGATGATAATGACACCTCTAACTAACACAGTACATTCCCACTTAGAGAATATTGGTGTCACCATGTTTGTTTTTTTTTTATTTGACAATGGTTCTTACTAAAATACCTATTCTGTACATGTTAACCCTGTTGCTCAAACCAGAAAATCCAGGATTCAGGATATGTTTTAAACTATCAACCTGTAAAATTAATCTGTACATTTATTTGACAGGATGCAGCTTACCAAAATTAGCAAACCAAAATTATGGTTTTTGAATGGGAAGAAACCAGAACGAATGTAAGGATTGTGGTTGGAAACGATGTGCTGGAGCAAGTGAATGAGTTTGTATATCTTGGATGCGCATTCAGTAAGGATGGAAAATACACCGCTGACATAGAGAGAAGAGTGAATGGCGCGATGGGAAAGCTACTTGGGAGCCGGCACTTAAGCCGAAAGGCGCAGCTGGCCATACATAATGGAGTGCTTGTCCCAACGCTGTTATATGGCAGCGAGATCTGGGTATGTAAGAAGGAGATTGAAAGTAGGATAAATGCGGTGGAAATGCGAGCTCTGCGGAAGATGTGCGGAGTGAAGCTGACCGACCGTATTCGCAACAGCGTAGTAAGAAAGCAAATAGGTATGAAAGAGAGTATCGGTGTAAAGATGAGAAAGGGTATGCTCCGTTTGGGTATGGTTCGGGCATATAGAAAGAATGTCCGAAGAAAGAATGACAAAACTGATAAACAATGCGAAAGTGGAAGGATGTAGGTACCGGGGAAGACGTAGACTAGATTACCATGACCAAATAGACCGGGTCTTATCTGAAGGACAAGTCAGGAGTCTCCGTAAACGGCGAGCGTGTATGAGACGAACTATGAGAGTAGAGGAAGCCAGAGAGGTATGTAAGGAACGAGCCTGTTGGAACTCTGTACTCTCTTCCTACCCCGTGAGGGATCTGGCGTGATGATATAGATAGATATATAGATGCAGCTTATTATAAAAAATTGTGTCATCTTATTGGTCATGTTCATTTATGCATAAATAATTGGTACAAAATTGTCTCAATTATGAATATTGTATTATTTTAATTATAAGTAAAAAAGACGAAACATTGTGAAAATGAAAGGACATAGGTACAGGACTATCATACCATGATCATATAGATCTTATCTCACCTGATAAACAAATCAAGAGTCTCCATAACCAGATAATGTGTATAAGAAAAACTCTTTAAGTGGAGGAAGTGAGAGATTTTTAGAGAAATAACCTGTTGTGCTTCTGTATTCTCTGCCTTTACCACAAGCAATGTGGCAGGGTAATATAGATAGGAAATTGGAGGCATAATCATTTACCATGTATGCATAAATATCTTTAAGAAATGTTTACATAATAAGTTTCCATCTCATTTTGTATTTAAATAATTGACTGGTTATAATGAAATAATTGTAATAGTTACAAAAATAGTAGAATGGATAAAATATTTCAATGTACTTCAAAATGGTGTAATGGTTTTAATAGGTACACTCCAAAACTGTCGATGACCTTCCTTAATGAATGTTCTAGATAAAATTAAATTGTACGTATTAAGTGAGAAACTTTTGTATGTAATGAATCAAAAATAAATGGATTTTGAATATATATTTGGATATTTAAATAAATAGTATTAGTTTTTAATTTAATAACTTGTTTGTAGAGGCTTGCATGGCGAGAAGCTGTTGGAACTCTATTTTCTGCCTACCCCACTAGGGTATCATATAGGAAAAGAAAAATATACATTGGTGAGATCCATCTCATCTGACGTTACTTTCTCTTTTCCCGTAATTTCTATAGGCTTTATAAATAAATAAATAAAATGGTGTTAATGTTAAAGTAGGTAACGACGTTTGTAAGGAAAGAGCCTGTTGGAACTCTGTACTTTCAGCCTACCCGGCAAAGATTTTATTCTCCACTCCTCTACATTCTATACCAAACTATAGATATCCATAACCGACCATAATGATATAACATACATTTCAAAAAACGAATTGTCAATGAATGTTTGTCAATTATCGACATTATAGTGTTTTTAACGAATACGTATAATTCAATAATCTCCGTTCTTCATTAACTCACTAACAAACCCATTACAAATAAGTTACGATCAAAGTAACAGCAATGCACGACCCGACGCCCAGAAACGTTAAATCTACGAAAAGTCGACTCGACACCATTAACCAGGAGGGAGAAAGTAGCCATAATAAGAAGTTGCTTGCTCTAGCCGAGTCAAAAACTCAATCTCACTTCCTAGTACCTTCGGAGAAACTTGACAAAGTTACGAGGAGGGTCATAGCTCCGTACGCCCAGATAGAGAGGAAAGGACTTAAGGAGGAGGAAGAGAAAGCCGGAAGGTACCTGGATATTAACAGGTTTAATGTGTTCTTGGAGGATACGGTTGACTTAGATTCGCTGCTTTATGAAACTGCTATGGTGTTGAAAACTATTACTGAGAGTTCTGGTAAGCGCCTGTGAATACAATAACAGCAATGTATATTGTAGAAAAGTATCTATACTTCTAAACTAATACAGGGATTCCCAAAGGATAGGATTCATCAGTTCATTTTGGAAAAGGAGTCTCTTGCCCAAAATAGTTAAGGAATCCCTGCGATAAAAGAATTGTTTTATAATCGATAAACTCTGAAACTACTGAACGGATTTTTATGGTTGAAAGACCATTTGAAAGCTACATTATCCAGAAGTAACATAAAGCCGGTAGGTGGCGACGTTTTTTGAAAACTGCTAGTGTGGGAATTAATACATCACTTCGAATAGGAATTTATCTCATATAATCCGCCATGCCCAGGCGACCGTTCTAATCACTGAGCTACCCAAGCATCTAGATGTGAGAAAAAACATAGTCCCACACTAGGAATTATTCCTGTGTCGTGGATGCGTTTACAAACATGAAATTTATATACACAAACGCTCAGATCGAAACAAATGTTTGTAGCTCGCACAAAGAGTTGTTTCGTCCGGGGATCAAACCCCCGAACAAACAGGATCCAGTGCCCTTAACCAAGCCGTTCGTCAAGTTAGAAGGGTAAAAGTTTGTTGTACAATGTATGTATGTTAGCAACTCGACGTGATGTGCTCTATCGAATGCACTACCATGCTTATTGGCTTCACAAACCTACTCGTATGTTTGTATACGTATGTATAAACAATAACAGCGGTTTTTTCGCTTTATTTTGTTCGTATTCCGTAATCCAGTACACGTAATACATAAACCACGGAACATACATTCACATAACAGACTAACTTTTCATCAATTTGCAAATCAAATAGATTTTTTACAAGCTTTTATTTAATTTTTAATGTTCATTTGTCGGTCTGTCTTTCCGTTTCTAATTTTGTGTTCCATTTTTCAAACTCTTGTGGGTATCCGATTGAGCTGAAATTTGGCACACGTATGTCAAGTCGATGACAACTCAGTAATATGGTACCATAAAGTTGGTCTGATGATGGAGTCGGAAGGTGGCCATAGGAACACGTGAACTATACAACTTAACCCCTATTGCTTGTGAGATTGGTAATGAAAATTCAACCAGATGGTATTCAAGCTCTGATGATGAAGCCAAAACGTGGTCAATGGGACCACCAAACAACTCAATATAACCCCGGCTCATTGGATTAGTCTTGACGAGTAATTTAGACCCGAATGGTGTCCAGGGTCTGATGATGGAGCCGGAAGAAAGCCATAGGAACTTCTCAACTAAGCAAAACGTCTTTGTTGTGTTTTATTATAAAAGCTTGTTTTTAAAAAGGTCTTTTTAAATTAAAATTATTAGTTCAAAACATGTTTAAAAGCATTTTGTAAATTAAATTTCTTACAGGCGTTTTCGTGTATATTGTGGATAAACTCAGAAACGAACTCATTCTAATGCATCCTGATACAAAAAATCCTGAACGGCACGAAATAAATATACCCATAGGTAAGTGTGACATATATGAAAAAACAATAATTTAAAAATTAAAATAAGACTTTTCCTATATAGAAAAGTGCTCTGTGTGCAAGGCTGCCTCGTTAGACAAGTAAGTACCTAATGCACAGTACAACGGCGATTGCGGTGTCCTAGATTCGAGTCCTAGGTTAGTCAGTCTTATTAGGCTTTTCTGTCGTAAGTCCTTAGCAGTCTAGATTACAATCTAAATTATGCTCAGTGTAATTGCAATTATCCTGTGACCTTACACCTTCGGCGTAAAGTGGGTGTACACAGTACACTTCTGCCACCCCCGGTTGGGGAATATAATCGTAACGGTTTTTTATCGCTACAGTACAGTTGTGATAGTCTAGTTGACTGAACCACCACTGTGATTCCTAGCGGTAACCCCTGCACTTGTAAAAGAATGTAAGTACACACGTCGAAACATATAACGATAGGTGTTTTTTCTTTCTTATTTTGTTTAATAATCAGGAATAAATCCTAGGATTAATTCCTGTGTCGTGGGTGTGTTTACAAACATGCAAGTCCACATACACAAACATCCACACCGAAACAAATACTTGTGGGTTACACAAGTATTTGGCCTGTGCGGGGATCGAAACTGCATCTATTCGATCCCGTGGGCAGAACGGCATAAGCTCTTAACTACTGCACCAAATCGTCCGTCACGAAATTCAGGAGCCAGAAACAAATTATCGGATGCGACTTATATTCATACTCCGTTGGTTCGGGCATATAGAAAGAATGCCAGATGAAAGAATAACAAAACAGATATACAATGTGAAAGTGGAAGGATGCCGGTCCGGGGAAGACCTAGACTATCTTACCACGACCAAATAAACCGAGTCTTATCTGAAGGAAAAGTCAAAGAGTCTCCGTAACCGGCGAGCGTGTATGAGACGAACTACGAGCGTGGAGGCAGCCAGAGAGGTATTTAAGGAAAGAACGTGTTGGAACTCTGTACTCTCTGCCTACCCTGCAAGGGATCTGACGTGATGATATAGATAGATCTGGTCAATAACATTACAGTAGCTTTTTTATGTGTGTGTGATCTACGCTGTTGGCCGCGGGGCCTTTACAGTTCCACCGGACAAGAGGGCGAGCGTGCAACCACTACGCTCGAGCCAGAAGGGCAGGGGGCAACTAGCTCAAGGGAGCCTCAAGGAGGAACAGCCTCGGTTTGCGCAGTCGCTATGGGGGAGGGCATATACTAGGTGTCTCTCCGAGATGCTCTGCACTGGCCGTCGGGCAAGGGATTCTTCGACCTCGCCGGCGAGGTCGGTGTCGGATCCTGTGTGCGGTATCTGTATTCGAAAGAAGGGATGTAAGGGCATCGGTAGGGTCGGCGAGAACATGCCGCGGACGGCGGTAGCGGCTAATAGGAGGAGGGTTAGTTCCGTAGTCGGCGGAGGCTAGGATTAGCGGATTCCTATGATTGGACGCATTCGCGAAATATCGGATTGTCGCCTTTTTAATAAAGGCGCGAATATGTTCGAGACCGATCGCAACGGAATCACACTAACAATAAAATTATCCTAACATGTGAGAACCGACCAACAGGACTTCGGTAAAATAAACCCAGGTAGGTACAGTTAACCGTAGCATGAAAGTCTATTCATCAACGTCATCATTATCAGCCGAAAGATTTCCCCACTGCGGGAAAAAGGCCTTCCCCAATGGTCGCCACGATGACCAGCTCTGTGTTGTATGCTGTATGTATGTATATATCTCTCCATTCTAGCTAGCTATATCATCACGCCCCTCCATCCCTTAGTTATTATCCCACTCTCATAGTTCGTCTTATAGACGCTCGCCGGTTACGGAGACTCTTAACTTGCCTTTCGGATAAGACACGATCTATTTGGTCATGGTAAGATAATCTACGTCTTCCCCGGTATCTACATCTTTTCACTTTCGCATTATCTCTCTATTATTATGTATAAATCATCACGCCAGATCCCTAGCGGGGAAGGAAGAGAGTACAGAGTTCCAACAGGTTCTTTCCTTACATACCTCTCTGGCATCCTCCACTCAGTTCATCTCATACATGCTCGCCGGCTACGGAGACTCTTGACTTGCCTTTGAGATAAGACACGATCTATTTGGTCATGGTAAGATAATCTATGTTTTTCCCGGTATCTACATCCTTCCACTTTCGCATTATCTTTCTATTATTATGTAAAAATCCTTTTAGAGGAAAACAAAGTGGCCGCAGCCCACGTGGCTGCGACTAAGGAGTTCCTGCTCCTCGAAGATGTGCAGCGCGACCGTCGGTTCGCTGAGGGTCTGAAGTGGATCGACGCCAAGGTGGCGCTCTGCATGCCAATAGTCAAACCTGACGGTGAATGCTACGCCGTCCTGGAGCTGTATAGGACCTACGCTATTTCTTATAATGAGGTAAGAATGAAGGTTTATGAATAGCAATAGATGATAATTTGCCCTCGCAAATGGATGCTTTTTTATTTATTGTCGTTTCGTCACTCAGAAAAAAAATGTTACTTATACTTATCAAATAGGGACGGGACTCACGAGTCACCTATCATAACATATGGGCGTTCTATGTATACTTCTGGGTACGAAATTTAGGTACGGGCAGTTACTTAATAATAAATAAAAACTATGTGTGGAGGAAGCGAGAATCAGTTGGAACTCTGTACTCTCTGCCTACTCCGCAAGAAATCGGGGGTGATGATATAAATACAGTCAGCTAGGGTAATATTAGCTATGTGTATTATTTGTAATCTGTAACGGCAGGTTCCTATATTCAACTCAAGAATAGCTTGCTTACTGTCAGTAGAATTTTGAGAGATTTTCCATACAAAATATGTCAAAATTCTAACCGTAGTAGGCAAATCTATCCATGAGTTGAATATAGGAATCGGCCGTAAATCAGCCTGTATCTATTGTTACTGCTGAGCAAGAGCCTTCTTTCATAAATCGCAGTGAGAATTGGAATATCAATATGTCCTCCAATAGAAGTGAGAGAATTTTAAATATCGTATGTTCCAAACATCATAATCCCAGTACGGGTGTCAGCACCCTCTTGTGGTTTATTACGGTCATTATGTTCAGAAAAAAACCTTCCAGAATATAGTATACACGGTGGTGAGCGTGGCGTGCTGGGCGGGCGCCGCAGTGCACCAGGCGCAGGCCAGGGTCATGCTACAGAAGACCTCGCACCTCAACAGCGAGCTGCGGACCCTGCTGCAGAGCTACTTCTGCGACCTGGCGTCCATTGACACTATGCTTACTGACATGCTGGTAAATATATGGCCAAAGACTTAATGCTAATTTTAGCATCTGCGATGGCATAATAGCACCCCTAGTGTACACACGCTACTGCTGTTATCAGTGACTGGATCGATGGCGCGCGCCGTGCAGAGGTGAATCAAGGGTTTCATTCGCAATTGAAATCCAAGTCCCGGCGATTATGTCGTTCTCTGGCCACTCTATGCAGCAAAAATACGGCTGTTGAGGTTTGCGCCCCTCGCAGCCGCTCCCACGGCCATACCTACCATGTTACCTCCACGATTAGATTCTATGTAGGTATGTTAAATAATAAATAGAAGAGATCGACAAATCTTTCTCCTCTTCGTCAACTGCGTTAGAATCAAGAACTATTCAGTTTGTGTCTAAAGTAGCGGTTCGGAGAGTTTACAGGTAACAAAGGTAACAAATAAGTGTTGACTGGTAAGATGATGATGTACCAACTGATGGTAGCAATTGTAAATATTCCTATCTCTAGGCTGTAGTGAAATCCTTTATCGGAGCAATGCGCAGCAGTTTCTTCATCATCGACAAGGAGCACATCAGCGACCAGGTCCACGCGGACATGTGGGACGACGGCTGGGCCAACGAGAAGACCACCATGCCACGGAAGAAGATTAAAGTGAAGTTAGTATTGAACTGTCTACGACCAATCGGTTACCTCTAGGAAGTATCACTGGCTCGCCAATGCAACACTACCACCACTCACGCCCACCGCCTTCCGTGAACTGTCAGTAGTGCCCACATACATGCGCACCCGATACAGTGTTGCCATCACAAATGACATATACTACAATTATGGCTAACAGTTACCACAACAATAACTGCCTCTTTTAAAAAGGTAACAAATAAAGACCGCGGCTTAAAATTATTTGTGGTTCTATCTATCTGTATTAACATGCCAGATTCTTTGCAGACAATGAAAGAGAACAGACTTTCAACAGGTAGGTTCTAACTTGTATTTGTGTGTGTGTGTATGTGTGTGTGAGTGATGTACGCTGTTGGCCGCGAGGCCTTTACAGCTTCACCGGACTTAAGGGCGAGCGTGCAAACTCTACGCTCGAGCCAGAAGGGCAAGAGGCGACATACTCGAGGGCGCCTGGAAGAGGCGGCTTCGGTTGGGACAGTCGCTGCGGGGTGAGGGGGTGCACTACTAAGTGCATCGGTCAACCGCCGGCTAGGGGAGGGGATCTACGACTTCGTCGTCGTCGTCGCCCGTATTCGGAGCGGAAAGAAGGGATGACAAAGCATCGGGGGGATCGGTGAGATCGCGGCCGGCGGTGGCGGGGGCGGCAGGGGTCGGGGGGATATCTAACGTGTAGGTACGCTTTGTCGTAAAGAGAAAAGCTTACAATCTTCCTACTCTCAACAAACATATCACATATGTGCTATAGCTGTTATATCTTGTCCGGGTGCCAATCTCGAGTGCCTGGGTTCGAAAGGAAAACTGTGCTTCAATCGAAAAAATCAGTAGCAGTCCGGAGCCTGAAATTGTACCCGGTATAATGGCAATAAGCCCTCTCGTATTTGGGGCCTAACATCGTCAGCGTAATGTAGCTGTAGGTAAACCTTTGCCACCCCCACTTTAAATGTACCAAAAATAACTCAAACTCTAGTAATCATGTTATTCTAACAGTCTAAGCCAAGAGCAGACTCCAGCTGGTCTCGTGGCGAAAACGGGAGAAACTTTGAACGTCCGAGACGCGTACAAGGACTCGAGATTTGCAAAGGAAATAGATCCCACTACAGGAACCGTTGTGAGGTCTTGCTTGGTGTCACCGATTATTGGGAAAAAAGGAGTGATTGGTACGATATTATTGGTTTCTTGTATCTGATCGAACCGATCTCGATCTCTTAGATGTTCGACGATACTATCTTTGCGTTATTAAGCAATTCCGCAAGTTCGCGAAATGTTATTAAAAAAAATGACGGACAAATTGACGCAGTGGTTAAGAGCTTCAGCCGCTCCGCCCACTGAGTCGAATAGTCGCAGGTTAGATTCCCGCACCGGACAAATCTTTGTGTGAACCACAATTATTTGTTTCGGTCTAGGTATTTGTGTATGTGTAATTGAATGTTTGTAAACGCACCCACGACACGGGAATAAACCCTAGCGTGGGGCTACGTTGTTTTGAAAAAAAAATCCCTTCTATGTACTTAAAAGACATATTGATATTTGTTTTGAAAATATTTGTTTTAATAACATGCTCAATATGTTCAACACCCATATCGAAACAGCTTGTGGGTCACAAATTTTACAATAAACCACAGTAGGTATTCAGACAGTGAATTCCGCAGGTGTTGTCCAACTAACAAACAAGATAAACGGCCAGCCGTTTAGTGAAGAGGACGAGCTGATATTCTCCGTGTTCGTGAGCTATTGTTCGCTGATCGTGCACTTCTATAATATGCAACAGAAGAAAATATATCACGTATGTTTACGCGATGTAACTTGAGGAATACAATTTCCAACTCAAACATAACAAGTATCAGTGCCAGTGGCTTCATTTATAAAGCCAAAAACGCCGTAGACGACTGATTCCGGAATTGAATCGTTTTGAGGTCTAACAAAGACAACTGAAGTGTGATAGTTATTCGTCCGTTATAGATAAAGAGCCAAATCTCATTTATACAAACTATAGCTTATTATTAGCATAAGATTCCCCAAATACAAACACATCTGTTCGTTATTACGTATATATTATCTAATCATAATTTTGTCCCTGATTGCACAAGCATAATAAAGCTCTAAGACAATAACATAAAATTAATAAATTAACTTTATGTTCGCAAATTATCGCTAACAACTTCACTAATAATCGCTTCTCTGTTCACCGTGCCGATGGCGGGATCAAGACTGCCCGCTTATTCTACCCGTCATTTTGTCATCACCTTGTATTTCAGAGTTGCCAGGAAAATATTACCAATTAATTTAAAAAATAAAAAAAAAACTACTATATATACTATGGTAAAATTCAAACTAAATGTGTTATAATAGACTAAAACCTAACGGAAGGAACAACCTAATTTTGAGCTAGATACTGTCAAGTATCAAAATATCCTTTCGATTAGCCCCATTCCCAATAAAAGAGACATTAATATAGGATAGGTCGGTTCCAATATTAATATCTCTTTTATCCGGAATGGGGCTAATCGAAATTTGGGCAATAACACTCCAAGCAACCAGTCAACTTCTTAAAAGGCTTTCTGTATGTATAAATAGTAGCGATAAAACAGTCTATCCATAATATTCCCATTGCTAGATAAAAGCTCTCAACAGCTAAGGGAAAAACGAAAAAATCAAGATTCTAAGCCAGAATGTTTAAAGAACAGTTGATACTTCTTGAATGCATTTGGTTTCTTATTCGATAGTTTCTATTTATAGGATATATAAGTTTCAATTTGTAGGATAACTTAAACAAAGTATATTCTGAATTGATGAGCCTGCACCTCAAGCCGTGCAAACATGACTTAGAAGAGTTGATGGAGACCAATGGAATTGTGCTACCTCCTAACAATTTTAGAAGGTAACTTATTATAAAAATTCCGGTTTGCTCGCTGCTTCGTATTCCTATGAGGACTCTAGAATCGGTCGGACAGTATTATTGATTATAAGTTACCTATACAAAAAAAACTTTACAGCAGTTTGGAGTCTTGCAAGTACCTATGCGCGATGTAATGGCAATAGACCCCTAATACATTGAGATCTAACATCGTCGACCTTCCTCCACTCTCATAGTTCATCTCATACACGCTCACCGGTTACAAAGACTTGCCTTCCCTTTCAGATAAGACACGGTCTATTTGGTCACGGTAAGATAGTCTTAATCTTTCCCGGTACCTGCATCCTTTAACTGTGCATTGTGTATTTGTTCTATCCGGAGCTGGATATTCACCGGAGCATAACCTTTCTCATCTTTACCCCTATAATTTGGTTGGGTTTTTAATTATTTAATATTATCGCTTCTTTCCCTACAGCTACGATTACCACATAAGCGAAGGCAGCAAAGAAGATATGGCCGGTCTGGTCACCTATATGTTTATGGAGACGTTCGCGCACCGCAACTTCGACCGCGCCCGGCTCGTGGACTTCATCATGACAATATTGCGATGCTACAGGAACAACCCTTACCACAACGCCGAGCATGCCTTCTGCTTCACACACACTATGTTCCTGATACTTATCACTAACTGCGGATACTTCGATTTTGTTGAAGTAAGCTAATTTTGTAGCCGTAAGAAGTGATAAGTAGGTAAGTTGGTAGGTAGGTAAGTTGGGAGAGATGGCTGATAACGGATCCGTCTAAAAATTATGCGTAAATTTAAAGTAGTGATAGCATATGAAATAAAACTATTTTTCGGTTTGGTATCGCGGTTTATTTTTGATTTTTAAGTTCCCGACGGTTCGAGTGCTTTGCAGCACCCATGGTCACGGAAGGGACTGAGGTGTTAGACGTCCAAAAGGTATAGTTGTGCCGGGAACCCTCAAACTTTTTAATTATATTATGGCTGGGTGCTTCCTAAAAATAATTTTATTTCATGTGTAATATTTGCGTAAATCTAAGAACTCAGTAGTGATAGCATATCTACTTAGTTGATCAAAGTCTCTTATTATAGTCAAAAGATCGACTCCCACTTTAGGCTTTGGCATCTACCTATGTATCCGAATGCTGTAACGAATACATAGTATGCAAACTCGTCGAACGTTGACTTTATATTGTCTGGAAACCTTTTACGCTCTAAACGAAAAGTGGCACGATAATCGGTTAACACAAGTTTTTAGAAAGACTTATGCCACTCGTTGTCATACTGCTTTGAAGACCCCGGTGAAAACTGGATTACCTCAGGCTGTTCATTTGGAAATAAAAAGCGTACAAAGAATGTCATTATTGAATAATAACAATGACGATGTTCATGCCTCATCTTGAGCATGAAATCTTGATAATAAATAAAAATAAATATTCATTTACCTGTTTAATTTTCTCTGCACTGGGCCCGCATGGTGAAGTATGATCCATTTTCTCTTGAAGGCTATTTCCAGTAGTATAAGATGATTTATATCTCTATTTTAGACGGTGGCTCTCATGTTGTCCGGTTTGTGCCACGACCTAGACCACCCGGGGTATAACAACAACTTTCTGACCCTCGTAAAGCATCCTCTGGCACAGATGTACCGCTCCTCGATGCTGGAGTACCACCATTACTTCTTGGCTAAGAGGATTATTGAGGTACACTTTACGCGTTTAAAACAGTAGATCTCTGGTTAGCATTAGTTTTTATTGAAAAGCAAATGATTTTCTGTAATATTTTTCGTAATAGAAATGTTTTGAAACTTCATAAGATGAAAACCGATTCTTACGCAGGAGTATGGAAATCACGTTTTAGTAAACCGAAGGCGTGAAAAGCAAAATATGGGTAGTAGACCGTAAGATAATGTAGCTGTACGCTGATTTCTTCTGGTCATGTTAATTTGAATCGCATTTATAAGGTTTTTCTAAAAGTAAAAGTACCTATCTGCTAAGTTTATTAAAATTTCATAGTTTTCCCAAAAACTGTTCTGAGCTTTCGGCATAATTGACTACCTTAACCAAGGAATAGATTAACAAAGTGACGAAATATGAAAATAAAGACTATCTATCTATATCATCACGCCAGATCCCTTGGGGGGAGGCAGAGAGTACAGAGTTCCAACAGGTTCTTTCCTTACATACCTCTCTAGCTTCCTCCTCTCTTATAGTGACACAATAAAGACTAAATAAAAATAAAGCAATTTATCCCTCGCCGGACGCATCTTCAACGCGTCGACCGTAAGCGCTGTAAGCGATAAAAAGAAATACTGATAGCCGTTTGTTGCATTCTAGCGCTTGATTAAGGCGCGTTGTAAAGGCGCTCTTACGAACATAGGGTTACTGTTTAGCTTGCTTTCAGACGACCAATGTTAAAGCGACACACGCTTACACAAAATGAAACTTCTTTGGTAAACTCAGACCATATATCCTCTCCACAGGACAAGAAGATCCTCGTCAAGCTGCCGGAACTGGACCGCGAGAGGATTATGGAGGAAGTGAAGTACGACATCCTGTGCACCGACCTCGCGGTGTACTTCCAGATCCGAGCGCAACTCACTCCGGTGCTGGCTGAACATCAGTTCGACTGGACTAATAACTCTCACAGGAGGATGCTTAAAGTTAGTTAAATGCTAGTTAAACAGTTTGTTAAAAAGCTGTGATGGAAGTCCACACACAGTGACTAAATTATCGGTCAACTGCAAAGTTGATGCCGCGAAGATAGACCTTAGTAACTGATAGCTATTGAGACAACGACTGTCGATTATATACTTGGGGTCGTACCGACAAAGAAATGTGAGTTATGTACTAGTGGGAAAAAGATATTTGTTACATTTGCTCTTCGAGCGTTTGTTTAGGAAATTACGTGTTCGTGTACGGTTTTTTGTTTTCAGGGTATTCTAATGACAACGAGCGATCTATCGGGCTGCTGCAAGCCCTTTGGAGTGTCGAAGGCAATAGCGGAATCCGTTTACGAAGAATTTTACGATCAGGTTTGTTTTAAATGGTGGCAATGTAAATTAAACTTTATTCGGAATTAAGCAAATAAACTGAAATTGTCACATAATAATGTTTCGTGAGTAGTCTTACTATGCTTACAAATAACCACTGGCGCTGGAACTAGAGGCTGGCCTCGTACACAGACAGCCGCTAGCGTAAAGTCGCACGCACGCATCTGTAGTCTTAAATGGAATGTTTTCTCACAGAATAAGTTTTGAGAGACGCTGAACTTATAACCCTTAATTTATCTATGTATCTATCTATCCTAAACACACGATAGTATCACAGAGAAACATCTTAGTTCTATCAATACGAATTAAAATCACGGACACATACGCGCGCTCTACCCGGCTTCCCGGCAGGTTTCAGCGACAAATCTTGCCATCATGACATTAGCTTCGGAACTGGTCTAGAGTAAATAGTTGTAGAAGGGGAGGATATCATGAAAGTACCTATTATATCGGCCGTTGACTCGGTGTAAGACTTGGTATGTACGATCAGGGTGACAGAGAGCGCGCGATGGGCTACACGCCGCTGAGTATGATGGACCGGCGGCGCAGCATCAACCAGCCCGCCGAGCAGATCCAGTTCCTGTCCGTGGTGGTGCTGCCGTGCGTGCTGCTGCTGCAGAACCTCTTCCCCAACACCAGCCCGCTCACGGACAACTGCAGGTTAGATACTGACTCCTATTAGATGTAGTATCTAATACTGTTTAATTACTGACTTCCTTTGGGCACTGTAATTCTATCTCCAACTACGTTACTCGGTGCTCCAACCACGGTATAAGAAGTCATAAAGGTCACAGACTACAACACCGGCTTGGTCCAGTGGTTGAAAGCTTAAGCCGCTTCGCTCGCTGTATTGAGTAGTTGCGGGTTCGATCTCCGTACGGGTCAAATCTTTGTGTTAACCACATTTTTTTTCCGGTCTGGGTGTTTGTGTGAATTTCGTGTTTGTAAACTCGCCCACGACGTAGGAATAATTCCTGGTAGGGCTACGTTTTTTAAAAGAAAAAAACGAATTAATTAAAATAAACACCGTCACGCCTATATTCCCCAAGCGGGGGTGGCAGAGGTGTACTGAGTACACCTACTTTTGCCGACGATGTTATGATTGCCATATACCGGGCACAATTTCACACTCCGAACGCGTACTCAGAAGTTTTCGTCAGAAAAAATTCATTTGCCCGACCTAGAATTTGAACCCAGGTCCTCCTAATCACCAAGTGATGCGCTTTGCCACTAGACCAACGAGGTAGCCAAAAAAAACTAGTTTGTCGAAATCGTTACTATTTAATCGTTGACAAGATGATGACGGACGATTTAGCGCAATGGTTAAGAGCGTGTCTAATAATCGCGGGTGTGATTCCCGCACGAGACAAATGTTTGTGTGAC
This sequence comes from Phalera bucephala, assembly GCA_905147815.2. Classification (NCBI taxonomy): domain Eukaryota; kingdom Metazoa; phylum Arthropoda; class Insecta; order Lepidoptera; family Notodontidae; genus Phalera; species Phalera bucephala. The sequence continues at coordinate 31,309,434 of LR990618.1, forward strand.
CCACAATTATTTGATTCGGTCTGGGTATTTGTGTATGTGAATTTTCATGTTTATAAACGCACCCACGATACAGGAATAAATCCTAGTGTGGAGCTACGTTTTCTAAAACGAGAAATCGAGAAACGAAAACGAGATGATAAGGACGTTGAGGTAAGAGAGGGACGTAAGGGGACTGTTTAATAGTACCTGTAATGTCGCTGGTGATAGCTGAAAAACTACGTAATAGCTACTGCTAGCGTGTTCGCGAGGAATTTCTTCGTGAGCATTCATGTGGTATTTAATGAGCCAAGCATACATCAGTGAGAAGTTTAATGAAATTGTCGAAGAGTACTCGATTGACAATCGACTTATAATGCGAGTCGAAAGGTCGAATGTTAGCTGAGGATGTACAAACTTACCAAGATACTTCGTTTTGGCGTTCAAAGTTTGGTCGTTATATGTAAATTCTCGAGATAAGTACTACACAAGCAGAGGCAAGTAACTACTACACAAATGATAATCTAAAATTTACTCACGTTCATATTCCCAATGAATCCTTCCAGGAAAACCCAAGAGGCTTGGCACGAGGAGATTGAGATCCGCGGGCAGAAGCTCTGGCGGCAAGACGACTCCGTCCCAACGATGGGCAAGAACCGCTTCGTCATGAGCCCCACCAGCCCGGGCAAGTCCGATCAGGACCTTGCCTGATGATTGCTGTCTTATTAGATTTATCATAGCTTGTAAATCAGCTAGTCAACTCCGTATTAAATAGATAAATCTCATACATCCGTTTTGTGTGTTTCTGTTGGTATTCGCATTTACATTGTACAAGGATCTTTTCGCCCGTGGGTGACATTGACAAGGGGGGGCTTTGGTGCGATATTAGGGTTACTATTTAGTCATTTTCCTACTTCCAGGGAAATATTTCAGATGGTGGGTCGGCTCCATTACTGATAAAAAAAGAATTAAATAGCAGTCGCCAACCCTGCGACTGTCATGAAGTGACATTTCAATTGATGACACCGTTAGTTCCGATTATGGCCGCAAAAGATCCTTGTTGGCCGGTACACGTGTAAAATCAGAATAAATGATGACACTGTCCGGCTGGCAATGCGTGTATAGTCACTGAATATTTGCAGTTTTTTAAATTGTTTACGCACACTATATCTATTATTGTCTTGATCCAAATATCATTTTTTTGTTGCCATGTATATTCGTGTGATACTGTCGGTTCCCAAAACACGCGTGTGTACTTTGTGCTCCTTGAGCGTAGGCGTCAGTCGAAGCTTGGACATTGTTAAGTAGAGTTGGATACAACAAACATGCAACCTGATGAAATATATTATTATCGCTATTGCACAGAAGAAATAACAAAAGCGATAACGCATTTAACGTACGATCAAAGAATCGCGGCGATATTGTACTCGAAGTCTTCAGTGAGTCGAGACTGAGCTTGGAGGGTCGATTGTTGTTGGCTAAGTCCATGTGATGACTATAGTCCGCTGAGTCGGTTGAGTGTTATTATGAGTCGCCGAACCATGTCGCCAGTGAGTAAGCTGCCAATAGTCCGTTGAGAATTACGAGTGGCTTATTGTGTGACTACTGCTGTTGAATCTAAACGACCCGGTTGTACCGCCCTCTGGTTCGGTGAAGCTGTAAAGGCCCCGCGGCCAACAGCGTAAATCATTCACACACACAAATCTGAAAGACCTGTTATGGAGGGATGTACGATGATGATGTAGCTGGCACTCTGCAGAAGGCTTTTGTCAAAGGGATGACCTTTAGCCAGACGGGTGTTATGTCTGCTGGGGACTGCCACTCCCCGAGTGTTGTTGTCGGGGGCTTGTATATATGTATGTTAAGCGTCGTGTGAACTCACATATCGCGTTCTAGACATGTATGGCGGATCGTCAGCGCCATCTATTGGTAGGTAGTCGCAACTATGTAGCGATGTATTGGGGGTCGCAATAGTTTGTATGACAGCTCCCTTACGTAGGTGTAGAAAGTGAGCAGGCTGTCTAAAGCTGTAGCATTGTTGTATTACTAACTTACAACGATCAAATTTAACGCACTTTGATTAACAATTGATTTGAGTCAGAATAGACATCTGTAAGGACGGAATTTTTTGACATACTCCTTACGCCGTGATAATTTAGTATTTTATAGTGGTTGATTGTACCTAATAAAATATTAATGTGGAGGTAAACTGCTATTTGTTTTCCTCAACCACATAGGTGAACAAATTTTTCTATAACTCGCCGTCTTCCTTTCCTTCGTTTACTCTTTAGTTCAAATATATCGCGATGTTACATTATTTAGAAATTATATAATACATTTTCATTTATAGCAATAACGTAACAGACTGCCTCGTTGGTCTAGTGGCCAAGCGTATCGCTTTGTGATCACGAGGTCCTGGGTTCAAATCCTAGGTCGGACAAGTGTAGTTTTTCTAACGAAAATTTCCCAGTACGAGTCCGGAGTCTGGAATTGTGGCCGGTATATGGCAATAGGCTCGCCCCCTATTACATGGGACCTAACATCGTCGGCGAAACGTGAGTGTACTCAGTACACCTCTGCCACCCCCGCTAGGGGAATATAGGCGTGACGGTGAATCGAAACTAATTTCAGGTCTTGCGTTTATATTGTTCCACTTGGTATATAACTATTTGTGTCAACGCAGCTTAAACCAGATAACTCAATAATAAAACCAGCAATGACATGATAGCAAATTTATTATCCTATTATGATAGACATAATACAATGTATCCCAATTTTATCTCGTGTACAACGAAACATGGACAGGAAATTAAATACTTTATATCGATTGTCATTATCGAATAACGGGCATAATATATTAGCTAGTGATTACTAACTTTATTTTGGATTTTCGCCTACTCCTACCTTGTATTCCTACTAGTAAGTATAGTGCGAGATTTATTCCTACTAGTAGTTATAGTGCGAGATTTATTGCTACTAGTAGTTATAGTGCGAGATTTATTCCTACTAGTAGGTATAATGCGACAATTTTCTCAATATAACTTAATATGGAGCTGGATCGATTAATTATTTTGTATAATATAAAAATGTATGTATCTATACAAAAAATGATAAATAAAAATGAATGGAGAATTAAACAAAAAAGACAAGCCCGCTGAGTTTCTCGCCGGATCTTCTCAGTGGAGGCCGCGTTCCGTTCCGGTGGTAGATTAGTAAGTTAACAAAAAAAATTGTAAATATGACACTTTGTAAGCACCCTGCGGTTTATGCAAAATAAACGATTTGAGTTTGACAGATTACGCACAAGACGAAGGATCAGCCACTAACAATTTTGGGACTACATCGTGTTTTGACAACCTTGAGAAAATTAAACATACCCACCTCAGTATGATAATATAACATTCTTTTAAACTACTCTACCACCGGATGTGAAACCTCTTCAGAAGCTCCGGTGGGAAATTTAGTGAGCTTATGCCGAGTAGGTAGTCTTTCGAAACTAACGATCAAAAAGTGCTTCCGAAATGGGGTCAAATCGCCGTAGACTCAATATACATATCGGCTCTGGAATGGAAGAATTCCGCGGCGAGAATATAAAATAGAAAAAAAATGCTAAAAAAAAATTAACCGGCAGCGTGTGGCTTTTTAAGAATTTAATTAGCAAATGTATATGAAATGAAAACGCGAAGAGATGCGAATAATTCTACAAAAAGCTAGCTAGTGAATGGACCCTATACATTTATATGTAATACTGCCTCCACTGCAAGGGATCTGTCGTGATGATGATGTGATGATGATGATAGAAAAATCGCACTATGCCTAACTAATAGGAATACATGGTAGGAATACTAGAAAGAACCGTATTTTCTTCTTTTTGTACACCAACCCGAACACAAAACGCCGTTCCTCTTATATTTCCACTATAAATAATATTGCCAATGTCTGTCCACCCTTGTATACAAAGAAATACATTTTTTTATCTAAAACTAATTTATAATCTATATTAATCAGATTACCTTACAACTTTCGCTCGTTCAGCAGTAACAGTGAATCACAATTTAATACAAAACTGTCCAGCCGTTTCTGCTTCACAACTATACCAATGATTAACACACAATAAATACAATCAATTTCCTTAACGAAACTTTATAAAAATGTATAGGATTAAAATAATGAGATTTATGATGTATTTAACGTCAGAATAATTACAATGGCAAACCACAAACTGATCAATCGTTGAGCGTGACCGAACACAAAAAAGCAAACATTTCGATTAATATTGCTTGCCATAAAACTATTTTTCGGATTTTAAAGTGGTTTTATTTTTATGTTCGCGACTCAGAAAATCATGAAAATAGTTTTATTTTATGGGTAATCATCGCGTACATATTGATATTAACTCTTGTTCTAAATATTTTATATGTGAAACTAACGCACCTCATGTCTTCACTTTCCATTTTTAAAAAATGAACAGTGTAATTTTACTTCATTCAAAAATATAATCTGTGGAATGCTGTGCTATTTACCGTTGTCTCATTAATTTATGTATGCATTTCAGTGTTTGTATTTTTATACATAATTTAATCTCCAGAGGTTATTGCAACTTGTGAATTTGATAACTAAAAGGCAAACTTTATTCTCTTGACCTTAAGGCAATGTTTATAATTAACGATTGAATATGTCACAATTGCAATAACATTCGGGAATGAACTTTTAAAACGTCTCGCTTGTATGATGCAACTGGCCTTTATGACGATTTGTCTTTTGAATGAAATTTATAAAATGTTGAATATTTTTTTCTTTTTCTTTATCGGTTACGATGTGACGATCTTATTTATACACTACGAACTAAAACATAACTTATGAGCTTCATTAATAAAGTACCAAACAAAAACTATATCTACGATAATTTCATATATTAACTATAATATTATGGATTTTTGTAGTACTGTTAGAGTATTTTCAAAAGAAATTACGCGCGTAAAGTATACTTAAGGCTGCTACAAACTATGCCAGCGGCGAGTTTTCGTTGCGGTCCGTTCCGAATCACGTTAATTTCGATAAATGCGCTCTAAAACGCCGTAAGCGCGCAAGATGTGAAACAGTACACAAGTATAATTCGGCACTGTGTAATTCGGACCGCAATATATACCAGCTATAACCATCGGCCTGCGGCTAGGAATAATTCTAGTCTGGAAGGACATAAGGGACGATCAGCAACATAAATCGCTTACCATTCCCAGTTTTTTAAATCGCTTGCAAACTTTTGTTTAGCATCAAATGCATTATTTGTTGATCTAAATATATTTGAATATGTTTTCAATATAAAAAGTATTAGTGATTTGAAAATCTAAAAATGTTAAGCAAATTACGTGGCTGACTGGAGGTGTAGAAATTTCCTACAATGTTATAATAAGCTAACAGTATAGCGACTTGGCTGATACATGGTAAAACTTGGTAAAGCCATTAATGAGTTTAAAAACGCCTATAAAGGCCAGTGCACGCTCACGCAATACAATCACAAACAATTTATTGCTATGTCACAGTAACTTTCGTACTTTTCATTATAACATCTATATTCTTAACTGCAGGGCTAGCTCGGACGGCAAGACTTTCCTCGCGCGGTGCATAATTTTGTCAGCCAGTGATTCAAATCTTTGTATAACCGCGCCCAATGGAGACTGACTTACGTGGTTGCGATCCTCAGCAGCATCTATATAAAGAATACAATTCTTGAACTCGCGTCCAACTTTTATCACCAATGCTATCATGTAAGATATAACGGTTAACTCACACCTACAGCGATAATATCCGTGACATATATCTTTTCGCACCGCCTGTGCTAAGCCTCCAGGTTTGTAGAATGATGTAGCTATGACAAATTATTAGGGCTTACATATGCTGACTGTACAAGGGAGAACGTTCAAGGTTCGAAGCTCACGTGGTGGTTTTTTCTTGTCTATTATGTGTTCCGTATCTTGCCGGGTATATAGCTCTTGTCTATGGTCGGCTCCTGGAGGAACATGTGAAGGCACCGCTCGTTCTGGGCCAATGGGTGACCGGCTATCTTATTGATGAATACTTCCAGACCTGTTCAACAAAATACTAAGTAAATATCTTGCACATGTTTGCTTTGCTTTATTTATGTATAAAAGAGTTTCTCGAAGGTGTGTGAAGTTCGTCAACCCGCACTGGGCCAGCGTGGTGGACTATGCCCTAAGCCCTGTCAGTTTGAGAGGAGGCCCGTGCCCAACGGTGCGTTCAGTTTCTTAACAGGGCTAATATTATTATTATTTATATATGAATACCTGCGATGCAGTATGTTTTTTTAACTGAACGACACGAATCATGATTTATTGTCCAGTCATTGATCGTTCATTTATAAAAACTAGTGGTCGCCCATTGGTCGAAATTCGACCATAATTAATTTAAATTATATGTTTGAACATTGTTAAGGTTCTATTGTCAAAGACTATACTTCTATAATCACAGATTTCGCAAAGGGTACACTGTTAATTTGCCTATTTTTTTTTAAATAAATTATATGAAATTTAAATAAAAAAATCCAAAAAATGATAAAAGTAAAGAATAACTTTTTAATTTTTTTGTTATCGTAACAAAATACCATGCGATTAATAAAATGCTGTCCATTGAACTTAACATATATATTTCGATAATTTAATTAATGATACAAAATTTCTCTGAAAACGATGTTTTTTGTAAAAACTCTTTCATCGTTTGCTGGTTATGTTTGACATTCTGTAAGACTATAGACAAACAATATTAATCTATTCTCAATTTGACCACAGACTTTGACAGCGTGTATGTGTCAAATACATGGTAGTGTGTAATGTTTTTTTTATTGATTTAATGTATTTTTTATGCATAATTAAAAGAAAATATTAGTATTCTGCACTCCTTCTCTATATAAACTATAAGTGTGGGAAATGTCATACTCCTCAGTCCGCGCAATTTTCGTAAAAGGGGTACAAAGTTTTTGCTTCACGTATTAATATATAGATGATAATAATCTTTATCGCATCAACTAAAGGCGGTTATCAACTCATAGCGAAAGCTCAGCTAATAATTTATCCAATTCATCTTTATTGGTAATAAGGAATCGGTTAAAAAAATAAAAAAAAAATTTTCAACACAACGTCACGCCTAAATTGCCCAAACGGGAGTGGCAGAGGTGTACTGAGTACACCCACGTTTCGCTGACGGTGTAAGGTCCTATGTAATAGGGGGAGAGCCTATTGCCATATACTGGGCACAATTCCAGACTCCAGACTCGTACTGGGAAGTTTTCGTTAGAAAAACTACACTTGTCCGACCTAGGATTTAAACCCTCGACCTCGTGATCACAAAGCGATGCACTTTGCCACTAGACCAACGAGGCAGTCAAAAACGTATCAATAATCAATAATATTTAACATTTATATTAATTCAGTGCATTAAATAAATTCTATTAAGTATTATTTTTTTAGCACTGACAGATTGGTACCAAGGGACACTTTAGCTCAGTTAGGTAAATGGAGGACAGCTTTGAGTCGACAAAATTAGCACCATATCTAAATTATATTTCAAGAACAATAAAAAAGGCATTTATTTATTAGTTTCTTTTTATTAAAAAAAAACCTACCACACTAGGATTTAATCCTGTGTCGTGGGTGCGTTTACAAACATGAAAATTCACATACACAAACACCCAGACCGAAACAAATAATTGTGGATCACACAAAGATTTGTCCCGTGCGGGAATCGAACCCGCGACAATTCAACCCAGTGGGCCGAGCTTAAGCTTAATCACTACGCCAAATCGTCTGCATTACATTTATGTCTCAACATTTCAAGCGCGATTATAACAAGCATCCCGAAACGCGAATTGAATTCCAATAATGAGCAACAAGTTGGACCGTTATCTCGAAGGACCTGTAGATCAGACATTCGACATATACATGAGATTCACATGCAAACGTATTGTAATTGTATTTACGAAACTTTATGAGAATTTGTAATGCAACATAAATGTGTCACGCGAAGTTATGTGATGCGGCTGAGTGTTCAGAGAGAGTGAATCACGTACGATAAATGAGCGATAATTACGAACGATTGCTATTAGTGGTTTAAAATTTTAGATACAACACCATTCGAAATAACGATGCCATTATTGTAGTTTTATTCAGAAATTATCGTCCCACCGTTGGGCAAAGGGCTAGCTTCACTGCTTTCATTCGACTTTAGTTTTGACTTTTAAAAACCAGCCTTTTTTTCTCTAGTCCATATCATACCGCCATTTGTTTTTTTCTAATTCAATTGATTGCGAGTTCCAAGACAATGAAAGCGTTACCCAGGACAACCCGAGGTTCAAACCTTCGTGTCATCTATAGAGACCACCGTGGGTCCTGGCTTACGGGAGTTACAGAGGTGGGAATGTGTGACGGGCTTAGTCTCATAAACAATAATAGCAATGCGTATTCTTGCTGAAAACACCTTTTATAACGAGACTAAATAATAAAACCTTTGTCAATTAAGTTAATTGGTCACTAAAATTTTTTGTGAATCTTTTAAGTGCGCACCATTATGGAAAGATTTCAGAACACAGTGTAATAAATTGCCAACGATGGACAAGGATTATAAACATATCGGAAAAATCTGATTTCAAAATCGTTTTGCTGGGAAAGGAGTTAGAAGTGTGAAATTAATTCAATTCGTTGTTTATTTATCAATCGATTAACTGAACACTGACTATGTTAGGGTTTTAAACCCGGACTTTAAAAACCTCAGTCCAGACTCCCCCGCACAACCTACAGACTAGGACTAACTTAGAAAAATCAAACCAATTGCAGCCTTAAAGCCAACATACCTATGCTGTTTGCGTTGTTGCTTAAACCGCTCATAGGGCTTCGAGTTGGTATAGCAATTACAGCTATTTCTTTACATCCGCCACATTGCACTTACGGTCACCTATCCAAGTTCAGTCCGTCCCCAACATTACCGTTCTTTAACGATCGGCCAAAGCAAAGGACGGCAAGCGTCAACTAATAAATTATATATGCAATAAATAACAAGAGAATACATGCTATTGAGCGGCTAAATGCTTAGATTCATACATTATTCATTAACAAAACTAGTTAGAAACATGATCGAACAATTATTATAAGGATGCGTCTATGCAGCGCGTCTAGTTTAATGTTTTAAGAGATGCATACGAAAAAGTTGAAGGCAAGAGCAATTACCGAAGCATAGGTAGCATAGTAGCGCTAGGAGACCGAAATATTTTAGTGGTCATAATATCATCAAGGTTTCGATCACTCTAAGATGGGTAATCATTGTGGCATTACCATTTCCGAGGGTCGCTTTTCTTCAGAAGGCATGTTAAAGCCCTTGGTTATCAGTAATGTGGGGGAGTTAATAAGCCGAGTTGGAAGCCTTACGTGTGGCTTTTGATAAGTTCTAGCAGCGGACCTATCCCAAACAAACCGCACTGAGTCCGCATGGTTCAATACAATCAATATAATTGATTTGTGAAAAAAGACAGATGATAATATGATAATAATGTATTGCATTATATTTATCACAACATTTTACTTGTTGTTCAGTTCACGGAAGGCAAATAATACATTTATTGTAGGAAAAATAAGTCGCATCATAGGTAGATGTATTGAGTTTGTCCTGTGTATGATAGGACATACACTGTATTAGACTATAATTTCGACTACGTTTTTAACAGCAATGGCACCATGCCAAATAAAAAAAAATATCTCTTAGTAACCTTGCCCAGCTGTGGGACAATACAGGTTAAATATCACGTCATTGTAAAAAAATACTGCAATAATACTCTTACAATAATAGTCTTTTTGGAAAATAAATATCTGCTGGAAAATAAGCTTGCTAGTGCAGGAAAATTCTGTTAAATTCAGGTCTCGCAACCGATCGCCTCCTGTGTTCGCCTCTTGTTATTTAAAAGCGTCATTCGCACCATTATACGGTACCCGTTCACCCCCCAACACGGGGCGAACTTATTTTTAGTATTTACTAGCGACCCGCCCCGGTTACGCACGGGTGAATTATACACATAAAACTTCCTCTTGAATCACTCCGTCCATTGGTGAAAACCGTTTCGTAGTTACTGAGTTTATCGCGTTTAGACAGATAGACGCGGCGGGGGGAGTTTGTTCTATACTTGTTTTTTTTAAACGTAGTCCCCCACTATGTATTATTCCTGTGTCGTGGGTGAGTTTACAAACATGAAAATTCAGATAAACAAACACCCAGACCGACAAATAATAGTGCGGAAATCCAACCCGCAACTATTAGACACAGTGGGCGAAGCGGCTTAAGCTCTAAACCACTGCGCTAAATCATCCGTAAAATGTAGTGATGAGTCTTCGTTCTATAGTCAAAATTTTGTATCACTGTAACTAAAATTCATTTTGAGTTGATGGCTTTTCAAAACTATATTTTGATAGACTAAATAAAGGAAGGGCGAACGGGACCATTTTAACTTTCAAGGGGCGAACGGGTGCGATACTTAAATTCAGAGAAGTTTCTAAGAACCTGTTGTAACTCTGTACTCTCTGCCTACCCTACAAGCGATCTGACATGATGTTGTGGATAGATAGTTTACATTTAAGGTAATATAAATTAGAAAGGGCAGGCTCTCTACAAGGTAGACAAATGACATGGTAAAGCTGGATGCATACAATACACAGCCAATCATAATGGCTAACTTTGGTAAAGGGCTTTGACCACCAGTCTATGACTCTTTTGACTGTCCACTTTTAATATCTTTTGACTGCTGATAAATTGGAAGCTACAATGCTACTGGAAGACTAGGTGTTAGTTGTTTAAAACCTGCTTAATTGGGACTGAGATCAGCCTAATTTATAAGTAGAGTATCTATAGTTGTCAGAACAGTTATCCTACTTTCCACTAATATTATAAATGTGACAGATTGTATGTTTGTTACTAAATTACGCATAAACAAATGAATGGATTCGGATTAAATTTGGCACACTGATAGTTTATTACCTAGATTAACACATAGGATACTTTTCATCGCAGGCGCTCGTAGCGCTGTGCGACCGCGGTGTTCTTACCGATCACCAACGTTAAGCAGCGTTCGAATCGGTCGGGCTGAGATGGGTGACCATTTTCATATTCGAGCGTCTCCGTGCTTCGGAAGGCACGTTAAGCTGTCGGTCCCGGTTACCACTTAATGTGGTAGTCGTTAAGCCGAGTTGGAAGCCTTAAAGGCGGCTTGATAAGTCCAACAGTGGGTTGCCACAAACCTGCCTCCACCAATCCGCACTGGGTCCGCGTGGTGGAGTATGACCTAATCACCATGATTTGTGAGGGAAGGCCTTTGCCCAGCAGTGGGCAGTATAGCCTGATATTATTTATAATTTTCATCCTGGAAAAATGTTAGGTCTAAACTAGTCTTTAATAAAATTAAAAAGATTACCTTTCCTGCGGTCTTCAATGAATTCCTCTTCAAATATTCCATCATCACCTCGGAACGGCAGCTGTCTTTTCAGTGCTTTGCCAGGTAGGGGTGGAACTACAATCTGAAAGGACCATATTAATGTAAGATTATCAAAATAACATTTGTCTTTAGATCTTGTCCCGAGTTACAGTTTTGACCTCTGCCTTTTCGTGGCATGCTAAGCATATGTACTTAGCTTCACTTCGCATAAAAATAGGACACCCTGGAGTGAAAGCCCAGGTGATATATACAATGCCTACTATTCGCTGGTACTAAAAAAAAATTAAAAGGAACATGTTAATAAGTTACTTCTCCATAACAATACTAATTTAGTGCTTTCAAAATTTGCAATATAGATGTATTGAATCTTTGCTCTGATTTGAATTACATAGATCGGTGTTCTAGACACCATATTCTTCCATTACAAGAGAGAAGAAGGATAGCGGACATTGTCTTTATGGTGAAAATTGCCCAAAATCTAATAGATTCGCCAGAAATTCTTGGAAAAGTTACTCTTAAAGTCCCAAATAGAACTGTAAGACTGCGTGTATATTTGGATATTCCTTTAAGTGCGTCTAACTACAGACAAAACTCATTTTTTATAAGATATGCCAAAGAGTTAAATAAATTGGTAATTTTTCTGGAACTTGATATCTTTAACTCAAAGCTGCATCATTTTAAATAATTATTACTGATAACATGGTTTAGTGGTTCTTAAACTGTTAGCTGAACATTTATTTCATAGTATAACCATATATTGAGTTCTTAGATTTACGCGAATATTACACATGAAATAAAACTATTTTACGGATTTTATCGCGGTTTATTGATTTTATTTTTGTTTTTATTTTTAGTTCCCGACGTTTAAACGACGAAAAATAAAAAAATTAAAAAAATTAAACCACGATAAAATCCGTAAAATAGTTTTATTTCAAGTATAACCATACTTTTATCTTTTCATTAATGAACAAGCATTTTGTTAAACATATATGAAAATATGTTAATGGTGTATAGATACGATTAAAGCATTACATATGTTATAAATCACTGTTATGTTTTCCAAATACAATTCCGAACACTATGACATTGAGCCACGAGGCTCATCAGCTGGCCCATAGATGCCTTCAGTGTTCTAAATTTTCACCCTAGCTATGATATTTGGACAGGTCAGTAGGTAGATGTTACTTATTCAAGTGTTCTTTTTATTCATTTTTAAAACCAACTATAAGCATTAGATACATCACTGGGGCTATCGCTCCAGGATGACTGAAATTACACTATATACAAGGTGTAACATAATAACGGCAAGACTTAAAAGTAGTTTGTTCTAAATCGGTAACCGAATTGATTCCAACAATTTTTAATGTATCTTACATTACATTTAAATTTGAACAATATGCTGTAACTCCTTCAGTGCGCTAAAACAAACTAAATTTATTATTGATTCAGAGCAATACGGCGATTTCAAATGCATTTCTAAAACATATATCTCAGTTTTTCTAATGAAAACTTCCCAGTACAAATCCGGAATCTGATATTGTGCCCTGTATATGGCAATAGGCTCGCCCCCTATTACATGGGACCTAACATCGTCGGCGAAACGTGGGTGTACTCGGTAAGTATATATATCTCAATACATACACATACAAGATTCATTGAGAATTGGGGTATAAAAGTATTTAAGGAAGGGTAAAACACTTCAAATTTGGAAATTTGGTTTTGCCATTAAATTTGTGAAGCTATTATCTAAATCGGGTGTCTGAGGTCTTGCATTATTTACAATACCTCTTGTATAAGTGGGATCACCCAAGGTCAACACACTAATATCCTACACATGGAGGCATGGTGCAAAAATGAGGTGTGGTGTGTGGTGTTGTTTTATGTTGGTTTACAAACAAACAGTAAAATCTGATTGAAAAACAGAGAGTTTATTATATTGTGTATGCATAACAACCTCATTTCTTCTGGTTTTCAGGGCAAAGTAGATAAGAACTAACCTTATTTGAATAGGTTCAAATAAGCCAGATAATAAAATAAATCAGAAATGAATGACAACTATTTAGCATTGATGAAAAAGTTGTAATCACAGTGCAACACTGAATTGGCAGATTAAAGTCATTTTATGAACTGAAAGTGATTGGAATACTTTATTGTTAAGACTTTGAACACAAAATATTTTGGCAATTCTGAGATAACCATGTTTAAATACTTTTTCTTTAAAATGAATCTATCTAGTATATCATGCCATATCCCTTGTTCCATATCCCGGGATTAATAAATGCTGTAATAATTTTTCTTGTGGTCTAGGTGCATTTATATTTACAAATGTCAAACACTCAGACCAGAGGAGATAGAATCTGTGACCAGTGAATACTGTGACTGAGAGGCTCACCCTCCACTAGACTAAGCCATAATCATAAGATGACATACCATAAATACAAAAACACTGCATAATAATTTCTCATTATAAATAAATAAGCTATAAATTTCTGATAAAAAACAGTATGAACACAAACTATTACTGAAATAACTGAATGTGATTAAGGGTCATTGTAATTCACAATCAACAATAAACATTTTTGTTCACTGATAACACGAAACACACGCACTTTTTATCAACTGTATGCTCAACAATCATTCACCTTACTATCTCTTTCCAATTCATTTCTGAGCCACTCAAAGTCGCTGTACCGCCGTCTGACGCTGGATTCCTTCACTTTGAACACTGGCAGGTTCGTCTGCAAACAAAAAAACAACTTTACTAGAACAATCTTCACGAACTCTGCCCATCACACCGACGATCTGATACGCCCACAAAATCTCATTGACGAGTCGATTACTGCCCTTAATTGAATTAAATCACAATAATAGTGTCAACGGTGGCTTACCCTCATGCGAACTTCGTAATCCGTATAGCGTTTTTTTCCAACTCCCATAGTCGTGACGGGATTCACAACGTCGATTTCCAAGAAGTTAGCCGGTGCCGCGTAGGCATCGTCTAGTGTCTGTTTCTTAACGTTTAGTCGTCTAGTAGCGTCCGCCGTCGTATCTTCAGCCATCATAACTCTTATTTATTGTAACAATCACAAAAACTATGAATAGGACGGCCCACTAATCAAAAAGGAAATGAAAAATGACAAGATTGATACATCGTTTGACGTTTATACTAATATGGCGGCTGTGACATTTGTATTTTCTACCAAAATTCTTTAAAATGTACTAAGGTTAGTAGCAAATTGTAACGTGTGGTATTGAAAATGATCTTCTGTAGGATGAATAAAATAACTTAAATATGATGTAAAAAAATATATTAGTATTTTTACACGTCTTACAACCAGCCCGTAGTCGGATTATTACACGTTACTTCGTTATTATCAAGGTTAAGTTTCAACAAACCGAGTTTAACTGAGCATCAATTTCCATGATCTGTCTGTCTAATCTATTGCCCACCGCGACTATTTTTGTATCTGATTGCTACAATTCTTTCAAAACTTATAAAATCTACCAAATATTTAGTTGCAACACCATATAAAGTTGTTTTAAAACGCTAATGACAACGGAATTACACATCTATCCACATCTTGTCCTCATTGGTCGAAAATCTTATGACTCATACAACTCTGCGTTGCTCATACAAAAACATTTGTTTATTTTCATATTGATAGTTTTTGTATTACTGTTTTTATGTAAATTATGAATACTCCACTTGTTATTGAGGTTACGGAATTAGACACGCACTTCTTACAATTATTTATTTTAAACAAGAACTATTTACATATTTTTTCACAAAAATTGGCTCATGGGGTCTTCCTCGCGGCGTTTCTTCATTTTGTATGCTTCTAATTCTTCTTCTGTAGGAGCTTTCACTTCAACCATACTGTTGTAAGGTCGTTTTCTTTCATCCATAGATAATAGATAATCGGCACGCTTTTGATGTCTTTCTTCCATTTCGAGAGCCTGTGGACAATACATGCATATTTGTTTATAAACAGATGTTAACATATTGGGAACAATAAGTTTGTATTAAGTGATCTAGTGATAAACCACCTATTGTATGCAGATGACGCGGTTTTGATAGCGCCAACAGCCACTGATCTGCAAACACTAGTCACAGTTATGAGAGACGACTGCATGAACAATGGCTTACATTTGAATGTGAAGAAAACCAAAATTATGGTTTTTGAACGGGAAGAAACCAGAACGAATGCAAGGATTGTGGTTGGTAACGATGTGCTGGAACAAGTGAATGAGTTTGTATATCTTGGATGCGCCTTCAGTAAGGATGGGAAATACACCGCTGATATAGAGATAAGAGTGAATGCAGGTGTTAGAGTGAATGGTGCGATGGGAAGGTTACTTGGGAGCCGGCACTTAAGCCAAAAGGCGCAGCTGGCCATGCATAACGGAGTGCTTGTCCCAACGCTGTTATATGGCAGTGAGAGTTGGGTATGTAAGAAAGAGAACGAAAGCAGGATAAATGCGGTCGAAATGCGATCTCTGCGGAAGATGTGCGGAGTCACGCTGACCGACCGTATTCGCAACAGCGTAGTAAGAAAGCGAGTAGGTATGAAAGATAGTATCGGTGTAAAGATGGGAAAGGGTATGCTCCGTTGGTTCGGGCATATAGAAAGAATGCCAGAAGAAAGAATGACAAAACAGATATACAATGCGAAAGTGGCAGGATGTAGGTGCCGGGGAAAACCTAGACTATCTTACCATGACCAAATAGACCGTGTCTTAGCTGAAGGGCAAGTCAAGAGTCTCCGTAACCGGCGAGTGTGTATGAGACGAACTATGAGAGTGGAGGAAGCCTGAGAGGTATGTAAGGAAAGAACCTGTTGGAACTCTGTACTCTCTGCCTACCCCGCGAGGGAGCTGGCGTGATGATATAGATACTGCCAAAATTATCATACTCCAAAATAGGGTAAGCGTATCGTGTTGATACGAATGTGTACTCGGTTTCTACGAATATCCAAAAAATGATATAATTTGCAATTTTTAAACTGTTGTTATCCTACTTCCTACTAATATTATAAATGTAAAAGCTTGTTTTTGTTTTACTAAATCATGCAAAAACGGTTGAATGGATTTGAATGAAATTTGGCATACAGATAGTTTATTACCTGGGTTAACACATAGTATAATTTTTGATCACGAGGTCCTGGGTTCAAATCCTAGGTCGGACAAGTGTAGTTTTTCTAACGAAAAATCCCAGTATTAGTCCGGAATCTGGAATTGTGCCCGGTATATGGCAATAGGCTCGCCCCCTATTACATGGGACCTAACATCGTCGCCGAAACGTGGGTGTACTCAGTACACCCCTGCCATCCCCTCTGGGAATTATAGGCGTGACGGTGTATAATTTTTATCCCGGAAAAATGTTAGGTTCCCATCAAAGTCCACGCGGACGAGCTCAAGGGGGCCTCAAGGAGGAACGGCCTCGGCTTGGGCAGTCGGTATGGGTACAAAATTTGACCCATGCCATCATTATTTATCTATTTTATTAAAATAATGGCAAATACCCGTATCTAACGGACAATTTGCAATCTAAAACGAATATTTTAAAGTATTCTAAGTACTTATATAGAAGTTGCCGACATCTTTACTGAATGGCAACACAGAATATAACCCTATATGTATTAATGGCTACTGAATTATAACCTCAAAATCTCATGCTTTTTGTGCAATATTGCAATTTCCCCGCTTTTCCGTTTAATAATAAATGCCTTAAGAGAATTTATGGGTGATTTGAAGTCATACACGTATTTTTTCATTGCTGTTGGTTCTGGGGCAAATCATGTATGGGCGCAGAACAATGTCATTTACTAAACCCATTATTAATAATTTTATTTTAATACGACCTTTTTAAAAACAAGCTTTAATAACAAAAAACTCAGAAATGATGGGCAGTTCCGTTGGTCAGGTTCCGTCTCCATCATCAAACCCTGGACACCATCTAGGTCTACAGTGCTCATCAAGACAAGCCCAAACACGGCGGGTTTACATTAATACAATTATATATAAAATAATATCAGTCCTGTTAAGAAACTGTCCCACCGTTGGGCACGGGCCTCCTTTCAAACTGACAGGGCTTAATACAAATACAATGATAGTTACCGTATTCGCAACAGCGTAGTATGAAAGCGAATAGGTATGAAAGATAGTATCGGTGTAAAGATGAGAAACATATAGACAGAATGTCAGAAGAAAGAATAACAAAACTGATATACAATGCGAAAGTGGAAGGATGTAGGTACCGGGGAAGACCTCGACTATCTATTTATTTATTTTATTTTCTTCAGGGTAGCAACAGCATAAGTATATTAAAAAATTACATGAGAATAATTACTTAAAATAAAGCCTTTACAGCTAACCACAATAGATTTCCAGCATAATTTAATTGTACGAAGAAACATTAAAGAAAGATGAGGTAACATTAATAGTTAGGTGAAGGTCGGATTATTATGTCTATAATATAGAAAAATTAAGAACATTAATCTTAAAAATTGAAAGCATTATGAATACAAATACGAATGCTGGAAAACATTAATTACAACAAACATCTTACCACGACCAAATAAACCGGGTCTTATCTGAAGGACAAGTTAGGAGTCTCCGTAACCGGTGAGCGTGTATGAGACGAACTATAAGAGTAGAGGAAGCCAGAGAGGTACGTAAGGAAAGAACCTGTTGGAACTCTGTACTCCCTGCCTACCTCGTAAGGGATCTGGCGTGATGATATAGATAGATAGATAGACAATTATAGTTAAATAAAAAGTTGTAAAAAGAACAACATGTGGACAAAGCACGACAAATTTACCTTTTTCAATTTATCTTCTTCTCGCTTCTCCTTCTTGAGGTCCTTTTTCTTCTTCTTCTTGGCCTTCTTCTTGTTCTTTTTCTTCTTACTTATCTTCTCGGTTTTGGATCTGGTGTCCGGCTCAGAGTCAGATGAACTACTGTCGGAGCTCGAATCGGCTGATGAAGATTTTTCAGATTTTTCTATGAAAATGAGTAAATGTAAGGATATATTTTAATAATTATTAAGAATGGCTTTTTTATTTTGAGGTGGGATGGACTTAAGTAGTTTTTTTTTTATTAAATGTAGCCCTACACTAGGTTTTATTCCTGCGTCGTGGGTGTGTTTACAAATGTGAAAATTCATATACCACTACCAATACAAATATTCAGACCGTAACAAATTATTGTTGGTAGTGGTGTGACGCTCGCGTCTTCTACGTGTTTCAACGCTTGTGAGCGTCCACTCGTCTTCAGCGCTACTAATTGTGGGTCACATGATGATTTGTCCCGTGCGGGAATCGAACGCGCAACTATTCGACCCAGTGCGTGGAGCGGCTTAACCTCTTAATAACTGCGCCAAGTCGTCTGCCAACATCTCACTCATATGTAACGTAGTCAATACCGTCACGCCTATATTCCCCAAGCGGGGGTGGCAGAGGTGTACTGAGTACACCCACGTTTCGCCTACGATGTTTGGTCCCATGTAATAGGGGGCGAGCCTATTGCCATATACCGGGCAGAACAGAGTAACATAGTCCATACCGGTTTACCGGGTCTCAAATTAAAAATCGGATTAGTGTTGTGAAATTTATATTTATGAACGGAGAATGCGCGAGAAGTCCGATGGAGTGTTGTGTGAGGCACAGGGAGGTTTCAGGTCTGGAAGAGGATGTTCGGATCAAGTTTTCTCCCTCCGCAACATCGTAGAAAAGCATCTGGCAGTAGGCCGGAAGGTTTTCTGCGGTTTTGTGGACCTGGAGAAGGCGTTTGATAGAGTCGTGCGAAAGAGACTGGGACATTTTGCCAGAGTATGGTATAAACGGCACCCTGTTGCGAGCCGTCCAGTCCACCTACGTGGACAGCAAGGCATGCGTACGGGTGGGTGGTAACATGTCACCTTGGTTTGACGTTAAAATCGGCGTCAAGCAGGGTTGCGTGTTGTCCGCTAGACTGTTTATAGTGTATCTGGATAAAAGTCTTCAAAGACTGAATGCGATGACTGAAGGGGTAAAAATGGGTGATCTAGTGATAAACCACCTATTGTATGCAGATGACGCGGTTTTGATAGCGCCAACAGCCACTGATCTGCAAACACTAGTCACAGTTATGAGAGACGACTGCATGAACAATGGCTTACATTTGAATGTGAAGAAAACCAAAATTATGGTTTTTGAACGGGAATAAACCAGAACGAATGCAAGGATTGTGGTTGGTAACGATGTGCTGGAGCAAGTGAATGAGTTTGTATATCTTGGATGCGCCTTCAGTAAGGATGGGAAATACACCGCTGATATAGAGAGAAGAGTGAATGCATACCTGCATAGAGTGAATGGTGCGATGGGAAGGCTACTTGGGAGCCGGCACTTAAGCCAAAAGGCGCAGCTGGCCATGCATAACGGAGTGCTTGTCCCAACGCTGTTATATGGCAGTGAGAGTTGGGTATGTAAGAAGGAGAACGAAAGCAGGATAAATGCGGTAGAAATGCGATCTCTGCGGAAGATGTGCGGAGTCACGCTGACCGACCGTATTCGCAACAGCGTAGTAAGAAAGCGAGTAGGTATGAAAGATAGTATCGGTGTAAATATGAGAAAGGGCATGCTCCGTTGGTTCGGGCATATAGAAAGAATGCCAGAAGAAAGAATGACAAAACAGATATACAATGCGAAAGTGGAAGGATGTAGGTGCCGGGGAAGACCTAGACTATCTTACCATGACCAAATAGACCGTGTCTTAGCTGAAGGGCAAGTCAAGAGTCTCCGTAACCGGCGAGTGTGTATGAGACGAACTATGAGAGTGGAGGAAGCCAGAGAGGTATGTAAGGAAAGAACCTGTTGGAACTCTGTACTCTCTGCCTACCCCGCGAGGGAGCTGGCGTGATGATATAGATAGATAGATCGATATTTATGAAAACCCCCACAATACAGGGATAATTCTAGTGTTTCAAAAATGTATATGTTAGTTAAACAATTTCTTAAGCTATATAAGGTTTACGAACTGCCTCGTTAGTCTAGTGGCGAAAGATCCGCGATCACGAGGTCCTGGGTTCAAATGGTAGGTCGTACATTTTAGTTTTTCTATCGAAAAATTCCCGGTATCACTCCGGAGCCTGGAATTGTGCCCGGTATATGGCAATACGCTCGCCCCCTATTACATGGGACCTAACATCATCGGAAAAAAGCGAATGTACTTACATAGTACACCTCTGCCACCCCCGCTTGGGGAATATCGGCGTGACGGTGTTATATTAGGTTTCACTTGACGGACGGCTTAGACCAGTGGTTAAGGGCTTAAGCCGCTGCGCCCACTGGGTCTAATAGCAGCCGGTTCGATTCCCGCACGGGACAAATATTTGTGTGACCCACAATTATTTGTTTCGGTCTGGCTATTTGTGTATGTGAATATTCATGTTCGTAAACGCATCCACGACACAGGAATAAAACCTAGTGTGAGGTTAGGTATTTGAAAAAAAAGAATAAATAATCAAAATATTTTTTTTTTTATAAGCTATATTAGGTTGACATACCTTTTTCCTTCTCCTCTATATGCTCTTTTAGTACTGTCGCTTTCCCTTCTTCAGGTACTTCCAGCACCACTGATTTGCCGGCCTCTCCCACACAGTATGACATCTATAAAAAAAATAAAAAATGAGTAAGTTATCCTTACTAATATTATAAATTGGTTATCATCACGCCAGAACCTTGCGGGGTAGGCAGAGACCATAGTTCCGATAGGTTCTTTCCTTACAGACCTCTCACTGGCTTCCTCCACTCTCATAGTTCGTTTCATACATACACACACACACGAAAGGAGACTACAACTAGGATTAGCCCAGCTGTAAAGTATCTTATATGTTACATATTAAAATTTTCATTATCTATTAGAATTGCCAAAATTATTATCGGCCTCAAGGCACCAACGATTATGAAGCTTAATAAATACGCAACATCCCCTTGGTAAACAAAATACCCAGAACAAAAAAATAATCATTAACTGCTCAGTAAAATATCGTTAAAAGTAATATTTTGTTACTTTACCTGATATGAGACGTGTACACATCAGAATTTATGTAAAAAAGACGGGATGGTTGGCAACATAAATAGCTATTTAGCATAAATTCCATTATTTATCTATCTACATATATATGAATATGTAGTTTTAAAAATGTTCACTAACGTTTATAAAATAAACACTACTACCGATAAGAAAACCTAAGAATATTAATTCCATCTATACTATCACGCCAGATCCCTTACGGGGTAGGCAGAGAGTACAGAGTTCCAACACGCTCTTTCCTTATATACCTCTCTGGCTTCCTCTACTCTCATAGTTCGTCTCAACACGCTCGCTGGTTACGGATACACCTGACTGGTCCTTCAGATAAGACCCGGTCATGGTAAGATAGTCTAGGTCTAATATAGGTCTAGAATATTAATTTATAGTACGTTATTCCTGCAAACACTGTTTCTTAATAGCTACCGGCACCATTATTGTGCATAAAATCCATTGTTATTATTTTTATGTTTAAGTACGAATATTCACGTCAAAATTAATTCAACACCCCGATGAACTTGATGACAAGGATGATCATGAAATTGATGAAGTGCCCCACCCTGGACAGTAAAGCGATGGATACCTTACATACCAATACCGACGGCCGTTTTGAGGGAAATCGAAAAGGCACGTTTTATCACTTTGTTACAATTACCTTCACTCGTGCACATATAAGAATACATAATACTTAATATTCCACCAACATTTCACATCATAATTCGAAATAAGGCAGGTTTTGGAAATTTAACAAAATGACGACATTACTCTTCGATTTCCCGCCAAGGCCCAAATCCATTGTCTTTGCTGATCTAAATATACTAGTGGTCGCCCATAGGTCGATATTCGACCTACTCTTTCATCGTTTGCTGGTTATGTTTGACATTCGTAAGACTATAGACAAATAATATTAAAGACACACAATATTAATTTATTTTCAATTTGACGTGTATTGTGTGTGTAATGTTTTTTTTATTGATTTAATGTGTTTTTTATGCTAATTTTATAAAAATATTAGCATTCCCCATTAGCATATAAACTATAAGTGTGGTAAATTTCATACTCGTCCGTCCGCGCAATTTTCGTAAGGGGTACAAAGTTTTTGCTTCACGTATTAACATAATGATGACAGCGCATCGCTAGCGCCATCTTTTGAGTTTTGTCGCAACTGACGGCGCATCGCTACCGCCATCTTTCTAGTTACGTTGAAACGAGACTGACATATGTCACTCTAGCGAAGCATCGTGTCGATGGTCGGCGCAGCCATGTTGGACTTCATTACTTATTGAACGTCCACGGCGAGCGCACCACGCTATGACGAAACGCTGTTGTTTCGCTTAATCGCGTGCACTTTTATATTGAGAATAATAATTACTCTGTAAAGAAGATATCCTGCCAATTCTTTTGCTGCCGCTAGCCCATACACCTACCCACACAAGACGCTATGGCTGATCCTGATCGGCGGGGAACCGCCTTTATATATTTCAATATGTTGGTAATAATTTGGTTTTGACAATGCTTACCAACATTTGTAGAATAAATAGTATTAACGAGTTGAACAACCGAGTTGATACCGTATCGCTTAGTGTTTGTATTACCTTTATGAAGGAGTGGCAGCACTTGTAGCCCCACTGTCCGTCGCGCCAGTAGGAGCCCCACACGGACGTGTGGTTGTTGATCAGCACGTCTTCCTCGTACTTGCTCCTGAACACATTACACGTGGATTTGAGAAAGAAAGAGAGAGATAAAATCATAAGGGTGCATATTTTCATTGTTTAGATAGGGCTGCAAATGAAAAAATACCATATTTATCGTATCGATATTTTTAAATAGTATCGATATAAGAGTCATGTAGAAGCAAAACCAGCAACATCCATATCGATCGATATGGATGTTGCTGTCTTGCTCTACATGACTCGAAATTTAGGGGATTGTCTATTAGCAATTTTTTAACCCTCCCCTGCCCCCCGGTGATACGTGATGAGATTTTACACTAAACACGATGTTAGGTCCCATGTAATAGGGGGCGAGCCTATTGCCATATACCGGGCACAATTCCAGACTCCGGACTCATACTGGGAGTTTTTCCTTAGAAAAACTACATTTATCCGACCTGGGATTCGAACCCCGGACCTCGTGATCACAAAGCGCTGTGCTTTGCCACCAGACCAACGAGGCAGTCTTAAAATTAACATCGTCACGCCTATATTCCCCAAGCGGGGGTGGCAGAGGTATACTGAGTACACCCACGTTTCGCCGACGATGTTAGGTCCCATATAATAGGGGGCGAGCCTATTGCCATATACCGGGCACAATTCCAGACTCCGGACTCATACTGGGAGTTTTTCATTAGAAAAACTACATTTGTCTGACCTGGAATTCGAACCCAGGACCTCATGATCACAAAGCTATGCGCTTTAAAATACTTATATAACTATTACTAATTCCTATTGACAATAAGTTCATTCTTGTTTCTAGCTCATCCATTCGGTTCACGCGCCCATGCCATACCACAGTTTAAATAAAGTACTTTCTGGAAGACACGGGTAGTTAGACGCACTTACTTAGCGAGTTGTTTCTCTGGTCCCTGCGCGAGAGTGCCGTCCCTGTTGTAACGCGTGAATACTTCTGTCTGGGCGAGGAGAAGTTCTCTGGGAGGCGCCTTCAAGTGCTCTTCACCACCGTACTTCTCTAGTACTGATTGTTTCACCTGTTGGAAAAAATAATATAGGCAATATGTTACGAAAAAAGATGGTCTGGTGCAAAAAATTAAAGCTTTTAAATCAATGCTACCGACAGATGTCCCTGTTTAAACTCACTCATCAAAACCTATACCGTAGTCTCCGTAGACCTAGAGTTATTAAAGAAGGCGTGGTAAGAAGCGAGCTTTTATAGAAAAAATTAAGAATAAAAAACAAAAATTAGTCCAAAAATTTATTATTTATAAATAATATCACAGAAAAAAATAAAATAGGGCTATCTAGAGGTTCTTATACGAAACCTTCAGAGCGCTAGTATTATTCACACTTATAGGGTTATTTTCAAATATTTCAAAACACTCTGGAAAAATATATTGGTGGGTCACACAAAGATTTGTCCCGTGCGGGAATCGAACCCGCGACACCTCGATCCAGTGGGTGGAGCGGCTTAAGCTTTTAACTTATGTCCGGTGAAGCTGTAAAGGCCTCACGGCCAACAGCGTATATCACTCAAACACACACACGCTTTTAACCACTAGACCGAACCGTCGGTCAACTAATAGTTTATCTGTAGTATTGTGTCAAATAGTTTTTTATTTTTTTTATACTGTGTCAAAAAAGTCTTCTTCCAATCAGTGTCTACAAGGGGTAACATAATAAACGCAAGACCTCATACACCCTGATTAGAGAATTCCTTCATAAATTCAAAACGAAAACCAAATTTCCAAATTCAAAGGTTTTTACCCTTTTTTGAAGCACTTTTATACCCCATTAACAATGAAGCTTGTACGTGCAGCATTTTCTGCATATTTAAAAAAAATGCCTCGTTGGTGGCAAAGCACATCGCTTTGTGATCACAAGGTGCTGGGCTCAAATCCTAGGTCGGACAAATGTAGTTTTTCTAATGAAAACTTCCCAGTACGAGTCCGGAGTCTGGAATTGTGCCCGGTATATGGCAATAGGCTCGCCCCCTATTACATGGGACCTAACATCGTCGGCGAAACGGGGGTGTACTCAGTACACCTCTGCCACCCCCGCTTGGGGAATATAGGCGTGACGGTATGTGTGTTATTTATCTAGCGACCACATTTCACCATATAATGCTTCGTCACATAGCAGTCTTTCTATACGAAAATTTGGCTAGTAAACTCATAATAGGCAAAATGTAGAAATTTTCAAAAATAGCAGATAATCATTGGACAAGGACGATGTGAAGGTGCAGTGCGGACCTGCGTCTTGAACTGGTCCTTCTTGTCCTGGTACTGGCGCTGCAGCAGCTGCAGCTTGGTGGGCTCGGCCAGCAGGTGCACGTCCAGGCCGCGCGCCTGCGCCTCCCACGCGAACACCTGCGCCGCCGCGTGCGAGCGCGTGTCGCCCGTGAACCGCACGAAGTTCTCGCCCTGGTAGTCCGTCCTGCACCACGAATGACATGGATATCGTAAGGAGAAGTCTTCGAAGCTATATTTTTTTTTTGTATGTATTAATTAATTTCGTAGCCCCTAGGATTTATTCCTGTGCCGTGGGTGCGTTTACAAACATGAAAATTCACATACACAAATACCCAGACCGAAACGAATAATTGTGGATCACACGAAGATTTGTTTCGTGCGAGACTATTAGTCTCTCCTAACCACTGCGCTAAATCGTCCGTTTTTCCATTTAGACTCATATCTGCTCTACCAAAGAGACACCTCTGGCTGCTGGTAATTTATGCATTCCTGGTACTTTAAAATTAAACCAACTGGAAATAATAAATATATTATTTAATACATTCGCATATACTTTCTCTTCTCTACAATATATTATTTAACCCTTCTTCCCCTTCTTATCTTAAGGAGCGTTTCGAATATCTAGAAAGCACTGGCACCCAATTTCTCAGGTCCTCGGAAAATCTTAGCCTAAGGATGCCCTCTCACAATAGCGATTTTATGATATGTCTTTTGCTGTCCAGGCGGTACGACTCTACCTGTCATTATAAGGCGGGCGTCGAATAGCTTTAAAGATCAGGTGAGAAAGTACTATTTCTCTACTTACTCATCGGATTCTGCTGTGATACCTAAATAGGTAGGTAATTGTGTTTGTTGTGTGTTTATTTATTTATTTACGTTTTTTTTTCTTTTTATATAATATATCAAATTTATACGGCTAATGTAGGTATAAGAATATATATATAAGTATGATCTCTAGCAAGTGCACCCCCGTCAATACTACTTACAAATCTATTTCTCCATCCCAAGGTTGCCTGGAAGAGATTGCTGTTTAGCGATAAGGCCGCCCTTTGTGTTACATTTAGTTCTTTTTGTTATTTTGAGATGTATCTTATTGGTGCACAATAAAGAGTTATGTATCTATCTACATTAACGTGGTACGCAATTTGGAATACCGTCTGGTGTGTTTGGTTGGCGCGCTCAATGGAATAATGCGTGATTATGATTAATGCTAAAGTTATCCCATATCAGAATATATTGAGCGAGCAGTTCATATGAATATGAACTGTAGTTATTATTACCGTTTTAATCTTCGATCAAATAATGCACTGTGTTTTATTTTCAGTCAGGTCACAACATCAGGCAATCTGGTCGAGAGCTAATCTGCATAAAAAAGCTAAAATTTGTTTATTTTATCTTTTACTGTATTATTCCAGTAAAATTATTAATTGTTTTTAAGTTATTTTCTACAAAATCAAGGTTGCATTTAGTTTCTGTACTATTAATAAAGATTAAATAATTAGACGCGCTGTGTCTGGAATCATCAAATAATTGAGCGGACACATTCGACTGATATTAAATCGCTTCAAGTGTTTTCATCTGACTATACTTTTTGGACGAAAACTAAGAGTGGGATGGGTTGATGAAAGCAAAAGTTATTTTTTTTTAAATTTCACCATCTCGACCCGTAGGTTTTTACAAAAAACCCTTCGCGGTTTCAGTTGAGGAAAGAATTAATTTAATAATATGAATTTTAACCAAATGACCCGCGTGGGACGAGATTTGTCGGGTGAGATAGTGACTAACCCACAAAAATTTGGTGGGTTACACAAAGATTTGTCCTGTGCGGGGAACCTGCGACTATTTTACACAACAGGCGGAACGGCTTAAACTCTTAACCACTGCGCCAAATCGTCCGTCAAATGATATATATGTAACTTACGAGTACTTATAATAATAATAAAAATGAGGTTGTAACTTTCTCAGAGGATTTTTTGGCGGGAAGTAGAAGAGTTATGTCGTCAATTTGTTTTAATTCCTAAAACTTGTGTTATTGCAAATAATAATGTGTAATGTTGGTAAAATATTAATCATATGTGCATTAGAGAAGGTAATTGTAACAAAGTGATAAAGCGTGCCTTTTCGACTTCCCTCAAAATGGACGTCGCGATCGGTATGTAAAGAATCCATCGCTTAACTATCCAGGGTAAGGAATTACACTATTAATTCCATTATTATCGTTTTCATCAAATTCATCGGGGAAACACGATTATGCATCTCACTGGACATTGGCAAAATACACTTAAAGCACATTGTTGAAAATTGCCCTGGAACCACCAAAAATTTGACCCATGCCATCATTATTTATCTATTTTATTAAAATAATGGCAAAAGTCCATATCAAACGGACAATTTGCGATCTAAAATGAATATTTCAAAGTATTTTAAGTACTTATATCGAAGTCGCTGACATATTTACTGAATTTCAACACACAATATAACCTCATATGTGTTAATTGCTACTGAATTATAACCTCAAAATCTAATAATTTTTGTGCAATATTGCGATTCCCCCGCTTGTTCGTTTAATAATAATGCCTTAAGAGACTTTATGGGTGATTTGAAATCACACAAGTATTTTTTCATTGCTGTTGGTTCTGGGGCTAATCATGTATGGGCGCAGAACAATGTCCTTTAGTGTAAAGCCATAGCATAAAAAATCTTTTAAAAAAAAAGGTAAACCGACTTCAAAAAAGCAAAAACTAAATATTTGAAGTCGGTGCTGGTTGGTGCAGTCGGTTACTTGGCACCGACTTCAAATATTTATTTTTTGATTTTTGAAGTCGGTTTACCTTTTTTTTAAAAGATTTTTATTTTACAATTTTTAGTGACGAGTGAATTATTTAGTAATATTTATGTACCGATATTATATTATTTTGCTGAGTTGTACAGTAAGGTACCTACAGGATTAATATAATGACTATAATAACGGAATCTATACATTCGTGCTGTTTGCCGTTAAGGAGTTCATAGCAACCTCTTGTATCTTCAAAGACTAAGGTCCAATACCAATAACATTAAAATAGGACCACCTCAAAACTATACTGAACCCAATGCAAAAAGAATCATCAAAATCGGTTCATAAGCAAAAGAGATATAAAAAAAGGAGGAATTATGAACCTCCTTTTTTGAAGTTGGCTAATATACTACTTAGTTCTATAGTAGGGTACCTATAGGATTGACGTAATACCCATAATATCTCAATTTACACATGCCTATTGTTAGTCGTTAAGGAGTTCCCTGGTGTATCTTCTAAGTCCAAGGTCCAATGCCAATGAAATTAAAATAGGACCACCTTGGAGTTATATTGAATCCAATGCAAAACAAATCAACAAAATCGGTCCAAAATTGCCGGAAATATCGCTGAACATACATAAAAAAAAGCATACATACAACCGAACATAGAACCTCCTCCTTTTTGAAGTCGGTTAAAAAGAAGAACTTACTCAGAAACGCTAGGATTAGGGTTGTCCCTCATGGCGCGGGTTTTGGGGTCGTAGTACGCGGAGTTAGGGTCCAAATTCCTCAGGTACTTGGCAGTGTCTTCTCTGATGCGCAAGTTTCGCACTGTAATACGTTGTTTGGAATCCACCTGTAGATACATTACGAATTTTACATTTCTTTATCCTTTTGTTTGAGAAAACATTTTTCTATACTAGGAATTGTTCCTATACAGCAGTGACAGCCTAGTGGTTAGACGGTTGGACTGCGAAGTCAGAGAACTCGGGTGCAAACCCAGTCACGCACCTCTGTCTTTTCGAAAGCATGTGCTTATTAAAAATTAATTATCACTTGCTTTAACGGTGAAGGAAAACATCGTGAGGAAGTCTGCATGCCTAAGAGTTTCTAGGTGTGTGAAGTTCGCCAACCCGCACTGGGCCAACGTGGTGGTCTATGGCCTAAACCCTCTCAGTTTGAGGAGGCCCATGCCCAACGTTGGGACAGTTTCTTAACAGGGCTAATATTATGATTATTATAGGTATTTTTCCAGTGTTGTGGGTGCGTATACAAATAAAATTTCATATACCCACACTCAGACCAAAACAAATATTTTTGGTTAGACAAAAATTTGTCCCATGCATTGAACCTGTGAATACTCAATCCAGTGAGCTGAGGCACATGCTGCCAACTACTGGACCAAGCCATAGTCAGGATTTGTATCCTATCTATGCCTTACAATTATAATAGAATGAGGCAATACTTAATGTGATCTATAGTCGTGTTCACATTCACACGGACAAATTGATGTTTACAATGTTGTCAGATTTTGGCACTTTTTAAATAGTCTTGTGCCACATTTTTTTTATTTTGTTAATAAAAATAAAATCTATTGTTATTTTGTTTTTAATGTTAAGACAGATGTAAAAAAGAAATCGATAATATTTTAATGTCAATTTGTATTACTTAAAAAAATGTATAATCGGTATTAATATCCAAAACAAATTTATTTACTACACAATTTATTGTTTAAATGCATGCTGAATAAAATTCAACCTTAATTTATTAAATACAATAAATATTTTTAAATATGTCGATAATTTAGGTTGATTGATTTAGTTGGTAGTTCTACACCAGTTGTATTAAACAGGCAACATATTTTTCTGTTTTGACATTTTCACCTGTCATGATGTCCATGGATTTGTAGTAACTATTATAAAGTCGTCTAACATGGGAGAGCTAATCTCTCTATCTATCTATATCATCACACCAGATCCCTTGCGGGGCAGGCAGAGAGTGCAGAGTTCCAACAGGTTCTTTCCTTACATGCCTCTAAGGCTTCCTCCACTCTCATAGTTCGTCTCATACACGCTCGCCGGTTACGGAGACTTTTGACTTGTCCTCCCGATAAGACCCGGTCTATTTGGTAATGGTATGACATAGTCAAGTTTAGGTCTTCCCCTGGAACCTACATCGTTCCACTTTCGCATTGTGTATGTAATAATAATATAATAAATCACGGTTACCTTAGTACCAGGCATGTCAACTTCGTCCACGTACTTGTCTTCATCTTCTTCGGCACGCTCATCATCCTCTGTAGCTGTTGGATCTACGATAGAAAATGTCCAATTATGATTAACAGTTTCACTCGGATTTATCTGGCAAATATCGTTCGTGCCCGCACCACCCGTCGTGTTCATCCCACAGATTTTTATGTTTTACTTACTACTATGGTGGGTGTATTCAAAAACATAAAATTCGCCTACACAAAAACGCAGGCTTGTGTCCATACGGGGATCGAACCTGCAATTGCTTGATCCAGTGCGTGGAGCGGCTCTTATCACCCGTGATAAGAGCCGCTTTGAAAATATATAAAATTTGACTACAGCTTGGTCTGGACTAAGCTGCAGTCAAATTTTTCTGACAGATTTTTGTTTTATTTGTTCTAATTTAATGTTTTTCACCTGCATTTAGGAAAGGACACAACAAGAACACTATTTGTGTGTACAAGTGTCTGATGTGTGTGTTTTTGTTAAAGAGATATAAAATTAAGCAAAACAGAATGGTCATAGACTATTGAAAATAACAATTTGCATTTATGAGAGTAGATTTAACTTCCAAAGAGATTAATTAATCATCACTTAAATCAGCTTTATTTACAAATAGTATTCTAGGGATGGCATCTAAAATTTATAATAAATTACGCTTTATTTTAAACACTGAAGACCTAATAGCATTCAAGAAATTGGTGCATCATTCATTGTAACTCGTGAGTTAAGCCAGGATCCACAAATATATATATATATATATATATATATATATATATATATATATATATATATATAGTATATATACATTTTGAATTTTTCCATTGTTTTCTATACAACAAATTATAATTTCTTATTTTCTTTTTGTAAGCAATAATATATTTTAATTTCATGTCTTTGTAAGATGTAATGGTTCTTTTTTTTTAGAGAATGAGTAATGTTTAATTTAATTAGGTTATCTTAATATTATTGTATGCCTGATTACGGGTAGAACATAGTGAAACCTACTGTATTATGTATAATAATACAACACATACCATCTTTGTAACCTATGACCACAATAAATGCTATTTGATTTGATTTGAAAGAAATCTGTGAGGGAAGAATCTTTCGGAACCTTATACTCTCTGCAAAGTGGCAGCAGATGCAAAATCATCTAGTTTAAAGGTTGAATACCTTGTTCCAATCTCTGAGCTCTCAGCTCCCTCTTCGCATCCTCCACCTTCTGGTACTCCTCTATAATGGCCTTGTGCTGCAAGGGATCGTAGCCATTCCACCTGTCCCTCTTGCCGTCATAACTGAGGTTCAAGTTAGGCTGATTGAACTCATCGGAAGCTATGCCGGCATTCGTGAATTTAGCACCAATCTGTAAAGATTAGGTGTATAAACTTCCCGACAAAACCAAATCCCCACGACCAAAAAAAAGGTTTTTTACTTTTGGTATGGGCAGGGTGGAGAGAATGTGTGACGAACGACTAACAAAAGGAATATATCGAGCAAATGTGAGTGGAAGTGTTGGAAGAGGTCACCCAAGAAGAACCTATCACTACTAAATTAATGGTCTCGTCTCGTAAGTATGTTTTAGCAATCGACGGAAACGCATGAGGAGATGTATAAACGTTTAAAGAGAAAAATTGTATTATGTTGCAAACTGTAGCTGCTGCCTACCCCAATGGGACAAAGGCGTAAGTGTATGTATGTTCATGTACAACTTGTAATTAGGACAAAATATTAATAGTCTTGATTAAGTATTAAACAATTTGAGATAATTTATGAAACCATTACAAAGCTTACTCTGATAACTAATCAATCAACTAATAAGCATCAAAACACATTGCTGCACCAAGGGAACTGTTATTAGTTCAATACTACATACACAGTATTAGCAAGCGCATCGTGGGACGGTCGCCTACTAGATGGACTGACGATCTTGTGAGGATCGCAGGAAGTCGTTGGATGCAGGTGGCATCGGCTTAGATGGAGAGCGATTGGGGTGGCCTATGTACATGCAGTGGACAAGTATAGGCTAAGATGATGATAATTACAAGTAATATCACAAAGATTTATTTGTTTGTAATCAATATACTCTGAAACTTCTGAACCAATTTCAATAATTCTTTTACTATTAGAAAATTACGTTATCCAGATGTAAGATAGACCTGGGCCTCAATCCGTTATTGTAATTTTAATAAAATTGTTGATCATTGACGTCATAATTGTTAGTTTTAACAGTTTTCAATCTACTAATTCAATGCTTTCCAATTCTTATAGTATAATATAATATTAGACCTGTTAAGAAACTGTCCCACCGTTGGGCACGGGCCTCCTCTCAAACTGGGAGGGTTTTAGGCCATAGTCCACCACGTTGGCCCAGTGCGGGTTGGCGAACATCACATACCTTCGAAAAACTCTTAGGCATGCAGGTTTCCTTAGGATGTTTTTCCTTCACCATTAAAGCAAGTGATAGTTAATTTTTTATATGCAGCAGTGACTAGACCGTTGGACTGCAAAAGCAGAGGTCTTGAGTTTTTCTAAAGAATTCTTATAGTAGCTATCAATAATTCTTATGGCTTTCCATAGTCGTAGGTACCAGTAGAAACAATTGAAGACTTTTGGCACAATTGTAATTGTTATTATCGGCAATTGTTATAATCGTTAAAATCGGCGTCAAGCAGGGTTGCGTGTTGTCCGCTAGACTGTTTATAATATATCTGGACAAAAGTCTTCAAAGACTGAAAGCGATGAATGAAGGTGTACAAATGGGTGACTTAGTGGTTAACCATCTACTTTATGCAGATGACGCGGTTTTAATAGCGCCAACAGCCACTGATCTGCAAACACTAGTCACAGTTATGAAAAACGACTGCATGATCAATGGCTTACACTTGAATGTGAAGAAAACCAAGATTATGGTTTTTGAAAGGGAAGAAACCAGAACGAATGTAAGGATTGTGGTTGGTAACGATGTGCTGGAGCAAGTGAATGAGTTTGTATATCTTGGATGCGCCTTCAGTAAGGATGGGAAATACACCGCTGACATAGAGAGAAGAGTGAGTGCAGGGAACAGAGTGAATGGTGCGATGGGAAAGCTACTCGGGAGCCGGCACTTAAGCCCTAAGGCGCAGCTGGCCATACATAACGGAGTTCTTGTCCCAACGCTGTTATATGGTAGCGAGAGCTGGGTATGTAAGAAGGAGAATGAAAGTAGGATAAATGCGGTAGAAATGCGAGCTCTGCGGAAGATGTGCGGAGTGAAGCTGACCGACCGCATTAGCAACAGCATAGTAAGACAGCGAGTAGGTATGAAAGATAGTATCGGTGTAAAGATGAGAAAGGGCATGCTCCGTTGGTTCGGGCATATAGAAAGAATGCCAGAGGAAAGAATGACAAAACAGATATACAATGTGAAAGTGGAAGGATGCAGGTACCGGGGAAGACCTAGACTATCTTACCACAACCAAATAAACCGAGTCTTATCTGATGGAAAAGTCAAGAGTCTCCGTAACCGGCGAGCGTGTATGAGACGAACTATGAGAGTCGAGGAAGCCAGAGAGGTATGTAAGGAAAGAACCTGTTGGAACTCTGTACTCTCTGCCTACCCCGCAAGGGATCTGGCGTGAGGTTATAGATAGATAGATAGATAGATAGGTAATTGTTATTTATCATAATAACAAAACACGTTAAAAATAGCAGTTTTAGGGCACTGGTAGGTGGTGCAGATGTAAAGCTGCAGATAATTGCTATGCTAGTATTAAATAATATGTCTCTTAAAAGAATCATACCTTTCTTGGTCTTTCCAAGCAATCTTTCTTCTGATGTGTCATTGCTCCACAGTTTTCGCATGCACCTTTCCTGTATTTTGTTGCTGCTTTGGACTGGAACAATAAGAAATTAATACGTAACCTGTTTATTGCCACAAGGTGGATCTAGTCAAGGTTGCGGTTAAAAGCTGATTACATACAGCCCTAAGTCAGTTGTCATAGCAATAAACAGCTATTTTGTACATCAATAAATAAATAAAATAAAATAATTTGACGAATGATATAGCCCAGTGGTTCAAAGCTGAAGCTGCTTCGCCCACTGGGTCAAATAGTTGAGGCTTCAATTCCCGCACGGTTCAAATCTTTGTGTGAACCACAATTATTTCTGTCGGTCTAGGTATTTGTGTATGTGACATTTCCTGTTAGTAAACGCACCCACAACGCACGAATAAATCCTAGTGTGGGGCTACTAGAGGCAAGAGAGCAGTGACAGCCTACTGGTTAGACCGTAGGACTGCAAAGTCAGAAGTCTCGGGTTCAAACACAAGCACGCATGTCTGTTTTTTCAAAAGCATGTGTGTTTTAAAATTTACTATCACTTGCTTTAACGGTAAAGGAAAACATCATTAGGAAACCTACATGCCTAAGAGTTTTTCGAAGGTGTGTTAAGTTCGCCAACCCGCATTGGGCCAGTGTGGTGGACTATAGCCTAAACCTTCTGTTTGAGAAGAGGCCCGTGCCCAACGGTGGGACAGTTTCTGAACAGGGCTAATAATATTATTTATATTTAGAGGGGGCCTTTGTCTGGACGTGGCCTTGATTCATATTTCATGAGAAGGTCACAGACTAGACATACATAACATTACTTGAGTCATAATTTCTATTTGTAATCATATCTCACTGCAATACACTCCTACATATCCCATTTTTAGTTCATGGAGTATGAATTTGATGATATTACTATCATCATCATGTCAACCTATACTCGCCCACTGCTGAACATAGGCCTCCCCAATCGCTCTCCATTGCACCCAGTCCAGTACGACCTGCATCCAAGGACTTAATATGATATCTTAATATTTCTCAAAGACAATTAGCAGGTGGAGGATTAGGTTATACAACACCCCATTTCACTATTATTTTTCTTTACTAATAAAACTGAAAACATATAATGTTAAAACTAACTTACAGTATCAACACCTTTAGGATAATATGTGTCTAGTTTAGTGAACTGAGCCTCCTTGTCTTCCTGTGGCCTCTGATGCTTTAGGGTGGGTCCACTGGTCCCATAGTACCAAGGTGCCGAAGATATGTACTGAGGAATATGAGGGTTTATGTCCTTGCCTGGAAATTAGGTAAGTTTTATGACACTGGATAAGTAGTATAATTTTTTTTTTCAGTGGGTGGATTTTTAAAAAAAGGGCAGTAAGCCAGACTATCCTTTTTGCAACATTTTGGGGTATATTTGTAAATGCCGTTCAACATATTGCTTAAAAATTAAGGATATTCTTCTAAGACCGTTTTCCTGTAGATACAACAGTTGATGTAGCTGTCTTTACTGCACCATCCTAAAAAGCCAGCCTGTATATTAGACATGTGCGTCGATGATATGCGGCGGGTGTTTGCCGTTTTAACGACAAAAAATGTCGGCAGTGTGATTGTCACAGATAGTAAAATTGAAGAATCAATGAAATAATACCATTTGTTTTTCACTTCACCATCATGATCTTCATCTCAGCCTATACTTGTCCACTGCTAAACATAGGCCTCCTCAATCGCTTTCCAGTGTAACGGGTCTGACGCCACCTGCATCCATCAACTTCCTGCGATT
This sequence comes from Phalera bucephala, assembly GCA_905147815.2. Classification (NCBI taxonomy): domain Eukaryota; kingdom Metazoa; phylum Arthropoda; class Insecta; order Lepidoptera; family Notodontidae; genus Phalera; species Phalera bucephala. Next base: position 31,345,507 of record LR990618.1, read on the forward strand.
TTCACAAGATCGTCGGTCCATCTGGCAGGCAGTCGTCCTATGCTGCGCTTGCCAATATGTGGTCTCCACTCTAGAATCTTTCTACCCCAATGCCTGTCCAATCTTCACGCTATGTTGCCCACCCATTGCCACTTCAGCTTGCTAATCCTGAGGGCTATGTCAGTGACCTTGGTTCTTCTACGAATCTCCTCATTCCTGATTCGATCACGTAGAGAAATGCCTCTTTCCATAGCTTGCTGAGCAACTCTGAGCTTTTTATGAGACTTATTGTAAAAGACCACGTCTCTGATCCGTATGTCATCACTGGCAAATCACATTGACTAAAAACTTTAGACTAGACTAAAAACAACCTCGTGCCTCGTTGCTCTGGTGGCGAATAATACACGTCGCGATCACTAGGTCCTGGGTTCAAATCCTAAGGCGGAGAAATATTTTTTGTTTTTCTATCAAAAAATTCCCGTTATCAGTACGGAGTCGGGAAGTGTGCACGGTATATGTGCACGCTAGGATTAGTTACGAGTATAAGGTCTGAATCGTGCTAAGAAAATTCATTATTTATGATAGGTTATTGCCAAAATGTTGGTTTACATTTCTAAGTGTTTTTCAACACGAAATTTAAGTGTTTACCTGTTTCGTCCACAGCAGCGGGTGCTGTACCAGCTTTCCGAGCCTCTTCCAGCTCTTTAGCTTTTCTCCAGTCCTCTCTCGACTTCTTTTTTGGTTCATCTTCTTCGTCAGCGATATCATCTTTGTTGCGCAATATTTGCGATACGGCGGTTCTCGCACCGGTCGCCATGGTGATGAATTCTAGTTCTCAATAATTATTTAATAACATGGATTAAGCTTCGAAGACAAATTTGGCAAAATTGAATTGATACCTACTGCTACTATGTTGTGTTGACAACTATTTTATTTTGCAAATGGCGACGTAGGATTTGACAAACTTGACATATTGGGTGTCGTTCAGAAACACTGAGATAATTATATAGGTTATAGTAGAAATTTATAGCGTGCTATAAAACCAAATCGCATGTATCATGTATATAAAATCAGGGTAAGAAAATAACGGCCATCCGTTAGGGCAGAGAGGTTCTCGAGTGGTCACCTCGTATCGGAAGACGTAGACTAGGCGGACCCCCCACAAGGTGGACCGATGATCTGGTTTAGGTCGCAGGTAAAAGCTGGATGTGTACAGCACAAAGCCGGTCGTTGTGGCGATCTTTGGGGAGGCCTTTGTCCTGCATTGGACGTCTTTCGGTGACAGGGAAATAACTATCGCAGCGCTGTGCAACCGCTGTGTTGCTAGCGATCACTAAAGTTAAACAGCGTTTGGCTCGGTCGATCTGAGATAGGTGATCGTTTATGGAATTTAGTATTCGAGCGTATCCATGCTTTGGAAGGCACTTAATTTAGAAGTGTTAAGGTCAAGTTGGGAGCCTCTCCACCAATCCGCACTGGGTCCGCGTGGTCGAGTATGACCTAATCTCTCTCTCCTCGAGTTGTGAGAGAAGGCCTTTGTAAAGCAGTGGGCAGTATAGGCTGATATTATAAGTCAAGTTAGACGCCTTATAGGCGGCTTGATAGGTTTGTACGGAATTCGCATGGTCAAGTATTGAACTCAAAGTCAAGTAATTTATTTAGTATAAATGCAGGGGTACTTACAAATAGTCTATTTATATTTTTTTTATCTAATCTAACTACTAAGCTACGACCGGATCGGAACGCTACCGCCACTGAGAAGATCCGGTGAGAAACTCGGCAGGCTTGTATTTTTTATTTATTTATCATATTGTGTGAGTACAACATTGAGTATGACCTAATTTCATTCACCTAGATATGAAACCGTTGCGCAACAGTAGAACAGTATAGGCTCATTATATTGAAAAATAACAGGAATAAATACATGTCTCATCAACGTAACATCACAACCTACAATAAACCTATTCATATCATCAGGCCAGATCCCTTGCGGGGCAGGCAGAGAGTACAGAGTTCCAACAGGTTCTTTTCTTAAATACCTCTCTGACTTCCTCCACTCTCATAGTTCGTCTCATACACGCACGCCGGTTAGGGTCGCTTAAAATATTTTATATATTATTTAATATATTTCTATGACCACAAGAATGAGTTTAAAAACTACCAACATTATCCCAGATGAATTATTACAGAACCGTTTCGAACATTATTCGTATTCAAAATTGTCCATATTTTACTAAACAGTATAACAATTCCGTAAAAAGATTAGTGTTGTTCTGTCATATTTGATTGCTTGCAGTTTCTTTGGCTGCCTGATACTTTTTTAACACAAGATTTAACATATAGCGAGCTGGAAGTATGCTCTGCCACATAGCGTTTATATTCTCTGGCTCTGCTTGCCTCAAATTATTTGGCTTACCATGGGCCTAACTCTATGGGATACACAATACACAAACAACGCAATACTACTAACAACTTTAATTTATACATTTACATTATAGGGCATTAATCGATATAATATTTATAGAAATAACTTTCGATATAATTTACAATTTGCGTCGGGCCCTAGGACGGTGGTAGGACGGTCGCGGCACGTAGACTCGTTCGTTGCTGTCCCCCGTCTGCCCGAGTGACTCTTCGAGAGGCTCAGCCCGTGGGGTAAAGAGCTTACGTCGGCTCCGAGTAATCCTAAATAAAACAGAGTTATAGTCTTAATAATCGAAAAAGTATTAGGTCTTATATATGTATGTTCATGATTTGTTGGCAGTGTCGTATAATAATTATAAATACTATTGTAACCTTAAAAAATAGTAATACTATCGCTAGCGCTATCGATTAATAATACCAATAATATCAAAGACTCGCCATTAATTTCGATGATATCGATATTGTTACATTTTTCACGGCCATCTATGGATGATCAAATTGGCGATAATTTTGCAACACTACAAAAAATTACAAAAAGCCAGCAACTTATTTGTGAAATGGCTAAAAAATGCAACTATAGTGCGACAAGGATCTTTTGGCCCTTGGATGACATTGACAAGAGCGTTGGTGGTAAATTAGGGTTAACATTTACTAAAATTTCTCAACTTTCAAGGAGATATTACAACAGGTGGATCCCGCACGGTTACTAATCAAAAGAACTTGGGTAAATTTTATAGTAAATAGCAACTCTGCGACTGTCATGAATTGACATTTAACTTAATGACAGCGATCGGCCAAAATATCCGTGTAAGACTGTAAATAAACTTGATATTAATGTAAAAAAATCCTCGCTTATTTATACAATATTATGGCAATAGAAAAAAATATTCCTCTCTCTAAAAATACTACTTACGTTTTGGACGGGCAGCTCTGTATCCCCATTACCGGCGGAACATTCTCCTCCTCACATTTCTCTGGCGACGGTATATCTTTCAGCTCCTTTTTAGGCGCGGGTACGTCCATAGTTACGTCACTAAACTCACTTTGCAAGTTTACTATATCTTTTAATTTAGGTTGCTCGTCCAGATTCAATTTGTCTTGGTCATCATCGTCATTTTTCTTTCGCCGTAAACGTAAGTTTCTCTTCCTAGGCTGCGCTTCCAATTTAGAGTGACTCTCAGCTAATATTTCTTCATGTTTACTATCGGAAACTTTCCTAGTCCTAGATTGCTTATTACGCAAGTTATACTTGGCATCTTCTTTAATATCTGTCTTTATAGATTCGTCGATTTCTTGACTCACTAGTAAATCGAATTCTGTCGCTCTTGAAGTTGTTAAGTCTTTACATATGTTCTCAAATTCTTCAATGGTGTTATTTTCTTTAGATATATTTTGTGTTTCATTGGCATTATTTGGTTCGTCCAGTGATAGTATAGGTTCTAGTTTTATTTCTTTCTTCATATCTTCTTTCTTCATATCTATGATCATGTTATTTTCATCTTTATCAATAGAGGAAGAAGATTCTAATTTAATATCTGTTTTCAGTATAATAGGGTCATTTTTAACTTGAGGTGTATCTTGAACGACGACTTTAGCTGCGTGTGCTTCAGTTGGTGCCGTATCACTTGCTTCTTCAATGATAGGTTCTGAATCCTGAGTTGTGGTTTGTGTTTGAAGTAAAGATTTCTTAGCAGATTGTTGATTTAAAACAAGTTTCTCAATGGATCGGCGGGCCTTTTCAACATTATCAACTTTTTCTTTAATCTTAACAGGCCCTGGAGAATCTAGACCTTCGAACATATCAACTGAATCATGTATCTTAACGTGTTTCGGTTTATGTAAAGATAATAACTTGTCTGCTTTAGAAATGCTTTCTCCTAGAAGTTTCTTGATCGTGCTAGGCTCAAAATTATCAGAAGCAACGTCTTTAACAATAGACGGCGATCTATCATCATCAATTACTTTAATTTCATCAATCTTTTTATTAGGTGCTACCTCTACATTAACGTCAATATTATCGAAATAGGTACGTTTTTCTTTGTTTAATTTGACACCGATATTATTTTCTGGTACCTCTTCAATTACATCCTCCTTACTCATGTTATCATCAAAATAATTTCTCTTTTCCTTTAACATTTTAATTTCTCCAAATACAGTTTCGTTCTGTTTGGCGTCATCATCGCAAGATCTAGCTGCTTTTTCTAATTGTTCAAACTGTCTAAGGGAACTGTCACTGCCCGTGTTTGACTTCAATGATTGAATGATTTTGTTTACAAGTGTTTCGGAAACTTTTTCAACCTTTTGTTCTTTAGAGACACATCTAGAACATTTGATTTCATCAACTATATCCTTTTCATCGTTATCAAAGAATTTAGAAATACCTCTGTTATCACTTCTACATTCAGTGTCCCTTACACAATATGATCCTCTACACGTATTTATTTTCTTCAGTTTTATATCTTCAGATTTCTCAATTTCATCCGCTTTAAGATCCTTAACAAAATATGTACTTCTTGAATCAGATTTATTGATTTTAATAGATTCATCGTTAACTTTAAAATCATTACACACATCTTTAAATTCCACATCATTTTCATTGTGGCTGTCATCTAAATTAACATCATTACTTTCAACCTTATCAATAGTGATATTACTATCCGCACCTTCAAATGTTTTATCACTAATTTCATTAGTTTTGTTTGCATTCTGACTTAAATTTTCATCTATCAAAAGGGATTTAGTTGGTGTATCTTCATCGTGTTTGAGAGTATCATTAGATACTTCGAGATCGGCTTCGTCTTCCTCATTAATATTATCAATAGTATGTACACTGCCATTGACAGAGTGTTTTTCCTGTACTGCTAAAGATCTGTTCTGGTCCATTTTAAAGATAGGTTCGAGGCTCTCATTGAAAGGATCGGTTTCTCCGTCGCTGTCGTATTCGCTATCGGATAGTGATAAACCGTCATTGGGTGGAGTGGTTTCTTTGAATGCTTTTTCTGTAAGAAATAAATAAGCTTCTGTTAGAAAAGGGTTTAGTTAGCAGGATAGTTCATCAAAAAATCACGAAATAACACAACTTCTTGAGATATCAAATGTATTTATTGTTTTTTAAGATACTTTGTACCAAAGGGGGGTTTGTCTAAAAGTCCACCACGTATCGCCAGAGTCCTGCGAGGGGTTAAATAGTTGCTAAAAAACATAACGTGATTGATGGAAAACACCTCAACAGTATCGTCACTTCGTTACTACAACCTCTGACAAACCTAATTAAAAATTATCTTGCCGTGAAAAATAGAGAACTACTAACTGCGTTCTTGATTGTGGTACGCGCCCTGAAATAGGTTTCGAAGCATTGTATGGTATAAATTGATTACCAGCATTGCGTAATGGCGTACATTTGCCGGAAACCATATTTCGATCTTCTCACTGACTTGTTAAATATGTTTGACTTAATACTTTTATGGTACCTGTCATAGTCTTTTTTCTCTTTTTAAAAAGAACGTAGCCCCACACTAGGATTTATTCCTGTGTCGTGAGTGCGTTTACAAACATGAAAATTCACATACACAAATACCCAGACCGGAACAAATAATTGTGGATCACACAAAGATTTGTCCCGTGCGGGAATATTAGACACAGCGGGCGGAGCGGCTTAAGCTCTTAACCACTGCGCTAAATCGTCCGTCGAAACTTAATTTTCGTTCAACCGTGGTGATGCACTTAGGAAGTATTGGCAGGTCTGCTCTTACCATCTCTTTCTTCAATGCACGTCCGTAGATGCTGAACTTCTTTTTCTGCTCTCGCTCGCGCCAGTTGCTCGGCTATTAATTTTTCCTGCAATTCACATTATAATATTATGACCATCTATCAAATATTGGTACATACACGCTTGCCGCGAGAAAAATGGATGGTACTAAAAAATAACAGGGTTCTGCTTTTTTGCAAATACAACTTTAAGTGCTACGAGTAAGATACAATATGCCCTAATTCAAGATCATCATGATTATATCTATCTATATCGTCACGCCAGATCCCTTGCGGGGTAGGCAGAGAGTACAAGATTCCAATAGGTTCTTACCTTACAGACCTCTCTGGCTTCCTCCACTCTCATAGTTCGTCTCATACACGCTCGCCGGTTACGGATACTCATAATTATATCATAACTATAACCACTCACGTGGGTTTGGGGACGGTTTTAAGTGTTACTTTTGAACGGGATTGTATCTTGCTATGATATATTGATGATTATGACTGTAAAATACATGCCTAATAGTCTGCACTAACAAAATCCGACTATCCACTGTCTAATAAATCAATCTGACTGACCTACTGTTGGGCGAAGGCCGCCCCTTAAATATTAAGGAGGTTAGGGATGAAGTCATACGCCATCACGCTAACCCAGTGCGGTTTGTTCTAAGCAAATTAATGGCCACCTACTATTAATTAAAGTAACCTTAGTTACGTTATTATAATTCACAAATTACAAACCTCCAGGACAGCTATTTCAGTCATCAATTCTGCTATCTGAAAATAATAAAATATAATTAATAAGAAGCATGACAATTTTTATTCGTCTAAAGTGCTGTTTTGGAAATCGACGAAAACCAAAATCAAGGCATAGCAACTATTCTATTAGGTCAAGGTGTTTCTTTCCACTTGAGTCATGACAACCTATTCAACTGTTGTTAGTTAACATTCCCTCTCTTCCTTCTATTAATTTAACACAATGTGTACTTTTATTTTGTAAATGAGGGAACCATGTAGCCATTCTCATAAATAGTATTATTCGCTGTTTTAACTTTGACTCGCCTGATGACCAACCTACATTGTTCTCCCATACCCCACAACAGAATGTAGATGAAAAAGTTAGTAATTTCTTATTTTAAAAGAGTAACCGTGGAGTTTCTTGCCCTTCTTCTCCACAGGAATGACATTCCGAAGTGGCGGTAGAGTCTTTGTTACTATTCTGACGATTCATAAATAGTGTAATGGTTTACATGAATAAAAAATATTCTGATTCTTTTTTTTTGTTTCTCTTCGTTCGTTTGTTCGTCGTGCTATACTATCTCTACTTGAAACTTTGTCATTGGTCTAAAAATTTTGTTTTTTTCCTAAAAATGTTGATAAGTACAGTCATACAAGGATCTATTGGCCCGCGGACAAAATCGGAACTGACGCTGTCATCAAGAGAAATGTCATTTTATGACAGTCGCAGAGTTGCCGTTTGCAATGAAATTTACCCAAATTCTTTTTTAATTGGTAACTTTTCAGACCCATCTGTTTAAATATTTTACCTGTAGGAAAATTTTGCTAAATTATCTATCTATATCATCACCCCAGATCCCTTGCGGGATAGGCAGAGAGTACAGAGTTCCAATAGGTTCTTACCTTACATATCTCTCTGGCTTCCTCTACTCTCATAGTTCTTCTCATACACGCTCGCCGGTTACGGAGACTATTGACTTGTCCTTGAGATAAGGCTCGGTCTATTTGGTCATAGTAAAATAGTCTAAGTCTTCCCCGGTACCTACATCCTAAATAATAACCCTAATTTTACACCTACGCCCTGTCAATGACATCCACGTGCCAAAAGATCCTTGTCGCACTTTATATCATACCGACCTTGTTCTGCAGGGCGACGTTTCTCGAAGGCGTACCAGCGTCTGTTGTCGGTGCGACTTTCGCCGGCTCTAGTCTGCTTTCATACTCTTCAATCATATCGTCCATCTGTAATCACCATTGCTATATGAATAGAATATAAACATACATCATTGATTATTGTTGCTGATTGAGGAACTGCTCAAACCTAATCTGTTTTATCGTCAAGTTTATACGAAATTTTGTGATACCCTTACAGATTAAGGCGGTTGCCTATTCGCAAGCGCAGAGCTCTACGAGCGTGTGTGTGTGAATGATGTACGCTGTTGGCCGCGAGGCCTTTACAGCTTCATCGGACTTAAAGGCGAGCGTGCAACCACTACGCTCTAGCCAGCCAGAAGGGCAAGAGGCGACATACTCGAGGGCGCCTCGAAGAGGCGCCCTCGGTTGGGACAGTCGCTGTAGGGGGACGGGTGCACTACTAAGTGCACCGGTCAACCGCCGGCTATGGGAGGGGATCTACTACTACGTCGTCGTCGTCGCCCGTATTCTGAGCGGAAAGAAGGGATGACAAAGCATCGGGGGGGTCGGTGAGAACATGTCGCGGCCGGCGGTGGCGGCAGGGGTCGGGGGGGAGATCGTAGTCGGCGGTGGCGGCAGGGGTCGGGGGGGAGATCGTAGTCGGCGGTGGCTACGATTAACGGATTCGCATGGGTAGATGCGTTCGCGAAGTGACGTGTTGACGCCTTTTTAATAAAGGCGCGAATAGGTTCGAGACCTAGATCGGAGTGGCGGTCGACGTTCCGTACGAACCAGGGGGCTCCTACGGCTTTACGGAGGAAGCGGTTTTGAACCACTTGGAGTTTATCGATGTGAGAGGAGGCCGAATGCCCGAACACAACACACGCATAAGTCATGATGGGTCGAACGCAAGTTTTGTAAAGTGTCACCTTATTTCTAAGGGACATTTTACTCCGCTTGCAGATTAACGAATGGAGACGACCGAGCACAAATGATGCTCGGTGACGGACCCGCTTGATGTGCGGGCCGAAGGACATGGTACTGTTTAGGGTGACCCCTAGATATTTGACCTCTTTGACCCAGGGAATGGGTCGGTCGAACATGGTCACTTGGCCGAGATTACTTCTAGGGCGGCCGCAGGGAGTGGCGCGGGGTGGCACCTCTGGAGAAGAACACCGCAGCGCTCTTGTCCGGGTTCACCTCAATACGCCACTTCCTGAACCAATTCCCTAGGGAATTGGCGGATGCCTGAAGGTGTCTGGTAATGAAACCCTTATTCCTATGCGAGACGTAGAGAGCGGTATCACCCGCGAATAGGGCTAGATGCGCCTTACTCGAACGAGGAATGTCGTTCGTGTAAAGGCTAAACAGGAGCGGAGAGAGAACTGAGCCCTGTGGGACTCCAGCACTGATGGAGTGGGAAGTGGAGCGCGTCATTTCGACGCGATAACGGAAGGCGCGATTCGACAAGAAGTCTCGTAAGATGAGCACGAGTCTGTCCGGCACACCCAATTGGTAGAGCTTGTAGATCAAGCCGTTGTGCCAGACTTTGTCGAATGCCTTCGCGACATCTAGGAAGAGGGCGCCCGTGTAGATGGGTTTGGGTCTATTGAGACCGGAGAGGATGTGCTCCGTGATGCGGTGCACTTGGTGGACGCAAGAGTGTTTGGCTCGAAAGCCAAACTGCTCGTCGATAAGGATACCCCTGGACGTTACGAAGTCTTTGAGCCTCGCCAGAAGTAGGCGCTCGTATATCTTGGCCAGGGAGTTGAGGAGACTGATAGGGCGGTAGCTCGCGGGGAGATTGCGAGGTTTGCCGGGCTTGGGAATGCCTATGACGTCCGCCTCCTTCCACTTAGCGGGGAAGGTGCAGTTCGCCATGGCGGCGTTCAATATGGCCACTAAGAGGCAGATGAGTTGGGCGGGCAGGCATTTCAGAACGCAATTCGAAATGCCGTCAGAGCCGGGGCCTTTTTTTGTTTTGAGACCCATTATTAGATCTTCGACCTCCGTTTGGGTGATAGGAGGTAAGGAATCGACGGGGGGGAGGGATGCCCTGCGCTCGACTTCCCTGTCGGCCGCGTCGACGTGGGACTGGTCGACGGACTGAGAGCTGGGGGCGCACTGGCTCTCGAGGGAGTCGGCGAGAAGCTCGGCCTTTTCGTCGTCGTCGAAGGCTGGGGGTGCGCCTGAAGGGCGGGACAGCGGGGGCATGTCAGTCGTGGAGTCGGACTTGAGGCTACGCGCCAGCTGCCAATAGCCCAGATGCGATGGCGCGATGCCCTCTAGGAAGTCACCCCACCGTTCCTCCCGGACCTCCGCGACACGACGCTTTACCTCTCGTTGTAAAGCGCGCATCCGGGCCCGATTGGCTTCGGTGGGGTAGGAGTCGTACGCTCGGATAGAAGCATTCTTGGAACGAATGAGATCCCTAACATCGTCCGGCAGTCGAAAGCGGTTGAGGTAGAGATCTTCCGCCTCGACTTACTTGGACGATCGACTGACAGCCGATCGGATGTGCTCGGTGAAGGCATCTACGGCCTGATCGGTGTCCTGAGGGGACGGGATGGAGTCCGAGCTGAGAGGCAGGGGGGGAGGGTCGGCATCCGCCAAGGCCGTGCTTAGCGCATGCCAATCCACCACCGTCTTTTTGGGTCGCTGAGGGGCGGAAGGGGGGGAACCGAGTCTCATGACTACAGGTCGATGGTCAGAGTCGAGTTCCTGGACTACTTCCAAGGAGTGCAGCCGCAGGGTGACACCCTTCAGAAGCGCCATGTCCAGGACGTCGGGTCGGTGGTTGGGATTGTTAGGATAGTGGGTAGGGTGCATGGGTGCGATGACGTCAAAGTCGAGAACGTCGACCAGGGCGTCAAGGCTCCTACCGTTAGGGGAAGTGGTGAGACCGTTCCAGGCCACGTGCTTGCTGTTGAAGTCGCCCGCCAGAATGACGGCGCTTCCCAGATTGAGGAGTGCTTCAAAGTCACTCCTGAGAACGGATCGAGCACTGACAATGCTATTCTCCATTCTTTATTCTCCTGCTTCACCTGATTACCTTTCCTCCCATTTTCAATATCTATGCTCTAATCACGACCAACTTCTTCGTTCTTCTAATAATCGCCTTCTTCAATGCCCTTCTCACCATTCTAATTTTATTCACTCTTCTTTCTTTGTCCAATCCATCTTACTATGGAACTCACTACCTCTGGATATCAGGATGGCCACAAATCGCTTATCTTTTAAAAGCAAAGTACAGGATTATCTGCACAAAACTTTGGCGGATTCATCTCAATATTAATTTAGTTTATGTATATGTGTACTTATTATTTATATTATTATATGTATACATTATATGTGTATTTATCTGTATCTATATTATATCGTTATATGTCAGTTCGATATAATATTTATTCTACTAATTATATATTTGTTACATATTTTCCTCTACATTTTTTTGGTTCTATGGTTCTGCACCTACTTCACTCGTTTCTGCATCACCCTAAGGTAGACTGGTAGATAATGCCTCAGGCATTAAGTCCGCCTTTGTACCAATAGTACTATGAAAGAAGTTGAATGGGCGATAGGAAGTATGAAAAACGGTAAAGCTGCGGGAGTAGACATGACATCTGCCGAGATGATCAAATTTGGTGGAACTTGCGTCCGAGACGCTTTCCGGGCCCTTGCAAACCTTTGCTGGAGGACCGGTAGAGTCCCTACAGATTGGCGCCGCGCAGTCATAGTACCCTTGTATAAAGGCAAGGGTTCACAATATGACTGCGCCAATTACAGAGCCATCAGTTTGATCAGCTTGGCAGCCAAGGTTTACGGTAAAATTATTGAACGGAGAATGCGCGTGAAGTCCGATGGAATGTTGTGCGAGGCACAAGGGGGTTTCAGGTCTGGAAGAGGATGTTCGGATCAAGTCTTCTCACTCCGCAGCATCGTAGAGAAGCATCTGGCAGTGGGCCGGAAGGTTTTCTGCGGTTTTGTAGATCTGGAGAAGGCATTTGACAGAGTTGTGCGAAAGAGACTTTGGGACATTTTGCCAGAGTATGGTATAGATGGCACTCTGTTGCGAGCCGTCCAGTCCACTTATGTGGACTGCAAGGCATGCGTACGGGTGGGTGGTAACAGGTCACCCTGGTTTGACGTTAAAATCGGCGTCAAGCAGGGTTGCGTGTTGTCCGCTAGACTGTTTATAATATATCTGGACAAAAGTCTTCAAAGACTGAAAGCGATGAATGAAGGTGTACAAATGGGTGACTTAGTGGTAAACCATCTACTTTATGCAGATGACGCGGTTTTAATAGCGCCAACAGCCACTGATCTGCAAACACTAGTCACAGTTATGAAAAACGACTGCATGATCAATGGCTTACACTTGAATGTGAAGAAAACCAAGATTATGGTTTTTGAAAGGGAAGAAACCAGAACGAATGTAAGGATTGTGGTTGGTAACGATGTGCTGGAGCAAGTGAATGAGTTTGTATATCTTGGATGCGCCTTCAGTAAGGATGGGAAATACACCGCTGACATAGAGAGAAGAGTGAGTGCAGGGAACAGAGTGAATGGTGCGATGGGAAAGCTACTCGGGAGCCGGCACTTAAGCCATAAGGCGCAGCTGGCCATACATAACGGAGTTCTTGTCCCAACGCTGTTATATGGTAGCGAGAGCTGGGTATGTAAGAAGGAGAATGAAAGTAGGATAAATGCGGTAGAAATACGAGCTCTGCGGAAGATGTGCGGAGTGAAGCTGACCGACCGCATTAGCAATAGCATAGTAAGACAGCGAGTAGGTATGAAAGATAGTATCGGTGTAAAGATGAGAAAGGGCATGCTCCGTTGGTTCGGGCATATAGAAAGAATGCCAGAGGAAAGAATGACAAAACAGATATACAATGTGAAAGTGGAAGGATGCAGGTACCGGGGAAGACCTAGACTATCTTACCACGACCAAATAAACTGAGTCTTATCTGATGGAAAAGTCAAGAGTCTCCGTAACCGGCGAGCGTGTATGAGACGAACTATGAGAGTCGAGGAAGCCAGAGAGGTATGTAAGGAAAGAACCTGTTGGAACTCTGTACTCTCTGCCTACCCCGCAAGGGATCTGGCGTGAGGTTATAGATAGATAGATAGATTGTACCAATAGTGCAAGAAGAATTAAATAAATAAATTCTAGTTATTTTCTTTTTCTTTCTTTTTCTTTTTAAAAAAAACGTAGCCCCACACTAGCATTAATTTTCGTGTCGTGGATGCGTTTACAAACATGAAAATTCACACACACAAACATCTAGACCTATACAAATAATTGTGGGTCACACAAAGATTTGTCCCGTGCGGGAATCGAACCCGCGACTATTAGACACAGTGGGCGGAGCGGCTTAAGCTCTTAACCGTCGTAAGCTGCTGCTTACTTGTGAGCGCAGCGCCTGCAGTTGCGCCTCGTAGTACTGTCGGGTCATGTCTTTAGCCTCTTCCACCAGCTCCCGCATGGTGCTGGCCGCCTCCTGCTGGCGCTCCTCCATGGCCGCCAGGAGCTCCTTGTTGCGGGCTTGAGCTCTACAAAACACAAGTTAAATGTACATCGTCACGCCTATATTCTCCAAGCGGGGGTGGCAGAGGTATGTACTCGTACACTTTTCGCCAACGATGTTAGGTCCCATGTAATAGGAGGCCTATTGAAATTATACACAAAGCCAGACTCCTCTTGGGATTGATACTGTATTTTTTTCTATAGAAAAATTACATATTTGTGGGACCTAAGATGTGAACTCAGGACGTGAGCGCTACGCGCATTATTCGGCACTATACCAACAAGTTGGTCGATTATCTAATTTGGTTGATTTAACGAAAACCCACCAGATAGACCAGCCCACGTTTTTCTCCATTACCAGACGACAAAATGTAGATGGAATTTTGTTTTATTTTTAAAAGAGTAACCATTGAGTTTCTTGTCCTTCTCCACAGGAATAAAATATCGAAAGTGGTAGTTTTTGTTACTTTTCTGAATTCATGAATCCTTGAATAGTGTACAAGTATACTATAAATAAAAAAATGTTCTAATTCTATTCCTTTATTTAAAATACAACGTAGCTCCACACTATTTATTATTTTTGTGTCGTGGGTGCTTTTACAAGCATCAAATTCACATACACTAACACCCAATCCAAAACAAATATTTGTGTGTCACACAAAGATCTGTCGCAATCGAACCCGCGACTAATCAATCCAGTGGGCGGAGCGTAGTTTGTAAAAATGAGCACTGAACGAGTAGCGTTAAGGCGACGCTTAAAAGCTTTGAAGCGCGTTGAAAACTAGAGCGTTTAAGCGCCGACTCGAGCGTTTTTACAGCACTAGCGGAGCGACTCGAGCTCTTAACCGTAGGACTAAGCCGTCTGTCATTCTGATGAAATATAAATGTAGTTTTATACTTACTGCACCAGTTCAAAGTGCAGTCGTTCGTTGTCAGCGCGCAGCTTCATCACTTCCGCGCTGCAGTTTACTGTGGTGTCCTGCGCGGTGCTCTCCAGAGTTGAGCCCAGGATAGTGTTGTTTATCTCTAAAAGATAACTATATACTCAGAGGTGGATTATCCCTAAAGCAAACTAGACACGTACACGGGGCACGAGGAAATTTTTGAACAAAGAAAAAAAAAAATGAACAACAGCACCGTCACGTATTCCCTAAGCGGGGGTGGCAGAGGTGTACTGAGTAAACCCACTTTTTACCAACGATGTTAGGTCCCATGTAATAGGGGGCGAGCCTATTGCCATACACCGAGCACAATTCTAGACTCCGGACTCATACTGGGAAGTTGTTCGTTAGAAAAATTTCATTTGTCCGACCATTGTCATTTGTTGAACCCAGGACCTTGTGATCACCAAGCGATTCGCTTTGCCACAAGACCAACGAGGCAGTCAAGAAAAAATTATTATTAACATAAAACTGTGTTAGTTAGTATGCACCTACTTATACAATATAAAATATATTTCAATTTGATAGACATGTAGAGGTTTTGAAGAGTGTTCCGCTTTCTTGATTAATCCTACATCGCCTGATGTCATAATAGCAGTTGGTAAGATACAACTGATATGTGTAATAAATTAACGGTTATTCTTTAGAATTACATTTTATTCCAAGAGCCAAGAATGACAACCAAAGACCAAAAAAATAAACAAAAACTACAGATAACTAAAACACTACAACATCTTTCCCTTCAACAAAAACAAATAAGTGTATAACATTATTATAAATAAAATAAAACAGATCATAACCATCTTTAGAAAACTTAAAACATTAATCACTTATATATATCCTATAAGATCGCGAGCTCTTCGTGCCGCTTTTTTTTTTTTTTTGTTTTTTGGGATTTCATAATAATTTTAATGTTATCTCGATCGTCTGGTTTTAGGCACCAGTCCGAAAGGGCGTGGGTTCGTATCCCACCGCTGTCACCATGTAATAAATTAACGGTTATTCTTTAGAATTACATTTTATTCCAAGAGCCAAGAATGACAACCAAAGACCAAAAAAATAAACAAAAACTACAGATAACTAAAACACTACAACAATATGTTGCGCGTACGTCGCGTCGAACGCAAATATCGGCCGTGACACAAACCCTAGACATGTTTCACACTAGTGATGTGAACCGGTTCTATTAAAACCGGCGATTCTCCGGTTAACACATGAACCGGTTTTTCACCGGTAATTACTAAAAATACCGGTGCTTTTTTAATGCATCCTCAATCCATAATTTTGTCCATACCAATTTATAAAGTATCAATTATAGGTACCAAATTATAAAGTATCGGTCAGAGATGGGCAAAATGTAATCAGATTAATGATTACAATTGCATTTTGTAATATTCAATCATGATTCAAGATTAAAAGTGTAATCGTAATCGTTGAAGATTACAAAATGTAAATGTAATCGTTAATCATTAATACACCATCACGCCTATATTCCCCAAGCCGGGGTGGTTAATCATTAATCTGATTACATTTTGCCTATATTCCCCAAGCCGGGGTGGTTAATCATTAATCTGATTACATTTTACCCATCTCTGGTATCGTTTTATTTGTCTATCAGTTTTGATAACATAAAACTACGTACTACGTAAGTCATAATACGTAGTTTAATATGTACCGTTCATTTCGTAGTTTATGCACACATGAATGTATAAATGAAGATTCAATCCACTCAGAACTGTTACTTAAGTCGTGAAGATAGGTAATCAGTGCCTATAGCCAAGTTGACAATCTACAGTCGTTAACGCTAATAGAAAGCGGAAAAATGTATGGGAATGACATTTTGCAACGAAAAGTCACGTGGTCAAAACAATGCGCTATCGATTGCGACAATAGAATAGAAACAAAACGCTTGCAACTTGTCTAGGCCCTCAGGTATACGTACGCACTGCTATTTGGTATATGTTAATTATTTTCATTACGTCGTAATCGAACGGTTTTTCTCCGGAGATTTTCCGGTTATTGTTGTAGATTCTCCGAAAATCTCTGAAGACTGATTTTGCCTTCGGTACACATCACTATTTCTCACGTATAGGGTTTGTAGCACGTGTGGCAGGAACGTTGTCAAAGGGAAGATCGTCCAGCAAGACGGGTGCTGTGTCTGGCAGGGCCTGCCACTCTCTCCGAGAGTTGTTGTCGGGGGCTTGTATATATGTTACGCGTCGTGCGCACTCTAATATCGCGTTCTAGACATGTATGGCGAATCGTCAGCACCATCTATTGGTAGGTAGTCGCAACTATGTAGCGATGTATAGGGGTTGCTACACACGTAATTGCCAAAAATTGACCAGCATCAATGCTATAAAATTATTGTATACTTCTTTGATACTTCTGCGTATTTTTACTACATTGCTAGTGCGTGTATAGATGGAAAAAATGTGGTTGCTGTAACAGCAGCTCCAGTTGAGGTAGGTTGAGGTGGAGTAACCTCTACCACACATGTAGTAACGCTAACTGCAGTCATGAATGTTTACCACTACTAGCGCTAGTTCAAATTTATAATATATGGCCGGTAGAGAGGCGACGATGAGGTGCTTGCCTATGGCGCTCTCGTCATTTAACCCGCCTCTGTACATACTGTAACAAACTTCCTTCAGCCGCAGACAATAAGGGCTATGGTTTTTTTGGGGGGAAATCGAAGAGTGATGTCGTCAATTTGTTTTAATTTCCAAAAAATGTGTTATTTTGAATTATATTGTGTAATGTTGGTGGAATATTAACCATTATGTATTCCTATATGTGCATGAGTGAAGGTAATTGTAACAAAGTGATAAAACGTGCCTTTTCGATTTCCCTCAAAACGGCCGTAGCAATTGGTATGTAAAGTATCCATTGCTTTACTATCCATGGTGGGGCACTTCATTTATTTCATAATTATCTTTGTCATCAAGTCCATCGGGAAGTTGAAATAATTTAGAAATGAATATTCATAATTTCCACAGGGCAAATTTTTAATTTTAATTCTAGTTTGTTAACCCCTCGTTTGCTCGAGCGCTTTTTATATATATGCCTAAGTAGTTTTAGACTTTAATACATATATCTGAAAGAGACCGCCCGTGATGTTACCGAAATATGGCGCTGCCGGAAGATCAGCGCTGCAGCATAATACAGCTGCGGCATTAGCTGAGGCAGGGACCAATTTTGGGTCTCACAATCACTGCTTTGCATTTCTACCTTTTTATTGTTACTCTTTTGTTATGTTTATTACATTTGTTACTCATTTCATTATTTTGTGTTAAGTTGTGTGAGCACAAAATAAATTATTTTTCTTTTCTTTTCTTTCTTTTCTTAATAGCATTGGCAAAATACGCGTCGTATATAGACTTATTAACAAAAAGGATAAGTTCTTCCGCATATGCATTATATAAATTAGCTCCTCTACTCAATATTGACGCATTGCTTACTGCATATCATGGTTTAATTTCCAGTTATCTTGGATACGGTATAATATTTTGGGGCAATTCAACGGACACCAAAAATTGTATTTAATGCCCAAAAGAGATGTATCAGGACAATGTTCGGCTTAGATATGATAGATAGCTGTAAGCCACATTTTATTAAGTACAAGTTACTAACACTTGCCTCGTTGTATGTTTTCGAAACTGCTATGTTTGTGCATTCTAATCCTAGCTTATTTCCACGTCTAGCGGATGTCATAAAAAGGACCAGACGTGATAATAGTACAGTTTGCCTGCACAGCTCAAAAACCATGCTCATGCGAAAAAGCATTATCTGCATGGCTCCAGTAATTTATAATAAACGCCCAAAAGCCTGGAGAGAACATAATTCCCATTTTTTAAAAGATAATTTATTGAAACTTCTAACGACCAAAGCATATTATACCATAGCAAAATTCCTCGAAGATAAAATCTAACTTTTAAATATTTCTTTATTGACATTGTATTATTATGACATTCAATAATTATACTATGACATTATTATTATTTTATCAATTCTCGCATTCTTTTTTATGAATTTTGATACCCTATTTTATTAATCATGATAATTAATAACTAAGACATACGGATGCTATTTAATTAATTATGACATAACTTGGCTTAGTGTATACATTTTGATAATGTTTGTGTGTAATATCTCAACTTCTGAGCTGATTTAAAATTAATGTCTTCAAGAAAGAGATAGTTATTTTAGTTGAGAAATTTAATGATACTATGAATTTCACAAGATCGTCGGTCCATCTGGCAGGCGGTCGTTCTACGCTGCGCTTGCCAATACGTGGATGCAGGTGGCATCGGACCGGTTACGCTGGAAAGCGATTGGGGAGGCCTATGTTCAGCAGTGGACAAGTATAGGCTGAGATGATGATGATGATGATGAATTTTGCATAGCAATGGTAAAGCATGTAGATCATCTCTATATAACTAAAACCGCAATAATTATTGTACACCATGTTTTCAGCAAAATAAAAGTCTATTCTATTCTATTAAAAAAAAATGGCTATAGATATCACTTTCTCCAATGATGAAACTGAAGTGTGTAAATAAGTTGATGCGCGCAAATTTCGTGCATTTCCCTATGTAGACGCAGGCTTCTGTTTTATAATTACTATTGTCAAGGGGATTAAGGGACATTGACTGAAATTATTAATTGGTTTAACTTTAAAGTAACGATGGGCGATTATTACTAAAAACAATCGAATCATTCGATTGTTCCTTTTATTCGAATGCAATCGAATGACAATCATAATTCTTCGATTGTTAGATTGTTGCTTAGCGTTTACCGCGCGCGCGTAAATTTAGTAACGAGTATGCAATCGACGCACGAATCGAACGCGCCATCGATTATATTGGCACCGTTCGATAGATTTGAATCGGGACTTGTTTTTTAATTTTTTATAAAATAATTGATGTACATAAATATAATTACTTATACACATAAATTATTAAATAGAAAATAAATTTTTAAGTATTTTTATGAATTGTACTTATTTACTTTTAGTAAATATATATACTACTATTAGTAAATAGGTATAATTCATAATGTGTGTTACCAGTGATGATATATGGATCAGAGACGTGGTCTCTTACAATAGGTCTCATAAAAAAGCTCAGAGTTGCTCAGCGAGCTATGGAGAGAGCTATGCTCGGCGTTTCTCTACGCGATCGAATCAGGAATGCGAAAATTCGTAGAAGAACCAAGGTCACCGACATAGCCCTTAAGATTAGCAAGCTGAAGTGGCAATGGGCGGACTACGGCGCGTAGATCGGACGGGCGTTGGGGCAGAAAGATTCTAGAGTGGAGACCACGTATTGGCAAGCGCAGCGTGGGACGACCGCCTGCCAGATGGACCGACGATCTTGTGAAAATCGCAGGAAGTCGTTGGATGCAGGTGGCATCGGACCGGTTACGCTGGAAAGCGATTGGGGAGGCCTATGTTCAGCAGTGGACAAGTATAGGCTGAGATGATGATGATGAAAATTCATAAAAAAAATCTTTGGAATTTGTGGTATTCTATCATCATGCCAGATATCCTGCGGGGTAGGTATAGTGATAATAACTACGTTAGATTTATTTTAATTTATCGATAATTCAAACGATATTTCCAACTTACTTTGCCTAAGCCCTTTACCAACAGTAATTACTGATTAACGAAAAGTAATTGCAAACAATCGGAACATTCTCCCCGTATCGAATGTGACCTGCGCATTGGCGATGCGCCGTCGATTTTTATTCGTTGGTCGATTGTTATTCGAATGTATTTTTGTGAGGACGAATGAATTGACAATCGAATGTGTGTAACTACAATTGTCGATTCATTCGATAGTTTTTTTCATAACAATCGCCCATCGCTACTTTAAAGTATTTCTATGTTAGATAGCCTTGTAATAATAATATTAGCACTGTTAAGAAACTGTCCCACTGTTGGGCACGGGCCTTCTCTCAAACTAAGAGGGTTAAGACCATTGAACGAAGGTCCAAAGAACCTCCGTGTGTACTAAGGAGTAAACTCAACTGTTCCACTATGCCAAGGTTAACACTACACTGAAACTGACCGGTAGTCATTAATCGGTTGAAAATCTCAAAATCGCGGGCTAACTTTCTACATTTAATATTCATTTTAGGTGCAGCGCCATTTATCGAAGTATGTTGCAAACACCTAAATTATTTAACCTTATTGTTTACAAGAAAATCGCAATATTTGTTCCAACAGCCATAGTCCACCACGCTGGCCTAGTGCGGGTTGGCGAACTTCACACACCTTCCAGAAACTCTTAGGCATGCAGGTTTCCTCACGATGTTTTCCTTCACCGTTAAAGCAAGTGATAGTTAAGTTTTTTAATACGCACATGCTTTCGAAAAGACACCTCTGTCTTGCGTGCCTGGGTTTGAACCCGAGACCCCTGACTTTGCAGTCCAACGTTCTAACCACTAGGCTATCACACTGGTCATTTTGGTGATTGCGGCGATTTTTTTGGAAATTTTTTTGTAAACCTGTCACTTGCCGCATATATGCTGTTAGTACAGAAAGTAACAGAATTAAGGGGGAGAAAATGGCTAGGCAATGCAGGGAAGTGGTTATAAAATGATCATGTATAGTAATATGTGAATACAAGTCGTAGCTAGTTACTCACGTATGTCCTGAGCAACGGCGGCCAGTGTAAGCACGTGTTTCGTCTCGTGAGCGTACTCTGGGGAGGGGTTGAGCGTCACCACCATGCTCACAGCCTCGCCGCGTGCACCCGACAGACCGGACCCCAGCAGACGAGTCAGCTTCGATTCTCTAAACAATAAATAAAAATCTTCACGCCTAAATTCCCCAAGCGAGCGTGACAGAGGAGTGTGTACACCCACTTTTTACACTTACACGTTAATAGGGGGGGCGAGCCCTGGACCATAATGCCAGATTCTGGACTGATAGAGGAATTTTTCTATAGAAAAATTACATTAACTCCCTACTCCCCCTAGGATTCGAATCCAGGACGTCGTGACAGCTACGCGAATTATTCGCCACTAGACCAATGTTGCACTCGTTCGACACTCACAACCGCCCAACAAACATTTCTTGCAAAACACTGATGGTTAATACTTGTATCAATGGTAAAAATTCAATTTCAGTATTTTTCACATAAGATGGGTAGCGATAGTTCTAATTGCCAAACGAAATTACACTTTATATAATGGCAATAAGAGGCATCACCTTTTCTATACTTATGGTTTATGCCTTAACACCATTGAATTAAATATTAATTTCGTTTGGCAATTAGAACTGTCACTACTCATCCTATGTGAAAAATGTTGCATCACAATTCGCCATTCTTTTGTACGAATTTTTTTTTTTATTTGTGTACATTATGCATCACTCATATCAGAATCAGAATATTTTTTATTCATGTAAACCATTACAGTATTTATGAATCGTCAGAAAAGTAACAAAGACTCTACCGCCACTTCGGAATGTCATTCCTGTGGAGAAGAAGGGCAAGAAACTCCACGGTTACTCTTTTAAAATAAGAAATGACAAACTTTTTCATACTGAGTTCATCTTTTCATCTACATTCTGTTGTGGGGTATGGGAGAACTATGTAGGTTGGTCATCAGGTGAGTCAAAGTTAAAACAGCGAATAATACTATTTATGAGAATGGCTACATAGTTCCCTCATTTACAAAAAAAAAGTACATATTGTGTTAAATTAATAGAAGGAAGAGAGGAAATGTTAACTAACAACAGTTGAATAGGTTGTCATGACTCAAGTGGAACTGGAATAGCATCGATCCAAGCATTTTTATCTTTTAAATAATCTTCTATGTGTCTATCTTCAAAGTGTTCGTTTTACACAAGATTTGAACTTATTTTCACTAAGTTTAGTGACGTCAATGGGAATTTTGTTATAAAATCTAACACAGTGCCCCATGAAAGACGTGTGAATTTTTGACAGACGAAACTGCGGTTGGTCTAATTTATTTCTATGTCGTGTGTTATAGCAATGCCTATCACCTAGCTGATTAAAAAGATCTAAATTTTTTCTAGTATACATAATGTTTTCATAAATATATTGACATGGGACCGTCATGATATTAGCTACTTTGAACAGTTCTCTTAAAGAGTCGCGACTACTCAAGTTATAGATGGCCCTAATAGCCCTTTTTTGCAAGATAAAAACAGACTCAATGTCCGCTGCCCTACCCCACAATAATATACCGTAAGACATGACACTATGAAAGTAGCTAAAATAGACTATCCTCGCGGTGTCCACATCAGTTAGTTGTCCGATCTTCCTTACGGCATAGGCAGCGGAGCTAAGCCGTTTACCTAAATTCTCAATATGAGGACCCCATTGTAACTTGGAGTCAAGCGTAATCCCTAAAAAAGATGTATCATTGATGAACTCAAGTTTCTCATTGTTCAGTATAATATCATGTACAGTACTTTTTACATTTGGCAAAGAAAACCTTATACATTTAGTTTTCTTGTTATTGAGCACTAAATTGTTGGATGTAAACCAGTTATGTAGTTGAAGAATAGCGTCATTTACTTCGTCAAAGTTATTAACATGTCTACCTACTTTAAAAATCAAAGAGGTATCGTCAGCAAATAGCACTATCTTCGCTCGATTTTTAATTACTTCAGGTAGATCATTTATGTAAACTAAGAATAGGAACGGACCCAGTATCGATCCCTGTGGAACGCCCATTTTAACTAAAGAGCCAGAGATCTCGGGTTCAAACCCAGGCACGCACCTCTGTCTTTTCGAAAGCATGTGCGTTTTAAAAGTTAACTATCACTTGCTTTAACGGAAAGAAAACATCGTGAGGAAACCTGCATGCCTGAGAATTTCTCGAAGGTGTGTGAAGTGGGCCAGCGTGGTGGACTATGACCTAAATCCTCTCAGTTTGAGAGGATATGACCTAAATCCTCTCAGTTTGAGAGGAGGTCCCTGCCCAACGGTGGGACAGTTTCTTAACCGGGCTAATATTAATATTATTATAACCCTAACAACTTCGTCCGCCTTAGGATTCAACTCAAAACCTTGTATGCCTGCCACACTAAGCGCCACTACCTACGAGGCAAAGTATTTCTTTTGTTAATGATACCTGTTAGCTTAAAAGACCTTGACATTCAATCGACCGTCTATTAAACATAAGATCATGTTTTCTTTATCCTAGCTAAGAACAAAGGCGCCCGTGTTGTGGCAACATTACCTGTAGGGCACGAGCGCCTCCTGGCGCTGGCGCTGCTTGCGCCGCAGCATGTGCAGGCAGCGCTCCAGCACGTGCAGCGAGGAGTTGATGGCTCGCGACTCGGCCATGCGCGCGCCCGTGTTGTGGCAACATTACCTGTAGGGCACGAGCGCCTCCTGGCGCTGGCGCTGCTTGCGCCGCAGCATGTGCAGGCAGCGCTCCAGCACGTGCAGCGAGGAGTTGATGGCTCGCGACTCGGCCATGCGCGCGCCCGTGTTGTGGCAACATTACCTGTAGGGCACGAGCGCCTCCTGGCGCTGGCGCTGCTTGCGCCGCAGCATGTGCAGGCAGCGCTCCAGCACGTGCAGCGAGGAGTTGATGGCTCGCGACTCGGCCATGCGCGCGCCCGTGTTGTGGCAACATTACCTGTAGGGCACGAGCGCCTCCTGGCGCTGGCGCTGCTTGCGCCGCAGCATGTGCAGGCAGCGCTCCAGCACGTGCAGCGAGGAGTTGATGGCTCGCGACTCGGCCATGCGCGCGCCCGTGTTGTGGCAACATTACCTGTAGGGCACGAGCGCCTCCTGGCGCTGGCGCTGCTTGCGCCGCAGCATGTGCAGGCAGCGCTCCAGCACGTGCAGCGAGGAGTTGATGGCTCGCGACTCGGCCATGCGCGCGCCCGTGTTGTGGCAACATTACCTGTAGGGCACGAGCGCCTCCTGGCGCTGGCGCTGCTTGCGCCGCAGCATGTGCAGGCAGCGCTCCAGCACGTGCAGCGAGGAGTTGATGGCTCGCGACTCGGCCATGCGCGCGCCCGTGTTGTGGCAACATTACCTGTAGGGCACGAGCGCCTCCTGGCGCTGGCGCTGCTTGCGCCGCAGCATGTGCAGGCAGCGCTCCAGCACGTGCAGCGAGGAGTTGATGGCTCGCGACTCGGCCATGCGCGCGCCCGTGTTGTGGCAACATTACCTGTAGGGCACGAGCGCCTCCTGGCGCTGGCGCTGCTTGCGCCGCAGCATGTGCAGGCAGCGCTCCAGCACGTGCAGCGAGGAGTTGATGGCTCGCGACTCGGCCATGCGCGCGCCCGTGTTGTGGCAACATTACCTGTAGGGCACGAGCGCCTCCTGGCGCTGGCGCTGCTTGCGCCGCAGCATGTGCAGGCAGCGCTCCAGCACGTGCAGCGAGGAGTTGATGGCTCGCGACTCGGCCATGCGCGCGCCCGTGTTGTGGCAACATTACCTGTAGGGCACGAGCGCCTCCTGGCGCTGGCGCTGCTTGCGCCGCAGCATGTGCAGGCAGCGCTCCAGCACGTGCAGCGAGGAGTTGATGGCTCGCGACTCGGCCATGCGCGCGCCCGTGTTGTGGCAACATTACCTGTAGGGCACGAGCGCCTCCTGGCGCTGGCGCTGCTTGCGCCGCAGCATGTGCAGGCAGCGCTCCAGCACGTGCAGCGAGGAGTTGATGGCTCGCGACTCGGCCATGCGCGCGCCCGTGTTGTGGCAACATTACCTGTAGGGCACGAGCGCCTCCTGGCGCTGGCGCTGCTTGCGCCGCAGCATGTGCAGGCAGCGCTCCAGCACGTGCAGCGAGGAGTTGATGGCTCGCGACTCGGCCATGCGCGCGCCCGTGTTGTGGCAACATTACCTGTAGGGCACGAGCGCCTCCTGGCGCTGGCGCTGCTTGCGCCGCAGCATGTGCAGGCAGCGCTCCAGCACGTGCAGCGAGGAGTTGATGGCTCGCGACTCGGCCATGCGCGCGCCCGTGTTGTGCGTCGCGCGCGCGCGCTCGCAGCCCGCCAAGTCGCACAGCCGCACGCACGATGTGCGCACTTCACCCTCTATGAGTAGAGGAACAAGGGTGAAATTGGCATATATTACGAGACATGGCATACATTCTCAGGGTTCCGAGACTTCGTTGTCCGTCTGTCCGACGGTTATTAGTAGATACAAAGGTGGCACGCACGACATGCGAACTTCGCCCTACAAGTATAGGAATGAGAGTGAAATTGACATGTATGAGAGGAGACCATTTCTTGCAGATCCAAAGGTGTCACGCACGACATGCAAACTTTACACTCTTTGAGTATAAGAATGAGGGTGAAATTGGTATGAATTACGAGACCATTTCTAGTAGACCCAAGGGTAGCACGCACAACAAGCGAATATTTTGTTCGCACAGCCGCACACATAATGTGCGGACTTCATCATCATCATCATCATCAGCCCGTATCAGTCCACTGCTGGACATAGACCTTTCCCAAAGCATGCCATTGAGCCCGATCTTCGGCTCTTCTCCTCCAACCTATGCCAGCCACCCTCCGTATATCATCGCTCCATCTAGCTGCAGAGCGTCCCACACTACGCCTGCCAAGCCGCGGCCTCCACTCGAGAACACGTCTACCCCAGCGGTTATCGGTCCTTCGGCAAATATGGCCAGCCCACTGCCACTTCAGCGTGTTGATCCTGTGAGCTATGTCGATGATCTTGGTTCTCTGTCGGATCACCTCATTCTGGATTCGATCTTTCAGAGAAACTCCGAGCATAGCTCTCTCCATAGCCCGCTGAGCAACTTTCATTTGGTGGACTAGTCTCACCGTAAGTGTCCATGTCTCGGCTCCGTATGTCATGACAGGTAGGACGCACTGATCAAAGACTTTTGTATTCAAACTTTGAGGTATAGGCGACGAGAAGACTTGACGAAGTTTCCCAAACGCTGCCCAGCCCAGCTGTATCCTCCTGCGGACCTCTCTCTCAAAGTCGTTTCTACCTAATTGTAGTATTTGTCCGAGGTAGATGTATTCTCGAACAGCTTCGAGAGTAGTTCCATTTACATTTACTGGCTCCGGAATGACATGTTGATTGAACATAATCTTGGTTTTATTCATGTTCATCCGGAGGCCAATGCGTTGGGAAGAATCAGCTAGGCCGCACAGCATCTGTTGTAATTCCGGCAATGTCTCTGCCATAATGACGATATTTTTTTTTTTTTTTTTTTTTTTTTTTTTTTTTTTTTTTTATAGCCCCACACTAGGATTTATTCCTGTGTCGTGGGTGCGTTTACAAACATGAAAATTCACAAACAAATACCCAGACCGGAACAAATAATTGTGGATCACACAAAGATTTGTCCCGTGCGGGAATCGAACCCGCGACTATTCGACACAGTGGGCGGAGCAGCTCAAGCTCTTAACCACTGCGCTAAATCGTCCGTCAAATCCGCGAATCCGCGAATCCGCGAATCCTAGGTGCGAGATGTACTCACCGTTAATGTTGCGTCCTTTCCAGTCCAGCGTCTTAAACATATCCTCCAGTGCAGTCGTAAACAATTTAGGTGAGATAACATCGCCCTGTCTCACTCCTCGATGCAGGGGGATATGCTTAGTCCGCCGATTTTGTACTTGGACGGTCATTATTGCAGCGTCATACAGGCATCTCAGCACTTGGGTGTACCGCCGGTCGCCATGGCATCGTTGCAGGGATTCGAGAACAGACCAGGTTTCGATGGACTCGAAGGCTTTCTCGTAGTCCACGAATGCCATGCACAGGGGCTGATTATACTCCTGGGTCTTTTGCATAATCTGCCGCACTGTGTGAATGTGGTCTATAGTGCCATATCCTGTCCTGAAACCAGCCTGTTCCGTTGGTTGAAACTCGTCAAGTCTTCCCGCCAGGCGATTTGTGATGACTCTAGAAAACAACTTGTAGACATGGCTTAGGAGGGAAATCGGTCGATAGTTTTTCAGAAGGGTCTTGTCTCCCTTCTTGAAAAACAAAACGACTACACTCCCGTTCCAAGCCTTTGGAGTTCTCCCAGAGAAGATAACGGAATTAAATATACGCTGAAGTTGTTTGAGCATAGGAGTACCTCCTGCCTTTAGGAGCTCCGTAGTAATTCTGTCATCACCCGGGGCTTTTCCATTTTTAAGTTGTTTTAGAGCCATCTCGATTTCGTCAAGGCTGACTTCTGGCAGCTCGTCTGTGTAGTGGCGTGTTAACCCTAACACGCCACTACGGCTCTTAAATCCCTTATGTCGGGTTCCGGTTGGTTAACTTGCGTGGCGTAAAGTTGGGAATAGAAATTTTCGACTTCCGCGAGAATTTCTGGCACCGAGACGACGACTCTTCCGCTTAGAGTGGTCAGCTTCGTCAGATGGCTTCAGCCAAGCTGTTGTGCGAAGACTTTTGACCCCCGATTCCGCGCAATCGCTCTTTCTATTTGGCATGTGTTAGAGCGTCGGACGTCTCGTCTTACCAGCTTCGTGATCTTTTTATTCAATGCCGGTTGTTCTGACGAACTGACTGCGGGGTCTTTGCGTCTTTTCTCCATGAGTTGCAGACATTCCGTTGAAAGTCTCGATTTCTTTCCGTTGCGCCGCATCTTGCAGAACCTTGTTCCCTCTTCCCTTAGGATGTCAACCACCTGGTCGAGTTCCTCATCGATATCGTCATCAATTGTGTTTTCCAGAGCAGCGAATCGGTTCTTTAGTTTCAACTGAAACGATTCGGACCCAACTACGTGTTGGAGCAGGTTAGGTCGGAGTGTAGACTTCATCAAACTGATACGTTCCAGCTTATAATCGATATCCAGAGTGCCTCGCACAAGCCGGTGGTCGCTACCGGTTTTAAACCTTGTAACCACTGAGACATCTCTAAATAAGCGCTTCTTGTCCGCTATGATGAAGTCGATCTCGTTTTTAGTGTTACCGTCGGGACTTTGCCACGTCCACTTCCGTTGGGGCCGTTTCTGAAAGAAAGAGTTCATTAAGAATAGCCCCTCTTTTTCCAGGAAGTTGACGAGCATTTGTCCCCTATGGTTCCTGCTACCGAATCCGTGTCGACCCACTACCGATTCGCTACATGTTTGTACTCCCACTATTGCGTTGAAATCCCCCATGACAACGTTGAAGTGAGCCTTGGAGGTGTCGTGTAAGGCTTTGGATATGTCCTCGTACATATCCTCTATTTCATCATCCGAGTGTGTTGATGTTGGTGCGTAGACCTGGATGACCTTAAGCTTATATCTCTCGGTTAATTTAATCACAAGGTACGCAACCCTTGTCGATACACTGGATATTTCTTCAACGTTGTCAGAGAGGATTTTGTTGACAAGGAACCCGACGCCGCCTTGAGATTGATGGTCTCCTTCTCTGAAATACATGATGGCCCGATTTTAAGGTTACGATATCCTCTCCTTTTCTTGCGGCTCGACGAACATCTTCTAGTTGCGCCAGATGTTCGTCGAGCCGCAACGTACGTCCGTTATACGTGGCTAAGGTCAGTCGGTTTTGGCGGCCTTTCGTAACCCGGAGATTCTTAGCACCCCCCACCCTGCCGTTACCGTGACCGCCGCCGTGGTCAGGAATAGCAGGGTTGCCGGGAACTGGGGGCCGTGGCTTGTTTTGGCTTATCATAGGGAGGTAATGCCCGTAATCTCCACGCTGGGCAGGCGGATTGCGGACTTCACTTTCTACGAATATAGGAATAAGGGTGCAATTGGCATGTATTGTGACCCTTTTTTTTTTGTAGATCCGGTGTACATAATTTTCTTTGTATATCCAAAAGTGTACATAAGTTTTCTATCTCATTTGTTCCCATTTAAATCAGTTAAGTAAGACAGCTTTAACAGAATGCATGGGGCGCTAAAGATATGTAATTTTTTAGGCGTCTGGCATGTTCTTCCCGCTTCGCTCTATTCGCAGGTGCGTTCATAGTTATCTGACTACTACTACGTTTACTTTACTACTACGGCTACGTTTTGAACGCAAGACACGGCTATACCTGCCAAATAAAATAATGTCCTAATGGTGCCACGTTTGCACTTTTAGCGTTACTTGCCAATCAAAGCTGGTCAATTTAACCATCAGATTGTGCTACTTAGAGATGGTAAAATTCGTACTTACTTGCAACTTTAACTGTCAATTAGTCTACGTCATACTTTACTTGAGGTTGGTAAAAGAGCCCCCGAATCATTTTGGGTTTATTTCCGTATATCAAAACCTGTATTTTAAAATATAGTCATACTTTACCTGTCTCCGTAAGCATGGTGATGGTGAATATGCAGTGTGATCTAGAGGAGTGCGCGTGCACTCCGGTGGCGGCCACCACCAGGTTATGCTTGCCGGCCACCATCACGTCATAAGCCTCTTCGCCAGACCGGACGAAAGCTTGAGTTGCATCCTATCCAGGATAGGAAAAACACGGGATTCCAAATAAAATGTTATAAAAAAAAAAAATTTTTTTTAATTTGCTTAAATGTTTAATTAATTATTATTATTTAAGGAAAATAATTTTAAATCTCAAATAAAAAAATGTTAATTTGAATATTAGAGGAACGTCACCTATTTGGTCAAGTGAGATTGACTAATGGGTATCATATATAGAAAGATTTTTTTCCATCCTGTAATTGTTGATAAAGATCGTTGTTGATATCAAAGCAATAAACACCATATTAAATAAATAAAAGCATTTAAAAATATCTTCTACATGTACGTAAGCATGTTTTATTTGCAAATCTCTATCTTCGCAAAACTTATTTAAAACGTGTTTAAGACATTGTTTAAAATAGATATTTAAAGTACTGTTTAAAATGTGTTTCAAATACGGTGAATAAAACATAATGTTTTTTTTTTTAAAAACCTGATTCTGTCAGGGTAAACATTAACAAGTGGATGTCTTCAGAAATAAAAAGCGTAACTGTTTAGAAGATATCGTCACGATTCTGATACACTCTAATATGAAAGTCCATTAATCTGATCCGTTGACTTTGAAAATCATTAGTTTTAACGTTCCCGAAAGAAAAGTAGAATCCGTGTGAAGTGTAGAAACTACTTCTAGAAGGTTCCATCCCTTTTACTATCGGTGAAGCACAGTGGCAGCAAAAAGATATGTCTGATAAATGACACACCTATTGTTAATTGGATTTTAGGTTCAACAATACTATGGTTGGATATATATTGAATAATACATAACTCTGGACCACTGTTGAAATTTTTTCAACGGGAAAACGTTAGTAAAACTTCGACTTGGGCTTCGATTGCAGGTCTTCGTGTTAGCCTGCCATGCCTGCGCCACAAAATGGACAAGCCAACATATCCTTAATATTAAAAAATAATACAATATTTAATTTCAAGATAACTAATGGAAAAGACAGTTTATTAGTTTAGTGTCAAGAATTTATGATCCTTTACAGGGTTTTAAACAAAAAACATCTTATATTTTCTATGTCTGCCTACCTTAACATAAACATGTCCAGAACTATCCTCGCGAATCCGCAACTTGGTTCTCTTGTCGGGCGGCGCCAATAAATCGTATATTGCTTCATTGTATATCTCCACAAATGATACCTGTAGACAATTATTATTATAACCCTATAGTCCCACTGCAAGGCGAAGGCGGCCTCCCCTCCCTTCTCCCACGTATCCCGGTCCAGTGGTGGACGGAGGAGGAGGTGATGCCACTCCTTATCATAGTTTCCAGTCTAGTGGGACCCACTGTGTGGTTGGTTTAGCCCAAAACGCATACGACATGCAGCAGATATGTCCGGCCAAGCTCCATTTCAGGTCTATATCAGCGATTTGTGTTTGGGAGCGCAGACAGGGGCTTAAAAAATAGACGTACACTAGGAATTATTATTCGCACAAACACATAGATGCTCAAAAATTGAAATGCTACAAAGGTCACCTATCTCAGACTGATCGACCCGAACTCCACTTAACCTTGGTGATCACTTTAAACACAACAATACCACGGATTCAGATGCGAGCCCTCTATGTTTTACTTCATGATCATTATAATTATCAATCAAAAGTGCAAGTATTATGTTTACGCAGGCCAAAGCCTCCCAAATCACCACAACAATTGGCTTTATGTTGCATACACCACGCATTCCTTTATCAGGTCACTGTTCCACCTTAAAAAGGGCCAGCCCACTCCAGGTCTTAAAGTAAGTGATGCTAAAATTGCGCCAAGTCATTTTACTGCGCCGGATGTGTAAACTCTCTATATCATCACGCCAGATCCCCTGCGGGGTAGGCAGCGAGTACAGAGTTCCAACAGGTTCTTTCCTTACAGACCTCTCTGGCTTTCTCCACACTCATAGTTCGTCTCATACACGCTCGCCGGTTACGGACTCTTGACTTGTCTTTCAGATAAGACTCGGTGTGTGATGTGTTAGCTCACTTCTTCAAAATGTGTTTGAGCACAGCTAGTGTTGTAAAAATGAAAGTCGAGCGTTTAGCGCCTATGCTCACGAGCGTTGAAACACGTAGAAGAAGCGAGCGTTTTAAGCGCCGATTCGAGCGTTTTTACAACACTAAGCACAGCGCAGTTGAATTGCCCGCAGAATGCATTGAAATGTTTTGAACACTTGTGGTATGAAATAAAACTATTTTACGGATTTTATCGCGGTTTATTTTTTTATTTTTAGTTCCCGACGTTTCGAGTGCTTTGCAGCACCCATGGTCACGGGAGGGACTGAGGTGTTAGACGTCCAATAGGCATAGTTGTTCCGGGGTACCCTCAAACTTCTTAATTATTTTTGTTGTTGTTGGTCCGATCTACGCAGAATATAATCAAATCCAAAACCAAGCATAACACTGCAAGACCTCAAGACACCGTGAGCTCATTCTGCGTAGATCGGACCAACAACAACAAAAATAATTAAGAAGTTTGAGGGTACCCCGGAACAACTATGCCTATTGGACGTCTAACACCTCAGTCCCTCCCGTGACCATGTGTGCTGCAAAGCACTCGAAACGTCGGGAACTAAAAATAAAAAAAATAAACCGCGATAAAATCCGTAAAATAGTTTTATTTCATGTGTAATATTCGCGTAAATCTAAGAACTCACTTGTGGTATGTTCGCTTCGCTGCTCATTTAGCGCGTTCCATTTTGTTGCGCCATGCCGCAATTTTGAGTTAACACAATGAGCCGGCGCAGTTAACTGCGCCTGAGTTACTGAGCTAACAAGGAATTTCGCTAAGTTTCCCATATCTATGTGATGGCCACTCCATAACCTTTCTGCCCTGAAAGTCGTCAGTTCTACGAGCAATGTGTCCCGCCCACTGCCACTTATGTTTGGCAATTCTGTGGGCATGCTCGTGAGTTTTTGTTTTCCTTTTGTCTTACTAACCTATCGTGTTCCATCTTGGACAAAGGTACATACATACAGTACTATCCTTGGCCTATATCAAGGTCATCGCACCTCCCCTTTTTAGGTTTTTTTTTGTCTGACTTACCCAAACATAATGCTTGATCCTGTTGGTCAGGTCTATGGAGCTGGTAGTGAGGTCACTGTGGAGCTGCGCGCTCATGCGCCGGTACTTGTCGCGCAGTGGCGCCGACACGTGACGCAGCCGCTTCACCCACTGCCGAATTCAACTTAAG
Organism: Phalera bucephala; assembly: GCA_905147815.2. NCBI lineage: Eukaryota > Metazoa > Arthropoda > Insecta > Lepidoptera > Notodontidae > Phalera > Phalera bucephala. The sequence goes on from LR990618.1 coordinate 31,378,582, forward strand.
CTCAACTCACACCATCAAAATATTTGATCGACGACTCACACCGACATTGCAGCGACCGGTAGTGAAGCGGCTAGCAGTTGGTATCACAATAAACAAAGAAATATTATATCAAGGGGAGATGACGAAGGTGTACTGTGCCGATTTTTCGTTCCAATGTAATGAGAGCCTTATGCCATTATATCGGGCGCAATGACTACCCACTTTTCGCCGACAATGTTGGGTAGCATTGTAGTAAGGGGGCGAGCTTCATAACACAAGGCAGAATTTCAGGTTCGAATGTTCTAAATAATCATTGCGCAGGATACAATTACAGCATTCAGACTGATACTGGGAATTATTCGATAAAAAAAAATCTATTTTTCGGCTGACCTAGGGTTTAAGCCAGGACATTGTGATTGCTATGCTCTTTGAGATTGGCAATATTTTTATCACTTATTTTCATTACTATACATAGAATCACTCAAGTTACAAAAGGTCCCCATGGCTGCTTCAGACCACTGCAGTCTTGATGTCCAAGTCACATCAAGATTTTAGGGACACAATAATAATAGGGACACACACAGCCAAATAGCACAGTTGTGTGAAGTACAGTGGACTGAAAAAACACAGCCCCAGTGTGATAATGATATATAGGTACTGGTAAAAACTCATCAAACCTGTATCTCATAATCCTGCTCAGCATAGTGCAGCTTCTCAGCGCCACCCTCAGCCGGTTTGTATAATGGTTGTTGTGCGGCATCAACCAATCTGAACACATACTCAAGTGATCGAGGCACCAGGCCAGGCTCTCTGACTGTCCCCATCAATGTGTACGTCTTCCCAGACCCCGATGCTCCATATGTGAGTAGTGTGAAGCTATGACCATCTGGCAATTTTTTTAAATTGTCTTTGACTACAGCTTCAAATACTTCCTGAAAATTGTTTTTTTGACACATCTGTATAAACGTACACACACGGCACACCTATATTCTCCAAGTAGGGGTGGCAGAGATGTACTATGTACATCTGTATAATTATTATAAAAACTGGAAGCCTAACAGCATACACTAAAGCAGTATTTGTCTGTAAACGCACTGTGACCCTCTGGGTGGTCGCAAAGCCTACGTAAGGGCGTCGCAAAGCCTCAGTAAAAATAAAAAAAATATTTAACAAATGTTTTTATATTAGGAAAATGTTAATTGAAGGACATATTTTGTAGTTTAATACAAATAAATTTTTCATTAATTAATCTTTCATCTAAGGCCACATAGCCAGAGGTGGTCAATCCAAACCACAAAGTGGCCTGGCCCAAAGAGGCGCAAATGACAGCCACAGAGAAGATGGGCTGAAAACCTTATCAAAATAGCTGGAAGGGACTGGATCAGCGTCGCCCAGATGGTCGACAGGAAATGGTGAAACAAGATGGAGGAGGCTTACAAACTTGCAGGGACCATTCAGGACTGAATGGGTGAAAGAAGCTACAATAAATAAATAAATAATATCTTTCATCTTGGAACCTTTTTTGCTAGACTCATGGATGGATTTGATATTTGAAACATAATAAAATACAGATTACAAACAGTCCGCTGTTTAGGGTAGGGGGTTGCGAAAATTTCTTTCATACTAAGGGAGTTGCTTCTAAAAAATGGTTGAAATGCACTGCACTAAAGGGTTTGCTTTGCCCCGCGCCCCTCCCTGCGTCACCCCAGAAGTAAACTCGGTCAAGTGACAATGTTCGACCTACCTATTCCCTGGGTGAAACAGGTTAAATATCTAGGGGTCACCCTAAACAATACCATGACCTTCGGACCGCACATCAAGCGAGTCCGTAACCGAGCAGCCTTTGTCCTCGGTCGTCTTTACCCGATTATCTGCAAGCGGAGTAAAATGTCCCTTAGGAATAAGGTGACACTTTATAAAACTTGTATGCGGCCCATCATCATCGATAGACTTCAATCCCGTTTCCTCCGCAAAGCCGTCGGAGCCCCGTGGTTCATACGGAATGACGATCTCCATTCCGATCTTGGTCTCAAACCTATTCGCGCCTTTATTAAAAAGGCGACAACCCGATATTTTGCGAACGCGTCCAATCATAGTAATCCGCCGCTAATCGTAGCCGCCGCCGACTACGAACCCAACTCCCCTCCTATCAACCGCTACCGCCGTCCGCGGCATGTTTTCACCGACCCTTGCCCCCTTGACGCCCTTACATCCCTTCTTTCGGGGATACAGATACCGCACACAGGATCAGACAAGGGATTCGTCGTCGTTCTTCGACCTCGCCGGCGAGGTCGAAGAACGACGACGAATCCCTTGCCCGCCGGCCGGTGCAGAGCACCACGGCGAGATACCTAGTATACGCCCTCCCTTCTTCAGGCGCCCTTGAGCTAGTTGCCTCCTTGCCCTTCTGGCTCGAGCGTAGTGGTTGCACGCTCGCCTGTAAAGGCCCCGCGGCCAACAACGTAGATCATTCACACTCACACACAAAAAAAAAGGGGTTTGCTTTGGGTGCAAAGCAATTGATTTTTTTTTCTATTTAGAAACTTTGTTCTAGATAAGCAAATGTGTATTTTTCATATAAGTTCTCCATCTATTTATCTATATCATCACGCCAGAGCCCTTGCAGGGTAGGCAGAGAATAAAGAGTTCCAATACGTTCTTTCCTTACATACCTCTCTGGCTTCCTCCACACTCATAGTACGTCTCATACATGCTGGCCAGTTACGGAGACTCTTGACTTGACCTTCAGATAAGACTGTCTATTTGCTCATGGTAAGATAGTCTAGGTCTTCCCTGGTACCTACATCCTTCCACTTTCGCATTGTATATCTGTTCTGTCAATCTTTCTTCTGACATTCTTTCTATATGCCCGAACCAGCGGAGCATACCCTTTCCCATCTTTACACCATCATACTATCTTTCATACCTACTTGCTTTCTTACTACGCTGTTGCGAATACGGTCGGTCAGCGTGACTCCGCACATCTTCCGCAGAGATCGCATTTCGACCGCATTTATCCTGCTTTCGTTCTCCTTCTTACATACCCAACTCTCACTGCCATATAACAGCGTTGGGACAAGCACTCCGTTATGCATGGCCAGCTGCGCCTTATGGCTTAAGTGCCGGCTCCCAAGTAGCCTTCCCATCGCACCATTCACTCTATTACCTGCATTCACTCTTCTCTCTATATCAGCGGTGTATTTCCCATCCTTACTGAAGGCGCATCCAAGATATACAAACTCATTCACATGCTCCAGCACATCGTTACCAACCACAATCCTTGCATTCGTTCTGGTTTCTTCCCGTTCAAAAACCATAATTTTGGTTTTCTTCACATTCAAATGTAAGCCATTGTTCATGCAGTCGTCTCTCATAACTGTGACTAGTGTTTGCAGATCAGTGGCTGTTGGCGCTATCAAAACCGCGTCATCTGCATACAATAGGTGGTTTATCACTAGATCACCCATTTTTACCCCTTCAGTCATCGCATTCAGTCTTTGAAGACTTTTATCCAGATACACTATAAACAGTCTAGCGGACAACACGCAACTCTGCTTGACGCCGATTTTAACGTCAAACCAAGGTGACATGTTACCACCCACTCGTACGCATGCCTTGCTGTCCACGTAGGTGGACTGGACGGCTCGCAACAGGGTGCCGTTTATACCATACTCTGGCAAAATGTCCCAGTCTCTTTCGCACGACTCTATCAAACGCCTTCTCCAGGTCCACAAAACCGCAGAAAACCTTCCGGCCTACTGCCAGATGCTTTTCTACGATGTTGCGGAGGGAGAAAACTTGATCCAAACATCCTCTTCCAGACCTGAAACCTCCCTGTGCCTCACACAACATTCCATCGGACTTCTCGCGCATTCTCCGTTCAATAATTTTACCATACAAGGTGTAGCTGCCAAGCTGATCAAACTGATGGCCCTGTAATTGGCGCAGTCATATTGTGAGCTCTTGCCTTTATACAAGGGTACTATGACTGCGCGGCGCCAATCTGTAGGGACTCTACCGGTCTTCCAGCAAAGATTTGCGAGGACCCAAAAAGCGTCCCGAACGCAAATTCCACCATATTTAATCATCTCGGCAGATATCATGTCTATTCCCGCAGCTTTATCATTTTTCATACTTCATATCGCCCATTCAACTTCTTCCATAGTGATGTCCTCTGTGAATTCTGGTGCCGCAAACTCGCCTCTGGGCTCGTCTGTGGCACCAGCATCCGGGGCATTCTCATACATTTCTCCAAAGTATTCACTCCACCGGTTTAGCATAGCTTGTGTCTGCAAGAATGTCACCATCCTTAGATTTTATATTTTCCATTCTGGAGCCTGACGAATCACCTCGAGCCTTTCTCACCTTGCTCCAAAAGAGTTTGGTGTTATACTCGAAGTTCTTCGTCAGCCTCTCCTCCTCAATCACACTAGCTCTTTCACGCTTTTCTTTCACTAAGGTTTTGGTGGCATTCTTGCATTGCCGGTATATTTCTTTCTTCATCTCCGTCATACTGTCATTTAGATTCAAAGAAGAGACAGTCCTGCTCGCTTTCCTATTACTTTCTACAGAGCTTTTTACCTCTGTGTCCCACCATGCATCCCCTTTTGCTGTGCTATGCTTCTTTGAGCAGCCACATACTTCTTTCGCTGATTCTACCAAACTCTCTTTCAGACAATTCCAGCATTCATCTATGTTTGAGTCTGAAGAACCAGCTGTCAAAAGCTTGTACCGGACTCTGTCTTCATACGTTCTCCTCACGCTCTCATCTTGCAACTTTTCAACCTTGATTCTTTCAAGGCCTCCGAAGGGGATACGCTCTCGCCAGTGCCTCCACTTCCTGAACAAACCACTAAACCGCGCAATTACGAGATAGTGGTCCAATTCAAGAGTGGGGCCTCTATACGCACAGGTATCTTGAAGTTTACTTCGGAGACGGTTATCTACCAGGATCAAATCTATCATGCTTTTCTGTTCATTTCTTCTCCACGTATACATATGAATATCCTTGTGTTGGAATATTGTATTGGACACAAGGAGACCTCTTTCCAAACACACACAGTGTAAACTCTTTTTGATGAATCTTAAGGGAGGGAGCATTTTTATGTTATAAGATTTTGTTATATGGAGGGAAGAATTCTTTCAATAGGTAATTAAATTATTCTAGGTGCCTAGTGCCTTTACACCACCAAAATTTCCTAGAAACAAGGTAATCCAAGAGTAAAGGCACATGTATTTCAGGTAATTCATCATCATCATCATTTCAGCCTATACTTGTCCACTGCTGAACATAGGCCTCCCCAATCGCTTTCCAGCGTAACCGGTCCGATGCCACCTGCATCCAACGATTTCCTGCGATTTTCACAAGATCGTCGGTCCATCTGGCAGGCGGTCGTCCTACGCTGTGCTTGCCAATACGTGGTCTCCACTCTAGAATCTTTCTGCCCCAACGCCCGTCTGATCTTCGCGCTATGTGGCCAGCCCATTGCCACTTCAGCATGCTAATCCTGAGGGCTATGTCGGTGACCTTGGTTCTTCTACGAATCTCCTCATTCCTGATTCGATCACGTAGAGAAACGCCGAGCATAGCTCTTTGCATAGCTCGCTGAGCAACCTTGAGCTTTTTTATGAGACCTATTGTAAGAGACCACGTCTCTGATCCATATGTCATCACTGGTAACACACATTGACTAAACACTTTAGTCTTTAGTCTTCCAGGTAATTAACAATAACAAAAGCAAGGCAAGGAACCGCAGGTGTCTTTTTTAGAAATTTTGGTACCTCAGATTTAGTCGGAAGCTTTTGTAAGCTGATTATAAAAACAATTACCCTATTATATACTTCTGTAAATATTTACTGGGGTCTAAATATTAACATATTGATTCATAATAAAGAGTTGCTGTTGCTCTATAAAGATTGTTTTAAGTATAGGTTTTGATGTAAACCAACCAAATTGACCTAACTTCTATGTTTTAGGAAGTTCACACTGTAGGTTTAAATTTAATAGGTAATTTATTCACAAGGAGATAAGATTTTAAAACAACAGAAAAGAAAACATGTCTAGATGTCTACAAGATTTTACCTTCTGATTACATTCAGGGCCAAATATCTTTGAAAACGTGTACATCTTCGATACATTATGTTGGGTGCGTCGCCCGTGGCCGGCTGTAGCAGTATCTAACGAAGTCACCAGACATCTCTCCGATCGCACTTCGTACAACGAATTGGGCACGCTGCAGGGCTTCAGCCGTAAGTACACTTGTACTTGGTCTGGACACTCCGGCTCCTCTATCTCAGAATCCTCGAATAACTCCATCAAATTCGTTCCTTTCTGTGGTCGTGGCCTCATAAAAGGATTTTGTATAAGCGGTGGCCGAGGCTCGATAAACGAAGGAATATCACGTTTGGACACATCTTTATCTGAATAACGTTGTTCTATCATGATTAAACACTTACTACTATTGAAAATTCATTCAATTTTACAATAAAAATATCATTACATACGAAAAACAAACGGCGGGCGACAACGGTTCAATTTAAGTTTTAAAAAAGTTTCTCTTTCTCTCTTCCTAGTCTGTGGTTATAGTGCGTTTCACATAAGAAATCCCTTAATGTACTTTATGAGTTCTCTTTGGCGGTAGAGTGGTAGTATTGTTCATTATTGCAGATCGCTTAGATCATAGAGGTAGGATTAAAACATAGAGGGATTATAAACGCAGTTCAGCTGTACACTTTTTCTGGGCACTTGGTACCATTTAGGAAACCAATTTAAAAATTCTGATTTCTACATGGTTCATACTACGTTACCCACAGATAGACTATAAAGATAATAAAACTACTAATAACAATAAATCAAGTGCCGTAGAGCCGTTTTTCTGTATCTACAAGGGTTGAGATAGCTGTCCTTACTGCCCCATCTTAATCCATTCTGTATATAAAGACGAATTGAGAACCTTGTTCGTTTTGAACTTGGAAATAAATGGTGTACAGCGTATTTAAACCACATCATAAATAGGTATAGTCCGTATTAGTTCTACCTTATGGTCACCGTACTGCATCGTAATGGGTGCGAGCGTGACACCGAGCTACTGGTTATTGCTCTCACTCATCATGGTTTCTCGAGTTGTTTAAATCATAGAAAATTCAATGTTGTGTTTATGAGTAAGAGTTTAATATTCTTTGGCATTTTTTGGACAGTACTCAATCCTTTGTTTTATATCCATGTCATCTCAACCTATACCAAAGAGAATATAATCACTACGTTATAAGAGGCGAAACATCATCCTAGAGCACGAAATTGAAAATTGTATGGAACTTATAGTCAAAGTACTACCACTATGATAAGATTAAATATTATTGCTGCCAATATAAAATTATTATATACTGCCAACCTAATAAAACAATACTGCCAACATAAAAAAAAAGAACAGGGATGTAGCCTTGGCGTAAAATTTAATGGATCTATCGATATCGATACGTAAATTTTTTAGGGTTCCGTAGCTTAGCAAGTTCAGCAGGTAGTACTGCCGCTTGCAAAGAAATAATAAACAGAAAAATGATTTTACGTAATCACACTAAATTTCTAACTATGTGAATATACAAAAAGAAAAAAGTTACCATATTAACAACCATACAAAAATTTAATATATTTTAATTAATTTAATTCATTCATACAGCTTTTTTATAGAATTATACATCAAGTCTTCACATTTTACATACTGCCACTCATTGTTTACATCTGTAAAAAAAAGTTTGAGTGTCAAAAAAATAGAAAAACGCATAGTACGTACTAGAAGCATTTTTATCATAAATTAGTTATTAACATTAAGAATGAAAGGTGTCGATAACATGTCTGTATATCACTATTGTTCTTAATATTTTTATTTATCTGAACCACAAGAACTGTAATGCCTGTAAATGAATGTAAAATATAGTATTATAACAGAATAATACTTACTTATCTTTATCCAGTGGAATATTAGCCAGAAATATTAATTTCTGGTCACCTACCCGACTTGTTTTTACTTGGGATATTTCAAATTTAATTTTACTCATTTTGGAATATGCAACTCTAATGAGAAAACAACGCTTATTATATTTAGTAACACACCTTCTAAAGGGATTTTAAATCAAACTTACTACACAAACTTAACAATAGTAATTTTATACTTATTATTGATACAATACTTCAATTTGTCAACTCAAAATGACAATTTGAATGGACATGTCAGATTAAATATGGCAGAACAGTATAATGCACCTAAATTGAAAAGCAGACACGTATATAGTATTGTATTGAGGATACACGGGTTTTGCTTTCAGCGGGTTTAAAAATACAGAAAATATAAATCTTTACGTCTACAAGACTATCGCCAGCCTGGCCTTTACTTGTCTACTGCTGAACATAGGCCTCCCCAATCGCTTTCCAGCGTAACCTGTCCAATGCCACCTGCATCCAACGACTTCCTGCGATTTTCACAAGATCGTCGGTCCATCTGGCAGGCGGTCGTCCCACACTGCGCTTGCCAATGTTTGGTCTTCACTCTAGAATCTTTCTGCCCCAACGCCTGTCCGATCTTCGCGCTATGTGGCACGCCCATTGCCACTTCAGCTTGCTAATCTTAAATGCTATGTCGGTGACCTTGGTTCTTCTAGGAATCTCCTCATTCCTGATTCGATCACGTAGAGAAACGCCGAGCATAGATCTCTCCATAGCTCGCTGAGCAACTATGAGCTTTTTGTATCAGACCTATTGTAAGAGACCACGTCTCTGATCCATACATCATCACTGGTAACACACGTTGACTAAAAACTTTAGACTTAAGGGACTGAGGTATTTTGGATGAGATGATTTAGACGATGACGTAGTTTCCCGAGCGCTGCCCAGCCGAGTTGGATTCGTTGATTGACCTCTCTCTCAAAGTTGACCCTACCTACCACTACCTGTCCCAGGTAAATTTATTCGTTGACAACTTCAAGAGTAAAGTTCCCAACGGTGAGTGCGGTGGGTACGACATGGACGTTAAACATTATTTTCGTTTTGTCCATGTTCATTTTAATGTGGTTTATGAGTTACTAGAGGACGATAAATCCGACACCACCTTGGAACTGCTGTTCGCCCGGTAGTAAAACAAGTTGCCGGATTTTAAGGTTATCGTGTCCTCGCCCTCTTTTCGGACCTCCGATAAACCAACAATACTCCACCGCAACTTGTTTATCTCTTTTTCCAACTCAACTAACTTCTTATCTGTCCTCAACGTGCGTTCGTTGTATGTCACGAATTTTCGTTGTTGGTGGTAGCCGAATCTCTGCCGGAGATTCTTCGCACCCCTTGTCCTGTCGTTACCATGGCTGCTACCGTGGCCAGGATGAACAGGACAGCCGGGGCCTGGTTTTCTTCTTTTCTTCCATAATATTGATTGGGGGGGTTTGCCATACTCGCCACGCTTGGCAGGCGGGTTTTTGGTCGTAGAAGTGTTAAGGGAACGCTACTGCCCATTTCCTAGTTTTCCCTTAGTCGCCTTGTACGACACCCGATGAGATGAGATGGGTTGGTCCCATTCTAAGCCGGGAACCACACGACGCAAATTTATCGCTTAATATTTGTTTGTCACATAACTAAAATACCGTGCTTTATATTGGAATACAAATCTTATTGGTCTAGAAAAGCAGATGAAGCTAAATTATGTAAGCTTCGGCCGGTGAATTGGTTTTGCTGTATAATGGTAAAGATAAAATGTTATTTCTAAAAAAAATGTGACTAGTTTGAAGATGCGTAATAACTTACATTTAGATAGAATCTTAATAGTCGTATTCCCAAGCAGATTAGTCATAATGATGCGAAAATTTACATCAATATCGATAGCATTTTCGAAAATTGGTAATTATATAATTGTTAACACATGTTTTTTTTGTTTTAGTATGCCTACAGATATTGCAGCCTAAATGAATAGTCACGCCTATATTCCCCAGAGGGGGTGGCAGAGGTGTACTGAGTACACCCACGAAAAAATGAATAGTATTTTATGTAATACTAAGAGCACATTAAAACTCAGTATAGTAACATCTTTTCAAAACATTTTACAGTCCTTCGATGTTGAACTCAAATAGTGAAGATTACAGCCAGTAGCAGTTTCAATGAAAAATTAACTTTAATTTGTTCTCTTTTAAATTAATGTTAATTTTTGCAATAGGTTTTTTCTTATATATTTTGTTCGCATTTATTGAAATAAACAAAAACATTATGAAAGGTTCAATTTTATTTCTACAAGCTTTTATTAAACTTACAATGTTCGTATGTCTATCTGTCTGTCTTTCCGTTTCAAATCTTGTGATCCATTTTTCAAGCATGTGCGGGTATCCGATTGAGCTAAAATTTGGCATACGTATGTAAGTCCGATGACATTGCAATAATATGGTACCATGGAGGTGGTCTGATAATAGTCGGATGGTGGGTATCGGAACATGTTTTGTTTATGTTTATTCTTTGTTTATTCTTTAAAGAACGTAGCCCCACACTAGGATTTATTCCTGTATCGTGGGTGCGTTTACAAACATGAAAATTCACATACACAAATACCCAGACCAGGACAAATAATTGTGGATCACACAAAGATTTGTCCCGTGCGGGAATCGAACCCGCGACTATTAGACACAGTGGGCGGAGTGGCTTAAGCTCTTAACCACTGCGCTAAATCGTAAACTATACAACGTAACCCCCTCATGTTTAGGCTAGTTAAATTGGTATTGAGAAGTACTATATAACCAGATAGTGTTCAGGGTCTGATGATGAAGCCGAAAGGTGGCCAATGGAAGCAAACAAGTACTCAATATAACCGGTTCGTTGAATTTGTCTTGACGAGTACTAAACACCCGGATGGTGTTCAGGGTCTGATGATGGAGCCGGAGAGTCGCCACGCACATTATTCTCACAACAGATCGGGAATCAAAAACATCCGTAATTAAAACTCAAATAACTGATCATTTTCCAGTTCTTCTCAATTTAACACTAACAAAACAACTAAAATCTCCAAAATTTAAACAAATTACTAATTATGATAGTGCTTTTCTTACACTTGCGGTTACTGATTTATCATATATTAGTTCCGTAGACGACCCAAACATTGCAATGGCGACTTTAATAAAGCATATTAAAGACGTCATAGACATTAACACCACAATTCGTAAAGTCCCTAACAAAAAGCAAATACTTAAGCAATGGATTACGTCCGGTTTACTCAGATGTATCACTCATCGAGATACTTTGCACAAAACTGAAAGTGTCGCAAACAGACGAAACTCTTAAAACTTCGTATCGCAGATATAGGAACTTCTGGTATTAAGTTCTAAATAAGGCTAAAGAGAAATACGTAAGCTCTATGATCGACCAATGTAAAAACCCAAAACAAACGTGGAAATAGGTGCGGAAAATTACTAACACCACAAAAAACTAAAATCCAGCAAAAGAATTATTAAGTTCTGCATCAAGTGACGATTCTTTACCTATAATAGACCAAATAAATAAGTATTTTGCAAATATTGGCCAGAATCTCGCTGAGAAAATGAAAACCTCTAGCGATACAAATAAAATACAGTGTGATATTAAAAGTAACTACAGACAAGTCATTCGTATTGTTGGAAACAGATAACAACGTAGTTGAGTCGCTAATTCAAAACTTAAAAAATGATTCTGCTACAGGTTCTGACGGCATACCTGCTACGTTCCTTAAACGCATAAAAATATTATAAGCCCCGTATTGACTTACATCTATAACACTTGTCTAAGCAAAGGTATTTTTCCAAACTGCCTCTAGCGTTCACTAATACATCCCATTCATAAGAGTGGGCCTAAGAGTTGTGTCGAAAACTATCGTCCCATTTCAGTCTTACCAGCCATGTCCAAGATGCTTGAAAAGCTTATCAACGTCCGTCTATTGAATTTCTTAAAACAAGAAGACATGATATCTCATTCTCAATTTGATTTTCAATCTAATAAATTAGCAGAGGATGCAGCGATACAGCTTAAACATATTGTTGCTAGCAAATTGGACAAAGGTCGGAAGTGTATCGGTATCTTCCTTGACTTGGCCAGAGCTTTCGACACAATCTCAACAGACTTACTTCTGAAGGAGCTTAAAATGGTTAGTATACGCGGCTTTCCCCTAAAAATTATCAAAGATTTTCTCACTTATAGGTTCCAATCTGTAAAAATAGGAGATCAAATCAGCTGTCCGTGTCCTATAACCTGCGGAGTTCCTCAAGGGAGTGTGCTAGGCCCAGCTCTCTTCCTGATTTATACCAATGTGCTCTGCGAATACAAGCCATCAAAAGGTAATATATTTTCATATGCAGATGACACTGCTTTCATATTTTAGGGAGATACCTGGGCAGAGGTGCGACACCATGCAGAGAAAGGACTTCAACAGGCATCCCTGTGGTTAAATAAAAATCTTTTCTCATTAAATGTTAATAAAACGTAGTATCTAACGTTTGCTATAAATAAAGCTACACAACCCAATACGAACTTCACTCTCAAAGCACACAGTTGTAACAACATCCACTCAGTAACAGGCGATTGTCTACACCTTCAAAAAACCAACATTATCAGATATCTCGGCACTCAAATTGATGATACCCTATCATGGCATGCACAATTAGACATCCTATCTGCACGGACTTAAAAACGTACTGAAATTTGAAATGTTACGGACAGTTTACTACGCCCTAGTCCAATCAATCCTAGGTTACTGCATACCAGTATGGGGTGCAGCCTGTAAGACAAAATTCATAAAAATTAAACGAGCACAAAGATCGTTCCTTAAAGTAATGTTAAGAAAGCCCTTTTCGTTATCCCACAGAGAGTTTATATAAAGACTGTAATATATTGATAGTAAGACCACTATTTATCCTGCACACTTTACTTCGAAAGCACAAAGATATGACATACGACGCTAATATAAACTATCCTGCGCGAAGAAATAACAGAATATGCAAAACAACTAAGCACAATACTACCTTTTTCAGGAGACATTCATGTTTCCTTGCTGCCTTCTTATACAATAGACTAAATTCAATGTAAATCTACTATATAAAATCTTTTAAAAAAAACCGACTTCATAAAGCAAGAAATAAATATCTGAAGTCGGTACCGGTTAGTGCAGTCGGTTACTTGGCACCGACTTCAAATATTTATTTCTTGCTGTTTGAAGTCGGTTTTTTTTTAAAAAAAAAAGATATTTATTTTACAATTTTAAGTGACAAATGAATTATTTACTAATAATTATATACCTATATTATATAATTTTGCTGAGTTGTACTGCAAGTTATCTACAGGATTTATATGATAACCATAATAACGGAATCTATATATTCGTGCAGTTCGCCGTTAAGGAGTCCCCTGATGTATCTTCAAAGTCCAAAGATCAATACCGATTTCAATAAGATGGGACCGCCTCGAAACTATACTAAACCCAACGCAAAAAGAATCATCAAAATCAGTTCATAAATACAGACCTTATAAAAACACAGATGAATTGTCGACCTCCTCCTTTTTTGAAGTCGGTTAATATTCTGATTAGTTCTATGGCAGGGTACCTAGACGAGGCATGCCTTTTTAGTTCTGTCGTTTCCATATTTCCCGGCAATTTTGAACTTGGAATTGTTCTATATTCGAATGTGTTTAAATTTTGAATCTCAAAACAGTTGAAAGTATTAGGATTTATGCTATTGTTTAGTCACAGCGTCGATTGGAATCTGTCTGGTTACGTACGAAAATGAATCTTTCTAAGGAAAATGTTCGTGCAATAATTTTCTACAACTTTAGAAGAGGCCTGACACGGCTTCAGTGTTTTTAAGAGCTAACATCTGTGTTCACTGATGAAGCCCCATGTCTGCGGACTGTCGAACGCTGGTATTTAGAATTCCAGCGTGGACATACTAGTGTTAGTGACAAATCTCGCGAAGGACGCCTAAAATCCGCCTTCACATATAATGATAACATCATTGCTGTGAGACAACTAATTCTCGAATATCGTCATGTGACGTATCGAGAGATAGAGGCTCTATTAGGCATCTCAGGGACAAACATTCAGAAGATCTTGCATGAAGCGCTTGGTGTGAGAAAGCTAGTTTGCCGTTGGATACCGCATCTACTTTCCGACGATCACAAGGCGGCCCGCGTCAGATGGTGTAAGAAAACTCTGCAAAGGTTCAACCGAGAAGAGTCAAATCATGTCTACGTCATTATCAGTGGTGACGAATCTTGGATCTATGCCTACGATCCTGATTCCAAATAACAATCGACAATCTGGGTCTTTCAAGACGAGCTAAAGCCGACTAAAGTTGTTCGTTCTCGAAGCACTTCAAAGAAGATGGTGGCCACATTCGTTGGAAAAACCGGCCATGTTGCGACTATTGCACTTGAAGATCGTAGAACGGTTAACGCAGAGTGGTATACCACAGTTTGTTTACCACAAGTCATCGCCGAACTTCGAAAATCTAACTCAAAGCGACGCATCATCCTGCACCACGACAACGCAAGCTCACACAGCGCTCGTCAAACGATTGAGTATTTGAAGCAGAAAAAAGTAGAAATTCTTGACCATCCTCCATACAGTCCTGACCTAAGCCCTAACGATTTCTTTACATTTCCTAAAATTATGAAAAGTCTTCGTGGTCAAAGGTTCCAGTCCGGTGAAGAAGCAGTCGACGCTTTCAAGTCAGCCATTTTAAACATCCCCACTTTAGAGTGAAATAAATGTTATAATAACTGGTTTGAGCGAATGGAAAAGTGTATTAAGCTACGTGGTGAATACTTTGAAAAACAATAAAAAGTACTATAAGGTTCTAGTTGTGTTTTTTTCTTACGACACGACAAAACTTAAAAGGCATGCCTCGTAGGATTGATTTAATACCCATAATATCTCAATCTACGCATTCGTATTGTTTGTCGTTAAGGAGTTCCCTGGTGTATCTTCCAACTCCAAGGTCCAATACTGATAAAATTAAAATGGGATCACCTTGGAGCTATACTGAACCCAATGCAAAAAGAATTATAAAAATCGATTCATTATTGGCGGAATGATAAAAAACATACAGTCGAATTGAGAATCTCCTCCTTTTTAGAAGGTTAAAAAAAATGGTTAGTTATGAATCGTGAATTAATCGTATGTGAACATTTCATTAATTATATAACTTATTTTTTCATAATAAACAATTGAGTCGTTGGCAGCACGGGAGTGCAAAAAAAAAAGGTTGGCTGCTCTGGAGTGACGATTGGATTATGGCGGGATTTGAATAATAGCGTACTTATTAATATTTAACATTGTTATGAGTAACTGGAATGTTTTTATGAAATAATATAGCTACGTTACATCTACACTTCTCAACTAGTTTTATTTTACGTATAATTGTTGCTCATTATATCCATGGTGGTGTTATGTTAACAGCCAAGTTGAATGTTTGTGAACATTTTGGTAACTGAAGTTGAAAAAGGTAAGTTATGAACAGTGTTTGTTTAAGATTCTCAACAGAAAAGGTAACCTTATCTACGGTACGTCAGCTTTTTGTGACTTTAGGTTATTATTTTGTAAAAAAATAGGTTTATTTGTATAGATTTATGTCTATAATGGTAAAGTAGGATGTATACTTTCTATTGTTGCCAAACAATTAGGTCTTGAACCTCTATATTATTGTATAAACTTTTGCCTAGATTTCGGCCTATCTAGACAAGAAATCTAGGCCATTTTTTTAGCTTACGATGTATTTTTTGCTGTTTATTTGTTTAGATGACCTGAAATTGGATATGTAGGTTTATGTCTTAGTTATTTACTATTAGAAAGTGCAATAAATAATTTGTAAAAGATTTCGAAAATTTTTCTTAAATATATTTGTTTACGTAAAACCGTTTTTTTTTTTTGGATTTTCTGGGTGTATATCTTTGAGGTAGGAATTATAATAGTATAAGGTGGTAAACTTTATAAAATTGTAAAAAAATAAATCACGTCATCATCATTAAGTCGTTTACTTTTTATTTCAAGTGAAAATTCGCTATAGTTTTTTAATTATATTTTTTTTGCAAACTACGGCAAAAAATAGACACTCCTGCAATGATCTCCACGAGCTTACTAGCATAATTAATGGCTATTGTTCTAGTCAAAGAGTTAAAAAAGCGTCCGTGCGAATGCCTGCATAATATTTGAACAATTGCATTGGTTTCTAAGGCTCAATACTCAAGGCCTATAAATATTAAAAAAAAATTTGATTTCATGCTCTATGACTCCAAGACTTCTACCAACTTTTTGGTAGATCTACCTATTTTGCCTCTAGTATACCTATTTACTATCATACTTCTCAAAGCTACTTATTTTTTTAATATCACGACAATAAAATCAATTTTACTAAGGTTTGAATGCTGTTGAACAGAACGTTATTATTGAGTTTGACTTAGCGCTAATAGGGATAGTGATAGCTAATAATTATGTATAGGTAGTGGTTTTTAGGATGGGTTGCATAGCCGACTAAAGTTCAGAAAATTTCACCTCAAAAGGCTAAAGAAGGCACTTTGATCAAAAATATTTGAAATCATGCAAAAAGAAAAGGATTAAGTTGATTGGCATAAAGAAACGGTAATCGGTATTTTTAATACAAAACGAGCCAACCGAACTAGACAACATATAAGTAAATATAACAATATTCAACCAATTTTAGGGATTCTATCGATTTTCTAAAAAAAGGGTTGGCAATTCTGTTTATAAGTGTCAGTGTCACCTGTCAGGTGACAGGTGTCAGAAGGAAGCAACCTGTGGAATGGAAAATTGTTTAGTTTCGTGCTGCGTCTTTCACGTGGTGCATAGAAGTGGTGTTTGTTTGTGGATTGTGTTTGAGTGGTCTTGAAATTAAATTAAGAAAATACTGCGATCTAATACAGACTTTGTGTATTTTGTGTTAAAACACCACAATACAAAATCGGTGCTGTGACGGAATAATCTTATTGTTCGCATACATATATTTTTGAAGTAAGTAGTATTTTATTTAGTTACGTTTACATTAATTAGAATCGAAATTTAATGTAGTATCATCAATTTTTCTAAAAGTATCTATCATCAATGTAAAATATCTAGAATGTTAATATGTATTTCATGATTTTATAATCGCAATGAAGATTTCGTAATTCGGTCAGTTTCGCTGTGAGGGAAGGGGATAGGTACGTACGCGGAGTACGTACATCTTTTTGTGTGTGTTTGAATGATCTACGCGGATTGAGCGTGCAACTACTACGCTCTAGTCAGAAGGGCAAGGAGGCAACTAGTTCTAGGGCGCCTCAAGGTGGAATGGCCTGGCTGTCACTATCGGGGAGGGCCTATACTAAGTGTATTGTCGTGCTTTGCACCGGCCGGCGGGCAAGGGATTCTTCGACCCGCGAGGTCGGTGTCTAATCCTGTGTGTATCTGTATCCCAAGAAAGACGGCGATAGCTATTGATAGGAAGTTTGATGCGTAGTCGGCGGTGGCTACGATTCGAATGGATGGACGCGTTCCGCAAAATAGCGGTTTGCCTTTTTAATAATGGCGCGAATAGGTTCTAGTCTGCGCCTTATTGCAACTGTCTAGCCCTTGTAAAATTTAGAATTGATCTTGAATGACGTGAAAAATAAAATTTATTTATTTTAATAAATACAGTTTCCACTACCATGTGCAATCAATGGTCTTTATGTTTGACTTATGTACAGTCGAACCTGGATAAGTGAGAGTTCAAAGGACTGCACTCTCTTTCGTGCTTATGGAGGTTTCTTACTAACCCGAGTTTCTAGCTTATAGAGGTACAGAAATGGCCATCATCATTCATAGAGGTTAAATAAATAATACAGTAAATATGCAGTGAATAAAAGTCTACCCCTCTTAACATTTCCGTATTCTTCAAAGCATTAAAACTTGATACAGTCTTTTGATTTGACATTCTGGTAGACCAAACTCACTTTGAATTTCATTACATGATTTTCCACACTCAATCGCGTTTACGATTTTTGAATTTTTTTTTTAGTCATGGCATAGGAACAAACCTTTCTTCGCTATTGATATATGTCAACTGCAGTAACATAGTAATATTAATAAAAGTAAGGGTCATGTGCACAAAGACAATGTAAGTAATCTAAGTTCCCCGCAACTTAAGAAAATATAAACTGTACGGCTGCTAAATGCAACTGCAAGTGTACATACATGTTTGACTGTCGCTTGTAGAGGTAAAGATAAGTAGCAGTCTCGGTTATAGAGGTCCACGCACAAATATCTAACGGTCCACAACTTTCTTATAGAGGCTTCTATTTCTCATACATAGAGGTTTTAGAGGCTAAAAATGATGGGACCAGGCAATTACTCTCACTTAAAGAGTTTTCTCCTTACCCAGTACTCACATACTCAGGTTTGACTGTATTTTGTGGTCCTACACCGGACTTTTGTAACCAGCTAGCCTAATGTTAACTCTGATTGGTTTGTGTTAATTGAGTTTCCTTCTTATTTCCATGTCATACATATGTCATTAAAATACATTGTAATCAATAACTAGTCCACTTCCATCATCATTATCTGCCGTAGGGGAAAAACTACTGGAATTTCTGGTAAGTTCTCCTTTACAAATTCTTAACAAAGGCAATGAGCCCACGTTTGTGAATAAACGAAGGGCGGAAGTTATCGACATTACAGTTGCCAGCAACAAAGCGAGTAAGAAAATTGGCAACTGGCATGTCTCCAATGAGATCTCATCCTCAGATCACAATTACATATGTTTCCGGTACGAAGCTGAAACGAATTACATAAATGTAAAAAGGCGCAACCCCAGGAACACTGATTGGGCCGCGTACAAAAGAGACCTAAAGATAGAGCTTGGAAAGGTTAGAGGTAGGCTCAACTCCATATTAGATATAGAGTTTGAAGCAGATAACGTAGTTAGGGCGGTAAATAGCGCCTGGACTAACAACTGTCCGGAGAGTACAGTCCTAGCGAAGCGTGTACCGTGGTGGACGCCAGAACTAGCAAAGCTGAGAGTAGAGACCCGCCGGACATTTAATCTGGCAAAAGCAACTAAGAACTTCGGTGCTTACTCTATGATACTCACGAGGTTCAACACAGAAGTGCGGAAAGCAAAGAGAAGGGCCTGGAAAAGACACTGCCAAAGCATATGCAGCCTCCCAGAGGGTATGAGGCTAGCCAAGGCAATATCTACGGCCAAAATAAATCCACTTACTACAGTAAGGAATGAGAAAGGGGAACTCACAAACAATGGGAAAGAAACATTGAGAACGATGTTCAACGTGCATTTCCCGGGTTCAGTAGAAATACAGGAAGAGGACACCATTTATGATGTCAATATGGATGAGCTTAGCTTAAAAACAACCAGAGCTGACTGGGAAACGGCAGGGAAAGTCGTGGAACAGAATAAACTCAAATGGGCCTTGAAGAGCTTTCAACCGTTTAAGGCCCCTGGACCGGATGGTATTTATCCCATTCTTTTACAAGAGGGGGAACGACTACTCAACCAACACCTGTGTAGATTGTTCAGGGCGTGTGTGGCCTTTGGACATACCCCTAGGATCTGGCGGCAGGTAACAGTGACGTTCATCCCCAAACCGGGAAAACCGAATTATGAGGATACCAAATCCTATAGACCAATCAGTTTATCATCGTTCTTTTTAAAATGTCTTGAGAAAATGATGGATAGGCACATAAAGGATAGTCCATTAAAGGATCATCCTCTACATAAGATGCAATGCGCTTACCTACCCGGTAGGTCTACGGAGACTGCATTACACTATGTGGTGACTCGTGCAGAGATGGCCTTGCAGCAAAAGGAAATCTGTGCTGCAGCTTTTCTGGATATTGAAGGTGCTTTCGATCGCACAACATTCTCATCCATTGAAACAGCTGCTTTAGAGCATGGGATAGAACCAACTCTAATCAGATGGATCAAAAACATGCTAAAGAACAGGATAATCCAATCTACAATATTAGGAGAAAGTCTCTTCGTCAAAACGACTAAAGGATGCCCGCAAGGAGGTGTCTTATCGCCGACCTTGTGGAGCCTGGTAGTGAATTCTCTTTTGAGGATAATCAACAAAGGTCCGTTCTACGGAGTTGGATATGCGGACGATATAGTGATAGCAGTCAATGGGAAGTTTCCAAATACAGTATCGACATTGATGCAGGAAGCTCTAGACAAAGTCACAAACTGGTGCACGACAAATAGTCTCTCGGTTAACCCAAAGAAAACTAACGTGATCCTATTCACACGGAAAAAGGTACTAACAGGTCTGCAAGATCTACATATGTACGGTAATAAAATTAAATGGGCCACTGAAGTTAAATATCTAGGGGTTATACTAGATAAGCAACTGCGGTGGCATGCACATGTTGACCATACCATTGCTAAAGCATTGAGAGTACTGAATATGTGTAGGTCAGCATATGGAAAGACATGGGGCCTACAGCCCAAAATAATGTACTGGGTATACAAAATTATAGTAAAACCGATATTAATGTATGGATGCATCGTGTGGTGGCCCAGAACTAAAATACAAACCTGCAGGGACGATCTAATGAAACTACAAAGGACAGCCTGCCTGGCCATCACAGGTGCATTCAAAACAACACCGACGGCAGCTATGGAGCGGTTACTTAAGCTCACTCCATTACACATCGTCATTGAGACTGAGGCGAGGAAGGCGCTCTATAGACTAGAGAAAACTGGACTATGGAGCATAACAGCGCCAAGCCTTGAACACACCAAGCTAGCGCCACACAAGGAACTAGATGACATTAGGAACATGAGATGTGACAAGATCTTGACCACGTACATGTTCAACAAAAGATTTAGCACCCACATCCCTACCAGGGAACAATGGAAAAGCGGTCTAAACAAGCAAGGTAAACAACAAATGGTATGGTACACGGATGGATCCAAAACCAAGTCTGGAACAGGAGCCGGTGTATATACAGAAGGATACAATCTAAGCCAAAGCATGGGTAGATTTGCATCAATATTCCAAGCAGAGACCTATGCGATAAATGTTTGTGCAAAAGAGATATTGGACAGACGAATTACAGGCAAGAGAATCTACATTTGTAGTGACAGTCAGGCTGCCCTCAAAGCCATCAGCTCCTATGAGCTAAAGTCGGCACTGGCCGTGGAGTGCGCATACCTTCTTGACAGATGTGGAGCGCGCAACACGATTAGATTAGTCTGGGTCCCTGGGCACGCGGGGGTTGATGGCAATGAGTGTGCGGATGACTTAGCCAAAAAGGGAGCAATGGAGAAATTTGTTGGTCCAGAACCGTTCATAGGCATACCAGAGGGTGCCTACAGAGGAGCGCTGTTCAAATATGCCCAAGAACAACACGGGAGAGAATGGGAAACTAAAACAGGGCTGAGACACTCCAAGGATTTCCTTTCCACATGGTGTGACAGCGACAGCGAGAGACTGCTAAAACATAGCAGACTACAATTAAGGCAACTAATCGGAGCTTATACTGGCCACTATGGCACAAAAGAACATCTACATAAGATGAACCTCTGCAGGGACGTGGCATGCAGGAACTGTGGGACAGAAGCTGAAACCATGAAGCACGTTTTATGCCACTGCGACGCTCTGGCGGCGCGGCGAATGAAGCTACTGGAAGTGGCCTATCCAAACCCAGAGGAATTTCGGCTCTTCCCCCCTGCTGGAATCTGCAGCCTGGTACAGGGAGTATTCGATTCTACAGGTATGTAAGAGCGTTAGGGCAAGGACAGCACAAAAGATCCCAACGGGTCGAAGTGCGTCTGAGGTCTCCTCAGTCCGACAAGCCAATGACAAGATAAGATAAGATAAGATCTGCCGAAGGCACCCATTGTTGGACATTTCCCCAAAAATTGCCGCTACGTCTTTGTACTGTACCTAAATAGCTTTTAACTGAGACCTTTACCAGTTCATGGGTGTGTGTATTTGTGTGTGAATGATCTACGCGCGGATAAGAGGGCAAGCGTGCAATCACTAAGCTCGAGCCAGAAGGACAAGGGGGCAACTAGCTCAAGGGCGCCTCAAGGAGGAACAGCCTCGGCTAGGACAGTCGCTACGAGGGAGGGCATATACTAGGTGTCGCGACGTGGTGCTCTTCACCGGCGGGCAAGGGATTCTTCGCCACTCTCACTCACATACATGTCTTCTGGGTCCAGGTTGCCACTCGAGAACCTTTCCGCTCCCACAGTCTGATTCTGAGGCACAATCACTTTCTTTGTTTGACAATAACCATCGACTACGTTACGTTTTAAGTAGCACAATACAATAAGATAAATATAATAAGTTCATGATAACGATAATAATTAAATCTATAAATAATCCGCTACTCTGCCCTAAAAAAGAATAGTAATGATACTTTCAGACCGATCACTACGAAAATTTTAGATTAATTGCATGTTGACTGGGTACGTACTTAAGAAGTCAAGTTGACCGCGTTGAAAAAGAACTTGGGTAAATGTTATAGCGAACAGTAACACTACGACTGTCATGAACTGACATTTCACTTGATGACAGCGTTAGTTCCGATTTTTGCTGTGGCCCAAAAGATCCTTGTACGACTGTACCGGGGATATTTGTGTTTTCATAATATTTTGTTTCTGGAGTGGTTTAAACAGTATATAAGTGCACATAAAGACATATTTTTGAAATAAATCTTAGCAATCGAAGGAATTACGTTGCGGGAAGCACCTGGAACAAAGGTAACTCTAGAGTGTACGCACTCCAAATTTTGCTTCGCGGCTTTATTAAAAAGGCGACAACCCGATATTTCCTAATCGTAGCCGCCGCCGACTAAGAACCTAACTCCCCTCCTATCAGCCGCTACTGCGATCCGCGGCATGTTCTCACCGACCCTCTCGATGCCCTTACTTCCCTTCTTTGAGATACAAATACCGCACACAGGATCAGACACCGATCTCGCCGGTGAGGTCGAAGAATCCCTTCCCCGCCGGCCGGTGCAGAGCACCACGGCGAGACACCTAGTATACACCCTCCCCCATAGCGACTGCCCAAGCCCAGGCCGTTCCTCTTTGAGGCGCCCTTGAGCTAGTTGCCCCCTTGCCCTTCTGGCTCGAGCGTAGTGGTTGCACGCTCGCCCTCTTACCCGGCGAAGCTGTAAGGCCCCGCGGCCAACAGCGTAGATCATTCACACATACACACACACACACACAGCGACTACGACGCGTCGCTAAATTTTGAACTCTCCTTAGAATACACGTATTGACGCACTCAGAGTTAAATTTAAACTTGCACATTTATTTACACGCGAAGCGAAGGTCGTGGGGAACAATTTAGCAACGCATCGTTGTCGCGTCTACAGTCCCTTAATCGCGCGATTTTGATAGGTGAAGCGGTCGAAAGCAGAAAACAGCATTGATGCAATTAAATAAATTAATAATATATCGTTATTATATTCATTCGCTGGTTATGTCTCTTCATTATCAGCAAATGATCTCAGCGGGTGACTTACGACCGGTTTCAATATTTAACTAAAGCATAGATTTGCCTACAGGTAGAATTTTGACATATTTTGTATGGAAAAATGTCTAAATTTTACTGACAGTAAGCAAATCTCTACGAGGTGCTCGTAGCGCTGTGCGACCGCGGTGTTCTTACCGATCACCAAGGTTAAGCTGCGTTCGACTTGGTCGGACCTAAGATGGGTGACCTTCTGTGGCATTTTTATATTCGAGCGTCTCCGTGCTTCGGAAGGCACGTTAAGTCGTTGGTCCTGGTTACCACTTAATGTGGTAGTCGTTAAGCCGAGATGGAAGCCTTAAAGGCGGCTTGATAAGTTCCGACAGCAAGGTGGCCACAAACCTGCCTCAACCAATCCACACTGGGTCCGCGTGGTTGAGTATGACCTAATCTCTCTCACCTCGATCTGTGCGAGAAGGCCTTTGCCAAGCAGTGGGCAGTATAGGCTGATATTATATTATAAGCATATCTATCCTTGAATTGAACATTAACCTGTCGCTAATGGCCTCTACGTGTTGGACTCATGTCCCCATGTAAGCGTTTCAAAAGTCCGGGTAAAGCCCGCGAATCTCGGAGAGATACAAATAATCATAAAAAAATATAAAGTTGTAAATAATATAAAGTTTCATGCAAGCAGGTCATGCAGTTTAAAACGGCCAATCAACATTAAATGTGTATACAAAATTTTGTGTCTATGCTGTTGACCGCTGAGGAATTCCTTCACCTGGAGCCTATCCTGGGCGTAGAATCATCCCCCCACTCAATATAAGCTAAAGTCCCACAAGGCTCAAATCTCACCCCCCCCCCCCCCCCCTCTTATTCAGCCTTTTTACGAACGATTTTCCTCGTTCGAGTAAGGTGGATTTAGCACTATTCGCGGGTGATACCGCTCTCTTATGTCTCGCATAGGAATAAGGGTTTCATTACCAGAAGCTTCAGACAGCCGCCAACACCCTAGGGGATTTATTCAGGAAGCCTTCAGGAAGTATTCAGGTGAACCCGGACAAGAGCACTGCGGTGTTCTTCTCAAGAGTTGCCACCCCGCGTTGCACAAGTGACCATGTTCGACCTACATATTCACTGGGTCAAACAGGTCAAATATATTGGGGTCACCCTAAACAATACCATGACCTTTTCGGACCGCACATCACACGAGTCAGTAACCGAGCAACTTTGTGCTCGGTCGTCTTTACCCGATGATCTGCAAGTGCTGGAAAATGTTTCTTAGGAATAAGGTGTCACTTTACAAAACTTGTATACGGCTCATCATGACGTACGCTTGTGAGGTGTTCGGGCACGCTGCCCGCTCTCACATCGATAGACTCCAAACGGTTCAATTCCGTTTCTTCCGCAAAGCCGTCGGAGCCCCGTGGCTCGTACGGAATGTCGATCTCCATTCCAAACCTAACCGTGACTTTATTAAAAAGGCGATAACCCGAGTAGATGGTAAACCATCTACTTTATGCAGATGACGCGGTTTTAATAGCGCCAACAGCCACTGATCTCCAAACACTAGACACAGTTATGAAAGACGACTGCATGATCAATGGCTTACACTTGAATGTGAAGAAAACCAAGATTATGGTTTTTGAAAGGGAAGAAACCAGAACGAATGTAAGGATTGTGGTTGGTAACGATGTGCTGGAGCAAGTGAATGAGTTTGTATATCTTGGATGCGCCTTCAGTAAGGATGGGAAATACACCGCTGACATAGAGAGAAGAGTGAGTGCAGGGAACAGAGTGAATGGTGCGATGGGAAAGCTACTCGGGAGCCGGCACTTAAGCCATAAGGCGCAGCTGGCCATACATAACGGAGTTCTTGTCCCAACGCTGTTATATGGTAGCGAGAGCTGGGTATGTAAGAAGGAAAATGAAAGTAGGATAAATGCGGTAGAAATGCGAGCTCTGCGGAAGATGTGCGGAGTGAAGCTTACCGACCGCATTAGCAACAGCATAGTAAGACAGCGAGTAGGTATGAAAGATAGTATCGGTGTAAAGATGAGAAAGGGCATGCTCCGTTGGTTCGGGCATATAGAAAGAATGCCAGAGGAAAGAATGACAAAACAGATATACAATGTGAAAGTGGAAGGATGCAGGTACCGGGGAAGACCTAGACTATCTTACCACGACCAAATAAACCGAGTCTTATCTGATGGAAAAGTCAAGAGTCTCCGTAACCGGCGAGCGTGTATGAGACAAACTATGAGAGTCGAGGAAGCCAGAGAGGTATGTAAGGAAAGAACCTGTTGGAACTCTGTACTCTCTGCCTACCCCGCAAGGGATCTGGCGTGAGGTTATAGATAGATAGATAGATAACCCGATATTTCGCAAACTCGTCCAATCATAGAAATCCGCTAATCGTAGCCACCGCCGACTACGAACCCAACTCCCTTCCTATCAGCCGCTACCGCCGTCTGCGGCATGTTCTCACCGACCCTCCCGATGCCCTTACATCCCTTCTTTCAGATACAGATACCGCACACCGGATGAGACACCGCCCTCACCGGCGAGGTCGAAGTAGTGATGAAAGAGACTCATTCTCACTCTTTTAAGGCCTTTAAAAGACGACTTGACTCGTTTTTATACGACTCGACTCGAAAATTCAACTGGAGGTTTGAGTTTCTATTTAAAAAGACTCAGTTGTTATAACATAAGACTAAAAGGCTTAAAAGACTCAACCTTTTTGTAAAAGGACTCGCGCTTGAGTCGTGTAAGTACCTAAAAAGACTGACTCTTTTAAGGGGTATTAAAAAGACTCGGTCTTTTAAGGCGTATTCAAACGACTTAGTCTTTTAAGGCGTATTGAAAAGACTCAGTCTTTTAAGGGGTAATATAAAGATTCGAGTCCTTTTGCCGCTTCACGACTAAATCTATTACCCTAAAGCATTTAGTCATAAGGCTAGAACTTCAGTTTACTTTTAATGGTTAGTTAAGCCCCACACCCATCGCTAAAATCTTATCGCATAGGAACATACAGTTAGCAACTTTTAATGACTTTTTTTAATTAGGTATTTTAATCTATTTTTGTAAATCCTACTTATAGATACCAGATTTTACATAAATAAAGTGAAATATACACATTTACATGAATCAACGTTTTACGCACATGCTTGCATTTGCTCAGGCGCTTTTCAATGTGCGTTTTGGAAGCGCTGTATCGTTAACTTACCTTGACATCAAGGTCGACCTAGAGGTCGACCGTACGAGCTCATCGTACAGTTGGTCAATTGGATATGCACATATAACACAACATAACCCCATTGTACTTGGATTGTAATATTTGTCTTGACGAGGACCTCTAGACCCAAATGGTGTCCAGGATCTAATGATGGAGTCAGAAGGTGGCTAACGGAATTACCCAACTACTCAACATAAATCCGTCGTGTTTGGGCTCGTTGGATTCGTCTCGACAAGTACTTTAGGCCCAGATGATGTCGAGGGTTTAATGTTGGAGCCGTAAGGCGTCAAAGAGGCACGCGCAGCTCGCACATACCAACTGACAAGTGATGCCTTCAGGTGAAAATAAATAAAAATGAATTATATCTCATTATTCTATAAAAGATGTATCGTTTCACCAGTGTAAAATGTAAATTTCGATAAAACGATTTCATTGTTAATATTATTTTCATTCTTAGTGGTACAAACTAATAACACCTATTTCCACACTATGAGGTATATAACTCCAGTCAAATGATGGGAGTCCTTGACCACATAGCGAAGAAGAAGGACGGTTTGCTAGCTGTAAAGGTCCTGCACCCATCCCGCGGCCAACAGCGTAGATCATTCACACACACGGTTCGCTACGTGTTTACGGCGACTACCGAGGACTTAATGCCGTGACAGTACCCGACTGCTATCCCTTACTACGAATACAGGATTCTACTTAACAACATGGCAAGAAGATATTTTCGAAACTCAAAATGAAAATGACCTGGTTTAGGCTACCGATTGAAAAGTAGATGCACAGAAAACAGCCATCATGGCACTCTTCGGCTTACGCAACTGCACGAAGTACTCCGAGGCCTCGAACGCGCAGGCGCACTAGGTACGCCAACTTTACTTCGTCAGTCAATTTTGCGACGATATAAAATACCTACCTGCACGGAGAGAAAAACCAAGCCGCCGGCGCCGACACACTATCACGTATTGAAGAAATATATATCTGACCAAACATCAACTGCAAAAAGTTAACTTCCGATTGAGACAGCAGCGCCGAACTAAGACAAATGAAAATATAACCTAATTTCGCGCCAATGTCATTGCCCGTGCAACCATACCTACCGACAGCTTAACGTTTCGTAGCCTTCAAAGCGCAACTTGAATTAAATCAACCCGGTACCTATTACAACGACGAGAAGAAACATGGCAGCGAAATTTTTCTGGACCTCCATGAACAAAGATATCGGAAGTCTGAAAATGGACGAAGGTGTCCATCAGCTGTCAGCGCGCTAAGTTCATCGACACGTCGTCAGTCCACGCGGTAGTGTTGTAAAAACGCTCGAGTCGGCGCTTAAAACGCTCGCGTCTTCCACGCGTTTCAACGCTCGTGAGCGTCGACTCAGCGCTAAACGCTCGACTTCAGCGCTCATTTTTACGACACTATCCACGCGGCGCATTCTCTCTATTGCGGCGTTTTCAACATGGAATGAACATGTATTACGATAATCGACCGTAATACAAAGTAGCTAGAGGCGATACCTACGCGCGACATAAACGCCGAAATCGTCTCTCTAGCATAATGGATCGCCCTATTTGGACGTCCTTGCCCACTGAGAACCATCACAGACCAAGGCCGTCAGTTATAGTCATTACTGATCAACTCACTGATGACGAAATTTGGTATCACACGCATTCGAATTCCAGCGTTTTACCCTTAAACGAACGAGCAAGTCGAGAGATGATATCGGACGCTCAAGGCCACCCTTATGACTAGATGCGCCGGTACCCGATGGAGTGAACCGCATTACGAAAAGATACGCAATTCAGCCCGACCCTCATGACATACAGATCGACTCTCCGACTCCCCGTCAGATTTCTCGTACGTCCACAGTCAAAGTTCGAAGATACCGAATGCGTCCGTCATCTCACCGAAACCATGGCTCCAGAGAATTTGCTCGTCGAACAAGCCAAAATGTATCTACAAGGACTTGGCAACAAGCAGCCACGTATTTGTCCGGAATGATACCGTACGAAATTCTCTGTACCGAAAAGTACGACCGACCATACCGAGTTCTTCAGCGCGATACAAAGTACTTCAAGATTCAATTACCGCTACGTACCATTGTCGTCTCAATTGACAAACTCAAACCTGTGATCTCTACAGCGAAGTCAACGAAGTCACATACGCAACTACTGCGCCTATGTCGCGAGCAACGAGTTCATCGACCGCGCCGAATACATCAGCTGTGGTCGCGCGCGAACTATCAGAGTCGACCGAGCGCACACTACGGCAAACGTTCTGGCCGCGCAAATCGAACGTACGTTTCGCTAGAGGGGGAGTGATGTAGCGTGCGTCAATCTATATGCAATTTCCTCCGAATATTGCCCACATACATACCTCAAGAACCTTACCATATTAACTTTCCCGAAAACAGGACCACCAATACCGGGAACAAAGAAAAGAATACAACACTAAAAAGAATAATATTTTATTATAGTCATGGACTACGGCATGTATGGAATCAAGATGCACGCGATTGACATTCACCGTCATAGGAAACAAGAAGCGTTGTGTGCTTCTTGTTTCCTATATCAGTTCGTGTGGTGTGGTGTGTTGGTCATACGGTATGGTCTGGTATCTGGGTACTGGTCATACAGTATGACCAGTACCATCACCAAGAAACGAGAAGTCTGAATCCCCGGTACAGATGAGATGTATTTACGCTACCAGGTTTTAAGACTAGGGCTTCGGTTCGAAGTAGGGCGCCCTGGTACGGACGAGACTTAATGCTCGCAAGCATCATATTATACATATTTTTACAAGTCGAACACGGGCTAATCTAGAAAATATGAGAATTGAAAATACTTACATAAGAAATCGATTCATACATAAAGAGCACGATCCTAATTGAAAAAAGAAAACACTTCTATCTATATCATCACGCCAGTTCCCTTGCCGGGTAAGCAGAGAGTACAGAGTTAATAGTATTTTTTTCGTAAATACTCAAGAACACGAATCGATTTCCTATTTAATTTTTTTAGCGAGTAGCGCATGGCTCCCGTAAGCAAGCGCCGGTTGCGAGTTCAAGGCTGTAGCCGTACCCGAAGTATTCCGGCGGTGGCCGTACCGGAAGTATTACTTAGTTGTCCGAGTAAACAACCCGACTCAGTCAGGTTGAGAACACATCAGTAGCCCAGGTTTTCGATCCTGGCTTTTTTATAAACTCGTACTTGGAAGCCTTAGTATTAAAACTTATAAGTATATCTATTATCGATAGGCGTTGGTTGGATTTATTTGTAATAAACAAAGACAGACAATTTCACTCGCGCTGGCGTCTAGCAGCACAAACGAACACAATCTCTCCGCTTCCTAGCTAGAATCGCACTGAACGGCGTGGCGCGCGCGCCGCGGCTGGCAACAGACAGACGGTGGGAAGGTAAAATATGGGGCTCGTTTGCGTATGCGCTCGGCGCATAGGTACCTACGCCGTGTCGCCGCACCGATCATGTACTTACATACAACAATTAATCCACTGCCGATCGCTGTATTGCCTACTATATCTTATTCCTAATCTCCAGACGCCAGACTTGCCCTTCTGGCTCGAGCGTAGTGGTTGCACGCTCGCCGTCCTGTCCGGTAAAGCAGTAAAGACCCCGCGGCCAACAGCGTAGATCATTCATACACACACACAAGTCTCGCGAGCAGGGCAAAGTTCCCTTTCCCTTCATTGATCACAATCATGTTTCAATTCGGAGGACTTAGCGCAGTGGTTTAGAACTCAAGCCGGAGCGGCCCCACTGTGTCTAATAATCGCGGGTTCGATTCCCGCACGGGACAAATCTTTGTGATCCACAATTATTTGTTTCGGTCTGGGTATTTGTGTATGTGTATTTTCATGTTTGTAAACGCACCCACGACACAGAAATAAAACCCAATGCGGGGCTACGTTTAAAAAAAAAATTAGATAAATATACTCGTACTTACAACTTAACGTTATATATGTATATATATACATTTTCTTTATAGACATGGTACTTACACACCACACGAAAAATGTAGCTTTATTTTTATCTTTTAAAAAATAAAACGGAAGCCTCACACTAGGAATAATTTCTGTATCGCGGGTTCTTTTACAAGCATGAAATTCAAGTACACAAACACGCAGACCGAAACAAATATTTGTGGGTCACACAAAGAATTGCCCCGTGCGGAAATCGAACCCGCGACTACTCGATCCAATGGGCGGAGCGGCTTAAGCTCTTAACCACTGGACCAAAACGTCTGTCGATAATTAATTGCATCTTGGCCTAATAAATACATACATTGATTTTTATTCTAAAAGAACATGGTAACATGTGTGTGTGAATGATGTACGCTGTTGGCCGCGAGGCCTTTACAGCTTCACCGGACTTAAAGGCGAGCGTGCAACCACTACGCTCTAGCCAGGCAGAAGGGCAAGAGGCGACATACTCGAGGGCGAGGCGCCCTCGGTTGGGACAGTCGCTGTAGGGGGACGGGTGCACTACTAAGTGCACCGGTCAACCGCCGGCTATGGGAGGGGATCTACTACTACTTCGTCGTCGTCGCCCGTATTCTGAGCGGAAAGAAGGGATGACAAAGCATCGGGGGGGTCGGTGAGAACATGTCGCGGCCGGCGGTGGCGGCAGGGGTCGGGGGGGAGATCGTAGTCGGCGGTGGCTACGATTAACGGATTCGACATGGTAACATGGAACGATTGGCCGTTAAGAGATGAACATGTTCGGCTTAAGCACACACTTAGCACTTTTTAAAGACTCTATTTAGCGAAGTCTTTTAGTCTAAACCTATAACAACTCAGTCTTATTCATAAAACCTCAAACCTCACGACTCCGGAGGCGGTTAGGCGCGGGAGTCCTTTAAGTCGTTTAAGCCTTTTAAGGAATGACTCAGGTTTTTAATCCGGTTAAAGGCTGGAGTTTTAGTCTTATGACTTAAGGGTTCAGGGTTAAAAGACTAAGTCTAGTCGTGAACCGTCAAAAACGAGTCCAGTCGTCGTTAAAGGCCTTAA
Source organism: Phalera bucephala (assembly GCA_905147815.2). Taxonomy (NCBI): domain Eukaryota; kingdom Metazoa; phylum Arthropoda; class Insecta; order Lepidoptera; family Notodontidae; genus Phalera; species Phalera bucephala. The sequence goes on from LR990618.1 coordinate 31,410,292, forward strand.
AAGACTGAGTCTTTTTTATCACTAGGTCGAAGAATCCTTGCCCGCAGGCCGGTGCAGACCACCACGGTGAGAAACCTAGTATACGCCCTCCCCTATAGCGACTGCCCAAGCCGAGGCTGTGCCTCCTTGAGGCGCCCTTGAGCTAGTTGTCCCCTTGCCCTTCTGGCTCGAGTGTAGTGGTTGCACGCTCGCTCTCTTGTCCGGTGAAGCTGTAAAGGCCCCGCGGCCAACAACGTAGATCATTTACACACACAAACAAAAGGGTGTAGAATCCGATCATGCTTACCATAAAAATCCATTGGCATCAGAACTGAACCAACATGTCAAATTACAACTCCGTAAACACGTCCGGTGCAGGTGGAAGTGGTTTTAATTCAGCTTGCAGGAATCTATAATTTATTGTCTTATTTTTGTCTCAAAACAACATCAAAGGAATTAGTACAAAACTAAATAGATGGTTTAATCCTCCTATCTCTATTCCATTTTCTTATTCTTACTTTAGACTAAATTCTGGTGCGAACAAGTATAGACTTTAATGAATTATGTAAATGAGTTCTTTTTTGACACGCTTAACACCATAAGTCACACGGCAAGAAATCAGTTTAACATAAAAAATTTTTTCATGAGTTAAAAATTATTCCCTTTATGTTGTCAGGTCTGGTAACGTGTTTAGTTATGAATGTTAATAAGTGTTCGCTCTAGTCTTTGTCTCATTTTGATTTTTACTCGTGAAAACCTTTAATTGGCTTCAACGTGAATAATGTGTTACTATGTTAATATTGTATAGTTGTTGGTTTTCCTCACCTATTAAATAAATAAACAAATATACATAACCTGTATATTTTTTCCGTGGCGATTCTGGTCAGGATATTAGATCAAAGTTTAAAATTATCCTTGATACTTGTACCAATTTACAAGTAAATCGGGTTGCCTTAAACTTGGTGAAAAATAACGTTATAAGATTCCGTTATATAGAAACATATATACATATAGGTCAAGCTAATAAAAGCCCTTCATAACAAAAATTGTAAGATAAACCTACACTGGAAAGAAATAATTTGCAAAAATGGAGTGTATAGTGTTATTTAGAAAATAAATTGTTAATATAATATCTTTAGGCATGTCTTAAGTACTTATTCATTAAATTATATTATGTGATAATAGATAGTATAATGTTTGTCCATGTTAAACAAAGTTAGTGTATGTTATTAGTAGGTAAGTAACGTCATCATCATAACTTGTATTAGAAAACTTGCTGATTCATTAATAATAAAGAATCATTTAATGTCGTGCAGCTTTCAAATACATACTTCATGTACTGCATTAATGTTATTTGTTACAATTCCTGTGACAACAGATGTTATAGATACTTTTGCGAAACAGAAAGCTCGGAGGAAAGAATTTATTAATGAATATCTTATTAAAATTAAATAGTTATTTCATTATAAATATGTATAAACCTATGCTCTTGAAAGTAATATTTATTAGATATTTAACTAAAATGCACACAATATTATTAATAGTCTATCTATCTATCTATCTATAACCTCACGCCAGATCCCTCGCGGGGTAGGCAGAGAGTACAGAGTTCCAACAGGTTCTTTCCTTACATACCTCTCTGGATTCCTCGACTCTCATAGTTCGTCTCATACACGCTCGCCGGTTACGGAGACTCTTGACTTTTCCATCAGATAAGACTCGGTTTATTTGGTCGTGGTAAGATAGTCTAGGTCTTCCCCGGTACCTGCATCCTTCCACTTTCACATTGTATATCTGTTTTGTCATTCTTTCCTCTGGCATTCTTTCTATATGCCCGAACCAACGGAGCATGCCCTTTCTCATCTTTACACCGATACTATCTTTCATACTGTTCGGGCATTGTGATTCACCAATTATGTGGGTGGACCGCAAAAACTGCGACTCGGAATATGAGGGTAGTTGGAAAACTACAACATTGAATTCGGGTGCAAGGGTGTTGATCGATTACCGGAAATATTTAAATTACTACATTATTCGTCGGTTTATTTGTGCAAAACAACTTGTGAGATTTCGGACAATAAGGTGGTATGCTAAAGACATCAATATAAAAGGATTGAAACAACCAGGCAGCCGTGCACGGCGGAGCTACCTTCGGGAGACGAGTCAAGGTGAGTGGTTCACCTTGTATTTGGGGATTGCGGTGCCTGGACTCCCAAATCTAACCGATAGAAAACTCAGGACCAGCAACTGAGCTATCGAAGGGGTTTTCACATGAACATAATTTTTGGTCCCCGAGCCGGATTGGGTTTTCGTAAATTAGTTGGTTAGATAGGGGTTTCATTTATTTATAACGGTTACAAACGGGGTACCTACTTTTGGCATAGAAATAATTATTTAAATTGTAATAGGCATTGTGTTTAGAGGTTCTATTGTTTTCCAAAGAAGGCAAAATCTTTTGAAAGCAAATTTAAAATTAAATACGACTGGTTTGTAGATTCGTCAAAATTAGTAAATAGTAAAACTTGTAGTTCGGGTGTTTTATCAGCTCGGTTCAAAAAACTGCATGACTATTTCAATGTTTTAACGGAGTCATACGAGGGCATACTGACCAATACTTCTTCAGAAGATGAAGAAATAATCGGTAGATATGAGGTAAAATACAAAGAGGCCACGGAGTTATACAACCAGTTGGATGCGGTCTCGGCGGCCTATCCGAACCTTGACGGCACCCACATGCCCACGGAGGGCGCGTCAACGCCGCGGCTACCGCGGATTGTGCCTAGTACGTTTGACGGGGACGTTTTTTCATGGTGTAGCTTCATTAGTCTGTTTACATCATTGGTTTTAACACGGAAAGATATCACTAAAACGGAAAAATTTCATTATCTTATTTCGCACGTGGAAAAGGAGCCTAAAGCACTTATTAAACATCTGCCGATGGTGGACGGGTCGTTAGACACGGCATTGGATATCCTAAAAGGCCGGTATGAAAATAAAAGATTGTTGGCGGATTCACTGATTGCGCGGATTTTACATTTGCCGGTGTTGAATAAGTGTGCTGGGCTTCGAACTAAAATATTGAACCCGTTATTGGAATCTTCGCGGGCATTAGCTAATTTAGGTTTTCCAATTAACGAGTGGAGCTACATTTTATTGCATGTAAGTCTACAAAAATTACCAATTGACGTCAGAACACGGTTTGAGCAAAAACACGGTGGCAATAATATAAGTTTACCCACTTTTGATCAGCTCATAGAATTCCTACAACATGAATGTAGACTTATAGACACGGCCACTGCGGAACCGGTTTCTTATTACGCGGATCGCACTCACAACAGGCCCGAGCGCAGGGTGCATAATATTGTGACGGAACCACCAGCACAGGACCAGCGGGAACGGGCGAACAACTACGGCCGTATTAAAGACTGTGGCTATTGTCAGAGGTCGGGGCACGGTATAGACAGCTGTTATAAATTTGCTGACATGTCCAGGTCTAAACGTAAGGATTGGGTTAAAAGACAATTCTTATGCTTTCGGTGCTTCGGTACTCATTTGGCGGCATCGTGTACCCGCAAGGTACCATGCAGCCGGTGCGGAAATATCGGACATAACAAACTAATTTGTACAACGTCCATTGCGCGCTCTGACTCACCGGCGGACGGCGAGCCGTATACACGGCGCGCATTTGTTACGGCGCAATGCGATAGAGCGACGGGCGGTCGGCGGCGCTCACCTATTACTCAGTCGCGGCGGTCACGGCACGCGTCTCCTAGGTCGTCGGTTCGAGACTCGCGTTATCCACGGCGTGGTGATAGTTCCGCGGGATCTATGGACCGGGTACGCGAGTTAAAGGATGGTTACGGGCGTGATTCGGACCCACGGGAACAGCGGGACTGGGAGACCCGACACCGCCGGGAGCGGACTGATTGGGGTGGGCGGCAGTCGAGTCCTGTGGTGCCGCGTGTGCCACAGGAATAGCAATTACAGTCGTGTAATGTCGCCTCGGTACCTCGGCTAGCGGATAATGTCATCTTACCCACGGTCATTGTAGAAGTAAAATCCAATCGGGGGGATTTTATCAAATCCAGAGGCCTGCTAGACCTGGGTAGTCAAGTCACTATAATTAAGAGTGATTTGGTAGCAAGTTTGGGTTTAAGGCGACATTACAACCAAACACCGTTAACAGGCGTCGGCGGATTTAATAACAATGAATGTTGTCATGTTGTTAAATTTTATTTTAAACCGGTAAATTCGAGTTATTTGTTATCGGTTACGGCGGTGGTTTTGAAGAAACCAACTTCATATTTAGCGCGTAGGTTTAGTAAACAAATTGCTCATATAAAATTTTCGGATGACGGTTCATTTAATATGTCAAATGTTGACATAATTTTCGGATGTGACATATTGGGTCAAATTTTAAATGGTGAAAAGGTGAATTTCGGTACTGATGGACCGTATGCTTTAGGCACCATTTTTGATTTTGCGATTTTCGGTCCGGCGCAACCATTAAAAAATGATAACTCGGAATCAAATGTTAATGTTGGTGTTACATTAATTGAAGCGGTCGAGAGATTTTGGCGATCGGAAGAACCACCCAGGCTGAAAATCAAGGACCCGGCGGACTTAGAATGTGAACATTTGTTTTCTACAACTACCTCACGCGGCTCGGACGGAAAATATGTTGTCAGATTACCACTGTTGCCAGATCGACAGCGGTTGGGAGAATCTAAGGAGACGGCCCTGCGTCGATTTACGGCCTTAGAACGAAAAATGAAACGGCTACCAGAATTTAAAAAAAAATATGTGGAATTTATGTCGGAATATTTAAGACTCGGTCATATGACGGTTTCCAAATTTGATGTTTCGTCAGGACAGGAACATTATTTTCTTGCGCATCACGGTGTTTTTAAAAAATTAGGCGACGTCGAAAAAATTCGGGTAGTTTTCGACGGAAGTGTACCCACCAGCACCGGTGCGTCCATCAACGATTGTTTGTTCACGGGTGAACGACTTCAAAATGACATCACACAAATTATAATTAATTTTCGGTTGCCTCTGTTTGTGTTCACTACGGATGTGAAAATGATGTTCCGGCAAACCTGGATACATCCGGACGATCGGAAATACCAATTAATATATTGGCGCTCGTCACCCGATGAACCGTTGGTAGTTTATGAGCTGACCACAAACACATACGGGTTAAAGTCCAGTCCATTCGTCGCTATACGGTGTTTACATCAGTTGGCGAGTGACGAGGAGCACCGGTTCCCGCGGGCGGCCCGGCTGCTGCGTCACAACAGTTACGTGGACGATCTGAACGGCGGCGCGGACACGCTGCGCGACACGCGGCATCCTGTTTTACTACCGGGCAAAGGTCGCTTCACGGAACTATTGGTAACTCATTATCATAAAATATTTTGTCACGTCGGTGCAAATACACTTTCGGCCATTTTATCTCGGACCTATTGGATTGTTTCGGCTCGACGCGTGACGCGTCATATCACCTTTAAATGCGTACAGTGCTACCGGTCCCGGGCGCGACCTGTCCAACCCTTCATGGCGGATCTGCCCGCAGATCGTGTACAGGGTGTTCGTCCGTTTCTCGGAGTCGGTACGGACTTTGCCGGACCATTTTATATTAAATCTAGCTCGCTACGGAACGCGAAGATAGAAAAATGTTTTTTGTGCATTTTCGTATGTTTAAGTACTAAATGTGTTCATTTGGAAGTAGTCAGTCAACTATCGGTTGAAGCCTTTATAGCGGCGTTTACGCGATTTATTTCTCGTCGAGGACTACCCTCACTAGTGCGGTCGGATTGTGGCACAAATTATACGGGCACGGATAAATATTTAAAAGAATTGTATGTTTTCTTGCGGGACAACCAATCTGAAATTGAACGGAACTTGACGAAGAATCACATTAAATGGCTATTTAATGCGCCCTCGAGTCCAAACCACGGCGGTTTATTTGAGGCGGCGGTTAAATCTGCAAAAACACACGTCAAGCGTGTGCTCGGCGAAGCACGTTTAACGTTCGAAGGGCTCACCACGTTCTTCACCAAGGTGGAGGCCGTCATGAACTCTCGCCCGTTATATCCGCTTAGTACGGATCCGGCGGATCTGGATGTATTAACTCCGGGGCACCTTTTGATTGGACAACCACTGGTGGCTCTCCCTGAATACCCTTACACCGATGTCAGTGTGCACCGGCTGTCTCGGTTTCAACAAATTCAAAAGATGTCTCAACACTTTTGGTCTCGGTGGAAAAATGAATACCTACACACTCTTCAACAGCGGTTCAAATGGACCTCACAGACGGAACCTCCTAAACTCAATGACTTGGTTTTGATTAAAGAAGATAATTTAGCTCCTTTACATTGGAAACGCGGACGGTTAGTCAAACTTTTACCAGGTAAAGACGGGGTTGTACGGGTTGCAGAAGTGAAAACTCAAAACGGTGTCCTGATGAGGCCCATTTCTAAATTGTGTAGGTTACCCATAGATAATTAGGAACCAAGACGGGTCTTGGTTAGGCGGGGGGATGTTCGGGCATTGTGATTCACCAATTATGTGGGTGGACCGCAAAAACTGCGACTCGGAATATGAGGGTAGTTGGAAAACTACAACATTGAATTCGGGTGCAAGGGTGTTGATCGATTACCGGAAATATTTAAATTACTACATTATTCGTCGGTTTATTTGTGCAAAACAACTTGTGAGATTTCGGACAATAAGGTGGTATGCTAAAGACATCAATATAAAAGGATTGAAACAACCAGGCAGCCGTGCACGGCGGAGCTACCTTCGGGAGACGAGTCAAGGTGAGTGGTTCACCTTGTATTTGGGGATTGCGGTGCCTGGACTCCCAAATCTAACCGATAGAAAACTCAGGACCAGCAACTGAGCTATCGAAGGGGTTTTCACATGAACACATACCTACTCGCTGTCTTACTATGCTGTTGCTAATGCGGTCGGTCAGCTTCACTCCGCACATCTTCCGCAGAGCTCGCATTTCTACCGCATTTATCCTACTTTCATTCTCCTTCTTACATACCCAGCTCTCGCTACCATATAACAGCGTTCGGACAAGAACTCCGTTATGTATGGCCAGCTGTGCCTTATGGCTTAAGTGCTGGCTCCCGAGTAGCTTTCCCATCGCACCATTCACTCTGTTCCCTGCACTCACTATTCTCTCTATGTCAGCTGTGTATTTACCATCCTTACTGAAGGCGCATCCAAGATATACAAACTCATTCACTTGCTGCAGCACATCGTTACCAACCACAATCCTTACATTCGTTCTGGTTTCTTCCCTTTCAAAAACCATAATCTTGGTTTTCTTCACATTCAAGTGTAAGCCATTGATCATGCAGTCGTCTTTCATAACTGTGACTAGTGTTTGCAGTCAGTGGCTGTTGGCGCTATTAAAACCGCGTCATCTGCATAAAGTAGATGGTTTACCACTAAGTCACCCATTTGTACACCTTCATTCATCGCTTTCAGTCTTTGAAGACTTTTGTCCTGATATATTATAAACAGTCTAGCGGACAACACGCAACCCTGCTTGACGCGGATTTTAACGTCAAACCAGGGTGACCTGTTACCACCCACCCGTACGCATGCCTTGCAGTCCACATAAGTGGATTGGACGGCTCGCAACAGAGTGCCATCTATACCATACTCTGGCAAAATGTCCCAAATTCTCTATCGCAGATCTACTTCTCCAGATCTACAAAACCGCAGAAAACCTTCCGCCCCACTGCCAGATGCTTCTCTACGATGTTACGGAGAGAGAAGACTTGATCCGAACATCCTCTTCCAGACCTGAAAACCCCTTGTGCCTCTTATCTTATCTTATTTTGGCTTACCGGACCGAGGAAACCTCTGGCGCACTTCGACCCATGGGATCTTTTGTGCTGTCCTTGCCCTAATGCTCTTACGTACCTGAGGTGTCCAGTACTCCCTGTATTAGGTTGTAGATTCCAGCAGGGGGACAGAGCCGTAGTTCTTCTGGGTTTGGATAGGCCACTCCCAGTAGTTCCATTCGCCGCGCAGCCAGAGCGTCGCAGTGACAGATGACGTGCTTCATGGTTTCAGTTTCTGTGCCACAGCACCTGCATACCACGTCGCCGCATAGGTTCATCTTGTGTAGATGTTCTTTCGTGCCATAGTGGCCTGTGAATGCTCCCGTTATTTGCCTTAGTTGTAGTCTACTATATTTTAGTAGTCTCTTGCAGTCGCTTTCACACCATGTGGAAAGGAATTCCTTTGAGTGTCGTAGCCCTGTGTGTGTTTCCCATTCTTTCTTATGTTGTTCTTGGGCATATTTAAAGAGTGCGCCTCTATAGGCGCCGTCTGGTATGCCTATGAACGGTTCTGGGCCAACGGGTTTTCCCATTGCTCCCTTCCTGGCTAAGTCGTCCGCACGCTCGTTGCCATCAACTCCCGTGTGCCCAGGGACCCAGACTAACCTGACCGTGTTGCGCGCTCCACATCTGTCAAGAAGGTATGCGCACTCCGCAGCCAGTGCTGAGTTTAGCTCATAGGAGCCGACGGCCTTGAGGGCAGCCTGACTATCACTACAAATGTAGATTTTCTTGCCCGTGATTCGTTTGTCCAATATCTCTTTTGCACAAATGTTTATCGCATAGGTCTCTGCCTGGAATATTGATGTAAACCTGTCCATGCTTTGGCTAAGGCTATATCCTTCCGTGTATACTCCGGCTCCTGTTCCAAACTTGGTTTTGGATCCGTCAGTGTACCATATCATTTGCTCCTTGCCTTGCTTATTTAGACCACTTTTCCATTGTTCCCTGGTTGGGATGTGAGTGCTAAATCTCTTATTGAACATGTATGTGGTTATGATCTTGTCACTTCTCATGTTCCTTATGTCATCTAGTTCCTTATCCGCTTCTAGCTTGGTGTGTTCGAGGCCTGGCGCCGTTATGCTCCATAATCCAGCTTTCTCTAGCCTATAGAGTGCCTTCCTTGCCTCAGTTTCAATGACGATATGTAATGGAGTTAGGTTGAGTAGCCTCTCCATAGCTGCCGTCGGTGTTGTTTTGAAAGCACTTGTGATGGCCAGGCAGGCTGTCCTCTGCAGTTTTGTTAAGGAATCCCTGCACGTCTGTGTCTTGGTTCTAGGCCACCACACGATGCATCCATACGTTATTATCGGTTTTACCATAGTGATAAATAACCAGTGCATTATTTTGGGCTGTAGTCCCCATGCCTTTCCATACGCTGACCTACACATGTTCAGCACTCTCAGTGCTTTGGCTATGGTTAGATCAACATGTGTATGCCACTTCAGTTGCTTGTCCAGGGTCACCCCCAGATACTTGACCTCAGTGGCCCATTTAATTTTACTTCCGTACATGTACAGGTCCTGTAAGCCCGTCAGTACCTTTTTCCTTGTAAACAGGATGACATTAGTCTTCGTCGGGTTGACCGAGAGGCTATTTGTTGTGCACCAGTTTGTTACCTTATCTAGAGCTTCCTGCATCAGTGTCGATACTGTGTTTGGAAACTTCCCATTGATTGCTATCACTATATCATCCGCATATCCTACTCCGTAGAACGGACCTTTGTTGATTATCTTCAAGAGGGAGTCCACTACCAGGCTCCACAGAGTCGGCGATAAGACCCCTCCTTGCGGGCATCCTTTAGTGGTTCTTACAGATAGCCCTTCTCCTAATAGAGTGGACTGGACTATCCTGTTCTTTAGCATGTTTTTGATCCATCTGACAAGAGTTGGTTCTATCCCATGCTCTATAGCAGCTAGTTCTATGGATGAGAATGTTGTGCGATCAAATGCACCCTCGATATCCAGAAAAGCTGCAGCACAAATTTCCTTTTGCTGCAGAGCCATCTCTGCACGATTCACCACATAGTGCAATGCCGTTTCCGTAGACTTACCAGGTAGATAAGCGCATTGCATCTTATGTAGGGGATAATCCTTTAGTGGACCATCCTTTATGTGCCTATCTATCATTTTCTCTAGACATTTTAAAAAGAATGAGGATAGACTGATTGGTCTGTAGGATTTAGCATCCTCATAGTTGGGTTTCCCTGGTTTGGGAATGAACGTCACCGTCACCTGCCGCCAGATATTAGGGGTATGCCCAAATGCCACGCACGCCCTGAATAGTCTGCACAGGTGTTGGTTGAGTACTGGTTCCCCTTCTTGTAGTAGGATGGGGTAAACACCATCCGGACCAGGGGCCTTAAATGGTTGAAAACTCTTTAAGGCCCATTTGAGTTTGTTCTGTTCCACGACTTTGCCTGCCGTCTCCCAGTCAGCTCTAGTTGTCTTTAAGCTTAGCTCATCTATTTGGACATCACACATGGTGTCCTCTCCCTGTATTGCCACCGAACCTGGGAAGTGCACGTTGAACATTGTTTTCAGTGTTTCTTCCCCATTGTTTGTAAGTTCCCCTACCTCATTCCTCACTGTAGTAAGTGAATTTAATTTGGCCATGGATATTGCCTTGGCTAACCTCATACCCTCAGGGAGGCTGTCTATGCTTTGGCAGTGTCTTTTCCAAGCCCTTCTTTTTACTCTCCGCACTTCTGTATTGAACCTCGTGAGTATCGTAGAATATTCCCCAAAGTTCTTGGTTGCTTTCGCAGTGTTGAATGCACGTCGAGTTTCTACTCTTAACCGCGCTAGCTCTGGTGTCCACCATGGGTCACGTTTCGCTATGACTCTGCTCTCCGGACAGTTATTAGTCCAGGCGGTCTTTACTGCCCGAGCTACGCTATCCGCCTCGAACTCTATATCTAATACAGAGCTGAGTCTGCCTCGGACCTTCCCTAACTCTGCTTTAAGGTCGCTTTTATATGCGGCCCAATCAGTGTTCCTTGGGTTCCGCCTTCTTGGATTTATATTAAACGTTTCCATCCCATACTGAAAACATATATAATTGTGATCGGAGGATGAGATCTCATTGGAGACATGCCAGTTGTTTACCTGTCTGCTCGCTCTATTAGAGGCAACTGTAATGTCAATAACTTCTGCCCTACGTCTATTAACAAACGTGGGCCTATTTCCTCTATTGAGAATTTGTAAAGGAGTACTTACCAGAAAGCCCAGAAGTTTTTCCTCTCTTTGATTAGTGTCTGAGCTACCCCAGACGACGTGATGCGCGTTTGCGTCACATCCTACGATTAGCTCAACCTTCTTATTGCAGGAATATTCAACCAAGTCCCGCAGATGCGTTGTAACAGGGTCCGCGCTTTCGTAGGGCAGATAGGCAGCCGAGAAGATGACTTTTCGGCTACCCTTGTTACCTTCTAATTTTAACTTCACCGTGGTGAGGTCCCTATAACAGAAAATGGACAGAGGCAAAGCGTTTATGCCATTCCTGACAAAAATGCAGGTCCTCATGTCATTAGTTGTGCAATTGTGAAACAGGTTACCCCCCGCTCCATCAAGGCCCTTTATCTGTCCCCTATAAATATAGGGTTCTTGAATAAGTGCTAAGTCAAATTTAGCTCTTCGCAGCTGGCGATCTAGCATCGCCGTAGCCGCCTTAGAGTGGTGCAAGTTGATTTGTACGCACCTTAGGCCAAGCTCCTTTGTTGCCTGGTTGTGTTCAGTTGGTAGTCCACATTAGGGACTACCTACCTTGCAGCTCTCCTCCGGTTCGCTGCTATCTGGGGCTTCATCGTCCTCCCCTATCGGGGAAGACGTGATGCCCAGATTGTCGAAGCCGCCCGCCAGTCCATCCGATCTCACCGACATGGCTGGCGATGGGACCGGACAGTCCGCGAGCAGTGCCTCCTCCTTATCTGTTGCAGGGGTGTTTCCCCCCTGCTGATGGTCTGGTAGTGTCTCCACCGGAGTAGTAATGGGTACTACCGCTGGTTTATCGGACCCAACCGCAGCCTCCTCTTTGTCCTCCGACGTTTCAAGGACTTTGAAGTAGCTGCGGTCAAGCCCGGCGTGCAGCATGTACCCGGCTTCTTTGATGGCATCAGCCGAGGACTGATCCATCAGGATGATGCTCCTTGCCTGTCTTCCCTCTGTCGTCGTGTTCACGACCCTCCAGCGGTCCGTAAGTATAACCTTATGGAGTCGCTGGAGCATCTGAAGCTCCATTAACAGAGGGACCTTCTCGCTCACGCGTGTCCTCTTCCACGCCATTTTCACAGGACGGGGTAGGTCCCTATCTCTGATCACCTTGACCTTGACACCACCGACAGTTTGACCGTCGTAGTGCTTCAGCCAGGTGATCGCCTCATCGCTGGAGCAAGTTATGCTGATGATGCCGCCTTGGACCCCCTTCCAATCAATGGTGAGGACAGGATCGCTCCACATCCTCCTCCAGATGACGTCCTTTATGCTCCAGGCAGTCTCCTCATCAATCATCGTCTTGGGATAGTCATCCGCAATGATGACCATCCTTGTCATAGTTAGGGCTTCTTTAAAGGAGGACCCGAGGCGAACTCGCTTCAGATCCCCTGCCGCATCCCTAGCTTCATCGCTGACCTCTCTCGCCCGTTTAGAGAGCGTCGCCTCCTGTACGGGCGTCTGAGAGACAGCCGATTGCCTTGCGAGCTCGATTCGCTTCCTCCGCTTAGCGAGCCCGCTGAGTCTTTTGCGTCCCTTAGGGGGGACATGGTCACGCAGTCCGCCAGCACCGGCCGCCTGGGTGGTTTGGTTTCCGGGTCCAGTAGAGCCGGACACCTTCGCCTCCACCTTGGCAGCCGGGGGCAGACCGGAAGACACTGTGTCTCCTCCAGATCCGCAACTCTTAGGTGCAATTTTGGGGACCAGACTGGCGCCACCACTGGGGTTCGCTGCCGTCACTTGTCCCGCTGCCTTTTTTATGCCCGAGGGCCTTACACTTTGCCCCGAGGGGCCTTGTGTGCATGACGCACTTTGTCCCTTTTTGGGGACTGTTTTGGGGTTCTTTTTACTCTTTTTGTCCATATGACTTAATACTATACTTCATTCTGATGATTCCCCACCCGCCACGGAGTCCTCACCTTTGGGGATGCTTTATAAGCACCAGGGCTATCATCAGAGTATAGGGTTCCAGGGTGAGTTGTCCACGAGACTAACGGTGTTCACTTCCACTCCCGCGTAGTGTAGGCTCACACCGCCGCCTGCGGACCCCTTCACCCCAGAACCCTAGCCTAGCCCATCTGAAGGATGGACTTCAGCCGATTGACTGCCACGCGGCTACGTGACAGCATCCCGTTTGGACAGAGATCCAGACCAAAGAGGCGTGTTGCCGGCGACAGACAACAACTACCGGTCCATCACCAACTCAACCCCCAGGACTCCTTCACCCTGCTGTACGGGTCACCGCGCACGGCACAAACACGCAGGAGATTGTCCCCCCCCTTCCCTCCCCCCCTACCCCCTGCCGCAGCACCCAATCCCAAGCACCGCGCCATGTCAGGTCATCCGCCATCGCCAACAAGATCCCCCGTGAGGGAAGTTATTGACGATACCCGGGGTGCACCGTCCCGCTCCCATTGTCGTTCCTCTGGACGTATCCGCGGGACTGGCAATGGGCCGGGCACACTAGGAGGTTACCCGACCGCAGCACCCCCTTGTGCCTCGCACAACATTCCATCGGACTTCACGCGCATTCTCCGTTCAATAATTTTACCATACACCTTGGCTGCCAAGCTGATCAAACTGATGGCTCTGTAATTGGCGCAGTCATATTGTGAACCCTTGCCTTTATACAAGGGTACTATGACTGCGCGGCGCCAATCTGTAGGGACTCTACCGGTCCTCCAGCAAAGGTTTGCAAGGGCCCGGAAAGCGTCCCGGACGCAAGTTCCACCATATTTGATCATCTCGGCAGATGTGTTGGGTGGTTAAATGGTTTATTAAAATTGAATAGAAATAGAACAAAAATGATGTACTAAGTAAATACTCGAGTAAAGAATTTATTAGGACATGTTTATGGATGCCTTTTGAACAGGACGAATAATGCGTCGTGCGCCCTGTTGCTGCTGTGGCTAGTATGCGTCGTGAAGGAGAATTCAAATAAAAGCCGAATAATCTTGAAACAGTGCTCCACCCACCAGTTGTGACCCTCTTCGCGCAGAGTTTCTTCCTATAATCTTGTTGCCGAGTCGCTCGAACGTGCATGGCGCGATGTTTCGCGCTCCTAAATATTATTTTTTGTGTCACACCTAGTGGGCTTTGCATCGAGTTTATTAATCAAATGGACCAATTACGATACAACTATTCCTGTCCCTTTCCAGGGTTACACTGTTCTAATTATTCCTATCCCTTTAAGGGTTACACTCTTCTAATTGTTCCTATCCCTTTCAGGGTTACACTCTTCTAATTGTATACTAGTGTTTATGCGCTAGGATTCTATGACATTATCTTATTTCTAACTTAAATTACATAATGTACTACAGTAACTTAATCTATACCATAATCTATTTATACAAATCATGCAGACGTCGTCCTGTACACCTTTGATAGCATTAGTGTTTACAATGTAATTTTTATCTTTATTATGTGTGTAATGTTTTATTTTTGGGAATAATACAGAATAATAATATTAAATAAAAGCCTTAGAATATATTTATTCTAAGATAAAAAATTGTAAACATTGCTGATCGCATACGGTAAAAGTATCACAGGTGCGGTCCATTGTAATGTCGATGGTGTCATCACTTTAACATCAATACTGTTACGTGTTATGGGTAAATAACTCGTCAAGTACCTACTTTAATAGGTGCTATTTATACAAAACATTACGTCAATGTGGGAATGTACACACACTAGTATTACAGACATTAATACCAAAGCACTACTTCCGACCCGTAAATAGTCTTAGAAGCCCGTATGTTGTTGGTCGCAGATATTTTATTCCCTTGAAGTATAGTGCGACAAGGATCTTTTGGCATTTGGCCGGGGGGGGCGTGGTGTGAAATTAGGGTTACTATTTAGTAAAGGTTTTCCTACTTCCAGGGAAATATTTCAACAGGTAGGTCAGTGTAACTAACTTTAGAGAGTTGATGCATTTGTTCAACAAATCTAGGCCCATATTACACAGTGAAAATCAGTCGAGAAGTTCAGTTGTTTTAAAACTAACATTTTAGTACAAAAACAGTTTCTAAAAGTAGATTCACGACTGATTCACGTTCTGTAATAGGGGCTTTAATCAAAGTTACACCATGTGAATGCAGTAAACCAAATTTAATTATAGAACAAAATAGTTTTTTTTCAACTCCAGTATACTGTCATGTAGTGACATTTCACTCGATGACAACTTTAGTTCCGGTTTGGCCACGTGCCAATAGGTCCTTGTCGGATTATATTCGCTGTTGCTGCCGACAATTGGCCCAAATCAGAGAAACATACCGACTGAGAAAATCGTATTATTTTTAGTTACTGATTCACCGCGACCATGACTGATCGAGAATGAAAGTAGGTACAACCTATAGAAGTCGTTTGAATCTTCATACGGATGATGGATTTTTCTTTTCAAATCGATAGATACCTAGATGCCTAGAGACTATTAATGCGTTTTAAAATCAACGTCCTCCGATAAAGGATCTTCGAGATCAGGGCAATTATTGTAATTAAAAGTGTTCAAAATGCAGTCTATCTAATCTCAATGTCGTAAATCTCACAACTGGTATTCTCGTAAATTATCGACATCGACCAAATCGAGATCGGACCGGAAGTTGAACAAAATGTAAATGTTATTCCGATATAATGTTGATTTGACATAAACCACAAATTGGATGTCCATAACCTAAGCCGCGGCAGCTAAAATTAACATGTGATCAGCAATATATTTTAAATAAAATAACTTGACTTTATTTCGAAATTAGACTGAGATTATATTGAAATCGGATTGATATTTTAGTGGCGCTGAATACCAAATGCGTGTATACCAAATAAGTAAATTTCAATTCAGTCAATATTCGGTCTCAGTATCAATGACGGACGATTTAGCGCAGTGGTTAAGAGCTTAAGCCGCTCTTCCCACTGCGTCTAATAGGCGCAGGTTCGAGTCCCGCACGGGACAAATCTTTGTGTGATCCACAATTATTTGTTCCGGTCTGGGTATTTGTGTATGTGAATTTTCATGTTTGTAAACGCACCCACGACACAGGAATAAATCCTATTGTGGGGCTAGGTATTTATCAAAAAAAAAAAAAATTAAGTACGAGAATTGACCTTCTCGATGTATCGGAATCGTAATGATTATATGTCGATAAAGTCTGCCTGTTGCACGTCGAACTTAAAACATGGGTCGCCAGTCTTACAAACGCGATAGGAAACCTCGATTTAGGAAAGTTCCCAATCGAAAAGAATGTTATGCTGATTAGGTCAGCCAAGAGAGAAAGACATAATAATTATAATAATTAATAAGTATAATAATGGTTTGCATAATGTAAGACTGCCTTGTTTGTCTAGTAGCGAATTATGGGCTTTTTAATCACGAGGTACTGGGTACAAATCCTATGTCGGACAAATATAGTTTCTCTGTAGAAAAATCTATCTATCTATAACCTCACGCCAGATCCCTTGCGGGCCGTATTAGCCCTGAATTGTGCCCGGTATATAGCAATAGCCCCCTATTACTGGGACCTAACGTCGTCGGCGAATAGTAGGTGTACACAGTACACCTCCACTACCTCCGTTCAGGAACATTGGCGTAACGGTGTTTACAGTAGAGTCACTAATCCGGCACGTCCAACAATCCGGCACCCTCCGCCCGCACCTCCCTCACCACTCCCGACGCCCGCTCTGCGCACGCGCTCCGGCATTAGTGTATCTTAAAACTTATTACAACAGCATGTATATATTCCACATTCCAGTTTAATACGTATACATATATATTTCCTTTACAAAATGCTTTATTTTATTTATTATGAACTTTTCTATACAATCCAGGAATCCGAACATTCCAATAATCCGACACGACACCCCCTTGTTTTTAATAGTGCCGGATTAGTGAGAGTACTGCATTTATTTTTTATAAGTACTAACGCAAAAGCTAGTTTTTCGCTACATGAATAACACAATGAGTCAAGTAAAATACAAAACCAATTCAAAGTTTATCGCTCGTTGACCTTACAGTTTCAATTCAAGAGCGTAATGTTGTGTTGTGTTACGTCAGCGCCGGGCTCTTATTCGATGTGACCAATTAAACACGTAACGCGGCGCGTTACGATAACCTGCGGCCTTCGGGCTGTATGCGGCTCGTCGAGCATGTGTGTGGCCGTTTTGGCTTAGTAGTCAAGGTGGCAACCCCCTTTAATTTCTGGGATTGAGAATTTTAAATGGATTATGTATTGATAAGCAGTGATAGCATAGTAGTTAGACCGTTGGACTGCAAAGTCAGAGGTCTCGGGTTCAAACCCGGGCACGCACCTCTGTCTTTTCGAAAGCATGTGCGGGAAGGAATGCGTGTGAAGGAAAACATCGTGAGGAAACCTGCATGCCTAAGAGGTTTTCGAAGGTGTGTGAAGTTTGCCAACCCGCACTGGGCCAGCGTGGTGGACTATGGCCTGAACCCTGTCAGTTTGAGAAAAGGCCCGTGCCAAACAGTGGGACAGTTTCTTAACAGGGCTAATATTATATATATATGAATTGAAATGTGTGTCCTGTCTTTGTGGCCCTTATAAAAAAGTGAGTAAGAACCTATTGGAACTATGCACTCTCTGCCTACACCGCAAGGGATCTGGCGTGATGATATAGATAGGTAGATAGAGGTAAAAAGGTGGAGTATGGCTGGTTTAATAGTACTCACACACAGAATACCATTACACAATCATGCCACGAAGTTATTGTAACGCTCCGCGTCTGGTTAAAACGAATAAGGCCCCTGCAAGTCTTGAATATTTGTTATATATACGAAGCGCTGCGTGTCTACGTGCGGAACAAAGATAATATCGTGGGGAATGCCATTTACAAATGACGTATGTTCGCTTGACATTTTGCTTATTGGTAAGTTGGATTTACCATGGCTTTACCTGACTAATATTTTATTGTTCGCCCAGTCCTTGTATTTATCTAACAAAATTTTATGTATATTCGATCGTATGTCATGTTTTTTTTTGCGTTCTACGTGCTATATTAATACATATATTAGAAATATAGTTCCCAAGAAACGTTTACAAATTTGTACATTAGAATGACTTGTCATAGTTAGAAGTATTGAAAATGACTATTTATTTATGTTTAGTGCCGACAGTGAAGTGGGCACCAGGGGCACGACAACAGATATAAAATCAAGCGATTAAACAATTTTTAATAAATTTAATACATAAAAATCAGCATACTGTCTCACTGCAAGGGAAATGCTTTCTGTCACAAAACGAAATACGAGACAATAGATCACCCCGCTAACCCAGTGCAGATGGTGGAGGCATTTGTGGCCACCTATTACTGGGATTTATTTATTGACTTTAATATCGAATAATATAATCGACGGACGATTTAGCGCGGAGGTTAAGAGCTTGAGCCGCTCCGCCCACTGTGGCTAAAAGTCGTGGGTTCGATTCCCGCACGGGAAAAATCTTTGTGTGATCCACAATTATTTGTTGCGGTCTGGGTATTTGTGTATGTGAAAATTCATGTTTGTAAACGCACCCACGATACAGGAATAAATCCTAGTATGGGACTACGGTTTTTTTAAGAAAATATAAAGAAATATAAATACATGCACGACATTTCATTTTAGTGATGACAATTGTGTAATTTACTTCATCGCTTTGTTTCATCTATGTAATCATCATCAGCCCGTGTCAGCCCACTGCTGGACGTAGGCCTCTCCCATGGCACGCCACTGAACTCGATCTTCAGCTCTCCTCCAATTCCTGCCCGCTGCCTTACGAATGTTGTCGCCCCACATAGCTACAGGGCGCCCTACACTACGTTTGCCGACACACGGTCTCCACTCAAGAATCAGTCTGCCCCAATACCTATGTAATACTACTAGTAATTAAACGGACTTATAAATATATATTTGTATCATTAAGAAATAGACCCGACTTAGATTGAAAGTACCTTTTGTGAAGAATGGGAATAAACAAACTAAAAAAAAATAAAAAAAAATCGAAATTTCATAATATTTACCATATCGCTTTCGGGGCAGTCTCAATTATTTTAAATCGTGCATGAAACCTTTGATACACTAAGATTAACGGCCTTGGTTCCAGTTAAATTTAGTGTCAACAGATTAATTGATGCCAACGTGCAATTGTTTGCGTTCCACTTCGCTTCGCTGAGAAATTCACTGGCTAAATATAAATCTGGTGTTATGGTTGCTAATAGCACAAATTAGTACTTTGGATAAGACAGTTAAAGTAGCCACAATTTAGTTTTAAGTTTATTTTATTTTTGTTTCAGATCATGAAGATCCTTCTGCTAGCGGTGCTAATGTTAGCGACCGCAACCGAAGATAAATGCCGTGGAATATATTTCAACAACAACCATTACAACATTGAGACCATTAAGGACGGCATCTTTAATGTACACCAAATGGTCCTTAATGACAATGATAATACGTTGTATTTTACATTTGACCAGATTGGTATCCCGCCGACCCGTGATTTGTCTTACATCAATTTAGATACAAGAAAAGTGGGCCTCGTGACAGGAATTGGGAATGTGACAGGACTAGCGATAGATCGTAAAAAAAATAGAGTATACATCGGAACATCAGAAGGCTTATTTTTCCTAAATCAGTATAAAATTCCCGAGCAGCTGCCAGTATTCGACAACATCCATTACTTATTTTTCAATAAAGTTTTATACTTTATTAATGAAAGGCGGGAAGCTCACATATTCTATGATGGCGTCGGGACGCGCATTCCAGAGCTCTATGGTATAGAAATTGACAAATTAATTGCAGACGACGACAATACATTGTTTTTCTTGGAAAATACAAAATTGTCTACCGTTCAAAATGGTTCGAGGGTTATAATTAGCTATAATAAATACAACGTGAAAGTTTTAGTTACTGATTATTATTACAAACCGTATATTAGCACAACTAATGGAATTTATGTGTATAATAAATATAAATACGCTTTAGATAAGATTTCTGATATTATAGATTTGAAAGAATTAACGTTTAATAAAGGAGGTGAAGCTATTTATGTTGTCGCAGATCATATTCTTAAACTGAAAGCTAATATTTTTCCTTGCACTGGCAATTACCCTTATAGGCGGATCTACTAAATGACCTGGCTTCGAAAAGACCAAAAAAAATATAACGCAATGTTTACCAAAAGTTGCACAATATTGTAAGTTTTAACTAGTGTCCAACTGAACATTCAGCTTCGGTCACGTTAGGCCAAAACATCGGCTTCTTTTGGGCGAAGCCGAGGGTTTCTAGCAAGCATCGAAATTAAACTATTTTTCACGATTCATGTCTTACGAATGCGCGAGAGCGCTACGGAAGACGCGACGCGCGAGGTGCTGGGGTCACATTGTGTTGCGCCGGCCGGCCGCCCTTATCAGTAAATAACCAAATCAAAACAAAACTAGTTCGTTAATACAGTCAACATAACCTATTAAAAATGTTCCAATCATAATCCAAATTTCTTAGAGTTATTAAACCTTCGGCTTCAGAAGGTTTTGGCGATGGCCTATTTATTAATCGGCGTCGGCCAAAATCGTGCTTCGGTCGGACACTGGTTTTAACACTGTTTTATGTATATAACTATACACACTATTATATAAAATATATTATATACTTTAAGGGACACGTGCGCGAAATCTGAAGGATGTGGTAGCATTTATCAATACAAACCACTTTTACTGTGGCAACACATATATAAAAAAAAAAAAAAATTAGCAGTCTTTTTATACATTTCAGTGGAAGAGGTATCAAAGTTTCGTATGAAACATTTCTTTTATTTCTATATTCATACTTTTTAGTGTGTACGAATGATCTACGCTGTTGGCCGCGGAGCCTGTACAGGTTCACCGGACTAGCCTATATTGATACTGTCACAGTCACCTATTACGGGTTTCGCATACCTGTTCTTTTCATCCTATATGGAAGGAAGCAATTGTCATTATCAATTATATTGATTTATTAATGAATTAGCTAGCTGTCATTTTATTCCTTGTATAAAAGTAACTTGATTAGTTAGAACTTGTTAAAAAGGTCATTTAAAAACAGAAACTTATTGTCAGCGGAATCAGCGGGGATGTGTGTGCTGTCATAGATAATAAAATATTCTTTCTGGAGTCGTTTAAACATAATCATAGTACATATGAAGTCATATTTAAAAATAAAACTGAGCACTCGAAGGTGTCATTTTGCGAGAAGCACCTGAAACAAAGGGACCGTGAGTGTATGCAATCGTTGAGTTATGTATTATTAGAGACCGGCTCCGGCTTCGCACGAGTGAATTATACACATACACCTTCCCCGTGAAAAACTCAGTCCATTGGTGAAAACCGTATAAAATCCGGTCAGTAGTTATTAAGTTTATCGCGTTCAGACAGACGCAGCAGGGGGACTTTGTTTCATTATATGTAGTGATAGTGATGTACTAGAGAAATTTTTATCTCGCTTTTAAAAGCTTGTTTTGTAACAAAAGTCAAGAGTGCGTACACTCTAGTTCACTGTGTTCCAATTGCTTCCCGCAACGTAATACCTTAAAATGCTGGGGCTTTGTTTAAGTATAGCTGGCTTGTGTTTGATGATTTTTCATGATAAACTTCAATAATTTTTTTTCAAACGCGCCAATGCCTTACCATGAAGGTTTCGCAAAATCGTATAGTGGTATTCTGTTAGCCACTAGAGTACAATTAAACAACCATTCCACCAAGTTCTCCTAACGCGCCGTGTGTTTACGTGTAAGTGTTACCCAGGGCCATATCGACGTCTGCCGATTGCCATACAAGTGGGCTGAGTCTAAAGTTTAGGTCAAATAGCCGACGAAGCGTGACGGTGGCGTTTAGCTCGCGCTCGGCCGGCGGTTCGCAGCGCCGCGCGCACGTCATACTGGGGGCGCTACGTCGGTCGCGCCGGCCGTCGCCAGGGCGGCCGTCCAATGCTAGCGTCGCGCTCGCACGTATATTGGCGTCTTGCTC
The DNA here is from genome assembly GCA_905147815.2 of Phalera bucephala. NCBI lineage: Eukaryota > Metazoa > Arthropoda > Insecta > Lepidoptera > Notodontidae > Phalera > Phalera bucephala. The sequence goes on from LR990618.1 coordinate 31,432,325, forward strand.
CCGCCGTACTTCGTCTGTAATAGAGTCGGGCGCGACGGCGGGAGGGCGTGATATTTACCGTCGCACCGAACGTGACTGCGCTATGTGGCGTCTCCCGAACATTTCAATACATTCTAACTCGGCAAAACGCACCACCGACGCGCTGCGTCGGCTACGTGGCGAAACCTTAAGCTATGCATGATTCTGGACTTGCCTTCGGACTTACCTAATGTTAACTGTGCCAGTTGATATACCGTAGAGTATTTATGATAGATATATTTTAGATAAGGTATTTAGTTTTAAGAATGGCTGCAGTTTGCATGTTACCCAATGACGTAATATAATATATGGGCATGCCCCAACTACGAAAATAACCTGGCAGTATCAAGATAAAATGACGGTCGGTCATACTCCAAAAAATTGGTTCATAATTCAGCTTACGAATTCATATCGTTTTTGACCGGAAATGTACTGTTTACCATGGTAACGGCTAGCCGTTAAAATGGCGGGCCGGCCGCAAGTTGATGCGCCCCAAAGACAAACATTTAATGTCTGTATATATTCCGTCATTGATGTTACGTACCCTGCTGACGTTTCTCTCTCTCGCTCTCTTTATTATTTGTTGTCAAGTTGGTTGTATTGTCTTATTAATATTTATTAAAATTGTGGCAGTTATAGCAATATTTATATGACATAAGGATCTTCTGACCCGCGGCCAACATCATTCATGACGGTCTCAGAGTTGCTGTTTGCAATGAAATTTACCCAAGTTCTTTTTTTAAACAGTTATCGTGCGGATCCATCTGTTGAAATGTTTCCTTGGAAGTAGGAAAAATTTAATAAATGATAAACCTAATTTCACACCAACATCCGTCAATGACACCCATGGGCCAAAAGATCCTTGTCGCACTATAGGTAGCATGCGAACAGTAGTGACTTATTTTATAATAAGAAAAAAAATAACTAGAGACAGCTATTTGAATCTTAAAAGCCAAATGTCACGAAACAATATACACTTAGTATTAAACTCGGACTGATTCGGAATTATGCTCTTGAAACCCTTTAATTTTAATTCATCAATGCCAATTATCACTGCCAAAGAATGACAATACCTGTTTTAAATTATGTCACGCTGTCACTACTTCACAGCATAGAACAATTTAATTGACTTAGATTAATTACTTGCCGAATGAATCATCGCGCGCGCAGAAACGGCATAAATGTTATCTACCCATGAAGTAGTTCCCATAACCTACCATAGGTTATAGTGACCTTTCACGCAAAAACTGCAAAACGGATTTGGATGATACTATAGAAATATAGCTTATTCATCGTGGTGCTTCTACACCTTAGAGTAAATAATCCAGAAGCCGCGTCCAGTTGTAACTGCACGCCGCGCGGTGAAGCCCGTTGTTGGCAGCCCGGAAAGATTACCACTTTCTGGGGTAAATGTTGATGATATTAGAGTAATGATAAAGATTATAATAAAATCATTGTTACGGTTACATGTATTTTAATGCATATTAAACTCAAGAAATACATATACTTAAACTATTAGGGTTTGTAGTAAATTAATGTAGGAAAAATATATTTACATCATCTTAACTAAATACTAAAACTATGATGTAGTTAACTATATTAATACTATATAGAACTAATAAAGTCCATGGCAAATAAAAGCAGGTAATAAAATAAAATTGTTATACTAGCAACACTAACAAAATGAACGCGTCTTTTACTATGACGACGGAAGAGTTAATTCGATATTTAAATAATACGGCACCTGAATGCGCTAGTTAGGTATGAAGTATGATCCCGCCATGGTCCTTTTTGATCTCAACAGCATTTTACAGGCAGGAACGACACAAGACGGCATAATTCAATTTAATTTGACACAGGGCCCTTATTCGCTATGACAATTTAAACACGGAACAAGACGTGTTATCAAACATACGTGTTATTGGCGTGGAATGGAATTCTGTCTGCCACTGTCAGATTTGAAAACATGACAAGGCTCGTCACACGCCATGTTTCGAACTGTCAAAATAACACCCTCCGCGCTTGCGTGTTATTGAAAACATGTTAAAAACTTGCTAAGGTAATTCAATGTAAACAAACATTTTTAAATAGTTTTATTGCAATTTAAATGTTATATTATGATCATCGCGTCGTCGTCGTAGTAATAAATTATTACTCATAACCAGTGACATTGGAAAATTGTGGTGGCTCATCTATTAAAGTGAACTTCTCAATTTCAACAATAGTGTACACATTTATCTTAAAAATATGGTGTTTTGTTTTAGTTTGTAGTCACAATGAACCAGACGAAAGCTTCTACAGCCCAATTAGCATATTTACCCACCCACAGGTGGAATCTGGGTACATCAATTGTTCTCCTCAAGGAAGGTCATCGAGAAATGTGGAAAGACCTAACCTACCAATTAAATGCGTTAGGAGGCCCATTTAAAACTGTGATCATAAAAAACAGGTACGTATCTACTAAAACAAATGTGACTTTTGTTATTTTATAAAGACAAATAATTTGTGGTGTGCTACATTATTGATTTTGTGGTAATTTAAATATTTGTATCATTGATTTAATTATAGGGCATAGGTGGATGATGTTGACCTAAAATAACATAATAGGCTATTTTTCATTATCAATTTTCATTACAAGTAGAATGTAGGGTTATTATAATGCATTTTCTATTAGTGAGTCTTAATTGTTCATCAAATAATGTGTTGCATATATTATGAAGCACTAATTTTGCATCTAAAATCATATCTTTCATATGAAACTTCTTTTACAGAATTGCTGATGGTTGAGAAAATTAGAACACCCAAGTTAACCATTTCTTGTAGAGAAAGATGTGCGGTGATGTCATCTGTGGTGGGAATTTTTATACTAATGAATGAAAGAAAAATGTTTTTATTTCAATTTGTTCAATTATAGCTGCATAATTATGGTGTGGTAACCTTGGTAGCAAAGTGGAACTATTACTGTGTGGTATACCAAACTGTATAATTTTGAATGTTTGTTGTTCAAATCAAATAAAATAGCATTTATTGTGGTCATAGGTTACAAAGATGGTATGTGTTGTTGTTCTGATGAGGACTTACAAGTTTCCATTTAACAATACCAAATGACTTGCATGTGATTATTGATTTGTTATTCATAAATAAAACTTGTTGATTTACCAATTACTTTTGTTTCATTTATATACATACCTGCCCCGCAGGGGATCTGGCTTGATGATGTTTTTATTATTTTATTTTTTATTTTCTTTATTAATTATTTAATTTAGATAGATACATAGATTATGTATCTATCTATGTATCTGTGTAGATAGATAGCTAGTAAAGATAAAGATACATAGTAAATAAACTAAATAAAAAAGTATACCTTTTAATTCACTGTATGTATATTTGCAAAACAAACTTTAAAATACAAAAAAAAAACACCGTCACGCCGGTATTCCCGGAGTGGGGGGCAGAAGGGCATAGGGGCAACTAGGTTCAGGGAGGACCGGCCTCGACTTGGGCTGTTGCTATGGGGGAAGGCATACATTAGGTGTCTCGCCGTGGTGAACATGAAAGAAACTTGTCCACTGGCCAGTGCAGAGATGCACTGGCCAGCGGACAAGGGATTCTTCCACGTCGCCGGCGAGGTCGGTGTCTAATCCTGTGTGTGATATCGGTATCTGATAGGAGGGAAGTAAGGGCATTGTAAGGGTTGCTGAAAATATGGCGCGGGCAGCAATAACGGCTGATAGGAGGCGAGTCAAGTGCGTAGGCGGCAGCAGCTAAAAAGGGCTTTTATATAGTTGCGAATAGGTTCAAGGCTGAGATCGGAATGGTGCTAGGTTTAGTCTGGTTTTCCTCAGTGGCCAATTTTATGAAAAAACATGGTGTGACAACTAAAGACACTAAAGTGGTCGGTTCGGACGAAGAGCAAGGATTGGGGAATTAATGAATGAATAAAATAAACTAATTTTGAACCAATTGTATTGCCTTAAGTTATCACACAATATTTTTATGTAAAATTGACCACTTAAAAAAACAGACTATATATATGTGTGGGACAAGTCTTTGTTTGTTTAGGTGTGGGTATAGGTTATTGTATTTGACATTTGTACGTTCTAAAACTTGGATCTTTGTTTAATGTTAATTAAAGTTGCCTTTTTTATATCTGGCCCTACTTATTTACTTAGTTTTCAATAGACACATACTTAAAACCATATTATCAGCACATATAAATATATTTTTACCGAAATTGAATAAGTTGAAACGAATGTTCGAAAAACCGATACTTTACCGAAACTAACAGATGTAAGATTATGAACGAATCCAGGGAATCTCAAATTAAAAATAAAATTGCCGTAGACAACATTCCTTACGGCATACCGAATACCATTTTGTAATTCCACGCGAAGGCTCGTTAAGGAAGCGTGTTTATGTTTACTGCTTGTTATGACGTCACACGTTACTTGCGGGGAATCTCATGTGGCATAGCGAATAAAGGCCCAGGCAGAACACGTTATTCCGCACGACGGTCAGAGTGACTACTCGTTTGAACGTGTGACTACCTGCTTTGCAGGTAGTAATTGTTGCTTCAATTTGATGCGCGCCCGTGGCTTCTGGATTATTTTTATTCTAAGTTCTACACTTATCGACCAACACCCGGACCACCAAACCCAACCAAACCAGGCTGAACCGGGTGTCCATACGATCGTCCAACACTCAAACCCCGGCGAACTTGTTTAACGTTCCATCATAGATCATATTTCTTAATATCAAAGAGCAAAATAATCAAAGATATTATAATCACTACATGTTAATTATGGTGGACATGGAAGCACTAGAAGCCACTTCACTGTATCATTAACGCTTATAAAGGTCTAAATACACTGTGGCATTCTAAAACAACCAAGATTGTGGACGTAAACTATACATAAAAATAGGCTAATATACAAAAAAAAATTAAACTTAGATTGTAACATGTTTTTTGTTCGAAGTAAGCATTCATCCACTTAATAATAGAACGATTAAAATTCGTTTCACGTACCAATGCCCCTCGGTTTTAGGGTGTTTGTCAGTGTAGATCGCTAGTATCAGTTTTTGTTTATTTCCTGAATAAATTATTTTAACGGCGTAAATTTACCCAAGACTTTGAGAGGAGATAAACAAAAAATGGTGTTCAGGATAGGAAAATTTCGTGAGCATGAAAAACCTGAGATAGGTAGTGCTTTTAATTCTTTTAGAACGATTACAATGACAGGTTGCCGCCATGATAGATAGGTAAAATAATGTTACCAGGGTCCAGGGTGCAATATAATATTATATTGTAGTATAAAAATAATTGTAAATTATTTACGGCTTTAATTCAATATATTTAACTTAAATCGATAAATACAAATTTACTGTTATGACCATAAGATTCTTACCCTTATAATCCTGTTGAACTTTGTACTCTCTGCCTATCCTGCAATGTATCTGGCGGGATATTATAGATAACATCATGTCATCTTGAATGGTTTAGTGCGATAGATTTGTTTTTTTAACGTATTTCCCAATTATTCGAGGTATATGCTTGTATATGCATTGGCAACATCAAATTCATTCGTACCAACCTAACGATGAAGGGTAGTGGTACCTGAAACGCACTTAAGTTTGACTCTGGCATCTCTCAAAATTGCCAAGCGCCGTTTGTACGAGATCGCGTAGGACCGCGGTAAATAGACCCGAGTCAACGGAGTACGGGTACCTACTAGCTGTATCCGAAACTTCGTTCTCGTTATTTTCAGGCGCGTATTTCACACCTTAAGTTTTTTTGAGACAGTAGCCTATGGCTTTCCCCGAGGAAAGACATAGAATCCATGTCCTTGGCGGATTTGATTAAATTCTATTCAGCGGTTTAGGCGTGAAAAGATGACAGACAAACTGACAGACAGAGTTATTTTCGAATTAACAATATTAGAATGGATTCCAAAATAAATGCATGCGCAACCGCGGGTAACGACTAGTCTTACATAAAGATATATCAACATATATGAATCATCGATAGACAAAACACGTTATACCAAAGGGTTCTTTGTGCATCAATGATGTCATTGTGATAAATAAATGTATATCAATGAAAGATATGAATATTTAAATATATATAGTAGAAAGTAAACTATTTTAAGACATTAATTTATATTTAGAGTACAAATTGTTATTACAGTTTGTTATGAATGTTTTTGTAAGTGTTTTATAATAAAAAGAACAAAATGTTTGCTTATTTATTATTTTTAACGCTCCTTTAAACCTAATAATATCAGATTATACTGTCCCACTGCTGGGAAGAGGCCTTCTCTCACAAATTGAGGTGACAGAGATTAGCCCACCACGCGGACCCAATGCGGATTAGTGGAGGCGGGTTTGTGGCCACCTGCAATTGGAACTTATCAATCCCTCTAGAAGGCTTCCAACTGGGCTGAAGACCACCACATTAAGTGGTAACCGGGACGGTTTAACGTGCCTTCCGAAGCACGTAGACGCTCTAATATGAAGTGCCTCAAGCGATTACCTATCTCAGACCGACCGAGTCGAACGCTGCTTAACCTTGGTGTTCGATAAGAACACCACGGTCGCTCAACGCTACGAGCAACGAACCTAAGCTACTATGAAATGGTAAAGCTAACTATTGATAGGTCCTAACCACTTTAATTTACAGTAAGTCCCGATTAGAATCGGAATATTTTTATTCGTGTAAACGACCATAATATATACACCAACCATGTGGTTTGTATATAAATTGATTTTTAGATGATTATAAATATTTATGAAAGAATGACAAAACAGATATACAATGCGAAAGTGGAAGGATGTAGGTGCCGGGGAAGACCTGGTCTATCTTACCATTACCAAATAGACCGTGTCTTAGCTGAAGGGCAAGTCAAGAGTCTCCGTAACCGGCGAGTGTGTATGAGACGAACTATGAGAGTGGAGGAAGCCAGAGAGGTATGTAAGGAAAGAACCTGTTGGAACTCTGTACTCTCTGCCTACCCCGCGAGGGAGCTGGCGTGATGATATAGATAGATAGATAAATATTTATTTATATGAATCGTAGAAAATTAACAGACTACTTCACTTCGGAACATCCCTGTGCGGAAGGGCAAAAAACTGCCATAGTTACTGTTTTAATTTTGTTTTACATACCGTCGCGCCTTTATTCTTCAAGCGAGGTGTCAGAGGTGTACTGAGTACACCGGCTTTTCGACGACGATGTTAGGTCCCATGAAATAGAGGGCAGGCCTATTGCCATATACCGGGCACAATGAATGGCTCATACTAGGAATTTTTGTTAGATAAACTACATTTGTCCGACCTAGGATTTGAACCTATTCGAACCTTTGCCACTAAACCAAGGAGGTAGTCATTTTTTTTAATTCAATATTAATCAAAATTTTCTACGTTTAGTTTGGGGTATGGGAGAAGGTAATAAAGGCTGGTCTATCAAGTGGATTTTTTGAATGAGTCTAACGTAAAATCAACAGACCATACCAAACATTACTATGGATTATATAAGTTGTCATTGTCTCCTGAAATGATAGGCAGATGTACTTCCTGTCATAAAATAATGAGCACGCTGGCAGGACCGTCAGAATAAAATTTGCGACTGCTCGAATGAAGGTCTGGGTTATACGGTCTGCTATAAAAATAGTCTATTGACACAGAAGTCGTTAACCTCTCAACGTCACGTTACGTCAGACACAGTTGGTGAACTGGTCCTTATCCTTACTCAATTTAATTACTCTTGTTCCACTAACATATTTATAAACGCGCGGGCCGTTATATATCACAACATTTGTTATTTGGGTGTTAGTTTATATATATTCTAAGGGTGTTAAGGGTAACAAAGACTAGTTAGAAAGAAAGAAAATTTATTACTACAGCTAACAGGTAAGTAGGCTACAAACTACAAGTGGTAACGATAACACAAAAGAAATACAAAAAATACATGTAAGTACATACATACTTTGCAGCCCCACTAATGGGGTAACACTCGACGTCAATCGGTGTTGCAGCGTGGACCACAACACAGCACTGTTTTACACAGTTATATGGTTTAATCGGATCGTGGCCACACATCATAAAACAACCAGTGAGGTCAATGCGATAATTCAAAACCTAACAAACTTTATTATTATTATTATGAGCCATTTGTGTCCCACTGCTGGGCAAAGGCCTACCTCCAGTTTTTTCACTCCTCTCTGATTGTTGCCATGTCAGGCCAGTCTCTCAAAAAGTTGTCCAGTTCGTCCCGCGGGTCAACCGCGTTGTCTTTTAGTATTTCGTGGGGTCCAGTCAGTTATTATTTTGCCAGTCCCATTTATATATACAAGGTGTAACAGATATATCGCAAGACCTCAGACACCCCAATTAGATTATTACTTAACGAATTCAAATCGTAAATTAAACTTCCAATAGGAGTTTTCTACTAATGGACCAAGAAATTTAATGAATAATTAACTTTTGTGTGCATATTGATGTGTGTGTAATAGGAATGCATTTAAAGAACCGTATTGCTTTAAATAATGATTAAATGTTGTTTAGTACAGCGAACTGAACGCATAAAAGCAATTTTTGATACTTAAATTTTTTTAACATTATTTAAAAATAGCTGGTATCAATTCAGTTGCCAATTTAGAACAAACTACTTTACTTCTGAAAATATCAAACGAAAATGGAACGTGTAAACTTTGATACGTATACCTAGTACACATAACCCAATGTTCGTAAAAGTGATATAGAAACTTACGCAAAAACATCAACAGCAAAGAACGCGAAAGATGCGTCATCGTTCAAGAGAGCAAATGAGCCTTTTTTTTTTTTTACACAGGGAAAACCCTTTATGGGTACCCGTCCGCGTTCGGGGGACACGCGGAGGGGTTATATCGGAGTCCTTGGTGCATCGACAGTCGGAGTGACCCGGCCGTCGATGCACCAAGTAGACCGACTAATAACCCTGTGGTGACACCACTATGGCCGCATAATGTCGGGACTACGGGGACGAAAAATCTTCACGCGGCCCCGACGCGGGCTGCCTTTTCAGGCCCCTCCTGGAAGCATGTATAAAGCGCTCCCCCCCTCCTACTAGACGCCATGCTGGTGTCACTCAGCATGGCGTCTCCCCCTCGAACTGGGCGACAGACTCCCCCGAGTCTGCCACCCAGATTAATTCGTTGGAGACCCCCGTGTACTCAGACTGTAAGATCTGAGGCCACGGGCATCTCCACATCCGTCGCGCCGGTGGCGCAGGAGCCGGCCGGCCACAGCTGAACCACTGAATTAGTAGTAGCAGCAGCGGCAGCCGGTCGGCCCCTATTTCGACGAGTGGCCTTACGGGCCGCGCAGGCCCGGCCGCCCAACAAGTGGCCAGTGGTTCTACCGGCCACGGCGCACAGTGTGCAGTAGGGGACAGCTTTGCAACTTGAGGCCTTATGGCCCAACTGCCCGCACCTAAAGCAGTGTGCCCCCCTATCCTCCACCGCTCGGCATTGTTCCCGGACGTGCCCAGCCTCTAGACACCGATAACATCTCATCGGTCTCACCTCCAGCAGCTTGACTTGCGCGGAGGTGAAACCGACGAGGAGCCGATTCTCTGCAACCTTTTTAGCCGCCTCAGTAGGGCAGCTCACTACGATCGTGCCGAAGGGAGTCCGGTCACGCAGGATCTCTCCCGCCTTCACCGCGTCTACCGAACATCCCCCTGCACTGGCAACTGCTTGCACAACTTCGTCTTTAGTGACGGAATCGTCCAGACCCACAATGCGCATTGACGTGCGCTTCATGGGCCTGGAGACCGTCACATCCCCTGCGCCGAAGATCGACGATAAAGCTGCCGCCAAGGCATTAGCTTTTGGGCCGCTTTCAGCTCCCGGGACCTCCAAGAGGCGCGCCCCGGTCGCCGCCACCTTACAATTGAGGAACTCGATTCCTAGTTCCCCAAGATCCACCAAGAGAGCAAATGACCCTAACGTAACATGAATATTAGTAGGTATTCAGTCCGCGTGGAGTACCTATTTATCATTATTACGATTTATTACCTATTGAACAGGACGAATATAGTACGTCGTGCGCCCTGTTGCAATTTTGCCCGGTGTGCGTCACGGGGAAGGATTCAAATGAAAAGCTGAACAATTGTTGAAACAGTGCTCCACCCACCAGTTGTGACCCTCTTCAGACAGACTCGCAGTTTCTTCTCAAAAATGTATAGGTGCCCAGTCGCTCGAACGTGTGTGGCACACACACTCGGTCTTCACACACACCCGCAAGGGTGTGGGGAATCGGCTTCGGGGCAACGGCCCCCTGGCCGAAGTGTCATTCGCCGGCCATTAATTATGGCCGGGTCCTTGGATTGGGACTAATTCCCTCGACGAGGTGGAGACCCGTGGATCCCCCGGGGGGGGGGGGGCATCGTGAGTATGTTCACGCCGCACTCCGCGACCAACCCTGTCAGGTGGAACCTATGGCGAACCATGGGAAGCCCGACAAAGCGATCAGCAGGAGGCGGCGACTTCTCGAGGCCCCTCTTCTTTCTTCGCCCGGCAGCGCGATACAGCACCACTAGGGTGACCTAGCGGGCGATCAAACGCCACCGGGCTGTGTCAGGTGTTAGGTACGGGATTTAAGTTTTGAGGGGGGGGGGGATAGGGTATTGGGAGTTGGGAAAGTCAAGTCCGGTGAGGGGGGAAGACAGTGAGGGTGATGTGAAGTGGCGCTCTTCACACCGCCGTGCGGTCAATCTCTACCGGGTGAGACTCGTTGGAGAAGCCCAGCAGGCGACCAGCTGCGACGGTGACTTCGTCCATTTCCTCTTCTGTCTTCCGTGGTGTCTGTTCAAGAGGTGTCAATCCGGTGTCGTCGCCGCGCACGCGCTCGAGCCCCAGCGGTAAACCGTCAGGGCGAGCAGCAGTGGGCGGCGGAGGTCAATTCGGTGCAGGCCCCACGGGGTCGGTGTTGGACTCAACCCAGTCGCGCGGGTAGGGCCTCCTGTCCGGCGGGCGCGCATGCCATGGCGCTAGGTCCTGGATATGAGCCCAGGACGACGCCTCGGCACGCGCGAACATGTTGGTGGACAGGCGGCGGATGAAGTCCTCGGGGCTCTCGACTCGGAGATCCCTCTGGATCGTGGAATTTCTCACGTACCTTGGCGCTCGGACGATGGTGCGCAGAGTGGCGGATTGTTGGGTCGCCAGCTGTTTGCGCAGCGAGGGGCACATCAGATGTGCCCAGGCCGGCGCCGCGTACGTGAGGCGGCTACGAATGTAGGTCTTGTAGACCGCTGTCTTCACTCGTAGAGGGAGTCTTGAGGAGAGCACTGGATGGAGGAGTGCGCGAGCACATTTGACTTGTGCTGTGATGTTCTTAACGTGGGGCCTGAATGTCAAGTTTCGGTCGATGGTCACCCCAAGATATTGAACCGTGGGGGACCATTTGATGTCTTGTCCGTGTAGTTGGAGTGGTGGAGGAGTTTGGTGTCGTCCCATGGCTACGGCCTGAGTTTTACGCACATTCACCGATAACCTCCATTTGGACAGCCAGTCTGGCAGGAGGTCGAGTGTGCGTTGGATCTTCCTGGCCGCATGAGTAGTATTGAGCGACGACGCATAGTAGGCCGCGTCGTCCGCGTATAGGGCCAGGTGGACATCTGGGGCTGTGGGGATGTCCACAGTGAATTGTGCGTAAAGGACAGGCGAGAGACAGCTGCCTTGAGGGACTCCGGCGGCAATGGGGCGCAGAGAGGAGAATGCTCCCTCCACCACTACCTTGAATTGTCTGTTATTGAAAAATGAGGAGACTACCTGAACGATGCGACGGGGCAGGTTGGTCTTGGACAGCTTGTACAGCAGACCGTGATGCCATACTCTGTCGAACGCCTTCTCCATGTCGAGGGACACCAGGACGGCCTTCTCACGCTTGTTTGCGGAGGCCGTCAGATCGTGTATAACCCTCGACAGCTGCTGGGTGGTACTGTGTCCCGACCGAAAACCGAACTGCTCCGGGCGGGGAATGATGTTGGTGTTGATGCGAGTCAACAGGAGTTTCTCAAACACTTTAGAGAGGGTCGGCAGAAGTGTGATTGGCCGGTAGCTCTCGGGCTTCAGTGGGTTTTTTCCGGGTTTGGGCAGCATGATGACATGCCCGATCTTCCAAATGTCTGGGAACTTCCCGGTGCGGACGATCCCTGTGTAGAGGCGAGCTATCGCCGCCACTGTGCAGTGGGGCAGGTGCCCCAGCGCTCTGTTCGTTATTCCGTCCGCACCAGGGGCCTTGTTGAGTTTGGTTTTTTTGGTCATCTTGCTGACCATGCCCGGAGAGAAAAAGATGGAGTCTTCATCAGGGGCCACCGGCGTGTCCAGGAACTCTCTAACGTGTTGCTCGACTGTTGACGCATGGGCCTGGTCTGAGGTCGGATTCGGTCGGAATTGGCGCTCTAGGTGTTGTGCGAAGATTTCAGCACGGTCTGCTGCAACGTAGCGTAGGCTCCCGTCGTCGTGTTGCAATGGGCGCACCGGAGCTGGGGTATTCGAACACTGGCGGCAGAGGCGGTGGATAGATGGCCAGTCGTCTGAGATGTTTAGGATGTGGTCTTCCCAGCTCTCGGCGGCGTGATTTAATATCTCGGCCTTTACTTTCTCTGTCAGGTTGTTGAGCTGGGTTTTAAGATTGGGACAGCGACTATTCTGCCATCTGCGGCGCAACAGCCTTTTCCTGGCGATGAGGCCGCGTATGTGCGCCGGTAGTTCCGGTTTCCGAGCGCTCTGTACGCGGTCTCGCCTGGCTGTTGCGAGGGCTTCCTGGATAGTCGCTGTCAGCTCGTTAGCAGCTGTGTCGACATCTTCCAGGGTATTGATAGGCCGAGATCGGGTGGTAGTCTCCAGTGCTTCTCTGAAGCATGCCCAGTCCGTGAGTTGACGTGGCATTGCCCAGGCTCTGGTGACAGGACGCGATGAGATGGTGATTAACACAGGAACGTGGTCCGACAGCAGGTGCTCGTCCAAGGTTTCCTGCGTGATTTGGCAATCCAGCCCGCGGTGAATGATTATATCTAGCACGTTCGGCAGTGAGTGCTGGTCGTCCGGGTATCTGGTCGGTGTCTCCGGACCACTGACCGTGTAACCGCGGGCTTCCGAGTCTTCGAAGAGTCGTCTTCCCTCGCGGCTGGTGTTCGAGGAGTTCCACGCCGGGTGTTTGCAGTTCATGTCGCCGGCGATGAGCGTGGGGATCGGCGAGTCCAGCAGCTTGTGGATGTCAGCCAGATCCAAGGTGGTTCTTGGAGGGTGGTACGCTGCGAATGCTCTGAGCTCACTGTCGGCGACACGCAATTGTACTCCTAGGCCGTAGGTGGAACTCAGGGGTTCGTGAGAGATAGGTTGATGGACGACTCTTCTTCTCACAAGGACTGCCAGGCCTCTGTACGCTTGCTGTCCTGTGTGTTCGTCCTGTCTATATAGATGATAGCCTGGGAACCTGGGCTTGTCAGATGGTGTGAGTAGTGTCTCATTTATGAGTGCCACGTCAATGTTTTGTTCCCGCAGCAGAGGTCTGAGGAGGGCGACCTTAGATCTTAGGCCGGATCTTAGAATCGTGTCACTGCTCCCCAGATCAATGGGATGGGGCTCTCTCCTGCCCGGAGGGCATCCAGGACCTCCTGGAGGACGCCGATGATCTCACTAAAAGTATCTAGTAGGGTGCTCCTCATTTGTGGTTGTGAGTTTTGGTCCCTTTTTGGTGGTGCCGCTTTTGTGCGCGGCCTTTTTTAGGTAGCGGCTCTTTTGGGAGCGCCGGTACTTTAAAGTGTACCGCCGGCTGTTCCATGGGCGGTACGGAGGGCGTCTTGGTCCTGGAGGGTGGTTGAGCGCGGTTGTTCCTGCGCCTCCTCCTTCTCCTCCTCTTTTGTGGCGCGTGTGTGGCGCGATGTTTCGCGCGCTTAAGTACTATTTTATTGGGTCACAACTAGCGGGCTTTGTTAGTCGAATAGTCCAATCACATTACAATTGTCTATCCCCTTCTAGGGTAACTCTTCTAATTCTACCTATCCCTTTTCAGGGTTACACTCTTCTAATTATTCTTATCCCTTTCCAGGGTTACACTCTTACTGTATACTATTGCTTATGTGCTATAACTTAGTCTATTACAATATCTTATTTCTAACTTAATCTATTACATTCTATACTATTGTAACTTAATCTATAACAATATCTTTTTTATATACATCATGAAGACGTCGTCCTGTACACCTCTCTTCCTACATTCTATCTTCTCTTCTTCTTACCTGCCTTCTATTTAATTATTTTCGTTCGTTTTCTCCAAGTATAAATCGTATAGCTTTGGGTCTTATATGGCTGCTCGATGGCTTGTTAATTCGCCACACAAACGTCTCGCTCGGAGATCAGAGGGCCTAGACAAGTTGCAAGCGTTTTGTTTCTATTCTCTTGTCGCAATCGATAGCGCATTGTTTTGACCACGTGACTTTTCGTTGCAAAATGTCATTACCATACATTTTTCCGCTTTCTATTAGCGTTAACGACTATAGATTGTCAACTTGGCTATAGCCGCTGGGCATTGCGTATTCTTACCTGACGCGTTCGGTTACCCCGAATCACTACAGTCGTTCGCCTCTTCTAAGCGGGATTGACTCTCTTCCGATCACTTTCGACGCCTACGTTTCGGATCTCACAATCACGTTATAGGACGATCGATACCTTTCGACATGCCGATTTCCTTGCCAGCATAGCCGATACCGATAGCCGCCACCTGTACCTACACGGTGGCGAAAACCAATAATAAGTTTTCCCAAGGTCGAAATCGTAATGCTTTTCATAGGTGTATAATTAGTTATTATGAGATTTATAATAATTGAGCTGAGACATTACATAGGGACGTAGTGAATTATGTCTATAGAATCAACAGCATGCATGCTACCGTATTCGCATGGTTTGACCTTGCATCAATCAAATGTTTCATAAGAACCAGTTCCATCCTCCCCGCACCCCGCCATCTTTCAACTATAGTTATAACATTTCTATTTCATTCCAACATTTAACATGTCTTATGATTCCAACAGACTTGCGCTGTTATAAACATTTTAAAACGTACGCTTTGTAAGCGAGCTTATTATATTCGAGATGATTATTTAAAAGACAATAATGCTTGGATTGGTGATGTTTTAGATCCACTTGAATGAGAATAACTTGTTCATCTAATAGTATTTAATATTCTCTCTTTCTTCCATTAATTTAGTAACATTGATGTTTTTTTCTTAATTATTTCTCTGTAAACAACGGTATCATGTAGCCATCTAGTGAATAGTATATACTATTTATAATTATTTAGATTTATAATATTACTAGTTATAATTATTTAGTTAATTTAATAGACCAACATTGTTCTCCCATACTCCACAACAAAATGTATACTATTTTAAAAGTAATCGTGGAGTTTCTTGGCATTCTTCTCTACAGGAATAATATTCCGAAGTGGCGGTACGAGTAGCGGTCTATTAATCTTCTGACGATTCATAAAGTCACTGATGCCAAACTATATAGTATAGTAAAAGCTGTCTGTCTTACAAAATAAAAATAATCCAGGTATTGAATACAGCTTATTAGTGCTGTGCCAGTTTATAACATAATAAACAGTGTGTATCGTGTATCAGCTGATGTGAGCAACGTTAAGTGCATAGGTACTTAACGTTGCTTACATCAGCTGATAATTTACATATGAAAACTCTCCAGCACAGTGATCTGCTAAAAACTTCCTTATGGTGGCTAAAATAAAATAAATTTTACATTACAATCAACAGTGTATGCGCGTTAGTGATACTGCCCGATCTATGGTGTTTCTTGGCTGCTTACCGACCCGAAAACCGAATCTCGAATCAGTCTTAGTCAAAGAGTATACAATCACTACGTTATTGGTCTTAGTAGCCCATCTATCGAATTTAGATGAATTTAGCCCTTACTGCATAGATAATAAAAATAAAATAGCCACAAACAAAAGGGGAAAGATCAGATATGATGATAGGACATCTTAAACGACATGACAGTTTTATTCAAAACACCTTGGAAGGGAGAGTCGAAGGAAAGAGAGAGTCGAAGGAAAGAGAGAAAAAAGAAGACCAAGGATCAGACACGAGTCAGTTAATGCACAAAGTTTCTGTCAAGTCGTATAAGACCCAAAGCCTACTCGCTTTGGGAAGAGTGGGTTGAGTGCAGAAAGCTGCATACATCAGCTGCATCGTAGAGTTCAACTCTTAAATTAGTATGAATGCTTAGATAGACTGGCTCGTTCGCTACCAAAATTATCAATCTATCTATCTATATATCACGCCAGATCCCTTGCGGGGTAGGCAGAGAGTAAAGAGTTCCAACAGGTTCTTTCCTTACATACCTCTCTGGCTTCCTCCACTCTCATAGTTCGTCTCATACACGCTCGCCGGTTACGGAGACTCTTGACTTCTCCTTCAGATAAGATTCGGTTTATTAATAATTCCTCAAATCGCTAAATTGATAACGGCGTTCGAAGTTTGATACGATGGCAAAGTGTGAAGCTTGTGGAACATTCCTCTCGCTGGTAGGTGCCGCCATATGTAGCAGCTGCGCGGCTGATTGGAAGAGGAAAGATTAAGTTTGAGTTCAGTGTCGTGTCATGGGAGAAGCTTATGCCCAGCAGTGTACTGACAGTGCGTACAGTAAGGTTTACAATCTTCCATTACATTAAATGGGTTGTAAGGGGATGCGAAATGCGGCCGGGCGCTTTGTGTGCGGTGCTATGTCGCAACCATCGAAACATGATGATCGCAACGCTTTGTTCTGTACTTACCTCACAGAGCATATAAGCACAGTTTATATAAGTGTATCTATCTCACATTAAATGTACTCTCATATGGCACATATGTAGTACATTTTATTTATCCTTTACGGAATCGAACGGGCTCTATGGAGAACCTAATTCAGCTAGAAAATCACCATATTCTCTCTGCCTATCCCGCAAGTCATCTGGTTTGATGATATAAATAGAAATAGTATGATCAATGGAAATTCTCATATAATTTTTAAAGCACTTCGATAGCTAGCGCCATCTATTGCTATCTATTTGTAGCTATGGAACTAGAAGCTTGCAAAAGAGGTCACTATAATACAATATATATATATATATATATATATATATATATATATATATATATATATATATATATATATATATATATATATATATATATATACCTCCTTTCTTCTCCTACTCTTTATATTTCTTCTTACATGGCTTGCATGGTAATAATGTAAATGAATAAAAATTGTTTAAAAAATCGGCAAAACATTCTGGTATAATTGGCTAAAATAATAGTTCAATCATTCATTCGTTCTTGGTTCTCCTACTTCATTCAAACAAATCAATCAATCAGTCAAATTTTACAAATGTCGGATTTTGTGCTTGTGTTTAGTTTTACAGTTGTTTATTTTTGTATCTAGTAGTATTAAACCAACTGTTCAGTTAAAAATGTTGCTGTTTTAGTTAAACTAAACATTTCTAATCGACTGAACGTTCGTTTATGATGAAAGTTCTGAAGAGTCATTGATGAACGTAAAGTATTTGGGCTGAAGCACTGAAAATGCGATTATTTTTCGGATTTGGCGGCGTGCCATGGTTTTAATTGGTGTTTTATTGAGGATAGGTATCATGAAGTGGTATGGGCTGGTTATTTTCACGCTGCTTTGGGTCCAGGGTGTGTTTGGTTATTGTCCGTCGTTGTGTTCTTGTAAGGGTAATAAAGTAGTCGATGGTGTGTCGGTGGAGCCCCTGCCTGGGGAGCTGCTGCGACTAAAATGTGGCGGCAGCCCGGCGCAGATAACAGAGCTCAAGGAGATAGATTTGAGCAAGTTATGGACCATTGTTGTAAGCTTGTAAGTGGTATTTTATTTTTAAAGTAGGTTAGTACACCAAATGTAAAATAGTCTGTACAGTTGTTATTGTTGTTAATTGGTTTTTGAGTTATCTAAAATCGTAGCCGTAAAAAATAAATTCTACATTGCATGTAGCAGTCTTCATATCAACAAGTTGTCACACCAGTGTAACCTACACTCATTGACATCACAAGCATTACCATCTTTATCAGCTTTGTGTAGTCTACTGCTGAGCATAATCCTGCTCCCTTTTGTCCCATCCTCCTAATTAAATAAGCACACTGGTACGAACCAGGGTTAGTGTTATTGACTAATGCAATGTTATAATATAAAGTTGAAGGTCAATTTGACCCTGGTTGGTGCCCTATGGTACATACGGAATGTCGATCTCCATTCCGATCTTGGTCTCGAACCTACATAAAAGGCGATGACTCTTGGGGCGATGATGACGAACCATTAGAACCCCCTAATTGTAGCCGCCACTAAGCACCTGACTTCACCCCTATCAGCAGCTACCGCTGATCGCGGAATATTCTCACTGTCCTTCCGGATGCCCTTACTTCCCTTCTTTCGAATACAGATACCGCACACAGGATCAGACACTATACTTACAGGCAAGGTCAAAGAATCCCTCGTATGCTGGCCAGTGCAGAGTACTACACCGAGACAGTATATGCCCTCCCCCATAGCGACTGCCCAAGCCGAGGCCATTCCTCCTTGAGGCGCCCTTGACCTAGTTGCCACTTTACCCTTCTGGCTTGAGCGTAGTGGTTGCACGCTCGCCCTCTTGTCTGGTAAAGCTGTAAGGGCCCTGCGGCCACAGCATGGATCACATACATGCCAAAAAAACCCTAGTTTATGCAAGTGAGCCATCTACAATTTTTTTTTTTACTTTTTTTTCCCTATCTTATGGAATACAGTGAACTTTATAGTGTAGTAAAATTAATTTTTAATTAAGTCACTCAGCTCCATCCAAATCAGTCAATAATACTAAAAATATAAACTCTTTTATTTCTATGTACTTTGCACCCATCAATCTATTGGTATTGTTTCATCAACTGTCATATAATTAGAATTTATGGAAAGATACTTAAACTCCTTCATAAGTCCCACTATCAATTTTATTATCCTGTAATTTCCCATGGTTTAAAAAGGTATTGATTCAAATGGTTTCATCAACCAAAATATATACACTGAGGATATAGACAAAATTGGTTTTCTTTTGTTAAAACAAACTTTTTTTTTAAATAGCCTTTTCTGTATCCCACTGCTGGGCAAAGGCCTCCCCTTTAAGCCCCCACACAAATCGATCCTGGGCCTGTAATATCCATGTCTTTCCTGCATAAGTGTCCACATTGTCACACCATCTTCGTCTCGTAAAAACAAACTTATCATAAACCAATTTGCAAACTTAAATTGTCAGTTCACAAAGACTGACAGCAAACACAAATACCTGTGGATTAGACAGATAATTTGTAGTGATTAAACTTGCATCCCTTAAACCAGATAGTCAAGCAAGTGAACTTTTTATGTTGTTGTTTAATTTTAAATTCATATTATGTTCTTTACAGAAACTTATCAGGCAATGCAATATCAACCCTATCAAGAGAGCTGTATCTACCAAATTTACAGAAACTGTAAGTAACATTATTCTTATGTTTATGATTGTGGAATCTGCCTCTTGTTCCCAGCCAGCTCCACCATTTTGTTTCCAGTGGCTCCACAGATAAAATTGCTTCATATTAAAAAAGAGAGCTTGCTACATTTTCATTATATCTCTAGTTTTAATACATTCTTTCCCAAGAGCTTGAATTTTCCTTGAAGATGGTGGGAAAACATTTTCTAATGTCTAGCAAATATTTTGGGGCGGTAGGGATTGGAAAAGGTATATATTTTAGGTATGTATTTATAGCCTTTATTAATTATCCCTCTGCACTAATCTTCACTAATATATGTATAAACAAACTCAAAAACTACAGACTGCCTCGTTGGTCTGGTGGCAAAGCGCATCGCTTTGCGATCACGAGGTCCTGGGTTCAAATCCTAGGTCGGCCAAATGTAGTTTTTCTAACGAAAAATTCCCAGTATGAGTCCGGAGTCTGGAATTGTGCCCGATATATGGCAATAGGCTCGCCCCCTATTACATGGGACCTAACATCGTCGGCGAAACGTGGGTGTACTCAGTACACCTCTGCCACCCCCTCTGGGGAATATAGGCGTGACGGTGTAAAAACTACAGGACCGAACTCAAAAATTCTTTCACAATTAGGAAGTTAATATATGAATATTCATACATAGACTTTTGGTAAGAAAGAAAGGACTACGTGTTTCAGCGTTATTGAAAAATCATTATGAGATAAAACACTACTATACCTATGTCAAATTTCAAAATAACCGCATATGCATCCACGGGCAACAACTAGTTTTAAAATAAAAATCCATGGAACTGCTTGGAATGAATGTATGGAAAAATGAATGTTAGAGAAAAATAGATTTGGGGCGCATGGGGATAACCCTTTTGTTTAGCAACACATGCTTCAGCTATAGATCACTAAGTCCTGGGCTAAAATTGGAGGTAGGATGTTTTATTATTGGGATTTTTCCATTTAAAAATCCTCATTAGCAATTTCCCCTATTATGTTCTGTATCCAGTGGAAAATAATAAATAGGGAAATCGTAAATATGAACTACCCCGCGAGGGAGCTGGCGTGATGATATAGATAGATAAATATGAATACAGTGTGTGGTATAATGTACGTCCACATTCCTTAGGCGCCCTCGAGTATGTCGCCTCTTGCCCTTCTGGCTGGCTAGAGCGTAGTGGTTGCACGCTCGCCTTTAAGTCCGGTGTAGCTGTAAAGGCCTCGCGGCCAACAGCGTACATCATTCACACACACACACACACACACACACAACATTTCACATCTTTCGATAATTTATACATGAATTTGACATTTAATAATAACATAGTCAAAAAAAATACACATCCATCCACACCATAAATCCACAACATAAATAATTTTCTGATCCTAACAGGGACCTAAGCAGAAACCAGATAACCCTGATTGAATCCGATGCATTCTACAACATGACGTCACTGCAGAGGCTCGACCTCTCCTACAACCAGATCAGCAATGTGTACAAAGAGATGTTCAAAGGGCTGACGAACCTGGAGAGGCTGATACTGGCTCAGAACCATATATCTGTGATGGCTGCAGGCACTTTTGATTACCTTATTGGTTTGAAGCAGCTGTGAGTATAAACTATAACCCATTATTACTCTCCGACTTCTTAGATATACCCGAATATGAGTAATACAAAAAATAAAGATAACATAGGAATATCCTATGTTATCGCGATTTTGTGTGAGGTGTGGGTTGTGAGGTGCATTAATAAGTAAGCGCTGCATTTCAGCACCCACTCGAAATGTTGGCACTTAATATTAACAATAAATACATGAACAATGAAAATATATAATAATATTCTTTATTGCACATATAATGTACGTTAAAAAAACTGCCACTCTCGGTTGCGGAATATAGGTGTGATGGTTCTAAAAAACAATTTTGAGCATATGATGGTACAGTAAGGTGACCTCTTTCAGGCAACCTTTGTAGGATAGGGATGAAATCCTAAAACATAAGTTTATTTCATACTATGCTGCAGTGTTCATATTTCAAACATCACCCTAGTCCTGGCACTAGAGGAGGGGCCAGCCGCAGAACAAATAAGACCATCAATCTTACTATCAGGGCGCTCATTCGGTCCATTATTTCCTATTGTTACAACTTCAATTCCTGCAATAATCTTATTTTTTCGAACATCCACTTCCTGGATTGCCTTATTACGAGAATATCGAAGGCACGCACACGTCTTTACCAGTGTTATTACAAATTTCATGTCGCGGTTCCTTGCCGTTCAATTAGGCTGCATCTAATCATAATAAATTCAATGTACTTATTATTTTACAGGGACATATCAGACAACCCACTAATATGCGACTGCGACCTCCTATGGGTTGGTGACTGGTCGCGAAACACAAGCGTTAAGCTCGCAGGCAACCCAAAATGCGCGTTCCCTGAAAACATGGTCAGCAAATCAGTAAGGAAACTCAAAATATTCCTAGATCTATCAGCCTGCGGAAGTGTCTTATCCTCAAACGGTTTGATAGTGAAACCATCGCACGACCAAGTGGTATTCGAAGGAGATACCTTAATGTTAACTTGCAATGCTCCATTCGCCTCAGTTATAGCAAAATACGAGCTAAAGTGGCTCCATCCAATGCTCGAAGTGTGTGATGTGAACGTAACAAGTACGGACATGCAAGAAGAAGGATCAGCTGAGACTACGGTATACTTCCCTAATATAACAAGCCATCATATGGGCAATTGGACTTGTATGTACACGGATCAGAATCATATACGACAGAATCATACAGTGCAAGTGGTTGTATTGTCGAATACCACTAAGTATTGTCCGGCTAACCAGACTACACACACAATGAATAATAAAGGACTTTATTCTTGGCCTCAACTTCTTTTAAATCATACAGCGGTCGTGCCGTGTAGGAGTGGTGATGGGTTTGCATATAGGCACTGTTATTCTGACGGTAATTGGGGTCCAGTGAATACTACCGAGTGTTCGTACATAAGTAATGTGACGAAGTTGCTTCAGCAGTTTGCACTGTTGAATGTGAGCTTGGTTCAGTATTCCGCTGTGAACGCGACAGAGAGGCTGGCTATGCTAATAAAGGAGAAGACGTACCCGCTGTCTGAGATTAATGACCCAGATGATGTGATGTTCATTGCGAAGGCTGTGAGGAATTATATGCAGTATATTGTTGATGAGAAGGATTTGGGTAAGTTTAGTATATCTATCTATCTATATCATCACCCCAGATCCCTCGCGGGGTAGGCAGAGAGTACAGAGTTCCATCAGGTTCTTTCCTTATTTACCACTCTGGCTTCCTCGACTCTCATAGTACGTCTCATACACGCTCGCCGGTTACGGAGACTCTTGACTTGTCCTTCAGATAAGATTCGGTCTATTTGGTTGTGGTAAGATTGTCTAGGTCTTCCCCGGTACCTACATCCTTCCACTTTCGCATTGTATATCTGTTTTGTCATTCTTTCTTCTGATATTCTTTCTATATGCCCGGCCCAACGGAGCATACATACCCTTTCTCATCTTTATACCAATACTATCTTTCATGGTAGGTATGGTAGGTACCATTTCCAGTAATTAAAAGAAATAAGTTGTGTGTTTATTTTTTACTTCATTCGTCCCCGACGCAAAAAGGGAGGTGTTAGTTTAACGTGTGTATCTGTTTTTATCTCCTAAACGGATAACTCGATTTCAATTTAGTTTTCTTCTTGTTTGAATGTGGACTTGATCGAGAGTTCTTAGCCGTGATTCTTTTGAGTTGAAAGTTTTGAATTTTTAATTATTTACCGACTGGTTGAATGCCTGTAACGTTTCGTTTTGTTTTGATGTTTAAGGTCCGTCACTGTTGGATGTGATCAGCGCGGCCATGAACATCTCTGGCACCGTGCTGTCTCGCGCGGAGACGCAGTACGGCGCCTGCACGGAACTGCTGCACGCCGCCGAGGACATCTCCGCGCACATCGCCAACGTCCAAGGACAGAAGGTAAAGAAACAGTCCCACAAGGATTTTTTGGCTTGTGGTCAAAATCGGAATTGACGCTGTCATCAAGTGAAATGTCACAATGACAGTCACAGGGAAGTTCTTTTTTAAATTAGTGACCGGAATCTCCTTGAAAGTGGAAAAAAAATAAATGGTAACCCTCATTTCATACCAACGCCCCCCTGGCGTGTCAATGTCATCCACAGATCAAAATATTCTTGTCGCACTGTAATTCTGTCGCTGTGATTATAGTCCGTCTACAAGAATAGTGATATGTTTGTTATGTATCTGGTTTTGTCGGCAGGCGAACCTGGCGGTGGAGCGGTTCCGCGTGAGCGAGGGGTTCTCGGGCGCCACGTGCGTGTGGTGGCGCGGGCCGGCCGGCGCAGCCCCGCGGCTGCACTGCACCACCACCAACCGCACCGTGGCGCCGCTGCTCACCGTCAGCGACGCGCTCATACACGCCAGCGTGCAGGTACACTAGGGTTCTCGGGCGCCACGTGCGTGTGGTGGCGCGGGCCGGCCGGCGCAGCCCCGCGGCTGCACTGCACCACCACCAACCGCACCGTGGCGCCGCTGCTCACCGTCAGCGACGCGCTCATACACGCCAGCGTGCAGGTACACTAGGGTTCTCGGGCGCCACGTGCGTGTGGTGGCGCGGGCCGGCCGGCGCAGCCCCGCGGCTGCACTGCACCACCACCAACCGCACCGTGGCGCCGCTGCTCACCGTCAGCGACGCGCTCATACACGCCAGCGTGCAGGTACACTAGGGTTCTCGGGCGCCACGTGCGTGTGGTGGCGCGGGCCGGCCGGCGCAGCCCCGCGGCTGCACTGCACCACCACCAACCGCACCGTGGCGCCGCTGCTCACCGTCAGCGACGCGCTCATACACGCCAGCGTGCAGGTACACTAGGGTTCTCGGGCGCCACGTGCGTGTGGTGGCGCGGGCCGGCCGGCGCAGCCCCGCGGCTGCACTGCACCACCACCAACCGCACCGTGGCGCCGCTGCTCACCGACAGCGACGCGCTCATACACGCCAGCGTGCAGGTACACTAGGGTTCTCGGGCGCCACGTGCGTGTGGTGGCGCGGGCCGGCCGGCGCAGCCCCGCGGCTGCACTGCACCACCACCAACCGCACCGTGGCGCCGCTGCTCACCGTCAGCGACGCGCTCATACACGCCAGCGTGCAGGTACACTAGGGTTCTCGGGCGCCACGTGCGTGTGGTGGCGCGGGCCGGCCGGCGCAGCCCCGCGGCTGCACTGCACCACCACCAACCGCACCGTGGCGCCGCTGCTCACCGTCAGCGACGCGCTCATACACGCCAGCGTGCAGGTACACTAGGGTTCTCGGGCGCCACGTGCGTGTGGTGGCGCGGGCCGGCCGGCGCAGCCCCGCGGCTGCACTGCACCACCACCAACCGCACCGTGGCGCCGCTGCTCACCGTCAGCGACGCGCTCATACACGCCAGCGTGCAGGTACACTAGGGTTCTCGGGCGCCACGTGCGTGTGGTGGCGCGGGCCGGCCGGCGCAGCCCCGCGGCTGCACTGCACCACCACCAACCGCACCGTGGCGCCGCTGCTCACCGTCAGCGACGCGCTCATACACGCCAGCGTGCAGGTACACTAGGGTTCTCGGGCGCCACGTGCGTGTGGTGGCGCGGGCCGGCCGGCGCAGCCCCGCGGCTGCACTGCACCACCACCAACCGCACCGTGGCGCCGCTGCTCACCGTCAGCGACGCGCTCATACACGCCAGCGTGCAGGTACACTAGGGTTCTCGGGCGCCACGTGCGTGTGGTGGCGCGGGCCGGCCGGCGCAGCCCCGCGGCTGCACTGCACCACCACCAACCGCACCGTGGCGCCGCTGCTCACCGTCAGCGACGCGCTCATACACGCCAGCGTGCAGGTACACTAGGGTTCTCGGGCGCCACGTGCGTGTGGTGGCGCGGGCCGGCCGGCGCAGCCCCGCGGCTGCACTGCACCACCACCAACCGCACCGTGGCGCCGCTGCTCACCGTCAGCGACGCGCTCATACACGCCAGCGTGCAGGTACACTAGGGTTCTCGGGCGCCACGTGCGTGTGGTGGCGCGGGCCGGCCGGCGCAGCCCCGCGGCTGCACTGCACCACCACCAACCGCACCGTGGCGCCGCTGCTCACCGTCAGCGACGCGCTCATACACGCCAGCGTGCAGGTACACTAGGGTTCTCGGGCGCCACGTGCGTGTGGTGGCGCGGGCCGGCCGGCGCAGCCCCGCGGCTGCACTGCACCACCACCAACCGCACCGTGGCGCCGCTGCTCACCGTCAGCGACGCGCTCATACACGCCAGCGTGCAGGTACACTAGGGTTCTCGGGCGCCACGTGCGTGTGGTGGCGCGGGCCGGCCGGCGCAGCTGCACTGCACCACCACCAACCGCACCGTGGCGCCGCTGCTCACCGTCAGCGACGCGCTCATACACGCCAGCGTGCAGGTACACTAGGGTTCTCGGGCGCCACGTGCGTGTGGTGGCGCGGGCCGGCCGGCGCAGCCCCGCGGCTGCACTGCACCACCACCAACCGCACCGTGGCGCCGCTGCTCACCGTCAGCGACGCGCTCATACACGCCAGCGTGCAGGTACACTAGGGTTCTCGGGCGCCACGTGCGTGTGGTGGCGCGGGCCGGCCGGCGCAGCCCCGCGGCTGCACTGCACCACCACCAACCGCACCGTGGCGCCGCTGCTCACCGTCAGCGACGCGCTCATACACGCCAGCGTGCAGGTACACTAGGGTTCTCGGGCGCCACGTGCGTGTGGTGGCGCGGGCCGGCCGGCGCAGCCCCGCGGCTGCACTGCACCACCACCAACCGCACCGTGGCGCCGCTGCTCACCGTCAGCGACGCGCTCATACACGCCAGCGTGCAGGTACACTAGGGTTCTCGGGCGCCACGTGCGTGTGGTGGCGCGGGCCGGCCGGCGCAGCCCCGCGGCTGCACTGCACCACCACCAACCGCACCGTGGCGCCGCTGCTCACCGTCAGCGACGCGCTCATACACGCCAGCGTGCAGGTACACTAGGGTTCTCGGGCGCCACGTGCGTGTGGTGGCGCGGGCCGGCCGGCGCAGCCCCGCGGCTGCACTGCACCACCACCAACCGCACCGTGGCGCCGCTGCTCACCGTCAGCGACGCGCTCATACACGCCAGCGTGCAGGTACACTAGGGTTCTCGGGCGCCACGTGCGTGTGGTGGCGCGGGCCGGCCGGCGCAGCCCCGCGGCTGCACTGCACCACCACCAACCGCACCGTGGCGCCGCTGCTCACCGTCAGCGACGCGCTCATACACGCCAGCGTGCAGGTACACTAGGGTTCTCGGGCGCCACGTGCGTGTGGTGGCGCGGGCCGGCCGGCGCAGCCCCGCGGCTGCACTGCACCACCACCAACCGCACCGTGGCGCCGCTGCTCACCGTCAGCGACGCGCTCATACACGCCAGCGTGCAGGTACACTAGGGTTCTCGGGCGCCACGTGCGTGTGGTGGCGCGGGCCGGCCGGCGCAGCCCCGCGGCTGCACTGCACCACCACCAACCGCACCGTGGCGCCGCTGCTCACCGTCAGCGACGCGCTCATACACGCCAGCGTGCAGGTACACTAGGGTTCTCGGGCGCCACGTGCGTGTGGTGGCGCGGGCCGGCCGGCGCAGCCCCGCGGCTGCACTGCACCACCACCAACCGCACCGTGGCGCCGCTGCTCACCGTCAGCGACGCGCTCATACACGCCAGCGTGCAGGTACACTAGGGTTCTCGGGCGCCACGTGCGTGTGGTGGCGCGGGCCGGCCGGCGCAGCCCCGCGGCTGCACTGCACCACCACCAACCGCACCGTGGCGCCGCTGCTCACCGTCAGCGACGCGCTCATACACGCCAGCGTGCAGGTACACTAGGGTTCTCGGGCGCCACGTGCGTGTGGTGGCGCGGGCCGGCCGGCGCAGCCCCGCGGCTGCACTGCACCACCACCAACCGCACCGTGGCGCCGCTGCTCACCGTCAGCGACGCGCTCATACACGCCAGCGTGCAGGTACACTAGGGTTCTCGGGCGCCACGTGCGTGTGGTGGCGCGGGCCGGCCGGCGCAGCCCCGCGGCTGCACTGCACCACCACCAACCGCACCGTGGCGCCGCTGCTCACCGTCAGCGACGCGCTCATACACGCCAGCGTGCAGGTACACTAGGGTTCTCGGGCGCCACGTGCGTGTGGTGGCGCGGGCCGGCCGGCGCAGCCCCGCGGCTGCACTGCACCACCACCAACCGCACCGTGGCGCCGCTGCTCACCGTCAGCGACGCGCTCATACACGCCAGCGTGCAGGTACACTAGGGTTCTCGGGCGCCACGTGCGTGTGGTGGCGCGGGCCGGCCGGCGCAGCCCCGCGGCTGCACTGCACCACCACCAACCGCACCGTGGCGCCGCTGCTCACCGACAGCGACGCGCTCATACACGCCAGCGTGCAGGTACACTAGGGTTCTCGGGCGCCACGTGCGTGTGGTGGCGCGGGCCGGCCGGCGCAGCCCCGCGGCTGCACTGCACCACCACCAACCGCACCGTGGCGCCGCTGCTCACCGTCAGCGACGCGCTCATACACGCCAGCGTGCAGGTACACTAGGGTTCTCGGGCGCCACGTGCGTGTGGTGGCGCGGGCCGGCCGGCGCAGCCCCGCGGCTGCACTGCACCACCACCAACCGCACCGTGGCGCCGCTGCTCACCGTCAGCGACGCGCTCATACACGCCAGCGTGCAGGTACACTAGGGTTCTCGGGCGCCACGTGCGTGTGGTGGCGCGGGCCGGCCGGCGCAGCCCCGCGGCTGCACTGCACCACCACCAACCGCACCGTGGCGCCGCTGCTCACCGTCAGCGACGCGCTCATACACGCCAGCGTGCAGGTACACTAGGGTTCTCGGGCGCCACGTGCGTGTGGTGGCGCGGGCCGGCCGGCGCAGCCCCGCGGCTGCACTGCACCACCACCAACCGCACCGTGGCGCCGCTGCTCACCGTCAGCGACGCGCTCATACACGCCAGCGTGCAGGTACACTAGGGTTCTCGGGCGCCACGTGCGTGTGGTGGCGCGGGCCGGCCGGCGCAGCCCCGCGGCTGCACTGCACCACCACCAACCGCACCGTGGCGCCGCTGCTCACCGTCAGCGACGCGCTCATACACGCCAGCGTGCAGGTACACTAGGGTTCTCGGGCGCCACGTGCGTGTGGTGGCGCGGGCCGGCCGGCGCAGCCCCGCGGCTGCACTGCACCACCACCAACCGCACCGTGGCGCCGCTGCTCACCGACAGCGACGCGCTCATACACGCCAGCGTGCAGGTACACTAGGGTTCTCGGGCGCCACGTGCGTGTGGTGGCGCGGGCCGGCCGGCGCAGCCCCGCGGCTGCACTGCACCACCACCAACCGCACCGTGGCGCCGCTGCTCACCGTCAGCGACGCGCTCATACACGCCAGCGTGCAGGTACACTAGGGTTCTCGGGCGCCACGTGCGTGTGGTGGCGCGGGCCGGCCGGCGCAGCCCCGCGGCTGCACTGCACCACCACCAACCGCACCGTGGCGCCGCTGCTCACCGTCAGCGACGCGCTCATACACGCCAGCGTGCAGGTACACTAGGGTTCTCGGGCGCCACGTGCGTGTGGTGGCGCGGGCCGGCCGGCGCAGCCCCGCGGCTGCACTGCACCACCACCAACCGCACCGTGGCGCCGCTGCTCACCGTCAGCGACGCGCTCATACACGCCAGCGTGCAGGTACACTAGGGTTCTCGGGCGCCACGTGCGTGTGGTGGCGCGGGCCGGCCGGCGCAGCCCCGCGGCTGCACTGCACCACCACCAACCGCACCGTGGCGCCGCTGCTCACCGTCAGCGACGCGCTCATACACGCCAGCGTGCAGGTACACTAGGGTTCTCGGGCGCCACGTGCGTGTGGTGGCGCGGGCCGGCCGGCGCAGCCCCGCGGCTGCACTGCACCACCACCAACCGCACCGTGGCGCCGCTGCTCACCGTCAGCGACGCGCTCATACACGCCAGCGTGCAGGTACACTAGGGTTCTCGGGCGCCACGTGCGTGTGGTGGCGCGGGCCGGCCGGCGCAGCCCCGCGGCTGCACTGCACCACCACCAACCGCACCGTGGCGCCGCTGCTCACCGTCAGCGACGCGCTCATACACGCCAGCGTGCAGGTACACTAGGGTTCTCGGGCGCCACGTGCGTGTGGTGGCGCGGGCCGGCCGGCGCAGCCCCGCGGCTGCACTGCACCACCACCAACCGCACCGTGGCGCCGCTGCTCACCGTCAGCGACGCGCTCATACACGCCAGCGTGCAGGTACACTAGGGTTCTCGGGCGCCACGTGCGTGTGGTGGCGCGGGCCGGCCGGCGCAGCCCCGCGGCTGCACTGCACCACCACCAACCGCACCGTGGCGCCGCTGCTCACCGTCAGCGACGCGCTCATACACGCCAGCGTGCAGGTACACTAGGGTTCTCGGGCGCCACGTGCGTGTGGTGGCGCGGGCCGGCCGGCGCAGCCCCGCGGCTGCACTGCACCACCACCAACCGCACCGTGGCGCCGCTGCTCACCGTCAGCGACGCGCTCATACACGCCAGCGTGCAGGTACACTAGGGTTCTCGGGCGCCACGTGCGTGTGGTGGCGCGGGCCGGCCGGCGCAGCCCCGCGGCTGCACTGCACCACCACCAACCGCACCGTGGCGCCGCTGCTCACCGTCAGCGACGCGCTCATACACGCCAGCGTGCAGGTACACTAGGGTTCTCGGGCGCCACGTGCGTGTGGTGGCGCGGGCCGGCCGGCGCAGCCCCGCGGCTGCACTGCACCACCACCAACCGCACCGTGGCGCCGCTGCTCACCGTCAGCGACGCGCTCATACACGCCAGCGTGCAGGTACACTAGGGTTCTCGGGCGCCACGTGCGTGTGGTGGCGCGGGCCGGCCGGCGCAGCCCCGCGGCTGCACTGCACCACCACCAACCGCACCGTGGCGCCGCTGCTCACCGTCAGCGACGCGCTCATACACGCCAGCGTGCAGGTACACTAGGGTTCTCGGGCGCCACGTGCGTGTGGTGGCGCGGGCCGGCCGGCGCAGCCCCGCGGCTGCACTGCACCACCACCAACCGCACCGTGGCGCCGCTGCTCACCGTCAGCGACGCGCTCATACACGCCAGCGTGCAGGTACACTAGGGTTCTCGGGCGCCACGTGCGTGTGGTGGCGCGGGCCGGCCGGCGCAGCCCCGCGGCTGCACTGCACCACCACCAACCGCACCGTGGCGCCGCTGCTCACCGTCAGCGACGCGCTCATACACGCCAGCGTGCAGGTACACTAGGGTTCTCGGGCGCCACGTGCGTGTGGTGGCGCGGGCCGGCCGGCGCAGCCCCGCGGCTGCACTGCACCACCACCAACCGCACCGTGGCGCCGCTGCTCACCGTCAGCGACGCGCTCATACACGCCAGCGTGCAGGTACACTAGGGTTCTCGGGCGCCACGTGCGTGTGGTGGCGCGGGCCGGCCGGCGCAGCCCCGCGGCTGCACTGCACCACCACCAACCGCACCGTGGCGCCGCTGCTCACCGTCAGCGACGCGCTCATACACGCCAGCGTGCAGGTACACTAGGGTTCTCGGGCGCCACGTGCGTGTGGTGGCGCGGGCCGGCCGGCGCAGCCCCGCGGCTGCACTGCACCACCACCAACCGCACCGTGGCGCCGCTGCTCACCGACAGCGACGCGCTCATACACGCCAGCGTGCAGGTACACTAGGGTTCTCGGGCGCCACGTGCGTGTGGTGGCGCGGGCCGGCCGGCGCAGCCCCGCGGCTGCACTGCACCACCACCAACCGCACCGTGGCGCCGCTGCTCACCGTCAGCGACGCGCTCATACACGCCAGCGTGCAGGTACACTAGGGTTCTCGGGCGCCACGTGCGTGTGGTGGCGCGGGCCGGCCGGCGCAGCCCCGCGGCTGCACTGCACCACCACCAACCGCACCGTGGCGCCGCTGCTCACCGTCAGCGACGCGCTCATACACGCCAGCGTGCAGGTACACTAGGGTTCTCGGGCGCCACGTGCGTGTGGTGGCGCGGGCCGGCCGGCGCAGCCCCGCGGCTGCACTGCACCACCACCAACCGCACCGTGGCGCCGCTGCTCACCGTCAGCGACGCGCTCATACACGCCAGCGTGCAGGTACACTAGGGTTCTCGGGCGCCACGTGCGTGTGGTGGCGCGGGCCGGCCGGCGCAGCCCCGCGGCTGCACTGCACCACCACCAACCGCACCGTGGCGCCGCTGCTCACCGTCAGCGACGCGCTCATACACGCCAGCGTGCAGGTACACTAGGGTTCTCGGGCGCCACGTGCGTGTGGTGGCGCGGGCCGGCCGGCGCAGCTGCACTGCACCACCACCAACCGCACCGTGGCGCCGCTGCTCACCGTCAGCGACGCGCTCATACACGCCAGCGTGCAGGTACACTAGGGTTCTCGGGCGCCACGTGCGTGTGGTGGCGCGGGCCGGCCGGCGCAGCCCCGCGGCTGCACTGCACCACCACCAACCGCACCGTGGCGCCGCTGCTCACCGTCAGCGACGCGCTCATACACGCCAGCGTGCAGGTAAACTTTATACTGGCTGGTCTTTAGTGTCCGATAGTGTTCTACTAAAAGTCAATTTATGGCAGAAGCCAAAGCTCTTATTAACTCAAAAAAATTTTTTTATATGATTAGCTAAATCTTTAAAAAGTTATGTTGATTGTATTAACGAGATTGTTTTGTTTTTATTTGGTTATTTATTGCGATTTACGACCTACGAATGCGCGAGAGCAGGGGGCACATCATCATCAGCATCAACATCAACATCAGCAGGGGGGGCCTTCGGGGTCGCGGACGCAAGGGGCTTGAGCACCGCAACGGTGCGGGGGGAGCGTGTCATCAAGTCTCCCTCCGATGGCGGGCTCGTCAGTGTGCGGCACAAGAGGGGCACCGGTGCGTTCCATACCGAGATCCCGGAGCCCCTCCAAAGTGTTGATGTCGGCCACCCTGGGGTTTTTAGTCTGTAGGAATCCGACACGCCCCGCGAGCTTCCCCCGAGGCTCGTGGAAGTCCTATGCAGGATTTCACCCAGGTTAAAAAAAAAGGTCACTCTCATTCTTCTATCCTTTACTATTTTAACGCCCGTCATTTTAGCGTCCCTTTACTCCTACAACCTGAAGCCCGTTTTTCTTAGCTGACAAATATATAAGGTTAATATTTTTCCTTCCAGATACCTCAATCCCTCCTCTACAGTACAACAGACACAGGTGTGCTCCTCCAGAGTCGTCCCCAAGACCTGGTGGTCTCCATCTACGAAGACGCATCCTTGTTCCCGTTACTGCCCACCATGGAGAACGACCCGAGGCTCACCGGGCACCGAACCAAGGACTACTACGGGAGGAGCACTAAGAGAGAGGATATGAACATGGAGATCACTTCGCCGGTAGTTGGATTTCAGTTGAGTGAGTATATTTCACACTTACATTCAGTTCATTGTCGCGGTAGTGCAGGAAAGTGGGCATGGAAATGAGCAGTGCGAGCATCTAAAGTTACACGTGCGCTGGTAACGCGAAGCTGTAACTCATTTGAACAAATAGATTTACATTTACTATTATATGTATGTAAATTTAGTTATTGCGTTTCTCCTCGTTCCTCCCCGCAATTGAAACAAAGGAAAAAACGATAATTACACCTATATTCCCCAAACGGGGTAGCTGTAGGTGAATAGTCTACACATTTCACTGACCATGATAAGTTCCAATGTAATAAGCAGCGACTTTATTGCCATTTTACCAGGCCTGCATTCCGATCTCGGTCTCGAACCTATTCGTGCCTTTATTAAAAAGGCGACAACCCGATATTTCGCGAACGCGTCCAATCATAGGAAGCCGTAAATCATAGCCGTCGCCGACTACGACCCTAACTCCCCTCCTATAAGCCGCTACCGCCGTCCGCGGCATGTTCTCACCGACCCTCCCGATGCCCTTATATCCCTTCTTTCGGATATAGATATCGAACGCAGGATCATCACTCACCTCGCCGCCGAGGTCGTAGAATCCCGCGCCCACCACGGGGAGACACCTAGTATGCGCCTACCACGGCGAGACACCTAGTATATGCCCTCCCCCATAGCGACTGCCCAAGCCGAGGCGCACGCACGCACACGCACACACACGCACGCACACGCACGCACGCAGGCCATTTTACCAGGCACTAATGTAGATTCCGGATTCCTATTGAGAATTCATCAATATAATAATTTCAGTAATGTTTTGCCCTTTGGGGTCTGTCCAAGAGCGTGCTCGTCGCGACCCCTGCCAGTCATTATGGCTGCAATCTTGGACCGAAGACGTACCGCAGTGCGGGCTAGGGCGTCCCCCGCTCGGGACGCGTACCGGCCCGCTCCCGTCGGTACGAATATAGGTGAAAGCGGCGATGGGGGCCAACACCCATCACGCCGGGCCCAAACTGTCGAGTCGTGGGGTGCAGAGTGCCGAATAGGCACTTGGAATGTAAGGGGTGGTATGGAAGATAAGATGCATGAGGTGATTGATGTGATGAAAGAGAGACGCCTGGATGCTCTGTGTGTAACCCCCTATCTGGCCTCTCCGTGGAGGCCCCCCACAAACGTGGCACGCCCGGGCAGTGCCACAATTGCCAACTGTACGGGCACTCTGCCCGAAACTGTCACGCGCGCCCTCGATGCGTTAAGTACATCGGGGACCACGCGACGTCCCAGTGCGCCCGCTCGAAGGAGACGGCGGCCGAGCCCCCCAGCTGCGTCCTCTGCGGCACCAAGGGGCACACCGCGAACTATCGCGGTTGCCCCAAGGCCCCGAAGGGGAAGCGCGGCCGGGCGAGGCGCGGCGGCCGCCGCCGCCCCCGCGCGGTTGCCCCCCCCTCTGCGCCCTCAGCGCAACACCCCCCCGCGCCCTCAGCGCACCCTCGTCCGGTGCCTTCTGCGCCAGCGACCACGGCTCCCCGCGCTCCCGCGCCTCTGAAGCTGACCCCCCCTCCCCCGCCGCTCAGGCCGTCCCTCGGCGCCAATGCGTGGGTGAAGCCGCTGCCTTACACCGCGGCCTCCCACCCTGCGTCAGTGGGCCCCGCCCGCCCCCCGAAGCGCGCGCCGGCGATCCAGCCGGTGGCGGCTTGTCCCCCTCCGCCCTCTAACGTCAGTCAGGACGTCGACCTGATAATGAGCGTCTCGGCGGTTATAAGCCCCGCACTGTTCCCCAGAGTCCGCGAACTCGCCCTTCGACTCCGCGCCGCCACCAACTTGGCGGACCAGGTTCTCCTGGCCGCGGAATACAGGGACGTCTATGACGTCCTGGCGTCCCTCAAAACCCAACCCCCCCGCACCCAATAATGGATCTACGATCTCCCCGCCAAAAGCCCCACAACCTATCCCTGGCGTTCTTTAACGCCGATGGCCTTCGCTCCCAGCGAGATCAGGTTGCTGATTTCCTCCGAGATCACCAACTTGATATCCTCCTCGTGCAGGAAACCTTCCTGAAGCCCGCACAACGCGATCCTAGGATCGCAAACTACAACCTCGTGCGCAATGACAGAATCGGCTCCCGCGGAGGCGGTACTCTCATTTACTACAGGAGGTCCCTGCACTGCATCCCTCTCGATCCCCCCGCGCTCACCAACATCGAAGCCTCGGTCTGTCGCGTCTCTCTCACGGGGCACCAGCCCATCGTGATCGCCTCCGTTTACCTTTCCCCCACTAAATCCGTTCTCAGGAGTGACTTTGAAGCACTCCTCAATCTGGGAAGCGCCGTCATTCTGGCGGGCGACTTCAACAGCAAGCACGTGGCCTGGAACGGTCTCACCACTTCCCCTAACGGTAGGAGCCTTGACGCCCTGGTCGACGTTCTCGACTTTGACGTCATCGCACCCATGCACCCTACCCACTATCCTAACAATCCCAATCACCGACCCGACGTCCTGGACATGGCGCTTCTGAAGGGTGTCACCCTACGGCTGCACTCCTTGGAAGTAGTCCAGGAACTCGACTCTGACCATCGACCTGTAGTCATGAGACTCGGTTCCCCCCCTTCCGCCCCTCAGCGACCCAAAAAGACGGTGGTGGATTGGCATGCGCTAAGCACGGCCTTGGCGGATGCCGACCCTCTCCCCCTGCCTCTCAGCTCGGACTCCATCCCGTCCCCTCAGGACACCGATCAGGCCGTAGATGCCTTCACCGAACACATCCGATCGGCTGTCAGTCGATCGTCCAAGCAAGTCGAGGCGGAAGATCTCTACCTCAACCGCTTTCGACTGCCGGACGATGTTAGGGATCTCATTCGTTCCAAGAATGCTTCCATCCGAGCGTACGACTCCTACCCCACCGAAGCCAATCGGGCCCGGATGCGCGCTTTACAACGAGAGGTAAAGCGTCGTGTCGCGGAGGTCCGGGAGGAACGGTGGGGTGTCGTCCTAGAGGGCATCGCGCCGTCGCATCTGGCCTACTGGCAGCTGGCGCGTAGCCTTAAATCCGACTCCACGACTGACATGCCCCCGCTGTCCCGCCCTTCAGGCGCAGCGCCCCCAGCCTTCGACGACGACGAAAAGGCCGAGCTTCTCGCCGACTCCCTCGAGAGCCAGTGCGCCCCCAGCTCTCAGTCCGTCGACCAGTCCCACGTCGACGCGGTAGACAGGGAAGTCGAGCGCAGGGCATCCCTCCCCCCCGTCGATTCCTTGCCTCCTATCACGCAAACGGAGGTCGAAGATGTGATTATGGGTCTTAAATCTAAAAAAGCCCCCGGCCCTGACGGTATTTCGAATCGCGTTCTGAAATGCCTGCCCGCCCAACTCATCTGCCTCTTGGTGGCCATCTTGAACGCCGCCATGACGAACTGCACCTTCCCCGCTAAGTGGAAGGAGGCGGACGTCATTGGCATTCCCAAGCCCGGCAAACCTCGCAATCTCCCCGCGAGCTACCGCCCTATCAGTCTCCTCAACTCCCTGGCCAAGATATACGAACGCCTCCTTCTGGCGAGGCTCAAGGACTTCGTAACGTCCAGGGGTATCCTTATCGACGAGCAGTTTGGCTTTCGAGCCAAACACTCTTGCGTCCACCAAGTGCACCGCATCACGGAGCACATCCTCTCCGGTCTCAATAGACCCAAACCAATCTACACGGGCGCCCTCTTCCTAGATGTCGCGAAGGCATTCGACAAAGTCTGGCACAACGGCTTGATTTACAAGCTCTACCAATTGGGTGTGCCGGACAGACTCGTGCTCATCTTACGAGACTTCTTGTCGAATCGCGCCTTCCGTTATCGCGTCGAAATGACGCGCTCCACTTCCCACTCCATCAGTGCTGGAGTCCCACAGGGCTCAGTTCTCTCTCCGCTCCTGTTTAGCCTTTACACGAACGACATTCCTCGTTCGAGTAAGGCGCATCTAGCCCTATTCGCGGATGATACCGCTCTCTACGTCTCGCATAGGAATAAGGGTTTCATTACCAGACACCTTCAGGCATCCGCCAATTCCCTAGGGAATTGGTTCAGGAAGTGGCGTATTGAGGTGAACCCGGACAAGAGCGCTGCGGTGTTCTTCTCCAGGGGTGCCACCCCGCGCC
Organism: Phalera bucephala; assembly: GCA_905147815.2. Lineage (NCBI taxonomy): Eukaryota > Metazoa > Arthropoda > Insecta > Lepidoptera > Notodontidae > Phalera > Phalera bucephala. Next base: position 31,469,517 of record LR990618.1, read on the forward strand.
ACTCCCTGCGCCGCCCTAGAAGTAATCTCGGCCAAGTGACCATGTTCGACCGACCCATTCCCTGGGTCAAAGAGGTCAAATATCTAGGGGTCACCCTAAACAGTACCATGTCCTTCGGCCCGCACATCAAGCGGGTCCGTCACCGAGCATCATTTGTGCTCGGTCGTCTCCATTCGTTAATCTGCAAGCGGAGTAAAATGTCCCTTAGAAATAAGGTGACACTTTACAAAACTTGCGTTCGACCCATCATGACTTATGCGTGTGTTGTGTTCGGGCATTCGGCCCCCTCTCACATCGATAAACTCCAAGTGGTTCAAAACCGCTTCCTCCGTAAAGCCGTAGGAGCCCCCTGGTTCGTACGGAACGTCGACCTCCACTCCGATCTAGGTCTCGAACCTATTCGCGCCTTTATTAAAAAGGCGTCAACACGTCACTTCGCGAACGCATCTACCCATGCGAATCCGTTAATCGTAGCCACCGCCGACTACGATCTCCCCCCCCGACCCCTGCCGCCACCGCCGGCCGCGACATGTTCTCACCGACCCCCCCGATGCTTTGTCATCCCTTCTTTCCGCTCAGAATACGGGCGACGACGACGACGTAGTAGTAAATCCCCTCCCATAGCCGGCGGTTGACCGGTGCACTTAGTAGTGCACCCGTCCCCCTACAGCGACTGTCCCAACCGAGGGCGCCTCTTCGAGGCGCCCTCGAGTATGTCGCCTCTTGCCCTTCTGGCTGGCTAGAGCGTAGTGGTTGCACGCTCGCCTTTTAGTCCGGTGAAGCTGTAAAGGCCTCGCGGCCAACAGCGTACATCATTCACACACACACATGTAACCCCCAGTGTGAGGCCCCACTCTTAATTAAGACCACTATCTAGAGTTGCGCGGTTTAGTGGTCTGTTCAGGAAGTTGAGGCACTGGCGAGAGCGTATTCCCTTCGGAGACCTTGAAAGAATAAAGGTTAAAAAGTTGCAAGATGAGAGCGTGAGGAGAATGTATAAAGACAGAGTCCGAGACAAGCTTTTGACAGCAGGTTCTTCGAACTCAAATGTAGATGAATGCTGGAATAGCCTGAAAGAGCCATATCACTCACGCCTTTGTTGCTTCAAATCTCAGATATGGTATTGCGTTATGGGGCAACTCAGCGAAGTTAAAGTCTGTGTTCATAACACAAAAGCAATGTATTCGAGCGATCTGTAATGCAGCCCCTTGGGAGAGCTGTAGGCCTCTATTCAAAAATTTGACGCTACTTCCTGCTCCGTGCTTGTATGTTTTTGAAATTTGCATTTTCGTCAAAATGCATCCCGGCTTGTATACACGTAAAGAAACAATTTGTAAGTTTCTTACTAGGTACCCTGATAGACTAGTGCTGCCTAGCATTAGAACAGAGATATGCAGTAGAAACTGCTATGCTAGGTCGGTTAAAATATACAACCACCTACCACAACACATTAAAGACCTCACTGTAAAAGAGTTTAAAATTAAACTATTTAAATATCTGTTGAAAAATGCTTTTATCCAGTAGAAGGGTTCATGAAATTTCGATCTGCACCTAACCTGACATAGCTTCGATTATAATATATTTTAATTTTAATTATAATTTTAATATCATTGATTGACATAAATTTGATTTTATGAACGTTACTACAATTTAATGACATGTTATTATTGTAATTATTAGTAGACATACATAATTAAGTATTGTTCAGTTGTCTTAACATTAGTAATAAAATATTGTATGCCTAATTTAGGGTAAATTGTGTTTGACCCGCGGAATTGGACCATAAGACCTGGAATTGTTATACCACAATTTATGCAATAAATACTTTGACTTTGAGAGTTTGGTAGAATCCGCGAAAGAAGTATATGGTTGCTCAAATAAGCATAGTACAGCAAAAGGTGATGTATGGTGGGATGCAGAGTTGCAAAGCTCCGTAGAAAGTAAGAAGAAAGCGTGGCAGGACTATGTCTCTTCCTTGAACCTGAATGTTAGTATGACAGAGATGAGGAAAGAAATAACCGGCAATGCAAGAATGCCATTAAAACTTTAGTAAAAGAAAAGCGTGAAAGCCAGTACTATTGAGAAGGTGAGGCTGGCGAAGAACTTCGAGAACAACATCAAATTCTTTTGAAGCAAGGTGAGAAAGGCTCGCGGTGATTTGTCAGGCTCCAGAATGGAAAGGATAAACCGGTGGAGTGAATATTTTGGAGAAATGTATGGAGATGCCCCGGATACTGGAGAATCAACAGAGGACATCACTATGGAAGAAGTTGAATGGGCGATAAAAAGTATGAAAAATGGTAAAGCTGCGGGACTAAACACGATATCTGCCGAAATGATCAAATATGGTGGAACTTTCGTCCAGGACGCCTTTCAGGCCCTTGCAATCCTTTACTAGAGGACCGGTAGAGTCCCTACAGATTGGCGCCGCGCAGTCATAGTACCCTTGTATAAAGGCAAGGGTTCACAATATGACTGCGCCAATTACAGAGCCATCAGTTTAATCAGCTTGGCAGCCAAGGTGTACGGTAAAATTATTGAACGGAGAATGCGCGAAAAGTCCGATGGAATGTTGTGCGAGGCACAAGGGGGTTACAGGTCCGGAAGAGGATGTTCGGTTTAAGTTTTCTCCCTCCGCAACATCGTAGAGAAGCATCTGGCAGTGGGCCGGAAGGTTTTCTGTGGTTTTGTAGATCTGGAGAAAGCGTTTGACAGAGTTGTGCGAAAGAGACTTTGGGACATTTTGGCAGAGTAGATGGCACTGTTGCGAGCCGTCCAATCCACTTATGAGGACTGCAAGGCATGCGTACGGGTGGGTGGTTGTTACCCTGGTTTGACGTTGAAATCGGCGTCATTCAGGGTTGCGTGTTGACCGCTAGACTGTTTATAATATATCTGGATAAAAATGGGTGACCTAGTGGTAAACCATCTACTTTATGCAGATGACGCGGTTTTAATATAGCGCCAACAGCTACTGATCTGCAAACGCTAGTCACTGTTATGAAAGACGACTGCATGAACAATGGCTTACACTTGAATGTAAAGAAAACCAAGATTATGGGTTTTGAAAGGGAAGAACACGCAAACGGTCATCCATCTCAGACCGACCGAGTCGATCGCTGCTTAACCTTGGTGATCACCGCTACGAGCGCCTCAAACAAATAGTTTACTTACTGAAAATATGATACGCCATCTGTTTTTTTTTTCACTTAAATTAAGTAGATCTTGCACATTATCTTAGCACACTACAGCAATATAGAAATGTTGTTAGTTGAAAGTATCGTCACGATTCTATTTCTTGTGGCATTTTGTACCTCTTTAGGTTCGGTCACTAAAGCGCGGAGTAGTCCATATTTTGATGGTAGGTCAATGGCATTTCCTAAGAGAAGATGTTTCGGTTTTTGTTACAAATTGTCATCCCGCCCCGTCCGGTTTCAAAGTCACTAAAAGAAGCCAATACAAGAGCACCTGCGAACGTCAAAATTATAACATTTTTTACATCTACCACTATCGGATCGCGGCCTCCATTGAGACGATCCGGCGAGAAACTCAGCTGACTAGTCTTTTAAATTAGTTTGGCTGGACTGATAACCATTTTTCTTTTAAAATTGTATTATACAGCATTGTTTAATTTTGCTGATTAAGGAGCTGCTCAAACCCAATCTGTTGTATTAACAATCAACAGGTTTTAACAGTATCACCTTTGTTAACACTTATGATTGATCTATACTTAAGCACATCTATTTAGCTCGTTCTGCACTGTTCTCCCATACCCCATGAATGCAATGTATACAAAAAGAATTGTTAAACTCTCATTTTTAAAAAGAGTAATCATGGTGTTTCCCTTCTTCTCCACAGGAATTAATTTCCGAACAGGTGGTAGAGTCTTAAGTAATCAATAATTTTCTCTTTTTGAATGTTCATAAGTGCCTTTTGGTCTACATAAATTAAAAAAATTGACTGTGTCGTTAGTCGTTTAGTGCGTTTACAAACATAAAAATTCACATACACAAATACCCAGACCGGAACAAATAATTGTGGATCACACAAAGATTTGTCCCGTGCGGGAATCGAACCCGCGACTATAGGACTCAGTGGGCGGAGCGGGTTAAGCTCTTAACCACTGCGCTAAATCGTCGGTCAGTATTAGTCCGGAGTCTGGAATAGTGCCCCGTATATGGCAAGAGGCTCGTCCCCTATGGGACCTAACATCGTCGGCGAAAAGTGGGTGTATTTAGGACACCTCTGCCACCCTCGCTTAGGGAATATAGGTGTGACGGTGTTTTATGAAGAGAAAACTTTTGTTGTCGCAGGGAACGTGAGTCTCCACGGCGAGTTACTCGAACCAGTGATAGCAACAGTCCGAGCTAGCTCGTCGGGCGGCGTGGACGGCCGCGCCGCCGTCTGGGACCCACACACGAGACGCTGGCGAGACAACACCACCGGTAACTATTCACACGTTTTCACTACCGGTAACTATTCACACGTTTTCACCACCGGTAACTATTCACACTTTCACCACCGGTAACTATTCACACTTTAACCACCGGTAACTATTCACACTTTAACCACCGGTAACTATTCACACTTTAACCACCGGTAACTATTCATACTTTAACCACCGGTAACTATTCACTCTTTAACCACCGGTAACTATTCACAACATTTTCATCACCGGTAACTATTCACACTTTCACCACCGGTAACTATTCACACTTTCACCACCGGTAACTATTCACATTTTTTACCACCGGTAACTATTCACACTTTTTCACCATCGGTAACTATTCACACTTTCACCACCGGTGACTATTCACAACATTTTCATCACCGGTAACTATTTACATTTTTTTCACCACCGGTAACTATTCACACTTTTTCACCACCGGTAGCTATTCACACTTTCACCACCGGTAACTATTCACACTTTTGCACCACCTGTAACTATTCACACTTTCACCACCGGTAACTATTCACACGTTTTCACCACCGGTAACTATTCACACTTTTTAACTATTCACACACACACGGCGCGACGGCAAATGTCACAACCGAACTAGCCGAGCGCTTCCGTCGCGCTCCCAACACTCTCCGTCGGCTATTTGAACAAACCTTGAAGCTTGAAGAAAGAGGCTTAAACAGAGGCAAACTTTAAACTATTCGTCGGCCTTGTTTATCTAGTGGCGAATAATGGACCTTGCAAAATCAAATCCTTGGCCCGACGAAAATGTATCACTGCTATGGAAAAATGTCCAGTATCAGTCCGGAGTCTGGAGTCGTATGTCCCTTAGGTGACACTTTACAAATTTGTGGCAAAAGAAGCATGAAACTAGAGTAAATCCTGTGGAAATGTGTTCTTTACGGAGTATATGTGGAGTCACCCTTGCTGACCGAATGAAGAATAGTGTGATTAGAAACCTATGTAAGTTGAAGGATGACGTGGTGACTAGGATTGGAAGAGGTATTTTGAATTGGTATGGGCATGTGGAGAAGCTGTGTGACAGGTGGCTAATAAAAGGAATATATCGAGCAAATGTGAGTGGAACCGACGGAAGAGGTCGCCCAAAGAAAACTTATCACGACCAAATTAATAGTCTCTTGGAAAAGGGTCCAGTGCGTAGCACTCTTAATCGACGGAAATGTATGAACGTAGATGTAGCGAAAGAGGTGTGTCAGAATCATAGTATGTGGCAAACTGTAGTCTCTGCCTACCCCAGTGGGATAAACGCGTGAGTGTATGTATGTATGTAGAAAACAATTAGAATTTCCATAGTCCTAATTCACCAAGATATCTTAGGAAACGCTTTGAGTTTCTAGTCCCCAGGGGAAAGTCCGCACATCTTCCCATCGACGCACTTCCCGTCACACTTCAAACCTTTATAATGGTTCGTTTACTGTTTGTGCAGTGCAGCTTTGTAATTCACTCCCACACAATACGCGATAGCGTTTCACTAGAAGTCTTTAAGAGGAAAATTAAAGAACATTTAACCTTTCATCATGACTTATATGTGTATTTAATATGTTTGTATTATTATTGATATATACAACGCGTGTCGTAAATAAAGCGAGACCTCGGACACCCCGATTAGATAATTGACAAATTCAATACGATGACAAATGACAAATTCGACAGATGACAAATTCAATTCGAATCCAAATTTCAAAATTTTTACCCTGTCTTCAAGTACTTTTATACCTCAATTAACAATGAGACTTGTATGTGAATAAGTGCGTATTGAGAAATATGTTTTAGAAATGCATTTAAAGTCTGCGTCAGCTAAATTAAATTTACCAAATTGTACTGTTTATGAGAATTACTAGGAAATAAAAAAGGCAGTTATCATTATTTAAGTCTATCTATCAATATCATCACGTCAGATCTTGCGGGGTAGGCAGAGAGTACAGTGTTTCAACAGAACCCTCCCCACATACCTCTATTTTCCTTTACATTTATAGCTTACTTTTACCAAGTCCAGTGAAGCTAAGTGGAATTTTATTATATAACATTGCTCCTTGGCCCAAAAATTTGTCATCTAATCAACACGAGGTTTAATTGAGTCCCCATATTTTCAGATTGCAAAGTCTCCCACGTGGTATCAGAAATGATAATCATAAGCTGCACTAAGTTGGCTTACGTGGGGCTCCTCCAAAACGTGGAGACTGGCATCTACGGTGCGAGGACCGACGGTGCCAGATTCAAGGTGTCCCACCCTGCTATCTACGTTGGCAGCCTCATACTCATCGGCTGCGTAAGTTGTGCCACACTCACCTACATCATGTGCTACCCTGCCATACAGATGGCAAAGAAGACTAAACACGCTCTAATCAACACCTGGATAGCTATTGGACTACTGTGTTTTATGTACACCCTAGGCATATATCAAACTGAAGATGTGAAGCTTTGTCAGATTTTAGGGTTGTTGATACATTATCTTTCCCTGTCCTGTTTGTTATGGATGTGCGTGTCTGCTAGTAACATGTATAAGTGGGTCACGAAGACACATAACCCGGTTAGGACTCCGGAAGATGATATTCCACCGGACGTTCCTGTGCAGAAACCGATATTGGGACTGTATCTTGTCGGTTGGGGGATTGCCTTGATAGTGTGCGGAATATCTGGAGCTGTAAATCTGAAAGACTATGCTGGGTATTCGCAGTGTTTCTTAAGTACAGCCCCGGCTTTAAGTGCTTTGTTCGTCCCCGGAGGTATTTTATTAGTGTTTTTGCTCATTCTATTTCTATTAATCCGGTGTACGATCCGAAATATGAATGTGCAGCTGTCTGAAGGCACTCAAGCGACGGAAAACGTCGACCTAGAGATGTGGGAACCGACTAACAATGAGAGAGCTGAAAGGCGAAGTGTTAAATCCACTTTGGATTCTGAAGTTGAAGATATAGAGCATACTCCGATCATACAGCTACGAGCTCAAGTTATTGTGATGTGTTTGTTCCTGTCTGTCTGGGCTTGCGGAGCTATAGCTGTGTATAGGCCCTTACCGGCTTATCTGCCGTATCAGGAAGACATTTGTAGTATCATTTACGCTGTATGTGCGACGGTTTTAGGTACATTTATACTGTTTTTCTATGGTATTGCAAGAAGCGATGTCAGAGCTCAGTGGTCAATGATGCATTGTTACCTGCAGAAGAGTAAGCAATGCTGCAGGAATAGAAGTGTATTTGATACGAACCAGCAAAATCTGCCGTCTACACAGACAACCACGCCGCCCATTCAGCCTATACCTAACGATAACAGATCTAGATCGGAAAGCAGAAGCTCAAATAGAACTAATTCCAAAACAAACAATAGTGGAACTTACAAAGGTGGTGCGGAACTCAACGGTCAAACGCTAAAGAAAGATCCATTAAAGAATACCAATGGTAAAACTCCAAACATCAATTTAGTGGTCCTACATCGACAGCAATATAGATCGAACAATTCCATGATGACGTACCCCGACACCGGAACAATTGGACCGGAAATTTTCTACAATCCAAATCAAATGAACGTTGCCAAGAAATTCTTTAAGAAACAAAGGCAAAATATGAAGAGAAACTGTCTTGAGTTACCTACGAGAAGGGACTGTGATAATGACTCCCATTTTTCATTACCACTGCCCACAAAAGAGGCATATAGCGGTGTTGCAAACATCATTAATGCAGGATCGAAAGTAAACAACACAAATTTACACGTCGAAAGATCGAACAACGGCATCAAAGAAACAAGAAACGTGCTAAATCCAAATCTTCTAGAAGAAGAACCGAAAGATAATTACAAAAACTACACAGACAAGAAAACCTGGAATAAAAACGAAGATAAAACAAACAGGACACAGATTATGAATATCTACACGAACGTGCCAGAGACTCAAGTGCCGCAACATCAAATCGTGAAAGCGAACGTACCTAAAACCTTTAACGGGCAAAGGAGTAGTGCTTCGGAAGAATGTTTGCAAAGTCACACAAGCGACCAGCCAGAAATGCGCACAATATCCCAACAATGCAGCCTAGAATACAGTTCAGCTTCTGAAATAGCCATGCCTCACACATGCTCGGACCAAACCTTAAACACGCACTCGGAAATGACGTCGTTCCAAGAAACTCACAGTGCCTTATGTTCCACAAACGAAATCACCGACACCGAGAGCTTTGGACAGTACATAGATTACCTACAGCCAAATAAAGACAGTAAAGAACCAGTTGACAAATCGTTGCAAGATATATCGGAAGAATGTACCATGAACAGCGACGAAGTGAACAGATCTAGTAGCCCTCAGAATTTAGAAGCTGAGTCTGGGGAACTGGACAATCTATTGCAGAAGGACATGGAAGGCTCGAAAGACAAATTGGACGACGATAAAGACACGTTTTTCATGGCGAAAACAACGTACGACTTTGAAACTTGCAGTACTAACGCTAGTGAACAAGGATTTGAAAATGAAAGTGACATTTACTGCCCTAATTACCAAATGTCTGAAGTTAGTATCCGCAGTCACGGTTTATATGCCCCTTCGCCGTCTTCCATGTGTCCGAACGAGATAAGCTTCAGTACGGAGGATGTTTCGACCATCGAGAGCCAGTACGTTAACTACGACCCTGGATGGCGGAAAACTATAAAAAGCAACCCGAAATTGGGTAAATACGTTCCAACGCCAGCTTTAAGTTGCCCTGAAGTTAATAGGGACACAAGTCCAGTGTCTTTCGCGAGCGAGATAGACGAGCTGTATACGCAGATAACGAGTAGAGAGAGGGCGAAAAATAGAACGCCGAGGAAAGAGATGGATGTGACGTTGAATAGTGACGTAACGCTGAAACCGACGGACAGCGATAGTTGTGTTAGTGAAGCGGTGTCAGATGTTGAAATTAAAGGCGAGACTACTGTGTAGTTAGTGTAAAGACCTAATGATTTTGTTTGTATATTGAAAGTGGCATTTCCGTATGCTAGGGCATCATCAAACTGGGCTCTGTTTAATAGTGACAATGACAGGCGACAGGTGACAAATTTCTCAATATTATTGAGAAATTTGTCACCGATTTGCCGAACAAAACAGCTTTATTAAACAACACTAGTCGTGATGATGCGACAACTTTGTAATTTTTGATGCGTTGTCAGTTTTTTTTTATTAAATAGGGCCAAGGACGTTATTGCAAGATCAATAGTAGTATTATACGTGTGTGGCCCTAGCGTTAGTCGATTTTCGAAGTTAGTCGATTCTCAAGATTAGTCGACTTACAAGTTTAGTCGATAATTCTGCCTTTTGTTATAGTTTAGAGTGATTTATCGGACATTTTTATTGTTGCATTTTAACATCGAAATAATGTGATTTAAGTGGATCTTAGATGCCAATCTAACCCCGTTATGATAATTTAAAGATACGAAATGATAATAATGGCAGCTAATTATCTGTTTGCCCTTTAAAAATTTCATTGTGCGTGTTGATTGAAATTATTTTTTATTTTTATTATTAATGTAATGTAAAGAAACTCAATATTATACTTCATTAGTAACTCGCTGTACCAGCAACTTCGCTCGCGTTGTTTTCAGGCGTGTATTTCAAACCATTAAACTTTTTGTTCAGACTAAAGGCCTTCCCCTGGCTAAAATCTATTTCCTTACCGAATTTGGTCAAAATCTATTCAGCGGTTTGGGCGTGAAATGGTAACAGATAAACAGACAAGAGTTACTTTCGAATTTATAATATTAGTTTGATTTTCATGTTACTTTGACAGTTATTTAAAATTGTGCTTCTGACCATGTGGTTTGACTGTGTAAAATATCGGAATTATGATCTTTCATTGTCCACTGGTTAAAAGTTTTTGCCGCTCCGCTTACGGGGTCGAGTACGCGCGAGTTCGAACCCGCCCGGGATAAATCTTTGTCTCTATGAAATAAAACTATTTTACGGATTTTATCGCGGTTTATTTTTTTTTTATTTTTAGTTCCCGACGTTTCGTAGATCGGACCAACAACAACAAAAATAATTAAGAAGTTTGAGGGTACCCCGTGAACAACTATGCCTATTGGACGTCTAACACCTCAGTCCCTCCCGTGACCATGGGTGCTGCAAAGCACTCGAAACGTCGGGAACTAAAAATAAAAAAAAATTAACCGCGATAAAATCCGTAAAATAGTTTTATTTCATGTGTAATATTCGCTTAAATCTAAAAACTCAATCTTTGTCTCTACTTATAACATCACGTCACACCCCTTGCGAGTCGCACAAAATTTTCTGTGACCACAAATATTTATTCGAACTGGGTATTTGTGTATGTGTGGACAAAAACGACACAGGAATAAATTCTAGTGTTGTGCTGCGTTATAAAAAAGAAAAGATAAAAAAGAAAGGACGGTGCAGTGGTAAGAAGCTTAAGCCGTTCCGCCGACTGGATCGAATAGTCGAGGGTTCGATTCCGGTACAGGACCAATATTTTTGTGACCCACAAATATTTGTTCCGGTGTGGGTATTTGTGTATGTGAATTTACATGTTTATAAATGCACCCACGACACAGGAATATATCCTAGTCTGTAGCTTCCCATAAAAAAAAAAATTTCGAGTCTAAAAATAAAAGTTATTATTTCAATCAACGTGCAAATGAATTGTCTGTATAATTTCTCTTAGTATTTAAGTTGTAAATGTTGCTATGTACATATTATTTATTATTAAGTTTGTGACAGTCTGAATTAAGAGTTATGCTATTGTCTTCGTGTAAAATACGCTTCAGTTAAATACGTAATTTTAGCAATATTTGCTGGCCATGCTTTCAGGCATATTTTTTATAAAATGTGCATAATTATGACGAAAGAAAAGATTGTTTTTTTTCTGGACGGTTCTATCAATTGCCGGACGGTTTGGCGGTTAAGAGCTTAAGCCGCTCCGCCCGCTGGTTCGAATAGTCGTGGGTTCGATTCCCGTACGGGACAATCTTTGTGTTTGACCCACAATCATTTGTTTCGGTCTGGGTATTTCTGTATGTGAATTTTCCTGTTTGTAAATGCACCCACGACACAGGAATTAATCCTAGTGTAAAACTTATTTTTTTAATATTATTTTTTATTTTATGACGGTAAGCATAAAAATTTGTGAAATAAGTTTAGAGTCATTTAGAAACATTCAGGTGTTTACTTTTAAAAATTTCAAAAATTTTGTACACAATACTTATTACGATGTAGTGGACAAAAATATAACAATGCATTTAAGGCTTAAACATTTTCTTTAAAAATTGACTTCCATTTTAAGTAGTTTAAGTATGCCAATGAAAGCGTGGTGAAATAATTTTAATAAAAAAATTGTATGTGCCAAAATAGAAAACAATAAAATTTCCGTCTTTTCTATTTGTATTCTGTACTTAGTTGTGTAGGTACTGAACAAATTTTTATAAGTGTCGTGAAATTGACTGAAGTGACCACCCGCCTTACAACTAGTCCATATCAATATTTCGGATGGGACGAATTGCAACTTTGGAAATGTTTTGATTCTCCTAATTTTTAAGGACGCAAGAGAAGTTTGATTCATATTAGAAAAGTTATAATTTTAAGAGCTTAAGCCGCTCCGTCCACTGGGCCGAATAGTCGCAGGTTCGATTCCTGTACGGGATAAATCTTTGTGGGACCCACTATTACTTTTTTCGGTCCGGGTATGTGAATTTTCATGTTTGGAAACGCACCACGCGAATGACAATAAAGGGGCCATAAATTATGTCACACAAATTTCTTGATTTTTTGAGTCCTCTACTGGAGTACTACTTGCCACAGGTGGTCACATTTGTTTGACTTTCCCTCCCCTGGTGTGACCTCAGAGCAGATACCTCGTCTGTTGTAGCTGCAGGAAAATAGGAGACTATCCTTAACTTTTTGCGACATTTTGAGCTGTATTTATTTGATATCAGATTTGATAAAAAAGTGTAGTCAGTAAAAAAATGGGCAATTTTTTTATGTCAATCAATTCTGTTTCTCATTCAAAAACTATTGGACCAAAAGTTTTTTTTGCCATTTCTGACCTTTTTAGTACTCTGCAGTATTAAAAAAGTCAGAAGTCGCATAAAAACTTTTCCCATACATTTTACAAAATGTATCGTCGTGGATTTAATAATCTTGAACAATGTAAATATAGTTTCAAGGCATTTCCAAGTTTCTATTCGCCCCATACTGGCAGCTTATCCATTAATCAACCATCAAATTCGTCTCATTTTTTACATGAATTAGTGTAATGAAAAATTATTTGATTGATCACTAGGGAACTTCTATGTTTCAAATTACGGTGACACGCGCCATTATCATGAAACTTGTTTCAGTAAATTACAATAATTTACTGAATGCGATAATAAAATTTAGCACTCGGATCTGACACGTTGCAGAAACACTTGGCACAAAGCGAGCTAGAGTGTATGCACTCTAACTTCTACTATAGCCCGACAAGAATCTTTTGGCTTATGGATGGCATTGACAGCGGGGCAGGATTAGTGTAAAATTGGGGTTACCATTTAGTAAAATTTTCCGACTTCCAAGGAAATATTGCAACAGATGACCGGTGTAATTAGTTCGAATTTAATCAAGCTGCACCATGTAGACGCAGTAAACCGAATTGAATTATAAATTAATAATAATAATATTAGCCCTGTTAAGAAACTGTCCCACTGTTGGGCACGGGCCTCCACCCAAACTGAGAGGGTTTAGGCCATAGTCCACCACGCTGGCCCACTGCGGGTTGGCGAACTTCACACACCTTCGAGAAACTCTCAGGCATGCAGATTTCCTGACGATATTTTCCTTCACCGTTAAAGCAAGTGATAGTTAATGTTTAATACGCACATGCATTCGAAAAGACAGAGGTGCGTGCCGTGAGGTTTAAACCCGAGATCTCTGACTTTGCAGTCAAACGGTCTAACCACTAGGCTATCACTGCTAATTATAAATCAATATAAAAAAAAACATATAAGACATTCCTACTTATTAAAAAAAGAACTTGGGAAAATTCACAGCAAACAGCAACTCTGCGACTGTCATGAAGTGACATTTCACTTGATGACACTGTTAGTTTCGATTTTGACTGCAAGCCAAAAGACCCTTGTTTGGCTGGAAATAGGTGAGTGGTGTTGGTAATTTATAATGGACGATTACACTATTAAGACGGACGATTTAGCGCAGTGGGTAAGAGCTTAAACCGCCCCGCCCACTGCGTCTAATAGTCGCGGGCTCGATTCCCGCACGGGACAAATCTTTGTGTGATCCACAATTATTTGTTCTGGCCTCATTGCTCTCGCTTTCATGTTCATGTAAAGGCACCCGAGATACAGGAATAAATCCTAGTGTGGAGCTATAGGGGCTAGGTTTTTTTTAAAGAAAAGAATTTAATAATATTTTATTTTTATATTTTTTTAATTGAAGTTTTATGCGTGGCGCGTGTCGCCGTATTAAGGAAAATTATCTTGATGTATAAAACATGCAGTATATACAAAACGTGTGCCTAAATGATGTCTTCGCTATTATTGGCCTAAATTGTTATTTGGCTTTTTAACGTTGTTGCAAATGAGTTGAGACGGTTTTTGTTTTTATTATTTTAATGAATGATGGCTTCACTTTTTGACAGTGTATTTTGCCAATGTTAAGTAATCATAGAAAATAACAGTAAATTTTAAATATGCTTTATTGTCGCCATTACGGCAAATAACCCGGGTTTTCTTTTCTTAACATTAGCGAGGTAAAAGTTAAATATAGTACCTACAGGTGTGCCCAAAAATATATGGCACACTGTTAAGTTCATATATCGCTACCCTGCTAATTCTCGCTGACTTGTTATGGTTGCAGTTTGCCAAAGAGGTACAAAAAAAAATAGGTTAGTTTAATAAAAATCTGTAAACTAGGACAAATCTTGAGAAATACAGATATGCTTATGTATATCCTACTGATCGTAACGCGAAACTACGCGGGTAACAGATATAATTGAGTCAAGTTAAGCCAAACCCTTAAAACAAATTAATTGCGTGTCATTATCAGCCTATAGCAGTCCACTGATGGACTTAGGCCTCTTCAATTAGGCACACCACTGGGTTCGATCCTCGACTAATCGCATGCATTTTCTGCCAGCCGCCCTACGAAGGTCATCGCTCCACCTAGTCTGAGGGCGTCCTGCATATAATTGCGTGTACATACTTGAAATTGTCATAGATCTGTGGATATATTATTGTGTCCCTACATCTTTCTCTGTCACGTCCACTTCATTTGCAACAATAATATCATTAATTAGAGAGAACTATATTGTAGTGAAATACTTTATACAGCTAATGTGATATAAAATCTTCCTTCTTCGGCGCAGTTGAATGCGCCATATATCTGTAGGCTGTCTGTAGATTACTCCGTAGCGTTAAAAAACTTATCTCTATCATCACGCCAGATCCCTTGCAGGGGATTATTGGTTACTTTTAAAGATGAGCAATATATAATCAGATTAATGATTAACCACCCCGCTTGGGGAATATAGGCGTGATGGTGTATTAATGATTACAATTACATTTTGTAATCTTCAACGTTTACGATTACACATTTAATCTTGAATCATGATTTAATATTAAAAAAAGCACCGTCACGCCTATATTCCCCAAGCGGGGGTGGCATAGATGTGCTAAGTACATCCACGTTTCGCCGACGATGTTAGGTCCCATGAAATAGGGGGCAAGCCTATTGCCATATACCGGGCACAATTCTAGACTCCGGACTCATACTGGATTTTTTTCGTTCAAAAAATTACATTTTTCCGACCTAGGATTTGAACCCAGGACCTCGTGATCATAAAGCGCATATCGCTTAAGCACTAGACCAACGAGGCAGTCAATTGAATATTACAAAATGCTAAATCATTAATCTCATTACATTTTGCCCATCTTTGGTTATTTTGTCTGTTAACAGATTGGATAAGTTTGTAACACTATATGTATAGTCCGTTTCAATCTGATTTTTGGTATTGTTAATATTTATAAATAAAATTCTTTGTCGAATTTTGATTGAATTTTTTTAGATCTTCGGGATTGGTTTAGCTATAGTTGGTAGGTGGCGCTGTTTGCGACCGGGTGCGAAGTAGCGGGAAACTGCTAGTATTAGGCAAAAAATTGCCATCTTTTCAAAGTAAATATATTATATTTTTATTATTGTCTATCTCTATCTACCTATCTATATCATTACGCCAGATCCCTTACGGGGTAGGCAGAGAGTACAGAGTTCCAACAGGCTCTTTCCTTACATATCTCTCTGGCTTCCTCTATTCTCATAGTTCGTCTCATACACGCTAGCCGGTTACGGAGACTCCTGCTTTGTCCTTCAGATAAGACCCGGTCTATTTATTATTGTAATTTAAAATACTATTTAGCGCAGTGGATAAGAGCTTAAGCCGCTCCGCCCACTGTGTCTAATAGTCGCGGGTTCTATTCCCGTACGGTACAAATCTTTGTGTGATCCACAATTATTTGTTTCGGTCTGGGTATTTGTGTATGTGGATTTTCATGTTTGTCATCACCCACGACACAGGAATAAATTCTAGTGTGGGGTGGTTAGATTTTAATGTAATTTGGAAAATAAGGAAAATGTGTACTCGCTGCCTACCCCGCAAGGGATCTGGCGTAATGATATAGGTAGAATAAAACTTGTTTATTAGCTTGTACTGCAAATCGATTGAAACGAACTATGTAGTCTATTATATTAATATGACTCGTGAATATTATATTGAATAGCGGAATTTTATGGATGGTTAGCTTTTTGTGGGCATATTGCGAATAAAACGGCGTTTGCACCTGTTACAATAGTTTTATTTTATTGATGAATATATAAAAGAAATAATCGTTAGTACATTTTATATTTAAAAATAAATAAAATTCTCTTTGGTTAGCAAAGATTTTTTTATTTTACATAATAGGTACCTAATTAAACTTTATACAAAATATAAACATTCTATTATAATTAAGTGGTAAAATTATAATCTAATTATTTGAGACATTATTTTTTTATTATTGCTAATCGATATAAAGCATGCATAGGTGCAGTATTTTTAGCATCATATGCACCATTCAACATTTTTTTCGATAAAAAAAATATTATGGCACTTTATTATTTGGATTATTACTTTCCTTACTAGGAAAGGGAGGAATTCCATCCACCTTTAAACATACTTTGTGATGAATGATTATACAATTACTTAAAATAGATTTTTTGAGTAAAGTAATGGCACTGAGGTCACGCTTACGTCGTTAATTATCGCGTCAAACAATCCTCCCTCTTCCTGCGTTACATTTAACGCTACAATTATCGTGTAACAGTAGTGTGGCCTCAGCACGATATTTTATAGTAATCTAACTATATTTTAAAAATAGGAACTTAAAATAATCTCATTTCACACACAAACATATACTGCATAGTCTTGACAAATTTGGGCAAAAGTTAGTTGAAGAAAATTAAATTGCAATTAAAATGTTTCGGATTTTATCGCGTTTCTTTTCGTTTTTACAGTGCTCTAGAGTACCCATGGTCACGGGAGAGACTGGCGTTTGACGTCCAAAAGTGTTCTTCCGGAGGTCTTTAGGGGGATTAATTTAATTTCAATTAATTGATCCTACAATTAAACATTGAATAATGCCCAACCCTGATGACAGATGACTTGATCTTTTAATACTTGCATAACTTGAAAAATGCGTTGTCCCAAACCAATAGCTGTTATAATTTTGGGTTTTGAATATTTACCCTTGATTAATTTCTTCTCTCACTCCACGTTAGTTAGAGATTTCGAGGTCATGAGTTCGAGTCATTGCACCGACTGTTTTTTTTAACTAATCTCCCCACAACTGGGCAAAGGTTTTCGACAGTGTTAAGGGCTTACTGCGCTTGACCATTTATCTACCATAAGAGTGACAGTGATGCAACTACTTTACAAATGAATAATGAGGGACGGATATATTAAGCGCGACGTAAATAATCAATGCATGTGTAAAATCATTTTTATTTTCTAACTATACTGCGACATAAAAGACTTCTTTACAAGAACTTCGTTACAATTATCCGCTATGTTATTGAGTAAATTTTATTGACTAGTTCTAAAGCGTTTCGCGTTTGAATCGGAAAAGGTAAAGCCTTAGAGATGACTTTTAGATTTTTTTTCTATCGAGACTATTTCGTTTAATCGTGTATTCCTTTTACCAGAGTCATAAATCATACTTCTAAATATTTAGTCGAAGCCAAAACTCAAAGAGCATGGAGTACAAAAAAAACGATTTTATCGCAGTAGCTTCTTAAGGGAGAAAGTCCGGAGACTAGAATTGTCTTACATTCAGTCTTTACCTCTTCCAGTACATTTAAAGACCATATTTCTTTGGGAAATCTAATAAAAGTATGTGAAAAATGAGATATGCAATAGTCACGCTTGAGTCGGGGGTAGGATTAGTCGCGCTGTGAGCTCCCTGCCACGGCCCGCGACTGCGCAGAGCATCCGGCCCACAAAGGTTTTAGGAACTTCTATCGTTTCTTCTTTTGATGGCACTGAAAAGAAATTGTTAGATTTTAGTATATTCGAAGATATGGACTCTATATCTTAACCTGAGCGTAAAAAATTAAGGTGAGAAAGAATGGACCTAACGCGGATCCTGTGCGGACAGGTAGGGGCAGGTTTGTTAAACTGCTTATAAGGCATCCAACTCAGCTTAACGGCTACCAACTCGGCATACGGTCGGATTTATACGCTATACGCCCACTGGGTCGAATATTCGCCGGTTCGATTCCCGCACGGGCAAATCTTTGTGTGACCCACAATTATTTGTTTCGTGTCTGGGTATTAGTATACGTGAATTTTTGTGTTTGTAAACGCACCCACGACACAGGAATAAATCCTAGTGTGGGGCTAGGTTTTCGAAAAAACATTTAGGCCCACTTACACGGGTTAGTGTTACCTATTGATTAACTCAAGGTTAAGTTGCCAACTTAACGTTATAACCTCGAGTTATTCAATAGGCAACCCTAACCTTGGTTCGTGCAAGTGGGCCTTAGTGGCAACCCGGACCAATTTCGTGTCATCAAAAGCACGAAAGCTTCAAAAATGGAATTGAAAGGCAGAATACTTAAAAACCATTTCCTACTTAGGCAAGAAGTAAATCTAATTATATATTAAATTAAGTATCTAGATACTAAATATTTGACAGAATACTGTTTGTAAGAAATACTTCCTAGTGTAGGGCTACATTTTATTTAAATATGGGTATTTAGCATTCAGAATTTTAAGCAAATTCTTCGATCGTCGTTTTGTTAATTATGTTTATATTTCGAATATAAACATAATTAACAAAATATGTTTATATGTTTATTATATGCAATACCTGGAAAGCGAAATGCCTGGCTTTAATGTCTACAAACCAAACTGCCTGAACAGCTAGCAGAATGTCCGTAAAACACACTGCCTAAGTAGCTAAATGTAAGTAAAGCAAATTATTATTATATTATTATTAACACCGTCACGCCTATATTCCCCAAGCGGGGGTGGCAGAGGTGTACTAAGTACACCCACTTTTTGCCGACGATGTTAGGTCCCATGTAATAGGGGGCGAGCCTATTGCCATATACCGGGCATAATTCCAGACTCCGGACTCATACTGGGAAGTTTTTAACCGACTTCTATAAAGGAGGAGGTTCTCAATTCGACTGTATGATTTTTTTTGTATGTTACGCGATCATTCCGCCAATTATGAATCGATATTGATTTTTTTTTGCATTGGTTTCAGTATAGCTCCAAGGTAGTCCCATTTTAATTTCATTGGTATTGGACCTTGGATTTGGACTTCAAAAAAGAAGGAGGATGACAATTCGTCTGTGTTCTTTTATAACGTCTTTATTTATGAACTGATTTTGATGATAATTTTTTTTGCATTGTGTTGAGTATAATTTAGAGGTACTCCCATTTTAATGAAATCGGTATTGAACTTTGGACTTTGAAGATACATCAGGGGACTCCTTAACGGCGAACAGCACGAATGTATAGATTCGGTTATTATGGTTATTATATCAATCCTGTAGGTACCTTGCTGTACAACTCAGCAAAATAATATAATATAATATAGGTTTATAAATATTAGTAAATAATTCAACTGTCACGTAAAATAAAACTCATAATAAAACCGACTTTAAAAAGCAAACAATAAATATTTGAAGTCAGTGCCAAGTAAACGACTGCATTAACCGGTACCGACTTCAAATATTTATTTTTTGCTTTTTGAAGTCGGTTTTTTTAACACTTTTTCGTAACAAAAACTTCATTTGTCAGCCCTAGGATTTGACCCAGGCCCTCGTGATCACTATGCGATGCGCTTTGCCACTAGACCAACGAGGCAGTCTCTTGAGTCGCAGTCTATCGACGAGGGAGACTCGTATCACTTAAAAGTTGTATTTGCAAAAAAGTGGAAGCCTATTAATTTTTTTTTTTTTTTTTTTTATTTGTAATTAGACACTGCGGGCCCGGTTTGTCCCGCACCTTTTTTTGTGTAATTTATGTGTTGTTAGTATTTGCACTTGTATGGTACATGCCGCTTATTATTAGCTTATTGTTACAGTGCTTGGTATTTGTTTGTAGCGGTACTTCAGTAGAGGTTTTCTTTTTTTTTTTTTTTTTTTTTTTTTTAATTTATATTAACGATTTTGTAAGTGATGAGGCTTTCTGTTTTGGCTTGCCTTTGAGCGAGAATGCCTCAGTTGTGTAGGTGTTTGGCTGCTTGTGAGGGTTTCCTTTAGGCCTCCGCCTCCAGCAGCTTTTTAACAACTACCATGTCTCGACTGCGAATAGCCATCTTTATGTTGTATTCTTTTATTTTTTTGGTCGCAGCTGCCCTCGCCCTGCTTATTAGTGTAGCCGTTGCGTCCCCTTCACAGCTGTCTGTGTAGTAGACGCAACTTCCAGTGTGGCGAGATATAGCTACGACCGCGTGTGGATAGCTTCCGTGGAGCTTCAGTCTCTTGGGGACCGCTCGCACTATCACCACCTTTTCACTCGTTAGTCCCTGAGACTCATGCACGGTGAGGATGCGCGACCCGTTTCCCGACGCATAGCCCTGGCCGAGGAGGATTTCCTTCTCGGCCTGGGTGTGCACCAGAAACAGGGTGTTCTCCTGGTGTTTCGGAATTTGCGCTCCCGTGTACTTACTGAGGCTCAAGGACCTCACGAGGGATTTGGACGAGTATATGCCCCCATATATCTCGTTGAGGGCATACGCTACGTCCATTGGGTTTCTGTGAGTGCAGAGCAGCTCCCTGTTGACACGCGCCACGGAGTCTGGGCGGTTGTAACGCAGTCGAAACAGGTTCTCCCTATCAATGAACGGCAGTTGGTTGCAGTCGCCGACGAGAAGAGCCTCTCTCGCGCCAGTTATCTTGATGGCCATCACTACGGCTCCAAAGTGGTTCATGAGTGCCTCGTCGATGATAATACGTGTGCACTCTTCACCTTCTTTCAATCCGTTGACCAGCATTGAAGCCATAGTGCGGACCCTCCTCTTGGTGTTTGTTTTAACTTTTTGCGCGAGTCTCTCCCTTAAGTCATTCGCTGCCTCGGTTGTAGATGTTATTAGGATATCGCTTTCGATGTTGTAATTTGCGATTATCCATGTTGTTTTTCCGCATCCAGGAACCCCGTTGACCCATGTTATTTTGGGTACGGTCCAGTGCTCGATTGCAGGTCCCCGACCCCGGCCACTTGAGACAGTTTCTGCCATCTCAAGTATCCGGTCGTCGAGCACCACCCTCGTGCACTTCGCCGCAATCACTATTGGGTCGTTAGGGGGGGTTCTGAACTTGTGTTTGCCGGTCCGCCGGGACCCCTCCTCATCGTATTCGACGAAACCGCTGGTTCCACTATAGGCCGCCATGTACCTCCCCGACATTTCTCCTCTTAACGTGGTGGAGTTGTCGTTGTCGTACACCGCCGCTTCTGCCTCCTCGAGCTTCACCTCTAGCAATCCTTCATTGCCCAGGTGATAGGTTTGCAGGATGGATCTACAGGTCTCACTATTGACCCTTCTTGTTGCTTTGGTGATTGCTTTGAACTCGAGGAACGCGTTTTTTGTGTGTTGCAGCGGCTCCGTCGCCTCGCTGAGCTCCGGCGGATCGACAAGCCCCATCTGGGCTCTTGTTCGAGCCTTTTCCGGCTGCTTATGACTTTTGGGAGGGGGCTCCCTCAAGAACACTTCGGCGGCGACTGCCACCCCCTCCGCCCGTTGGTTCCCCCTGATTTTTTTCCCCAGCACACTTGGTATGCCGAGGACCGCCTTCCCGAGCGCCGTTGTGAAAGACGCGAGTTTTTTGGCACCTGTAGTGTCCTTTGGCTTCTGCTTCGCTGTGCTCTCCTCGAGAGCTGCCCTCATTTGTAGGCGTTCAGACCCGCTGAGCCCGTCTTGAGTCGCTGTGGGGTGTCCCCAGATGTCAGTTGGGGTTTTTGTGATGAGGTTTTCTGGCTGTCGTGGCCGTAGGAAGTCGAGGTTTTGTCCTCTATCCTCATAGACCACTACCTCGTGGTGTTTTGAGGCTTCTACTATCCCGATGTGGTCGGCGGCCTCACCTTCCTCAAATTCCACCACCATAGCGTCTACGCTTACTTTTGTTGGCTTGTCACCCTTCCCCGCTAGGCTGATCAGAAAACTGCATGCTTGGGCGAATTGGGAGGTGTTTTCGCCCGCTTGGAATAGTGCCACGGTCTTGTTCTTGGTTTGCACTATTCTGCACGCTGTGTTTCCGATCCCCGCGTTCTGCAGCTCGTTGAACTTCTTACGCTTCATTGTGTTCTTAAACGAGCTGTCATGAAGAAGGGAGGCAAGCCCGGGCGAAATTGTTACCCGTTTGGGGCCGCTTGCGTTGCAGTAGCCGATGCCAATGCGCTCGGAATTATTGTCCATAAACAGAGCGACTGATTTTATTTGAATACCCGGCTTCCCACGTTCGCCTCTCCCAAGAAAATGTATGCTTTTGGGAATGGCGACTGCCAGAGGTGACGTAGGGTTTTGTGTTGGTGTGTAAGTGTTGTTGGTGGCTGTGTTTGTATCTCTTGGGGAAGTTTTTGATGCCAGAGTGCTGTTCCTTCTGAGGCAGATGCGGATAACCTTATCTGCAAACTTCAGGAAGTGCGGTCTCGCATCGTCGTCTGCCATGATGGCCGCCAGTTTGGTCCTGCTGAGGTTTTCGTTTAACCTCTGTTGCAGGTCCAATCTGTCAGCCGCAAAGCGCGGGCAATCCAGGATTACGTGCCACACAGACTCACTGATGTTGGGGTCGCACTCACACCCGGGGCTGTCTTTTAGCCTGAATCGGTGCAAGTATTCCGCTATTCCTCCATGTCCCGTCAAGATTTGCACTTGGTTGGCTGTCAACCTTGTTTTCCTTACGATGGAGTAAGCTCGCTCAACATCGGGGAGGAAGGTCTTTGTGACCAGCCCTGTGCTCGAAGAGTCATACCTGGCCTGCCATTTACGGACCGACTCTTCCCTGATGGTTTTCTTGACATATGACAGGGGTATATTGTTGTAATCTGTGTGGGTGGCAGATGCCTGGGCCGCCGATTTCGCCAGATGGTCGGCGCGCTCATTACCGGCGGTCCCCACGTGCGCTTTGAGCCAAAAGAGGCGGACTTCCCCCCCGGCTGCTCTGATCTCATTTATGCTCCCCTTTATGGTTTTGGCTAGAGGGTGCGTTGTTTTTGGATTGGCCAGCAGGTCGAGCGAAGATCTCGAGTCGCTCATTACGTTTGCTATTTTTACCCCGCTGGCTTTTATCATTTGCACCGCTCTATGGAGGGCATAAAGTTCCGACTGGAATACAGTGCAGTGGGGGTCCAGACTGAAGGTTGAGGACCCGGTCTCCCTTCCCCCTTCCCACCACGTTACTGCAGCTCCCACTCTGCCGAGTATTTTACTGCCGTCGGTATAGATGTGTGGCCCGACTATGTTGTGGCTTTCCAGGGTTTGAGAGTCCGTGCTCTCCAGGAGCCCATACTCTGTTGTTGTGAGTTTGGAGGGGTGAGGCTGTTCTCTGAAGCTCACCCTGTGCTCCAGTTCCCTTCCTGGTGGTATATAGTCTTTTCTGATCCCTCTCTTGGCTGTGTAAAGAGCCGCCGCCTCCTGTACCCTTAGATCCAGGGGTAGCAGCCCTGACAGAGCTAATGCCGATGTAAGAGACACTGTGCGATACGCCTTGCAGATCTTTTGAGCAAAGCCCCTCTGGATTGCTTGCAGACGGTTTTGGATCATCTGCAGTTCCGTAGATTGGGACCACACGCTCGCAGCGTATAGCACAATTGGCTCTATTACCGCGACGTAGATTGTTCTAGTTATCTCACCGTTTAGACCCCACGTCACCTTCGCCGCACGCGCAAGCTGTTTGTATATATCCGCAGCTTTCTTACTAATTGCGGCTACGTGTGGTTTGAAGGTGAGTCTTTTGTCTATGGTGAGTCCTAGGAGCTTTATTAATTTAGTACCGTCCACTTTTGGTGGTGCCATTTTTCGTGCGGTCAGCATGTCTACCTATATTTGATAGATGACTAAA
The DNA here is from genome assembly GCA_905147815.2 of Phalera bucephala. Taxonomy (NCBI): domain Eukaryota; kingdom Metazoa; phylum Arthropoda; class Insecta; order Lepidoptera; family Notodontidae; genus Phalera; species Phalera bucephala. The sequence continues at coordinate 31,493,564 of LR990618.1, forward strand.
CCTCATTGGATCGTAATAAGTGTAGATGGGCATAGTAAACGTCCGTCATATAAGAAAAAATGCTGCATGAATTACCTATGAGGAACTCCATGAGGATGTCAGGCAGATCCCGGTCACCAGGGTCGGCCGTAGCCACGAGGCGCAGCGTGGAGTGCGCACAATGCTGTGCGCTGGCCACTAGTTGCGCTGCACTGTGTGTGGAGCCCACTAGTAGCGCAGGGGGGGACGTACGGAGACCAGACTTTATCTGCCACCACGCAGCTCCTGGGAATGTATAAATAATAATATAATATTAGCCCAGTTATGAAACTATCCCACTGTTGGGCACGGGCCTCCTCTCAAACTGAGAGGGCTTAGGCCATAGTCTATCACGCTGGCCAAGTGCGGGTTGGCGAACTTCACACACCTTCGAGAATCTCATAGGCATGCAGGTTTCCTCACGATGTTTTCCTTCGCCATTAACACGACAGAGGTACGTGCCTGGGTTTGAAACCGAGACCTCTGACTTTACAGACCAACAGTCAATCACTAGGCTATGACTGCACCCTGGGAATGTATCATTTAGGTATTACTCTGTTTTATATTCGCCAGGGTAGTAATCAGTTTAAGAGACAGGGTAGACTATTTCCTTTTTTTAAAGTCGCAGCTCTACATTAGGAATTACTCCTGTGCCGTTAACAAACATTAATTTAACATAGATAAACATCTTAAGCAAAGCTTAGCGGCTTAAGCTTGGCTTAAGATGTGTCCCCCCTGGATCGAGTGGTCGGTTCGATCCCCACACGGGACAAATGTTGGTGTGACTCACAAATATTCGATTCGGACAGGGTGTTTGTACACTGTCTGTCTCGTTGGTCTAGTGGTAAAGCGCATCGCTTTGTGATCACGAGGTCCTGGGTTCAAATCCTAGGTCGGACAAATGTAGTTTTTCTAACGAAAACTCCCCAGTATGAGTCCGGAGTCTGGTATCGTGCCCCGTATATGGCAATAGGCTCGCCCGCTATATCATGGGACCTAACATCGTCGGCGAAAAGTGGGTGTACTTGAATATAGGCGTGACGGTGTGTGTTTGTAAATGTCAATTTCATGTTTATAAACACACCCACTCCGCAGGAGTAATTCTTAGTGACGGGCATCGTTTTTATTAAATAAAAAAAAAGAAATGACCAAATAGACCGAGTCTTATCTGAAGGGTAAGTCGAGAGTGACGGGCGAGCGTGTCTGAGACAAACTATGAGAGTGGAGGAAGGCAGAGGTCTGTAAGGAAGGAACCTATTGGAAGTCTGTCTTGAGGTATTTGACTCGATGTACTCTGTACTCTCTGCCTACCCCGCAAGGGATCATGCATGATGATATAGATAGATAAAAAAAATCAAATAAATATTACCTCTAACATAGTTGAGGGCTCCGGTCCAGTCGCATGCTCTGGTGATGTTGCTTCCATTCTCGCCATTTCTCAGCTCGCCATCAGCGAACCACCGCTCTGGGAAGTATGGCCACTGGAGAACAATGATACCAATTTTAACACCAAAATGTAAAGTGTATGAGATCAACTATGAGAGTAGATGAGGTGAAATAGGTTTATATGAATCAGCCGATACTGTGCCACCGCTGGGCAAAGGCGTTCTCTTTCAAATCGAGGTGAGCAGCAGGCTGGTGGACACCTGCAGTTGGAACTAATCAAGCCGCTTATAAGGCTTCCAAATTGTCTTAACGACAGCCACATTAATTGGTAACCAGGGCTAACTTAACGTGCTTTCTGAAACACGAAAATGGCACAATAATTTTATCAGCCTATACTGCCTCGTGCTGGGCATAGGCCTTTTCCCAAAAATCGATGTGAGAGAGATTAGGTCATGCTCCACCACGCGGACCCAGTGCGGATTGGTGGAGGCAGGTTTGTGGCCACCTGCTGTTGGAACTTATTATATAACCTTTAAAGCTTCTAACTCGGCTTAACGACTACCACATTAAGTAGTAGCCGGGACCCACGGCTTAACGTGCCTTCCGAAGCACGGAGACGCTCGAATATGAAAACGACACAAACGGTCACCCATCTCAGACCGATTGAACCTAACGCTGCTTAACTGTGGTGTTCGCTAAGAAGTTACTAGCGCCTCAAGAGAAATTTGCAGGGGCAGAACCTGTTGGAACTGCGAACTCTCTGCCTACCAGCAAGGAATCTGGCGTGATGAAGATAGGTATAAAATGTGGCAATACTTAGATCAAAATTGAATGGAAAGATTTGTGACCTATATTGGCCCTACATAAAGTCTAACAGATCTAACGGTCGGTAAAAACCGATCAAGCGAGTTGTTTGATAGGGATGAAAAAGGAACATATTCAGAGTCTATTTTTGAATGCTAGTAAGTATATCATCTATTATTTAAATGATGATATACATTATACAAGGTGTAACATAATAAACGCAAGACCTGATTACTTTGTTCTAAAACGGTAACTGAATTAGTTCCAGCAATTTTTAATGTATCTTACTTTTGTTTTAAATTTCCAAAAAATGTTTTTACTCCTTCAGTGCGCTATAAAAAACTAAAATTATTCTTGATTCATAGCAAGATTTCAAATGCATTCGTAAAACATATTTCTCAAAACGCACACATACATGTACAAGTTTTATTGATAATTGGGGTATAAAAGTGCTTAAAAAAGGGGTAAAAACCCTTTAATTTTGTAATTTGGTTTTCGCTTTGAATTTATGAAGCAATTCTCTAATCGGGTGTTTTAGATCTTGCGTTATTTATGTTACACCTTTTATAGACATCAGTATTATTTTCCATTTTTTCATTGGCGTTAACGACTAGATAGTCAACATAGTTACAGGAGCAGAAAAAAATGCGAATTATAAAAATGTGGTAACAAAAAAATATATAACGACAGTAACAGAGATCAGTAAACTCATAAGAGATATTACCCATTTCGCAATCAATAATGAGGAATAAACAATTGCTCTATATAACAATAATTGGTTTGATCGACGCGACGGCTACTTGATTGTTAATTATAAAGTTCATAAGTTCCTACTTCAAGAGAGTGCTTGGGTAGACTTTGGTCTGTGATATAAATGGCAGTTATTGCATGCCCATAATTTATTTTTTTATATCTATTTGTTCTATATCCTCACAAGATATGTGGGGTAGACAGAGTATAGAGTTCCAACAGGTTCTTTCCTTAACACACCTTTCTGGCTTACTCCACTCTAATAGTTCGTCTCATACATGTAGGGTTTATTCCTGGATGGAATGATACTCCTGCCTCTTTGGATCTTTGGGTCAACTTTACAACAATTTCTTCTTTTTCATCGTGCTTCGTCACAACTTGATTTTTTTTTTAACGCGGGCTACGTTAAATAAAAAGGGACACACTAGGATTTATTCCTGTGTCGTGGGTGCGTTTACAAACATGAAAATTCACATACACAAATACCCAGACCGGAACAAATAATTGTGGATCACACAAAGATTGGTCCCGTGCGGGAATCGAACCCGCGGCTATTAGACAGTGGGCGGAGCGGCTTAGGCTCTTAACCACTGCGCTAAATCGTCCGTCGATGCTCGATCCAGATGCTCGACTATTATGTATTTGGTAGAAACGTAATCAGGAAATCTTGCGCGTCTTCCCAATTCCTTCATAATTAATAGCTACTCGTACTATATTTCGTTGCTTCGTTTCTTACGAGACACCAGTAGCTCGGGAATCGCTCCGAGAATTCTTTAAGTATTGCTGCCCCTAAATCTTCATACTTCTTATATGGTCTTTCCGATTTTAGCCATAGTGCTGCTGTACCGGTTAAAGGTCTTCGGGCAGTTATTAATGTTTAACTCCGCCATCCAGCTACATATGGCGGCTTTATGATCGATCGCTTACGTCCAGCTTTTTGCTGAATACGTTTTATCGGTACTACTAAAATTTGGTATGACACATTCCCTACCACAGATACAAACTGAGGCACTACAACAAAGGCAAGAACCTCCACGGCTACTCTTTTAAAAATGAGAGTTTAACAATTCTTATTGTATAGGTACGTTGCGTTCTGGGGTGAAGATGGGCTTAATTATAGATAAATCGTTAAATATACATGATTTGGAAGAGTAGGCCTGTGACTGACTGTGGGACAGTACAGGCTGAATAACTTGTCCGTAGCATGAAAAAAGTTAAAGATCTAAAAGGTTAACTTATACATACCTGTATAAAATGAAGCGCTCGATGGCAGAAAGCTGCAGGTGGATACTGCCAGTACAGATTGGGATGTGGGGCTCCGATTACTGCGAATTTGCTGATCAGTGACCCTCGCGAGTGAACCAGGTACCTGTAACAACATTACCGCCTGGTTTTGATTGTACACACTTGCGCGGGAAGTCTATATCATCACGCCAGATCACTTGCGGGGTAGGCAGAGAGTACAGACTTTCAACAGATTCTTTTTTTGTGTGTATCACGGAGAAAAATCTTCGAAATATCCTCAGTCCTCTGGGGTAAGGCGGTACATGGGATTTCTACCAAACTAAAAAAAACACGGTAGTCTCCTTTATCCTCCAAGCGGAATGTATCTGTGCATTCCGCTAAGGTGTTAAGGTCCCCTAAGATGTTCATTGAACACATCTTAGGGGAAGGAAAATTGTTTTTCGTACCCTACGAATGCAACGTCGTGTGCCACTCAGACGCCCCTTTCCTAGGGATCATTGCGTCACTGACTCGTTGGTCTGGTGGCAAAGCGCATCGCTTTGTGATCACGAGGTCCTGGGTTCAAATCCTAGGTCGGACAAATGTAGTTTTTCTAACGAAAAATTCCCAGTATGAGTCCGGAGTCTGGAATTGTGCCCGGTATATGGCAATAGGCTCGCCCCCTATTACATGGGACCTAACATCGTCGGCGAAACGAGGGTGTACTCAGTACACCTCTGCCACCCCCTCTGGGAAATATAGGCGTGACGGTGACGGATTGCGTCACTGAGCCCCCGGAGCCCACACACAAGGCGTCTGCAATCTCCAAGTCACGTAAAGTACTTTCGTTACTTCCCTCTTGGTGGATATAAAACTTTGGTCAGAAGAGCGCAATAAGATAAATCTTCTATAACGGACCCTAAAACTCGTGAACAAAATAAATGTCTTTTTCGGTATCTGTATCCGTTTCCTTTTCGTCATTCTTTATACATATGTCTACGTAAAGCTGTAGTTACTTAATTAAGGTTTACGAGTAGCCTCTAAGGTGTTATCGGTGTACTTTTTAAAACATTGTTTTTTTCTGTCTTTTAAAAGCACATTCATAGTGCAAGTTGTTTATAATCAATTGTAGACAACTATAATTGATTATAGAGTTAGCTCATTACCTCTTTAGTAAACCAAACTGTTTCTATAAACGATTGTAACAATTTGTTGACAAACCGAATAAATAATTAAACATCCGACAGATTTGAACATTTAAAAATAACCAAGCATTCGCAATAGGCAGGTCGATATCTTTAAAAACACAATTTACACGTAAACAAACAGTAAAATTCTATTGTTATCTAATGGAGATTACGATATCGCCGGCCGGCCACCGTCTGTCTAGCCGTCACACGTCCCTAAATGAATTTTTAACATTAATTGATAATTATCATCATTGTTTACTTCTGAGTATTGTTAATTAGTCATCAATTTTTCTAATTACGATGATGTCAGTATTAAAAATCTACTTAGGTACCAGGTGCTAATATTAGATGTAAATTCGTACTAATATTATAAATTCGAAAGTAACTGCCTGTTTGACTGATTTCACGCCCAAACCGCTGAACGGATTTTAATCAAATTCGGCAAGGAAATATATTTTATCTTCCCCTCCTATCAACCGCTACCGCCGTCCGCGGCATGTTCTCACCGATCCTCCCGATGCCCTTACATCCCTTCTTTCGGATACAGATACCGCACACAGGATCAGACAACGACCTCGCCGGCGAGGTCGAAGAGTCCCTTGCCCGCCGGCCGGTGAAGAGCACCACGGCGAGACACCTAGTATACGCCCTCCCCCATAGCGACTGCCCAAGCCGAGGCCGTTCCTCCTTGAGGCGCCCTTGAGCTAGTTGCCCCCTTGCCCTTCTGGCTCGAGCGTAGTGGTTGCACGCTCGCCCTCTTGTCCGGTAAAGCTGTAAAGGCCCCGCGGCCAACAGCGTAGATCATTCACACACACACAAAAAGAATATATTTCCGTTGGAAGGATAGGCTTTCTTTTGTCTCAAAAAAACTTAAGGGTGTGAAATTCACGCCTGAAAATAACGCGACCGAAATTACAGGTACCTACAGCTAGTATGACAATAAGTGTGAACTTATTTTACACCTAATATTGCTAACAGTGGTAACGCTATTAACAAAATTGAGGCAAACCCGAATCTTAATCGGTGCCGATATTATAGGTATTCGTAATTTTAATCGTTTAAGCCTACGGTAACGCCTAATGCGAAAGCGGACTGATGTAGGTACCGGGGAAGACCTAGATCTTACCATGACCAAATAGACCGAGTCTTATCTGAGAGACAAGTCAAGAGTCTCCGTAACCGGCGAGCGTATGAGACGAACTATGAGAATGGAGGAAGCCAGAGAGGTATGTAAGGAAAGAACCTGTTGGAACTCTGTACTCTTTGCCTACCCCGCAAGGGATCTGGCGTGATAATATAGATAGATAGATTAAGCCTACGTTCGCACGGGCCCTTTTTCAACACGCGTTAGTAAAGCGCTGAAATGAAATTATATTACATATGTTTTGAAAGCGCTTCAGCGCCACGAGTTGAAAAAGCTTAAGGTAGGCATTGTCATTCATTAGATAAGCGGATGATTGGCGGTCAATCTCCGTATAATTCGTACATGGCGTGATTCGCGTCACGTCAACCGCACGTTAGTCACCCGAACTCTGTGCCAGAATCGCGTTCAAAAATATTATTTTACAACTTTTTAGCCGCGCTTGAGTCGGCGTCTTCAAAGTCTTAGAATACACACATTCGGCGTGTATAATACATGTGCACACAAGTGCACACAGACAGTAACATAGGACAGTAATATAGGATAAAAATATCTATCTATCTCTATCATTATGCCAGATCGCTTTCGAGGTAGGCAGAAATTACTTTCCAACAGGTATAAAAATATTATACATTAATCAATTAGATTCTTGTCTTTCACCTCTCGATATATTTATTTCTAGATTTTATAAAAGTAATATATATAAACATAACGGTATAATTTATTACTGGTTCATTGATTTTTTGAGTCAAAAAGTCCTATGTCTTTGTCTTATAATCCTATGTCTTTCCTCAGGATGCAATCTATCTCCTTGACAAATTTAATCAAAACCTGTTCAACGATTTAAGCGTAAAAATGCAACAAACAGAGTTACAAGTAAGTACGGATTGAATGTTCGCCTATAACATTGGATTGCATAAATTAATTTGCTCGCAGGTTATCGCTTATCATGATAGCCCCTTTTTTAATTAAATATCGACTTATTGTTTACCCGAATCATTATAGCCGTATTGCGAAATATACCATTAATATAATTTGGGTTATCGGATGTTATTGTGACCTTTAATCATCATTGTTTTAAGGTAAAAGTTTCTAAAGAGTAGTTTTTATTTTATTATCTCTTGACTATTATCAAGGGCAAGTCAAGAGTCTCCATAACCGGCTAGTGTGTGAGACGAACTATGAGAGGGGAGGAAGCCAAAGAGTCTAAGGAAAAACCCGTTGTACTCTCTGATCTCCACAAGGGAACTAAGGGCCTAGCCAAGTTGCAAGCGTTTTTTTTCTATTCTCTTGTCGCAATCGATAGCGCATTGTTTTGACCACGTGACTTTTCGTTGCAAAATGTCATTCCCATACATTTTTCCGCTTTCTATTAGCGTTAATGTCTGTAGATTGTCAACTTGGCTATAGAAAATATTTATGAATTTCATCATTTATATCACATATATATTTTTTATTTTAAAAACCTAGCCGTCTACTCGGATTTATTCCTGTGTCGTGGGTGCGTTTACAAACATGAAAATACCCAGACCGGAACAAATAATTGAGGGTCACACAAAGATTTGTCCCGTGGGCGAAGCGGCTTAAGCCTTTATTAACCACTGCACTAAATCGTCCGTCGAATTCCTGATGCGCTGATGACTATACAGACTGTTTATGTGTATTTTCGCGAAATTTTGGCGACGACTTGATTAAGTGGTTATGAGCTTGCTGCTCCGCCTACCCATCAACTCACGTGTAATATATTTGTCCATAGGTGACTGTTTTCATCTGGCTGTTTGTGTATGTCAATTTCTATTTATCTACCTATATCATTACGCCAGATCCCCTGCGGGGTAGGCAGAGAGTACAGAGTTCCAACAGATTCTATGTGAATCTAATGTTTATAAATTCACCTATGATACAAGAATAATTCCTAGTGTTGGGCTATGTTTTAATAACAAAAAATGGGGTATGTAATATGCTTAAAGTAACTTTAAGCACACTATTATGAGTCAAAAAAAGTAAATTCCAAATTCTTACCATGCTAGCATTCCTCCAATTCCAAAACCGATCACAACGGCCTGTCGGTTCTCCGACACTCCAAGAGCTTCCATCAATTGCGAAAGCTCTTCCACTGCCCTCGGAGGAGAAAGCTCACTCCTACCACCTATCTCGCTTCCTCCGGTCCCTCTCAAATCCAGGGTAATGATGTGGTGGTTTGTTTCGGCCAGTTTTTGGACAAAGCTTGACCAGTTTGGACCCCATAAGTTGCTGGTGTCTGGAGCATCTTTTAATATGAGCACTATTTCTCCTGATTTGGGGCCTGTCTCTACATAGTGGTATTTTATACCCTGTAAAAGAAGAGATACATAATTAAAACAGGAAATTGTTGGGACTTTGTATTCTCTGCCTAAGCCACAAGGGATCAGGCATAATGAATTGGATCGAAAGAGAAAATTCCTTTTATTTATAATCATTATTATACAATGCAAAGGTGGAAGGATGTAGGTACTGGGGAAGACCTAGACTATCTTACCAGGACCAAATAGACCGAGTGTTATCTGAAGGACAAGTCAAGAGTCTCCGTAACCGGCGAGCGTGTATGAGACGAACCATGAGAGGGGAGGAAGCCAGAGAGGTATGTAAGGAAAGAACCTGTTGGAACTCTGTACTCTCTGCCTACCCCGCAAGGGATCTGACGTGATGATATCGATAGATAGATTAATTAAGGTAATTCCTCCCACTAAAGAACATAAGTCCCTTTTATGTCAAATATCTATATACTGACCCAATCTTGGTCAGGGGACTTATTGCAATCTCTTTAGCAGTACCATTATAATTTTGCTTTGCTGTATGAAATAGACATACCACCACTTACCACTTAAGGACATCATGAAACCATTTTACATGCTATAGTTTTATGATTATGGTATTACTTCTGATAGCTAGTTAGGGAAATACAGATAAGTCACACAGTCAAATGAATTATGATTGCATCACTTAAATCATCTGATACAGTCATGATGATCATTACATGAGCACATTATTGTACATGACTATATCAAGATTTTGACTATATCAAGTTTTAATTATTTTTTTTGTGTGAAGTCACATATATAACTTTTTTAAAAAGATTTAAAAAAAACTTTCAAAATGTAAAAGTCTATGTCTGTCAGATATATTTTACTAAGAGAGAACTATTAATAGATTCCAAAAAAAGTGTATGTTTTATTTCAACATAAACACTTTCTCTATACGAAAACCGGCGAATTCGCCGGCTTTGGTGAAAAGTTACATAAAAACATTAAGTAAATCAAAACTTTTTACTAACTTACCATAATTTTTATGTAGCAATGTGTTCCAATTGACGAATCGACAGTGAGTTCTACCGGTGAATAATCCTTAGACAGTTTCCTCCGATGTCCCTTCCATAAACTTTTCATAGAAATCTGTATTATTTGCCAAAATCCCACGAACACACATTTGAAAACTAAGTCCACGGCGTCCCACCCCGATATAACTTCAAAAACATTTTTTTTAGCACCCATTTGTGTAGGACGGTAAAATATTATTAATCGCGTAAGAAATGGTACGACGAGCTCAAAGGTCTTGTATTAAATCATCACAAAGCACATCCTTATCAATTTTATCTAAGTTACGGTAGAATAACGCGCGTGTAATGAGGCAAAATTATTTATGCGGGTGGCGAAAACGGGAGTAAACAAATTAATTAGCAAACTGACAACTTTCTTCGATAATAGTAGCGACGTCCGCAACGGTAAACACAAGTTTGTAGTGATAATGACAAGAACGACATTAATGATAAGGGCATAAGGGCTCGCTGTCATTGGGCGCGTTCCAGTTATGTTAATTAGTATACTTTTATTGTCGTTATTTCATAATGACGTACATTTCATTATTTTGTGTTGTTTTTTCTTGCAAATTTCGAGTAGGCTTATATTTTTACTGTACCTCTCCAAATGACAGTGATTAAGACTATCCCCTACCTGCCCATTATTATTAACTTTCCGATTATGTTTAGTGAATTTCTTAAAGGGCTATCGCGAAAAACACGTATTTTAGTACTTCATGCAGTATATAGATTAGAGACTATTTCGAAATATGATATTTGACTGTATATTTTAGAATCTGGTAAAAGGAATACACAATCAAACGCAATTTTCTCGATAGAAAAAAAAACGAGTCTTTCTAGTCTTTTGCTTTACATTATCTGATTCCAACGCGTAGTGCTTAAGAAGTAAAGCGGCCCATTAGTCGTGCTAATAATGCGAAGGTCGCAGGTGCGATGCCCTCATGGGCCACATTCTCTTCTTGTCCGGTGAAGCTGTAAAGGCCCCGCGGCCAACGACGTAAATCATTCACACACACACGCTTAAGAAGTAATTAATAGAATTTACTTAAAAACATAGCAAATAATTGTAGCAAAGTCCTTGTAAAGCAGTCTTTTAGTTCATGGTGTAGTTGTTTTAGAAAATGATTAAATTTGTTTTTGCACACAACGTATGTGCACTCGGAAATGTGACGTACGTCACATACGTCGTTTATTTCGTCAATATATCCGTCCAATTTTATTCTTTTGTAAAGTAATTGCATCACTGTCACTCTCCCGGCTGATAAATGGTCGTTCGCGGTAGACCCTTAATCTGTACCAATTGAGCTAATTTTAATCTTGTTTTGTATTTTGTAACAAGGATTAAAACTAGAACTCCCTGTTTAACCCGCAAGGGATTTGGCATGGTGATATAGATTGCGGTAGAGTTCAAGTCAAAAATCATTTATTTGCATAGACCAATACAATAGCACACACATTTTGGCATAATGATTACATTTTTTACATCTAGTACCGGATCGGAACGCGACCTCCACTGAGAAGATCCGACGAGAAACTCAGCGGGCTAGTCTTTTTTTTTAATTTGTTTAGCCTACCTGATAACTATTTTTTTTCGTTTTCGAAATTGTATTATACCATTATTATAAATCACTGATTAATTTTGCTGATTGAGGAGCTGTTTAAACCTAATCTGTTTTATCGTCAAGATAATCCCATATAAATAATAAATAAATTTTGTAATACCCTTTCTTAGAGAGTCTAGATTTGATTGCTTTTTTAAACTTATTGATAGGCATGTTTCGAATATCTATAGGTAACTTGTTGTAGAAGCGTATACATTGCCCCATGAAAAAATAACAATTCTTTGGAGACGAGTAGAATGTACAATACGATCATCTTTGTTCCGTGTATTTACATGATAGTGATACATGAAGTTACTGATATTCTTTTTAACATATAGTGATGCAACAGTTAGAACATTAATTTCTCAAAATTTTTCCTTACAGGAAGCTTTCGAGGCCAAATTGTAAATTGCTCGAACAGCCCTTTTCTGTAGAACAAAGATGGTATTCAGTTCTGTAGAGCATCCCCAAAGTAGTATGCTATATGACATAATACTATGAAAACAAGTGAACAAGCAAGAAATAACCAGCTCCAAAGGAATTGAATACGTGGTATTAACCGTAGCTACATACTAGCATTTGTAGTCACGTCACCTCACGGATATTTAAACATTTATTAAACACTATTAGAAACAAATAAAACAAGTTTTTATTATGCTTGTTCGTGAAGACTTCCACATGTAAAGAAGGATTTATTTAAAAACAATTTAAGCCCGGTATGAGACGAAGGCACTCAAGTTGCGGCAGGGAGGATAATACTTCCCACATATTAAGCTTATGTTATGTTAGCTATTAATTTATTTAAAGGTATCCTATAGTTATCCTTTGCTATTTCCAGACGAAATCTTATAAAAAACACGTCGTTAAAATCATCCTCTTGGCAGCTAACATCATTAGAATATAAATTATTTTAAGCAAATATCCTATAAAGAGAGAAAAAGTCTTAAATATATTTTATTTCGTCTTCATCATCATTCGCTGTAACTACACTATATATTACTTGTAATAGATGAGTTACGAAGACTTTTCAGAGCGTCTTGAACACAAAGGTTTTCTAGTTTTACTCACGACATTTTCCTTTGCTGCCAGTGTTTGAAAATCAAATGTACAATGTCCTTTTTGAATTGCAAAAATATTTTGAAAAAAATACCTGTGTAGTGCAAACTTGTAGATTTCGGGTTTTGGAACCGACTGTAAGATCATTTTACCATCTTGCTGGTAACGTATATTAGGTATGCCTAAACCATAATGGGTATTCATTCAAGATATGCATAAAATCGCCAGTCACTTTTGCTAACGATAAGCAGTAGTTGGCGACAGGGACTCTGCCCACAGAGCGCGTTTCAAAGGACCAAATTGATTTTCAATTTGATATTGTGAGCGCCTTGAGTGATTTGCGCGGCAATGAGTTGCGGATAAAATAGTATTTGTTTTATTTTGCTACTTTATCAAGGTGATGAGGCAGATTGTATTGGATACCGGTTATAATTCGCGGTTTCGCATGTGTTCATTTTGTAATTTGGCAGAGGAATATCATAATAATTAATATACTTGTTATTGTGTCTTGTGGAGGCAGCGAGAGTAGTTCGTAAGGAAAGAACTTGTCGGAACTCTCTTTTTGCTTACTCCAGAAGGGATCTGTCAGACTCTGGCGTGATGATGTAGATAAATAGATAGAAAAATTGTGTCTTTATATATAAAAGCTAGGTGTAGAGTATCACGGCCTTTTTCTAATTAAAACTGTTGTCCCACCTTATATCATGCTCTGCGAGCCCTAACACCTGCGCGCAGCAAGATTATTACTGTTACCGACAAGGCAATCGGTGTGGCTGCCTTCTGGTATGATTATAATAATAATATATAATAAATTTAATATGATTATAATGATAAAAATAAATTTGCCGTCGAAACGCTAACAAGAAGAAGAAGAAGAAGCTAAAACTGTCAACTAAAGTTAAATATTTTTGCAATAGGTATATATATTCATGTTTGCATTTATATTAAACCAGAAGCAATAATATGTAAGCATTTTAAAACTTTCTCACAGTAACATCAAGTTTATAAAGACCTTGACTTTTTAGTAAAGGCGGTACTAATTTACAAAGATCTTTCTACAAACAAGCTTACTTATATAGCAAAAACACATTTGAGATATCTTACTTAGTAGTAGGTTGCCTGCCTACCTGGTCACCTAGTTCCAAAGGCAATTTTCCGTCTCCATCATCAGAACTTGGACACTATCTGGGTCCATAGTACTTGTAAAGACAAATCTAACAAGCCCAAACACGACGTGGTTATGTTGAGTAGGTACTTGGGTGGTTCCATTGGCCATCTCTCGGCTTTATCATCAGACCCTGAACACAATCTGGTTGTATAGAACGAGTTAATACCAATCTAACAAACCTAAACGCGAGGAGGTTACGTTCTGTAGTTAACATGTTCGTATGGCCACCTTCCGACTCCATCATCAGGTCAGCTCCATGATACCATATCATTGCATCGTCTCTGAACTTACATCCGTAAGTATGCCAAATTTCAGCTCAATGGGATATCGGCAAGTGCATGAAAATCGCATCAGGAAATTCGAACCGGAAAAACAGATAGACAGACATACGAACAGTGCAAGTTAAATAAAAGCTTGTAAAAGTAATAACAAAGTTACCGACATAGCTCGCAAACTCAGTAAGCTAAAGTGGCAATGGGCTGGTCACATCTGCAGAAGGACCGACGACCGATGGAGCAAACGTGTCCTAGAGTGGAGACCGCGACTTGGTAAGCGTAAGGTAGGACGGCCCCCAGCTAGATGGACCGACGACCTCAAAAAGGTCGCTGGGACAGACTGGATGCGGAAGGCGGAGGACCGTGTGCAATGGCGCGTGTTAGGAGAGGCCTATGTCCAGCAGTGGACTGCGATAGGCTGATTGATTGATTGAAAAGTAATAAAACACGAACCAATGATGACACGTGGTAGTACAATGACGTCATTATCTCATCCTAACAGCCTTAGGAAAGGTATCGAGATGGGAAGTCACGTCCTTCCCTCGACGATTACCTAACCCTATTAATAACCTAACGAGTACAGAAGGGGAGATGGTAATGTTAGTATGTTTTTTTGAATTTCTATGTTATCTGTGCCTAAATCGACCGCTAGGCTTTAGCAGGTTCCCTTGCGTCAATTTTTGTTATGAATATTCTTTGAAGAAGCGGTGTTTACTAAAATAGAACACAACAAGTACTATGAAAATTCCGGTCAATATCGTGCAGCAGTTTTCTCGTAAATAAAACTCTTTTTCGGATTTTATCGTGTTTTTTTTCGATTTTTAATTTCCCGACGTTTCAAGTGCTTTACAGCATCCATGGTGAACTATATTAAAAATTAAACGGAATAAAATCGCAGACATTAACACAATATAAATAATGCGAAAGTGGAAGGATGTAGGTACCGGGGAAGACCTAGGCTATCTTACCATGACCAAATAGACCGGGTTTTATCTGAAGGACAAGACAGGAGTCTCCGTAACCGGCGAGCGTGTATGAGACGAACTATGAGAGTAGAGGAAGCCAGAGAGGTATGTCAGGAAATAACCTGTTGAAACTCTGTACTCTCTGCCTACCCCGTAAGGGATCTGGCGTTTTGATATAGGTAGATAGATAGATAGATATAAATAATACAAATGTGGGCCAGAGGGAGAGGACAATGTCGGCTAGCCTATTAGGTGGGTCTAAGTTAAACCAATCAAATTATACTGTTCATAAGAATAGCTACATGGTTCCTTCATTTACTGAGAAGGCAATTATACAGATGTATAGTATATATTTTATATTGCTCCGAAGTTAGCTCGTGTGATTGTCATGTTAATGAGACTCCAGCAGAGGGCGTCGTCGGCGCCCCGCAGTCCTCTTCAAGGTCCATAATTATTTTGACACTTCTCTCCCCTTATGTAGCTGCTTTGATAATCACATTTCGATTTAAGTTTGTGTTAAACTTGACTGGTTTATGTCTCTATGTATTATGAGTTCGTAGGACTTCGTGATCGCCTACCATGTGTCACTTGAAACAACGAGGCAGTCAGGTTTTTTCTACATTCATTACTTGAATTCCTTCAGAGAAGTCACGGTCTATATGGAGACCGTGTCTTCTCTGAAGGAATTCAAGAGTCTCCGTAACCGGTGAGCGTGTATGAGACGAATTATGAGGCTGGAGGCAGCCAGAGAGGACTGTAAGAAAAAAATCTGTTGGAACTCTATATACTCTCTGCCTACCCTGCAAGGGATCTGGCATGATTATGTAGATAAATAGATAGAGAATTACTTGAAATTATTCTTGCATACCTGGCGGTATGCAATATATATGTATGACAACTTACTTAACCAATAACTATATTTAAAGAAGTGGGACGGACAGCTCGGCGCAGTGATTAAGAGCTTAAGCCACATCGCTGACTGAGCGAGAAGTCCCGGGTTCGATCTCCGTACTAGACAAATTTTATGTGTCACACAAATGTACTTTTTTCGGTCTGGGTGTTTGTGTATGTAAATTTCATGTTTATAATCGCACCCTAGATACAGGAATGATTCCTAGTGGGTGGCGGCGTTTTTAATAACAATATCATATCGTATAATATGTTAGTACATTAATTAAAGTTACAATAAACAATTAAGAATGACGTTACAGATATGCGTCAGTGGAAGTATGTAGGTACCGGGCGAGACGTAGTCTTTTTCTTCTAATATCAGCCTATAGTGACTATTCCACTGCTGGGCTAAGGCCTTTTCTCACAAATTAAGGTGAGAGAGATTAAACATACTTCACCACGCGGACCCATTGCGGATTGGTGGAGGCTAGTTTGTGGCCACATGCTGTTGGAATTTAAGAAGCCGCCCACAAAGCTTCTAACTCAGCTTAACGTCTATCATATTAAATTATAACAGAGACCAACGTTTTGACATGCCTGTCGAAGCACGGAGTTGCTCGAATATGAAAATGCCTCAAACGGTCACCCATCACAGACCAACCAAGCCGAACGCTATTTAACCTTGGTGATTGTAAAAAAACACCGTGGTCGCACAGCGCTACGAATGTCTCTAATAGACTATATCTTACCCTGACAAATAGACCGTGTTACACGTTATATTTAATGGACAAATCAAGTCTCTTGGGCGAGGTTGTATGAGACGAACTATGAACGTAACGGAAGTGAGAGGGATGAAAGAAACAAAACCTATTGGAACTCCATACTCTCTGCTATTCCGCAAAGGGTAAACGACATATCGATGGGGATAGTGCAAAACTATGTAACTAACAACAGACAATACGGCTTAGATTAGGTATGGCAAACTTCGCCGAGGAGGACGGCGGCGTGGTGTGGCCCATGCCGCCATGAGCACCGAAACGATGCTGAGGGGGAGCGGGTCCATAGCTTCCCCCCTTAGAAAGCGGGCTCTTCGGAGCACGATACAGAGGGGCACAGGTGTGTTCCTAATGGAGACCCCGGAGCCCCTCCCCGAATTGTCGATGCCTGCCACCGTTGGGTTTTAGTCGGTAAGACTCGGACATGCCCCGCCAGCTTCCCCCGAGTTAGGCCGAAATCTATGAGGATTTCCCAACGTAAAAAAATGTATGGAAACTTAACAGGAGAAGGAAAGAACTAAATATTTATCCTCTACTTATCTCAAACAAATCTTCTACTTTTGTCAAAACAGATATACAATGCGAAAGTGGAAGGATGTAGGTACAGGGGAAGACCTAGATTATCTTACCATGACCAAATAGACCGAGTCATATCTGAAGGACAAGTTAAGAGTCCCCGTAATCGTCGACTGTGTATGAGACGAACTATGAGAGTGGAGGAAGCCAGAGAGGTATGTAAGGATAAAACCTGTTGGAACTCTGTACTCTCTGCCTACCCCGCAAGTAGAGAGATACTTATCTCATATGTGTCTGAACTCAAGGGTAAACAATAAAAATGTGAATTGTTTCCCTTTTTGTATCTGAAAGCACAAACACTCAATCAATCAATCAATCAGCCTATCGTAGTCCACTGCTGGACATAGGCCTCTCCTAACAAGCGCCATTCACACACACACAAACACTCATAGATGGGTAAAAGAAAAAATATTTAGTTTTTTGGCTCTGCTGAATGCTGTAAAGGTTAGCCATATCTAATTTACGCCGTATTGTCTGTTTTTAGTTACGCAGTTTTACTATCCCCGACGATATCTACCTATCATTATTATTATTTTATTTGTGGTTGCCAGTTTAAACACCGAGAGCAGTTATTCTCACGTGTTACATTTTTTTTTCACTTTTAGCATGCTATTTTTATTATATTAGTGTTGTAAAAACGCTTGAGTCGGCGCTTAAAACGCTCGCGTCTTCTACGTGTTTCAACGCTCGTGAGCGTCGACTCAGCGTTAAATGCTTGACTTCAGCGTTCATTTTTACAACACTATATTATATGTATTTTTTCTTGCATTGCACCAGTAGCGATACCCATGACTTTTCTGTCATCATCAGTTTTATGTCATATTTATGTTTGTAACTGTTTTTACTCGTTTTTGTTTTTTGTATTAAAATAATTTTAGGAGTGTATTTAGCGTGACAGCCCGTGGTCAGTCCATGGGCTTAACCAGAATACCAGCGTTGGTTGCTTCAACCAGCATAATGTTGAGGCGGGGCCCTATGTAGTACCCATATGTATATATACGTGATGGCATTATGATTTCTATATTATAATGTTACATATTATATTAAGTTAATTGCCATTATCATTCTTTGATTTGCTTGTCATGGATCACATTAAACGTTTCTCTTTCTTTCTTCTTCTTTGTATCGGCTTATATAAATCAACTCTATTATAGTTAAACAAACTATCTCGTACCCATGTTCCCAGTATTAATAAACCACATCCGCGGTAAGGCGACACTCCCTAATCCGATTTGCTCGGAAAACGACACCCTTATTAAATGTATTACGAAATGGTATTTTAACCATATTTTCTATGACAAAGTTAATAATGCCGTCAGGAAACGAAATCTACGAATCTATTTTAAAGAAATGCAATTTATTTGAACGTATCATGTAGGTAAGTTTGGTTTCTTTTATCCTTAATGCGAAAGCGTCATGTTTCAAGGTATGAAACTTAGATTAACGTAATAAATAGACAGCAGAAGGCCATCAGTAGTGGCATTGTTTAGGGATGTCTGCGTCCTGCAATGAACGTTTTCGGTAGATAATGTTCCTTTTTATTTTTACAGTAATCCCTGAATGGATGTTAATGGATGTTACATTAATGTATTATTTGATTAAACTAAAGAATAAACAGAACACATCTCCATTATATACAACTATATATAGGTTTAATATATAAAATATACATAAAATTTTAATATTCTTAATCTTCACGACTCACAAATATTTTGTTTTTTTTTTCATTTTTTTATCGTATAATATACAAAAGACAATTGTTTGGGGTTTTGGCGGGAAGTCGAAGAGTGATGTTGTCAATTTGTTTAAGTTTCAAAACTTTTGTTATTTCGACTAATAATGTGTAATGTTGGTGGAATATTAACCGTTATGTGTTCTTATATGTGCATGAGTAATTGTAACAAAGTGATAAAACGTGCCTTTTCGACTTTCCTCAAAACGGCCGTTGCAATTGGTATGTAAAGCATCCACCGCTTTACTATCCAGGGTGGGGTACTTCATTAATTTCATTATCATCGTTGTCATCAAGTTCATCGGGGGAGTTGAATTAATTTAAACAAACACGATTATATATCTTACTGGACACTGGCAAAATACACTTATAATTAGTGTGAAGCCATTACTTGAAGAAGAAGAAGAAGACAATTGTTTTAAAATCGATACAAAATTGTAAGTACCAAAATCGTTTGGCGGGAAGTCGAAGAGTAATGTTGCCAATTTGTTTTAATTCCCAAACCTTGTGTTATTTCGACTAATAATGTGTAATGTTGGTGGAATATTAACCATTATGTGTTCTTATACGTGCATGAGTGAAGGTAATTGTAACAAAGTGATAAAACGTGCCTTTTCAACTTCCCTCAAAACGGCCGTCGCAATTAGTATGTAAAGTATCCACCGCTTTACTATCCAGGGTGGGGTCCTTCATTAATTTCATTATCATCGTTATCATCAAATTCATCGGAGAGTCAAATTAATTAAATCAAACACGAATATATATCTCACTGGACACTGGCAAAATACACTTATAATTAGTGTGAAGCCATAACTTGAAGAAGAAGAAGAAGAAGAAGAAGTACCAAAATCGGCTGTTCTTTTGTGAACATAATTCCATAAATATCTCGATTTCGGAAAACAATCTTTCGTTTTTAAAGTGAAATTTTATTAGATCGTCTCAAACTTGGTCTTGGTCTTGGTTGGTTTGTGTGTTGCATGTCGCGTGACGGTCGGCCGCGGAGTAGGGATAAAGTGAAAGGCGCTCGCCAGAGCAGCCAAGGCCAATATGTTTCACTTTTACCGTGGTTTCATAAAACCACACAATTGGTTTTATTTTGTTAACCGAGATACTTTTATATGCCTACATTTTTGAGATAACTTAGAGTGGCCTGATTAGTGAGGCTTTTGGTACTATATATCACCGTTTTTTTATCATATGTATGTCACCGATTTTACGCGCCATTTTTCTTAGCAATGCTCCGTCTACACAAGTCTTAGTATTTGTTGTATTTCGTAAATGTTCACTGAATTGACAATATTTCCGAATCATAGAGCTTTTATTGATTTTGTTTACCCTGACCCATGGATATTACACTTTGCGAAAAAACGTGATGACAAGGATACTCACTTAGAGTCCTACGTCTCTTTCTAAGTAGGGTGACCAAACATTGGTAGGTACGATTATGGACTTGTTGACTAACGTATAATTCCCGGGCACTGTTTATTGCCGGAATTCTTTCTTTCTACGCATACGCCACATCTTCCATGAGTAGTAGTTAAAGTTTTTGATTAAATTGCCCATTTTATTGCTGACTGTACAGTTTTTCAGAATCTGTAAATTCAGCTCTAAAGTTCGCAAAAATTAGGGATCGACTATCCCTAATTTTTGCGAGGGAGGAAACTACAACGGTACAAACAGAAAAACGGCCCTAGGTTCCTAAAAAAAAATCTTTATAATCTATCCTATATACGAATTGAGAACCTTGTTCGTTTTGAACTCGGTAATAAATGGTTTACGGTTAAATATTTAAACCATATTATAAATAGGTATAGAACGTATTAGTTCTACCTTATGGTCACCGTACTGCATCGTAATGGGTGCGAGTGTGACACCGGGCTCCAGATTATTGCTCCTACTCATCATGGTTTCTCGAGTTGTTTAAATCATAGACAATTCAGTGTTATGTGTCTGAGTACCTAGGAGTTCAATTTTCTATAGCAATATTTTGACATTACTTAATCCGTTTTGGGTAATAAATTCATACCCTGAACAGACAATAGGGACACTGAGTAGTGCGAAAGTCTTTTATTTTTATTAAATGACCCAAAATGGCGCTTATTATCTTCTTGCACTACCATTTTTTATGTCATAGTTTTTCTTGGGGCTTATATTGTTGAGGCTTTAAGGTTATCTTATGGTTACATATTTAGCTAAAAAGCCAGAAAGTTTTTATCAAACTTTTATAATGAAATCTTAAAACTCCCAACCAACTCATCCGTCGCCTCTGCTCATTAACTAAAATCCTTCCTACACGTTCAGAAACGAAACGTAAAAAAGCGCGCCAATTCGGTTTACTGACATTTCGACCGGACGGCCATACTTTTTTTTTCAAGAAATTAGCATGCACCGAGGTTGGTCGGTAACTGCGTTATGATTCGAATTATTCAGTGCACAGAGGTTTCATAGGAGAATCGAAATAGATTTTTGACTGGATTTTATGCTGTATGTTTTCAAACATAAGGTTCAGTTTCGGACCTCAGTTTTTGGTGATGGTGTCGTAAGTTGTTGCGTAGATTGCGCGTGAGTGCATTACAACAGGGTACAATACGCGAGGGCCACTCGTTACCTACTTGACTGTGTAACTTCGTTTGTTGCATTGCTTCGTGTCGGGTGTTATGCTTGAGAATTTAACGGACCTTTTCAAAGATTTTCGTTGGATGGGGAAGCACGCGAAATCGCACCCAACCCACCGTGAAAAAGCATCCTAGTGTTTGAATTGTAGGTAAGTTAGTTATAGTCTACAGGCGATTAAATTACGATTCATCTGAGGACATGAGGCCAATATTTACACCTTGCAATTTGTAATTTATTGAGACTGGAGTGTATAGAAGTCATATCAATGGTAATATGGAACAGAACGTGGGTTCTGGTTTGACGTATTTATTTCTCTGTCCTCGTTTTGGGACTTTCGAAACAACCCTTGTAAATAGCTAATCGCTGGTTTATATGCTGCAACACTTAGCTAAGCTGCAATATAAGATGATTTTGTTATACCTAATAAAAATACAAAAAAAACGATGTCCTCTTCGCTCCCATGCGTGCGACCCAACATTTTGATTTCCTGCACGGAGGGTGCGTCAGGCTGAGTTCCTAACACCTATTATGGCGCCCCCTACGAAAAGATTTATTCAAAATGTTATTTTACACCGTCTATGTACCCTGCACCATTGTATTCCACCATGTACAATGACATTGTAATTTAAAATACTTTATGTTCGAATCTCGACTTTATTTCCATGATATTTTCGGGTGACAGGACGCCATTTTGATGAAGCGTAGCGTAGGGTGAATGCAACTGTTATTGACTTGAGTTATTGGGTTTTATTGAGTGGCTAATGGGTACACTATTGCGTTGTTGATTTGTTACGCATTTTGATACAGTATTTTCGTTGATGGCGAGACGGTAGTCCTGTGTTTTCGATAGATAGACAAGTACGTATCTACGTGCCTACCACAGAGTTATTATGCAGGTACTATTAGAGAAGACACCTTTTCTATTTTTTATCGCAAAAGTTAGTGTGCATATCTAGCTTATTTTGGACCAAGTGCTTGCCACCACGTGGCACGTTCAAGTGCTAAGTTTAATTAAAAAATATGCCTGTGTGTGCACTAAGCTATTGTATAAAAACACTAGAAACACGGGGATTTTACAATCTACCTATGAAAATCTAGTGGGTACATTATAACTATGATGAAATCCTTGAAGGATGATCACCATAAGGCTGCATTTTGTGAGAAGTGATCACCGGCTACCTGCAGTATCTACTAAAGTTGCGGCTAATGCGTCAGATGTAAAGAACTGAGTGCGACGCAACATTTAGACACGTGACAAAAGCCATAAAATCACTTAAAATAGCTTTTACAAAAATGGGCTTACGTCTAAGCAAATGGTTTTCGTCTTAGTGGATAGTAACCTAATGGGCGGGGTGAGCTATGATTATCTATTGCTTGCAAGCAAAAGCTTCGAAACTGATCATCAATTGTACACCTACACCTACCTATCACATACTCATTTAAGTATACCTAAAGATTTTAAGTAGCCTATGAACTTAGGCTACGACTTGTCTAAATAGAGCATTGTTAAAAATGGCGCCTAAAATTGGCCTCAGTTAGGCGCTATGTGTGCGTGACGCCAGTGCTCGATCTTATGAAAATTTGTTTAAAAGTTGTCAATTTGTGCGTGTGCGTCCGTTTACTACAATTTTTCTTTTTTTATGTTTATGGCATCATGACGACACGTATTTTGCCAATGTCAAGTACTACGAATATTCATTTTTAAATTAATTCAACTCCCCGATGAACTTGATGACAAAGATGATTATGAAATTGATGAAGTGCCCCACCCTGGATAGTAAAGCGATGAATACTTTACATACCAATTGCGACGGCCGTTTGGAGGGAAATTGAAAAGGCACGTTTTGTCACTTTGTTACAATTCCCTTCACTCATGCACATATGAGAACACATACCAACATACATTATTAGTTGAAATAACACAAGTTTTGAAAATTAAAACAAACTGACAACATCACTCTTCGATTTCCCGCCAAAAAGACGTACTCCAAATTGTATGTCGTTTCCGCGCGCGCGATGTTTCATCTACATAAGTAATTCATCTGAGCCTATGATTAAAATACGGCTAAAGCTGACTATAGACGTAAGTAACCTTTGGGATGGCAGGATCGATATTTTTTGGTCTCTAGTATTTATTCCTGTTTCGTGTGCTTACTACCATAAATTTAATATATAAAACTAGACCAAAATAAATATTTGTGGGTTACACAACTATTTGTTCCGTGCGAGATCGAATCCCCGGCTAATTATTCTAGCGGTTAGGCCTGCTCTAATTACTAAAGAAAGCCGTCGTCTAATTTCTTATTAGATTTTGTTTTCCTTCGAAAGTGATTAACAATCTGTATCGACTTCTATTTATTGATTTATAAGTGCCCAAAGAAAATATAAACATGTCACAGTACAGTATCTTGCTATAACAGCTTCATTTTTACATAAACGGTTTGTGAGAATTCTAAATTATCAAATATAGACGTTTTATAAGGTCTTTCTTCTTCTTAAATTATGGCTTCACATTTTTTAGCTATATTTTGTCAAATAAAGTCTCTAATAGCTTTTGAGTCTGAGTAAAATACCTGATCCGAAATACAGATGTCGCTAGGTGTTACAACGCAACCTGCAAAACTCTGCCGGCTATCTACTAACGAAGCCAATTTGCTCGGCTCCCGGCCAGTAATGAAGCACTCGGGGTGATGGCCGACGGCCTCCGGGAGCCTCAACTTCATTCAAATAACGAACACTGTTGACAATTACAGGCTTTTTTTTTAATTTCTTCTTTTTCTGGTTTGTAATTGGCATCTTCGTTTTTTAAAAGTGGGAGGTTTTAATTATGGATTTAAAAGTGTATTAGAGATGATTAATTTGTCCGTCGTTTACCGGCTTCAGTTACATTGGGAAAATTATTTCTATACTAATTTCAAGGCATAAGTTTTCAGACATCAGTGTAAAATGCTGAAAGATTAAATGGTACGAACCAATTTATATTTTGCTGCGCATTGCAGGATTATGATTACTCCATAGTAATCCAAATAATTATAGGAACGTTAATAACCTTCACCTGACAACTATCATTTGAAAAAGTGAAAAGTCGACAAGAAAATTATAGAACGTTTTTTTACTACAATATATTTAATTAAACCTGATTATTAGGAACTCTAGCACAATGTTAATTGGTTTTGAAAGCAATCTAAAAATGCGTAGTTATATGGCGGATAGTAATTACTATTTTTATTTATGACCGGTTTCAATATTCAACTCAAGGATAGATTTGCTTACTGTCAGTAGAATTTTGACAGATTTTCCATACGAAATATGTCAAAGTTCTATCCGTAGTAGGCAAATCTAGCCTTGAGTTAAATATTGAAACCGGCCGTTAGACCGCATAGTAATTACTACACGTTTAAAGTAAGTAACTTAAATAGTGACCTCTTTCAAACAAACTCTAGGTTTTCAAAAATCTCCCGGGGCGCGCCTATTTTACTCCTGAATAAATAATGATACACACCCACTACAGTCTTCCAAAAAAGAGTAAATCTCTCCCTCCTCTTAAAACCCTTCCCCGGGGACTAACAAACCTCGTATAATCTCTACTGGAAGTGACAGACAGCTGCCGCTCAGGCGAGTGGCTTCGTTACAGGCGCGAGAGGGCGGTCGTGTCGCCTCGCAGTTTGCGCCGGCTCGACTCCACTTCAGATGATGACAATTATACATAGTTTGAGCAGGGCTGCCAGATTGCATAATTAGATACAAAACTTTATAGCTATGCTCTTGAGATTTGGTAAAAAAATACGAATCAAATTCAAATCGATTTAATTGTGGTACATATAGAAGAATGCTGTTATAATACAAAATATTGTGATTCTGATGTATAGGTATGACCTATAATTTGCCCTATTGGCATATAATAATTTTCATATGACAATTATTACATAAACTTAGTAAAGATTTATTAATGTATAAAATATACATGCATAGTCGATGTCTATTTTTGTCTACGTCACACAAATAATCAGGTAAAGCTATAATAACATTTTTATGGGGTTTTGGCGGGAAATCGAAGAGTGATGTCGTCAATTTGTTTTAATTCCCAAAACTTGTGTTATTTCGAATTATAATGTGTAATGTTGGAGGAATATTAACCATTACGTATTCTTATATGAGCACGAGTGAAGGTAATTGTAAAAAATGATAAAACGTGCCTTTTCGATTTCCCTCGAAACGGCCGTCGCAATTGGTATGTAAAGTATCCATCGCTTTGCCATCCAGGGTGGGGCACTTCATCTATTTCATAATCATCTTTGTCATCAAGTTCATCGGGGAGTTGAATTAATTTAGAAATGAATATTCGTAATACTTGACAATAGCCAAATACGCGTTGTCGTGATGCCTTTAAAAAATCATTTTTCATTGAAACATGAACATAAAACCTAAGCTTGTCAATATTTTCTAATTATTTAATTTACGTTGATAATTAATTGTAGATATATGTCAGGAATTAAATAAAATACACATTTATTTGAAATAATACAGTTTTAAGGGGTACTTCTGTCTTTTTGCCATTAAGTCTTGCTCGGTTTTTAAACTTAAATAAGCTAATAATCGTAACAGTAACATTTGTCTTCTCGCTCTTTTAAGTTAGAAGGTATAATATAGTTTTTTTTTTGCATGTATCCGTATCCATACATTGGCTCTACTATAAATAGTAGGTAGCCCTGAGTTGAAATTTTTCTGCGAGGGTGATGTGAAGAGAGTTTGTAGCTCTAGTTATTTTTAAATACGTATTTTTTTAATAAAAATAATAATAGCCGTGTTAAGAAACTGTCTCACAGTTGGGCACGGGCCTCCTCTCACACTGAGAGGGTTTTGGCCATAGTCCTCCACGCTGGCCCAGTGCAGGTTGCCGAACTTCACACACCTTCGAGAATCTTAGGCATGCAGGTTTCCTCACGATGTTTTCCTTCACCGTTGAAGCAAGTGAAAACTAATTTTTATCACGCACATGCGTCGAAAAGACAGAGCTGCGTGCCTAAGTTTGAACTCGAGACTTCTGACTTTGCAGTCCAATGGTCTAACCACTAGGCTATCGCTGTGGATCGTATTTTTTGATCATTTGTAAATCTGTGTAAGCTTGTGTGCTTGCTGTTCCATAATGAATTTGAACTTCTAATACAGTATCGCTGAATATATGAGATCCTACATAATATCTGAGTGAAAATAAAGACAGAAAGAGTATATTGAGAACGCCATGTTTGTTATTAGTTGATAGAAAACCCGCAATAAGACTTTGTTCGAACTTAGGACCTCGTGATAGCCAGCGACTTAATACGTTACAAGGCTGACATGGTATTTTTATACTTACACACCGTTACGCCTATATTCCCCAGAGGGGGTGGCAGAGGTGTACTGAGTACTAGGGGGCGGGTCCATTGCCATATACCGGGCACAATTCCAGACTCCGGACTCATACTGGGAATTTTTCGTTAGAAAAACTACATTTGTCCGACCTAGAATTTAAACCCAGGACCTCGTGATAACAAAGCGATGCGCTGTGCCACCAGACCAACGAGGCAGTTCATACTTACGTAGCTTAAAAATAGCAACTTATTAATCGATAGATTGTAGATGGGAATACTCTTTATTGTGACACACCGGTGCAAACCGGTGAAATTAGAATGAATAAACAGCTTATTACAGATAAATATGTACAATTGGCGGTCTTATTGCTAAAAGCAATCGTTCTAGACGACCAATACAATGGGAGAAGCAACTTAATTAGTAATAGAGGGCAGTTGGTGGCGTACACTATAAACTAAGATCTATCTATCTATCTATATCATCACGCCAGATCCCTTGCGGGGTAGGCAGAGAGTACAGAGTTCCAAGAGGTTTTTCTCTTACATGCCTCTCTGGCTTCCTCCACTCTCATAGTTCGTCTCATACTCGCTCGCCGGTTACGGAGACTCATGACTTGTGCGTCAGATAAGACTCGGTCTATTTGGTCGAGGTAAGATAGTCTAGGTCTTCCCCGTTCGGGCGTCCGGCGCAGCAGGATGAAGATTCAGAGCCTGCAGCGCAAGATGGCCATCCGCATCGCACGAGGATACCGTACCATATCCTTTGAGGCGGCAACACTCTTGGCGCGCTTTCCGCCGCTCGATATCCTGGCGGACATGGACGCGAGGGTCTACGACCAGATTCGTGGCGTCCGCCAAAGAGGCGAGGGCGTGCCCGCGCTCGAAGAAGTGAGACGGTGGGAACGACGGCGCGCTCTGGAGGAGTGGCGCGCGAGGCTCAGTCAAGAGCACATCGCGCGCAAGCGCGTTGTCCAAGCTATCCTGCCATTCTTCGAAGCCTTGCACCAGCGGAGGAGAGGGCGAGTCACCTATAGATTTACTCAGATAATCACCGGTCACGGTTGCTTCGGTGATTATCTGAGGAAGATCGGACGCGACTCGACGAAGACCTGTCACCATTGCGGTGGGGACCAGGATTCCGCCCAGCACACGCTCGAAGAGTGCCCAGCGTGGGCCTCCGAGCGGCGGATCCTGGTTGACCGGATCGGACCGGACCTCACCAGGGGAATCGGCGTGGGCGACCATATCATCCTTCTGCGAGACTGTGATGTCCCAGAAGGAGGAGGCCGAGCGACCATCACCACCACCAACATCAGCAGGCCTTCGGGGTCGCGGACGCAAGGGGCGGGGGCCTTGAGCGTCCTCCACGAGCGACCCCGAGGAAGACGGCGGCGTGGTGTGGCCCACGTCGCCGTTAGCACCGCGTTGGTGCGGGGGGGGGAGCGTGTCAGTAAGTCTCTCCCCGAAGGAGGGCTCTTCAGAGCGTGGCACAAGAGGGGCACCGGTGCGTTCCATACGGAGATCCCGGAGCCCCTCCAAAGTGCTGATGTCGGCCACCCTGGGGTTTCTATTCGGTAGGAATCCGACACGTCCCGCGGGCATCCCCCGAGGCTTGCGGAAGTCCTATTTTCCCCAGGTAAAAAAAAACAAGTCTTCCCCGGTACCTACACTACCTAAACTTACATAATACATTATAATCACATTACATACATATTGCAGCTATAATATAATGTTATATACACATAAACATTTCACACACAACTAACATATAGTAACAGGCAAGTCCTCAGTCCTCGGAAAGTATACAAGTGAAGAAAGTGATAGTGAACAATTTTTTTAAAGGACGCTAAGCTGACTGCCTCGTTGGTCTGGTTGCAAAGCGCATCGCTTTGTGACCACGAGGTCCTGGGTTCAAATCCTAGGTCGGACAAGTGTAGTTTTTCTAACGAAAAATTCCCAGTATGAGTCCGGAGTCTGGAATTGTGCCCGGTATATGGCAATAGGCCCGCCCCCTATTACATGGACCTAACATCGTCGGCGAAACGTGGGTGTACTCAGTACGCCTCTGGGGAATATAGGCGTGACGGTGTTATTTACGCTAATGATTGTGCGCGTCAGACTGTTACAACGCATTCTACAAACGAACGGCTAGATTAGTAAAGGATTTATAGAAAAAGTTTGTAGAGAGATTATTTATAATGCCGATGATAATGATAAATACTTATCATCATCATCGGCATTATAAATAATCTTTTAAGCAACTACTTGACATAACCATTGGTGACAATATTGACATATTTCTTGACATTTTTTTTGACCTGGCAAACTTATTATTTCTTTTTTTTATATTTTGTTTAGTCTGCATAATATCGTACCGACATAATTGTTATTTTAGTTGTTATAATTTTTATTTTATTGCCACATTCTATTATTACATATATATATATATATATATATATTTAAATATAGAAAGAATGCCAGAGGAAAGAATGACAAAACAGATATACAATGCGAAAGTGGAAGGATGCAGGTACCGGGGAAGACCTAGACTATCTTACCACGACCAAATAAACCGAGTCTTATCTGATGGCAAAGTCAAGAGTCTCCGTAACCGGCGAGCGTGTATGAGACAAACTATGAGAGTCGAGGAAGCCAGAGAGGTATGTAAGGAAAGAACCTGTTGGAACTCTGTACTCTCTGCCTACCCCGCAAGGGATCTGGCGTGAGGTTATAGATAGATAGATAGATAGATATATTTAAATGATAATCATGTTTAATAACTATTCTTATATACTATTAATAATTATAATTCATTCTGCAAGTGCTGTACACTTCTTTGTATGACTGACACATTATGAAAAAATAATGTATGTAATAATTTAATTCTATGATTTAACTGGTGAGTGAGTTGTTGAGGTGCCTTTTGAAATAAATAAATCAGCTCAAAGGCTTCCACTGTAAGGCCAAGACCTCATTCGAAAAGATTTTTTTTTTATGTTTATGGCATCACGACGACGCGTATTTTGCCAAAGTCAAGTATTACGAATATTGATGATTATGAAATTGATGAACAGCCCCCTCCTGGATAGTAAAGCGATGGATACTTTACATACCAATTGCGACGGCCGTTTTGAGGGAAATCGAAAAGGCACGTTTTATCACTTTGTGACAATGACCTTCACTCGTGCACATATAAGAATAAATAATGGTTAATATTATAATTCAAATAACATAAGTTTTGGAAATTAAAACAAATTGACGACATTACTCTTCGATTTCCCGCTCGCTAAACTCATAATGATAATTTGTTTGTTTATAATAAGTATTGTACTCAGATATTGTCATAGTTCCCCTCTCAAAATCACAGATGGCGTTATGAGCAGCACTCGAATGAGCTTCAGACATTTCCAAGTGAAGGTCCAAAAGCCTTGAGGAGGCTGGCGCGTCGAATTAGTTCGCCGATCATTAGGCCAGATACATTAAGTGTATATAAGAGCTCTCAGACATTATGTTCTATGGACACACAGCATTTGTGTGAAGAAATAGCGTACCTAACTTGCAATTTGCAAGACATTATGGTGCATTCAATATAATTGATCGAGAATGAATGCTTTTAACGGATCGTTAAAGGTGATTTACTAGGAGATACAGCGATATTTTCGTATTTGAAATGTCGTAGACAATTATTTTTAAGCTTAACCCATCTTTTAAATTATGGCCTCTATTTTGCCATGCTAAAATACCTAAGAGTACCTAGTTATGTAAGTATCTTCGAATAAATGTCACTATCATTATATTTTATAAAACAAAGTCCCCCCGCGTCTGTTTGTTTGTCTGAATGCGATAAACTTAATAACCACTGAACAGATTTTCATACGGTTTTCACCAATGGATGAAGGGATTCAAGAGGAAGATTTATGTGTATAACTACCCATGCGAACCCGGGGCGGATCGTTAGTATACTTATATAAATATCGGTGGATGCTACAAAATAATATATCAGGTTGTCCAAAAGGGCAATCTTTGAGCACATTTGTTTAGCTTTTGGCCGTGTAACGACGAATAGAAATCCTACGGTGATTGGTGCCTACTATTGAAATCGGATTAGTTTTCCTTTCAAAACGACCTATGTATTTTTATTACGTACTAGATTAAACACTTCATCTATTTTTTTGTAGCGAAGGTTGTACTATCTATATCATCACGCCAGATCCCTTACGGGGTAGGCAGAGAGTACAGAGTTCCAACAGGCTCTTTCCTTACATACCTCTCTGGCTTCCTCTACTCTCATAATTCGTCTCATACACGCTCGCCGGTTACGGAGACTCCTGACTTGTCCTTCAGATAAGACCCGGTCTATTTGGTCATGGTAAGATAGTCTAGGTCTTCCCCGGTACCTACATCCTTCCACTTTCGCGTTGTATATCAGTTTTGTCATTCTTTCTTCGGACATTCTTTCTATATGCCCGAACCAACGGAGCATACCCTTTCTCATCTTTACACCGATATTCTCTTTCATACCTATTTGCTTTCTTACTACGCTGTTGCGAATACGGTCGGTCAGCTTCACTCCGCACATCTTCCGCAGAGCTCGCATTTCCACCGCATTTATCCTACTTTCATTCTCCTTCTTACATACCCAGCTCTCGCTGCCATATAACAGCGTTGGGACAAGCACTCCATTATGTATGGCCAGCTGCGCTTTTCGGCTTAAGTGCCGGCTCCCAAGTAGCTTTCCCATCGCGCCATTCACTCTGTTCCCTGCACTCACTCTTCTCTCTATGTCAGCGGTGTATTTTCCATCCTTACTGAATGCGCATCCAAGATATACAAACTCATTCACTTGCTCCAGCACATCGTTCCCAACCACAATCCTTGCATTCGTTCTGGTTTCTTCCCGTTCAAAAACCATAATTTTGGTTTTCTTCACATTCAAATGTAAGCCATTTTTCATGCAGTCGTCTTTCATAACTGTGACTAGTGATTGCAGATCAGTGGCTGTTGGCGCTATCAAAACCGCGTCATCTGCATATAGTAGATGATTTACCACTAGATCACTCATTTGTACACCTTCATTCATCGCTTTCAGTCTTTGAAGACTTTTATCCAAATATATTATAAACAGTCTAGCGGACAACACGCAACCCTGCTTGACGCCGATTTCAACGTCAAACCAGGGTGACATGTTACCACCCACCCGTACGCATGCCTTGCAGTCCACATAGGTGGACTGGACGGCCCGCAGCAGAGTGCCATTTATACCATACTCAGGCAAAATGTCCCAAAGTCTCTTTCGCACAACTCTATCAAACGCCTTCTCCAGATCCACAAAACCGCAGAAAACCTTCCGGCCCACTGCCAGATGCTTCTCTACGATGTTGCGAAGGGAGAAAACTTGATCCGAACATCCTCTTCCGGACCTGAAACCCCCTTGTGCCTCGCACAACATTCCATCGGACTTCTCGCGCATTCTCCTCTCAACAATTTTACCATACACCTTGGCTGCCAAGCTGATCAAACTAATGGCTCTGTAATTGGCGCAGTCATATTGTGAACCCTTGCCTTTGTACAAGGGTACAATGACTGCGCGGCGCCAATCTGTAGGGACCCTACCGGTCCTCCAGCAAAGATTTGCAAGGACCCGAAAGGCGTCCCGGACGCAAGTTCCACCATATTTGATCATCTCGGCAGATATCATGTCTATTCCCGCAGCTTTACCATTTTTCATACTTCCTATCGCCCATTCAACTTCTTCCATAGTGATGCCCTCTGTTGATTCCGGTGCCACAAACTCGTCTCTGGGCTCGTCTGTGGCACCAGTATCCGGGGCATCTCCATACATTTCTCCAAAATATTCACTCCACCGGGTTAATACAGCTTGTGTATCTGCAAGAATGTCACCATCCTTAGACTTTATCCTTTCCATTCTGGAACCTGACGAATCACCTCGAGACTTTCTCACTTTGCTCCAAAAGAGTTTAGTGTTGTTCTCGAAGTTCTTCGCCAGCCTCTCCTCCTCAATCGCACTGGCTCTTTCACGCTTTTCTTTCACTAAGGTTTTGGTGGCACTCTTGCATTGCCGGTATATTTCTTTCTTCATCTCTGTCATACTGGCATTCAGGTTCAAAGAAGAAACATAGTCCTGCCATGCTTTCTTCTTACTTTCTACGGAGCTTTGCAACTCCGCGTCCCACCATGCATCACCTTTTGCTGTAATATGCTTCTTTGAGCAACCACATACTTCTTTCGCGGAATCTACTAAACTCTCTTTCAGGCTATTCCAGCATTCATCTACATTTGAGTCCGAAGAACCTACTGCCAAAAGCTTGTCCCGGACTCTGTCTTCATACATTCTTCTCACGCTCTCATCTTGCAACTTTTCAACCTTTATTCTTTCAAGGTCTCCGAAGGAGATACGCTCTCGCCAGTGCCTCCACTTCCTGAAGAGACCACTAAACCGCGCAACTACGAGATAGTGGTCTGATTCAAGAGTGGGGCCTCTATACGTACGTGTATCTTGGAGTTTGCTTCGGAGACGGTTATCTACCAGGATCAAATTTATCATGCTTTTTTGTTCATTCCTTCTCCACGTGTACATGTGTATATCCTTATGTTGGAATATTGTATTAGACACAAGGAGGCCCCTTTCCAAACATACATCCACAATGAGCTTACCTGCATCATTCACTCTCTTATCACCATAAGGACCCAGAGCAGCGTCGCAAGTTTGCCGCCTGGTTCCCACCCATCCGTTCAGATCGCCACACAAAATCACCTTTTCATTAGCCTCAGCCAGATCCAGAACTTCTCTGACATTATCCCAAAACTTCTCAAGGTCCTGGGGTGTCGACGAGCTTACGGGAGCATATGCTGCCACCAAAAATACTTTAGTGACACCCAGTTTTAAACGGACCCAGAGAAGTCTTGCATCGTATAGGCCATAATCTCTCACTCCAGAGGCCAGGCGATGAGACAGCAAGATACCCACTCCCATGCTGGCATGACTGCCCTGCGGTACCCCGGACCACAGAGCCATCATGCCATCAGGAAGATCACAGGTTTCACTGCCCCTTCGCTTAGTCTCTGTTAAACACAGAGCATCCAGGCGTCTCTCTTTCATTACATCAATCACCTCATGCATCTTATCTTCCATACCACCCCTTACATTCCAAGTGCCTATTCGGCACTCTGCACCCCACGGCTCGCCAGTTCGGGCCCGGCGTGATGGGTGGCGGCCCCCATCGCCGCTTCCACCTATATTCGTACCGACGGGGGCGGGCCGGTACGCGTCGCCTCGGGGGGACGCCCTAGCCCGCACTGCGGTACGTCTTCGGTCCAAGATTGCAGCTATAATGACTGGCAGGGGTCGCGACGAGCACGCTCTTGGACAGACCCCCTGTTGTACATTCTGCCTTATTTGTAGTGCTCGCTGCAACGTGAGACGTTCAAATGTTAAGGTTTATTTAGAGATGGGCAAAATGTAATCAGATTAATGGTTACAATCTCATTTCGTAATATTCAGTTATGATTCAAGATTAAAAGTTTAATTGCAATCGTTAAAGATTACATAATTTAATTGTAATCGTTAATCATTAATACATCATCACGCGTATATTCCCCAAGCAGGGGTGGTTAATCATTAATCTGATTACATTTTGCCCATCTCTGGGTTTATTTCAAAAAATATAAATTCATGTGCACTGGTATACAGGTAAACAACTTCATATAATATCAGCCTATACTGCCCACTGCTGGGCACAGGCCTTCTCTCACAAATCGAGGTGAGAGAGATTAGTTCATACTCCACCACGCGGACCCAGTGCGGATTGGTGGAGGCAGGTTTGTGGCCACCTGCTGTTGGAACTTATCAAGCCGCCTTTAAGGCTTCCAACTCGGCTTAACGACTACCACGTGCCTTCCGAAGCACGGAGACACTCGAACATGAAAATGCCACAGACGGTCACCCATCTCGGGCCGACCGAGTCGAACGCTGCTTAACCTTGGTAACTGGTAAGAACACCGCAGTCGCACAGCGCTACGAGCGCCTTGAAAACAACTTCATAAACATAAGATTTTATTATCTACGACAACATTAATATTTCGCTAGTCCCGCGGTCATCAAGTTGGGCGACATTTTTCAAATCAAATCAAATCCGTTTATTTGCATAACACATGTTTGTAAGATGTTACAGAAGGAGATCTCCTTAGTAGGTACGCTGAATTATAACCACTTTGTTCGACATAACTTCTCTTGTACAGTGCGACAAGGATATTTTGACATTGACATGGGGTTTTAGTGGTTGGTGTGAAATTGGGGCTATCATTAAATGTTCCAACTTTCAGGGAAATATTTCGAGAGGTGGATCCTCGCAGTTACTAATTAAAAAAGAACTTGGGTATATTTCAAAGCAAACGGTAACTCTGTGGCTGTCACTTGATGACAAGACATGCTTGAGTTTCGGCAGGAAGTCGAAGAGTGATGTTGTCAATTTGTTTTAATTTCCATAACTTGTGTTATTTCGACTAATAATGTGTAATGTTGGTGGAATATTAACCATAATGTGTTCTTATAAGTGCACGAGTGAAGGTCATTGTGACAAAGTGAAAAAACGTGCCTTTTCGACTTCCCACAAAACGGCCGTCGCAATTGGTATGTAAAGTATCCACCGCTTTACTATCCAGGGTGGGGCACTTCATCAATTTCATTATCATCGTTGTCATCAAGTTCATCGGGGAGTCGAATTAATTTAAAGAAACACGATTATATATCTCACTGGACACTGGCAAAATATACTTAAAATTAGTGTGAAGCCATGACTTGAAGAAGAAAAAGACATCCTTGTGGGACTGTACTTAGTACATATTAATAACTCAATGACAGATTGAAAATTATTTGCATTTGGTCTGTTGAAGTTATTTCTCAATACAACACCTATTTCCATAGCAAACTTAGTAACGTTTATCAGGTAAGTGTTACGAAGTTATAAAATGTAGACGGCGGCTCGCAGCGGAAGCGGCCATGGTTTCCGGTGCAGACAGCCGTTATCTATTTACGACTTTATTTATGGGATGCCGCGGAATAGGCTAATGTATTTAACAACTTCGTATTTGCAGTGCGGATACTTACCATGTTTTTCGAGGCAGTATACAATATTAGTATACAAGCTGTAACATAATAAACGCAAGACCTGAAAGTAGTTTGTTTTAAATCAGTAGCTGAATTGATTCCAACAATTTTTAATGTATCTTACATTTTCTTTGAATTTGCAAAAAACGCTGTCCTTCAGTGCGCTATAACAAACTAAATTTATTCTTGATTAAAAGCAATACGGATTTCAAATGTCAAATGTCAATTCTAAAACGTATTTCTATACAAGTTCCATTGTTTATTGGGGTATAAAGGCCTTAAAAAAGAGGTAAAAAAACTTGAAATTTAGAACTTTGGTTTTCGTATTGAATTTGTGAAGCAAATATCAGATTGGGGTGTCTGAGGCCTTGCGTTATTCTTCTTCAAGTTATGGCTTCACACTAATTATAAGTGTATTTTGCCAGTGTCCAGTGAGATATATAATCGTGTTTGTTTAAATTAATTCGACTCCTCGATGAATTTGATAACAACGATTATAATGAAATTAATGAAGTACCCCACCCTGGATAGTAAAGCGGTGGATACTTTACATACCAATTGCAACGGCCGTTTTGAGGGAAGTCGAAAACGCACGTTTTATAACTTTTTTACAATTACCTTCACTCATGCACATATAAGAACACATAATGGTTAATATTCCACCAACATTACACATTATTAGTCGAAATAACATAAGTATTGGAAATTAAAACAAATTGATAACATCACTCTTCGAATTCCCGCCAAAAACCCCGATACATCTTGTCCGAGTATAGGCCTGCATTTTGTTCGAAGGGTTTTCTTTATGGCAAGTCAAGAGTCTCAGTAACCGGGGAGCGTGTGTGACATGAATAATGGTCCGTAATGGTCCGTAAGGAAAGATCCTGTTGGAACTCTGTACTCTCTGCCTGCTTCGGCGATCTGGCGATGATATAGGCAGAAAGATGTTTTATTTATAGTGATACGACAGTTATCCATTAGTATCTGTGATTGCATAAGGTCCAATTAGTACGGTCGTACAAGGATCTTATAGCCCGCGACCAAAATCGGAACTAACGCTGTCATCAAGTAATATCACTTTATGACAGTCGCAGAGTTGCCATTTGCTACGAAATTTACTAAATAACAATAATAATATCAGCCTATACTGCCCACTGCTGGACAAAGGCCTTCTCTCACAAATCGAGGTGAGAAAGATTAGGTCATACTCCACCACGCGGACCCAGTGCGGATTGGTGGAGGCAGTTTTGTGGCCACCTGCTGTTGGAACTTATCGAGCCGCCTTTAAGGCTTCTAACTCGGCTTAACGACTCCCACATTACGTGGTAGCCGGGACCAACGGCTTAACGTGCCTTCCGAAGACGCTCGAATATGAAAATGCCGCAAAGGGTCACCCATCTCGGGCCGACCGAGTCGAACGCTACTTAACCTAATCGGTAAGAACACCGCGGTCGCACAGCGCTACGAGCGCCTCGACTTTAATTTACCTCCTCGAATTTACTAAAGTTTTTATTTCAATTAGCAACCGTGCAGACGTATCTGTTGAAATATTTTCCTGGGGGTAGGAAAATAACCCTAATTTCACGCTAACGCCCCTCTATCAATGTCATTTAAACACCGAGCCGCCTATATTCCCCAAGCGGGGGTGGCAGAGGTGTACTGAGTACACCCACGTTTCGCCGACGATGTTAGGTCCCATGTAATGGGGGCGATCCTATTGCCATATATCGGGCACAATTCCATACTTCGGACTCGTACTGGGAAGTTTTGGTTAGAAAAACTACACTTGTCCGAATTTAAACCCAGGACCTCGTGATCACAAAGCGATGTACTTTGCTACTAGACCAACGAGGCAGTCAATATCAATTAATTGTCTCACTATACATAGTATTTGACGGACGGCTGGGTTCATTATTGAGTAGTCGCGGGCTCGATTCCCGCCCGGGACAAATCTTTGTGTGTCCCATATTAAATTGATACTAATCGAACGCACTAGTATCAATATTCGATTAAATCAAGACTTATACAACTAGGTAGTTTGCAGGATCTTATAACGGACCTGGAAAATAAAGAGGATAGCCCCATCATCTTTGGACTTGTTTAGATAAGTTCTACAGACCACAGTTGCAGATACAGAACCCAGTGATATGTATTTTGATACGTACCTACCTACCATATACTCGTACTTTAGTCCGAGTTTGACCCAAAAGAAGGCCAGGTCTTCCTCAACTAATCAAGACGTTTCTGTCCTATTTTCACAATAAACCCAATAATTATAACAATACACATACATAATTCATATGCTACAATAATATATTATGTCAAAAAATATGCTTACGATTCAGATGACCCAAAATATCGAATAAATTTTTGATAAATAAGTATATTACAATTAAATCAAAATAACGACTAGACTATCTTACCACGACCAAATAAACCGAGTCTTATCTGAAGGAAAAGTCAAGAGTCTCCGTAACCGGCGAGCGTGTATGAGACGAACTATGAGAGTCGAGGAAGCCAGAGAGGTATGTAAGTAAAGAACCTGTTGGAACTCTGTACTCTCTGCCTACCCCGCAAGGGATCTGGCGTGATGTTATAAATAGATAGATAGAAATCAAAATAAAATAAAAGCAACACGAAACACTAACACTAATTATAAATCTAAATCTTGTCCGCGTGGAATGGTGGCAAGAGCGCTGGCTGCATTGCCTCGTTGAACAGCCAAGCTAATTTTCTACGCGAGGAATAAGCCAGTCCTCTCGTCACCTGTAGAGGCAATCAATCTGGGTGTTAAAGATTTTGTAGAACTTTTTGGGCAGTTACTTCACGGGTCTAGCGCATCCACCGCAAACGGCACAAAAATTTAATATATAAATAAGTTGAAGGGCAATTGTCACAATCACTATAACAAAATCATAAGGTCAGTTTAACCTGGTGGTGACCTGCCCAGGTTGTCCAAGCTATCCTGCCATTCTTCGAAGCCTTGCACCAGCGGAGGAGAGGGCGAGTCACCTATAGATTTACTCAGATAATCACCGGTCACGGTTGCTTCGGTGATTATCTGAGGAAGATCGGACGCGACTCGACGAAGACCTGTCACCATTGCGGTGGGGACCAGGATTCCGCCCAGCACACGCTCGAAGAGTGCCCAGCGTGGGCCTCCGAGCGGCGGATCCTGGTTGACCGGATCGGACCGGACCTCACCAGGGGAATCGGCGTGGGCGACCATATCATCCTTCTGCGAGACTGTGATGTCCCAGAAGGAGGAGGCCGAGCGACCATCACCACCACCAACATCAGCAGGCCTTCGGGGTCGCGGACGCAAGGGGCGGGGGCCTTGAGCGTCCTCCACGAGCGACCCCGAGGAAGACGGCGGCGTGGTGTGGCCCACGTCGCCGTTAGCACCGCGTTGGTGCGGGGGGGGGAGCGTGTCAGTAAGTCTCTCCCCGAAGGAGGGCTCTTCAGAGCGTGGCACAAGAGGGGCACCGGTGCGTTCCATACGGAGATCCCGGAGCCCCTCCAAAGTGCTGATGTCGGCCACCCTGGGGTTTCTATTCGGTAGGAATCCGACACGTCCCGCGGGCATCCCCCGAGGCTTGCGGAAGTCCTATTTTCCCCAGGTAAAAATTAACAAGTCTTCCCCGGTACCTACACTACCTAAACTTACATAATACATTATAATCACGTTACATACATATTGCAGCTTTCATATAATGTTATATACACATAAACATTTCACACACAACTAACATATAGTAACAGGCAAGTCCTCAGTCCTCGGAAAGTATACAAGTAAAGAAAGTGATTGTGACCAATTTTTTAAAGGACGCTAAGCTGACTGCCCCGTTGGTCTGGTGGCAAAGCGCATCGCTTTGTGACCACGAGGTCCTGGGTTCAAATCCTAGGTCGGACAAGCGTAGTTTTTCTAACGAAAAATTCCCAGTATGAGTCCGGAGTCTGGAATTGTGCCCGGTATATGGCAATAGGCTCGCCCCCTATTATATGGACCTAACATCGTCGGCGAAACGTGGGTGTACTCAGTACGCCTCTGGGGAATATAGGCGTGACGGTGTTATTTACGCTAATGATTGTGCGCGTCAGACTGTTACAACGCATTCTACAAACGAACGGCTAGATTAGTAAAGGATTTATAGAAAAAGTTTGTAGAGAGATTATTTATAATGCCGATGATAATGATAAATACTTATCATCATCATCGGCAATATAAATAATCTTTTAAGCAACTACTTGACATAACCATTGGTGACAATATTGACATATTTCTTGACATTTTTTTTGACCTGGCAAACTTATTATTTCTTTTTTTTATATTTTGTTTAGTCTGCATAATA
Source organism: Phalera bucephala (assembly GCA_905147815.2). NCBI lineage: Eukaryota > Metazoa > Arthropoda > Insecta > Lepidoptera > Notodontidae > Phalera > Phalera bucephala. The sequence continues at coordinate 31,533,918 of LR990618.1, forward strand.
TCGTACCGACATAATTGTTAATTTTAGTTGTTATAATTTTTATTTTATTGCTATATACTCCACATTCTATTATTACATATATATATATATTTAAATTATAATCATGTTTAATAACTATTCTTATATACTATTAATAATTATAATTCATTCTGCAAGTGCTGTACACTTCTTTGTATGACTGACACATCATAAAAAATTTCGTATGTAATAATTTAATTCTATGATTTAACTGGTGATTGAGTTGTTGAGGTGCCTTTTTGAAATAAATAAATCAGCTCAAAGGCTTCCACTGTAAGGCCAAAACCTCATTCGAAAAGAATTATTTTTTATGTTTATGGCATCACGACGACGCCTTTTTTTGCCAAAGTCAAGTATTACGAATATTGATGATTATGAAATTGATGAACAGCCCCCTCCTGGATAGTAAAGCGATGGATACTTTACGTACCAATTGCGACGGCCGTTTTGAGGGAAATCGAAAAGGCACGTTTTATCACTTTGTTACAATGACCTTCACTCGTGCACATATAAGAATAAATAATGGTTAATATTATAATTCAAATAACATAAGTTTTGGAAATTAAAACAAATTGACGACATTACTCTTCGATTTCCCGCTCGCTAAACTCATAATGATAATTTGTTTGTTTATAATAAGTATTGTACTCAGATATTGTCATAGTTCCCCTCTCAAAATCACAGATGGCGTTATGAGCAGCACTCAAATGAGCTTCAGACATATCCAAGTGAAGGTCCAAAAGCCTTGAGGAGGCTGGCGCGTCGAATTAGTTCGCCGATCATTAGGCCAGATACACTTAGTGTATATAAGAGCTCTCAGACATTATGTTCCATGGACACACAGCATTTGTGTGAAGAAATAGCGTACCTAACTTGCAATTTGCAAGACATTATGGTGCATTCAATATAATTGATCGAGAATGAATGCTTTTAACGGATCGTTAAAGGTGATTTACTAGGAGATTCAGCGATATTTTCGTATTTGAAATGTCGTAGACAATTATTTTTAAGCTTAACCCATCTTTTAAATTATGGCCTCTATTTTGCCATGCTAAAATACCTAAGAGTACCTAGTTATGTAAGTATCTTCGAATAAATGTCACTATCATTATATTTTATAAAACAAAGTCCCCCCGCGTCTGTTTGTTTGTCTGAATGCGATAAACTTAATAACCACTGAACAGATTTTCATACGGTTTTCACCAATGGATGAAGGGATTCAAGAGGAAGATTTATGTGTATAACTACCCATGCGAACCCGGGGCGGATCGTTAGTATACTTATATAAATATCGGTGGATGCTACAAAATAATATATCAGGTTGTCCAAAAGGGCAATCTTTGAGCACATTTGTTTAGCTTTTGGCCGTGTAACGACGAATAGAAATCCTACGGTGATTGGTGCCTACTATTGAAATCGGATTAGTTTTCCTTTCAAAACGACCTATGTATTTTTATTACGTACTAGATTAAACACTTCATCTATTTTTTTGTAGCGAAGGTTGTACATTCTGCCTTATTTGTAGTGCTCGCTGCAACGTGAGACGTTCAAATGTTAAGGTTTATTTAGAGATGGGCAAAATGTAATCAGATTAATGGTTACAATCTCATTTCGTAATATTCAGTTATGATTCAAGATTAAAAGTTTAATTGCAATCGTTAAAGATTACATAATTTAATTGTAATCGTTAATCATTAATACATCATCACGCGTATATTCCCCAAGCAGGGGTGGTTAATCATTAATCTGATTACATTTTGCCCATCTCTGGGTTTATTTCAAAAAATATAAATTCATGTGCACTGATATACAGGTAAACAACTTCATATAATATCAGCCTATACTGCCCACTGCTGGGCACAGGCCTTCTCTCACAAATCGAGGTGAGAGAGATTAGTTCATACTCCACCACGCGGACCCAGTGCGGATTGGTGGAGGCAGGTTTGTGGCCACCTGCTGTTGGAACTTATCAAGCCGCCTTTAAGGCTTCCAACTCGGCTTAACGACTACCACGTGCCTTCCGAAGCACGGAGACACTCGAACATGAAAATGCCACAGACGGTCACCCATCTCGGGCCGACCGAGTCGAACGCTGCTTAACCTTGGTAACTGGTAAGAACACCGCAGTCGCACAGCGCTACGAGCGCCTTGAAAACAACTTCATAAACATAAGATTTTATTATCTACGACAACATTAATATTTCGCTAGTCCCGCGGTCATCAAGTTGGGCGACATTTTTCAAATCAAATCAAATCCGTTTATTTGCATAACACATGTTTGTAAGATGTTACAGAAGGAGATCTCCTTAGTAGGTACGCTGAATTATAACCACTTTGTTCGACATAACTTCTCTTGTACAGTGCGACAAGGATATTTTGACATTGACATGGGGTTTTAGTGGTTGGTGTGAAATTGGGGCTATCATTAAATGTTCCAACTTTCAGGGAAATATTTCGAGAGGTGGGTCCTCGCAGTTACTAATTAAAATGCTTAAGTTTTGGCGGGAAGTCGAAAAGTGATGTTGTCAATTTGTTTTAATTTCCAAAACTTGTGTTATTTCGACTAATAATGTGTAATGTTGGTGGAATATTAACCATAATGTGTTCTTATATGTGCACGAGTGAAGGTCATTGTAACAAAGTGAAAAAACGTGCCTTTTCGACTTCCCTCAAAACGGCCGTCGCAATTGGTATGTAAAGTATCCACCGCTTTACTGTCCAGGGTGGGGTACTACATTAATTTCTTTATCATCGTTGTCATCAAGTTCATCGGGGAGTCGAATTAATTTAAACAAACACGATTATGTATCTCACTGGACACTGGCAAAATATACTTAAAATTAGTGTGAAGCCATAACTTGAAGAAGAAGAAGACATCCTTGTGGGACTGTACTCTGTACATATTAATAACTCAATGACAGATTGAAAATTATTTGCATTTGGTCTGTTGAAGTTATTTCTCAATACTACACCTATTTCCATAGCAAACTTAGTAACGTTTATCAGGTAAGTGTTACGAAGTTATAAAATGTAGACGGCGGCTCGCAGCGGAAGCGGCCATGGTTTCCGGTGCAGACAGCCGTTATCTATTTACGACTTTATTTATGGGATGCCGCGGAATAGGCTAATGTATTTAACAACTTCGTATTTGCAGTGCGGATACTTACCATGTTTTTCGAGGCAGTATACAATATTAGTATACAAGCTGTAACATAATAAACGCAAGACCTGAAAGTAGTTTGTTTTAAATCAGTAGCTGAATTGATACCAACAATTTTTAATGTAATTTTTTCTTTGAATTTGCAAGAAACGCTGTTACTCCTTCAGTGCGCAATAACAAACTAAATTTAGTCTTCATTAAAAGCAATACGGACGTCAAATGTCAATTCTAAAGTGTATTTTTCAATACGCACACATACATGTACAAGTTCCATTGTTTATTCGGGTATAAAGGGCTTAAAAAGACGTAAAAAACTTGAAATTTAGAAATTTGTTGTTCGTACTGAATTGGTGAAGCAATTATCAAATCGGGTGTCTGAGGTCTTGCGTTATTTACGATACAGCTTGTATAGGCCTGCATTTTGTTCGAAGGGTTTTCTTTATGGCAAGTCAAGAGGTTCAGTAACCGGGGAGCGTGTGTGATATGAATAAGCGCAGACGATTTAGCGCAGTGGTTAAGGGCTTAGCCCGCCTCGCCCACTGTGTCTAATAGTCGCGGGTTCGATTCCCGCACGGGACAAATCTTTGTGTGATCCACAATTATTTGTTCTGGTCTGGGTATTTGTGTATGTGAATTTTCATGTTTGTAAACGCACCCACGACACAGGAATTAATCGTAGTGTGGAGCTACGTTTTTTATTTAAAGAAAAAAAAGGAAAAGAAAGAAAAGAAAAAGAATTATGACAGTGGAGGAAGCTAGAAAGGTCCGTAAAGAAAGATCCTGTTGGAACTCTGTACTCTCTGCCTGCTTCGGCGATCTGGCGATGATATAGGCAGAAAGATGTTTTATTTATAGTGACACGACAGTTATCCATTAGTATCTGTGATTGCATAATGTCCAATTAGTACGGTCATACAAGGATCTTTTGGCCCGCGGCCAAAATCGGAACTAACGCTGTCATCAAGTGAAATGTCACTTCATGACAGTCGCAGAGTTGCTGTTTGCTATGAAATTTACTGAAGTTCTTATTTTAATCAGAAACCGCGCAGACGTATTTGTTGAAATATTTTCCTGGGAGCAGGAAAATAACCCTAATTTCACACTAACGCCCCTCTATCAATGTCATTTAAACAGCGTCACGCCTATATGTATCTGATAAGTACCTACCTACCATATACTTTAGTCAGAGTTTGACCCAAAAGAAGGCCAGGTCTTCCTCAACTAATCAAGACGTTTCCGTCCTATTTCACAATAAACCCAATATTTATAACAATACACATACATAATTCATATGCTACAATAATATATGTTAAAAAATATGCTTACTATTCAGATGACCCAAAATAACTAATAAATCTATCTATCTATCTATCTATAACCTCACGCCAGATCCCTTGCGGGGTAGGCAGAGAGTACAGAGTTCCAACAGGTTCTTTCCTTACATACCTCTCTGGCTTCCTCGACTCTCATAGTTCGTCTCATACACGCTCGCCGGTTACGGAGACTCTTGACTTTTCCATCAGATAAGACCCGGTTTATTTGGTCGTGGTAAGATAGTCTAGGTCTTCCCCGGTACCTGCATCCTTCCACTTTCACATTGTGTATCTGTTTTGTCATTCTTTCCTCTGGCATTCTTTCTATATGCCCAAACCAACGGAGCATGTCCTTTCTCATCTTTACACCGATACTATCTTTCATACCTACCCGCTGTCTTACTATGCTGTTGCTAATGCGGTCGGTCAGCTTCACTCCGCACATCTTCCGCAGAGCTCGCATTTCTACCGCATTTATCCTACTTTCATTCTCCTTCTTACATACCCAGCTCTCGCTACCATATAACAGCGTTGGGACAAGAACTCCGTTCTGTATGGCCAGCCGTTATGTAACTAATAAATATTTAGATTAATAAGTATATTACAATTAAATCAAAATAACGACTAGACTATCTTACCACGACCAAATAAACCGAGTCTTATCTGAAGGAAAATTCAAGAGTCTCCGTAACCGGCGAGCGTGTATGAGACGAACTATGAGAGTGGAGGAAGCCAGAGAGGTATGTAAGGAAAGAACCTGTTGGAACTCTGTACTCTCTGCCTACACCGCAAGGGATCTGGCGTGATGTTATAGATAGATAGATAGATAGAAATCAAAATAAAATAAAAGCAACACGAAACACTAGCACTAATTATAAATTTAAATCTTGTCCGCGTGGAATGGTGGCAAGAGCGCTGGCTGCATTGCCTCGTTGAACAGCTTAGCTAATTTTCTGCGCGAGGAATAAGCCAGCCCTCTTGTCACCTGCAGAGGCAATCAATCTGGGTGTTAAAGATTTTACAGAACTTTTTGGGCAGTTACTCCACCGGTCTAGCGCATCCACCGCAAACGGCACAAAAATGTAATAAATAAATAAGTTGAAGGGCAATTGTCACAATCACTATAACAAAATCATAAGGTCAGTTTAACCTGGTGGTGACCTGACCAGGTTTACCTAGCTTGGGTACCAGTCTCCTGCAATAATCTGTGTTATGTTTCAAGGCAATGTAATTATTACAATATTGTGGTGAGAAAATAAAGTATATTATGTTATATAAAACAAAAAAAAAACACCTTGTTTTTGTAATTTTCTGTGAATATAGGAGTTTTATAAGTGTTTCTGTACCTACTAGATATTTTCTTGATAAGTTCAAGTGAACCTTGTGTACTAATTAATACGTCAAGATTTTGTCATAACCACATACCACGGCGGTGTAACTGTTCGTTGGTTGTGCCACGCCATGAACGAGTTCATTATATGAATGAACTAACCGAATTCTATACCAAACGATTTGATCTCATTGTACCTGGTTCAGTAAGGGCTTTATATCTAATAAAAAAAACAATAGTGGCACTCTGGGAGCGCCGACAGAAGTGAAAACTTGAACAACGTGCATGTGTATCTATGTACATACATACACAAAATATGTACATACTTATATACAGAGGTGTCGGTAAGGGTAACAGTGTCGCGAGTTTAATGGTATTTTCCCATCTCAATTATGCCCAACGCGCCTAAAGAAGTTTTCACTTAAATAATATATGTTATGCATTTTTGTGTTCTACTAGTGTCGTAGCAAAATGTTTACACCTATAGTTACTTGGTTTCCGTTTGCGCCCAGGCAAAACATATTAGTGTAATAATACACATGGGTATTTTTTCTCCATCAAGGAGCGTGTTATAATGAACTTTAATATAACCTAAAAATTTTCTCAGCGTGATTATCCAAATACCTAATAAATATTGTTGTCACTTTTATTAATGACATCCTAGGTTCATTGCCTACCTTGTAATCACTTTCTGGAAAAGGCGCAAGATTAGCCGAACTTCAATAGGATTTTGGCCATTTGTCCTTTAATCTTAATTTAATAAATACAATAAATATTTTTAAATCTGTCGATAATTTATGTCGATTCATTTAGTTGTCAGTTCCACACTAGTCTTAAGCTGGCAACATTTTTTTTTGTTTTGACATTTACAACTGACCAGGTGTCCGTGGATTTGTGAACACGATTTTAATTAATAATTGTCCAGTAAACTCTCAAAAACGTATTAAAATAAATAGAAAGTAGACTAACCATTAACTGGTAAAGAGATAATATAAGCTGTAGAAATAACATTTCAATGATAATTTATTTATTCAAACGACACAGCTGTCTGGTCAAACTACAAAAAATGAGTTATTGATATCATTTAGTGATACTCTATGGCTACTCGTATCTATAGTCATTGTCTATGGTCACGTACGGCCGTTGTCCATTAAATCTTAAAAGTTCTCAATTCATGTTGTTCTGATTTCGAATTATTATCTATCCCTTTTACGCGGTGGTTATTAGAAAGAGAAGTCCGAGATAAAAGGATGAGTTTGTTATGATAATAGACCTGTTTGCGTCCAAACGGGATGATTATCAAAACACACGGGATGCTGTGTTATTTCAACTGGACCGTGCGTGACTCGATCGTGCCACGCTTTAAATATTTAATTGGGGTACTTACTAGAAACCAGTTTTTTATTATAATTTGATAGACACTAACTATCTACCTACTTAGCTGTCATTCTATTTCTAAATAATTTTTAAAATTTAATTTAATTTCTGTCTATGGAGTGAAGGTAATTGAAACAAAGTGATAAAACGTGCCTTTTCGATTTCCCTCAAAACGGCCGCCGTAATTGGTATGTAAAGTATCATAAATCATCTTTATTTCAGGCTAAAAAACCCCATAAGTTGTTAGTAAACATTTGCTTAAACTGTGTTAGTAAAGTTACATTTATTATTTTTATTTACCATTACACCAGGTGTATACTACACAGGTGCTCCATATAATGGTCCTCAGTTTTGCTGGCAACAACTCTCAGCAGACTGTTGTCACTGTCTCGCACACGTCGCAACAGGGATGAATGAATTTAAATAAATAAAAGCCTTGGCAGTATGGCTTTGTACCTTCGCCTATCCGTAAAGGACGAATATTACTACTACTGTCTATTGCTTTTTAGTTCTACCTCATTTTTTTTTAAACTCAGGACTAAGTTTTAAATAACAAATTCAATTCATTACTTAATAATTGTAAAAATAACGTTTCTAACGTTTAAGAAATTTAACAAGTTTAAAATGTTATGTGTTCGAACAATTGGTGACAGGTTGATAACGGAAGATTTGGTCTAGTGGTTAAGGGCTTGAGCCGCTCAGCTCACTGGATCAAATAGTCGCGGGTTCGATACTTGCCGGAGACAAATTTATGTTTGACCCCACAACAAAATATTTGTTTCGGTCTGGGTGTTTGTGTATGGATTTCATGTTTGTAAACGCACCCACGACACAGGAATGAATCCTAGTGTGCGAATACATTAAAAAAAACGATGTACCAGCTTCCAAATACATTAGTAGTTCTTTTGTCTATGAAAGGAGTTCTTTTTTTAAAAACATTTTTTTTAAATTCTCAGCGGCGGCAGATAAACCACTGCGTCCTATTCCGCGCGATTTCTTCAATTGTCTATGTGCTTTTGTGCCGTTTACACGTGGTTATGTGCATGTAGTGGGTGGATTTTAGGTGTGCGTGTAAACGATACTGCCCTACTGGGCGGGGTCGTTGCCAGCCAATCCTGTAACTGATACTCTACTTCTTCTCGATAATCACCAATTCAATTCCAACTCTAAGTATTTCGACATACGGTTGAATATCGCAGTGCGTTTCGTTCCGTTCTTGAAAGCGATACTCTAGTTCTCGTCGGGTTATGTAAAGGATATTAAGCTTTGTGCCTTAGTGTTAGAGTTCAAAATTGTTGTGGTTCGAAATGTAATTGATATGCTTCCTCTGAAATTGGTGCTATTTGCATTGTTATGTAGATGTAGTACATAAAACGGGTAAGATGGTTAGGAATAATGTTATGTGGGTGATACGGGTATTACCTACCTAAGTTTTATTTTGACTTTTTCTACTCAAACATGTTGATTTGTTGAGTTGATTGTCGAGACCGAGATCGGAATGGTCCGGGATGTTGAGCGGAGTTGCCTTTCGGGAAGGCGGGTCTAGTCCGATCATACTCTGTACTATCTTTTTAGCCTATTTCAGAGTGAATAGGCTATTTCTGTAACTGTTATTGAGTCAGCGGGCCCCATCTTCGGCTCTATCGTAACTTTTTATCAGGTGAGACAGAGGTCGATTGCTGATAAGTCCTTAATTAAAATTTACTAAATATCTATCATCTATAAGTCATACTTACTTACTTATATCATCACGCCAGATCCCTTCTTCAAGGTTCTAAAAGGTTCTTTCCTTACATACCTCTCTGGCTTCCTCCACTCTCATAGTACGTCTCATACACGCTCGTCATCTATAAGTCAGTGTATTTTATATCCCACTTAACTTAAAAAATGATTTTATAGCTTAAAACCACACCATGACAACAGCGGCCGGTTTCAATATTTGATTAAGGATAGATTTGCTTACTACAGATAGATTTTTGACACATTTTGTATGGAAAATCTGTCAAATTTCTACTAACAGTAACCAAATCTATCCTTGAGTTTTAAGTAGAGCACAAGATAGGTAAAGTAAAGTAATTTTGCGATTTTACGTAGGACATAAAAAAGTCTATTATTCTGAATTTGGCAATGATATTTTTATTTTAATTTAATGGCGGCCTAAGAATGACAGCAAAAAATCAGATAGGGGAGTTTTGAAGAGAAATCGAAGAGTGATGTCGTAAATTCGTTTTAATTTCCAAAACTTGTGTTATTTCGAATTATAATGTGTAATGTTGGTGGAATATTAACCATTATGTGTTCTTATATGTGCACGAGTGAAGGTAATTGTAACAAAGTGATAAAACGCCTTTTCAATTTCCTTCAAAACGGCCGTCGCAATTGGTATGTAAAGTATCCATCGCTTTACTATCCAGGGTGGGGCACTTCATCAATTTCATAATCATCTTTCTCATCAAGTTCATCGGTGAGTTGAATTAATTTTGAAATGAATATCCTTAATACTTGACATTCGCAAAATACGCGTCGTCGTGATGCTATAAACATAAAAAAAAAAACAGATAAATCATTTTTTTTGAGGCAAAGGTAATCAAAGAATGCCTATTCAGAAACTTCCCTATGTAATCCTACAGAGTAACGTCGGACAATACGATAAAAAAAATCATTAGCGAGGCGAGGGGAGTAGGGGAGCACCTGACGCCGGAAGTCATTAGTAAATAGATGGACACGAAGAAGTGCGATAACGCCCCGCTCTACCCAAAATTACTCTACACCAACTTACTATTCCAAATTTAAAAATTACCCTTCATACTAATTTAGACTTTATCGTAAATGTGTTAAGCTTTAAAATTGCTTCAATATTGTATTTGTATGAAAAATTTAATCATTACGATTGTGTAACTACCTGTGAAGTTAATTTAGACTTTAAATGCACGCAGTAAGGTTTATAAGAGCGCCTTTGGTAATTAAAGGCCGGTAAATATAAATTTGTTGTCGGTTATAAAAAATGTCATTGTGTGGCTAACACCAAAACGTCATCTATTGTTACGATCTAAGGAGTCTTTTGAGGGTTACTAAAGATAAAAGTCGTTTTTAGGGAAGAGAAGGACTTTTTTTGTGTCACAAATTATATAAATAAGGTACGATTTTATTACTGGTGGTAGTCTCGTTTAGTGACTGGCCTTATCTACATTTTTGTTTTTTTTTTGCTTCTTGTGGTGTAAAATTTTAAATCTTTACATGGGATAAAATGACGAACGATTTGGCGCAGTGGTTAAGAGCTTAAGCTCCTCCACCCTTTGGGTAGCCGCGGGTTCGATTCTCGCACGGGAAAACTCTTTGTGTGTCCTACATTTATTCGTTACGGTCTGGGTATTTGTGTATGTGAATTTTCATGTTTGTAAAAGCAACTACGATACAATAATAAATCATAGTGTGGGGCTACCTTTTTTAACATAAAAAATCTTGTGATTTACAAATACCTAGTTAAAACATCTACATAATGGTTAATATTAAAAAAATAAAACAAACATCCTGATCATATATTCCCCAAGCGGGGGTGGCAGAGGTGTACTGAGTACACCCATTTTCCGCTGACTATCCCACGTAATAGGGCTGAGCCTATTACCATATACCGGCCATTCCAGGCTCCGGATTCATACTAGGAAGTTTCCGTTAGAAAAACTTCATTTGTCCGACCTAGGATTTGATCCCAGGACCTCGTGATCACCAAGCGATGCGCCTTGCCACTAGACCAACAAGGCAGTTATAATATTCCACCAACATTATATATTATTGAGTGCTTAGATTAACGCGAATATTACACATGAAATAACAATATTTTTCGGATTTTATTGCAGTTTATTTCTGATTTCCCGACGTTTCGAGTGCCTTGCAGCACCCACGGTCACTGATCAGCCCAACAAAAATAATTAAGAAGTTTGAGGATACCCCGGAACAACTATGCCTTTTGGACGTCTAACACCTCAGTCCCTCCCGTGACAATGGGTGCTGCAAAGCACTCGAAACGTGGGGAATTCAAAAATCAGAAATAAACCGCGATAAAATCCGAAAAATAGTTTTATTTCATTATATATTATAATCAAAATAAAACATTTTGGGTATAGAAACAGAATTAACCACAACCATTGGGGTGGTAGGTGCTCCCACAATACTATTTCCTTACACGTACATTTATTTAGGTTCGTGTATGACCACTTTGTGTTTTAAACGCACCCATGACAAAAGAATAAGTCCTTAAATACGTTCGTTTTCATATATTACTATTTATCTATCTATCTATCTATATCATTACGTCCGATCCCTTGCGGGGTAGGCAGAGAGTACAGAGTTCCAACAGGTTCTTTCCTTACATATCTCTCTGGCTTCCTTCACTCTCATAGTTCGTCTTATACACGCTCGCCGGTTACGGAGACTCTTGACTTGGCCTTCAGATAAGACTCGGTCTATTTGGTCATGGTAAGATAACCTAGGTCTTCCCCGGTACCTACATCCTTCCACTTTCGCATAGTATATCTGTTTTGTCATTATTTTTCTGACATTCTTTCTATATGCCCGAACCAACGGAGCATACCCTTTCTCATCTTTACACCGATACTATCTTTCATGCCTACTCGCTTTCTTACTACGCTGTTGCGAATACGGTCGGTCAGCTTCACTTCGCACATCTTCGCAGAGCTCGCATTTCCACCGCATTTATCCTACTTACTACTGTTATTATTTATTTAAAAGGTAAATTTATACGAAAATTAACCGTTCAGCTGGTCGTATTGCGGTATCGACAAATCCTTCACCCGTCATTTTGTTTTAAAAGCGATCCGCCCCAGCTTCGCTCCGGTGAATTATACACATACACCTTCCTCTTGAATCACTCCGTCCATGAGTGAAAACCGTATGAAAATCCGTTCGGTAGTTATTGAGATTATCGCGTTCAGACAGACAGACGCAGCGGGGGGGCCTTTGTTTTATAATTTGAATTGATAACGTACAGTTGCAAAGACATACTTGTAATTCAAGTCTTCTATCTATCTATACTAAAAAGCAGTGATAGCCTAGTGGTTAGACCGTTGGACTGCAAAGTCAGAGGTCTCGGGTTCAAACCCAGGCACGCACCTCAGTCTTTTCGAAATCATGTGCGTATTAAAAATTAATGATCACTTGCTTTAACGGTGAAGGAAAACATCGTGAGGAAACCTGCATGCCTAAGAGTTTATCGAAGGTGTGTGAAGTTCGCCAACCCGCACTGGGCCAGCGTGGTAGACAAAACCCTCTCAGTTTGACAGGAGGCCCGTGCCCAATGGTGGGACAGTTTCTTAACAGGGCTAATATTATTTATCTATCTATCTACAAGGTGTAACATATCAAAAGCAAAACCTGAAAGTAGTTTGTTCTAAATCAGTAACTGAATTGATTCCAACAATTTTTTAAGTATCTCACATTTATTTTTAATTTTTATAAAAATGCTGTTACTCCTTTAGTGCGCTCTAATAAACTAAATTTATTCTTGATTCAAAGCAATACGGAGATTTCAAATGCATTTCTAAGACTTATTTCTTAATACGCACACATACACGTACAAGTTTCATTGTTAATTGGGGTATAAAAGTGCTTAAAAAAGGGGTTAAAAAATTAAATTTGGTAATTTGGTTTTTGTACAGAATTTGAGAATTAATTATCTACTCGGGGTGTTTGAGGTTTTGCGTTATTTACGATACACCTTCTATATCATCACGTCAGAGTGTGTGTGTGTGTGTGTGTGAATGATGTACGCTGTTGGCCGCGAGGCCTTTACAGCTTCACCGGACTAAAAGGCGAGCGTGCAACCACTACGCTCTAGCCAGCCAGAAGGGCAAGAGGCGACATACTCGAGGGCGCCTCTTCGAGGCACCCTCGGTTGGGACAGTCGCTGTAGGGGGCCGGGTGCACTACTAAGTGCACCGGTCAACCGCCGGCTATGGGAGGGGATCTACTACTACGTCGTCGTCGTCGCCCGTATTCTGAGCGGAAAGAAGGGATGACAAAGCATCGGGGGGGTCGGTGAGAACATGTCGCGGTCGGCGGTGGCGGCAGGGGTCGGGGGGATCACGTCAGATCCCTTGTGGGGTATGCAGAGGGTACTCCGCAAGTTATTTTTATTTATTAAATTACTTAAATTTCATAAATAACTGATTAACTTAAAAATCAAAATAAACCACGACAATATCCGAAAGATAGTTTTATTTCACGATGATATTTCTTTTGTACAATGAAGAATAAATAAATAAAATATTTGCGTAACTCTAAGAACTCAATAAGTAAAAAAAATAAACATTGTCACGCCTATATACCCCAAGCAGGGGTGGCAGAGGTGTAATAGGGGGCGAGCCTATTGCCATATACCGGGCACATTTCTAGACTCCGGACTCGTACTGGGAAGTTTTCGTTAGAAAAACTGCACTTGTCCGACCGAGGATTTGAACCCAGGACCTCGTGATCACAAAGCGCTGCGCTTTATTATTATTTATTAGCCCAACGAGTCACTCAATAAGTCATTGCTTAAATTTAAGAAAAGTCTGCAATGGCGGTTAGTCCTAGAATATGATCAAGTTTTTATTTCAAAACATTATTCTATCCTTACCTGTTGGAACTCTGTGCTCTCTGCCTACCCCGCAAGGGATCTGGCGTGAGGTTATAGATAGATAGATAGATAGATTATTCTATCTATCTATCTATCTATAACCTCACGCCAGATCCCTTGCGGGGTAGGCATAATTTATGCATATTAATACGAAAATGACTTAACCGTTCGTCTGCCGCCGCATCGCGGTGTCAACAGAACCGTCACCCGTCACTCCGCCCGCGAGAGGGCGCACCCGTCGCTTATTAACTTACCAAAACCAACAATCGTGATTAAATCGCGCGTGAACTAACAAAATAATAAGACTCTGCTGTCTAGCGATTGTTCGAAACGTTGGTTTACATGACGTTCCGTTGTTTTAATATACTAAATTATCACTTGATAGCCTAGTGGTTAGACCGTTGGACTGCGAAGTCAGAGGTCTCGGGTTCAAACCCAGGCACGCACCTCTGTCTTTTCGAAAACATGTACGTGTTAAAAATTAACTATCACTTGCTTTAACGGTGAAGGAAAACATCGTGAGGAAACCTGCATGCCCTAAGAGTTTCTCGAAGGGGTGTGAAGTTCGCCAACCCGCACTGGGCCAGCGTGGTGGACTATGGTCTAAACCCTCTCAGTTTGAGAGGAGGCCCGTGCCCAACGGTGGGAAAGTTTCTTAACAGGGCTAATATTATTATTATCAGTTAGCTATTCGAAATACTATAAGACAGAATTTTGTTGAAGTATGATTTTTCTTAAACTTAAGTACTATTTGAAAACATCTAGGCATTTATATGAGATTTTTAAAAGTGTAACCGTGGAGTTTTTTAACATTATAAACGGTGGTGGAGTCCTACCGTAGGAGCTCCCTGGTTCGTATGGAATGTCGATCTCCAATCCGATCTAGGTCTCGAACCTATTTGCGCATATATTAAAAAGGGGACAACACGACACTTCGCGAACGCATCTACCCATGCGAATCCGTTATTCGTAGCCGCCGCCAACTACGATCCCCCCCCCCCCGGCCCCTGCCGCCTACGGCCGCGACATGTTCTCTCCGATCCCCCCGATGCTTTGTCATCCATTCTTTCCGCTCAGAATACGGGCGACGTCGACATAGTCGTAGATCCCCTCCCATAGCCGGCGGTTGACCGGTGCACTTAGTAGTGCACCCCGTCCCCCCACAGCGACTGTCCCAACTGAAGGCGCCCTCGAGTATGTCGCCCCTTGCCCTTCTGGCTCGAGCGTAGTGGTTGCACGCTCGCCCTTAAGTCCGGTGAAGCTGTAAAGGCCTCGCGGCCAACAGCGAACATCACTCACACACACACACACAAGCAATAACTAGTGTTTTCTTTCTTGACTATTTATAAGTACTTTTTGGAATACATGACTAAAAAACTTTTGATTTTGATAGCCTGTGTGTTCAAACTTATAATCTAATTTTGTGCCAAGTTTTATCTAACTCCGTTCAGCCGCTTAGAGGAGATTGAGACATCCAAACATACGAATTTTTGTATTTGTTAACGTGTCATGCGTCCGATTACAATAGTGTCTCTGGTAGTACCATAAACACACACAATTAAGTAATCATATTTTTTAGCGATCCGCAGTGGCCACATCTATATCATCACGCCAGCTCCCTCGCGGGGTAGGCAGAGAGTACAGAGTTCCAACAGTTTCTTTCCTTAAATACCTCTCTGGCTTCCTCCACTCTCATAGTTCGTCTCATACACACTCGCCGGTTACGGAGACTCTTAACTTACCCTTCAGATAAAACACGGTCTATTTGGTCATGGTAAGATAGTCTAGGTCTTCCCCGGTACCTACATCCTTCTACTTTCGCATTGTATATCTGTTTTGTCATTCTTTCTTCTGACAAGATACTTATTACCTATGCAAGTGTATTACTAAAGATACTTTTTATACCTTCCGTACCGAGTGTTCTTATATTTTAACCTCACGTAAGAACATTGATTCTGAATACCAATTAATTGTATTTATTATTATCAGGAACTTGAACTTGAAACAAGGTAAATATATTTCATAATAAATCTTACGGGCATTTATGAGACATTAACAGGTAATATATTCCCCTACATAACTTTATTAAATTATCATCTATTATCCGCTTAAGGTGTTAGTTATGAGCACATACGATCGAAATCGTTTAACTACTTTTTATAAAGTATAAACAATATTGCGAACATTTAAACAAAATTACACAATGCTGTAATCGTATTAACAACCACTCAGCGACTGCGGAATTACTGATAAAATTCTCAAGAAAATTTTACGCTTCAGTAGGTTTTTATAGCAGTGTAAACCTATAGACTAAAAAATACGTTAGACTGAACTTATATTACACTAGCAGGTTCCCGCGACTTCGTACCCGGTTGACAACAGCGCCACCTATCGGGTCTATGTTATATCGCCTATGTTACTTTGGGATGAGGTAGCTTTCCAATGGTGAAAGAATCATTAAAATCGGATCAGTAGAACCGGAGATTACCCCGAACATCCAAACTCACAAACTTTACCTATTTATAATATTAGTATAGATAATCTTTACATAAATTACCCATATGGAAGTTTAGATAACATTACTATGCTCCAGACATACTATACATCACTTATTCCCGACATACTACACTCTATACATCAAGACTACTGCAATACTACATACATGCGGCTAATAGCCGGTTTCAATATTCAACTCAGGATAGATTAGCTTTTGTTAGTAGGATTTTGATAAATTTCCCATACAAAACATCTCAAAATTCTATTCGTAGTAGGCAAATATATCCTTGAGTTAAATAGTTAAGTTCCTGGGTTAGACTTTATAATAAAATTCCACTTGACGTCACTCTACTTAGTGAAAATAAATTCAAATCTTGTATTAAACGTTCGCTCTGCAAGCGAGCTTACTATACTCTAGATGATTATTTAAAAGATAAAAATGCTTGGATAGGTGCTGTTCCAGCTCCACCAGAATGTGGATAACATGTTCAGCTGTTATTATTTATTATTCCCTCTCTTCCTTCTAGTAGTTAAATAAAATTGATAAGTTTTCTTCCTCATTTCTTTATCTGCAAATGAGAGAACCATGTAGCCATTCTCATGAATAGTTTAACTTGGTTAATTTAATTTGGGCTCACCTGATACTACATTGTTCTCCCATACCCCACAACAAAATGTAGTTGGAAAAATTGTAAAAACTATTTTAAAAGGGTAACCGTGGGGTTTCTTGCCCTTCTTCTCCACAGGAATGACATTCCGAAGTGGCGGTAGAGTCTTTGTTACTATTTTGACGATTCATAAATACTGTAATGGTTTACATGAATAAAAAATATTCTGATTCTATTGAAACCGGCCGTTAGTGGACTGTGCTTGGGTTACTGGATAGAGTATCGATTTATAACTACAATTCGTATTTTCGAGATATAACTGCTCAGTGGATACATTTAATTTTTTATAGTTCAATGGTGCATGAACGGAGTTGTAAATGGCACTACGCCGAAATTCTTTTTGAAGCATTTTCCCCACCTAACAGTAAAAGCAGGAAATACGTCATATTAATTTCATATAATTTTTTTTTTACGTGAAATTAATTTAACAATTATATTGTACACTCATACTATTTAAGTATTTTAATTCATGCGTTGTGTCTATGTTATTGTTTAAGTCTTAACCCGTAGGTCCTAGGTAATCAACAAAAAATAGATCGCGTCGTGCATAGAAACCGATGATGTAGTGACGGGTTACGGGGAGGGAGTAAATTTCATTACAATTAGCCGTCACGACGTATGAATAATTCATGACGGTCCCGTCGACCCGCTCCGCGGCGCAAACACTGAAGGGTTGATTGTGCCTGCTAGTGTTTGGCGCTAGCAATTTGCGTTTGACGGCCCTGTTGATTAACGTTAGTTTACGTTTGCGATTTCTGTGTCCCCGATTATTTTGGTGTTGATTAATGTGACAGTAATGACGGGTTGGGCGTTTGACGGGTTGACCTATCCGAAGTTGGGAGGTTAATGGATACTTAGTCATTGCGATGGGCTTAACAGAAGTTAAGAGTAATTTGAGATTATTTTTGTGGAATATTCTTATTTGATCATCTTTTCTTGTTTGGCCTTTTGATGTAGGTACATTATCCCGCTGCCCAGTTTTACTTCGACTTCTCTGCTTACTGCTGCGCGAGTGGGCAGAATGTAACCCACATATAACAGAGCTACCTATTAACGATTTTCGTAAGATTTTATATTTTAGACCAAATAGATCGAGTCTTATCTGAAGGGCAAGTCAAGAGTCTCCGTAACCGGCGAGCGTGTATGAGACAAACTATGAGAGTGGAGGAAGCCAGAGAGGTATGTAAGGAAAGAACATGTTAGAACTTTGGACTCTCTGCCTACCCCGCAAAGGATCTGGCGTGATGATATAGATAGATAAATATTTTATAACATGCCAATGGAATAAACTATTTATCTACCGACAACTAGATAAACTAAACAGTAAAATAAATAAGTTTTAAATAGTTAAGTAAGTTTTTTATAAATTATTTCTGTTTTACCGGAAATATCATCTTCATTATTGAAGACTGGTGAGAATTATATTTTTCTGTAATTAATTTCTATATTACATCAAATACGTTTCTTTAATAAATAATATATTTTTATAATATTCTTTTCTACTAAAACTTGGGTTTAATGGGTGTACATGCACCCTCCTTCCTTCCCCTATATATTTACTTATTTCTAAGAAAAGAAACAGTTATATTCCTGTCATATTACTTATAACTCGAGTGAAAACACGTCGCACAAACAACAGTGTAATCATACACGCAGTGTTAAAACCGAGGTTAAAACGCGACGGCGGATGCTGTGGCGCCGGCGCGGACGCAGTTGGCGCGGATCATGGGCGCGCGCACCCCGGACAAGTTCGACTTAAAATATGAGCGATAGCGAGTGTAAACAATTGTGTTTGGCTATTTGGTTAGCACTTGTCACATGTTTGTTTCCGAACCCTGCCAGATGTACTGTTAAGGTACTTTAATTATCAAATTGCGCAAATATTCCCGTACGTAATGGGCATGATGAATACGTACGTTATGGTGTATCGTTATGAATATAGTACATTACACAATAACTAATTAACACTTTGACTCGAATAAGTTCGTAACTAATTACATCAGTAAGGTCGTAAAGATAATTGCTGGGGGTAAGGTCTATTTTTTGCCGACGTTTGCAAGAAAAAATGATAATTAAAAAACTATATGAAATAAAACTATTTTTTCGGATTTTATCGCGGTTTGTTTTGATTTTTAAGTTCCCGACGTTTCGAGTGCTTTGCAGCATCCATGGTCACGGGAAGGAAGTCCTTCCCGTGTTTTCATTTCATGTGTAATATTCGCGTAAATCTAAGAACACAGTATAAAAAATCTTTTAAAAAAAAAGGTAAACCGACTTCAAAAAGCAAAAAATAAAGTCGGTGCTGGTTGCTGCAGTCGGTTACTTGGCTTAATTTTAAGTGACGAGTGAATTATTTAGTAATATTTACCGTTAATATTTATATACCGATATTATATTATTTTGCTAAGTTGTAAAGTAAGGAACTTACAGGATTAATATAATGACTATAATAACGGAATCTATACATTCGTGCTGTTCGCCGTTAAGGAGTTACCTCTTGTATTTTCAAAGTCCAAGGTCCAATACCAATAACAATAAAATAGGACCACCAAAACTATACTGAACCAAATGCAAAAAGAATAATCAAAATCGATTTATAAGCAAAGGAGTTATAAAAAAAGGACGAATTATGAACTTCCTTTTTTGAAGTTGGCTAATATACTGCTTAGTTCTATAGTACCCTAATATAGGATTGACGTAATACCCATAATATCTCAATTTACACATGCCTATTGTTTGTCGTTAAGGAGTTCCCTGGTGTATCTTCTAAGTCCAAGGTCCAATGCCAATGAAATTAAAATGGAACCACCGCGGCGCTATACTGAACCCAATGCAAGAAAAATCATCAAAATCGGTCCACAATTGACGGAAATATCGTTGAACATACATAAAAAAAAGCATACATACAACCGAACATAGAACCTCCTCCTATTTGAAGTCGGTTAAAATCTATAGCGAATTTTTACTTGAAATAAAAAGTAAACGACTTTATGATGATGACGTGTTTTATTTACGTACAACTTTATAAAGTTTGTGTTCTAATATTATTAATATTCCTACCGCAAACATAAACACCCGAAATATCTCATAATTTTTCCTCTGTTTTTAAGCAAATAAATATTTTTAGGAAATTTTTCATAAAATTTAGACAAATGATTTATTGCACTTTCTAATCGTAAATAAGTAATAAATAAGAATGCATGTCTAATTTTAGGTCATCTATATAAATATATTGGTAAAATACATCCTATTTTACCAATATAGACAAAAATAGAAACAAATGAACGTTTATTTAACGAAATATTGACCTAAATTTACACAAGGTACTTACCGAAGATAAGGTTACTCTTCCCGTTGAGAATTTCAAAAGAACACTTTTTATTACCCACACTAAAGAACACATAAGAAGTCTAATAAGATTTATTCGTCAATTACAATAATAAATTTGTTTATTTACACGCGCGACACTTGAGACGCCTCTTAGAACTGGGAACTCGCGTATGTCGGATGTTTACGTTATCCGTTCACGAAAGCACAAACACTGACTACCAATTATTACACATCATCAAAACGAGAATATTATCCTCTACATTTTGTTAGAACATTGTCTATGGCTACAATTTAGTGTTTCCCCACAATAGATCGATAAAAAATATCGACTCCGCTTGCGTATAAATTTGTACGTTACCGAGGCAAGTAGTCTTGAGATTATTAATACTGTCCGGCATTGACGTACCTTATACATGATGCCCTCATTAATAACATACACGGTGTACTTGTGCAGGTCTGTACACACACGAATAAGTGCCAGGTAATCTTCATACAACAATTGAACAACCCACAGGCACAGGAGCCGTGTAACGGCACTTTGTGTGCGCAACACAAAGTGCCGTTACACGGCTCCTATGCAATTCTTACTAAATTTCAGTGCCAAAGATTGTTTTGTGGATAAGTCATTGTGGGTGATTTGATGAATACTATTTTACTACTTATTAGGTAGTATGTTTAGTTGTATAATTATCGACTGTATTTTGCCAAATTTTTTATAGCTTCTGAGGTGCAGTTATATTGCTTAGCGTGTTGTACACAACTACAACTCGACAGTAAGTTCAATTACAATTTTGACGAGTGAACGACGTAACCTTTGGTACTCCCGCTTGAGGAAGATATGATTAGTTACTTGGCTCTCATTACACGCTGTTTCCCGTAACTTGTACGGCAAACAGTAACGCGATAGTCGCGAGGTCGGTAGGTGATCGCGCAACTGACGGCCCCGTCACCGCTGACGGGCCGTCACTGCAAAACGCGGTGTCAACACATCACCAGCGATCGGAATAGATGCAGGGACTAGGGCTGCTAATTGTTTTCAGAAGAAGTAAATTTTAATCTGATTTTTGAGAGGGAAAATAAAGAGTATATATTTATAGAAAAAAGTATTATATATTTTAAAAAGCAATAACTTTTTCCGTGGTCTAATGAAAAGAAATTCAGTCAAAAAGACTGATTTCCTTTTATTTGTAATGCCCACAGTTATCCTTGATGGTGAAATTGCCTGAACGGGCGTAAAAATTTTTTTTAGGGTGCTCTATTAGTCGTAAGAAATGCATTGGAGACCACTCTTTCGAAAACTCCTACTACCTTTGGAAATCTTAAGCTGGCTCAAGCTTCGTCGGTTTGTGTCCAAAAATAGCTTGGTGAATCGTATACACCAAAACAAAGAACACATTCAACTCCTGTCTTGAACATCACCAAAGTAGCTAATGTCATTGTAATACAGTTATGTTTGCAATAAAAACATTTTTAAATACACTTAATATTTCGCCAAAGTGACGGCTAAATATTATTCTACTTACGGATAGGCCTAAACAAACAGACGAACTTCCGACATGACATTAGAACGTTGCAAAAAAATAATATTGGAGTATTAAATTACCGGGGTTATGAGTGAGTTTTCAAAATGTCGGAATTCCCATGTGGTGTGGCGCCAATTCTATTTTTTTTTTATTTTTCTTTTTTTTGTTAGCGTACCGTTGACATTGTTTGTGGAGGGATTATTTTGTGCCAGCATCTTTATAAACTATCTTATAACATATCGTTATAAGATAGTTTATAAATATCTTTATAAACTATCTTATAACATATCGTTATAAGATAGTTTATAAAGATATTTGTGATGCAGATGGGGAATGATGTCTGGTAATCTGACAGTATTTTTTTTAATTAGTGTGACCTTTGGTAATGGAATGATTATAATATGTTGTCATTTTATTGCAACTCTTTTGGGTAGAGGCAACATCAAATTTGATGGGCAATGTTTGTAAACGTTTTATTATTACAGTGCTTATGTTCTTACCAATCTTGCAATAATTTTTAAATAAAAAAATGGAAAAGCTAATTTGTCATTGAATCGAACCCATAAACTAAAAATAAAACAGCAGACAATTCATATGTTTCACGCAGTTAGCAGACGTACAAATATACTTACGCTCAAAGTTGACAAAAAAGATATTAAATAAAGTGGCTCATTAATAGATAAAAATTCATATTCGTCATTTCCACCCAACGTTAGTATAACATTTTTTTCATAAGAACCCCACTTATGAAAACGCAACTCACTGTGACCCCCAAAAAACCGGACACCAGAGTCGTTTAAGTTGCAAAAACAATGTAATTTTTTATTTTTTAATTAAAAGGAAACCGAAATGAAGTCATCTCGTATAATTACGGGTTGGCCGGTGACGGTCGAGTGCGGGTAATGATTGTTGAGTGAAAAGCACCCTTAATGCTGTCACTTTGATAACTTGGAGATTTTAAAGGGAAAATTGTGTAATTAAATACCTATTTACTCAGTTATTTTAAGTTTGGAATACGAAAATGCGGTGTGTATGATGATTATTTTTTTATTATTTATTTAAAAAAAATATAATCTGTTAAAATATTATTATTATAGCTTTTTAACCCATTCAGTCTTACTGAATGGTCCCTGCAAGGGTATAAGCCTCCTCCATCCCGTTCCACTTTCTCCTGTCCTGGGCGACGCTCATCCAGTCCCTTCCGGCTATTTTAATAAGGTCGTCAGCCCATCTTTTCTTTGGCCGCCCTTTGCGTCTCTTTCCAAGTGGGCCAGTCCACTTTGTGGTTTGAATCCACCTCTTGTCCCGGTACCTGGCTATGTGGCCTGCCCACTTCCACTTCAGTCCAAGGGCATGTTGTAGTGCATCTGTAAGTTTTGTTTTTCTCCGTATGTTGACATTCTTTACTTTTTGTATTTTTCTGAGCTTCAAGATGCTCCTTTCCATTGCATGCTGACATGACTGAAGCTTGCTTTTTATCTTATTGTTGAAGGCCTACGTCTGGCTTGCATAGGTTAAGCACGGTAAGATGCAAGAATCCATTATAATTTTTTTAAGCTTCAGACTATAGCATCCTTTCAGAATCTCTTTTTGCGCCCAATACTTTTTCCATGATATATTTATTCGTCTGTCTACTTCCTTTTCGTTCCTGTTGCTGTCGAAAGATACTAGTTTTCCGAGGTATATATATTCATTTACATGTTCAATTACTTTCTCTTCTATTTTGATCGGGGAGTGTGGACCGTTAGACATTACTTTGGTCTTGTTTGCATTCATTTTTAATCCTACTCTTTGGCTTTCTCTGTCTAGGGTTCAAAGCATGTCTTCCAGTTCTGAAGCAGTTTCGCTAAAAAGGACGATATCATCAGCGAATTTTATTAGACGTTTATTGGATATCCACAGCCCTTTATTTGCCCAATGGATATTTTGGAAGATGTCTTCAAGAACTGCTATGAACAGCTTTGGTGATAGTGGGTCTCCTTGTCTTACCCCTTTACCCATTGGAAACTCTTCGCCTTTCTTTTCTAATTTTATTCTGCTCGTAGTTTTAGAATATATATTTCTTATGATTTTTATATATTTTTCATTCAAGTTATTGTTTTTAAGTGCTTTCCATATAGATGTGTGTGTTATATGATCAAAAGCTTTTGAGTAATCTATGAATGCTATAAAAAGGGGTTTATTGAATTCCTTATATTTTTCGATAATTTGTTCCATGGCATGAAAGAACGCCATGAAGGTGGTCAGTGGTAGAGTAACTTGAACGGAATCCTGCTTGTTCAATTGGTTGTTTATTATCAATTGTTGGTCTTATTCGGCTAAGTAATATTGACGAAAATAGCTTGTATATGATAGATAATAGGCTAATACGTCTATAATTTCCAATATCGAGTGGGTTCCCTTTCTTATAAAGTAATACTATATGTGATGTACACCATTGCTTTGGTACTTGTTCCGTTTCTATAACCTTGTTGAATAGTGTTGCCAGGTATGGGGCCAGGACTGGAGCCCCGACTTTTATAGCTTCATTTGTCAAATTGTCTGGTCCTGGGCTCTTTTCTGGTTTCATAGCTTTGATGTGACTCTGTATCTCTGTTACAAGGATCGGATCTGTTATTATTTTGGTTTTTCCAACCACAGTATTTTCAAGATTCTTAGGTCGGACAAATGTAGTTTTTCTAACGAAAAATTCCCATTATGAGTCCGGAGTCTGGAATTGTGCCCGGTATAAGGCAATAGGCTCGCCCCCTATTACATGGGACCTAACATCGTCGGCGAAACGTGGGTGTACTCAGTACACCTCTGCCACCCCCTCTGGGGAATATAGGCGTGACGGTGTATATAGTATTTTCAGCTTTTCTTGCCATGTCTGCTTCCTCTGGTGGTTTACTATATAGTTCCCTATAGAAATTTGTTGCGCACTTAAGTATGTCTTCTCTATTTTTTAACTCTCTTTGACCATCCTTCAATTTTTGAATCCAATATGTGTGTGTAGACAGCTCTTTATAAGCTAGTTTTGAACTTCTATAGTTTGTAAGATTTCTTTCTATGATTATCTTTCTGTGGTTGCTATAGTCCTCTCTTATCGCTTTCTTGGTTTCTTTAAATACATTTTTTAATTCTTGTCTCATTTGCTTTGTATTGTTGTTAGTTGATATTAGTTCTCCACGTCTGGTTATCAGGGCTAATGTTTCTTCAGTAATTATCTTGTGTTTTTGATTTTTTGTTTTGTTTTCTAATTTGAGACTTGTGGTTATTACTTTTTCCAGTTTGTCGCTAAGAGTTTGTACATCATTTCCATGTTCCAAGGCTTCGTTCAGTATTTTCGAGTGTTTTTCGAGGTTTCGAATATATGTTTGTCTTCCTTGCACAGTCATGAGTGAATTTATTCGAGTCTTAAATGACTTTCGACTCTTTTTTGGTGTTCTTATACTCATTGTGCATCTTAGCATTCTGTGGTCGGATGGGAAGTTTACTTTGTTAAGTACCTCAATATTAGTAACAGATTTTAGAGAATTAGTTAAAACAAAATCAATTTCATTTCTTGTTTTCTGATCTGGTGATATCCATGTCCATTTACGAGAGTGTTTTCTTTTGAACAATGTGTTCATAATTGTTTGTTTGTTTTGTTTTTTTTTAAACGTAGCCCCACACTAGGATTTATTCCTGTGTCGTGGGTGCGTTTACAAACATGAAAATTCACAAACAAATACCCAGACCGGAACAAATAATTGTGGATCACACAAAGATTTGTCCCGTGCGGGAATCGAACCTGCGACTATTCGACACAGTGGGCGGAGCAGCTCAAGCTCTTACCCACTGCGCTAAATCGTCCGTCAAATCCAAATTGATAGTTTGTGCTCATTAGCATATTGTATTAGAATTTATCCTCTGAGGTTTCGTTTCCCATATCCATATCTGCCCATTATCATGTTTTCCTTAAGTTTAGGCTGCCCAATTTTGGCGTTGAAATCGCCTATAACGAATAGATTTTTGTCTGATAACTCGTGTGCTTCTTTTAAATCACTGTAGAATTTAGAAATTTCTTCTTCACTTGAACTTTCCGTTGGTGCGTATGTTTGGATTATGGACAACAATAGGTCTTCGAATTTGAGTTTTAGGATGGCTACTCTTTCTGATATTCCTAGGAAACTGACAATATTGTTTTTAAGAGGTTTCTTTATTACAAAGCCTACTCCATGCAACCCTGCTGTTTCGCCTATGTAGCACAAAATGTAGTTTTTGTGTTCTTCAATATTATGACCTATTTTTCTAACTTCCGCTAGCCCTATGATATCCCACTCTATATTTTCTATAGAATTGTCCAGTTCCAATAGTCTCTCTTTTGTTGATAGTGATCTTATGTTGTAGGTACAGATTTTTAATTTTTGTCCGAGTTCTTTTCTTCTTTTTTATATGATGGAGGGTAGTGGTCGCTTTCCCCATGGGGACCAACCGGATTGGGGAGTATTTTGGGTGTGGTTTTTTCTGTTGTTTGCGTTAGATGTTCTTCGGTTTCCGGTGTAGTGTGAATTAGTTATTTTGTGGATTGTTGACTTCTTTAATGGCTGAGGTTGAGTTTGATCTGGAGCGAAATATGTCATATCTCTTGTTGATCTTCTTGGGTGCAGCTGTTCCTTTGTTATTACCATTTTTTTTTTGATTTGTCGGTGACTTTGATGGTGATCTTTTTCTTTTAGTTTCTGTTATTTTATCTTTCACTATAAGTTTGTCGTAGACTAAGAAAGCTATTTTCCTATTTTTCTCTTCCTGTTCCTTTTTCTGTTTTAGTTCTTTTCTTTTCATTAGGATTTCCTTCGGGTAATCCTCTGTGGCATATAGGCCTTCAGGAAAGTATCTGTTATTTTTTAGGATTTCATATTTGCGCCATGTTAGTTTAAGTGTTGCTAATATTGGCCTTTACTTCTTCTCAGTATTTTTACCCAGTCTTTTCAAGTTCCTGATTTCCCATTGATCCCACTCTTGCATTCCTTCAGTTTTTTGGTTAACCTGGTTGAGGCTTTATACGCTTTGCCGTAGTTTAGTACTATTATTTTCATTTTCAGTAACACCATGTAGTAATATATTGTTTTTCCTAACATCCCTTTCCAAGTGCTGTACTCTGGTTTCTAAGGTCTTGACTTCCTGCTTGAGTTTTACATTTTCTGCAATCAACGGCATTAACTTTTCCTCAAGGGTTTCAGAAAGACGTTTATTGTAATTTTCGCTTAATTTTTCTGTTTGTTTTTTGAAGTCTAATTTCATTTCTTCCATCTTTTCCAGTATAATTATATTGTATATTGGTTGTCTGGAAGAAATAGCTTTTAGCTATAAGACCGCCAATTGTACATATTAGTCTGTAATTAGTTGTTTATTAATTGTTATTTCATTGGTGTACAATAAAGAGTACTCTATCTATCTATAATTTTTATATTGGGATACATTTTGGTAGAATTTGATAATAATATGGTAGCACTGTTTAACTAGCAACTCTAACTAAGAATATTATTGTCTCTGGTTTTTTGTTTTGTGGCAACACTAACGTGATGAATGTCAATGTCAGCGTCGGATGACAGTTGTTTGAGGTTATCTGTCACTTCACTTCCAGACACTTTTTCTTGCAATTTTCTTGTTTAATCCACGTTTTTCTTTGCGTTCCATTAGCTACTAAGCGGCTATGATGTTAGTTCTGCGTTTTATTTCACTTTAATACGCACACGACACAGTTTTTCGACACGTTTTTTATTTTTAAACCGGGAGTACGTTCACTAGGCTCTTTACTCGATGACAGCCGGAAACGGAAACCTGTTGTGTTTTAATATTAGAGTACGTTAAAGTAGTCTATTTACTCTAATTTAGCTTTTTGACACATAAAATCACTGTCTGAAATCGAAATACTTACTCTATAGGCTTTCACCACCCTCAAGCAGTCTGAAGTAGACTCGACAATTAAAGTTGCAAGTAAGTCTATGTTAGAATTTAACCATCTCCGAGTAGACCTATCCGACGGGTTAACTAACCCGTTTTAAATTACGAGTAACGCTAATTGAGAAGTAAGTAACAAACATTTAACTCGAGGTTCGTAAAAGAGGCCCTAGAGTGGGCAACAATAAAGAAACTATTCTGTGCATGTACTCGTATATAAAAATGGCGTAAAAATGAAGCTTTTTAAATTACGAACACACATTTTAGTACTGAATTAAAAAAATAAATGGGTAACGGCCACCACTATTTATTAGCATTTTGTCGTTTTATCGACCTCATTTCGCATTCTAGTCACTTCCTAAACAACCGACTTGCACTATCCTGATTATTAGTGAAAAAATAAATTAATAGGGGCACTCTGATCAAAGCATTGTATTCAATATCGATACTTCGACTTGTGGTGAATAAAAACTTGAATGCACATTACGCCATGTAGGGAGCGGAGTCGTTAATTTGTATGCGAATGCTCGTTATGTTCTACCGCCACGTTCGAAATACAAACATTTGAATACATAGAGCAGCAATGGCAAGCCGTTGAAGACATATTTTTAAAATTTAAATTGAAAGTTCCGGTGTGCCTTTAGATAAAGAGTTCTTAGATTGACGCGAATATTACACATGAAATAAACCTATTTGTCGGATGTCATTGCGGTACGTTTTTAGAAACATCTGGAACTTAAAAACTAAAAATAAAGCGCGTGTAAATCATAGTACGGGTTTTTGGCGGGAAATCGAAGTGATGTTGTCAATTTGTTTAATTTCCAAAACTTGTGTTAATTCGAATTATAATGTGTAATGTTGGTGGAATATTAACCATTATGTATTCTTATATGTGCACGAGTGAAGGTAATTGTAACAAAGTGATAAAGCGTGCCTTTTCGATTTCCCTCAAAATGGCCGTCACAATTGGTATGTAAAGTATCCATCGCTTTACCATCCAGGGTGGGTTAATCATCAATTTCATTATCATCCTTCTCATAATATAAAGAATAACCACTTATGACTAGGCTGTATGGGCTAGATCCCTTTGCCTTCCCTAGAAGAGAGAAAATTGAAAAAAAAATTATCATAGTATCTATCTATCTATCTATAACATCACGCCAGATCCCTTGCGGGGTAGGCAGAGAGTACAGAGTTCCAACTGGTTCCTTCCTTAAATACCTCTCTGGCTTACTCCACTCTCATAGTTCGTCTCGTATACGCTCGCCGGTTACGGAGACTCTTGACTTTTCCTTCAGATAAGACTCGGTTTATTTGGTCGTGGTAAAATAGTCTAGGTCTTCCACGGTACCTGCATCCTTCCACTTTCACAAATATCATAGTACATACATATAACTCTATGGTGAAAATCTAAAAAATAGTTTTATTTCATGTGCCTTTAGCTTTGAAATTATCGCACCTTAGGAAAAATAGTGTCACAACTCAATATATTAGATTTTTTTGTCATATAGCTTTTTGCCATTTTGTAGAATATCAAAAACTAAATAAACTTCAAAAAAATTTAAAACGTACCTTTATATAGATATATTTTAAAATATTTTTTTTTTAGGTGCTTTGTTTTACTCATTTAATAAATAAATTTAATTTGAGCGAAAATGCGATATTATTACAACCGCTCTTCTTTAAAGGAGAGTTTAGAAATGAAACTTTAATTTTCAGGGCACAGAAATTATTCCTAGTGTGGAGCAATTAAAAATGTAGGTTATTTTAAAAACGCTAGGCTTCAAATTACAAAAATTTTTAAAATTACACTCATTATTTTTTTATCTATGGACGTAGCGTGGCTCATAGAGATAGGACTAAAAAGCATAGAGGGATTATAAACCCAGTTCAGCTGTACACTTTTTGTGGACACTTGGTACCATTTAGGTAACCAATTTAAAAATCTTTGTTCCTATATAGTTCGTCCTTCCTTTTGATTCAAAATATTATGGCTTGTCATTTTGACGTAGGCTCCACGCAAATTTATCGGTTAATATTTGCTTGTCTAGTGACTGTGTCCTTGATGACATTTTATTTGTTTTCATGTAATAATTAACGTCAAAATGAAGTGTACAAGAGTGTAACTGATTACGATACATTTGTCCCCTTTCTTATCACTGACATGGCATAAGTGTAAGCAGTGCAAATATATAATCTTGTTAATGCTCTCTCTAAGCTTTAAGTACCTCTATGGCGTGACTTGAGACTATTAGGATTATGGTATCAATGTCCATGAGTAAGCAGTCCCTAAGGTATCCCATCTGCATAATTAACAACAAAAAATTAACTATAGGTATGCACTTTTTTTAAATTGTCGATGTGGATTACGAAATGATTCTGTATATTAAGTATCTTGGATTCACCTGCTTGTAAAATAACTGGGGGATCCTAAAATACTTGTTTTACTTGAACTTACTTGCTGGTTTGATATTATATGTATGTCGGATAAAGTGCTATTAACGTTTTTTTTGTAAAAAAACATAAAAGTATTAGTGAATTATTCTCAGTAAAATAATAATAATTATTATTTATTTATTTCAGGGATCGTTTTCACTGCCTCATTGGTCTAGTAGCAAAACGCTTCGCTTTGTGCTCACGAGGTTCAAATCCTAGGTCAGACAAGTGTAGTTTTTCTAACGAAAACTTCCCAGTACGAGTCCGGAGTCTGGAATTGTGCCCGGTATATGGCAATAGGCTAGCCCCATGGGACCTAACATCATTGGCGAAACGTGGGTGTAGTCAGTATACCTCTGCCACCCCTGCTTGGGAAATATGGGCGTGACGGTGTGTCAGGCATCTCAAATTGTACAATTTATAGGTCCATATAATATATACCTTACAGACTAACTATATTAAACTTAACCTAGGTAGCATGTAATTTCGGCGACATATTGCGCTGTGCAGGGGCGTTTTGTAGTCTCCCACGTAATCTCCTGAAGACGACACGTTTCGGCCAGAACTCCTCGCTCATGAACGTCACAGCTTAACATTGGGAACTCGCACCACAAACGAATTAAACGCCGTATTGTTTTGCGAGTTCAGCTTCTCGACCCTCAGAGTGTACATTGTTTTCTTCCGGGCATATTCCCCAATGTCATCGGCTTTGGAGGTGTAATGTAACCGTGATACGTACAGCAGCGTCATTGGTACTGCTGAACGGAGGAGCATGCCATCATCGACCGGTGCAGTCCCGCACCGGTTTTGTCGAGGAGGCTTCTTCTTCCTTTCCCTCTTGATGAAGCCTTCCTCGTCACTTCGGCCCTACATTGTGGCCTGAGGCGCCTTAGGGGCCTTCTCTGTTGTCCTATTTGGTGCGCGGGCGGCAGCAGCGGCGTAATCACGACGAGGAGTAAGCGCGTTCACGTTTGACGTCACTGACGGCGGGGCAGCGGAACTGCCGGCGGGGTGCGGGGTACTGCGGGTGGCGGGGCGCGGTGCATTGCGCGGGGCCGTACCAACAGCAGGCGATGCATCGGCCGACTCAAAATTGCTGACCGATGCATTTTGCGCCCCGCGACGAACGTTGACATTAGAGGGCTCGTGCGACCTACTTTCCGAGTTAGCGCCACGCAATGACGCAACCTCTTCACGTTGCTCGCGGATGGTACTCTCAGAAGCCTCTAACCTGTACTGTTCTTCGGTCAGACTAGACTTTAGGGTCCCTCCGATCAGTTATTCCGAGCGATTGATACAGCAACACCTTCGCACTGTAAATCTCTTCCTTGTTGCAGTTAGTCGCGTATATCTGCTCGATGCTAACTTCATCCATGGTGTCGATGGCGTGCTGTAAAAACGCCAACACTTCGTTGTCTATGAGTTTTTCAGGACTTATAGCGGCAATCACGTGCAGCGGCTATAGCCGCGAAAAACGCGAATTGTGGCACGTCCGAGTCTGAACGCGTACTGCACTGCACTGATTATGGTTCGACCCTTGTTACAGTGGGACCTACCATCGTTGTGGACTTTTGAGTCTGCACGTACATCCCTGCCACCTCTGCTTGGAGAATGTAGGCTTGACGAAGATTTTTAATAGAGAAATACGATTTGGAGAAAAACGTGGTTTACACCTTTTCACCACTGAGAAGACGATAAAATTATTCGTTACCTTATTTAAAAGAATCAATATTACTAAACAAATTAAGCAGTAAGTTTGGACGTGTGACGTCATCGTAATTAGAAAACAAATTAGACAATAATTTAGTAAAAGAACCTGTTCGAAGTGTGTATGTACTCACTGCCTGCCTTGTAAGGGATCTAGCGTGATAGAGATAAATAAATAGATTTTGTGATGATGAAGGAAGTACCTAGTTATGGGAAACTCCACGGCCTGTTTGTCTGTTTGTTCATCTCTAGTCTCGCCGCGGTCCGCGAGATGTTTTTAAACAACTCCATGTTGCTTCTAGCTCGCGTTACAATACACATGCTCGTGTAGGGTTGTCACAAGGTAAAAAACAAAACGATCGCAGAAATGCTCGGTTTCAACCTTTAAGAGATAGATTTACTTACTGTCAGTAGCATTTTCTAGCAAGATAGAAGAAGAAAGAACATAATACACCGCTGACATAGAAGAGTGAATGCAGGGAACAGAGTGACTAGTGCGATGGGAAAGATACTTTTGCCCGCACTTAAGCCAAAAGGCGCAGCTGGTCATGCATAACAGAGTGCTTATCCTAACGCTGTTGTATGGCAATGAGAGTTGGGTACATACCCACCAGAGTTGTGTAGGCGAATGAAAGCAGGATCAATGCGGTCGAAATTCGAGCTCTGCGAAAGATTTGTGGAGTCAATCTTCGATTGTATTTGCAACAGCGTAGTAAGAAATCGTGTAGCTATGAAAGAGAGGAAAGATGAGAAAGGGTATGCTCCATTTGTTCGGTCATATAGAAAGGGTGTGGGAAGAAAGAATGATAAAACATATACACAATTCGAAAATGGAAGGACTATATTACCATGACAGAATAGATCTTGCCTTATCTGAGGGGCAAGTCAAGAGTCTCCGTAACCGGCGAGCGTGTATGAGACGAACTATGAGAGTGGAAGAAGCCAGGGAGGTCTGTAAGGAAAGATCTTGTTGGAACTCTGTACTCTCTGCCTATCGCACAAGGGATCTATTTGGTCATGGTAAGATAGTCTAGGTCTTCCCCGGTACCTACATCCTTCCACTTTCGCATTGTGTATCTGTTTTGTCATTCTTTCTTCTGAGATTCTTTCTATATGCCCGAACCAACGGATCATTCCCATTCTCATCTTTGCATCGATACTATCGTTCATACCTTCTCGCTTTCTTGCTACGTTGTTGCGAATACGGTCGGTCAGCTTCAGTCCGCACATCTTCCGCAGAGCTCGCATTTGGACTGCATTTATCCAAAGAAAAATAATAAGGTTGTTATATGTGACTGCCACTATCCTGCCTCCACCAATCCGCATTGGGCCTGCGTGGTGTAGTATGCCTGTGGGCACAGGCATACTAGCAGTGGGATGGTATATACTGATTTATTATTATACTAGTTTGCGCCCGCGACTTTGGCCGCGTTGACTTGCCAAATTTCATCTAAATCCGTTAAGCAAATCATGCAAAACCGCACAATAATTTTTTTTAATTTTTGTGTTATTGTCCCCGCACGAGACAAATCTTGTGTGACCCGCAAATATTTGTTGTGGTCTTGTATTGTGGTGTTTGTGTATGTAAATTTTCATGTTTTTAAATGCACCTACCACACAGGAATAAATCCTAGTTACCTACGTTTAAAAAAAAGATCTGCAACCAATATTTCTAGTCATCATCATCATCTCAGCCTATACTTGTCCACTGCTGAACATAGGCCTCCCCAATCGCTTTCCAGCGTAACCGGTCCGATGCCACCTGCATCCAACGACTTCCTGCGATTTTCACAAGATCGTCGGTCCATCTGGCAGGCGGTCGTCCCACGCTGCGCTTGCCAATACGTGGTCTCCACTCTAAATCTTTCTTCCCCAACGCCCGTCCGATCTACGCGCTATGTGGCCCTCCCATTGCCACTTCAGCTTGCTAATCTTAACGGCTATGTGGATGACCTTGGTTCTTCTACGAATCTCCTCATTCCTGATTTGATCGCGTAGAGAAACGCCGAGCATAGCTCTCTCCATAGCTCGCTGAGCAACTCTGAGCTTTTTTATGAGACCTATTGTAAGAGACCACGTCTCTGATCCATATATCATCACTGGTAACACACATATTTCTAGTGGCAGCCCTAAAAACGAGGCATCACTGTTGACGTGTCTTTTAAACTGTGTAAATATAAGGTGTCTCAAGTTACGGGATCGATTTTAAAACAATATTCACTTGAACACTCTAGCGCAGGCGCCTCCCAACCAACATGGCCGAACATTCAGAATAGTTTAGAAAAAATAAACTATTTCCGAGAACACACACTCGGTGTGTGTGTCAAACAAGACACGATTGGTTGGGCACCTTTTGTAAATCAATGGAGAAGTGATATGGTGTGAGACAAAAAATTGTGTGTAAGCAAAAAAGGTACATTATTATTCGTTAACAATCTGGCGGGAAATAAAGGAAAAAAGTATTATTGCCATAAATTAGGGAAAAGGCGAAAAGAACATTTTGTTTTTCTGTTTTTTTAATAATAATAATAAATAATTCATTTCAGGCAATTGAAGTTTCACAAAAAAACTTTCAGGCCCATAGAAAATATACCTTACAGACTAACATACATATAATATATAAAACCTTATAAACTAAGAAACATGTGTTGACGGCGACATGTTGCGCTGAGCAGAAACGTCTCGTAACCTTCCCCGAAATCTCCTGAAGACGACACCCTTCGGCCAGAACTCCTTGCTCATGAAGGTCTCCAGCTTGGCGGTGGGAACTCGCACAACAAAGGAATTAAATGCCGTATTGTTTCGCGAGTTCAGCTTCTCGACCCTCAGAGTGTAAAAGGTCTTCTTACGGGCGTACTCCGCAATGTTCTCGGTTTTAGTGGTGTAGTGTAGCCAAAACACGTACAGCAGTGTTGTTAGTACTGCTGAGCGAAGGAGTATGCTATCTTCTACTGGTGCAGTCCCACACCGGTTTCGTCGGGGAGGCTTCTTCTTCTCCACCTTGATGCAGTCTTCCTCATCAACTGTACCCTTCGTACGGGTGGTAATGATATTAAGAAAATTAATATACTGCCAGTGTTAGAAAAAAAATGTTTTAAAATTCAACCATTTGAAAGAAGATGTTGCCTTATCGTTATGGCTACTATAGGATGTGAAATATAATACTTCTATATCAAACTAGCAGTTTCCCGGGACTTCGTACCAGGTCGACAATAACCCCACCTACCGGGTCTATGTTATATAGCCTATGTTACTTATTTTTAATGTTTATTTTGCCAATGTCAAGTATTAAGAATATAACTATTCATTTCTAAATTAATCCAACTCCCCGATGAACTTGATGACGACGATGATTATGAAATTAATGAAGTACCCAACCCTGGTTAGTAAAGCGATGGATACTTTACATACCAATTGCGACGGCCGTTTTGAGAGAAATCGAAAAGGCACGATTTATCATTTTGTTACCATTACCTTCACTCCTGCACACATAGGAATACATAATGGTTAATATTCCACCAACATTACACATTATAATTCGAAATTTTTCTTTTGCAAATTAAAACATATTGACGACATCACTCTTCGACTTCCCGCCAAAGCCGGAGATTACCCCGAACATCTAAACTCACAAACTTTACCTCTTTATATTATTGGTATAGATATTAGTATAGAGAACTGGGTAGTGGGTATCGAAGTTTTTGTATTCCCTATTAACTAAATTCGCTTGCTAACATTTACTATAAATTGGACTAATTAGAGGAACTAGTACATACCATATCGCGCACCTATTACTGTACCTATTATCTGTCCTATGCCCATCCACCCCAATAAACCATCGACATACAAAACGCAATTTATTATCGCAATCCTCAATCGCAATTGGACAATTACGTTAGTTAACACAATCATCAGACTCGTATCATTCCGCTGACGTACAGTTGGCCTCGTAAATAATACGCGACGCGCGATTACGCGGACAGGTGGGCGACGCAAAAACGCGCGCTCTGTCGCACCGGGGAAAAACAATCAAAAGGCGCCGCGCCCGACGATGTCGGGACACCAGGTTGATGCGCGAGGAATATGGGATGCCTCAACCATTAGCAGTTGTATTTACTTACTTAATTCACCTTATATGTAGTCATAATAGTATCTATAATTAAGCCACAACACCTATAGTAGGCACTATCCACTGCTGGAATTTTTAATTTAAATGTTAAACTTTACATATAAAAAAATCTTGTCGTTTTTTTTTTATAATAATCACAACTCTTATGCTGGATATTAGTTTGTTTTTGTTACGACGTCACCTGCACAAAAATAATAAAAGTACATTTTAAGTTCATACCTTATATCTATCTACCAATTCAATACGCATAAACTGAAATATCCCTCCCATACTTAGCATTACTGGTAATAGTACTCGCGGCGGCATCAGACGAGCCGCGCTTTGATACTGGAACAATTACCCGCCCCCTCCCCACCGCGTCTCACCCCCGCCTACACCCGCGCGGGGAAACTCATTTTCCAACGACTACTAAACCTGTGCACTTATTAGATCGCGACTAACATGAAATTTATCGCGCCGACTGTACTACTGATTTTTATCTCTACAGGAATAAAGTTCATTTTTGTGCTTTCACTATTTTCGCAACTACAAATCGAAGTTGGTTATTGTATGGTACAACAAACTTAATACTGCCGTCACAAAATTTATACACAGATCTTAACCTGTGATAATAAAGTTGGTATTCGAATAAGAGATAATATATAGGGTACTAATAACAGCTAGCATGGGAGTTCGCGCCTCAGATCGGCCGTCAATCACTCCGCGATGCTGACAAAGGAAAAATCCTTGAAGGCGAAATAACAGGTACACGATCAAAGAACAGTTGACACCGAGCGAACTCATGTTGAGTTAATTTTCGCGTTTGATCGCGTTTGCGATCGATTCACTTGATAGCTACTGACACTGTTTATTTTTTTCGTTGTTCGATTAATTTTTATATTGGATTTTAATTTGAATTTGGAACTGAGGTTTAGTATGAAAAGGTTGACGTTACTGTGACGCTAGCGAGTTGATATGCCATCCTTGTCACACTGCACATTTACTAAATAAACATGAACGTCATAGCACTCTTACTCGTTAGCTTCACGCTATGTCATTTTTTTCATGCTAAGCTCTATATAAAGTTATTAACCATTCATATTTTAATATAGTTTTTTTAAAAGTGGTAAACGCA
Source organism: Phalera bucephala (assembly GCA_905147815.2). NCBI lineage: Eukaryota > Metazoa > Arthropoda > Insecta > Lepidoptera > Notodontidae > Phalera > Phalera bucephala. The sequence goes on from LR990618.1 coordinate 31,571,078, forward strand.
GTGTTTTTAACAGATACTTAAAAAAACTATCAAAAATAATATCTGCTGTATTTTTGTAAACTTAAAGCTGAATTGAGTACTGATAATGTAGTTAAGGTTCAGGGTTAACCCTTTATGCGATTGCCACTTGATAACGGTGAAGAATAACATCGTCCGAAAATCTCCACGTCCAAAAGAATTTAAAAATCGATACCTTTGCGAAAAACATTAAGCCCAAGAATACTTTAAAGAAATCTGAGTGTACTATCAGTACTTGCTATTCTTTTGGAGATGCCAAGTATAACAGATATTTCTTTCTATATTATCACCAGATCCCTTGCGGGGTAGGCAGAGAGTACAGAGTTCCAACAGATTCTTTCCTTACATACCTCTCTGGCTTTCTCCACTCTCATAGTTCGTCTCATACAGCGTGTATGAGTTGCGGCGCCGGTTTACGGCGACTCTTGACTTGTCCTTCATATAAGGCACGGTCTATTTGGTCATGGTAAGATAGTCTAGGTCAGCTTTATGAAACTCAGTCACAGTAGACCGCAACCTAATCTTAAAGAAGACAAACTACAGAAAATCTTAACAAAAAAAGTACTATTTTGGGACAAGTATATTTATTAAATTTCTAAAACGGTTTTTAACACGCTCGCAGGTCGTATTATCTGGCTTTTTTCAAAATTGATTCGGGCTGCAGGAAGATGCAGCCCGCGGGCCGCATGTTTGATATGCCTGGTCTAGGTCTTCCCCGGTACCTACATCTTTCCACTTTCGCATTGTATATCAGATATTTTATCCATAATATTAAAATAACTTGACCAAGACTTGTCTAGACTGAAGACTGCTAACAAAAATTGCACCAATAGCGGCCTCAGTTACGCATGTGTGCGTGATGCCAGTGTTGCCAGTGTTCGATTTACTCAAAAGCTGTCAATGTGTGCGTGCGCTTGGGTGTGCGTCCTACAATTTATTTATCCTATAGGTAGATACATTTCATGCTATTTTCGCGGGCATGATTCTGCACTTAAGGAGCAACCTAGCCCAACTCCCAAAAATAGCCTCTATTTACAGAAGATTGTTGATGAATGTAATAAGTATTTGATATAAGAAATTGTATATAAAAATGAAGATGAAAAGTTCGTGAATTTAATGTATGGAGTAAAAGTTAATTTTACAAAATTAATTTTCCAAATAATACTTTTAAAAAATCTATCTTGAATATGTTTTACAAATGTTCTATTCAATGGTAGATTGGATATGTATAAAATACACGAAAAAAGCTTAAAATTTGCTCCACAACTTGTATAGAGGACTGTTTTATTTTAATTAATTATATCTGAATAATTTGAAGAGAAAAATCTGTATTTTGAGTCCTCGTGGCACACGAGGGACAAGAGAAATTTTCAAACAAAAATTCTCAAGGAGATTGACGTTAGTAATTCCCTTAAAATATATAAATAAAATAAAAATATTTAATTTTTACGCGTCGTAGCTCATAGCATGTTAGTACAACTTATTTTATGTTAGTAAAAAAATACACTGAGGCACTTACCTAATAAAACATAATTTATTTGAGGAAGATTTATCAATCCCCGTGTCTGACATGAAGCTTGATAAACCTACCTACAGTCCATCAAAACTCTCCGCAAATAACCTCATGATGCTGTGCTCATGACCTGAATGATCTACACTGTTGGCCGCAGGGCCTTTACAGCTTCACCGGATAAGGGGGCGAGCGTGCAACCACTACGCTCGAGCCAGAAGGGCAAGGGCGCAACTAGCTCAAAGGCGCCTCAAGGAGGAACATGGGAGGATAGGAGGGGAGCTCATGATGCTGTAGGTTCTTTCTCTCACTCTGTTCAGTACTGAAGCAACTTTCTTGCGCATTATCGCATAGTAGTCATCGGTATGCGTATCTGCGAAGATATCTGATGCACTGCGGTAAGGTGGAAGTCTCAACAGCGCCCTGAAGGCATGGTTGGCAAGTGTTGGCAACTGTTTTTCGAGTATGATTAGCTCGAAGGCCACTGGTGTAAAATATCTGACAGTAAGCCTTAAGAAAGACATTTAGACAAGACAAGCAATTCATCTAAGTAAAATTATACGGGTAGTTAAGGATCTAGGGCTGCCGCGCGGCGGCGAGACATCTTCCAGTACAATACCGACACAAGTACGGCTGCTCATTTCACTTTCTAATTTGCGGGCGCATTCTTTATCGATAGGGTTGTCCAAATGTAGATATGAAAAAAATTAAGGCTTCAAGTCACCATCATCTCAGCCTATACTTGTCCACTGCTGAACATAGGCCTCCCCAATCGCTTTCCAGCGTAACCGGTCCGATGCCACCTGCATCCAACGACTTCCTACGATTTTTACAATCGTCGGTCCATCTGGCACGCGGCCGTCCTACGCTACGCTTGTCAATATGTGGTCTCCACTCTAGAATCTTTCTGCCCCAACCCCCGTCCGATTTTAGCGCTATGTGGCGCGCCCATTACCACTTCAGCTTGCTAATCCTGAGGGCTATGTCGGTGACCTTGGTTCTTCTACGAATCTCCTCGTTCCTGATTCGATCGCGTAGAGAAACGCGGAGCATAGCTCTTTCCATAGCTCGCTGAGCAACTCTAAGCTTTTTATGAGACCTATTTTAAGAGACCACGTATCTGATCCGTATCTCATCACTGGCAACACACGTGGATTTAAAAACTTTAGTCTTTGAGGCTTCAAGTATGATAATAATAATCGGTATACTTACTTTTCAGTAGGTAAGTAGACATATAGACCGTCACGCCTATTTTCCGCAAGCGGTGGTAACAGAGATGTACTGTATGCACACGCTTCGCCCTTGACGTTAGGTCCCATGTTATAGGGGGCGAGCCTATTGCCATTTTACTGGGCACAAGACTCCGAAGTCCGGAACAATAGTGTTTTTTTTTAATAAGAATATACATTTTGTTCGACCTAGGATTCGAACTCAGGACCTCGTGATCGTTACGTGCACTATACGCTACTAGACCAACGAAGCCGTCATTAAGGCTTCAAATAGTGATAATAATCTATCTATCTATCTATCTATAACCTCACGCCAGATCCCTTGCGGGGTAGGCAGAGAGTACAGAGTTCCAACAGGTTCTTTCCTTACATACCTCTCTGGCTTCCTCGACTCTCATAGTTCGTCTTATACACGCTCGCCGGTTACGGAGACTCTTGACTTTTCCATCAGATAGGACTCGGTTTATTTGATAATAATAATAATAATAATCAGGATCAGACACTGATCTCGCCGGCGAGGTCAAAGAATCCCTTGCCCGCCGGGCGGTGCAGAGCACCGCGGTGAGACACCTAGTATACGCCCTCCTCCCCCATAGCGACGCCTCCTTCAGGTGCCCTTCAGCTAGTTGCCCACTTGCCCTTCTGGCTCAAGCGTAGTGGTTGCACGCTTGCCCTCTTGTCCGGTAAAGCTGTAAAGCCCCGCGGCGAACAGCGTAGTCTTTCACACACACACACACACACACACACACACACACACACACACACACACACGGCTGTATGCACTTAAATTTTTGCTGCAAATAGTTAGTTGAGATCATCAATCAAATATAGGTAGACGCTCGCCGCATGAAAAATAGCATCACCTAAAGGCAGGCAAAAGTGGACGGTACTAAAAAATTAACAGGCTTCCGCTTTTTTGCAAATACAACTATAAGTGATACGAGTAAGGTATATATTAAATGTACCTTACTCGTATCGTACTCGTAATTTCTGTTTATATCATAAATATAACTACTTACGTGGAATTGGGGACATTTTTTAGTGTAACTTTTGAACGGGACTGTGTATTTTGGTCTGATATACCGAAGGTTGAGATGTCTTCTCTAGTTCTTACGTAGCAAGTACATAAAAACCTTATGTCCTCATCATAACCCTACAAAAATTTTAAGCTCATACAATTCGGCGCCGTTTGACACACTCCACCTCGCGGCTTCCTCTCCATTATTCTCTTTGAGGGGCATTATGCGTTGATTCGTGCGCCCGCGCTGCGTTTCCGCCGCGCATCAATTAGCCGGTGACGAATACAATGCGAGCCGGCTGCGAAATGCGCGTGATTTCAAACGGGTAGATTGATTTGGTTAATAATAAATATCGAAATATGTATAACAAGATAAACTTTTAAAAACTCCCTGACCTTTATCACGATCAGGCAGGCCCTGACCACCACTTATCTATCTATAACATATTCATTGTGGCCATTCCTATCAGCCCAAACACAATATGTTTGCTGTACGTTGGTAAGGAGTTGGATCTCCTACTTATTCCAGATGATGCTGCAGCATCAGGTTAAAGCTACCATGTTATTGCAATATCAATGTAGTCAATGGGTAGTACATTATGAATCAATCAGACCAAAACAAGTTAGCCACATCTCTTCACAAATTAGATAAGAGTTAACGATCTTCAAATGGCTAAACAGATTTTCTCGAATCATAGCTAGGAACACTCTCCATTAATTCACCTTTCAATTAAAAAAAAGTCAAGATCGGTTCATCTGTTTAGAAGCTACTATGCCACAGGCAGACATGCTATTTGGGTCGAAGTTTAAAAATGCTTATTAGAAACAAACAGGACGAACTATCTTGTTTAATAAAATTCTTATAGTTACTGTCATTACTAGCGCAGTGTTCTTAGCGATCACCAAGGTTCTGATCAGGGCTTGATCTGAGATGGGTGACCGTTTGCAGCATTTTCATATTCAAGTGTTGCCGTGCTTCAGAATGCACGTTAAGCCGTTGTCCCGGTTATAACCGTGGTAGTTATTAAGGCAAGTTGGATGCCTTATAGACGGCTTGATAAGTTCAAACAGCAGATAGCCACAAACCTGCCTCTACATATCGGCACTGGGTCCGCGTGTTGGAGTATGGCCTAATCTCTCTCATCTTGATTTGTGAGAGAAGGCCTTTGGCCAACAGTGGGACAGCATAGCCTAATTTATCAATCAAAATTTAAAGGGCGCAGAGAGTGGTTATTTTTTCCTCTTGAGCTTTTTGTTTTCTTTATAAGGCGACGTTATACACTGTGTAATTTTAGTCACCCTAGAGCGAATGCAAAATGACATTGAAAGGCTGCGCGGTTCGTCAGCAGGCCCGTAGATAGCGTCGATGTTCTGGGTTTTCACCCTAGCTATGGAATTTGGATAGGTAATTAGGTAGACGTTACTTATTTAAGTGTTTTTAATCATTTTTGATTACCAGGGAATAGTAGACATTGGATACATAAGCTAGGCTTTCTCTCGAGGAAGACAAAAATAACACCGTGTTTAATTTCACTCATCAAATCTTGTTAAACTAACATTGTAATCGATTCTAATCGACTACTCTCAACTAAATCGACTTTAGTATCATGGCGGGGTTAATGGTAAGTGGATAAGGCGCGGGAGTAGAGAAGCCACGTGCCGCCTCATCAGCACGCCTTTGTGTTGTGTCGGGGGGACAGGCCGGGAATTGGAGTGGCGGCCGAGTACTACCATGTTTTTCAAACGTACCTCTACACTAGGAAATTTTCCTGTGTGTGGGTGTGTCCTGGGTGTGTTCAACGACATAAAATTCACATACACAAACATCCAGACCGACACAAACATTTGTAGGTCACACAAAGATAGATTATCTATCCGAGATACCCAAGTCTTTATCGGGTTCTAATCCTAGGTCGATTTGGTAGATATTTTTCTATTTATTTATATCATTACGCCAAATCCCTAGCCGAGTAGGCAGAGAACAGAATTTCAACAAGTTTTTCCTTTTATAGCTTCTCTAGCTTCGTCCACTCTCATAGTTCGGTGCATACATGTCCGCCACTCTTGACTTCTATTTTAGATAAGACACGGTCTATTTTATTTTCCATCGAAAAATCCTTAATAGTAGTTCAAAGTCTGGACTGAACCTGGGGATTTTTTATCGAAAAATTACTTACACTTTGTCCGACCTAGGATTTGAACCCGGGATGGCGTAATCGCTACGCGCATTATTGACTGCCAGACTGGTAGCATAAATAGATAGGACTACAAGAATATTTTGGCCCGTGGCCTAAATTGGAACTAACGCTGTCAGTAAAATGTCACTGCTTGACACTCTCAGAGCTTTAAAAGGCTAGTACCCAAGGCCGTAAAAAATATTAATAAAACAAATACAACGCCAGGGTTTTTGGCGGGAAGTCGAAGAGTGATGTTGTCAATTTGTTTTAATTATAAAACTTGTGTTATTTCGACTAATAATGTGTAATGTTGGTGGAATATTAACCATTATGTGTTCTTATATGTGCATGAGTGAAGGTAATTGTAACTAAGTGATAAAACGTGCCTTTTCGACTTCCCTCAAAACGGCCGTTGCAATTGGTATGTAAAGTATCCACCGCTTTACTATCCAGGGTGGGGAAGTTCATTAATTTCATTATCATCGTTGTCATCAAATTCATCGGGGAGTCGAATTAATTTAAACAAACCCGATTATATATCTTACTGGACACTGGCAAAATACACTTATAATTAGTGTGAAGCCATAACTTGAATAAGAAGAAGAAGAAATACAACGCCCGGAGTTTTGGCTAAAGGCGAAGAGTAATGTCGTCAATTTGTTTTAATTTCCAAAACTTGTGTTATTTCGACTAATAATGTGTAATGTTGGTGAAATATTAACCATTATGTGTTCTTATATGTGCATGAGTGTAGGTTATGGTAACAAAGTGATAAAACGTGCCTTTTCGACTTCCCTCAAAACGGCCGTCGCAATTGGTATGTAAAGTATCCACCGCTCTACTATCCAGAGTGGGGTACTTCATTAATTTCATTATCATCGTTGTCATTCATCGGGGAGTTGAATTCATTTAAACAAACACGATTATATATTTCACTGGACACTGGCAAAATACACTTATAATTAGTGTGAAGCCATAACTTGAAGAAGAAGAAGAAATACAACGCCCCACTGGCAACGGCATCCACGAGCCAAAAGATCCTTGTCGGACTATATACAAGATGTCAAATGGTGTATTGCAAGTGTATTGAAACATTCAAAATCAATACTCAGCAATCAATATGTAATTTTTATTCAAATAGCGATCCCTGCAGTTGCACAGCATCCCGCCTCCCGTCTCCCGTCTCGGCGGGTGTAATTGTCAAATTACCGCGGCGCCGAGATCAAAGGATTCGCCGATTTGCGCCTTTTGATAATGTGATAAGTTACGCGGCCGATTACGTTTGGGTGGGGCTGCATTAATAGCGAGAAGTTAGGTGGTTCATTTTTAGTTGAGAGTGTAAACAGTATTCGGAAATTATGGTACAAATTATTGTATATATGGTTACTATTCTATCAAGTGTCATTACATGATCTTTCAGAACCTACTGATCTAATCTTTCATACTGTTCAAAGATCTTTCTGAATAACATACCTACGAGTATTAATAACTTAACAATGAGTAGATTATGTCTTATGTAATTTATTTATTCAATAGAAAACCTAGAGCTAAATTATGTTACTTCTAGGATAAAGAAATTAGACCTAATATTAAAATGTTCTCATGGATAGTATATGGAGTTAGAAACAGATGTTGCGTGAACTAAAAGATAGGGAAATTTATCTAAACTAGTAGAATTTTTGGCACCACAATAATTTTATAAATATCTTGGTAGCTGTGCGATCATAAGTCATACACAGATCGAAATGGATCACGTTAAATTGTTTTAAAGTTTGGCGACAAGATAAACAATCCTGCTATAGTAATACGACTCGGTACCTCGAACTCTCCAAGCCTTTAAGTGACTGGGACAACTCTGACAAGAACCGTTAGCCACAAATCTTAAATGAAAATGCAAAATTCTAAAATTGTGTTCTCGAGACTTTCATTGTAACACTACGTTATATTGAAGATTCCTTCCACAGTAAACACATTGTAAATAGAAAAATATCTCAGTTCTAGCTATCCGAATCAGATTTCAGCGGCTGATTACCCGCTGGAACCTGACGAGAAGCGTAAGGCGAGCTTCTGTGAGGTGATTTTCGTTCGGACCACAAGTTAACGAGTTCTACTGTTAACATGAATATTTTTCGTCTCTACTCTCGCCGCTTGTCGCGTTAACTAGGACCATACTACAAATTGGTGTAGAGTCGCGCCCCTCGGCTAGGGGTCGTCGCGCAAAGTATTACAAGTAGGGTAATTTGTTTTGTAGCGCAGTAACGGATTACTATTAGATATTTTACGCCGTGCTGCCGGAGTTTTGATCCTGCGAATAACTGGTACTTTGTAAACCGATCATTTAAGGATTAAAATAGTTGGTGATAGAGTATATTCACGTAGAAATGTGAGAAGGTGGGAGTCGTGGTGGGTGTCTTCAGGATAAAATATGCAATAGTCTTCTTTGTTCTTTGTTATAATTAGCGTAATCATTAAACATCTCAAATTGCGTCCTCAATTATTGTCTTCTAATCAGTCGTCGTCCAAATTGTGACTCATTGTCCCATCTTTGACACCTGTCTTTCATACATGTCTGTCTCTCCTTATTAAATTAATATTTACATCTTAAAAAGAAGTGATCAAGCATAAAGTCTTCATATTTTACATACTAGTAGTAATATATCTATTTATATCAGCACGCCAGATCCAAATAGATTCCAATAGATATTTTCCTTACAGACCTCTCTGGCTTCCTATAGTTCGTCTCGCTCGACTCTTGACGTGTCTTAAAGATAAGAGACGGTATATTTGGTCATGGTAAGATAGTCTAGGTCTTCTCCGGTACCTACATCCTTTTACTTTCGCGTTGTATATCTGTTTTTTCATTTTCTATATGCCCGAAACATCAAACCGTACTCCTTTTCATCTTTACACCGATACTATTTTTCATACCTACACGCTTTCTTTATGTCGCCTCTTGCCCTTCTGGCTGGCTAGAGCGTAGTGGTTGCACGCTCGCCTTTAAGTCCGGTGAAGCTGTAAAGGCCTCGCGGCCAACAGCGTACATCATTCACACACACACACTACGCTGTTGCAAATACGGTCGGTCAGCTTCACTCCGCACATCTTCCGCAGAGCTCGCATTTTCACCGCAATTATCCTGCTTACATTCTTCTTCTTACATACCCAGCTCTCACTGCCATATGCATTGGGACAAGCACTCCGTGATGTATGGCCAGCTACTCCTTTAAGCAGAAATGCCGGCTTCCAGGTAGCTTTCCCATCGCACCATTCATTTATATTTCCTGCATTCACTCTTTTATTTATGTCCGCGGTAATATACAGTCCTACTAATATTATAAATGTGAATGTTTTTATGTTTATATGTTTGTTATTCAATCACACAAAAACGGCTGAACGGATTTAGAAGAAATTTGGTACACAGATAGTTTATTACCTGGAGTAACGCACAGGATACTTTTTGTCTCGGAAAAATGTTAGGTTAACGCGGACGAAGTCGCCGACAGAAACTAGTAATATATTATATTAATGTAGATACATAATTTTGTTATTTACGTAGTCCCTAATTGCGATTCTATATTTGATGTCTTTCTCATGGGCTTCGTGGCGCATAATATGCATAGCAAATAAAGAATGTAGAATTGGAGAATATAAGCGCGCCGTTGTTTATTATTTTATTTATAATGTATAAAGTATTAACTATTTCCATCCTATTCAGTTCAATTTACTAATTCCGTTTCGTTAACGGTTCGATACCAATCTTATAATACGTAATGAGCAAAACTCATTATAGTCAGTTCAGTTTTTTTTGTGGCAATTGCGTTTACATTATGCCATTGTACAAAGTTTACGAGTATTCATTTCTAAATTAATTCAACTCTCCAATGAACTTGATAACAAAGATGATAATGAAATTGATGAAGTGCCCCACCCTGGATAGTAAAGGGATGGATCGAAAAGGCATGTTTTATCACTTTGTTACAATTACCTTCACTCATGCACATATAGGAATACATAATGGTTAATATTCCACCAACATTACACATTATAACTCGAAATAACACAAGTTTTGGAAATTAAAACAAATTGACAACACCACTCTTCGATTTCCCGCCAAAAAAAACCCATTATAGTCTTTTTCACGAGTTATCGGTACGGACATTTTAAGTTAACGTTTCTAGTGGTGATGTGGCGATGATAAAATTGAATGAAATAAAATCGGTTCGATATCGTATCGAGATAATCCTTTCTAATATTAGAAATGCGAAAGTAACTCTGTCTGTCTGTCTGTCACGCTTTCATGCCAAAACTACTGAACCGATTGAAATGAAATTTCTAAGAAAGGACATGAGCACTTTTTAATGTGAAAAAAGTGTTGTAACGGGTTGAAGAGAGAGGGGGGGGGGGGGGGTTGAAATTATGAAAAGTTGTATGGAAGTATCGTCATTTTTAGACCTAGAATCTTGAAACTTATTTTTTAGGCTGTTCTATTCTGGCTGTAGAGCTATTCTGGTGTAACGTTTACGTAGTCATTACAAAATGTGAAACTGAAGTTAACGCGAGCAAGAAACTTGCCAAGCACCGCGCCGAACACAATGAGCGCAGTGCAACCGCGCGGGGGAAGGGACGGAGCGCGGCGTGGTACGGCGCGGTGTAAGTGGGGAAATATATTCCTAAGTGTGCTACACTGCAAATAGCTCATTAAAGTATTTATACGTATGTGTTTTATTTGTAAAATAATTAGCCTAAATTATTAAAAATGCTACCCAAAGACACTATTCCACGCGGGCGAAGTCACGGGCACAGCTAGTTTATAATAAAGCATGAATCTATTTTAATAACAATAATTTAGGATGAAAAGAAAACAATATACAATAATTTCATTATTTATTTACAAATCAAGCGAATGGTCATAAAAATCGTGTGAGAAATATCTTTATTCGTCGCTTACGTAAATTACTATATAAAACCTTATAATACTGTTTTAACATGACAAGATAGCACTCGTTTTTTTATCCATATTTTGACGATGAGTATACCATACCATGATACATAGAATATTATCATTAACGGAATCGGCAATTGATTTTATACATTTTTATACTTAGAAACAACTTATCAATTATAACAATTTCATTGTGTCAGTCTCTAAATCGCAAACCGTTCCAATTCACATAATTAAGTAATAGAGTTTTATTTCTGTGATATATAAAATTAAATAAAATAACTATATGATTTAATAAAGTAATTTTATAGTAATAATATAGATATATCAAGTCATAAGTATATGATTTAATTACGAATCAAAAAAGATTTTTCGTTTATCTTTATATTTTTGTTTATTTTCTGAATTTCTTATTTTATATATTCTTGAATACAATATGCGTAAAAAGGAATTTGATCAAACGTCCCCGTACCCATGTCTCGTGAAAAAGACTATCTAGGTTTGTTTGTTCTTGTTATTACATACTATATTTTTTTATACTGAGTTCTAAGATTTACGCGAATATTACACATGAAATAAAATTCCTTCGGGGAGAAGTCCTTCCCGTGATTATGAGTGCTGCAAAGCACTCGAAACTTAAAAATCAAAAAAATACCGCGATAAAATTCAGAAAATAGTTTTATTTCTTTTTTTTATTGAAACAGAAACTTTTATCACAAATCGAGGGGGAAAAAAATTAGGATTAACTTTTTTATCGATGACACTGCACCGTCAGCATTCAGCTAAATGAGTCACAGTTAATAACATAAAATTCGAAAGTAGAACGCAATTTACATTCCTTTTTCAAATTCTCTAATGGCTCACCTAACCGTGTGCCCGCCATCGAAATTATTCCCATGATCGAATACCAACACACTAAAAACAAAAATAAACAGTTAACTATCATTATAGGACCTAAAAACCGCTACTCATCCATTTCTGAAGGCTGTCAGCGCTAACTGGACAAAATAAGAATTAAAATGAAATAATAATCGTGAGCCGGTAGCGAGTCGGACCCGTCACGTCGCCATTGTGAGTCCGTCACCGGTGACTTAACAAAAATACTAACGACCCGAAATGTTTTTAGAAAACAATTTAAGAAGCTTCCGTTTTAAAAGTCGGTTTATTTATCTGTATTGTGCGTAAGCGGATCGTTTTTACTTAGTAATTGTTGGACTCAGCGACAGGTTGGTGGGAAGTCGGTTATTTTTTTCTTTAATTAAATAAACATTAATATTATTTGAATGGGTGGAATGGTTGCCCGTAATTATCTTTGCCTGTTATTGGAACGCTGTGACGTGGAACGCGGCGGTTAGTGCTGTGAAAATATTTATATTTACGTTTATTAATTTTTGAAATTTTCATTGGAGTTTTATAAAAGTTATTAGTAAAAACGTATCGTTACACGATGATACCTTTAAGTTCAAAACTTACTAAGGTAGTAAAACTTATATGATTTCCCATAGATATCCTTATATTTTCCTTTTTCCCTTAAAATCTGGTTGACAGCTGTCAGCTGTCATTCTGTTGCTCTAAGTTTTCTCTAGGCAATGGAAGACCAAGATAATGATCATCAGTTTAAAACCGTCGTTCCATTGCGGTATAATATACGAACAAGTTAGGTATGAATGCTTAAGCTGATGGTCGTGCTCATAAGCGTAGCCACTCCGTGTAGGTATATGCTACGCAGTAATTATGCAGCGGAATAAATCTATGTATATATGGTTACTACATCTGTCTATAAATGGTTGCTATACCAATCTATAAATGGTTGCTATACCTATCTATAAATGGTTGCTATACCTATCTATTAACGGTTACAGCGGCATATTGTATCAAAGATTGTCGTCGCGGCAGGCGGTGCGCAGGAGTGGCGCATCCGCCGGCCAATCATCGACCGTCCATCCTCATTGCGCTGCGGATGAGGACAATTCAGCGCATCGTTGGTACATAGGGAGGATATCTAACGGATCTATCTAGAGTAATCTATGTACTAATCGTTTAAACGAAGTATAGGATTGCACTTGCGGGTAACTTTATTCACCGTTATAATACATACCGAACAGTACAGTACCTACTATGACAGGAATTTTGTCGTTTTTGGACAGCCATCTTAAATTTCTTGGTAGCATCTTGAGTCCTCAGTCCTATTCTTAGTTCGAACGCATCAAAGGTGGGTATTAAAATTTATACTCACTTCTTCTTGGCATTTCGATGGTAAACACGCTATAGCTATGGAACTGCCTAGAATGCGGCCAAATTGACTGCGTATAATGGCATTACATTGACCGAGCATTTTAGTGCTGTTGTACTGCTTTTTAGGAATCATAAAAATATGAGTATTATCAAACGGTAGGATAGGAAGCTCTAGCTATTTTTAAAAATTAAGTTTATTTTGATGAAAGTGGGGTGTAAAAAATCATAAAGGGTTAAGTCTTAAAATATACCTATCTGTATAAATAAGTAAACTAGGTGTACTTAGTCTTAGTCTGTGTCTTTTATAAATCCGTTATATTTTTAAATCATTATCTACTGGAAATATTATGACATCATTCATTGTTACTCTAATCGAATCAAATGCAACGTCAATAGAAGTAAGATGTTTATTTTTTTAACAAGCACGAGTCTTTATTTAAAAAAGGGAATAAAAAAAAGACAATTTAAAGCTGACAGAAGCTCAACGGGCATCGGAACGTATTCAAATATCGAAAATTGTTGACAAATTAAGTTCCCTACGCCGACTCCCTTGCCACTTGAGAACGCAACTCGACGAAATTTTAAACTGTCTAACAAAATTAAGTACATTCACAAAATTACTATAGCATTCTTAATTTTAGGAAAATAAAATTCAAATTTGAATACTTTTTAGTGTGACAACGAATGCTTAAATTTGTAGGGCTATACGAAGGGACGGTACGGAGCCGTTCGTTTTACTAGTTACTCAATTAGGCCTTTTGTATTTGTTTATCTGAGTTTGTATAGCGTTAGATAAGGATACATATAGAAGCAAACGTTAGAGGAAAGGGGACAAATGATGCGGAGTAATTTGAGACAGTTCTTTTCACTGCGCGGTAATACGTTCCTATTTTGAATGGCAACTTGAAACTGGCGGGAAATGGATTTGGATTTTTATTTTATTTTTAAACTATTTCCAATTTGTATAATGGCTCTACATTGTTGTTTGATACAAAGTCGATTGGAATAGAATGATTCACATTCTATTCAAATACTTACCAACTTTTCCCTATGGCTATGACATGTTCAGTGGTTTAATAAAGCGCTCCGCCTACTGGGTCGCGCAGTCGCGGGTTTAATTCTCGCACGGGACACATCTTTGTGTGACCTACAAATATTTGTTTCAACAATATGAAACAAATATGTATGTGTATACATGTGTATTCACACAATTTCATATTTGTAAACGCGTCCACGAGACAGGAATAATTTCTAGTGTGGGGCTACGTTATTTTTTTTTAATAAATATAAAAGTAAATTTTGAGTTCTTAGATTTACGTAAATATCAGACAAGAAAAAAAAACAATTTTTCGAAAGTATAAGTTTTTGTGTATCGTAGATGAAAATCTGAGAAAGATTCCCAGCCATAAAAAAATCAGGCTTCCTTCAATTCAACACGCTAGGGGTTTCCAGGATATCCAGGAGGAACGCACCGATACCTCAACTCTATCAGTAGGGAAAGGTCGGTAGAGATAGCTAGAATATGAGTTAGCTAGCACCCTTAAGCTAGTCCGGTGGACCGTGATTGTGCAAATAACGATGCGAATGAGATCGCGATCGGTCGCGATTCGAGTCTGATCGCGCGTGTAACATCACTAGCATACAAAAGATGGTGTTATGTTGGAGGGAACTAGTTTTATTTTAAGAGTATAAGTAAATGAGCCTATATTGTTCGATTGCTCGGAAAATCATTTCACACGAATCCAACAAGACGTACTCCACCACGGTGGCCCAATGCGGATTGGGAGGGGCACGTTTGTGATCACCTACTGTTGGAACTTATCAAGCCGCCCATAAGGCTTCCAACTTGACTTAACAACTACCAAATGAAGTGGTAATCGGGACCAATTAGGTCAGGGGAGGCCAGATATTTAAGGATTAATCGATCTATACGGACAGTAATATTTCTGACTACTTTCTGACTGCGCAATCCATAAGATGTTTATTATTGAAATTTTACGTAATAATTAAAGGTAAACATTTTTTTTAGCATTATAACTCTACCTATAGGTCACCCTAAACGGCGAGCGAGTTGAGAAGAACTATGAGTGTGGAGGAACCTGGAGAGGTCTGTAAGAAAAGAAGTTTTTGGAACTCTGTACTCTCTGCCTACTGCCTGTTGGAGGTCTGGGGGGATGATATAGTTAAAGGACTTGCGTAAGTACATCAAAAACTTATGATAGAAATCGATCGTAATTTGGGTCTTTACAGTTTGCCCCCGTCCCACGCCCCAATGCTGGGTAATGAACTCTGAATCAAACTCTATCACAAATCCTGTTACATTTGCTGACGTCAATCATAACGTGCATTTGAAAAGCATAGCTTTAGCTACATATTTATGCATACATTGGTTTTATGTCGCGTCCCTGCAATGTTGATACAGGGAAAGTTAGAAGAGAATTGTAAAGTTTCTGAACAAAAAATGTCCATGTAGTAGTTTTGTCTTAGACTGAGAGTTGTCTAGACGGAACATTGCTAACAAAAATGGTGCCTAGAAGCCTCAGTCACGCACTATGTGTACGTGATGCCAATGTTCGATTTTATGAAAATTTGTTCAAAATTGTTGTATACAATGTGAAAGTGGAAGGATGTAGGTACCGGGGAAGACCTAGACTATCTTACCATGGCCAAATAGAACGAGTCTTATCTTAAGGTCAAGTCAAGAGTCTCCGTAACCGGCGAGCGTGTATGAGACGAACTAAGAGAGTGGAGGAAGCCAGAGAGGTATGTAAGGAAAGAACCTGTTGAAACTTTGTACTATCTGCCTACCCCGCAAGGGATCCGGCGTGCTGATATAGATTGTTCAAAGCTGTCAATGTGTGCGTGCGTGTACGTGCTACAATTTATTAACTCTATGTGTAGATAAATTTTCCGCCGTTTTCGCGTGCGCGTTCTTCTATCTATCTATCACGCCAGATCCCTTGCGGGGTAGGCAGTGAGTACAGAGTTCCAACAGGTTCTTTCCTTACATACCTCTCTGGCTTACTCCACTCCTCCACTCTCATAGTTCGTCTCATACACGCTCGCCGGTTACGGAGACTCTTGACTTGTCCTTCAGATAAGACTCGGTCTGTTTGGTCATGGTAAGATAGTCTAGGTCGTACCCGGTACCTACATCCTTCCACTTTCGCATTGTATATCGCGCGTTACTTCATCTACATAAATAATTCATCTGAGAGTTTTTTTATTGAAAAGTATTTATTGGGTACAAATAGGAAGATAATATTCCAGATGCGTATGAAATGGTTCAAAATTTTAATACTTTTTAAGGATCTCACTTTTTAAAGAAGAAGATTTGTATTCTCATTTATTGCAATCAGTCTCATGGAACTTTTTATTTGGAAGACTACCGCCTGTACACATATATGACATATATAATTTGGTCATAGTAGTTAAATTGTTAATTGTTTTATTAATTCTAAAGAAAAATCATGTATGAAATGCATGCCCAGTTACATTTTTGAACATGACCATGTTTTCAAACAATAAACTATAAATGTTTATGTTCTGCTATTCTGTTCATGATACAAGTGTATGTAGTGTATGTACTGAGGTGTCAATAAAACTGAAAGTATCAAAATAAATAAATCCAGACTCTCTGTAGTCACTGCAGTGCGATCATTGATATTTAGAGTATATCCTTCAAGCATAGTGTAATAATGTGTAAGTGTGTGGTACTTTACCTACTCATACCGCTTAGTGTCCATGGAAATAGTTGTGAAAATAACTATAGGTATTTCTTCCTGGCACTTAATAATATTCATTTAAGGATTTAAAATGAAGACTCTAAATAGAAAGAAAAAATATCTTATAATACGCAATTGTGTCAAAAAAGTTGATGGCCAGTCATTTAAAAAAACAGCCTAAAGAGTATATTAATATAATCACTACTTCTTCTTCTTTAAGTTATGGCTTCACACTATTTTAAGTGTATTTTGTCTAGTGGTAGCATAATCGTGTTTGTTTAAATTAGTTCAATTCCCCGATGAACTTGATGACAATGATGATAATGAAATTGATGAATGTACCCCACCCTGGATAGTAAAGCGATGGATACTTTACATACCAATTGCGACGGCCGTTTTGAGGGAAATCGAAAAGGCACGTTTTATCACTTGGTTACAATTACTTTCACTCGTGCACGTATAGGAATACATAATGGTTAATATTCCACCAACATTACACATTATTAGTCGAAATAACACAAGTTTTGGAAATTAAAACAAATTGACAACATCACTCTTCGACTTACCGCCAAAAAAAAAACCAATCACTACTTTTCTTCTTCTTGTTCTTGAAGTTATAGCTTCACACTAATTTTAAGTGTATTTTGCCAGTGTCCAGTGAGATGCATAATTGTGTTTGTTTAAATGAATTCAACTCCCCGATAAACTTGATGACAACGATGATAATGAAATTGATGAAGTGTCCCACCCTGGATAGTAAAGCGGTGGATACTTTATATACCAATTGCGACGGCCGTTTTGAGGGAAGACGAAAAGGCACGTTTTATCACTTTGTTACAATTACCTTCACTCATGCACATATAAGAACAAATAAGGGTTAATATTCCGCCAACATACACATTATTAGTCGAAACAACACAAGTTTTGGAAATTAAAACAAATTGACAACATCATTCTTCGACTTCCCGCCAAAACTCATCACTACTTTTATTCCCACGTGAAAATTGAATTCCATTCCACATTTTTAAATTGAAACAAAATACATTTTAAATGTTGACTTTTCTGTATTGGCACTCGACATGGAGTGGTGTTTGCAAAATACAGCTAAATTGTGTAGAAAAGCCAACCCTTTGTCTTTGAGGGTCTTTCAACCCCTCAGCCCACTTGATTAGTCGAGGGCTTGTCGTTTTGCGGCCATAATGTTGCTGCGATGTGAATTTTATGACTTTTATTGTTAATAATTTTGACTTTGTAACGTTGGTAGTGGTCGGTGCTTGAGTTTCCTTAACCTTTTTAATTGTTATTTTTTTAAGACTCAGGCGCTATATGTATTGTTTCAAGTTTTTAAATGTTGAAGGATCGATTCTTAGTTTATAAAGTTAAGGGCTTTTTGTTTTAGTTTGTTTTTTAATAAATGCTTTTCGATTGGGGCTGTGGGAAAATGTTACACTATAGGAATGAAACTTATTTGAAAGACGTTTTAAATATATGTATGCACCTATGTAGTAAAGTACTTCCCGAAGAAAGGGTTTTTTCAATTAATAATTTCACTGGTTGCTATTCTTCTTCTCCTTCTTTCAATGATAGCTTCACACTAATTTTAAGTGTATTTTGCCAGTGTCCAGTGAGATGCTTAATCGTGTTTTAAGTAAATTAATTGTACTCCCCGATGAACTTGATGACAACGACGTTAATGATGTTGATGAAATACACCACCCTGGATAGTAAAGCAGTGGATACTTTACATACCAATTGCGACGGCCGTTTTAAGGGAAATTGAAAAGGCACGTTTTATCACTTTGTTACAATTACGTTCACACCTGCCTGCAAATATAGGAATACATAATGGTTAATATTTCACCAACATTACACATTATAATTTGAAATAATACAAGTTTTGGAAATTAAAACAAATTGACGACGTCACTCTTCGATTTCCCGCCAAAACTCCACTCCTGGTTGTTATTCATTCTGGCGACTACCGGTTAGTATTCATTCAAGGACTTTTAAGTAAATACTGTTCATTCCAGTTTATTGTGCGTGTCATATTAACTTAACAATTAACCTTTCGTTAGAGCCCAAAATATTTACTCTTCCATTTTCATCTTTCTTCATCCCAAAAGGTATAATTAATTTCAAAAAAGTAAAAACAAATCAATATTTAATTATAAATTAAAGAACGAAACAAAAGAAAATTGTAATGAAAAAAAATAATAAAGGTAGCAACGCACAGGTGCGGTGAAGCGAGAAATATAGTTAGGCTGCGATTGTTGCGCCGAAATACGACTAATTTTAATTGCGAGCGCTGATGGAGTCGCGTATTATCGCGTTATTAACGCTCTGCTCGCTACCCCGGTGGAGCGCGGGGTTTAATGCATCCATGATTTTTTTACAATTATTATTGTTGGAATCAATTTTTTTTGCGGAATAGGCAGAGGATTAGTAGCTATGGATTTTGTATAGATAGATATGGAAACCATTATTTTGTTTCCTCGCGGAATTTATAAGTTCTGGAAATATTAGACAAGAATTCCTAAATAAACCACAAACAAGTTTTTATTATTTTGATCTGTTTGTGTCGTTGCGCTGAGAAATTAAGCGCACTATCTAACGTATGGTAATTTCCTTTAACTAAGGTAACTCTGATTTACTAATAAAATGATGTATTACATACTGTGGGTATTAGTAAATAACATATGGTCTATAAACAAACATGGCGAGCTTTAAGTGATATCAGTGTTTTGTATTTTAAGTATTTCCCGCCCGTTTCAGGTTTTGCGTACCGCCCCTGGTATCCTTAAATATAGCATGGGTGTTATGGTTTTTTGGACTGAGTTCGCCACACATTCGCAGCACTGCAACTCCTGTGAGTCAGGATCCACAATGGTCTTCGTAGATGACACCAAGGTTAAAATATTGAGGTATCCCAGGAAATGCTGTAATTTTCTTGGAACCCGCACTAAATTTAATTAGGGAAAACAGGAGTCAAAAAAAATAAATCCCATTTTCTACCTTTGCAAAGCGACATGGTTATCATTTACTAGGTTTCCAGGGTAGCTGGTTACAAAAACGATATCCATTTTGAAATCCTGTTAGTCTGACACGGACATCATAGATAGCGCCACTGCCAAAGACTATTATAAACTAAAGCAACTCCACCACAATGCAAAGTTTTGTATTCGTACAATGAAATGAGAGCATGGTTGGGCTGCGTGGTATATTACTCGCCTCGGGGCCGTAGATCCCCCGGTATCTGGCTCCGCCGAGATTGGGCCCGAGACTAGGCACCGCTATAACGAGGCAATGGGAGGCCCCTTTGGGTCGGGGCCCCGCCAGAGTAGGACTCCGGTAAAACAGGGCCCCATAGGAACATAGCCCCTTGGATTGGGGCCCCGCCTAAACTGGATCCCGCTAGTAGGAGGTGCCTTTGGAATAGGGCCTGTCCTGCGTTCCGTCGAGGATCGACCCATCTAGGATTATGCTGCCAAGTCTAGATCTCGCCAAGATAGGGCTCCATTGTGTCTTGCTGGGACTAGACCCTGTAGGGTTTTGGGCCCCGACGGAATCGGGGCATAACGAAAATATAGCTCAACCATGATTCTGTGTAACCAGATTTAGCCAGATTATTTTGTAAAAAGTTGGATTGATGACTCTTTTAGTTGGGTTTCAATCACGGGAATTATTTCTATGGTTGGCATTGTTGGAAGGCTTGTCTCCTTGTCCTAGGACAAGCCTTCCCGGACGCAAGGGGCGGGGGCCCTGAGCGTCCTTCACGAGCAACCCCGAGGAGGACGGCGGCGTGGTGTGGCCCACGTCGCTGTGAGCACCGCGTCGGTGCAGGGGGGAGCATGTCATCAAGTCTCCCTCCGATGGCAGGCTCGTCAGAGCGAGGCACAAGAGGGGCACCGGTGCGTTCCATACGGAGATCCCGGAGCCCCTCCAAAGTGCTGATGTCGGCCACCCTGGGGTTTTTAGTCGGTAGGAATCCGACACGCCCCGCGAGCTTCCCCCGAGGCTCGCGGAAGTCCTACGCAGGATTTTTCCAAGGTAAAAAAAAAGGACAAGCCTTCCCACTGAAGAGGTTGAGCGTAGGCTGCTCCATTCAACGGGTTTGATCCTCACACGGAACAAATCTTTATGTAACTTATAAATGTTCGTTTCGGTCTGGGTGTTTGTGTTTCATAAGATGTTTCGTGTTTGTAAACGCTGTGTTGTACACAGGAATTTTAGTGTCGATGCACCCACGCTAGAAAACTTTTTTATGTAATAAATAAAAATTACCTCCACTGCCTCGGTGGTCTTGAGTCCCAAGTCGGACAAAGTGGAGTGTTCCTATCGAGAAATATCAGTTATAATACCAGTTCGGAGTCTGTACCCGGTACCAGCACGCCCCCTATTACATTGGTAGCTAACATTGCCAAAAACTGGGTGTGCTCAGTACACCTCTGCAACTTAAGCTTAAGGAATACAGGCGGGCGATGTTTATTTTTCTTTTTAAACGAATTTCATAGGATATTGTCCTAATCACTAACAACAAGTGCAACGCCCTCAAACCGATTTCCTAATATAATTCAATTAAAACCATCCCGGTTGTTCTGCCTCCCCCGGTAACCCGACGCCGTAATCTCCGCACAATCATGCCCCGGTTATCTCCGCATTAGCACATGACCTGGTTCCCTTCGTTCTCTTGACATGAATAAGTAATACGTAACTCCCCGATGACCGGGAATTTGTTATAAGATAATTATGTAGTTTTGGGTTTCTTTAAGCTGGATCTTTGACTAACTAAAAAAAATACGCAAAAATATGACAGAGATATTTTTTGCTTCTATAATCAGATCTTGGACACATCTCGGCATAAAGACCTTGTCAAGGCAAATACAATAAGACCAAATACTATAGAGCTATCGTATTTAGTTGGCTACCTTTCAGCTGCATCAACAAATCATACCATATGAGACATAAATAGTTGCTCATCTCGCACTGACTAAGCCTAAAGTTGTTTAACATTAAGAATGGCTAAAAACACAGTCAGCTACGAGTACTTCGACTCCACAACGCAACAATCAAATAGATCAAATTTAACCGATTTCGCAAAACAATGCCGACAGAAAAAAACCTAAAATATAGCATACTAGCAATTTTCCGCGGCGTCACACCCGGCGACAAAATGTTACTTCTGGATAATGTAGCTTGCTAATGGTGAATAAATTATTAAAATGGCTTCAGTACTTTCAGAGTTTATCGATTACAAACCATTTACAAACAAACAAATCTTTACTTTGTATATTATTAGTATAGATATTACTGTAAAGTTTCATCAAAATCCGTTCAGTAGTTTTTGCGTCAAAGAGTAACAAACATTCATACATCCATCCCCGTAACTTTCGCGTTGATAATATTAGTAGGATGGTAGAGCCAAGTTAATTCCAAAATGGGGTCAACAAAATCAATCCCCAAGGTATGCCAGCGTGTTCAACTCGTAGGTGTACAATCCACGCCCCAATCCCAGCAGATTGGATTTGTCTCCACCACAATATGTCTCGGGGATGGCGGCTGATTCAATTTGCAGGCGGGATGATACTCTCAAACGAGACGACTCTGATTGTTTCTGTAATGGCGAGTTTGTTTGCGAGATTGGTTTTAAGTTTATACGCACTATATCTATCTCTATCATCAGGCCAGATCCCTTGCGAGGTAGGCAGAGAGTATAGTATTCCCATAGGTTATTTCCTTACAGACCTTTCTGACTTTCTCCACTCTCATGGTTCGTCTTATATGCGCTCCCCAGTTACGGAAACCCTTGAATTGCCCTTCAGATATGATACGGTCTATTTGGTCATGGTCTTGATTATACGCACTCGATATAGTATCTAGCCTCTGCCTACCCCGCAAGGGATCTGGCGTGATGATATAGATAGATAGATAAATATAGTATAGATATATACGAATAGATTTTTCACTTTCCTAGGACCATTTCTGTACAATATACTAAATAGATCATTAAGTATTTACAAATTAAATTATTTCAGGTATAAATATATTTTATACAATTACTTACATATGTGATATGTCCTACGAACAGACGGAGCAACTACTTACAGTTTGTAGATTACCTCGCTATATCTATAAGCTCGCTACGCTATATCGTTGTCTTACCATAAGAATTATAAAAGTATAACAAAACTAATTTTCTTGAATTTACTCCTCTGGCGTATCAATTATTTTACTGTAATTAAAATATACCTTCCAAAACACGGAGACACTCGAATATGAAAGTGCCACGAAGTGACCGTTTGTCATCTAAGTCTGACCGAACCGAACGCTATGCAATCTTGGTGATTGCTACGAACACCGCGGCCGCCCAGCTCTACGGGGCCCTGTCCTTAATAATCTATCTTATTAAAATAACCACATTATAAACCAAAGTAATCTGTACTTCATAATGCAATATTTAAACCATCAGTAGCAAAGTCTCGTCGGAATCACATTAGCCATGTTTCGCCGCAGGAAGTAAGCCGCATAGGGTACCTTTGTGCTTCTAATTGGTACCCTGAGGGCGTGTTGTGAAGGTCTAAGTGTAATATAAACGGTTCATGGACTCATCTGCCTCACAAAGGGTAGTTTCGCTTACGAGGTAACGGTTTGAGGAGTACAGGGTAATTTGGTTATGATGTGATCTGGGTTAGATGGGATGCTGGGTCTACTTCAGTTATTTCATAGTGTCAAGTCTTATGGTATATTATTGTGGGGTAGGACAGCTGTGATTGAGTCTATTTCTATCTTACAACCAAGGGCTATAACTTAGGTAGTCGCGACTCGTTAAGGGAATTGTTTAAAGAAGCCAATATCACGACGGTCTCATGTCAGTATATTTATGAAAACATAATGTATACAAGGAAAAATTTAGATCCATTTAAAGGCATTGCTATAACAGGCGACATAGAAATAAATTAGATCAACCGCAATTTCGTTTGTAATATCTCACTTCACACGTCTTTAATGGGGTACTGTGTTAGATTCTATAATAAAATCCCACTTGACGTCACTCAACTTAGTGAAAATAAATTCAAATCTTGTATTAAACGTACGCTCTGCAAGCGAGCTTACTATACTCTAGATAATTATTTAAAAGATAAAAATGCTTGGATAGGTGCTGTTCCAGCTCCACCAGAATGTGGATAACATGTTCAGCTATTATTATTTATTATTCCGTCTTTTCCTTCCTGTAGTTTAATAAAATTGATCATCGTTTTTCCTCATTTCTTTATCTGTAAATGAGAGAATCATGTAGCTATTCTCATGAATAGTATAACTTAGTTAATTTAATTTAGACTCACCTGATACTACATTGTTCTCCCATATCCCATAACAAAATGTAGATAGAAAAAATTGTAAAAGTACTATTTTAAAGGGGTAACCGTGGAGTTTCTTGTCCTTCTTCTCCACAGGAATGACATTCCGAAGTGGTAGTGTATCTGACGAATTATAAATACTGTAATAAAAAATATTCTGATTCTGCTATTTTGGAGAATTTGGTAGGTGGGGAATGTTTGTTTAAGGCGGTTGTGGCATTGTGTGGCTTTAGCGATTACCGAGGATATGCAGAGTTCGGTTCGGGCACATTCAGATGTGTGACCGTTTTGCAGTAGCATAATCGAACGTGTTCATGCTTTGGAAGGTACGTTATTTCATTTGTCCCGCCTACCACTTCATGTGGCAGGTGTTGAGTCAAATTGGTTTGATAAGTTCCGTCGGCAGAATGCTACAAAGTTGCCTGACCATTCCGCACTGGGTTTGCGCGATGTAGTATTAGAACCTATTCTCTCTCAGCTCGCTTTGAGAGAGGAGGCATTTGCTCATCAATTTAAGGCTGATTCATTATTATTATTTGACCTGATTTAGTCAGATGGCATTTTAGCAAATGTTTCTTCTCGAGTGTTAGAATACAGCAGTGGCTCTAATGTCACGCCTATATTCCCCAAGCGGGGGTGGCAGAGGCGCACTGAGTACACCCGCTATTCGTCGACGATGTTAAGTCCCATATAATAGGGGGCGAGCCTATTGCCATATTCCGGAAACAATTCCAGACTCCGGAATTACTTGGAAATTTTCGTTAGAAGAACTATATTTGTCCGACTTAGGATTTGAACCCAGGACCTCGTGATCACAAAGTAATACGCTTTGCCACAAGACCAACGAGGCTTTCACTAATGTCTCAAATGTGCTGTGAATAATTGGACAGTCTGTATTGGTTCGCTGCTGAGCAAAGGTCTGTTCTCACAATTCGAGGTGACAGTGAGTGAGTCGTACTCCACGCGTCCCAGGTGCATTGGATGCAGGTTCGTGGCCACCTGGTGGTGGAACTTATCAAGCCATCCGACTTCCAACATGGTTCAACGACGTTCTTATAAAGTGTCTAAAACATGGAGATGCATGCATGAATATTATTTTGGAGCGTCTCGATTGTGAGGTCTGAGGGCTTAGCACGACAACTTTGACGTTAACTTGACGCTGGCGAGTAATTGCGCTGTAACGTTCATGTTAATTTCTATTGTGATAAGGATTACATATAAACTCCCTCCAATCTTATTGTGCTAAGCTCTCAGTGAGGCGCTCGTAGCGTTGTGCGACCGCGGTGTTCTTACCGATCACCAAGGTTAAGCAACGTTCGACTCGGTCGGCCTGAGATGGGTGACCGTTTGTGGCATTTTCATATTCGAGCGTCTCCGTGCTTCGGAAGGCACGTTAAGCCGTTGGTCCCGGTAGAAGTAGTCGTTAAGCCGAGTTGGAAGCCTTAAAGGCGGCTTGATAAGTTCCAACAGCAGGTGGCCACAAACCTGCCTTCACGAATCCGCACTGGGTCCGCGTGGTGGAGAATGACCTAATCTCTCTCACCTCGATTTGTGAGCGAAGGCTTTTGCCCAGCAGTGGGCAGTATAGGCTAATATTAATCTCTCAGTATAGTTTTATGGGCACTAATCAAATAATGAAGGGCGCTATAAAAATCCATGGGGTGGGACCGCAACAAAATACCTGATAAATGCTGTTCTATCTATCTATCTCTATCATCACGCCACATCCCTTGCAGGGTAGACAGAGAGTACAGAGTTCCAACAGGTTCTTTCCTTACATGCCTCTCCGGCTTCCTCCACTCTCATAGTTCGTCTCATACACGCTCACCGGTTACGGAGACTCTTGAATTGTCGTTCAGATAAGACTCGGTCTATTTCGTCATGGTAAGATAGTCTAGGTCTTCCCCGGTACCTACATCCTTCCACTTTCGCATTGTATATCTGTTTTGTCATTCTTTCTTCTGACATTATTTTTATATGCCCGAACCAACGGAGCATACCCTTAATTACCAATAACACTGTTAAAAACTACAATAATTGGCTAGTTTACACGGTGGTCTGTACGGTTTTAATCATAAGTTCTAATTATGACCATTGGGCGGGAGCAAGCGATATAAATTCAAAAAGCAATCGTTTTTTTTATTACATACCTACTTACATGTTAAAGGTAAACTTTGTTCGAGCATCATTTGTGCTCGGTCGTCTCTATTCGTTAATCTGCAAGCGGAGTAAAATGTCCCTTAGAAATAAGGTGACACTTTACAAAACTTGCGTTCGACCCATCATGACTTATGCGTGTGTTGTGTTCGGGCATTCGGCCCCCTCTCACATCGATAAACTCCAAGTGGTTCAAAACCGCTTCCTCCGTAAAGCCGTAGGAACCCCCTGGTTCGTACGGAACGTCGACCTCCACTCCGATCTAGGTCTCGAACCTATTCGCGCCTTTATTAAAAAGGCGTCAACACGTCACTTCGCGAACGCATCTACCCATGCGAATCCGTTAATCGTAGCCACCGCCGACTACGATCTCCCTCCCGACTCCTGCCGCCACCGCCGGCCGCGACATGTTCTCACCGACCCCCCCGATGCCTTGTCATCCGTTCTTTCCGCTCAGAATACGGGCGACGACGACGTAGACGTAGTAGTAGATCCCCTCCCATAGCCGGCGGTTGACCGGTGCGCTTAGTAGTGCACCCGTCCCCCTACAGCGACTGTCCCAACCGAGGGCGCCTCTTCGAAGCGCCCTCGAGTATGTCGCCTCTTGCCCTTCTGGCTTGCTGGAGCGTAGTGGTTGCACGCTCGCCGTTAAAATCCGGTGAAGCTGTAGAGGCCTCGAGGCCAACAGCGTAGATCATTCATACACACACACAATCCACCTATTTAAATCATTTATACGAATAATTACATGTGCCGCCTATTTTTCCTGGGGTAGGTAGGAGTAGCAGTGATAGCCTAGTGGTTAGACCATTGGACTGCAAAGTTAGAGGTCTTGGGTTCAAACCCAGGCACGCAGCTCTGTCTTTTCGAAAGCATGTGCGTATTATAAATTAACTATCACTTGTTCTAACGGTGAAGGAAAACATCGTGAGGAAACCTGCATGCCTAAGAGGTTCGCGAATGTATGTAAAGTTCGCCAAACCGCACTGGGCCAGCGTGGTGGACTATGGTCCAAACCCTCTCAGTTAGAGAGGAGGCCCATGCCGAACGGTGGGAGTTTTTTAACAGGGCTAATTATTATTATAGGAAGGAGTAAACACTTTATTCCCGTCTCGTGCTTTTAAGAATTAAAAAGTGGGGCTAAATTTTTATTTAAATAGAAAAAAAAATCTTTATCTTTCCTAATCCTTAATCCTAGATCTTTCTATCTGTTTTAATGAAAGAGAGATAATAGATCTCTCTTTCATTTAAGCGCTTTTTCAACGGGCGTTAATAAAGCGCTGGAATGAAACAAACAGCTAATAGCATATTTTTCAGAAGCGCTTACAGCACTTCATCACCGCGTTAATAAAGCGCCCATGCGAACCAGGAGTTAGTAAAAACCGAACGAAAATTCGTGTAGTACTTTTTGAGATTAGTACGTACGGACTAATTTGGACTATATAGAAAAGGGACTGAGATCTGCAAATTTCGCATGAGTGTTTTATCAACGCGCGGTGATGAACAGCTGTAAGCGCTTTTTAAAATAGTACTCTTAGCCGTCTGTGCCATTCCAGCGTTTTTAAAGCGCTGAGGAGTCAAAATACATAAGTAAAGACAACGGTTGAGTGTAGTTAAAAATATGTAATTGTGCGTTGGTCGAAATTCGCATCGACGTATGTTTGCGTCCCGCATCGGGTTGTTTAATTGTGAAGTGCGATGTAAATTTTCACTATCTTTTTTCACTGTCACACGAAATCTCATGCTGAAAGACTAGAGTTCAATTTGTTCTCTCTCTAAAGATATCTTGCCGCCTCTATTGTTATAATGTCATTTAAAATACGCGTTTCGTGAATGTTTTAAATGTTTTTGTGCCAAAGCACGTTTGTATATTTTGCAGGTAAGTCAAATTTAAGTATGTCTTTGCTGGTTCACGTATTATTGCTTTGTATATGTTCAGACGAATTAACGACTTATAGGCACAAAACTAAAATGTAAAATAAATTCCAAAATTTGTTTTAAAATAGACTGCGATGGTTTCTTTTATTTAATACATATCTGTATAGTCACGCCAAATCCCTTACAGGCTAGATAGAGAGGAGTTCGGTTCTCTATCTCTTCTCGGTGGTTTCCTAAAATAATCAATATAGCCTACTAGATAGACACCTACAACTGTCTGGATAGGCAGCTGACTTGTTATAAATATTACACTATTTATTTTTTCATGTACCTAATCATCATTTTAATTAACTACCATTGGACACACCTATAATTACTGTTTCAGACTTAATTCCTACCACTTTCCTGACACTTTCGGATGGATTAACTTCTAGTTAATTCAATTAACTTGAAGGCGGTTAGCTTAATGTCTATCCTTTTGAAAATATTATTGTGAAAAGAGGGCCAAGTCCTTCTTTCTGGAAAACATATAGAATGAGGGGTTGCATTTCCGGTTTCCACGGGCGGGGAGATAGAGGTGTAGGTACTGAGTACACCCACATTTCGCCAATGTAGTTCGCTCCGAATAGTATAGGACAATTAGGCGCCGAGTGCGATTTTATCCCTTTGTGGAGAATTCCACCCTTTTGTACGAATCAAATGCTTCGTCATTCATGATAAGTACTGCTAAAGAATAAAATTGCCTTCAGAATCAGAATTATTTATTTGTCAGACATAGGTATCAATATGCATGATCTTAAATATTTTTTTTTAGTCTGTTGTGTTTTGGCATTAGAGCATACTAATATATAGGAACCGGTTAATAACACATTTGATTCTGAATTACTTATAATATATATAACAATCTAGCATAATTGAAAGTATTGTATAAATTAAAAGGTAATATGTTAATATAATTATAGTGTTATTTTTGTATAGTGGTTTCGTTTACAAATATGAAAATTCACATACAAAAATACCCAGACCGAAACAAATAATTGTGGATCACACAAAGATTTGACCCGTGCGGGAATCGAACCCGCGACTATCAGACACAGTGGGTGGAACGGCTTAAGCTCTTAACTTAGAGAGGTATAACTTGGCTATATTTAAATTCAGAGTGAACAGACTATTACTAGTAGGCGAGCTACATCTCCGGCCCCATCGTTACTTTCCATCAGGAGAGATAGGGATCAATCGCTGATCAGTCCTCAATAAAAAATGAGGAGTGCCATTTAACCTGGCAATAAAAAATAAGAATATTCTAGAATCCGGACCATTACTTAAGAGTTTTTTGGTAGAAAAACGACTGAATAACTTTGACTCGTTCTAATTATTATTACAAGAACTGAAAGGAAAAGCGGAATAAGTGACTCGAACGTTAAAACGGCTTTTTAACAGTTAAGCCATTTATTCCCGTTTACCTTATTTATCTATCTATACTATCGCGGCATATCCCTTACTAGGTAGGCAGAAAGTACCGAGTTCCAACTGATATTTTTCTTATCAATATTTGTCTTTTCTACTTTTATATTTATCTATCTCGCTCAAACACTATTATGAAAGCATTGGTGTAGTTAAATCGTATAGTAGTATAACTTAACTGGCCTACCTATATTGAATGCAAACTTTTGTGATCTCGTTACATTTTTCCAAAACAGAAAGACACAAGAAAAACAGGGATGATTTTCTCCGAACTTGGCGGCGCACAGCCAAGCACCTGAATTGAACACTTATCCGGTAGAACTAATTGTTGAACCACAGTATTTATAAGTGCTCGCGCTTGACAGATTATTAGCAAAAACATCTGCTTTGTATTATTATAAGGTCGGAATGGGTTTTTTAAATTGCATCGTAACGAGACAGTCGGGGCTCATTAGCTTATTCAGTTAAATTGGCTTCAATGCAAATACAATTTCGCTATGGCTAGGGGACGTGGATTGATAATGTAGGACTTGGTGGTTTGTAAAATATATTATTTTGTGTTTTGGTAGGTCAGTTTTCTTTAAACGTTGCCCTATACTAGAATTTATTCCTGTGTCGTTTACACACATGAAAATTAATATACAGAAATACCAAGATCGAAGCAAATAATTGTGGATCAACACAAAGATTTGTCCCGTGCGGGAATCGAACCATTAGACACAGTGGGCGGAGCGGCTTAAGCTCTTAACCACTGCGCTAAATCGTCCGTCAACGTTACAATTTAGATTATTTTTAGTCGATGTGCGAGATGGTTTTTTTTCATGTGACTTTGCTATAATACTTATATTTTCTTATTTTTTTATTTTCTTATTTACTTTTAATTTCTTATTTTTTATTACATCTACCACTGGATCGGAAAAAGGCCTCCACTTAGAAGATCCGGCGAGAAACTCTGCGACTAGCCCGCTGAGGAGGAGGAACGGCTCGGCTTGGGTAGTGCTTTGCACCGGTTAGTGGGCTAGGGATTTGCGACCTCGCCAGTGAGGTCAGTGTCTGATCCTGTGTTCGGTATCTGTATTCGAAAGAAGGGGTTAAAGGGCATCCGGAGGGTCGATGAAAACATGCCGCGGACGGCGGTAGCGGCTGATAGGAGGGGAGTTAGCTTCGTAGTCGCTCGGCGGCTACGATTAGCGGATTCCTGTGATTGGACGCGTTCGCAAAATATCGGGTCGTCGCCTTTTTAATAAAAGCGCGAATAGTTTCCAGGCCGAGATCAGAATGTAGGATGGACCAGTCCCCAAACATCGACATTGGCGAAATACGTTTTCAAAGTGTGGGTCTTTTAAATAAAAATAGAAGAATAGACAATTTCGCCAATATTGGCATTGAGAAAAATATCCCAGTTTCGCGACAAGACAAAATTAACTCTTCCATTTGGTTGTCTTCGCCGCGGGCGACGCCGGGGACAGACAATCAAAACGCATCGAGACCAGGGTTGTCGAACTAATGAAAAAATAAATACTTTAACCAGAATAATTGCCGTATTTGTGTGTGGTGTCAAACTAATTTATTTACTTTATATTGTTAACTAATTTCTGCCCGTGACTGCGTCCGTGTTGACTTTAGTTACGAATCTCACGTTTCTCTGGGATAAAAGTGCCCTTTGTGTTAATCAAGGTAATAAACTATCTGTTTGCCAATTTTTTTCCAAATCCGTTTAGCGGTTTTACGTGATCGAGAAACAAACTTACAAACTTTCACATTTATAATATTAGTAGGATGACATCCAGTAAGTAGTGGCGCTAAATTGTCGTTCTCTGGATACGAAATTAGGGTATTTATTTAGAAATTTTCTAAAAATCAGCGTATTAAAAATCATATAAGAGTATTGCCTTAGTTTTAGTATATAGATGTGTAATATCACATACCGCGAGGAAGGGAGCTGGCGTGATGATAAACATCAATCAAAAAGACAGAAGTTGTTATTTTTACGTGAGCTTTTCAATTATATTTTTTCTATATTCACGCGAATAGAATGAATATAAATCTACGGAAAACATCTTTGTAAATCGATCATAACCATTCACATAAACTACTGCAAAATATATTTCTTGTTTGGGTCAGAAAATAAGACACGCTTATGGCAGCCCTACCGACTCCCGCGCCTGCACATCGTTGACAAAGGGCCCTCGGATAGGACAGAGGTAATCTGTTGCTCTGTAACTCATTTTACTTAGTCTGGCTTTTGCTGCTCTGTTTGTTTTGGGTGTACAAAGTACTACCGTTAACGTACAATGTGTTAAGGACATATGCGCAAAACCTGAAATAGTGTTTTAACACACTATCCGCCAATTCCTAGCACGTCAGTTCGACCGCACCTTAATATGCAAAAACATCGCAGTTACAAAATGAGACATAAATTAAAACTCTATTGGTATCGTAATAAAATTCAATTATCGGTGCGCTGTTTTTTAATGATTGGCAAGTTATTCCATTTCGTATCCAATTTGTATGGTGTTAAGGTCCAAGTCACGGGATGTTAATTAATTTCTTTTGTTTTGTTTTTGTGGAATAGTGTTTGTGATGACAATTTTCTCGGTGATTGACTGTAAAAAAAGATTTGATTAGAATATAAAAATGCCTTCTTCATAAAAAGAGGTGATCTAATGAATAGATTTCTTTATGAAATATTATTACAAAACTATTTCTATGTCGTGGGTGCTTTTACAAACATGATATTTGCATACACCAACAACCATACTGAAAAAAATATTTGTGATTCACAAAAAGATTTGTCCCGTGTAATTACGGGTTCAATAAACCCGTAATTACTCGATCTCGTGAACAGAGCGACCTATGCTCTAACCACTGGATGAATCTCATCTTTCATAGCTTACCTTAGCTTTAGTGAAAAGGCAAACAGACTAAGCTCTAAAAATCACCTCCTTTTATGAAGAAGGCATTTTTATATTCTAATCAAATCTTGTTTAACAGTCAATTGCTGAGAAAAATTGTCATCACAAACACAATTCCACAACTAAAAAAAAAAAGAAATTAATTGACTTACATCCCGTGACTTAGACCTTAACACCATAAACATTGAACCCAAAATGGAACAACATGCACATCATTGAAAAACAGCGCAACGATAATTGTATTTTATTACGATACGAATAGAGTTTTAATTCATGTGTCATTATATAAGTGTGATGTTTTTGCATAGTAGGGCGCGTCTAAACTGGCGTGCTAGGAATTGGCGGATAGTGTGTTAAAACTATTAGCGTCAACTAGTAAACGGACGAATTAGCGCAGTGGTTAAGAGTTTAAGCCGCTCCGCCCACTGTGTCTAATAGTCGCGGGTTCGATTCCCGCACGGGACAAATCTTTGTGTGATTCACAATTATTTGTTACGGTCTGGGTATTTGTGTATGTGACTTTTCATGTTTGTAAACGCACCCACGATACAGGAATAAATCCTAGTGTGGGGATACGTTTTTTTTTTTAAAAAAAAGATTATCTGTCTCACCTCGATTTTTGGGAGAAGCCTTTTTTTGTGTTGAGTAACCGTGGAATTTCTTGCCCTTCTTTTCCGCAGGAATGAAATTCCGAAGTGGTGGTAGAGTCTTTGTTACAATTCTGATGATTCATAAATACTATAATGGTTTACATGAATAAAAACATTCTGTGTGTGTTCCGTATTTTTATAAACGTCGCCCCATGCTAGAGATTACTCATGTGTAGTGAGTGCGTATACAAACATGATATTTACACGAACTCCAAGATCGAAAGAAATATTTATAGATCACACAAATATTTTTCCCGTGCGGGGATTAACCCGCGGCTACTTGATCTTGTGGGCGGAGCAGCTTAAGCTCTCACCCACTCGACCTAGCTGTCTATGCGGGCCTTTGTCCAGCAGTGGGCCAATATAGGCAGATTTATAATATTAGTGACAGCCCTCAATTTAAACGAACCCTAAGTTTAAGGTCATAATTGTTAACCCACAAAAAAAACGGGGCGACAAATTGACGCGTCGTGTCGCGACTTGTCGCGTCGCGCGACAATTGATCGTGATCGAAGACCGGATACCGATCAATTAGCGCGTAAAGAGGAGCGCAGACATGCGAATGTGAAATAAAGATACATAATTAAATATTTTTGAATGCCTCGTTGGTCTGGTGGCAAAGCACATCGCTTTGTGATCACGAGATCCTGGGTTCAAATCCTAGGTCGAACAAATGTAGTTTTTCTAATGAAAAATTCCCAGTATGAGTCCGGAGTCTGGAATAGTGGCCGGTATATGGCAATATCCCCGCCCCCTATTACATGCGACTTAACATCCTCGGCGAACCGTGGGTGTACTCAGTACACCTCTGCCACCCCCGCTTGGGAATATAGGCGTGACGGTGTTGCTTTTTTTTTTTTTAATTAAATATTTCATTTTTAGCTTTTGCATACAGCGTATGCGCATTGCACATTTATTTATCTATCTATGTCGTCACGCTCGATCCCTTTTGGGTTAGGCAAAGAAAACAGAGTTCCAACAGATATCAATCAATTGTTAAAAAAATCGCAACCGCTTTTTTTATATTAAAATAAAAAAAAATATTCAGTCCTTCCTACCGTACCTATATTCCTCAAAATAGATGTGGCAGGGATGCATTGTCTATGTCGACACGTGTGTACGTAAACCTAACATTTCGCAGAGCCAACTGATCAGTCGAAACATCGGACTTCGGAATGCTACTGATTTTTTTTCTTATAAAAACCTCAATCACAATTTGTCCAACATATGATTGACACCCGTTGGGGCAGAATGGTTCTCGAGGGATGACTTTGTACCGGAAAACGATAAGTGGGCACGCCTCCCACAGAGGACCGATGACCTGGTGTAGGTCACAGGTAAAAGTTGGATGCGTACATCACGGAGCCGTCGTCGTCGTCGTCGTGGCGATTTGTGGAGGCCTTGGTCCTGCAGTGGACGACTTTTGGCTGGTCATGATAATTGCCAACCGAATCATGCGCTACCATAAGATAAACGAACTCCTCGTAAACCTATAACTCCCCTTTATCCACCACCACGAAGAACTGTTCTTTGTCTCCAATACCAGCCACGGCTGAGCAGCAGACCTTGTTGACGTTAATTTTGCCACGACGGTAATCACTGCATATCTATCTCTCTATCAATATCATCACGCCAGATCCCTTGCGGGGTAGGCAGAGAGTACAGAGTTTCAACAGGTTCTTTCCTTACATACCTCTCTGTCTTCCTCCACTCTCATAGTTCGTCTCATACACGCTCGCCGGTTACGGAGACTCTTGACTTGTCCTCCAGATAAGACTCGGTCTATTTGGTTGTGGTAAGATAGTCTAGGTCTTCCTCGGTACCTACATCCTTCCACTTTCGCATTGTATATCTGTTTTGTGATTGTTTGTTCTGACATCGCTACATATTATAAAATGAAGTCTCGCCGCGTCTGTCTGTCTGAACGTGATAAACTCGATAACTACAGAACGGTTTTTCATACGGTTTTCACCAATGGACGGAGTGATTCAAGAGAAAGGTTTATGCATATATATCACCCGTGCGAAGCCGGGCGGGTCGCTAGTACATGATAAAACTATTTATAACCATCTCACCTTAATGATATATAATATTATCATATATAGCGTGATTCAGCTACAACCTCACTCACTGCCGCATTTTGGATGTGTTTTGGGCTAAAACAACCACACAGTAGGTCCCACCAGGCGAAAAACGACAGCGCGGCCTAGACCGAGGTTGCGAGACAATAATACCCATAATATCTCAATCTACGCATTCGTATTGTTTGTCGTTAAGGAGTTCCCTGGCGTATCTTTAAAGTCCAAGGTCCAATACTGATGAAATTAAAATGGGACCACCTTGGAGCTACACTGAACCCAATGCAAGAAGAATCATCAACATCGATTCACAATTGGCGGAATGAACGCGT
Source organism: Phalera bucephala (assembly GCA_905147815.2). Taxonomy (NCBI): domain Eukaryota; kingdom Metazoa; phylum Arthropoda; class Insecta; order Lepidoptera; family Notodontidae; genus Phalera; species Phalera bucephala. The sequence goes on from LR990618.1 coordinate 31,606,761, forward strand.
AACATACATACAAAAAAAAAAACACACAGTCGAATTGAGAACCTCCTTCTTTTAAGAAGTCGGTTAATTAGTCTATCTATTTATATCATCACGCCAGATCCCTTACAGGGTAGGCAGAGAGTATAGAGTTCCAACAGGCTCTTTCCTTACATACCTTCTTCCTCTACTCTCATAGTTCGTCTCATACACGCTCGCCGGTTACGGAGACTCCTGATATGTCCTTCAGATAAGACCCGGTCTATTTGGTCATGGTAAGACAGTCTAGGTCTTCCCCGGTACCTACATCCTTCCACTTTCGCATCGTATATCAGTTTTGTCATTCTTTCTTCGGACATTCTTTCTATATGCCCGAACCAACGGAGCATACCCTTTCTCATCTTTACACCGATACTCTCTTTCATACCTATTTGCTTTCTTACTACACTGTTGCGAATACGGTCGGTCAGCTTCACTCCGCACATCTTCCGCAGAGCTCGCATTTCCACCGCATTTATCCTAATTAGACTTCTGTCATAAGGATTGGCATCACCTCGCACTGAACCGGGATAGGCGGAAGAATGGAGGGGAGGCCTTCACTTTCTTCATAAAGGTAGGAAACTCCTTCAAATTGGAAATTTGAATGTCTGAAATTGAAATCAATTGATTTGAATTGAAGGTGTTTGAGGTCTTGCGTTATTTACTTTACAGCTTGTATATGCAATATTTATTTATTCCGTGGTCCGGTTACAGTTTTTTAAACTGTTTTCCTTGTTAGTAGATAAACTGTTTAGTTTAAGATGGCTCTGAAACTATACGGCATCCTATGTCTTGATATGAAGCAATATCAAAATTGTCAATTGTATTATAAAATTGTATTAATAATCTGCTTGTTGGTGTAAAATATGAAATGTGGGTAGGGAAGGCATATTTTATCTGACCTGACGACATTTTTATGCTCCGACACGTTTGGGTTATAAGACACAGAATAGAGAACGGTCGCGCAGAACGGTCATTTCTTTGATAATAAATCATCCCATACTCTCCAATTGCTAAGCAAAGGCCTTCTTAACAAATTGAGGTGAGAGGAAATAGGTGTCCTTCTAATATTATAAATGTGAAAGTTTCTATGTTTGGATGTTTGTTCTTCAATCACGCAAAAACGGCTGAACGGCTGATTAGATGAAGTTTGACACACAGATAGTTTATTGCCTGGATTACTCGTAACACATAGGATACTAGTTAGGTTCCTGTGTAAAGCCAACGCGGACGAGGTTGCGAGCAGAAGCTATTATGACATATAATACGTCCTTTGCAGACTCATGCACCTAATTGCGAAGTATTTACATACCTTAAATTGCTTATTTTAATATCCCCTTAGGTACTCACTAGTTCACTTTTCAACGTTAGTGAGTTATACATTTCTTTTTAAAAATATTTCCTTCGCTTTAGGACAATGAACCCTCTATACATTTCTTTGGGTGTGCACTACAAATGTATAGCATTTGTAAAACGTAGTTATTGTCAATGATATTACCTGTGCAGATAAATATTCCATTAGTTAAGTGAAGTCACATTACTATCATCTTGCATATGGTGGTGATAAGGTACTAATATCATTTTTAAATTTGACTTTTAAATTTTAGCTCTATTATAACGTAGGTATTTAGAGATCGGTATTCGAATTGTTAAAAACACTCTTTAAATATAACGCTTCTTTGGATTTAGAGATTCTATGTATTCGAATAAAAAATGTCGATATTAAAAAAACAATTATATTTGTCAAAGATTAAAAATATCGATATTAAAAGTAAATATAGATACAACACACTTTGTATTCATATATTTATAACCCCTGTATCGTTAACTAAGCCTAGACATAGACAAATAGATGCCTCCGGTTATTCTGCGGGTGCATGCCCTACATGCCATCAACACTTGTTAACGCATGCAGGTTGTGAATACACGCTTTTCTTTAGCATTTAATAAGGTAATGACTAATAGCTCTTGCCTGTGACTCGGCCCGCATTTAATATCGATGCGCTTATTAGTAAAGAATAGTATTCTAAAGCAATTAATTGTCATAAAAACCCGACTACGGAATATACAAGGTGTAACAATGAACGTAAGACCTAAAAGTAGTTTGTTCTAAATCGGTAACTGAATTGGTTCCAACAATTTTTAATGTATCTTAATTTTTTTTAATAAATTTTCGTAAAATGCTGTTACATCTTTAGCGCGCTATAATAAACTAAATTTATTCTTGAATCAAAGCAATACGGACATTTCAAATGCATTTATAAAACGTATTTCTCATTATGCACTTATACACGTACAAGTTTCATTGTTAATTGGGATATAAAAGTGCTTAAAAAAGGGGTAAAAAATTTATTGACTGCCTCGTTGGTCTGGTGGCAAAGCGCATCGCTTTGTGATCACGAGGTCCTGGGTTCAAATCCTAGGTCGGACAATTGTAGTTTTTCTAACGAAAAATTCCCAGTATGAGTCCGGAGTCTGGAATTGTGCCCGGTATATGGCAATAGGCTCGCCCCCTATTACATGGGACCTAACATCGTCGGCGAAACGTGGGTGTACTCAGTACACCTCTGCCACCCCCTCTGGGGAATAAAGGCGTGACGGTGTGTGTAAAAAATTTTAGCTTTGGAAATAGGTTTTGGCATTGAATTTGTGAAGCAACAATCTAATCGGGGTGTCTGAGGTCTTGCGTTATTTATGATACACTTTGTATAATAGTAAGGTTGTTTTTCTGCCTCTAATATACTGTATCTACATTTATGACTTCACAAAGTTCTTTTCTTTCATTTGATATCCCACTCGATCCGATAGCAAAAAAAAACAGAGACCTCCGCGTTTTCGGATGTACATAATAAGATCCATCATACTGATTTTGTTCGTATAAAATGTAGCCAATGTCACCTAGACTATGATAGCGAATCGATTAAGACCTCATTCATCAAAATTGGATGAGTATAGTGCTACAACGATCTTTGGGCCCGTGGATGACATTGATACACATCGGTGTAAAATTAGGGTTATCATTTAGTAAAATTATCCTATTTCCAGGGAACATTTCAACGGCAACTCTGCAACTGCCACAAAGTGACATTTCTCTTGATGACAGCTTTAGTTTCAATATTGCGTGCCAAAAGATACTTTTATGGCTGTAGTTTAGACGCTACGGTGGAACATGCGTAAATACAAACACAGAACGCCACTAATATAAGCCTTTCTTTCGGCGTTGCCGTAGTCTGGTAAAAACTAGAAATTTCTTTTTCTTATCTTTCTTTTCTTTATTAAAAAACGTAGCCCCACACCAGGATTTACTCCTGTATCGTGGGTTTACACACATGAAAATACACATACACAAATACCTAGACCGAATCAAATAATTGTGGATCACACAAAGATTTGTCCCGTGCAGGAATCGAACCCGCGACTATTAGACACAGTGGGCGGAGCGACTGAAGCTCTTAACCACTGCGCTAAATCGTCCGTCAAATGCGTTTAATAGATCTATCATCATCAGCGTAAAGAAGTCCACTGAAGGATATGAACATTTCCAAAGATTAATCTTTACTCGCGACCTTCATCAGATCATCGGTCCACTTTATAAGGGCCTGCTCACTTAGTACGGTACGTGAATCTTTTTGTCCCAACAGCCCTAAGATGTCCAAGCAATGTGTTTAAAAGATCTCTCTATTATAACATCCTGCCATCCATGAGGAAGGTAGAGAATACAGAGTTCCAACAGGTTCATTGGTAAAGAAAATAAATTGTGATAATTACCTTTTCGGGTACAGAACACTCTTCTTCTTCTTTAATTAATGGCTTTACACTATTTCAAGTGTATTTTGCCAGTGTCCAGTGAGTAGCATAATCGTGTTGGTTTTAATTAATTCAATTTCCCGATGATGACAACGATGAAAATTAAATTGATGAAGTACCCCACCCTGGATAGTAAAGCGTTAGATACTTTACTTACCAATTGCGACGGTCGTTTTGAGGGAAATCGAAAAGGCACGTTTTATCACTTTGTTTCAATTACTTTCACTCATACACATAAGAATACAGGATGGTTAATATTCTATCAACATTACGCATTATTATTCGAAATAACACAAGTTTTTGTAAATAAAGACAAATTGACAATATCACTCTTCGACTTCCTGCCAGAAACCCCTAACAGAACACTCATTAAATTTTTAATAAAATAGGAAAAAATATGGAAGATAAATTTTCAAAATCATAGATATAGAGAAAGGTGATTTCAATAAAATGGTAACTTGGAGACAGCTAATAACCACATAGTTTTAGTATAGGAATAATTTAGTGTTTCATTTATGTGCAGTGCAATGGCAATCGGCCGTCAAACATCACGCTGCTTCCCATCCATTCAGTCCTACACAAAAACTTCACACCTCGATAATTTCTCCTTGCATTTGTACACTAACCTTAACGAACAGATGTCTCGCATCTGCCCACATCCTAATATGATAGAACCATTAGCAGAACAATGGGCCGGGATCAACGGTCATTATGCTAATAAAGCCGGAGAATTATTGCTATGCTATCGCCATTGCCATGTATGTACATAATTAGGCGCCCTAGAAATAATAACTCATTCGTATTTTGAGGTTATGTTTTTATGACGTTTGTTAATTTCCCGCTAAACGGTTTGACGTTTCTGTTTAAATGGCGGCAAAAAGTTGACACTGTGTGAAGATATTCAAGTCTTTAAAACTTGTTATACTGGAGGAAAAAACAGATGATTTGTTTGGTATGGAGGTTCACTTTCGACATGCCATATTTTACAATTCATCAAATTCACCAGAAACCAAATTCAATTCCAAAATTTGGACTGTTGTTGCATAATTTTTGAGAGTAAGTTAATTTTTTTCATTTTTTTGATAAAATTATAAGCATGTGATTTCTTAATAAAATTAAAAGACACGTATCATGTTGGTAAGCCGCCTCTCTCTTATACTACTTAGTTGTTTACAAGCCCTGATACGATCGCAGGATGATGATATTAACAGCACAATAACGATAAACGACGGAAGCCTCCCGGTGTAATACCTAGCTGGATAATTACAGGCGGCGGACAAAATGTGCGCTTTTTACGCTATTCCAAATTCCAGACTGCCACTGATTATTTATTTTGCGATAGAAGCATTTATATTTATGTAATATTATTTTTGCCTGCCTCGTTGGCCTCGTGGCAAAGCGCATAGCTTTGTGATTACGAGGTCCTGGGTTCAAATCCTAGGTCGAACAAATGTTGTTTTTCTAACGAAAAATTCCCAGTATGAGTCCGTAGGGTGGAATTGTGCCCGGTATGTGGCAATAGGCTCGCCCCCTAATACATGGGACCTTACATCGTTAACGAAAAGTGGGTGTACTCCGTATACCCCTGCCATCCCTACTTGGGGAAAATAGGCGTGCCGAGGTAATATTATTTTTCTACCCTGTTTGACTGTCTGTCCTGAGCAAAGGCCTCCCCTTTATACTTCCACATCTGTCAATTTCGGGCCACAAAGTATCCGCAAAGGTGTCCAAATCGTCGCGCCACCTTTTCCTAGGTTGACCTCGTCGTCTGCGACCTCCACTTATCCGATCTCAAGACTATCATTATCGACTCAAGGTATCCGATTGGTGACTGGCGTTTGTCCCTTTATATCTTTGGACAAATCACCGCCGTCTCCTCACTAGCCGCTACTCTATACCACTTACTGCAGGCCCCGATATGTATTTATTTTATTTAACAGATCCCAATTTAAATTGCACTATATAAAGTTTCTGGATACAATCGCTGTATGATGATATTTACAGCACAACAACGATAAACAACGGACACCTCTCGGTGTAACACCTAACTGGATAATTACAGGCGGCGGACAAATGTGCGCTGTTTACGAGTTAATAAACGGACTGGTTCAGTCCGATCGAAATCTTAATTTGTGGTGTTTTGTGGAACACTGGAGGTTTACCTATAATCTCTTTATCAAAATTACATATATACAAGGTGTAATATAATAAACGTAAGACCTGAAAGTAGTTTGTTTTAAATGGGTAACTGAATTGATTCCAACTATTTTTAATTTATCTTATATCATTTCAAAATTTGCCGAAAATGCTGTAACTCTTTCAGTGCGTTATAATAAACTAAATTAATGATGGATTCAAAGCAATATGGAGATTTCAAATGCATTTCTAAAACGTATTTCTCAATATGCACTTATGCACGTACAAGTTTCATTGTTAATTGGGGTATAAAAGTACTTGAAAATGAGGTAAAAAACCTTGGAAATTTAGTTTTCGTATGGAATTTGTAAAGCGATTATCTAATTGGGGTGTCTGAGGTCTTGCTTTAATTACGATACATCTTGTATATACGTAATTAATTAAAACAAAAATAAAAATTGTGACTGCTTCGTTGGTCTAGTGAGGCACAATGCGGGTAGCGATAACGAGGTCCTGAATTCTACTCCTAGGTTGGAAAAGACGTTCGTGTTTTATTTATCAAAAAATCATCAATTCCAGAGATGGAAGTGTGGTCGGGATAACGACATAGGCTTGACCATTATTGCATTGAGACCCACAGTTGTCGGCGATATGAGGGTGTGTGAACACAGTACATCACTGCTACCGCTAATTGGAGAATGTAGGCAAGATAGTGTTGTTTTTTAATTTTTGGCGAAATATTTACAGTGGAGGAAGCCAGAGAGGTCTGTAAGGAAAAATAACTTGTTGGTACCTTGTACTTTCTGTTTATATAGATATTAAGAAAAACTTGAGGATGCTAAAACAAGCTTTAATAGCAAAAAATACAACGAATATATCTTGCTCAGTTGAAGAGTTCCTAGGCTAGTTTCCGGCTCCATCTTCAGATCCTGGACACTATCTGGGTTCTTAACTCTATCTGGTTGTATAGTACTTCTTAATAGCAATCTAACAAGCGTAAACAAGAGGGGGTTACGTTTTATAGTTCACATGTTCCGATGGCCGCCTTCCGACTCCATCATCAGACCGGCTCCACGGTACCATTGTCATCGGACTTACATACCGGAGTAAGTCAGGGATCGATTATTATTTTTAATGATGGTCAGTGATCTTCCTCGTGTTCTTAATACGGCAAAGTGCCTTCTCTACGCAGACGACCTTAAACTCTACTTTGAGATCAACTCAGAATCCGAATGTATAGCGGTCCAGAATGATATTGACGCTGTTCTTAGGTGGAGTTGGAGAATGGAGTTATACTTGTCCAAGTGTTGTGTAATGTCTTTCGGCAGAATGCGCAATCCAATAATCTATGAATATAAAATAGATAAAAGCAAAATTTTTCGAAAAACAGCCATGATAGATCTAGGAGTCGCATTCGACCGAAAGCTTACATTTTACGACCATGTTCTAACTCTCGCTAAAGAATCATTTAAACGTTTGGGGTTCGAGCTTAGAAATACTTGAGAGTTTCAGAACGAATATGCGCTCAGAATTATATTTAATGCCTTAGTTCGATGTAAACTCGAATCTAGTTCTTGTGTTTGGAACCCTTATGAAAGCAAATACGCACTTATGTTAGAAAAGGTCCAAAAGTCTTTTCTAAGATATCTGTATAAACGACGCTACATATATTATCCATACCTTTACCCTACTAAACTTCTATTGGGATGTCTCGGTTTCAACTCGCTCGAAGTTTGTAGGAACAACGATCAGATCCTCACAATCTGCAAGATTCTTCGCGGGTTATCTGATGCCCCAGACCTGCACAGGTAGGTGGCTAGGTTTTTCGCCCCGAACAATTACAGTCGCGCCAGGGGGCACAGGTTGTTCGCGGCGCCCGTGCGCCGTACCGTCGCCCGCGCCAATGCTCCGATACCTCGCGAGCTCGGCGCGCTCAACCGTCTCCTGGATTTTAATCCTAACTGTGATGTGCTTGCTGATGGATGGTCGAAGATTTTGTATGATTGTCAGAGGTTTTGTGAAAAGAATGAATGAATGTTGATACTTTTAAGTTTAATAAATTAATGTTTAGTTGTTATATATGTATTAGTGTAAATGGTATATAACCGTGCTAATCAAATAAATAAATAACTAAATACGTATGCTAAACTTTGTGCCATATGGTCTGTTAAAACATCCTTATTTTACTAGTATCCCTAACTGATAAATACGCTAATATCGACCACCCTATCATCTCAATAAACTGGTAAGTGGTTAGCCATGATATATCATCACGCCAGCCCGGTGGGGGCGGGAAGCGTCGGCCGAGGTGGCGAATAAATCTTCCAGTCGAGATTGAAATCAAACCGATTGTTTTGGTCGAACTGTGGCGGTGTCTTTGATACTGATATGGAGGTGAGATTACGTGGTAATAGTGGAGATGGTTATGTTATGATATTTGGTGTGGTAAGGTCTGTGTGTGAATTTCATTGTAATTTGCCTTCCGGTTTTGAGGTACAGTGGCGTTACGACCTAATTTTTTTTGTGACTGCCTCGTTGGTTAAGTGGCGAATAATAGGCGTAGCTATCATATGGTATTGTGTATGTGTATGTAAAAAACAAAGTGTGTTTTTTCTATCGAAAGATTACACAGTCCGGGCTCATTGTTGTGCTTGACAAAATGGCAATAGACTCGTCCCCTGTTACATGGTACGTACTTATTTATGAAACATTAGTTTTAAATAGTACATCTTCACGACGACCAGGTAATGATGGTCTCATTGTGGCAGCGAGCTGTCGATATTCTTTAATAAACCATAAACATTAATAACATTGCAATGATGTGCTTTGTTTAGGTGACTAGGGGTATTGAATGAAAGTTGTTATTGGTGCCATAATGTTTAATATGCTGTCTGTAAATCTTACGTGCTATTTAGTCTAATTTAAACATGCCACTTCAAAGCTTATGTGCCATATCTACAGTTCTTCTCAAAATATCATCGAGATAACATCTTCGTAACTCACAATTGTAACATCCAAAAGCTTTGCGTTACGTGCTCTAACTCAAATCAAATCTTGTCAAATCAAATATCAAGCAATCGCTCAAATCGTGCCCAGACAAAAGCCATTCGGTATTCAGTACACGGGGGTAGAGAGTTACTTTTTTCATTGTCCCACAGACCAGTTTAAATTAATAGACTGTCAATATCATTACAAGCTTTTATTTAACTTGCAATGTTCGTATGTCTGTTTGTTTGTCTTTCCGGCTCAAATCTTGTGAACCATTTTTCAAGCACTTACGGTACTCAAGTATTCGACTGAGCTGAAATTTGGTATGCGTATGTAAGTTCGGTGACAATGCAATAATGTGGTACCATGGGGCTGGTCTGATGATGGAGTCGGAAGGTAGCCATAGGAAAATGTGAAATATACACTTTAACTACCTCGTGTTTAGGCTTGTTAGATTGGTATGGACAAATGCTATACAACTAGATACTGTTCAGGGTCTGATGATGGAGCCGAAAGGTGGGTAATGAAACTACCCAACTACTTAATATAACCCCGCCGGGTTTGGGCTCGTTGTATTCGCACTTTAGACCGTGATAGTGTCCAAGGTCTGATGATGAAACCGGAGGGAAGCCATAGGAACTCCTCAACTAAACAATATATCTTCGTTGTATTTTTGCTATATAAGCTTGTTATTAAAAAGGTCTTTTTAAATTAATTTTTTTTCATCATCAACCGAAATATGTCCACTGCAGGAGAAAGGCCTCCCCCGAAGATCGCCAGGACGAAGAAGTTCTAATATATTATAAAAAAAAGAATGCTTTATGGATTTTACGACGTTGAGAGACCACTCTATGTTTATTAAAAGATGTGTAGTAAAAACGAGTTATGTACGACATTCCAAACGCAAACTAAAATAATTTATTTTGTATAAACCCTGCAGAAGTACTTACGAATCGTTAAATTACATTTTTTTAATCTGATTCAACTACTAATCTACCACCGGATCGGAATGCGACTTCCACTGAGAAAATCTCGCGAAAATAATTTTTGGATTTTGATTTAATCCTCTCTCTTTTTTGTTTCTTTTTTAATCATATTGCTTGGATACAATATTTAGGTTATAATTAAGTAGTTTACTATCTAGTTCCAGTGTGACGCATTACGATCACTTTGTAAGTCTATACACTTGTACTGATCTCTGATTTTGTACAGGGGGTGAATAAAAATTCAGTTCGAGTGGCAATGGGCCGTGTCACAATGAACGTGGCGGATTTGATGTGGTTATTCAATTCTACTATTTTTTTTAAATCGTTGCAAATACACTAACAATTATTCCTGTGTCGTGGGTGCGTGCTAGATTATTTTTGTAAGCCCACAGATATTAAGCAGATCATAAACTCCTCGCAGAAATCAGACGGCTTGGTTCAGTGCAGTGGCGCATTTACCAGCAGGCTGAGCAGGCCTAGGGCGGCATTTTAGGGGGGCGCCAAATTTGGCATGGCTTTTCATAGCTCAAAAATATCCCCAAAGACTATTTCTTGAGTAATCTTCATTAAATAGTAAGTTGTAAGATATACATAGGTACTCTAGGAACTGACGCAACGATCCCTTAGTTCACAATCATACTGAAAATGGGAAAAAGCTGATGTAATGATGGCCATAGAGCACAGATCATAAAATTGCAATTTGGTTGACAAAGAAAATGTAATTAATGTGATTGTGTGTCTTGAATTGCAGAGGTTAGTCGGGGCGGCAAAAATTAAATAGCCTACTGGTGGCAAATGTGTAAATCCGCCACGGGTTCAGTGGTTAAGAGCTTAAGCCACTCTGCCCACTAGATCGAGTAATCTTGGCTTCGATCCCCGCTCGAGATAAATCTTAGTCCCACAAATATTTGTTTGTGTACGTGCATTTCGTGATTGTAAATGTAACCACGATGCGTCCCCACGCTACGTTTTAGATAAAATAATAAAAAAAATCTAGTGAACTACACAAACTTTTTGTCGCCATACACCATAAATCTTCATAGATCGTGTCTATCATTTAAAATATTAAACAAAAACATTAGGCGCTAATTAGACCTGAATTTGAATGTTTTTCTGGGGTTATTACCTTTAGCGACGATATACGGAGGGTGGCTGGCGGCGGTTGTAGGAGATGAGCGAAAGATCGGGCTCAATGGTATGCCTTGGGAGAGGCCTATGTCCAGCAGTGGACTGATACAGGCTGATGATGATGATTACCTAGCATCTCAAAGATTAAGGACATAGCAGAAAAAACTGAAACTTTCAAACATTTTTCCTTCGTGCCGAATACTCATACATTTGGAGGCCTTATCTTTAGCGACGATATACGGACGGTGGCTGGGGACGGTTGGAGGAGATGAGCCAAAGATCGGGCTCAATGGTATGCTTTGGGAAAGGCCTATGTCCAGCAGTCGACTGATGATGATGATTACCTAGCATCTCAAAGATTAAGAACATAGCAGAAAAAACTAAAATTTTCAAATATTTTTCCTTCGTGCCGAATACTCATACATTTGGAGGCTTTATCTTTAGCGACGATATACGGAGGGTGGCTGGCAGCGGTTGGATGAGAAGAGCCGAAGATCGGGCTCAATGGCATGCCTTAGGAGAAGCCAATGTCCAGCAGTGGACTAATACGGGTTGATGATGATGATTACCTAGCATCTCAAAGATTAAGAATATAGCAGAAAAAACTGAAACTTTCAAACATTTTTCCCTCGTGCCGAATACTCATTCATTTCGAGGCCTAGTCAAAACACAGCTATTACACAGATTATCCAACAGATACGTCATAACAACTGGCAACAGCGCGGAGGTGGACAATTAGAGGCCCATTAATTAGCCTCCCCGGCGCGGCGCCCCGGAGTGCCGGGTCAGCCGGTCAACCCGCACCACGAAAGAGAAGTAGAGATAAGACAAGTCAATATAAAAATCAAAAATCATTTCTTTGTATTGATCAGCCTAGAAAAGCACTTACAAAATTTTGTACAATACCACATGTATAAAATCGCCAGATCTGATTTGAACAGGAGTGGAATACAGACACTTATTATTCTTTTTTTTTTTGAAACAATTCCACCTCTTTGATTTATTCCTGTGTACACATATACCGCTGCGTTGGAAACCACTGACAGCGTTGATCAGAAATTCGAGCATGTGGTACAGACTCTTAGAGACGAGGGCACTAAATTCTGCGAAACGAGGCGTACAGGCAAGAAATCTAAGCTTTCGGGGGGGACTCTGGAGCTTATGAGCGAACGACGCCGAAATGCTGCCTCAACCTTGTCAGAACACCGGGCCTTAAATAAAAAGATCACAAAGCTGGCCCGACACGACCTCCGAGCTTTCAACAAGCTTGAGATTGAGAAAGCCATCGAGCAGAACCGGGGGTCGAAAGTGATCGTCCAGTCACTTGGGAGAAACCACTTGACAAGGTTGACTACACAAGCGGGTACTGTGATCGCTTTTAGGCCGGAAATCCTCCCGGAAGTCAGGAATTTCTATAGCCAGCTCTACGCCTCACACGCACCTCGACTCGAATCTCTTAGAGGAGATCCCAGAGCCACCCTTACACGTCACTTCACAGAAGACTTGCCCGAGATCAACCTGGATGAGATCGAGTTGGGCCTTAAACAGCTTAAAAATGGAAAAGCCCCGGGTGAGGACGGCGTCACGACTGAGCTTCTGAGGGCAGGGGGTACCCCAGTACTTAAGGACCTTCGGAAGTTATTTATCACTGTCCTCTACACTGGGAGAACTCCGCAGGCATGGAACAGAAGCGTGGTCGTCCTGTTTTTCAAGAAGGGTGACAAAACCCTTTTGAAAAACTATCGACCCATATCACTTCTGAGCCATGTATACAAGCTGTTTTCAAGGGTCATCACGAACCGTCTTGCGCGAAGGCTCGACGAGTTTCAACCCCCGGAGCAGGCCGGGTTTCGAAGTGGTTACGGCATCATAGACCACATCCACACAGTGCGGCAGATTATACAGAAGACTGCAGAGTATAATCTGCCCCTATGTCTAGCCTTCGTGGACTATGAGAAGGCCTTTGACATTGTCGAAACCTGGTCAGTTCTGGACTCCTTGCAACGATGCCAAGTTGATTGGCGATACATCGAGGTGATGAGATGCCTTTTTGAAGCCGCAACGATGACCGTCCAAGTACAGAACCAGCGGACTGAACATATCCACCTGCGCCGCGGAGTGCGCCAAGGTGATGTCATATCACCAAAACTATTCACCAATGTACTGGAGGATATGTTCAAGACGCTGGACTGGAAAGGTCGCGGCATCAATATAAATGGCGCATACATCTCTCACCAGCGATTTGCAGACGACATCGTCGTCATGGCTGAAACGTTGCAAGACCTACAACAGATGCTGGACAGCCTTGCTAATTCGTCTCAGCGAATCGGTCTCCGGATGAACTTAGATAAAACTAAAGTTATGATCAACAAGCATGTTGACCCGGGACCGATCGCCGTTGTTGTCCCTCGAAGTTGTTTCTGAGTACGTATACCTAGGGCAGTTGCTCCAACTAGGTAAAAACAACTTCGACAAGGAAGTTAAGAGACGGATACAGCTGGGCTGGGCAGCATTTGGAAAACTCCGTCAAGTCTTCTTATCGCTCATACCCCAATGCCTAAAAACTAAAGTTTTTAATCAGTGCGTCCTACCTGTAATGACATACGGAGCCGAAACGTGGCCACTCACTGTGCGGCTTGTCCACCAGTTCAAGGTCGCTCAGCGAGCTATGGAAAGAGCTATGCTCGGAGTTTCTCTTAGGGATCGAATCCGGAATGAAGTTATTCGTTAGAGAACCAAGGTTACCGACATAGCTCAGCGAATTAGCAAGCTGAAGTGGCAGTGGGCAGGTCACATATGCCGCAGAACCGATGGCCGTTGGGGCAGACTGGTTCTTGAGTGGAGACCGCGTGTCGGCAAACGTAGTATAGGGCGCCCTGTAGCTAGGTGGGGCGACGATATTCGTAAGGCAGCGGGCAGGGATTGGAGAAGGAGAGCTGAAGATCGAGCTCAGTGGCGTGCCATGGGAGAGGCCTACGCCCAGCAGTGGACTGACACGGGCTGATGATGATGATGACACAAATACCCAGACTGAAACAAATAATTGTGGATCACACAAAGATTTTTCCCGAGCGGGAATCGAGCCCGCGACTATTAAACACAGTTGGCGGAGCGGCATAAGCTTGTATCATAATCGCCCGTAGTAGTTATAAAGTCAGGTAAGTATCTGGACACAACTGGTTTACGAGTTGTTTTTTTTTTGCAAAATGTCGACATTTCCTGTTAAAACTGGGTTCTACCGATAAAAATTACTTTGGAAGATATGGCAGTGGGCAATGTTATTTAAGCTACAGATATTTGGATGCTAGGCTTAGTCACCTTATTCAAAAGTTCTAAAAGAAATGCATACACAGTTTTCACCATACATTAACCTAAGCGTGGATACACCTACGTATTAGGGGCGGGCTTATTGCCATTGTGGCGGGCACAAATCTAAACCCAAAACATATTTCAGAAGAACATCTTCCTACCCATTTTTCGCCTATTTCGGGGAGCTCAAGCAATAACCTCTAAGTTGGGAAACGCGAAATCGCCTCAAAATGCCGTGTCAAGTTTTGACTCTGTCAAAACTGCCGAGAGGTTGACCGAAAGGGCAATTCGGATCATCGGTATATCCATACTATCCTTTCACGCTGCAGCGATTCGCTAATGAAGATATTTGGGGCACACCGCTATCTCGGCGTCAATAAATATCTGCCCCGCGACCCCGCCCCCGCCCCAGGCGAGCTCTTCCGCCCCGCACCTCCGGCCAACAAAAGAGTTACGAAATCGATATGTGGACCCACCCCTAGCGATAGCCGCGTATGATACGATCTTAAACGTCTTAATATTGAGAACAGCTGTTTTTGATTGCTTTATGAGAGTTTAGAGGATATCGCCCTAGTGTACACAGATTCCTATACTGCCCTGATAGAAAATGCCGTTAAAAGCAATAAAAACGCAAATACACTGTTTATAACGTTGTTCATTATAACGAGAAACTTCCTATAACATTAGGTAAATTTAGTTGGTTTATGTCAAACTCATACATTAAAATACTCTTTATAGGGCAACAACCGGTCTTTATTATTAAGACATATGCTAATATTTAGGCGCCAGCAAATATTAACAGAAGTAGTGTGTGTAAAGTTTAGAGAATAGATTGACTGCCTCGTTGGTCCGGTGGCAAAGCGCATCGCTTTGTGATCACGAGGTCCTGGGTTCAAATCCTAGGTCGGACAAATGTAGTTTTTCCAACGAAAAATTCCCAGTGTGAGTCCGGAGTCTGGAATTGTGCCCGGTATAAGGCAAATGGCTCGCCCCCTATTACATGGGACCTAACATCGTCGGCGAAACGTGGGTGTACTCAGTACACCTCTGCCACCCCCTCTGGGGAATAAAGGCGTGACGGTGTTCATATTAGAATAGATTTTAGAATAAAAAGTTTCCACTAAATCTTTGTGGTGCTGGAATTTCTGAGAAAGACACCCTGAGGTCGTAAACAACTGCCTTGTTTTTGTAATTGTTGATTGCCTCAAAACTATGCCATTAGTCTTGGATTAATTGTTTCTAAGAAATTTTGGTGGTTTAAGTTACTAAACGCAGAAGACACACCTATTGTATTGTGCATATATACTAAGCAAATAGTGGTACAGCAAAACACGTCAGGCAAAGTTAACAGAATGTATGTGTTTGGAATAATTTAATTACCTATTGAAAGAAATAAAATTAGAAATTATTGTCAATCAATCAGCCTATCGTAGTCCACTGCTGGACATAGGCCTCTCCTAACACGCGCCATTGCACACGGTCCTCCGCCTTCCGCATCCAGTCTGTCCCAGCGACCTTTTTGAGGTCGTCGGTCCATCTAGCTGGGGGCCGTCCTACCTTACGCTTACCAAGTCGCGGTCTCCACTCTAGGACACGCTTGCTCCATCGGCCTTCGGTCCTTCTGCAGATGTGACCAGCCCATTGCCACTTTAGCTTACTGAGTCTGAAATTATTGTAATTGGTGAAATTTGGTTATTTTTCCTTCTGCCCTCTATATAACAAAACCGCTTTATAACGAATAAAATATAGCCCCTTAAGATTCGTTTAAACGAGGTTACACTGTATTGAGATAGAAGCCCAAAATGTCTTAGAACAACCGAATACGGAGGCGATAAGACGCTGTTTCTTCATGACGTTATTAGTGACTCGGTGGGTGTACTCTCTTTTGACTCCATATTCTTGGAGTCAAAAGAGAGTGTTGGTGTAAATGATGACGGATGGTTTAGCGCAGTGGTTAAGAGGTTAAGCCGCTCCGCCCATTGTGTCTTATTAGACACAATGGGCGGAGTGGGAATCGAACTCGCGACTATTGTCGCGGATTCTATTCCGGATAAATCTTTGTGTGATCCACAATTATTTGTTTCGGCCTGGGTATTTGCGTATGTGAATTGTCATGTTTGTAATAAATACTAGCGACAGTACACACGACACAGGAATAAATCCTAGCGTGGGGCTACGTCTTTTTTTACTAAAAAAATATATATTATTTTTCATGGTACCATGATTATTAATTGCAACCCGACCTATCGGCATGGATGCCGAAGGCCGTCTATTTGACACGTGAATATACCTTATATAAAACAGTGCTTATCAAATGTGTATCTCATCATCATCATCATCATCTCAGCCCATACTTGTCCACTGTTGAACATAGGCCTCCCCAATCGCTTTCCAGCGTAACCGGTCCGATGCCACCTGCATCCAACGACTTCCTGCGATTTTCACAAGATCGTCGGTCCATCTGGCAGGCGGTCGTCCCACGCTGCACTTGCCAATACGTGGTCGCCACTCTAGAATCTTTCTGCCCCAACGCCCGTCCGATCTACGCGCTATGTGGCCCGCCCATTGCCACTTCAGCTTGCTAATCTTAAGGGCTATGTCGGTAACCTTGGTTCTTCTACGAATCTCCTCATTCCTGATTCGATCGCGTAGAGAAACGCCGAGCATAGCTCTCTCCATAGCTCGCTGAGCAACTCTGAGCTTTTTTATGAGACCTATTGTAAGAGACCACGTCTCTGATCCATATATCATCACTGGTAACACACATTGACTGAAAACTTTAGTCTTAAGGCACTGAGGTATTTTGGATGAGAAGATATTGCGCAGTTTCCCGAACGCTGCCCAGCCGAGTTGGATTCGTCGATTGACCTCTCTCTCAAAGTTGGACCTACCTAACCGGACTACCTGTCCCAGGTAAATGTATTCGTCGACAACTTCAAGAGTAGAGTTCCCAACGGTGAGTGCGGTGGGTACGACATGGACATTAGACATTATTTTGGTTTTGTCCATGTTAATTTTAAGACCCACTTGTTGAGATACTCTGTTGAGGTCACCGAGCATTCGTCCTAGATCTTCCAGCGACTCCGCCACGACCACAATGTCGTCGGCAAATCGAAGGTGAGTGATGTATTCGCCATTGATGTTGATGCCAAGTCCTTGCCATTCCAAGAGCTTGAAGGCGTCCTCTAAGGTGGCCGTAAACAGTTTCGGAGAAATGACGTCTCCCTGTCTTACTCCTCTTTTTATGGGGATTGCCTTCGTGCACTGCCCCTGTACTCGGACTGACATGGTGGCGTTATTATACAAGCACTTCAACACTTCGATGTACCGATAGTCAATGCGGCATCGCTGGAGAGATCTAAGAACCGCCCAAGTCTCGATCGAATCGAAGGCTTTCTCATAGTCCACAAACGCCAAGCATAGTGGCCGATTATACTCCTCGGTCTTCTGTATAATCTGCCGCAGCGTATGTATGTGGTCTATGGTACTAAAGCCTTTCCGGAAACCGGCTTGTTCGGGAGGCTGGAAGTCATCAAACCTGCGTTCGAGACGATTCGTAATGACCCTCGAAAACAACTTATAAACATGGCTCAGCAGTGTGATGGGCCTATAATTCTTCAGTAAAGTGTTATCACCTTTCTTGAAAAACAGTACCACCACACCCCTGTTCCATGCTTCCGGCGTTTTCTCTTCGAGCAAGACGGAATTAAACAGCCTCTGAAGGACTTTAAGTACTGGCGTTCCGCCCGCTTTCAGAAGCTCTACGGTAATTCCGTCTTCGCCCGGCGCTTTGTTATTTTTGAGTTGTTTGAGAGCCATCCTAATCTCGTACAGGCTGATGTCCGGGATATCTTCAGTGTAGTGTCGGGTTAGCTTGGCTCTTGGGTCTTTTACCAAGTCAACAACAGGTTCAGCTACTGAGGTATACAACTGCCCATAGAACCTCTCTATCTCCCTGAGCACCTCCGACCTATTCGACGTTACGTTTCCGTCCTCCATCTTCAGCTTCGTCAACTGGCTTTGCCCAATAGACGCGTCTCTTGCGAACACTTTAGAGCCCTTGTTCTGTGCTATGGTCTCCTTAATACGCCTTGTATTGAAGGACCGTAAGTCTTGTCGCAAGGACTTCAATATCTGTCCATTGAGCTGCCTATAGGACTTAGCATCATCGGAGGTTTGGAGCGTCATGGAACGTCGCTCAGCCATGAGGTTTCGGGTGTAGTTGGATAGTTTTTGAGGTCTATTTTTACGGTGGGGCTTAAAATACTTGGACCCGACCGTATGGACAGTCTCTACCAGCCTGTTGTTAATTTCGTCCACTGATGCGCTGCTATCTAGCAATTCGAAGCGGTTTGCCAATTCGAGTTGAAAGGTCTCGGGGTTTTGGATATGTGCATTACAAGGTCGGAGCGTAGACTTCATCAGACGCGATCTTTCCATTTTGACATTAATATTTAATGTGCCTCTGACCATTCGGTGATCACTGCCGGTTTTTACCCTGTGGATCACGGAGACATCATTAAATATTTGTCGCTTGGTGCTCATTATGAAGTCTATTTCGTTTTTGGTGGAACCATCAGGGCTCATCCAGGTCCATTTCCTATGAGGCGGCTTCTGGAAGAAAGAGTTCATCATAAAGAGTCCCTCCTTCTCCAGGAATTCGGCCAGCCTCTGACCCCTGGGGTTACGCTGCCCATATCCAAATTGCCCCACTCTCAACTCATCATCGCCCCGTTTGCCCAGCCGCGCATTGAAGTCACCCATAACCACTGTAAAGTGTGTTTTGGAAGTATGTATGGCTCTACTAATGTCCTCATACATAACTTCGACATCATCATCTGAGTATGTCGAGGTCGGTGCGTAGACCTGTATGACCTTCAGCGAATATCTTTTGGATATTCTGAGTATCAGGTACGCTACCCTGCTCGACACACTAGTGATGGACACAACGTTGTCTATGAGTGACTTGTGGACGATAAATCCGACACCACCTTGGGACTGCTGTTCGCCCTCCCGGTAGTAAAACAAGTTGCCGGATTTTAAGGTTATCGTGTCCTCGCCCTCTCTTCGGACCTCCGATAAACCAACAATATTCCACCGCAACTTGTTTATCTCTTCTTCCAGCTCAACAAGCTTCTCATCTGTCCTCAAAGTGCGTGCGTTGTATGTCACCAGGGCCAATTTTCGTTTTTGGTGGTAGCCGAATCTCTGCCGGAGATTCTTAGCACCCCTTGTCCTGTCGTTACCATGGCTGCTACCGTGGCCAGGACGATCAGGACCGCCGGGGACTAGGGGCCCGGTTTTCTTCTTTTCTTCCATAATAGTGATTGGGGGGATTTGCCATACTCGCCACGCTTGGCAGGCGAGTTGGCGAGCGCAGTTTTTGATCGCAGAAGTGTTAAGAGAACGCTGCTGCCCATTCCCTAGTTTTCCCTTAGTCGCCTTGTACGACACCCGATGGGATGAGATGGGTTGGTCCTATTCTAAGCCGGGAACCACGCGGCGGAATGTGTATCTACAAATTAAAAAAAAAATAATTATAAACTCAACTCCATGGAACAATCCAACAAATTGGATTTTTTAGTTGAGAAGTCCCTATGGCCTTACGGCTCCATTATCATACCAGCTCCATGGTACCGTATTATTGCATTGTCACCGCGTGAAAACCTCGTTAATCTATTTTTGTCAAAATAGGATAATTTTTATGTAGTTAGAAAAGTATATACCGCATAACTTGATCGCACCCAAATTCAATATGATAGTTTATGAGGCCATCTACGAGAGAGTTTTGGCGGGAAGTCGAAGAGTGATGTTGTCAATTTGTTTTAATTTCCAAAACTTGTGTTATTTCGACTAAAAATGTGTAATGTTGGTGGAATATTAATCATTATGTGTTCTTATATGTGCATGAGTGAAGGTAATTGTAACAAAGTGATAAAACGTGCCTTTTCGACTTCCCTCAAAACGGCCGTTGCCATTGGTATGTAAAGTATCCACCGCTTTACTATACAGGGTGGGGTCGTTGTCATCAAATTCATCGGGGAGTCGAATTAATTTAAACAAACACGATTACATATCTCACTGGACACTGGCAAAATACACTTATAATTAGTGTGAAGCCATAACTTGAAGAAGAGGAAGAAGAAGAAGAAGAAGAGGCCATCTACGACTGTCGTGGATCGTCAATTATCTATGAAGTCTAACATTTTAAAATGAGACTTTGCAAGTCTGTCTGGGTGTGCATTTCGTTTTAGACACTTACGAGATTTTGCACTCGTCACCGACAATATGTACGTATGCCAAATTTCAGCTTAATCAGACAATAGCAAGTACTTGAAGAAAGGATTACAAATTTTAAACGGGATGGAGACATACTGACAAAGCAAGCGAGAGAAGCTCATAATAATGTTTACAGTGCGACAAGGATCTTTTGGCCCGCGGCCAAAATCGAAACTAACGCTGTGATCAAATGGAATGTCCCTTCATGACAACCGCAGAGTTGCCGTTTGCTATCAAATTTACCCAATTTTTTTTTTAATTAGTAACCGTGCGGACCCACTTCTTGAAATATCTCCTTAGTAGTAGAAAAAATTACTAATTGGTAACACTAATTTCACGCTAATGTCACTCAGGGGACTAAAGATTGTTTTCGGGCTATACATACCGTATAGTAGGGTTCACTTAGGGTTAGGTTCACTTGAATACGGGGGCCCTGAGCGTCCTTTACGAGCTACCTCGAGGAGGACGGCGGCGTGGTGTGGCCCACGTCGCCGTGAGCACCGCGTCGGTGCGGGGGGAGCATGTCATTAAGTCTCCCTCCGATGGCGGGCTCGTCAGAGCGCGGCACAAGAGGGGCACCGGTGCGTTCCATACGGAGATCCCGGGGCCCCTACAAAGTGCTGATGGCCGCCACCCTGGGGTTTTTAGTCGGTAGGAATCCGACACGCCCCGCGAGCTTCCCGTGAGGCTCGCGGTAGTTCTATGCAGTATTTTCCCTAGGAACAAAAGTAGGTCCACTTGACTAAAGATAATTTTGATGGGCTGTCTGATGTGTAAAAATATTGCCGAAAAACAACCACAGCGTGCTTTAACGTGTCGGTTACCGAAAACACTTGAAATCGCCTAAAAATTCCGTGACAAAGCGGCCGAGAGATTAGGTAATGTCGAATAAGTAAGAACTCGTATTACCTAGTATTCTCAATCTATTTTTCAATAAATTTCTTGAGAACGCAAATCAACAGCCTGTATAATTAGACACAAAACCTCAATAAGAACGCACCATATAAGTAGTTGAAATCGAACCGCGCAGATACCGAATACCATCGTTTTTTCCCGTCCGAATTCGGCTAAAATAGTTTTTATTGTTCTGTGTTCTTTTTGCGCCGGCGCAGCTCGATCCAAAGCGATTTATGACGTACTTATCGACGTGTTGAGTGAGATATTGTGTTCCTTATATGTACATTATTTACATTAATATAAGGGAATTGATGTGGCCGAAGAATGGCGATAGGCTCGCCCCCTGTCTTTTTGGAACTAAAAATATCTTACCCAAGTTTCGCCTACATTCCATAAGGAAGGTAGTAAGGGTGCACTATGTACGCCCACATGTTGCTGACGATGTTGTCTCGCCACCCGCGCTTGGGGAATATCGGGGTGACGGTGTTTACGTTAATGGTTTGGTTAAATAGCCGGCCGCACGCCGTCGTGCCGAGCGAGGCTGCGCTGTGAGGCGTCTCCCATACATTTTAGTACATTGCAACTGTACAAGCCGCGCCACCGTCACGCTGCGTCGGCTATGTGGCGAAACCTTAAGTCTCGACGTAACGGAGTGTATCATCATGAGATAGTGTGATACTGGAAGGACTGGTCCATCTGGAATGCTTTAGACTCATGAAATAAAACTATTTTTTTCGGATTTAATCGCTGTTTATTTTGGTTTTTAAGATTTTTAAGTTCCCGACGTTTCGAGTGCTTTGCAGCACCCATGGTCACGGGAAGGACTGAGGTGTTAGACGTCCAAAAGGCATAGTTGTTCCGGGGTACCCTCAAACTTCTTAATTATTTTTGTTGGTCCGATCTACGAAGAATGAGCTCACGGTGCCTTGAGGTCTTGCAGTGTTATGCTTGGTTTTGGATTTGATTATATTAATTACTGGATCCCAAGTCGATGGAAGCACCCAGCCATCTTCTCTATTGAAGTTAGGATGTTTTTTTAATTTCAATAGCCTCGCGAACCATCCTTGGTAGGAATCGGTGTTCTTTCACGAGGATTTGTGGTCTATCAAATCTGGCGGGTGCGGTCAAGGATATGTTTACAGACTGCAGACTTCTTTGAGCGAAAATCTTAAAAATCAAAATAAACCGCGATAAAATCCGAAAAACTAGTTTTATTTCATGTGTAATATTCGCGTAAATTTAAGAACTCAGTTCTTTAGACTCTCTTTATAAATAATATCATTAGCCTCCCAAAAGGAAGGACCAGCTTTTCAATAGACGCATTCAGCTTTAAACCGCAACCTTTACCATATCGCATCTTCCGAACAGTATAGACTTAACTTAAAAATCTAAGAAATCGATTTACGGTCATAGAGGGCCATTAAAAGGTACGCTCCATCTGGTGAATATTAAAACAGCGGCGTTTTATGGTAGAATTAAGAAATACGATAGTTCGGCCTCTTCCACTTTCCCTCCCTCTACCCGCGCCACTCAATTCTGAAGGGGCGCGATTAGTTTCCAAAAAACTTGACTTTTTGAGATAAGTTACTACGGTTCTGAAGGTGCGATATGTATTAGGCATATTGAAAAACAACAGTAAGCTATCTGGTTTTACTATCAAAACTATGTTTTGTCTGTATACATAGAGGAGCAACTTTAATTAAAACGCAGCCACTGATTAAGTGTTACTTTTTACACCAGACAATAAAACATCACATAAAACAATGTACTTCTGCATTCAGAAAACGTACAATACACAATTGTAAATGATATCAGAAAGATTGTACGCAACCAAAGCTCGCAATCCCACGGTGCGTTGTTTCGCACACGTTAATTCATGTTCCCGACATACTTGGCAATAATTATCACCATTATATCGAATCACACTTGGTTAACGACGAATCTGTGGCTATTAAAACTTACCGCGTTTTTACACGCGCACCAATCGCTCGCCGCCGTCCGCCATTTTGCTTTAATTACGTTATAAGATGGCGGACCAACATGGCCGACGTCATTGAATGCTTTTTTGTTGCGGTGTGTGATTTTATGTTTTAATTGCGAGAGTATTATTGTATTTATTATAAGGGCCAACGTAGACCGACACGTTAGTCTTTATTTTTTATATTATATTTATACTTACACACAGAAAAGTATATTAGGAGTGAGGATTTTAAATATCAATAGGTGTCTGGTACATTATTAAGACTTTTATCTACCTATCTATGTCATCTGACTGCCTCGTTGGTCTGGTGGCAAAGCACATCGCTTTGTGATCACGAGGTCCTGGGTTCAAATCCTAGGTCGGACAAATGTAGTTTTTCTAACTGTACTGACCAGTATGAGTCCGGAGTCTGAAATTGTGCCCGGTATATGGCAATAGGCTCGCCCCCTATTACATGGGACCTAACATCGTCGGCGAAACGTGGCTGTCCTTAGTACACCTCTGCCACCCCCTCTGGGGAATATAGCCGTGACGGTGTTTTTTTTTTTTCTATGTCATCATGTTAGGTCCCTTGCGGGGACCAGAGTTCCAATAGGTTCTTTTCTTACAGACTTTTTTGGCTTGCTTCACTCTCATAGTTCGTCTTATACACGCTCGTCGGTGTCGGAGACTCTTGACTTGGTACTTTTAAACTAGCTTTTTTATTTGTTACTAATGTTTCTCAGCCCCTTTAGGAAGACTGAAGTTTCTAGGATTCTGACCACACCAAACAAGCCCCGCACGAAACAAGTCACCTTCTAAGCCAAAGGAGGTCACCACCTTCTTTGGCTTGGTAGGTGACACAAAAATCAAATCTTGGCAGAAAATAAATAGTGTCTTCCCCCACACCCTCTCATGGCCCCATTCGGGATCATTTCGTCAGCTGAATGCCAAGAGCCAATACTCTAGTTGTTTCCGATCCCTGGAGAATTTTGTTCTTTAAGCCCAAATCAGCAGGGGTCAGTATTTAAAAGTATTTACCGAAATCTAAGCGTATTCCTAAGAGTTAGTCATAGGTTCCTCCTCCTCGCGTCGATTTCCTCAATGTTGAGGATCGTGTCGTGACCTCTGGGAAAAACGCAGTTGCATATTAAGTTCTACCAACTAGCGTGGTTAGTTTGTTTTGCCTCGGAGACTATGGTGTCTAGTGTAGATCATATTAGTTTCTGTAGCCAAGTGGACTTTATTTAATAGAAAACGGAAAAAAATATACGGGAATGACATTTTATAACGAAAACTCACATGGTCAGAACAATGCGCTGTTGATCGCAGCAAGAGAATAGAAAGAAACCGCTTGCCAATTGGCCAGGCCCTTTGATCGGAACATCGGATAGGACTAGCTCAAGGGCGACTGCCCAAGCCGAGGCCGTTCCTCCTTCAGGTGCCCTTGAGCTAGTTGCCCCCTTGCCCTTCTGGCTCGAGCGTAGTAGTTGCACGCTCGCCCTCTTGTCCGGTGAAGCTGTAAAGGCCCCGTGGCCAACAGCATAGATAACTCGCACACACTCAAAAATCGTCGGGTAATTTATAATTACTTGGACACTACCCAATATTATATATATAACTTAACCAGTTTTTTCTACATAGGTGGTCAGGAGAAGTAAAAGTACTATTCTTTCATATAGTGTGTGTGTGTGTGTGTGTGTGTGTGAATGATGTACGCTGTTGGCCGCGAGGCCTTTACAGCTTCACCGGACTTAAAGGCGAGCGTGCAACCACTACGCTCTAGCCAGCCAGAAGGGCAAGAGGCGACATACTCGAGGCGCCCTCGGTTGGGACAGTCGCTGTAGGGGGACGGGTGCACTACTAAGTGCACCGGTCAACCGCCGGCTATGGAAGGGGATCTACTACTACGTCGTCGTCGTCGCCCGTATTCTGAGCGGAAAGAAGGGATGACAAAGCATCGGGGGGGTCGGTGAGAACATGTGGCGGCCGGCGGTGGCGGCAGGGGTTGGGGGGGAGATCATAGTCGGCGGTGGCTACGATTAACGGATTCGCATGGGTAGATGCGTTCGCGAAGTGACGTGTCGACGCCTTTTTAATAAAGGCGCGAATAGGTTCGAGACCTAGATCGGAGTGGAGGTCGACGTTCCGTACGAACCAGGGGGCTCCTACGGCTTTACGGAGGAAGCGGTTTTGAACCACTTGGAGTTTATCGATGTGAGAGGGGGCCGAATGCCCGAACACAACACACGCATAAGTCATGATGGGTCGAACGCAAGTTTTGTAAAGTGTCACCTTATTTCTAAGGGACATTTTACTCCGCTTGCAGATTAACGAATGGAGACGACCGAGCACAAATGATGCTCGGTGACGGACCCGCTTGATGTGCGGGCCGAAGGACATGGTACTGTTTAGGGTGACCCCTATATATTTGACCTCTTTGACCCAGGGAATGGGTCGGTCGAACATGGTCACTTGGCCGAGATTACTTCTAGGGCGGCGCAGGGAGTGGCGCGGGGTGACACCTCTGGAGAAGAACACCGCAGCGCTCTTGTCCGGGATCACCTAAATACGCCACTTCCTGTACCAATTCCCTAGGGAATTGGCGGATGCCTGAAGGTGTCTGGTAATGAAACCCTTATTCCTATGCGAGACGTAGAGAGCGGTATCATCCGCGAATAGGGCTAGATGCGCCTTACTCGAACGAGGAATGTCGTTCGTGTAAAGGCTAAACAGGAGCGGAGAGAGAACTGAGCCCTGTGGGATTCCAGCACTGATGGAGTGGGAAGTGGAGTGCGTCATTTCGACGCGATAACGGAAGGCGCGATTCGACAAGAAGTCTCGTAAGATGAGCACGAGTCTGTCCGGCACACCCAATTGGTAGAGCTTGTAGATCAAGCCGTTGTGCCAGACTTTGTCGAACTTTCATATATAGTGTACTTACCCTAAATATGACCAAGCACATCGGGGCATAGTCATAATAATTTGCATATCTCAATACAGAATGTTATTTTAGATAACTTAAGGTTAATAGATATTGTAGCTCTACTTACATGGAGCAATTAAAAATAAAATTAGCCACAGATAACGTAATTACATCAATTAGTTTGTACCGAGTTCAACATGAGTCGGTTGCTATTAGTTTAAAGATACCAAAACAGGAACTACACCTTTTCATCGTCGCCAATTACACAATAGCTTTACAGTTACTGGCTGTGTAGCGCGGCACTTGGAAAAAAATGGTTAAGGGTGAATTGGATTTTCAATGAGGGATCTGACAAATCAACGGTCCCATAGAGTAAAGTTACATATGCCAAACATAATAAATGGCATTGCATCTTTCGTTGGACACGTTGAAATAGTAAACCCAGCGGAGGGTAACCCGAGGAAACCAAGCGGAGGAATAGTCATGTGATAAGACAAAGAAATTGTGTGCATGATTTCAGTAACGATGACAAGAAAAATAACGATGTAATATCACTTTTGCATATCTTTGCAGCGTCAATCATACTGGAAAATGGACACTCTAGGCTGAATTTGGAATAGTAATTGTTGGTACAGCTTATTTCTGTATGAATTTAGTTCAGGCAAATGCATATTGAGGCGCTCGTAGCGCTGTGCGACCGCGGTGTTCTTACCGATCACCAAGGTTAAGCAGCGTTCGACTCGGTCGGCCTGAGATGGGTGACCGTTTGTGGCATTTCATATTCGAGCGTCTCCGTGCTTCGGAAGGCACGTTAAGCCGTTGGTCCCGGTTACCACTTAATGTGGTAGTCGTTAAGCCGAGTTGGAAGCCTTAAAGGTGGCTTGATAAGTTCCAACAGCAGGTGGCCACAAACCTGCCTCCACCAATCCGCACTGGGTCCGCGTGGTGGAGTATGACCCAATCTCTCTCACCTCGATTTGTGAGAGAAGGCCTTTGCCCAGCAGTGGGCAGTATAGGCTGATATTATTAAATGCATATTCGTTTTTAATATCGACTAAATTGGGTATTTACAAAAGAAAATGACCACCTGATGAAATAAATACTTGATGACGTGATTTTTAGGAAAAGCCTTTGTCGTTTTTCTTTCTGCTGATAATAATAGAAATATAAGGGATTGCAATATGATTAGGGGGGTTATTTAGTATTAAAAAGTACCATCATTAGTATAGGTACAAAAGACTTTCCCAACGACCGGCTTTTTCATGTTATGTATTCAGTTTCTATCACGGTCCTCCACCAGTAAAACTTTTAATTTTAAAATACCTTAAAAATACCTAGAACAAGCTTATATCGCAAAAACAAAACTAAAATATCTTGCTTAGTTGAGGAGTTCCTATGTCTTCCTTCTGGCTTCATCATCAGACCTTGGACATCATATGGGTCTAAAGTACTCGTCAAGACAAATTTAATGAGCTCAAACACGGTTGGGTTATATTGTGTAGTCGAAAGGTTCCATTGGCCACCTTTCGGTTTCATCATCAGACCCAATACCAATCTAATAAGTCTAAACACTATGGGGCAATATTGTATATTTCACATATTCCTATGCCTGCTTTCGACTTTATCATCAGATCAGCTCCATGGTACCATATTGTTGCATTGTCACCGACTCTACATACTTATGCTAAATTTCAGCTCAGTCAGATAACTAAAAGTGGTTGAAAAATGGATCACAAGATTTGAACCGGAAAAACAGACAGACCGATAGACAGAATAATAATAATATTTATTTTCAACAATAAAAACACATGATGTGAAGATCCAAAATGTTTGTTACCGGAGTCAACTTAAAACAACTTCAAAGGAACCCTAAACGAACGCTTAGTATCCTCGACCGCGATTATGTCATTACAAGGTGCCTCGCAAAAAATAAAAGGGCATTATAGTATGCGATGATACACTGTAATTAAACTTGGTGCAAAACCCGCAGCGTCGCGGCCGCGCGATCACATTGCCGAAATGGCGGCTTTTTCCATTTCAACAGAATTTCTACACATTTAATTGTTAGCGCTTTAAAGATTTTGTGGGAGGCATATATATGTGTGTGTGTGTGTGTGTTTGTTTGTGTGTGTGTGTGTGTGTGTGTGTGTGTGTGTGTGTGTGTGTGTGTGTGTGTGTGTGTGAATAATCTACGCTGTTGGCCATGGGGCCTTTACAGCTTCACCGGACAAGAGGGCGAGCGTGCAACCACTACGCTTGAGCCAGAAGGGCAATGGGGCAACTAGATCAAGGGCGCCTCAAGGAAGAACGGCCTCGGCTTGGGCAGTCGCTATAGGGGAGGGCGTACACTAGGTGTCTCGCCGTGGTGCTCTGCACCGGCCGGCGAGCAAGGGATTCTTCGACCTCGCCGACGAGGTCGGTGTCTGATCCTGTGTGCGGTATCTGTATCCGAAAGAAGGGATGTAAGGGCATCGGGAGGGTTGGTGAGAACATGCCGCGGTCGACAGCGGCTACGATTAACGGATTACTATGATTGGACGCGTTCGCAAAATATAGGGTTGGCACCTTTTTAATAAAGGCGCGAATAGGTTCGAAACCGAGATCGGAATGGAGATCGACATTCCGTATGAACCACGGGGCTCCGACGGCTTTGCTGAGGAAACGGGATTGAACCGTTTGGAGTCTATCGATGTGGGTGCGGGCGGCGTGCCCGAACACCTCACAAGCGTACGTCATGATGGGCCGTATACAAGTTTTGTAAAGTGTCACCTTATTCCTATGGGACATTTTACTCCGCTTGCAGATCATCGGGAAAAGACGATCGAGGACGAAGGCTGCTCGGTTACGGACTCGCTTGATGTGCGGTCCGAAGGTCATGGTATTGTTTAGAGTGACCCCTAGATATTTGACCTGTTTGACCCAGGGAATAGGTAGGTCGAACATGATCTCTTGACCGATATTACTTCTGGGGTGGCACAGGGAGAGGCGCGGGGTGGCACCTCTGGAGAAGAACACCGGAGCACTCTTGTCCGGGTTCACCTCAATACGCAACTTCATGAACCAATCCCCTAGGGTATTGGCGGCTGCCTAAAGGTTTCTGGTAATGAAACCCTTATTCCTATGCGAGACATAGAGAGCGGTATCATCATATCGCGAATAGAGCTAGATGCTGAATAGAGAGAGAGCTGAGCCTTGTGGGACATCAGCATATATGGAGTGGGGGGTATAGCGCGTCATTTCGACGCGATACCGAAAGGCGCGATTCGACAGGAAGTCTCGTAAGATGAGCACGAGTCTGTCCGGCGCACCCATTTGCTGCACCCAAAGCTTATAGATCAAGCCATTGTGCCAGACTTTGACGAATGCCATCGCGACATCGAAGAAAAGGGCATCCGTGTAGATGGGTTAGGGTTTGATGAGGCCAGTGAGGATGTGCTCCATGATGCGGTGCACTTGATGGATGCAATAGTGTTTGGCTCGAAAACCAAACTGCTCATTGATGAGAATACCCTTGGACGATACAAAGTCTTTGAGCCGTGCCAGGAGTAAGCGCTCGTAGATCTTTGCCAGGGAGTTGAGGAGACTGATGGGGCGGTAACTCGTGGGACGGTCACGAGGTTTACCGGGCTTAGGGATGCCTATGACGTCGGCCTCCTTCCACTGAGTGGAGAAGGTGCAGTTCGTCATGGCGGCATTAAGGATGGCCACTAAGAGGCAGATGAGTTGGGCGGGTTAGCATTTGAGTATGCGATTAGAAATGCCGTCAGAGCCGGGGGCCTTTTTCGGTTTAAGACCTTTAATCAGGTCCTCGAGCTCGGTCTGGGTAATAGGGGGTAAGGAATCGGTGGGGGGGAGAGACGCCCTGCGCTCGACTTCCCTGTCGGTCGAATCGACATGAGCCGAGTCAACGGGAAGAGAGCTGGGAGTGCACTGGCTCTCAAGGGTGTGGGCGAGAAGCTCGGCCTTGACGTTGTCATCGAAGGCTGGGGTTGCACCTGAGGGGCGGGTCAGCGGGGGCATGTCAGACATGGAGTCGGATTTAAGGGTACGTGCCAGCTTCCAGTACGATGCAATGGCGTGAGTCCCTCTAAGAAGTCACTCCAGTGATCATCCCGCCTCCGCGACACAACGCTTTACATCACGTTGTAAGGCGCGCATCCAAGCCCGGTTGGCTTTGGTGGGGTAGGAGTCGTACGCTCGGACTGAGGCATTATTAGCCCGAATAAGTTCCCTAACATCGTCTGGCAGTCTAAAGCCATTGAGATCCTCCGCCTCGATTTGCTTTGACGACCGACTGACAGCTGATTGGATATGGGCGGTGAAGGCATTTACAGCCGGATCGGTGTCTTGAGGGGACGGAGTGGAGTCCGAGCTGAAAGGAAGGGGGGGGGGGTCGGTATCCGCTAAGGCTTTATTCAGCGCATGCCAATCCACCACCGGCTTCTTGAGCGGCTGGGAGGTGGACGGAAGACCGAGTCTCATGACTACAGGTCTGTGGTCAGAGTCCAGCTCATGGACTATCTCCAAGAAGCGTAACCGTAGGGTTACACCCTTCATAAGCGCCATGTCCAGGACATCAGGACGGTGGTCGATGTTGTCCGGATAGTAAGTGGGGTGCATAGGCGCGATGACGTCAAAGTCGTGCTGGTCGACCAGGGCGTCAAGACTCCTAACGTTAGGGGAAGTGGTGCTTGAAGTCACCCGCCAGAATCACAGCGCTTCTTAGATTAAAGAGTGCTTCGAAATCACTCTTGAGGACAAGTTTAGTGGGAGGAAGATAGACGGAGGCGCGTGACAATGGGTTGATGCCCTGAGAGAAATACGACAGACCGAGGCTTCAATGTTCAATGCTTCAGCGCAGGGGGGTCTAGAGGAATACAGTGCAGGGACTTCCTGTAGTAAATGAGAGTACCGCCTCCACGGGAGCCGATTCTGTCATTACGCACGAGGTTGTAGTTTACGATCCTAGGATCACGATGGGCGGGCTTGAGGAAGGTTTCCTGCAACAGAAGGGTGTCCAGTTGATGATCCCAGAGGAAATCACCAACTTGGTTACGATGGGAGCGGAGGTCGTCGGCGTTAAAGAACGCCAGGGATAGGCTATGGGGCTTAAGGCGGGAAGGTCTTAAATCCATTAGGGATTGTAGGGGCGATGGGTTTTAAGGGAGGCTATGGCGTCGTGAACGTCCATGTATGTCATAAGCAGGGTGAATTGCTTGTCCCAGCTAGTAGCGACGCGGAGCCTTTGGGCCAGCTCGCGAATCCTGTTGAAGCATACAGCGCCATATTATCCAACATAATGAAGTCTGCGACGGCGTCGGCTAGCGGAGGAGGTGCAACCACCGGCGTGGGTTTGGGGAGATGTGCGGGGCCCACAGGTGGGCGAGGGGCCGCTGTGTAAGGGAGCGGCTTGGCCCACGCGTTGACGCCGAGTGTCGGCCTAAGCGGAGGCGAAGATGTCAGCGCCTGGGGCGCGGGAGCGTGGGGGGCTGAAGTCGCTGGGAGGAGGGGCGCTGAGGGCGCCGGGTGAGCGTGCGCTGAAGGCGCGGGAGGGTATTGCGCTGAAGTTGCTGGGGGGCGAGCGGCCGCACGAGGGCGACGTTAACCGCGCCTTGTCTGGTGCTTCCTGTTTGGGGCTTTGGGGCAACCGCGATAGTTCGGAGTGTGTCCCTTGGTCCCGCAAAGGACGCAGCTGGGCGGCCCTGTCGCCGTCTCCCTCGAGCGGCAGCATGCGAGGTCACGTGGTCCCCGACACTTTTGACGCATCGAGGGCGCGCTTGGCAGTAACGGGCAGAATGCCCGTACAGCTGACAGTTGTGACACTGCCCGGGTGTGCCACGTTTGAATGGGGCCTCCACGGAGAGGCTAGAGATGTGGCATACGGTTTTTATGTCAAAGACCTTGCGACCGGCCACGGTGCAGTCGAGAACAACCAGCACCATGTCGTATGCCTGTTTGTTTTGGCCCTTAACCATCCTGTGCACCTGGTGCACCGAAAGGCCTTGGGCTAGGAGGTCCTCCTTTATTACGGAGGTGTCCAGCTCCTCGGGGAGGCCACGAATAACCATTCTAAGCTCTCTCACCTCCTCAAGGTCATAAGTATGATAGCCGATTTTCTCGGCGCGGAGGAAGTGGGACAGACGGCGGTGGTCGTCCGAGAGGGGGTATTCCTCGAGGCTGCGCTGGGGGAAGGCTGGGGCGCGGGGGTGCCAGGGCCGGGGGAAGCGACTCTCTGGATTTTCGGGATGGCGAGTCGTACGGCTTGCGCGCGCGCTTTTTCCCGCTTAAGACGGGAATGAAGTCGTCATCCGATGAAGATGGCTGCACGGCGGGCCGATGCTAGCTCGATCTCCATATTGGAGTCCGAGTGAGGCTCGAACCCGCACGCAGAGACGGGGCGGTTAACGGGGATCGGGGGGCGCGCGAGGGACGCGGTAACAAGAGTTACCGGCGCAACGAAGGGGGTCGCGGGGCGCGCGGAGGGCGCGGCGCGCTACGTTGCACATAGCGGCGTTCGATCACCGCTTGCGGGGTACACGGGGGGAGAGGGGGCCACGTAGTAGTCCGACTGGTGACGCGTTTGGTGGAGCGGGGGAGTACGTCGCCTCGAATTGCCGGATGAGCTCCGGGGACTTCGAGGCGATGAACTTGACCAGGTTCCGAAGGAACTCTGGTGAGTAGTTAACTGTCATATCCAGGAGGGATATGGCAGGGCGGGTGAAGGGAGTGGGAACCCTAAATCCCGGGGGCTGAACCTTGCCCCGGAGATGAGTAATGCCTGGGCCCCCCCCGCCGGTTGTATGCTACTGTGAGCCTAGCGTGCGTCCTTTTGCCAAACTTGAGTGCGAAAGAGTGTGTGCCTATTACTAACTGCTCCGGGGCGAAGAGAACCGCCGCACGCAGAATAGGATTTCGGGAAGGGAAAAGGTAGGTCCTGGTGAAACGATGAGCTCTGACTAGGGTAGTGCCCAAGGCCAGAACTCAAACCCTTCCGAGTTTGCCGCCCTCTGTAGAAGGAAGGCGAGCGCTCAGGTCCCGCTCAAGACTCGCTTAGTTGTCACCGTTAGGTACCTTACCACAAGTCTTACTACGAACGAAAAAAAGTCGTGGTTTTAAAAACAAACTGAGACTAGTCGTCAAACACTAGGGAAAGGTCGACGGCGCCGTCAAAACGGCGCGTCGTACCTACCGAACGTACGTAAATACGTACGCGCGAGCGGGAGGACGGACTGCGACGCGGGGAGAGTGGCGCGGTATTCGGTAAGCGTTGACGCGACCGAACGCGGCGAGTGACACAGTCGGAATCGTGGGAGGCATATATGGGTGTGGTGTCGAAAAAATTGATCTTTGTGAAACAATTTACAATTCTCACTGGCCCTTACAACCTCTCCGTGCGCCAGCTATTTTTATGTGATTTTGTATGTAACCTTACGCTGTCATCTGAACACAAGAGTGTTCAGTAAATGGTTAAGGCATTAATCCTCTAAGCACTTAAGAATTGCAAATATTACACTTTTATAAAGTCTATCTACCACCGGATTGGACCGCGGCTTTCTCTAAGAAGATCCATCGAGAAGATCCGTGGGCTTGTCTTTTATACACACTTCTATTTAACCGAACTCGTTTGTATGTTTGGTCAACGTCTTGCGAGTTAATTTTGAACAACATTCCTTTGAAATGTCATTTTAAAGTTTTGGGCATCAAATTTTTCTGATAATGTATTTAAAGGATAGAGATGAGCGCTAGACCAGCTGTCAATTCATGTTATGCTGTTAATAAGATTAGTCACTTTGACGGCATTTAATTTGGTCACTGTAACAGAAAAGAACTTTATTCCGAGGTAATGTTAGATAGCCAATATGAAAATAGTTTGACAGTCGATAATTGACTTCTTTCCATTGTGACCATAATTTTTTGGAAACCTGCTTATCTGCGAGCCAGCGTAGTCTCCATCGATCTATATCACCACTCTCCCAAGCAGAGAGTACAGAGTTCCAACAGGTTTTTTCCTTACAGATCTCTCTCGGTTCCTTCATTCCTTATCACGGATATTTGCATTTACAATCTTATCACAAATTTATCGAATCGTATTACACACACGTTTTAATTAAATTCTGTTAAACACGGAGCCGACAAGAGGCGAGATTGCGATCAATAACAAGATAGCATTGCGCGGGAGCGTCAGGAAAACATTTGGGCTATGCGCGCGCCTGCGCATAGTGGCTACC
This sequence comes from Phalera bucephala, assembly GCA_905147815.2. Taxonomy (NCBI): domain Eukaryota; kingdom Metazoa; phylum Arthropoda; class Insecta; order Lepidoptera; family Notodontidae; genus Phalera; species Phalera bucephala. The sequence goes on from LR990618.1 coordinate 31,641,420, forward strand.
GACTGACTTTATTTTTAAAGTCGTACAAGAATTCTGCCGGCCTGTCATGAAGTAAAATGTTATATCATGACAGTCACAACAGTTGTCGTTAGCTATGAAATTTACCTAAGTTCTTTTTTTAATTAGTAACCGTGCGAACTCACCAGATGAAATAATTCCTTGAATGGCGGAAAATTTTACTAAATTATCATCATCACTTCCAGTGCAGCTTTTCTAACGAAAACTTCGCAGTTCGAGTCTGGAGTCTGGAATTGTGCCTGGTATATGGCAATAGGCTCTCCCCCTAACGTGGGTGTACTCAGTACACCTCTGCCACCCCCGCTGGGGAATATAGGCGTGACGGTGTGTTATCACTTGTAGTTTATTTCGCCCAATTCAGGGCATAAGCCTCCTTCCTTTTACGCCATATATCCCTATCCTAAGGCAATGTCAGGCAGGTTATACTGACGCACTTAACCACATCATCGACCCATCTTTGTACTGGTCTTCCTCGAAAGCTATATTCCTTGCGTGGCCATCATTCAGTCCAAGATCTACTGCACCTGCCATCATTACACCTTGCGACATGTCCTGCCCATCTCCACTTGAGTCGAAATATACGGGTTCCGACGTCTTCCACTTTAGTTATTAACATGGGGCGCTCTCTCATTTTGTAGTCAGATTCTTTTCTGAACGTCCATGTTTCAGCACCGTAAGTCATGGTGGGCAAGACACATTGGTTATAGAGACGGGTTTTCAGGCATTGCGGCATTTTTCGTTCTATGAGCACGTCGTTCATTTTCCTGAATGCAGCCCATCTCAGCTGTATGCGTCTAGTGATTTCCAGATGTCTATGCTCTCTGCCAAAGGATAAAAATGTTCAAGATAAATATATTAATTAATCATCTCCAGATTTTCACCTAAATTTTAACCCTGATTTAGCTGTCTTACTAAATGTTAGCCCTAATTTCACACCAGCGCCCCCTTGTCAATGTCATTCATGGACGAAAAGATTTTTGTCGCACTGTTATCTATAATATGACGTCAGAGTGGCTACTAGATATGGAAACAATAAAAAATTCACCAACACTTACCTGGGGTGAAAATAGAAGACATTTTTAAAATCAGGCTTTTTTTATTAAGTATAATGTTGCAATTACAACGGCCTATTAAAATTCAATGTGTAACAATACAAAACTTCGTGTCTATGCTGTTGGGGCAGACTAGTTCTTGAGTGGAGATCGCGCAAACGTAGTGCAGGGCGCTCTGTAGCTAGATGGGGCGACGATATTCGTAAGGTAGTGGGCAGGGATTGGAAGAGGAGAGTTGAAGATCGAGCTCAGTGGCTTGCGCCACTGAGCTCGATCTTCAACTCTCCTGGGAGAGGCCACTGTACAACAGTGAGCTGACACGGGCTAATGACGTGTGTTGTGTGCTGTTGGCCGTTGAGGAGCTCTTGTCTTTGGAGATAATCCTGAATGATCAGGTGATGCTTACCGTAAATGTATTGTTATTGGCACTGAACCAACATGTCAAATTTCAACTCTAAAGGATAAGAGGAAGTAATTTTACTTCAGTTTGCAATATTTGACTTAAACAAACAACAACAAACGTTGAAGAAAACTTGAAGCTTTTCCGGTTCTTTCAAAATCCATCGTTTTTTTTTATTTTTCATTCGAAAAGTGCATTCGTTATGTTATCATGCCCAATAATACTTGATTTAATCTTTTACACAATATTTACCTTAGTAATAATAAATCATATGCCTAATTTAGGGTAAATTGTGTTTTTTTCCCGCAGAATTAGACCATAAGACCTAGGCATTGTAATACAATACAATTTATACAATGAATACTTTGACGTTGACAAAACAAATGTCAGCTAATGCTGAAAAAAACATGTTTTTTTTCATAATAAAACGAAAACAAAACAAAGTTATACAAAGAAACGATGGTTTAGTACGTTTACATTCAGCGCCGTGAGCATGAGTGGTTAAAATTTGCCACAGTGAGACTGACGAGAGGTATTGAGAATTGTGGATGTACTTTGTACACTTATATTTCAAATTCAAATTCATTTATTTGCTTAATACAGGATAGTTTTGCTTGATACAAGATGGTATAAATAAATTAGGTTACACTGTATTATTACCGTAGTGGTGTGCAAATACATTATTATATAAATACATATTTTAAAACTATCATAAAAAAAATTATTAATATAATGTCAAATGTGGAATCAATTTATATATTGTCTAACCAATAAATGATATCGGTGAGTAATTCATTTATAGTATAGTAGCATTTATCGATCAGAAAAGCTTGTAGTCTACTTTTTAATGAGGATAACTGGGAGATTGTTTTGATTTCCGTCGGTATTTTGTTCTATATTCTCCCAGCCATTAAAAGAAAGCTCTGATTCATAAAGTTAGTTTTATTTGGTTGCAGTTTTATTCTGGAGGGGTCACGTTTACCTTCACCCCTTTTCTCAAATAATAGTTCGTTGCGTAATACGAACAGTACTATTTCAATTATATAAATACAGGGTAATGCCAACAGTTTCGGTTTTTTTAAATAAGGTTTACAACTGTCTACTTGGTTTATGATCTAAATGCTATTTCTATTTCTCCGACGATAGGTGTACTTTGTTGGTCAACATTTTGCCGACGATGTTTAATAGCCTTAAGTGTATAGTACACTTATTTTGCCGACAATAGGTGTACTTTGTACGCTGACTTTCGCCGATGATATTAGATGCCAAAATATGTTTCTCCAAGCGGCACCAGCAGAAGTGTACTTTGTACACCATCACAGACGACAAACGACATAGTGTTTAAAACGTTATTTAAACATCGTTTTAATCCGTTTTTTTTCAATAAAACCCGATATTTTTATAAAAATCTTGTTTTTTTTCAACAAGTCGTGTGGTTTAAATTTTCAACGCAAAAAATACTAAAAAAAGACGAATTTTCCTTCATTTTCGTAAAAGAAAAATACTTGGTTTCTTTCAGAATTTTCAACGCTATAAAAAACATTCCCAGTCATATTGGTTGTTATAATTATATAAGATCTATCTATGCTGCTGACTGCCTCGTTGGTCTAGTGGCAAAGCGCATCGCTTGGTGATCACGAGGTCCTGGGTTCAAATCCTAGGTCGGACAAATGAAGATTTTCTAACAAAAACAAAACCTTCCCAGTATGAGTCCGGAGTCTGGGATTGTGCCTGGTATATGGCATTAGGATCGTCCCCTATAACATGGGAACTAACATCGTCGGCGAAACGTGGGTGTACTCAGTGCACCTTTGCCACCCCCGCTTGGGGAATATAGGCGTGACGGTGTGTGTGTGTATCTATCTATGCATATCATTATGCGAGATCCCTTACATGGTAGACAGAATAAGGTGTTGCTTAAGTATATTTCTTTACTTCTGTTTACCTCTGCCAATTACAAATAAACAAGTAAACAGCCGCGGGATATGACTATAGTAGTATAAAACACTATTAAAAGTCACATTAAGCATATCATTCCCGTAATTATACAAGTATTTAGCACCAAGAATAGTTTATTAAATGCTATTGAAGACTTGTAATGAGTATTTACGACAGGTATCGGTTACAAAACAAAAAAGCTTACGATCTTTCAAATAACAATAAAATTTTATTATTTTGCTGCCTCTTGGTCTAGTGGCGAGTGTGCTTTGCGATCACGAGGGTCTGGGTTCAAATCCTAGGTCGGAAAAATGCAGTTATTCTATCAAAAAATCCCCTGTAGCAGTCCGAAATCTGGAATTGTGCCCGGTATATGGCAATAGGCTCGCCCTCTATTACATGGGACCTAACATCGTCGGCGAAACGTGGGTGTACATAGTACACCTCTGCACACCCCCACTTGGGGAATATAGGCGTGATGGTGTATTTACAAGCTTTTATTTAACTTGCAATGTTCGTATGTCTGTCTGTGTGTCTTTTCGGTTTAAATTTTGTGATTCATTTTTCAAGCACTTCCGGGTATCCGATTGAGCTAAAATTTTGCGTACGTACTCGTATGTAAGTTTGCAATAATATGGAACCATGGAGCTGGTCTGGTGATGGATTCGGAAGGTGGCTTTAGAAACATTTGAACTATACAAGATAACAAAGGGTAAAGGTGTGATTGGACACTTGGATTTATTCCTGTGTCGTGAGTGTGTTTACAAACATGAAAATTCACATACACAAATACCCAGACTGGTACAAATAATTGTGGATCACACAAAGATTTGTCCCGTGCGGGAATCGAACCCGCGTCTATTAGACACAGTGGGCGGAGCGCTGCGCTAAATCACCCGTCAATTAATTACGCATTTTATATTATAACTTATTTCAGCCCGCGATTTCGCCCGCGTTGACTTTAAACAGGAACTTTACATTTTTCCAAGATAAACAGTAATGTATAAGCAGTGATAGCCTAGTGGTTAGACCGTTGGACTGCAAAGTCAGAGGCCTCGGGTTCAAACCGAGGCACGCACCTCTCTCTTTTCAAAAGCATGAGCGTATTAAAAATTAATGATCAATTGCTTTAACGGTGAAGGAAAACCATCGTAAAGGAACCTGCATGCCCAAGAGTTTCTCGAAGGTTTGTAAACTTCAACAACCCGCACTGGGCCAGTGTGGTAGACTATTGTCTAAGACCTCTCAGTTCAAGAGGAGGCCCGTGCCCAACAGGAATAAGTCAACGACACAGGAATAAATCCTAGAGTGGGGCTACGTTTTTCAAAAAAAGGAAAGAAAGGTGAAATGATTTAAATTTTTAGTGCTTAGCATTCTGGAGCCTCGAATTGAGCCCAGTATAAAAGCAATAAGCTCATCCCCAATGATATTGGCATATAACACCGCCGGCGATAATGTGAGTTTACGTAGTACACTTCTGCAAACACCGCTTATAGGCGTGTTTATTTTACTAATATTACTTCCGTGCAGGGGTCGACCCCGTGACTAATCGATCCAGTGATCCAAATGATCTACGGATAAACCCATGTAGTGATTATATTCTCTTTGGTTAAACCACTAATGAACGGATTCAATATTCAACTAAAGAATGGATTTGCTTACTGTCAGTAGAATTTTGACAGTTTTTCCTAGAGAATATGTAATGAATGAAATGAAAAATGTTTATTCAGCACAGCATAGATACAGGGGTAAAAACAAGAAGAAACAAACAGACAAACAATATAATACAATAAGGTACTACTATATGTATTGTTTGCCGCGGTGTGAGCTGTGCCGAAAGGTGTTAGGCTCAGCATGTGCTGGAGAGGATCCCCAGTCCCTCTTCAAGTGGTTTTTTCGTAAACATGGCTACCCTGAATGGTGACGTAATCGCACATACTATGGATACCGTGAATAAATATCGCATATGCAATAAATAGAGGAAGAAGAAAGAAGAAAGTACAATATAAATAATAACATTAACAAATATGTTTTACATTATTATTAAAATAATAATAATAAATTATGTCAAAATTCTATCCGTAGTTGGCAAATCTATTTTTGAGTTAAATATTGGAACCGGCCATAAATCGAGCCGTCATCGGTTTATTTTACGTTTCTTCTTCTTCTTCTTTAAGTTATGGCTACACACTAATTTTAAGTGTATTTTGCTAGTGCATATATATATTAATTCAGCTTCCTGATGAACTTGATGAAAACGAAAAGAATTAAATTGATGAAGTACCCCACACTGGGTAGTAAAGCGATGGATACTTTACATACCAATTGCGACGGCCGTTTTGAGGGAAGTCGAAAAGGCACGTTTTATCACTTTGTTACAATTACCTTCACTCGTGCACATATAAGAATACGTAATGGTTAATATTCCACCAACATTACACATTATAATTCGAAATAACACAAGTTTTGGAAATTAAAACAAATTGACGACATCACTTCGATTTCCCGCCAAAACTCCATTAATTCAGCTTCCCGATGAACTTGATGACAACGATAATAATGAAATTAATGAAGTACCCCACCCTGGGTAGTAAAGCGGTGGATACTTTACATACCAATTGCGACGGCCGTTTTGAGGGAAGTCGAAAAGGCACGTTTTATCACTTTGTTACAATTACCTTCACTCGTGCACATATAAGAATACACAATGGTTAATATTTCACCAACATTACACATTATTATTCGATATAACACAAGTTTTGAAAATTAAAACAAATTGACAGCACTCATCGACTTCCCGCCAAATCTCTCTATTTTATGTTTGCTGCGTGGCATCCATGAATAACGCACACGGTATTAAGATTCCTTTTTTGTGTGTGTGTGAATGATCTACGCTGTTGGCCGCGGGGCCTTTACAGCTTCACCGGACAAGAGGGCGACCGTGCATTCACTCAAGGAGGAATGCCCTCGGCTTGGGCAGTCGCTATGGGGGAGGGCGTATACTAGGTGTCTCGCCGTGGTGCTCTGCACCGGCCGGCGGGCAAGGGATTCTTCGAGCTCGCCGGCGAGGTCGGTGTCTGATCCTGTGTGCGGTATCTGTATCCGAAAGAAGGGATGTAAGCGCATCGGGAGAGTCGGTGAGAACATGCCGCGGACGAGGGGAGCTAGTTTCGTAGTCTGCGGCGGCTACAATTAGCGGATTACTAAGATTGGACACGTTCGCAAAATATCGGGTTGTCGCCTTTTTAAAAAAGGCGCGAATAGGTTCGAGACCGAGATCGGAATGGAGAAATTAAGATTCCATCAACGCGTCCGAGTCGTAAGACCGAGAATTTATCGGAACTCGAATGCTTGATCACGCGTCTCCTATCTCTTGTAATCTAGAACATTTTTGGCATTTACGAAAAATACCTACAGTTGAATAATTTATTTTGTATAATCGAATGCTTAGAACATGTTCTACTCAATAAAAAAATTTTAACATCATCTATTAGATCTGTATAACTGAACGTGGAACGCCTCCACTGAAAAGAACCGACAGGATTTTATCTACACTAATATTACAAACAGGAAAGATTTGTATTTGTGTATGTTTGTAATGAATAAACTCAAAAACTAATGGATCGATTTCAAAAATTCTATTACCATTAGAAAGCTACTTTATCCAGAAGTAACATAGGCTATATAACATAGACCCGGTAGGTGGCGCTGTTGTCTACCGGGTACGAACGCGGGAAGCTGGGAAACAAAATAGCCTGACCAAAGAGGTCTGTAAGGGAAGAATATGTTGGAACTCTGTACTCTCTGCCTACCCTGCAAGGCGTCATGATATAGATAGAAATATAGCGTATAGTTGTATAAATTGTCGGAAGATTTAGCGCAGTGGTTAAGAGCTTAAGCCGCTCCGCCTACTGTGGCTTATAGTCGCGGATTCGATTCCCGCACGGGACAAATCTTTGTGTGACCCACAATTATTTGTTTCGGTCTGGGTATTTGTATATGTGAATTTTCATGTTTGTAAAAGCACCCACGACACAGGAATAAATCCAAGTGTGGGGCTACATTTAATAAAAAAACACCTTGTTCCTTTTCTTAAGCGACTCAGTCCGAAATCTGATTCGCAAAAGAAAAAGGACACAATAACGTAAATCTACAAAAAAAAATTTCTGCCATTTTTTGAGAGGAAGCGAGGTTATCATACCTATCTATCTATCTCTATCTATCTATATCATCACGCCAGCTCCCTCGCGGGGTAGGCAGAGAGTACAGAGTTCCAACAGGTTCTTTCCTTACATACCTCTCTGGCTACCTCCACTCTCATATCATACCAATCTCACAATATCTGCAAGTGTTCATACACTCGCAGAAATGAAACTGGTTGTAATATACATGTAACCGTGTTTATTCAAACAGCAAAGTAGAAAAATGTTCTTAGTAGAAAAATGTTATTATAGCATAAGCGACTTCTTAAATGACCATGACATTTAAACGGTGTTTGAGTTACATATTAATTAATGTCAAATTATTACAATATATATATTGACTTGTTACAGTATGACATTTAGTATAATTTGCTGTTGTTGACATAATATTTTATTATTGCATTATTTCTTTTTAACCAAGTATTAATTTCATTTATTATCTATCTATCTATCTATCTATAACCTCACGCCAGATCCCTTGCGGGGTAGGCAGAGAGTACAGAGTGCAGAGAGTGCATGCTCCGTTGGTTCGGGCATATAGAAAGAATGCCAGAGGAAAGAATGACAAAACAGATATACAATGTGAAAGTGGAAGGATGCAGGTACCGGGGAAGACCTAGACTATCTTACCACGACCAAATAAACCGAGTCTTCATTTAATATTACAATGCTTTTTTGTATACCCTTAGCATGCACTTTGTATACCTGTGTTACTTGATTGTTTTTAACCGAATAATGTTTCCATTTTATTATTAACATGAACCTTTGTATACCCTTAGGGTGAAACATAGTGAGACTGTTCATAGTATTAAGATCTAATTCCATACCTATGTTATGACAAATAAATAATTCATTCATTCATTCATTCATTCATTCATTCATTCATTCATTCATCCATTCATTCATTCATTCAAATCAGTATTTTGGAAACGTCGGTGAATATAATCAAAACCAAATTATTAGTAATCTACTCAAAAATATTCCGATCAATAAAATTAATGGCTTTAAAGCAAATTAAAACTGTGTAAGCCATTTGAAAAACTGAGTATACGACTTATTTTGTTGACGGTACACAAATACAAAATCAACAGTACTATAACTCGTATAACCTTTCCCTCAAGGTAAAGAATTATAAGTTACAAATATTTGAAAGATCGGAAGGACCTTCCTTTCGATTTCTGCGTTTGCGCTTATTTCCATGAACCTATCGAAAACTTCGTCCGATCTAGGATCCAAACCCAGGACCTCGTGATTATCAGTCAAACCATACGTCACCAGGTCAACGAAGCATTCATCATTTGTCCTGTAAGCCATCATTTGATTGAGATAGTAAGTCATTTAGATACGTTCCTATTTGTCTCGTCCGGTGAAGATGTAAAGGCCCCGCGGCCAACAGCGCCACCACGTTCCTATTTGATATAGGTTCATATCCTAATACCTTCATCACAGACCGTGTTAATTTAAATTCTTTATTTAACCTACTCAAAAATATTCCCGTTAAACAAAAATAATGGGTTTAAAGCAAAGTAAAAGTGTGTAAGCCATTTAAAAAACTAAGTAAACGACTTATGTTGTTGAACAGTACACAAATTCATGCACATATGAAATAAGTTTGCGGGGCTGTTTTTTATTTTTATTTATTGATTTTTTTTAAAAGCGTAGCCCCGTGCTTTTATTTATGTCTGTGTCGTGGGTGCGTTTACATACACAAAAACCCAGTCCAAAACAAATAATTGTGGGCTACACAAAGATTTGTCCCGTGCGGTAAGCGGCTTAAGATCTTAACCAATGCGCTAAATTGGCCGTGAAAGTGTAGTGTAGTGATTGAATGAACTATCTCTTTCTCTTCTCTTCTTGGTCGTTTTCTCTTAGCTATGGATCGTGTTAACATTAGGAGAGCCATTAGTTACCAGCTTCATGCCGGTATACCTATTTAAAAAAACATCGTAAATTAAAGACATTTACAGGAGGATAACAGCTGTGTATCGCAAGAACGCAATTTGTCGCTTACGATGTTCTTCCTTAAAAGGACCGATTATACCACTCAAGTGTCTATTCTGCATTAAGAGTACATAATATTTATCATTTTATGATAGTTTTAATGAATTTATCGGTATTATGGACGACTTAAGGTCGACTTTTAAGTGGTAATTTATAAGCTTATGTCAAAGCTTATGAGAACAGGTGGGTCGCTTCATACTATCGGCGTCCCTAGAACCGAATTTACTATTTACGTAAATGGATATTCGCATTATTTTTTTATGACCACTAATCCGCACGGTTCGAAAAACAAAATCACAAAATAAATAAACTTGAGTTATCGGCTTCGGTTGCTCAGTGGTTAGAATGTACTCCTCGAAAGTTTTTGTTTCTCTTAATCTTTTAAAAATCTCGTCACGTAGACCTGAAACATTTAGTGTCTATACCTACAGTATAAGTAGATGAAATATGGAGTAATTACTTATAGGATAGTAATTCTAAAGTTCAGAAATTGGCGTTCAACATCATCATCTCAGCCTATACTTGTCCACCGCTGAACATAGGCCTCCCCAATGGCCGCTGGCCGTTACTCTATCAAGAATCATTTCGAAAGGGCACCAGATTTTTCTGTGTGAATGATTATACTGTTAGCTGTGGAGCGTTCACAGCTTCATCGGACAATTGAGTTAGAATAACAATTATGCTGCAGACAAATCTAAATCGTTGATATGTTATTTAAGGCAAATAAACGTAACTTTTTTTCTGTGCCCCTTTCGACATCGCCTCGTGTTATTATTCAAAACCACATCTTCCTTCACCACAAAACACCTTGTATTACCGTAGTTGATACCGTGAAACTATCACGTATTCAGCGGTTAAATAAGGCTCAAAGCAGACTAGCTACTTTTAGCATCGCTGACTTGCGACTTAGCTGATTTTCGGAAGCTCGATGTCGCGTTCCAACGCTTCTATCCACACACATACAAACTCCAGTCGCGGCGATCATGTTACTTTTTGGGTACTCGATGCAGCGACTGAATACCACACTGCCCTGATCGTGATATTGTAATTTAACGCAGGTAGTCGCCAAAACACGATGCAGCATCCATTCAGACGCTATTTTGATACCACGATTGAATGCAGTAAGTCGCTAAGCACGCTATTTTGATCGTACGCAGCAAGTTTCCAAAACGCGATGCATCATCGATACAGGCGCTAAGCACGCTATTTTGGTACAGAAAACGAACGTAAAAGTCGCTAAAACGCGATGCATTATCGATGCAGTCGCAAAATCGCCAATACTAAGTCTGCCGCCATAGCCCTTAAATATTCAGCGGGCGAGTCGGGTCAAGCACCGTACGACAATTAAACTTAAGTAATGTATGGGACAGTGTATACTTAAGCGTAAGTAGTACAACTTTATCTTCTAATTAAATGTTAATAAACAAAAACTGTGGCATTAGGGTTGGAAGTGTGGGACAAGTAAGAAGCATTTAGCTGATGATCCAACATTTCTAGCGGTTGATCTTTGCAGGCAAACTACTTTCATTAATTTCTTTCAAAGACCCTTAACGTGTTAGGCCCATATCTCCATGCAAGCCTTCCCAAGGTTCGGGTTTAGTACATTCATGAGAGACATAATAATGAACAATCATTGCTATATTTAGAGCTATACCCATATTCATTCATATAAAAATAGTCAATATTACATTTTTTACATCAACCATTGAATCGGACGCAGCCTCCATTGAGACGATCCGGTTACAAACTCAAGGGGCTAGTCCTTTAAAGGATATTGTCGAAAATTGACCCAGAACCAACAAACATTTGACCCATACCATCAATATTTATCTATTTTATTAAAATATTGGCTAATATCCGTAACTAACTGACAATTTGCAATCTTAAACGAATATTTCAAAGTATTTAAGTACTTATATCGAATTTACTCTATAAAAAGTAGTAGGCGTACCTATTAGCTATCTAGTTTGCTTGTCTTGTTAGATTAAATACTTAATATAAATAGTTCTTTAGTGTCGATAAGTATCTATAAAAATATAATTAAAGATTTTAAGTCCATCCAATATATTTTTGACTGCACAATATAACCTCAAAATCTAATACCTTTTGTGCAATATTGCGATTTAGCCGCTTGTCCGTTTATTAATAAATGAGTTTCGAAAATTTATAGGTGATTTGAAATCATACAAGTATTTTTTCATTGCTGTTGTTTCTGGGGCAAATCATGTATGGGTGGTATATTCGATTGGCCTTTCATTTTTATTTTGTCCTGTGTATAGGTAATGTAGATACATATAGTCTATGCCAATCAAACTTAAAAACTTTACTAACAACCCATCTCCTTTTTTAGATGTTTTAGATGTGATTGCAATCTATAACAAGTGTAATGTGAAAGCGACAGTATTTCCGACGATATCGAAATAAAAATGCTGTTAGCAAGAAATCGACGTGTTTATGTTGAGTGAAAAAAAGTTTTGAAAAGTTTTAAAGTTTAATTGGAATAGACATAACTAGTCTTTAGTCCTTTGTAAGTTACCATGAAGTCACCCATAATAAACGGATTCTTATTCTTGGTTCTCTGGCGATTTTTGGGTGATTAAGAAGGTACAGATACACTTTTCAGCCACACTCCTTTAACTTACTTCCACACAGTGATAGGCGACAAAAACTAGCCGGACTTGTTGTAACGGGCTGCGCTGGCGCATCGCCCCGCGGCCACCGACGCATCGACATGGAGCTGTTACCGCGAATTTGCATCGCACATATAGATTCAATTAGAGATTACACTTTTTCTAACTGCTTACCATTCTACTAAATTATTTTATAATTGTCTCTTGTTAGAAATTATTATATCAATGTAATCTATAATTAAGTGAAGTTGAACGTGATAAAAGTAAAATTATAATAATTCATAAGTTCATTGCATTATTACTTCCTGGCGGTTGTTTTAAAATATCAATGAAATCGGTGACTTGAAAATCCTTTTTTACCATCTTAAAACATATTTTAGATATAAGAATAAGAGTCAATATCGTAACAATCTCGTAGACTCCTTCTCCTCCATATAAAATTGAGAAATAGTCTAAAAAGTTGTTTGGATGTGGGGGTTTTGCTACGAGAATCTTTACGAGAGACGCTTAACTAATATAAATACTAATAAATATTATCATCGGTATTAGAAGTATGCTGTGCAATCACATTCCGTGGACGGTTTTAGGGCCAAATAAAATAGGGGTGAGTCTATGACAGATTCCGGGCTGATGCTGAAAATGTTTGAATAGAAAAAATCCAATAACACTATTAGCTACTCCATGCTCTTGGAACTACAATCCATTACCTTGTTAAATTTTGTTAAAATCTATTTAATGTGTAGCAGGATTTGTTAAAAGGAATATACTCGTACTAGGTGTATTGCCGTGGTGCTCTGCACCGGCCGGCGGGCAAGGGATTCTTCGACCTCGTCGGTGACGTCGGTATCTGTAGGTCTACCATGAAAGTTTCAATCCGAAACTTCGGAGCCGAACGATACACGAACGAAATACGATGCGTGTACCTACCATGAAGTTTTTTTTTTTTTTTTTTCGTGGCAATTGCGTTTACATTATGCCATTGTACAAAGTTTACGTATATTCATTTCTAAATTAATTCAACTACCCAATGAACTTGATGACGAAGATGATAATGAAATTGATGAAGTGCCCCACCCTGGATAGTAAAGTGATGGATACTTTACATACCAATTGCGACGGCCGTTTTGAGGGAAATCGAAAAGGCACGTTTTATCACTTTGTTACAATTACCTTCACTCATGCACACATAGGAACACATAATGGTTAATATTCCACCAAAATTACTCATTATAATTCGAAATAACACAAGTTTTGGAAATTAAAACAAATTGACAACATCACTCTTCGATTTCCCGCCAAAAAACCTACCATGAAGTTGTATCGGATTTGTTTCTTTCGGTCGGGCACCATAGACTGTGTTCGTGAATGAATGACAGATGCGAAGTATGTTTCCGTTTACGAAAAAGAGTAAGTAATAAATGAAGTAGTATAAGCCAACCAAATAAAAAGTGCATTTGTTTCTTATCAGGCACATGGTAATTTATGAACATTTCAAGTTAGTCGTGTAAATACACGACATAAAGGCACGACCTATGCAATATTTCAAAATTTCGCAGTCATTTGTTAAGTTGAAATGGTGCAATAATTAATGGCATACTTGCTATAATATTCGATGCGAGTTCGTACCAGCTGTAATTGGTATTTTCTTTTTGTATTTTTACAATGTTTATATTGTCTTTTCTTTTTGTATTTGTACAATTTTTATATTTTGTTATTAACGGCAACAAAGGCTATTTGGTTTTTAAAAGCAACTCGACAAGAATTATTATGAGAGTCATCGCAACCTAGGCGGATGCCCTTCTGCTTTCTATCTTTGAAAGGATTTATAGAAAAATCGTGTTTTTCCGTATGTTTGTACTCTCATCACTCTCATGTTAAAATAGCAATAATCATATTATAAAAACACCATATAATTCCAGTTTGAACGCATTTATTGCTTTAATATATCAACAAAATTTCCATTAAACCATTCGTGTTTATATTTAAGAAGCCAAAGAATTAAAATTCATACTTACGAAAGTAAAAAGTTACTTCTTTAGTTTTCGTGTAATTGAGGTTAAAATCACGAAAGAAGTGCTGTCAAAATGCCGAAACTTCGTTTGTTCGAATCACTTCATGTTAGCATTTTACCTCTATCTATCTATCTATCTATCTATAACCTCACGCCAGATCCCTTGCGGGGTAGGCAGAGAGTACAGAGTTCCAACAGGTTCTTTCCTTACATACCTCTCTGGCTTCCTCGACTCTCATAGTTCAGTCCGTCTCATACACGCTCGCCGGTTACGGAGACTCTTGACTTTTCCATCAGATAAGACTCGGTTTATTTGGTCGTGGTAAGATAGTCTAGGCCTTCCTCGGTACCTGCATCCTTCCACTTTCACATTTTACGACGGGCGAAACGTCACAAGCCGTCTTCGGGACCGATTTCGGAACGAAAGCACTTCGTGGTAGGAATAGCCCGAAATTTAGATCCGAAACTTCGGAATTACGTTTCATGGTAGACCTACTGATCCTGTGTGCGGTATCTGTATCCGAAAGAAGGGATTTAAGAGCATCGGAAAGGTCGGTGAGAATATGCCGCGGACTGCGGTAGCGGGTGATAGGAGGGGAGTTAGGTTCGTAGTCGGCGGCGGCTACGATTAGCGGATTCCTATGATTGGACGTGTTCTCGAAATATCGGGATATCGCCTTTTTAGTCAAGGTGTAAATAGGTTCGAGACCAAAATCGGAATGGAGATACCCTATTGTTGTTGTCTGGGACTTGTATATATGTTAAGAGTAGTGCGAATTCTCATATCGCGTTCTGGGCATGTATGGAGAAATGTTGTCTATTTTATATTCAGCGCCATCTGTGGGTAGGTAGTCACAGCTTTGTAGCAATGTATAGGGGTCGCTACAAATGGTTTAGGCATGAAAGTGTAACAGACAAACAGAATTATTTTCGAATTTATTTAGCTTCTACCCGCGACTTCAGCCGCGTTAACTTTAAACAAGAACCTAAGATTTTCCGGGATAAAAAGTATTCTATGTTTTAATACAGGTAATAAACTTTTGCCCCTGAACCGTTTTTGCGTGATTGAGTTATAAACTTAAACATTTATAATATTGGTAGGACTTAGTATGAATTAACTATTTATACGTAGCACAAACAGCTCCATACACAGCCATTGCCGCGGTACAGTTGAGAAATAGCGATTTTTATGAAAATTAAATCAGTTGCAATTAATTATATAACCGGGCCGCGGATGCTAGCCGTATTAATTGCCATATTTATGAGTTATGATTGCTAATTAGCGATTACACCGGGCGAGTCGCGGCTCAGTGGGCAGACCTCTACGACTGGGTCAAAATAACCTAGGTTAGTTTATGTCGTTTGAATATTTGTACCATCACGACTATTAATCAATATTTAGGTAGATATCGATGTTCGAAATTTTATTGGCGTTAAGGACATGCATTTTTTGCAATTTTAGTTTGTAATAAGGGACATGCATTTTTTTATTTTTTTAAGTAACGTAAGGGACATGGATTTTGTCAAGTGACGGAAGGGATAGGCATTTTTTAATCTTTCAAGTGATGTAAGGAACATCATTTTTCAAATGACACAAGAAATATGTTTTTTTTTGCATTCTCCGGTATGTAGACTCAAGATTCATTTTTATCATTTTTTCTATAGACCTAGGGGACATGTATTTTAAACATTTTTCAATCGACATAAGGAGCGTGCCTTCTTTGTGTGTTAGTTGTTTTGAAAAGATTTTTTTACCTTTATTTTATTTATAAAATCATTTCCTTAGATGTAGGTATTCAGGTTAAGCGATATATTTATCTGCAAAGAGTAGAATCAGTGTTTGCATTAAGCCGAACGAGTTTGATTGATCCGTTGTCGATCGCTATCTGCGTATAACTGTAAACGAACCTTTGCTGTACCTGAGTAGTATTATTTTGGGTGTTGTTTATTCAATTTGTTATTTGGAACTTTGGAAATGTTTTGGAGGGATTTTAAAAGATTTGTCTCGAGGGAAAGAACGTGTTGGAACTTCGTACTTTCTGCCTACTCCATAAGGGATCTGTCGTGAAGATATAAATAGATAGAAGAGATTTAGTTGTCATTCACAAGGTCCTAGTTTCAAATTTTAGGTTGAACAAAGTGAAATAATAGCCGGATGGCAACCGAAAAATCTCGGTTGCTATCCGGGGTCAGGAATTGTGTCTTGCATCCTAACATCGTAAACGGTATCTGTACCCCTTTGGGAATATAGGCATAACAGTACATTTTTATCTAGATCAGAATAGAAGAAGAATACCTATTACGCAACAGCTGAGCTAGTTGCATCAAATTCATCTGAATTGATCTCGTCTCGGAGAGTGCAGGCGGTGCGGCCATGTTAAGGCAATTGCGCCAGCGAGTCGCACAGGCTTCCAGGATTCCCGCGATAGGGTTGCCACCTATCTACACTCTTCCTTTTTTTGACCTCAGGAAAATCCTGTATAGGTCTTCCACGACCTTCGGGGGAAGCTCGCGGGGCGTGTCGGATTCCTACTGACTAAAAACCCCAGGGTGGCTAACATCAGCACTTTGCCCCCCTTGTGCTGCGCTCTGAAGAGACCGCCATCAGGGGGAGACTATATAACATGCTCCCTTCCGTACCAATGCGGTACTCACTGCGTCCATCTTGGGGTCGCATCTACTTTCCTACCTACTTGTATTGTGTAAACTAAAGTAACCTTACAGGCAGATCTGTTATCAACTATCTTCGGCCAATCCTCTTTAAGCTCATCCAAGTCGTGATTCCAACGTTTCCTCGGCCTGCCTCGATGTCACGTCGATGCCCATCGGTAGGGACCTAGTGCGTGATAACTGTCTATATTCCGAATATTAAGTTTTTGTTTCTACTATCTGCCACCGGATAGCAACACAAGGCTACAAAGAAGATCTGGTGACAAACTCGGCGTGTTTATCTTTTTTTGTTCAATTCTCTGTCTATTATGTTTGTTAACTATGTCATCACCACAACTCCTGATCTATGAATCCTCTAGATGCTTTCCCTTTGTGCATATAATAAGACATTTTATCTATATATTAAAAAAAAATATCTGCGATCTGTGTAGGTAATAAAACATTGATTAATTCAGTTAATAATTAGGTTCTTCATTAATATAACAGTATCAATTTGGAGTCTGAAAGTGTTACCGTTATATGGCAAAAGGCTAGCTCCCCATTACATGGGACCCAACATTGTCGGCGAAAAGTGGGTTTACACACTACCTCTGCCATCCTCCGGGATATAGGCGTGACCTTGGTTACTTATTTTTATTTCCATTATAATAACAATATGGCACCCGAATTATTATCTTGATGTCTAGAATGGTGGCTCATCGGCGTTGCCACACAAAATCAACGTAACAAGTCGCACCTCACAATCAATAGAATATTCTCGGTCTATCTCTCTATCTATCTATATCATCACACCAGCTCCCTCACGGGGTAGGCAGAGAGTACAGAGTTCCAACAGGTTCTTTCCTTACATACCTCTCTGGCTTCCTCGACTCTCATAGTTCGTCTCATACACGCTCGCCGGTTACGGAGACTCTTGACTTTTCAATCAGATAAGACTCGGTTTATTTGGTCGTGGTAAGATAGTCTAGGTCTTCCCTGGTACCTGCATCCTTCCACTTTCACATTGTATATCTGTTTTGTCATTCTTTCCTCTGGCATTCTTTCTATATGCCCGAACCAACGTTTAGTTCAAGGTAAAAGAGACTTTTTTAAATCGTAGCCCCACACTAGAATCGAAGCCGCGACTGTTCGACCCAGTGGACGGAGCGGCTTAAGCTCTTAACCACTGCGTCAAATCGTCCTTCAATAGGCTTCATTAGGTTTGGTCGACACTTTTATCGGGCTTACAAAAGTGTCTCATCATTAGATACTTTTGTAAATATTAGACTCTATATTGGACTCTTATTGTATATGTATTTCTATACGCTCAACGACAGAAGTATTGAACCTTCTTCACGAAGAAAAACGGAAGCAGAGGCGTTCATAATACACCCACATTTCTTATTTTTGGCCCAATGTAACAGGGGCCGTGTCGGGCAGGATCGTGTTTCCAAATCAAAGTCTAAAATCGTTTGATTTTTTTAGGTGTGTGTGAAAGATCTACGCTGTTGGCCGCGGGGCCTTTACAGTTACACCGCACAAGCATTTTTTTTCATTTGAATTGTGATATACCATTTCAAATGGCATTCGATTCTTTTGGGTTGTCTCGGGTAGGGTATTTTTCTTACCATGTTTTTATTACCAGTTCTATTCATTTATCTGTCTTCAGCCGAAAGACCTCTTCTGCAGGACAAAGACATCCACCAAAGATAACCAAGACAATCAGCTTTGTGCAGTACTTTCAACTTTTACGCGTGACCTTCATCAGGTCATGGATCAATTTTGGAGGGGCCTGTCCAATCCACATCTAGATGTATGTGGTCGTCACTAGAGAACCTTTTGCCCCTACGACCGTCGGTTCTACGAGCAATGTGCCCCGCCCAATGCCACTAAAAGGACATTATCGCAAATTGCCCCAGAACCAACAAACATGTGACCCATGCCATCATTATTTATCTATTTTATTAAAATAATGGCAAATATCCGTATCTAACGGACAATTTGCACTCTAAAACGCATATTTCAAAGTATTGTAAGTACTTATATCGAAGTCGCCGACATTTTACTGTATATGAACACACACAATATAACCTCATATGTATTAATGGCTAGTGAATTATAACCTCAAAATCTAATACTTTTTGTGCAATATTGCAATTCCCCTGTTTGTCCGTTTAATAATAAATGCCTTAAGAGAATTTATGGGTGATTTGAAATCATACAAGTATTTTTTTATAGCTGTTGTATCTGGGGCAAATCATTTATGGGCGCAGAATAATGTCCTTTTGGCAATTATGAGACTTTGGTTCTCCTGCGGATGTCCTCGTTTCTGATTCCATCCCATACGGTAATTCCAAGTAAAGCTTCGAAGTTACAAGTTTAAATAACCAGAGGTGCAAGCTGAAATTTTAACTCGTATAAGGCAAGTATTCGGAAAATAATTTCTTTTATCCACGTAGATAGTATTATAGAAAATGGTCACGCATTACGTCACGCGCGATTGCGAACGTCACACCCGCTCGCTGTAATGACAGATCTTGGGCACAATTAACTGCCTATTACGGTCCATTAATTAAGCAATATCTCACCAGAATACATATGGACATTATATCGTTAGCTGAGTGGAAAAGTGACGCAACTGAAAAGATGAGTTAAAGGGAAATTAATCCTTTTGTATTGATATTAGAGTGCTAATTCAACTGGCCAAAATTGTGAGTTGGGTCCTTATTTTATGAGAACAACAAATGTGCCTATGTCTAACGAAATAGTGATCTATATACAATGCAATTAGGATCGAAATTGAATGGTTTTGTGTAGTAATGGCAACAGTTGCTCATATTGTTGTGTATCTGGGTGTAGATTAATTAAGTTTCGAAGGAAATTTGCAGTTTGAGAGCGTTTTAATGATATCTAACAAGAAACATAGCGATTATGGTTTAGTTTTTGTTAGGCGGAAAAAAATCCACAGAATTCTAAAGAAAAACTGGAGTTTATTACTATTTATTGCATTCAATATCCTTTGCTGTCGTCTCTTATTATCATTATTAAGAGCTGTTGCTGCTCCACTGCTGGGTCTTCACCCAGCAGTGTAGAAGCGAAGGGAGTTCTTCGAACTCTCTTCGAACTCTCTTCGAAGTTCTTCGAACTCTCTTCGCTTTTACAAGACGAGAAAGGAAATATTCAATTTAGTATTTTTCACATAGGACGGGTAGTGACAGTTCTAATTGCCAAACGAAATTATACTTTATTCAATGGCAATAAGAGGCATGCCCGTTTCTATACTTATGGTTTTATGCCTTAACACCATTGAATTAAATATTAATTTCGTTTGGCAATTAAAACTGTCACTACCCATCCTGTGTGAAGAATACTATAGATCCCCAGCTTTCTGTTGTGAAGACAGTAAATCTACCTATAGAAATTTTAACGCATATACGTTCGGTACTTTAGTTGCGAATAATACGCTTATAAATCTCGAGGTATTGAGTTCAAATCCTAGGGCAGACGAAGTGCGTCAATTTTTCGAAAAAAATCCAGAATCACTCCGAAGTTATTGTGCCACGTATATTAGTAATTGACGAACGATTTGGCGCAGTAGTTAAGAGCTTAAGCCGCTCCACCCGCTGGGGAGAATAGTCGCGGGTTCGATTCCCGCACGGGACAATTCTCTGTGTAAATTTTCATGTTTGTAAACATACCTAAGACACAGGAACATATCCTAGTGCGGGGCTACGTTTTTTATAAATAATAAAAAGAAATATTATAAGCTGGCCGCTGCATTGAAACCTAACATCGCCGGCGAAAAGTGGCGCACACAAATATACCGCACGTTCTTGCGGAACATAGGTATGACAGTGTATATTGTTACCACATTCATAAACCCCCGTGGTTGCCACATTCACGACTCGTGTCTTCGGGATTTCTAAATGCCCAACGCAATCAGTGCAGACACCGGCTATCGGAATCGCTGCCTTATGTTTTGTCACCGGAGAGCATTCAGTTCCACTTACACAGTATTTAATAGAAATGATCTCTTAATGTAGAGAAAACCAAGATTATGGTTTTTGAACGGGAAGAAACCGGAAGAAATGCAAGGATTGTGGTTGGTAACGATGTGCTGGAGCAAGCGAAGGAGTTTGAATATCTTGCATGCGCCTTCAGTAAGGATGGCAAATACACCGCTGACATAGAGTGAGTGCGGGAAAAAGACAAAACAGATATACAATGCGAAAGTGGAAGGATGTAGGTACTGGGGAAGACCTAGACTATCTTACCATGACAAATAGACTTAGTCTTATCGAGGCGAGCGTGTATGAGACGAACTATGAGAGTGGAGGAAGCCAGAGAGGTAAGTAAGGAATGAATCTTTTGGAACTCTGTACTCTCTGCCTACCCCGCAAAGGATCTGGCGTGATGATATAGATAGATAGATCTCCTGTACAAGTCTCCATAAACGGCGAGCGTGCTTGAGATGAACTATGAGAGTGGAGGAAGTAGGAAGGGCCTGTAAGAAAAGAAAGAGCTCTATAGGTACTCACTTTCTGCCTACACCGCATAGGATCTAGCATGAAGATATAGATATAACTCCTGTACGTTAAGTGTAAGAGATCCTTGAACCTAATCCTTTAAATAAAAAAATAAACAATATCGCTATTGGCGACTTTTTTTCGCAAATGTACATAGCAATAAAAAAAGAATAAACAAAATAAACACCACCAAGCCTATATTCCCCAAGAGGGGGTGGCAGAGGTATACTGAGTACACCAATTTTTCGCCGACAATGTTAGATCCCACGTAATAGAGGGCGAGCTTAATGCCATATACCGGACACAATTCTAGACTCCGGACTCATACTAGGAATTTTTCGTTAGAAAACATTTGTCCGACCTAGGATTTAAACCTAGGACCTCGTGATCATTAAGCGATGCGCTTTGCCACTAGACTAATGAGGCAGTCATTAGTGTAATAATCCTAAAACAATACATATTTCATGCAATTTTTTTAAGAGAACTTAATTGAATAATGGAATAACGATGACCGCATGCAATTAAGGTATCGCTAGACATATTTATTACAAGTAGATAGGCAATTAGCACATGAACGCATGGTATTGCGGAATTTGAATAACGTTTCTTCACGACGGAGGAAAATGACGCGAGGGAATGAAAGTGACTTGAATCTAATAGTACCTACCATTGAAAGCAGTTGACCGTGAAGCTGCGAATGGCCTCTCCTACCAACGGCTAGATCATTCATACACAAGGATCTAGTACGGATTAGCCAAGAATGTTTCCATCGGATTAAATGTTCCAGAGAACTCGATAGACAGGTAAAATAATGTCATCATCATAATCACCTCAGCCTATACTAGTCCACTGCTGAACATAGGCCTTCGCATTCACTCTCCAGCACAATCGGTCCGATTAATATCATATTAGCACTAAAATACCTCAGCAAATATGCGAGTCTACTTTGCACTTTGTGTGTGTGTGTGAATGATCTACGCTGTTGGCCGCGGGGCCTTTACAGCTTCACTGGATAAGAGGGCGAGCGTGCAACCACTACGCTTGAGCCAAAAGGGCAAGGGGGCAACTAGCTCAAGGGCGCCTCAAGGAGGAACTTCGGAACGGAGGCTTGGGCAGTCGCTATGGGGGAGGGCGTATACTAGGTGTCTCGCCGTGGTGCTCTGCACCGGCCGGCGGGTAAGGGATTCTTCGAGCTCGCCGGTCGGTGTCTGATCCTGTGTGCGGTATCTGTATCCGAAAGAAGGGATGTAAGGGCATCGGGAGGGTCGGTGAGAACATGCCGCGGACGGCGGTAGCGGCTGATAGGAGGGGAGTTAGGTTCGTAGTCGGCGGCGGCTACGATAAGCGGATTTCTATGATTGGACGCGTTCGCGAAATATCGCCTTTTTAATAAAGACGCGAATAGGTTCGAGACCGAGATCGGAATGGGTCTACTTTGCACACCTCAACAGCTTAGCTGACAGGAGTTAGAAATATTTTAGTCCAATAGGGAATATGCGTGTATTTTTTTATATTTTTATACGATAGATTACATCACTATATAATTGCAAAAAAAAATTAAGCGTCAAAAACAAAATGTAAAGGGCAAAAAAAATTTGTTAAAGATAGCAAACAGATATTAGCACTTTAAACGCCCGCCATTTTGGCGCGCTTGGCGTGACGTCAAAGTCTATAACAACAATCAATTAGTGAACAGCTGTAAAAGTATTTTATTCTGTAATTAATTTTTATTTTGTATTATGAGACTATTATACAATGGAACAACACTGTGATGTGTCTAGGTGTAAAAATACAATAAGAAATGCACCCGATAGGTGCGAACATAAGGAGAAAGTGGTGTAAAATCAGAAAAAGAGACATGGTATCTCCATCAACTTGTTTATATTGCTGTGAAGGTCACTTTAACGAAAGAATTAACCTAAATAATTAATTCAAATTCAAATTCATTTATTATTGTGTATCATAGGTTACATAGGTTGGTATAAGTGTTACATTAGTTCTTTATGATCAGCCTATACGGCGTACAATATTGCATATATTTCTGAGTGATCTAAAAAAATACCAAAAAAATATATATTGTATTCGATTTTATACATCAATGTCATCATCAGAAAAATAATATTATTATAAAATGTCAAATAAATTATTAATATACCTATGCAAAAAAATTACAATATTTGATCTTTAATATAGCATAATAAAATATAATCAATAAAACAAAAAAAAGTCAGAGCATAACAAAATAAACAAACGAAACATGCAAAAAGTGTTATAAAATAAATTGAACCATTTCAGAGTCAACTAACTGCATTTATAACATGTCCTTCATATATTCTTCTACGGAGTAATAGCACTTTTCTAGTAGAAAGTCATGGAACTTCCTCTTGAACACTGGCAAATCATTTACTTTCCGTATTAAAATTAAAATTTTGGATTTGTGTAAATCGACAACAAAAAATAACAATAAAACTAACTCAATAACAAACATCCAACAAATATGCACTTGTTGACATTTGTATTGTAGACTTTGACGTCATATTCGATCTGACCAATAGCGTGGCGTTCCAGTTGCTTTGAATTTCCCACTCATTTTTTGTACTTTCAATAATTATTTTCTTAATAAAACTGTAATGTTATTAAAAAATATTGGTATAGACATTATTCTAATGCGATAAAGTTTGTAAAAAAACATATTTGACCCTTATTTGAATTACACGCATATTCCCTATTATCGAACATTGGCCAACACAAGTGAAACTTCGTCTTACCAGTAAGTATTACTAAACATAGGTGTTAATTAATTGCAAATTCTAATTCAAAGATTAACATTCTTATTACAGGCACGCAAATCAAGAAGCAGTGTTCGACTCGGTTGGCCCGAGATGGGTGACCGTTTGTGGCATTTTCATATTCGAGCGTCTGCGTGCTTCGGAAGGCACGTTAAGCCGTTGTCCCGGCTACCACTTAATGTGGTATTTGTTAAGCCGAGTTGGAAGCCTTAAAAACGGCTTGATAAGTTCCAACAGCAGGTGGCCACAAACCTGCCTCCATCAATCCGCACTGAGTCGCGTGGTGGAGTATGACCTAATCTCTCGACGACCTCGATTAGTGAGAGAAGGCCTTTGTCCAGCAGTGGGCAATATAGGCTGATATTATTATTATTATATTAATCAAATTAGCCAACGCGACCGTATATAATCACTAATTATTAACCAAAAATAGAACAATATTCAAAAAAGCGAATACTATTATTTACTATGAAATATCATTGGATGGCCTCGTTGGACTAGCGACAAAGCCCATCGGTTTGTGATCTCGAGGTCCTGGGTTCAAATCCTAGATTGGACAAATGTAGTTTTTCTAACGAAAAATTCCCAGTATGGGTCCGGAGTCTGAAATTGTAGCAGGTACCTACTCGTATATGGCAATTGTCTCGCCCCCTATTAAATGAGATTTAACATCATAGGCGAAGAGTGGGTGTACTCAGTACACCTATGCCACCCCCGCTTGGGGAATATAGGCGTGACGGTGTGTACTATGAAATATCCAGATCTACCTGGTCCTAGTGTAGTAGTGCAAATACTTTTTTATGACACTAGGAATTATTCCTGTGCCGTAAGTGTATTTTTAAACATTTATAATCACGTACACAAATACTCAGACCTAAGAAAATATTCGTGAGTCACACAAAGAGTTGTCCCGTGCGGGATTCGAGCCCGTGAATATTCGATCCAGTAAGCGGAGTGGCTCAAGTTTTTTTACTACTGGACCGAACGCTCGTCTATTTATTAATGTGATGCTTTTGGCTTCGCGGGGAAAACATCTTGTCTACAAAGATCCCTAGCCGTGTCTGGGGACGACTGATGGGGGACTTATACAGTCCTAAAATCCTCCGGGCTGTGTTTTTTGGCACAACAGGGTCGGGGATTTTCTAGCGAAACTCATTTTTGCGGCTTTGAAGCTAGAATCTATCTATCCATATCATCACAACAGATCCCTTGAGGCAGAGAGTACAGAGTTCCAACAAGTTCTTTCCTTACAGAACTCTCTGGCTTCTTCCTCTCGCATAGGTCGGCTCATACACGCTCGCTGGTTACGGAGGTTTTTGACTTGCCCTTTATGCTTAAAATTATGCTTATCATATGCTGTCTTTAGCTCTTAGCTAGGAAGCTAAAAGCTAAAGACAGCATGTTTTAAGCACAATTTCTAGCTCCATATAAAAATGTGTTTCGAAAGCCAAACGAGAAGTGGGAAAAGGAGGGTTAGTTGGAAGTAAAACTATTTTTCGGATAATAGGGGTTGCCCCCTATTGCATTTGTATCGAGCACAATTCCAGACTCCGGACTGATACTGAAAAATCACCTACATTATGTCCAACGTAGGATTCGAACGCAGGACCTCGCTATTATAGCATATTGCTACATGCATTATGCGCCACTATACCAACGAGGCAGCTACAAATAATCTATTACAAAAAGTAATTATTCGTTTACTAATTAATTTAGTTCGATTTCATTTGCCTAAAAAGATAACTTGAATTTAACAAAACAAAAAATATGTTAAATGAGTTGTTTAAAACCGATCGGAGGTAATAAATCGGTTGTTTGACGCGCCCGAGTCACGCATGATCCGGCGCACCGCGGCTGCGCGCGCGCTATTTGCATGTCCGCGTACATGCGATTATGATAATTAATGCGACCACTTCTGTTTTTGTTTGTAGACCCACCAATGTTTTGTGGGTTTTGTAGATTGAGTACGATGCCACGATTAGGAAATACAATCTTTATACAACGGACGGATGGATTGGTTCAGTGGTTTAAAAAGCTCCGCCAACTGAATTGAGTATGCCCGAAATGTTTTCAGTATAAAACAGATTATTTATATTAGGAAATCGTCTCGTTGGACTAGTTTTTTTTGATCGGGCAAAACCTTCAATAGGATTTTTTGTCGAATTTTTTTCAGTATAAGCACAGTATATCTAAGTCTGAAGTCTCCCAAATTTTGCCAAGATCGTTAAATCCCAATTTAACGGTCTGAAATCTGGAATTGTGTACAGTATAATCCCAATAGGCTCACCTCCTATTACAGTGAGACCTAACATCATTGGCAAAAAGCGAGTGTGACGGTGTTTTAGTTGTTTACTCTAAAGTATTTACTATACTGGTCACCCTACACACGGTAATAAGTTAATTATTAATAGATTTGCAATACATCACCTTCGCCGGAATGCCAGCCATTTTGCATGACCATTGTGATAATAGTCGTTTGGTAATCGCGAAAGAAACTCGTTACACTGCACCGGCTTATAATATAATGCTAATGGAATTTCCTTTTTAGGGTTCCTTGGCGGAATGTGTCAAACGGAATAAAAATCAGAAAATTCTTTGACAATAAACCTTTGGCGACAGTTATACGTTTAAGTTTTATTTGTTGTTGTAAATAAATTATAAATATTATTAACTAAACAGAGAATATTCAGTCATAGGTAGATAATCTACAATTAAGAGTGCCGACGTTTACAGTGCAACAATTAGAATCCACAGTCAAGAAACTCAATTAATTGGCATACGAAGACTAGCCATTAAACTACCAGACCATTATACCAGTAGGTTATTAAATTGCTAGATTTTATGAGATCACTAGATTATTATTAGAAATACTCTAGATTGGAGATCGAGATCCTATTGGCAAGCGCAGCGTAGGGTGGCCTGCCTGCCAGATAGAACGAAGAACTGTTGAAGATCACAGGAAGACGTTGGATGCAGGTGGCATATGGTCGGTCGCACTGGGAACGATTGGGGAGGCCTATTTTCAGGAGTGGATGGGTATAGGCTGGGTATACTTAATCATTGAACTGCTAGAACAGCGTTAGACAATAAGAACACTCAGCTAATATAAGACGATTAAACACTAAATTATTAGACCTGTGGACGATTAGACTTTTAGACAATTAAACCACTGGACCAAAATATTATACTACTAGACTTATTACGTTCGATGCGAAATAAGGACCATTTGGTACGGAACACAATCCACGCAAAAGAGTTTACACGTGGCTCTTTTTTCAACACTGCTGTTACTATTCAGGCGTTTTATTAATATGGCCGAGGACGTTCCGTTAATTAATTGGTCGTCTATAGACATAATGTGCATTAGTTTGTTCGCTACGGATGTTGTTTAAAATATATTTGCGTATCGACTTGTCGAAAAGAATAATTGCTTTTTATCGTAAAATATTTCGATTTGCTTTAACTCAAGCAAATATTCTTTTAAGCTGAGTGCTGTCTTATTTATGTTATTACTTTCTTCTATATACATATTTATTTGACGGACGCTTTAGCGCAGTGGTTAAGAGCTTGAGCTGCTCCGCCCACTGTGTCTAATAGTCGCGGGTCCGATTCCCGCACGGGACAAATCTTTGTGTGATCCACAATTATTTGTTCCGGTCTGGTTATTTGTGTATGTGAATTTTCATGTTTGTAAACGCACCCACGACACAGGAATAAATCCTAGTGTGGGGCTACGTTTTATAAACTGTAACTATTTATTATCTTTATATTTCATATAAATGTATATATACAGGTTATTTTATTACCCGTGACGCCACCTACAAAGGTTCTACCAGAATACCAGCGCTGCACTATAACCATAGTGCACCAATATGCTAAGGCAGAGTCCCCACACAAATTGTGCCGTACTTTGCATACTTATATATTTACTCTGTGCTGTAGTGTGAAGGTCAAAAAAATGTTTTTTTCTTTCTTTCTTTCTTCTTTCAAATAAAAAAAGATTTGAAAATCTACAACAATTCTAGACAATGTAGATAATCAAAACATTGTTAAACTTTGATGAGTATGACGATGGCACGGTCCAGTGAACACCAGATCAAGTTGCTGGATCGATCCCCGCTCGGCAGAAATTTTTATGTGACCCATAAGTGTTTATTTCAGTTTAGGTGTTGTGGATTTCATGTTACTAGACGCACCCATGACAAAAGAATTTCCTAGTCTAGGGCGTAGGAAAAAATATGTTAGATGGTGCGCAATAGGTGAATTGACCATTGAATAAAGACCTGGGCCCCAATTCTCGTACTTAATTGACACTGAAATTGGATCCTGACTGAATTGAGATTTAATTTTGAATTGACTCGAAATTGGTATTCTGTTACACTAAAAGTTCGGTCTGATTTCGGTATCATCTCAGTCTAATCTCAGTATAATCTAGTGTCGATCACATTTCGATCTATTATCGATCTCACGTCGATTCACAGCTGACATAGATTAAATAAAAAACATTAACTGTAATGTCAAACTTATAAATATCGGTGTTGCCAATTTGTAGGCAAGTACCGGAAGTGTCGGTAATTTTAAATAAAAACATAATTATATTTCACACAGGAATAGAAATATAAACGTATAAACAAATAAAAAATACTATAAATATAATCAATTCGTTCTACTTTTGCGTATTTTGATTTAATTTTCATGTAATACTCGTTTGACGTGTCTGAAAATTGGGTATTTTCATTTAGGTGCATGACCACCCCACGCACTCGAGCTAGTACCCATGGCCATAAAAATTCATAAGGTATAAGAAAAAAACATCGCGCGAAAATTGATGTTGTTTTGTTTACAAAGTGTTTTGAATTTCATTGTCTTCCATTATAATATTATGCCTAAAGAAGGAAACGCGCTTTCAACAAAATTGTGGGCTCAGTGCGCTTTGATTTTGAATGCCGACGTCGGAGACGTCCAAAAGTGGAAAAAGGTAAGTAATCTATCGTATGTATTATTTAGATCTGCTCAATATTACTATTCTTAGTGATAAAGTGCCGTTTTATATTTCTAGTACTACAATCAATACAAGAGCCGCACGAAGGCTAAACAAAGGAGCCATAAAATTCGAGTCCTGAAAACTGGTGAAGGCCCAGCTGACGAGGTCCATTTAACACCTCTGGAGGAACGCTTCATTGGCATTATTGGAGGATGCAGTTCTCAGCTGCCTGCTAGCAGGCATAATCTACTTGATATATTGGTAAATATTATATCGGTGGTAATATTTATGTAGAACTCTATCAAGAAATTTTGAAATATTCTAATGTGTGTGATTTGTTTATAGACTGTTGAACTGAATACTGGCAGTGGCGGGAATGATGGGAATTAGGGCATGAGTGGCCATGTCCTAACAGGAGACATGTAGGTCAATTTTGAGTAAGTATACAACCAACAATATAATAACCACTAAAATAGTTTTATTGTAAACATGTCAAACAGAAAATGTATTATCTTTAATTGCCCACAGGGTTTGCATGACTATTTGCTGCACAGCTGCACCTGTCATCGGTGGATATGCTTCCAGCAGCTGGTATGGCCGGGACGAGCATCTCGTCACGGTCTTGCTCTGGCGCTCTAAGCCAAGCCTAATTGGCCAGGTTGTGTAGAACACAGCAAGCATGCAGCTGCCTTACTACTAATAGACACCTAAAAG
The DNA here is from genome assembly GCA_905147815.2 of Phalera bucephala. Taxonomy (NCBI): domain Eukaryota; kingdom Metazoa; phylum Arthropoda; class Insecta; order Lepidoptera; family Notodontidae; genus Phalera; species Phalera bucephala. The sequence goes on from LR990618.1 coordinate 31,671,334, forward strand.
AAAAAAAAATTGAAAATTACAACCATTCTTTATAATAATAAACATTGTTGATTAATAAATATATACCATTGTGGATTAGAAAAGTAATAATTTTAAACATTGTTAATTAATATTTGTTAAGAAGATAAACCATTGTTGATTAGTAAGTAGAAATAAATTAGTTTAGTGTATTCTATATTTATAATACATATAAGTGTTTACACATTGTTGATTAATAATTTGATTATAGATTGTTATTGATATGTTTTATTTGAATAAATAAGCACTTATTTGATTTAGTTAAACATGTTTATATTTACAAACCTGAATCTCCCTTTTGAAACTCCTATAATCTATTCCAACACATTCAGAGCTTCAATATGTTTTTGGTAAAACCAATTTTCAGTAAAACAAAACAAATACCCACTATCCCTGCAATTTAAATGTGACATTATGCAGTGTTTATATTAGTTATCTTATAATGTGACTTCTGCAAACATACATACCTAAAAGAGAAATTGATTCACCACCCTCAGTGACCTCATTTAGATAACCATTTAATGGGTGGTCCCTCCAAATAGTTGGTACTCCCAGGCTGAATGGGTCTACACAGAGAATATTTTGGCCTGTATCATAAATCTGAAAATCAAGATTTTTTTTTATTAACAATCAATATTAATTAAGTTTAATAATTATAGCTTCATATTACTTAATTTATACTTACTATCATCACATACAAAGAATGATAGACTTTATAGCATAAATATGCCTCCTCATGTTCTGAAGGTTTTATGATCGAGACATGAGTACCATCTATGCAGCCAACACCTCTAGGTAGCCCATATTTGGAATAGAATCTAAAATACAAAAAATCATACATTTTTTATTATTAGCAAATTTCAATAGATAGGTTCATATTACAATGATTAGTATAACTTACCTGCTTCCAATTCTTTCCCTTGCCTCTCTTGTCAGAGGAAAGTTAACATACTTGCTCAAGACTGCCGGGTGGTTTAAAGCATCTGTCACTTGCTGCGCAGCCCTCGACACACTGGGTTGTGGCAAAGCATGTGAAATGCTTTGTCCCACCAAACTTTGGTATGAACCACTCACATATTGTTACCAAAACCTAGAAAAAAGATAATATTAGAATCATTTTTTAATATTTAAGAATATACAATGCAAGGAATCTAACGTGATGATATAGATATATAAATATATGGCTTTCATTTTGCATATATTGAGTATTTACCTCGGGTGTGTAAAAATGTGTGTTGTGTATAGGTAGTAGGTACTTAAACTAACCTTTACAGCAGCATCCAGTCCATCGTTACGTCTTTCTCTGGGCAAATGGGGCTTCAGCTCGTCAATAAGGTTTTCCACTAGCGGTTTCGTGAGTCTGTAAGTTCTTACAAACTCCGAATCGCTCATGGAAAAGGCGTCTGAAGCGAAACGACGATCACGTAATGTACGTCGGCGTTGCCTACGTCTTTCCGACGCTGCTTCGTCGTCTGCTCGTAGTGCAGCTATTAGATAATTCCACCTTAAGCCAAATCCACTCATTTTACGTGAAATAATTGCGTAAAAACTTATAATAAAATTTATTTTTATGTGCAAAACCAACTATTTACAATGTCTCTTCAGTCAACTTTGAGTCAAGCTTCAGTGTCATTTCAATCTCAAATTTGACGTTTGTTATTGTACGAGAATACCAATTTTGTAGTTTATGTTAGTTCAAAACGTTACCAGAATACCGTTTACATGTTTTTCAAGTTTCGGTCCGATCTCGATTCGGTAAATGTCATTGAAGGATTCGAATATGTTACGAGAATACCGTTTGTAAAGTTGATGAGATTGAGATGAGATCGAAACTGGATTTTGAACACTTTTAATTACGAGAATTGGCCTTCTGGGTTAGATGTACACAGAACACCTGTGCTGCCCCGGCATGACGGTGCGTTTTATAAAGACCTGTGTTATTAAATACAGGGGATTACAAAGTCCTATAGTGTAATCAACTCGATTATATTATATCTGCCTATTTAAGTTTTGATCTAAGACACTGCTGCGGGTGGCAAAACCGTAACCTCCAAGTTCGAGATACTCGAGGAAATTGAGAGTTTCTACAAAGACCTGTACGCATCACGGATGACTAAACCCACGAGACCCAGCGCTGACGACCACAGAGCCCCACTCACACGCCACCACATGGAAGACATCCCTGATGTCTACCAGGACGAGGTCAGGGTGGCTCTCGAGCAGCTCAAAAACAACAAGTCGCCGGGCGATGACGGAAACACCACTGAGCTCCTAAAAGCAGGCGGGGCTCCAATCCTGAAAAAGCTAGCGAGCCTCTTTAATTCCGTCATCCACCAGGGCTTAACACCTCAAGCGTGGAGCCGGAGTGCGGTGGTCCTGTTCTTCAAAAAAGGTGACAAAACGTTGCTTAAGAACTATAGACCCATCTCACTCCTGAGCCACGTCTACAAGTTGTTCTCGAGAGTACTCACAAACCGCCTCGCCAGAAGACTCGACGAGTTCCAGTCACCGGAACAAGCCGGGTTTCGAAAAGGCTACAGCACCGTAGACCACATCCATACTGTTCGGCAGATTGTACAGAAGACCGAAGAGCACAATCAGCCGCTGTGTATGGCTTTCGTGGACTACGAGATAGCCTTCGACTCCATCGAAACCTGGGCGGTTTTGGATGCTCTGCAGCGATGTCGCATCGATCGGCGCTATATCGAGGTGTTGAAATGTCTGTATGATACCGCCACTATGACCGTCCAGCTCCAGGACCAAAAGACCAACCCAATCGAGCTGTGTCGAGGGGTCTTCACCAATGCACTCGAAGACGTCTTCAAGACGCTGGACTGGACTGGGCGGGGCATTAACATCAATGGCGACTACATCTCACACCTTCGGTTTGCCGATGATATCGTTATCGTGGCAGAGTCACTGGAACAGTTAAGCGAAATGCTGCATAGCCTAAATGGAGCCTCTCGAGGTGTCGGTCTCGGCATCAACTTGGATAAAACCAAGATCATGTTTAATGAACATGTCACGCCGGGACCGATCTACGTCGATGGTTCGATGCTCGAAGTTGTTCGGGAATATGTCTACCTTGGACAAGTTGTCCAATTTGGTAGAAACAACTTCGAGAAAGAAATCAACCGCAGGATCCAATTAGGTTGGGCAGCATTTGGCAAACTACGTCACGTTTTCTCTTCGCCTATACCGCAATGCCTGAAGACTAAAGTCTTTAACCAATGCGTCTTACCTGTTATGACTTACGGGGCTGAGACGTGGCCACTCACAGTGGGACTAGTCCACAAATTCAAAGTCGCACAGCGGGCTATGGAGCGAGCTATGATCGGCGTCTATATGAAGGATAAAATTCGTAACGAGGTAATCCGACAAAGAACCAAAGTTACCGACATAGCTCGCAGACTCAGTAAGCTAAAGTGGCAATGGGCTGGTCACATCTACAGAAGGACCAACGGCTGATGGAGCAAGCGTGTCCTAGCGTGGAGACCGTGACTTGGTAAGCGTAAGGTAGAACGGCCCCCAGCTAGATGGACCGACGACCTCAAAAAGGTTGCTGGGACAGACTGGATGCGGAAGGCGGAGGACCGTGTGCAATGGCGCGTGTTAGGAGAGGCCTATGTCCAGCAGTGGACTGCGATAGGCTGATTGATTGATTAATAAGACATTAAACTGTAATACTACAGATCCCCTACCCGTTCGCATAGGCGAAGACCTAGTCTATCGAACGGATCAGTTTAAATACTTGGAATCTGTACTCCACGCGACTCGGAACATCAATTATGACGGCTTATCAAGGCTCGCATTGCAGCAGCTTGGGCAAAGTTGCGTGATGTGGCTGGTGTTATTTGTGACCCTAAACTGCCAGTTAAGCTAAAAGGACAGGTCTGTAAATCCATCATTAGGCCTGCCCTTCTATGTACCAAAACCTTATTTGGCAGCGAAACGTGGCCAGTGCTTGAGCGGCACAAGCAAGAACTGCGTGTTACGGAAATGAAGATGCTGGATGTGTGGAGTGTCGCGAAAAGACCGCATCCGGAACTCCCGCATTCACGGCAGTCTTCATGTACGTGACATAGCAGTTAACTGCAGGAGAGCCGCCTGCGATGGTACGGCCACCTCTTACGGGAACCGGAAAATTACGTGGGCAACAAGTGCCTGGTCATGCCGCTTCCGCCGGGTCCCGCAAAAAGGGGTAGACCCAAGAAATGCTAGCTTGACGTCGTCAGGGATGACATGCGTACCAATGGCTTCACCACAAATGATACCGAAGAGGGCGCGAAGTGGGAAAGAAAAAGAAAGAAAGCGGGCCCCGGGATCCGAAGCAGTGGCTAAGGATGCTACCAGGAATACGTTCCGACGAAGAAGAAGACATTAAACTATCAGCGCATACAGTCCCCCTCCTCATCGCAAGAGTCGCGAAACAACATATCAGTGAATCACAAACCAGGTGCACAACTCATTATCCCCTGTTTTAACACATTTTATACGTTAAAATCCTCGATTTTTCAATCTACGAAGGAAATCTTTACCAGCGATCGATTGAAATTGAAGTCAACCCGTGCTTCTTATTAGCAGCCAACAAATTCAGGTGTTCTCATTTTATTTATGTCTTCATACACGCCGCCGATAGCCCCTAATTACGCCGCTGTTGCAAAAACGCTAATCGCGCATCGTACACATATGAAACACCATCAAAAACGATGTATCACCATTAAAACCTATAGAAAAATTAACCTTAAATATAAAACAAGAAAATGTAATTTAAGTTATGCAAAAGTGCAGTTAAGTCTTTATCCAAATGCGACATCTTGCAACAAGTATGAAAAGAATGTCACATACGAATGATTTTATTGCATTTAAATTTTTACCGTAAAAGCTTAGTGATTTAAATTCATTTTCAATAATCAAACTTCTCAAAGGGAGTTACGTCGTTTTTTGAATTCCCAACCCAATCTCAACTGTAATTGTAATTAGGACTTTGTTTCAATAGCTCCAAAGTGGTTTTTTGGATGTTGGTTTTAAGGTTATTTAAGCTTGTTTTCGTTTGAGTAATAGGGATGCGCAGGAGAAGCGTTAATGAGCGCGGGTTCCGTCGGATTCCTGCTCAGAAATGTTAGTGTATCGGCTTTTGTCGGCGCGATGCGAGTTTTTGCGATCCCCAAAGATAACAATGCCCGGTGCGGGACGGCAGATAGCGAGATATGTGATAATGACGGCTTTAATTAATTAATGTTTTGTGCTAAGATTAAGTTATTATTAGAATGATAATTTTAAGCGAGCTGCATACGCTTAATGCGATGACCTAATTTCGTTTAGTGTTAGGTGAAAATAGTAGCTTTACTAAGTTAGGGAAGTCCAAGTGAAGTAAGCATTCCTTCATTTTAGTTAGACTGATGCAAATCTATTTATCTGACTAAAAAGGACTTCTTCATTGGTCAAGTGGCGAAATCTAGGTTGGATATAATCAAGATCATCATCATCATTATCAGCCGAAAGACGTCCACTGCAGGAGAAAGGCCTCCCCCAAAGATCGCCCCAACGATCGGCTTTGTGCTGTATGCATCCAGCTTATACCCGCGACCTTCACCAGGTCATCGCTCCACCTTGTGGGCGGACTGCCCACTCCACGTCTTCCGGTACCAGGTCGCCACTCGAGAACTTTTCTGCCCCAACGGCCGTCAGTTCTACGACCGATTTGCCCCGCCAACTGCCACTTAAGTTTGGCGATTCTGAGAGCTATATGACTTTGGTTCTCCTGCGGATCTTCTCATTTCTGATTCGATCTCGCAGAGATGTCGAGCATAGCTCTTTCCATTGCCCTTTGGGTGACCTTGAGCCTTCTTATGAGGCCCATCGTGAGTGACCATGTCTCGGTCCCGTAAGTCATCATTGGCAACACACACTGGTCAAAGACTTTTGTCTTGAGACACTGCGGTATTTGGGATATAATGCTAGCAAAGAATTTTCTATCAATTCTCACACAGTTTGGCTTCAGCACACATAGTAAACGAAGCTATTCAGAATTATTAGAATATCTGATAGATCCTAGTTTATCATAAAAGCGACCGTTGTGCTGGTAATTAATGGAATCTCATTGAAAGTGTATCGAATATGGTATAAAGCCAAATGAAGTCGTTATTACCTTTCGAGAACAGGTTCTAACTTACAAATGACACTACGATTTAAGTTTTTTGCGAGACTTATTAAGCCCAAGGGACTGCGGAAAACTTACCTATTCTATACACACCGTCACGCCTATTATTACGCATAGTATTCCCCAAGCGGGGGTGGCGGAGGTGTACTGACTGAGTGCATTCACGTTTCGCCGATGTTAGGTCCCATGTAATAGGGGGCGAGCCTATTGCCATTTAGCGGGCACAATTCCAGACTCCGGACTCATACTGGGAATTTTTCGCTAGAAAAACTACATTTGTCCGACCTAGGATTACCTATTCTCTCTTAAAAAATCCGTAACTACACACTAGGAATTCCTGTCTTCTGTAGTGTGAGCGTTTGCAAAACTGAAACTCTATCGGTCTATATCATCACGCCAGTTTCCTTGCGGGGTAGGCAGAGAGCACAAAGTTCCAACAAGTTCTTTCCTTACAGACCTCTCTGGCTTCCTCCACGCTCATAGTTCGTCTCATACACGTTTGCCGGTTACGGAGACTCTTGACTTGATCTTCAGATAAGACACGGTCTGTTTGGTCATGTTAAGATAGTCTAGATCTTCGCTGGTACCTACATCCTTCCACTTTCGCATTGTATATCTGTTTAGCCATTCTTTCTTCCAACATAATTTCTTGAATTCATATTCACAAACACCAAACCTGGAGCTAGCAGTGGAGTATTCTGTATATTCATATTTTTCCATGATGGTAGTTTCATTCCATATATAGTAGTATTTCAGACTCTGGACTACTGAGAATTTCACACAAACACTGTAACGCCTATATTCCCCAAGCAGAGGTGTACTGAGTATACCCACTTTTCGCCGACGACGTTAGGTCTCATGTAATATGTGGCGAGTTTATTGCCATATACCGTGTACAATTCCAGACTTCGGACTCATACAAGATTTTTTCGTTAGAAAAACTATATTTATCTGACCTAGGATTTGAACCCAGGACCTTGTGATCACAAGGCGATGCGCTTGGCCACTAGAAAAACGAGGCAGTCCATGTTGCGTGACTCATCGGCATGCAACGAGGCAACATTGAAAATATATGATAAGAAAAATCCCTATAACATTTCGTCCGACCGGCGCAGCGACCTAGGATCCAAGATCAAGACTTTGTTATTGCCGTATCAGCTCTACTTATCCAATGGAAGAGTGTTACTGGCTTAGTCCAGTAGTTAAGAGCTGAAGCCGTTCTTACTACTGGATCGAGTTGTCACGGTTCAATCCCCGCACGGTACAAATCTTTGTGATCGAATATTAGTTTCGTGAGTGTTAGTGTATGTGAGTTTGAAACGCACCCACGACACAGGAATAGTTCCCAGTGTGGGGCTACGTTGTACCGCTGATATACGCTTGCTTGTAAAAGTTTGTACAAGCTTTTATTTAGCTTACTTTGTTCGCCTGTTTGTCTTTCCAGTTCATATTTAGTGCTTTCTGCGATTGAACTGAAATCTAGCATGCGTATGTAACTTCGGTGATATCGCAATAAATATTGAACCATGAAGCTTAATATAGCCAGAAGGTTTCCAAAAAGATCTTAATCTAAGCAAGGTTTCTCCGTTAAGATTTCGCTTTGAAAGCTTGTATTTAAAAAGATTTTTTATATTAACTGTTGATGATATCGATTATTCTGTAACGCAACTGTAGCGTTTACTTATAAAGACTAAATCGTTAGAAATATGTTTTAATTTATCGGTTATTACCGCTTGTGTGGTTGCTGAGAAGTGTCTCAATAATCCCCAGTATATTTGGCGACAGTATCAGCACACGGTAGGGTTTAATTATGAGACATAAGTCAATCGGTCTGCACGTTCGTTTCGCTGTTTGTGCTAATTTGTTTTACGCTATCTGATGCAGACGGGGCAGGGCAGCATGTCTGTAGGAACTCTCCCTTTTAATATGTATTGCAAAAAGTGCAAAGGAAAAAGCTTTCGTAACTTACTTGAACTTAACTTACTCAAAGATATCTGTAGCGCTGTGGTACCGTGTAGAGCTCAATATTAAACACAGTTTTCGACTTGGTTAGTCTGAAATGTGTGACAAATGGTGTCATTTCAATTTAGAGCGCCTCCATGCTTATAAGCTGTTGGTTTTGCAATCCATATGGCGGTCGTAAAGCGTAGCTAAGACTTATGGCCGGCTTGATAAGTTCCAACAGCAGGTGACCGCAAAACTGCCTCCACCTTTTCGCTGGGTCCGTTTTGATAACCAAATATTTCTCTATTACTCAGAGAAGGCCCTTACTTAATCGTAGTACAGGCTAATTTATTCCTATTTCATGCGGCAATGTTGATATTTGGGGCATTTTCTACAGTAATAGTCTAAATTAGTTGCTCAGTAGGTTAAACTCTTCCTCCTGGCGTAGTTATCTCAATGCTGAAGGTCGTGACCTCCATTGACATGCCGGATACAGACAATATTTAACAAGACACTTTCAACCAAGACAAGACCTCTATTCTGCATAAACGATTTCTGGCAGTGTATGGAGCTATTAAACGCGAGATTCCGAACAAAGATCGTTTACTAGCTCAATATGATCATAAACTTCAACCCTCGCAGTACCTCAATCACAAGCTACGATCATATAAAAACAATGGACAACTACATTCTGGCTCTCATATCGCAGATATCATAATTAAGTCCCACTGCGGCGTGTTCAAATTAAATTATGTACGAATTAAAGGCGAAGGTGCGCATAAATCGGCGCGGGCGCAGGCAGCGGTGCGCAGGCGCCGCCGCCTGTGATATATCGCCCGACACTCCTATACTTGCCGACAACGAGAATGAATGAGGCGTAAGACATGAGAAAAGGCGTGCGAAATCTTTAGTCTCATTACTCATCTGATTCCAGTCCTTGCCAGGTCAGCCATTATCGCCGTCCGCGCATGTTTTCAGCGATTCTCCCGCTGCCCTTATCTCCCTCCTTTTGTATACAGATACCGCACAAAGAATCAGACATCGATCTAGCTGGCGAGGTCGAAGAATCCGTTGGCCGCCGGCTGGTGCAGAGCACCACGGCGAGACACCTAGTATATGCCCTCCCCACAGCGATAGTCTAAGCCGAGTCCGTTCTTACTTGAAGCACCCTGGAGCTAGTTACCCTCTTGAAATTCCAACTGGAGGGTAGTTGTTGCACGCTCGCTCTCTTGTTCGGTGAAGCTGTAAATGGCCCTCGGCCAACAGCGTAGGTCATTCTCACACACACAAACGTAGACAAACTTAAATTTAATTCTATGTAAACTCTGAATGTTTCATTTTATATATTAATATTTTTTTCCTGCCTCCAGTGGCACATGATGCGGCTGGCGATCACGAGGTTTGGAGTTTGAATCCTAGGTAAAACAAAGTGTAGTTACTCTATTGAAACATTTTAAGCAGTCTAGATTTGTGCCCAGCAATAGGCTTGCTCCGTATTATATTGCTAACTTTTACATCATGGGTGGTGAGTGGGTCTACACAGTACACTCCTGTCAGCCCTGCTTGGGGAATAGGGATGTGACAGTGTTTTTTTACAAGTTTATATTTAACTCGCATTGTCCGTATGTCTCTCAGATTTTGTGAGCTATTTTTCAAACATTTTCGGGTATGCGTCATCATCATCATTATCATCAGCCGAAAGACGTCCAATGCAGGACAAAGGCCTCCCCCATAGATCGCCACAACGACCGGTTTTTTGCTGTACGCATCCAGCTTCTAGCTGCGACCTTCACCAGGTCATATCTCCACCTTGTGGGGTGCCTGCCCACACCACGTCTTCCAGTACAGAAATTTTCTGCCCCAACGGCCGTCAGTTCTACGAGCAATGTGCCCCCGCCCACTGCCTCTTAAGTTTGGCAATTCTGAGAGCTATATCGGTGACTTTGGTTCTCCTGCGGATTTCCTCATTTCTGATTCGATCTCGCAGGGAAACTCCGAGCATAGCTCTTTTCATTACCCTTTGAGTGACCTTGAGCCTTCTTATGAGGCCCATCGTGAGTGACCATGTCTCGGTGCCGTAAGTCGGGTACGCGATTGAGTTGAAATTTGGCATACGTATATAAGTTCGGTGACAATCGTCTGGTCTGATGATGAACTTGGAAGGTGGCCATAGGATCATGTCAAATGCACAACAGGGTGTTACACCCTCATGTTTAGGCTCATTGGATTGGTATTGACAAGTAGGTACTATACGACCAGATGGTGTTTAGGGTGATGAAGAAGCCAAAAGGTGGCCAATGGAACTACCCAACTACTCAACATAACCCCACTGTGTTTGGGCTCGTTGGATTTGTCTTAAAGAGTACTGTAGATACAGATGACAGTCTGACGGACGATTTAGCGCAGTGGTTAAGAGCTTGAACCGCTCCGCCCACTGTGTCTAATAGTCGCGGGTTCGATTCCCGCACGGGACAAATCTTCGTGTGATCCACAATTATTTGTTCCGGTCTGGGTATTTGTGTATGTGAAATTTCATGTTTGTAAACGCACCCACGATACAGGAATAAATCCTAGTGTGGGGCTACGTTATTAAAAAAAGAAAAAAAGAAAGATAGTCTGATAATGAAGTTGAGAGGAGGCCATAGGAACTTCTCACCTGAGCAAGATATGCCCCTTGTGTTTTTGCTTTAAAATCTTGTTTTTAATAAGATCTTTTATAATTAAAATTATTTTAACTTCTATGACGCGTTTATTGTTAAACGCCATAATCTCAAACCTTGTACGGTGCTAAATGAAAATACAACTTAATCTGCGCACCACAGCTTCCATTTTAAAATGTCTGTTTGTTTTTATTTCTTGGAATCAATAAACGATCATGGGCACCGTTGCTGCGATGGCGAAACCGAGATTGTTTATGTGTTATTAATAACGTAATAAGTGCGTCTATATGAGTGTGAGTTACGACCTTGTATCATGGGGGCGTGGTAAATCCATTAGGAATAGTATGCAGTTCTCTGTTAGTATAGTACGTAAAATAAATAATAAGGAGTGATAGCTAAATCAGTCAAATGATGGTTTTGTTAGCACCTGGGTTCAAGTTCAAATTTCATTTCAAACCATTGAGCTTTTCGACTGCCTCGTTGGTCTGGTGGCAAAGCGCATCGCTTTCTGATCACGAGGTCCTGGGTTTAAATCCTAGGTCGGACAAATGTAGTTTTTCTAACGAAAAAAATCCCAGTATGAGTCCGGAGTCTGGAATTGTGCCCGGTATATGGAAATAGGCTCGCCCCCTATTACATGGGACCTAACATCGTCGGCGAAACGTGGGTGTACTCAGTACACCTCTGCAACCCCCTCTGGGGAATATAGGCGTGACGGTGAGCTTTTCGATACCTTTGTGCGAATGAGGTCAGTATTCGTATGGCTGTGAAATTGCAGTATTCTTAGCCATCACTAATAAGCAACGTCCGGCCTCATTAGTCTGCGATGGGTGACTGTTTACGGCGTTTTCTTGTTTTGGAAGACACGTTAAGTCTTTGGTACCGGCTGCCACTTAATGTGGCTATTTTATATTAGCCGCCTTAAGAGCTATTTCTCTCACCTTGATTTGTGAGAAATGGTCCTTGCTTAATAGTATATACACCGTGAAATTTTAGTCATCCTGGACCGAGAGCCCAGGGGATGTATAAAATGCCTACTGTTTGCTGGTACTAAAAAAAACACTTCAAGAAGTAACATCTCTGTAACAATACGTTTGACGGACGATTTAGCGCAGTGGTCAAGAATTCAAGCCGCTCATTGTGTCTAATAGTCGCGGGTTCGATTCCCGCACGGGACCATCCTTGGTGTGATCCACAATTATTTGTTCCGGTCTGGGTGTTTGTGTATGTGAATTTTCATGTTTGTAAACGCACCTACAACACAGGGATAAATCCTAGTGTGGGGCTACGTTTTAATAAAAAGAAATATTAATAAGTGCTATTAAGAAACGCCTTGCCTTGGTATACCAAGCGCAACATGACATTGAGGGGTGATGCGGCTCGTCAGCTGGCCGGTAGGTGCCTTCGTGTTCCGGATTTCCACCCTAGCTATGATATTCGCATCAATCAATAGGTAGATGTTGCTTATTAGTGTTCTTTTTATTCATTATTTAGTAACAGTGAACATTTCCTGGGCTAACGCTCCAGGACGACTAAAATTACATAGTGTATAGTCTGATGTATTTTGTACATTTGGACTTATGATTATTCTACCTACTTACGGTATAGGAAAATAGGAAAAATCCGGAAAAAGTTTACTTTATAACCGAAAGAACCTAAGCAATTGTCGAAAGAAATGTGAATAAATGCGTCGAAACCCGTCGAAAATATCTCGTCGCTCTCATCATCTGTAACATTTGGAGTAAAATATCTTGGTACTGGGGTATGCCCATTGTATGTCATGGATACCTCTGCCTACCTTTTCGTATATGGTAAGTGTGAGAGTTACTTACAGCTGTTGCAAAAGCCGTTGAAAATAATCAAATAACATGTTGAATAATTTCTCCACTCTGTTCTCATTAAGGGTAAGGCACCAGTGGGAGCGGAGAGTAAATTAAAATTCTACAGCCATGCTCTACATAAATTGTTACACCTAAGTTTCCAATATTCGAGCAGAGGTGTGCTTTGTGCACCCACATTTGCCGACTACGATAAGTACAAAAGAATTCCTTTTTATTTTCAACAAACATTTTTCCGTGACAAGTGCCTGAGAAGCGATTACATAGCTTTTATTCTAATGGCTAGCCTAAAAATAAACTGCCCAGTTCACTGGATCAAATAGTGATGGCGCTGAAGAGTACTTTCTTCGCACTAGAAAAACCATATAAGATTTTTTATTACTTTTTGTTCATCAAATCATGTTTGTAAAGCAGCACGACACACTTAAAACCCCTGGTGAAATGTAATTTCATAAAACAGCTATACGCTGTTATTATTACGAGCCAATGCTGTCTCATTGTTGGGCAAAGGTTTCCTTCCATCTTCTCTACTACTATATGTCAGCACCTCTGGTCTGAGGCCGGTCCCTCAAGATGTGGACACATGACGTCCCTAAAGATGGACATCTTTATACATATGGGTGAATTTTATTCTTACTTATATTAGACACTTGTTAATTTGCATTCAAGCATTAACCCGCTGTCAGTGCGACCGCGCGCACGCCGCGGAAGCGTGCACCGCACTATATTGTAACAGGTTTTTGCACCGCCCACATTATATGCAGATCCGATGAAAGCAACACCGCTGGCATTGTTCCGTGGGTTCTTCCGCGGTTGTTACCAACCAGACTCGCCAACCGTTGCTAATGTGCTAGGGAACGTTTCCTGCGGTAACGTAAAATGAACTGTTAGAAAATAATCATAGAGACAAACACGGAATCTTCTTTGTTGGAGACAACGATAGGAAATTAGAACAGTGGATTGTTTGAGTGCTGACTTTTCTCGTTTCGGTTGAGGTTTGTGTAGCCAATTCAAACAGTTTCGGTTGTGACGGAAGTGACGGTTCTCAAAATTCTTGTTTTGAAGAACACAGTTTTTAAAGCTCCGGTCTTTTCTATGTAGGTGCTACCGGTATGGCCGGATTCTTTTCCCTTCGGTTGGAGAGGTATACGTGTGGCCATAGATAAGATTTAATTTATCTTAGAAGATTTTAATAGGTACGTTGGTGACGGCTTAGTCTAGTGGTTTAAGCGTAGGGATCTGGCAGTGAACTGGATCGAGCAGTCGCAGGTTCGATTCTTGGACAAATATTTGTGAGGCCCATTAAACTTTGTTTCCGCCTGGGTGTTTTTGAATGTGAAATTCATGCTTGTTATTTTCCTAATATTGTCAGCAATATGCGTACACAGTGCACCTCTGCAGCCCCTGCTTTGGTAATATCGTATAGTGTCGGTTTTTTCTTTATAAGTGTACATATAATATGATTAACTTAATACAGTTTAATTCTAGTAACCATTACCATAGACGATTCATATTCCGAACTCGTAGTACCAACAAATTATTTATCCAAAACAAAGTACTCACATATCGATTTTTTGCTACATATCAACTATCGATACGGATTGAGATCTCGCAATTAACTGACAAAAAGCCAACTCGATTCGGGCCAAATAACCGTGGTAGCGGCATGGCGATTCAATACGCAAAAATGCGTAAAAAATACACGCAATTACGAGTCTGAACGGAACGAGTGTACGCCGACGAATACTAATTGTACGGGGAATAATGTAGTATGTGTTTGTATGGTGTTGTTGGATGGACAATAAAAATTGTTGTACCGATATGAATATTTGTCCATCCATTGCGCCAGGTTTTTTGCAGGGAAGACAGTCTTACAGACCTCTCCGCTCCTTCACTGTCATAGTTCGTCTGATACACGCTCGCCAGTTACGAAGACGTGAATATTTATAAAAAAAAATATCTTGAGCTTTATATGCAAGCAGTGTTCATAGTACACTCACATTGCAATGAGATATTTTAGTCTAGTTTTACCACTCTCGAGTAAAGTGCTGGTTTGTTACTTCTCGATTAGCGTTACTCGGAGATTAAAACTGACTAATTTAACCGTCACTACTAATCAGGGATGATAAAATTTATACGTTGACTTACTTGCAACTTTAATTATCGATTGGCCTACTTTAGACTTTACTGAAGAGTGGTGAAAAAGGTCCTAAGTATAATGTAAATGTAATGTAATTTTGCTATTGCTTTTCATTTTGACGATTGTAATAACAGCTTTTAGGCTTTACGTGGGTTATATAAATACTTAAGTTTTTAATCAGTGCGTCCTACCTGTAATGACATACGGAGCCGAAACGTGGCCACTCACTGTGCGGCTTGTCCACCAGTTCATGGTCGCTCAGCGAGCTATGGAAAGAGCTATGCTCGGAGTTTCTCTTAGGGATCGTATCGGGAACGAAGTTATTCGTCAGAGAACCAAGGTTACTGACATAGCTCAGCGAATTAGCAAGCTGAAGTGGCAGTGGGAAGGTCACATATGCCGCAGAACCGATGGCCGTTGGGGCAGGCTGGTTCTTGAGTGGAGACCGTGCGAGCGTGTCGGCAAACGTAGTGTAGGGCGCCCTGTAGCTAGGTGGGGCGACGATATTCGTAAGGCAGCGGGCAGGGATTGGAGAAGGAGAGCTGAAGATCGAGCTCAGTGGCGTGCCATGGGAGAGGCCTACGTCCAGCAGTGGACTGACACGGGCTAATGATGAATGAAAATACTTATGAGATGAATTTCGACGTTGACATAAATTCCTTATTATTTATTCATCATCCTGAGTGAATAATTTTCTTTGTTTATTCTAACTCTTGTAAGAAAAAATGGATGTACAAGTATGTACATCCTTCCGAAAGCTTCTTATCCGAAGGTCACAAATTGATAAATGTCTTACTATAATCTAAGGTCATATCACTAACGTTCAGTATCCCAGTGTCGCGTCTGTGTGTTTTCATGTTCGTTTTCTCGTTTACAATCCCTTTGCGAGCGCCGACGAACAAAGCGAAAATATCAGATGCGACAGTCTTCCGCATAAACTGAACTGTGTACGACTATGAGTGGTACATACGGTTTTATTGGATGAACAATAAAATAACGGATTAAATGTGGAAAAAAGTTTGTATCAAATAATGAAAGCATATCTTAAGCTTCAAGGAAAGCACATATAACATACTTCACTTACATTTCCCACAGTATTGAAGTCTAATGTAATCGTGACCCCGATAAAAATAGTCGTCCTTCAGGAACTTAATCAAAAGAGAAGTCATAAATCTTTGAAAATCAATCTGTTTCTTTATGGTGCTTTCTTCGTTGTAAGCAAATAAAAATAATCTACCGATTTATATTATCACGCCAGATTCCTTGCGGGATAAACAGAGAGTACAGAGTTCAAACAGGTTCTTCCCTTACATACCTTTCTGGCTATGGAGTCTAGAACCAATAGCCAGTAAAATAATAAAATATCGTTCCGGGATTCAGCACTCACATATTAAAACGTCCTAAGGATTAATGCCTTCATTGTCAAAATGTTGTGTACATATATATTAGCATTCCATTAATCAACTTGCAGGTTGCGAAATCACGCGAAATAGCCTCAAAACACGACAAAATCTGCCAAGACGTTAATCTAACACAAATTCGCCAACAAGTTCGCCATCCTTCACGCCTCTATGTAGTGTTACATCTAAGGCTATCACATAGTCACGTACCGCGCTAACAATTAACATTTCGCGAGCTATCCCACCGCTGATCAGCGGAGATTCGCTCCAATATGGCGGCACCTCTTAATTATGTGCCGGCGCCTTTCTCGGTGTTGCGTGCGCGCAGCTTTTGGCGGATTGGGAGATAATTTAAAACGTTTGTTCGGACGCTCTGGTGTATTGGAGGTATTGAGGAGCTTAAAAGATAATTGTTGGGGTCAAATTGCAATTAAATTACGTAGCGACTATTTCCCTGAGAATGTAACTATTACTTTTTTTTAAGCATAGACGCGCGCTCATTAACGCGACTTTTAATAACCAATTTGTATGTGACAGTGCAAAGGCAGCTAAAATTAAAAACAACATGTTTCACAACTAATTAATAGCGTGTCCGAGAGTCGAACCCGTTATTACCTTATGGTAGCGATTATTCGCTAGACGTACAACAAAAACACAGCTGATTCAGAATCTGATATTCCCAGTTCTATAATAAGGTTGTGATAGACAATTTTTCATAACATTTTCTTAGTAGCTCGTAGCAGTCATCAAAGTGTTTAGCACGAACAGATTGATGTTAGAATAACACTTTCGAATTGATATGCTTTCCTTTTCACACTACAATATTATTAATTAAAGTTGAAGGTGACAGCATGTTTTCTCGAAAAAGTATTAACACGTCAAATAGTTTGTGTTTGGGGCTTAACACAAATTGGTTGACCTTATCGTGACGTTGTCGAGAAAGCATGCTGTCACGCTCATTTTTATAAGTAAATTTGTGGTGTAAAATGGATGGCATATCAATTCGATAGTGTTACTGTAAAGTCGAATTGTTTGTGCTTAGGACAAACACTGGCAATTTTTACTGACAGTTATATCTAAGCGCAGTTATGCGATAATCTTTCAATAATATAGTTGCTATTTTAGTGAAATTGTGCTCTAATTACCACTGATAAAGTGCAATTTTTCAGCATACTTGTTAGACTGTTGCAAGATTATTGCATAATAATATGCCTTTTATCTAATACGGATTCTGTGTATTAAAAGCGATGCGACTTAATAAGTATATAAGGCGAAATTTAAAAAAAGACATGAGCCAAAGAAGCTTAAGGAATAGCTGAAATTCTTTAACCATATTGAATTTCAGGACCGAACCTAAAACTGGGACATAGGCTCAAAATAAGGAATTTCCATAGCCAAAAATTGTATTTCTCTAGCATTTTTAAGGTAACGACATGATTCTTTTTATAATTTTATACATAGCACGCAATATTCTTTTTGATCGAATCAGGAATGAAGAGATTCGTAGAAGAACCAAGGTCACCGACATAGCCGTTAAGATTAGCAAGCTGAAGTGGCAATGGGCGGGCCACATAGCGCGAAGATCGGACGGGCGTTGGGGCAGAAAGATTCTAGAGTGGAGACCACGTATTGGCAAGCGCAGCGTGGGACGACCACCTGCCAGATGGACCGACGATCTTGTGAAAATCGCAGGAAGTCGTTGGATGCAGGTGGCATCGGACCGGTTACGCTGGAAAGCGATTGGGGAGGCCTATGTTCAGCAGTGGACAAGTATAGGCTGAGATGATGAATATTCTTTTTAGGTTTATGTATAAAGTTAATAAAATATATGTATAATACAATTTTATACATATATTTTATATACCTAATATGTAACTATTATAATAAATATTTATACAAAAACAACGTTAATTAACTAATTATAAAAGTAATGTCCGATGGAATGTTGTGCGAGGCACAAGGGGGTTTCAGGTCTGGAAGAGGATGTTCGGATCAAGTCTTCTCACTCCGCAACATCGTAGAGAAGCATCTGGCAGTGGGCCGGAAGGTTTTCTGCGGTTTTGTAGATCTGGAGAAGGCATTTGACAGAGTTGTGCGAAAGAGACTTTGGGACATTTTGCCAGAGTATGGTATAGATGGCACTCTGTTGCGAGCCGTCCAGTCCACTTATGTGGACTGCAAGGCATGCGTACGGGTGGGTGGTAACAGGTCACCCTGGTTTGACGTTAAAATCGGCGTCAAGCAGGGTTGCGTGTTGTCCGCTAGACTGTTTATAATATATCTGGACAAAAGTCTTCAAAGACTGAAAGCGATTAATGAAGGTGTACAAATGGGTGACTTAGTGGTAAACCATCTACTTTATGCAGATGACGCGGTTTTAATAGCGCCAACAGCCACTGATCTGCAAACACTAGTCACAGTTATGAAAGACGACTGCATGATCAATGGCTTACACTTGAATGTGAAGAAAACCAAGATTATGGTTTTTGAAAGGGAAGAAACCAGAACGAATGTAAGGATTGTGGTTGGTAACGATGTGCTGGAGCAAGTGAATGAGTTTGTATATCTTGGATGCGCCTTCAGTAAGGATGGGAAATACACCGCTGACATAGAGAGAAGAGTGAGTGCAGGGAACAGAGTGAATGGTGCGATGGGAAAGCTACTCGGGAGCCGGCACTTAAGCCATAAGGCGCAGCTGGCCATACATAACGGAGTTCTTGTCCCAACGCTGTTATATGGTAGCGAGAGCTGGGTATGTAAGAAGGAGAATGAAAGTAGGATAAATGCGGTAGAAATGCGAGCTCTGCGGAAGATGTGCGGAGTGAAGCTGACCGACCGCATTAGCAACAGCATAGTAAGACAGCGAGTAGGTATGAAAGATAGTATCGGTGTAAAGATGAGAAAGGGCATGCTCCGTTGGTTCGGGCATATAGAAAGAATGCCAGAGGAAAGAATGACAAAACAGATATACAATGTGAAAGTGGAAGGATGCAGGTACCGGGGAAGACCTAGACTATCTTACCACGACCAAATAAACCGAGTCTTATCTGATGGAAAAGTCAAGAGTCTCCGTAACCGGCGAGCGTGTATGAGACGAACTATGAGAGTGGAGGAAGCCAGAGAGGTATGTAAGGAAAGAACCTGTTGGAACTCTGTACTCTCTGCCTACCCCGCAAGGGATCTGGCGTGAGGTTATAGATAGATAGATAGATAAAAGTAACTATTTCAAATAAAAAAAGGATACTTTTTACGTTTTTCTTTTTTTAAAAGCGTAGCCTCAGTATACATTATTTCTGTAACGTGAGTGCGTTGATAAACATGAAATTCACATACACAAACAGCCAGAACGGAACAAATATTTGTGGGTCACACAAATATTTGTCCCGTTTGAGGATCGAACTCGCAACTACTGAATCGTGGGCAGCGCGGCTTAAGCTCTTAACCACTGAACCAAGCCGCTTGTCTATACTTAATTTCCATCTTTCTACATTGATTGTTCAGTTTCATCTGCATATTTAATGAATATATGAGATATTATCGCAATGTTATCGCATTGCACATCTAGACGACATACTTAACATACCTTGATCGATTCTCGTATTGTTTCTGCCGTCGGTACCGTGAGATTCGTTCTTGTTGCGTCGCTAATTGTTCAGATTATCGCACTCTGCTGCTGACTGTACAGTGTACACTTCTTGCGGAGTCCCGTTAATGCACCGGGATTAGTGACATGGAAACTACCACTCACAATGGTTTGGTGTTCAGATTAAAGTGATAATATAGACCTCGTAACACTGTTGTACTGCGGTATTAGCATTAATCTCTAATACCGATGACTAACCACCCCCGTTTGGGGAATATAGGCGTGATGGTGTATTTATGATTAACGATTATAATTACATTTTGTAATCTTCAACGTTTACGATTGCACTTTTAATCTTGAATCATGATGGAATGATTCAATCAAAATGCAATTGTAATCATTAATCTGATTACATTTTGCCCATCTCTGCTTATACCCCATTAAGGGTATGAATCCAGTACTATAGCGTTATTAGTTTACATTCATACGCAATGTATACAAAAAAAGCTGAAATTTTTAAGTGTAACCGTCGAGTTCCCTGCTTTTCTCTACAGGAATGATACTCGTATTCCGATCGGGTGGTTTTTTAAGTAATTACTACGTTTTTCTTTTTTTGACTACTTATTAATACTTTTTTGTCTGCATAAATAAAAAACAATGATTTTGACTATTGCTAAAGTTAAGCAGTGTTCGGCATGGTCGATCTAACATGTTTTATGTCGACATGACATCACTTCATATGGTAGTATCTAAGGCGGGTTAAAAACGATATGGACTGCTTAATAAGTTCCAAAAGTAGGTGTCACAAAATGGCGTCCACAAATCCTCACTGAGTCCACGTGCCCCTAAAGTAAAGTATGACCTAATAAATCCCCTCTACGATTTGTGAGAGAAGGGCCGCAGAAGATATTTGGTTCGACACAATTCAACTGGTCACATATACAGACGAGAGTATATAAGTAGGATAAAAATTTAATAAATTATTTTCACTGCTGGGTAAAGGCCTTTCACAAATCAAAATGAGAGAGTTTATGCCATACTCCACTACGCGGACCCAGTGCGGATTGGTACAGGCAGATTCGATACCACCTGCCGTAGGGTCCTATCAAACCGTGCAGAACTCCATCTATTTGGTAACATCAGTCTATGCTCCGCATTGATTTTCTTACGATTTGTCATATGAATGATTGATTGATTGTTTTATCATGTGGGAATGCGCGAAAGTAATGGAGTAACTATATTGTAACTACTAGTTGACACGCGAACTTGTTGAGGTACACGACCAGTCTGACTGACATTCAGAGAGAGAGATGCTGTTATATGTTAAAAGAAAAGCATTTACAACTTCCTGTTTCAACGTCGTCTTTTACTGATTTTATTTTTATTTTTATAAAAAAAATATCTCATTATAGGAAATATTCCTGTATCGTGGGTGAGTTTACAAACACATAAATTGAAACAAATATTTGTGATTCACACAAAGATTTGTCACGTGCGGGGATCGAACTCGCGACTGTTCGATCTAGTGGACGGAATGGCTCAAGTTCTTAACCACTGGACCAAGTTATTGTGTAAGAAAGTGTAAATTCAAAAAGTGTAAAGCTTACTCCTTTTTTTGAAGAATTTCAGAAATTCTTTGTTGGTCCATTGTGCAATTCCAAACTCCTGACTGATACTGGGTATTTTTCGATGGAAAAACATTTGTCCGACCTAGGATTTGAACCTAGGACCTCGTGATCGCAAATCACATTATGCGCCACTAGACCAACGAGGCATTCAAGAAATGTTTACGCGTAAAAATCTCCCTTTAATCTCCTTGTCACCTTTACCATTCTTACCTTGTCAGACCTTAACCACTCCATAAGGGTTCAAATTTTTTCACCCCCAAATTTAAAGCGACTTTAATTTATTGGAAACTATTTTCACTGGACAATAAATGACAAGCACAGCAGGGGTGGACACAGGTTGAAGAGGTGGACAAAATAGATTTCTATAAGATTTTATTTAACCTGCAATGTACGTATGTCTGTCTGTCTTTCCGATTCAAATCTTGTGATCCATTTTTCAAGCACTTGCAGGTATCCGATTGAGCTGAAATTTGGCATACATATGTAAAGTCGGTGACAGTGCAATAATATGGTACCATAGAACTGGTCTGATGCTGGAGTCAGTAGGTGGGCATAGGAACATATCTATCTATCTATATCATCACGCCAGATCCCTTGCTCGGTAGGCAAAGAGTACAGAGTTCCAACAGGTTCTTTCTTTACATACATCTCTGGCTTCCTCTACTCTTATAGTTCGTCCCGTACACGCTCGCCGGTTACGGAGACTTTTGAGTTGTCCTTCAGATAAGACTCGGTCTATTTGCTCGTGGTAAGATAGTCTAGGTCTTCCCCGGTACCTACATCCTTCCACTTTCGCATTGTATATCACATAGGACATACTGACATATGACATATTGACTGCCTCGTTGTTCTGGTGGCAAAGCACATCGCTTCGTGATCACGAGGTCCTGGGTTTAAATCCTAGGTCGGACGAATGTAGTTTTTCTAACGAAAAATTCCCAGTATGAGTCTGGAGTTGTGCCCGGTATATGGCAATAGGCTCGCCCCCTATTACATAGGACCTAACATCGTCGGCGAAACGTGGGTGTACTCAGTACACCTCTGCCAACCCCTCTGGGAAATATAGGCGTGACGGAGTTTTTTTTGTTATACGAACTGATGAACTATACAAAACAACCCGCTCGTGTTTAGGCTTGTTAGGTTGGTATTGGCAAGTACTATGATGATGAAGCCGATAGGTGGCCAATAGAACCACCCAACTACTCAATATAACCCGCCGTGTTTGGGCTCGTTGGATTTGTCCTGACGAGTACTTAAGACCCGGATGGTGTCCAAGGTCTGATGATGGAGCCGGAAGCAAGATAAGATAAATTTTGTTATGTTTTTGCTATAAAAGCTTGTTTTTAAGAAGGCCTTTGTAATTACTATAATTTTTTACGTATAATATATTGTATTATAAGAATGTGAACGGGGTACATCTTGTAAAACTAAGAGCGGTTGTAGCAGAAAGGTTTTCGAGTGGCGACCTCGTACCCGAAGATGTGGAGTGGGCTGGCCCCCCACAAGGTGGGGCGATGACCTGGTGAAGGTCGCGGGTAGAAGTTGGTTGCGTATAACACAAAGTCGGTCGTTGTGGCGATCTTTGGGGGGACGCCTTCGTTCTGCAGTGACCGTTCTACAGTTGATGATGATGACAAGGTAATGTTTCATTGATTTATTGTCAGATGGCGACGTCGGTGATCGCGAGATCCTGCAGTCTTAATTTAGATCTGAAAATATAGGATTTACGAATAGTGTTGGATATTTCTGACGAAATTCTTAGAGGTAGACCAGAGTCTGATATTTGTGTCCAGAAAAGGTAATAGCGTCGCCTCCTATTACATTGGGGCGTAATCATAAACGATGTGGGTGTAAATGAAACTCCCCTGCCCTGGGAATAATTGACGATAGGAACTAAAGAAAAGTCTTCTCGAAATTTGGTCGCCTACCCTTCGGGAAAAATCAAAATAGTTTTTATTAATTTTATTACCTAGTATTTAGCTGTTCCTGACTGTTCCCCGCGACTTCGTCTGTGTTATTTATTATGAGAGAAAAAGTAGCATGAGTTCTTTCTCGAGATATAATCTCCTTGCTATTTTTTTCAAAAATGTTAAGGGATTTAGCCGCCATAACGTAGGAGACGGACTGAGTTACTGTCATATTATAATATTGGTATGGATTTACTTATATCCAAGTAATCAATACACCTCGTGAAACGCCCCGGCCACCGTTTGCCCACGTCACTAGTCCAGGGGTGGGATATGTAAAAATGAATAAAGTCGCGCGGCGCGTGAGTGAAATTTAATTTACTACAACTGACAAGAGGGTTCACAGCTTAAGTCCGGCCAGGGAGTTATTCCGTGACTGCAATTGCTATCAGGATAAGAATTAATAATGAACGAACTTTTTAATGATTAAAATACACCTTCCAAGTAAGGAAACCTTTATATCTAAAAACATCTAACAAGTGTTTAAAAGGATTTGTGAGAAATCTTTCTGGAAGACTGGCAACAAGTTGATCGCAATGCTATTTTTTAAAAATCTCTCTTCTAATTAACTGCCCAGTATTTAGAGGCTAACTTGTGGCACTTTTCTTTAGCAGTATTATTTTAATTTTACCTAGCCTCGAGAAAGAGATAGAGTTCTAAACTGCGTATATCCACATCTCTTTCTCAGTGAAAAGTAAGATTTCAATAATATTTCTAAAGATATTGCGGCACGCGTCCTGAATATCCACAATATTATCAAATCGAAACTCAGCGCTATTTCAGATTTGATATTTTCAGGCTGCATTTGTACAAATCAACAACGTCAGTATCAAAATTTGGCGATTTGGAGCAATGGTTAAGAGCTTAAGCCGCTTCACCCACTGGGTCGAATAGTCGTGGGTTCGATTCAGGCACGAGACGAATCTTGGTGTAACCCACAATTTGTCTGGGTATTTGTGTATGAAAATTTCATGTTTGTAAACGCATCCACGACACAGGAATAAATCCTGTACGTTGTTTCGTTCAAAAGCAAAATCAGAATATTGCCTTAAATTAGGGTTAATTTAGCGTTCAATGGTTATTTCCCATGTAATAGGAGGCGGGATGGCAGTTATTACGGACTCGGAAAGCTATTGAAAATTTGCCAATAGGAAAACTTACTTTGTCCTAGGTTTGATCCATAAAAATTAAATAAAAAACTCAAAAAGGTTATAAAAATTAAAAATTTAAAGGAAATAGCAATCGCACACGTAATAGGCAAGTGTCCGCCGGGTCTATCACAAGCAGGATAACCGTGATTTTCACAACACCTCACTGAATATTCAATTTTGTTTACAAAGACCCCACTGTAACAGACTGCCATACAATTTTCATGCGCTGAAGCTCTTCAGACATCGGTCCTACCTTTTGCACTTTCGAAAATGTGTTTATGTGGGAGGGAGATAGGTGATGACAGGTCAAATCCCAGGTTTATACCTCAGAAGGGCAGTTGAGAGGACAGTTCGCATGAAATTTTGATTCCTTATTCTGTGTGATATTGTGAGATTTATATTTCGTTGTTTAATATTTTATGGAGACTAATTGCTATTATATTCGCGGGTATCGCAATCATGGATGCATTATGGAGTAGGCAGAGTAGTAGGGCTACATTCCTATACACTTCCTTTGACTTACACTCAGTTGAAAATATAGTTTATTAATAGTTTATTAATATTAATTTTGTTTCGGAAAGTATAACTACAATTTATTTATTTGATTATTTTATACATTTGATATTGAAAGAACATAATATTTTTGTAATATTTCTTTCTATCTAACTATACCATCATGGCCCTTGCGGGGTAGACAGAGAGTGCAGAGTTCTAACAGGTTATTTCCTTACATACCTCTCAGGCTTCCTCCACTCTCATAGTCCGTCTCATACACGCTCGCCGGTTACGGAGACTCTTGACTTGTAATATTTGATAATGAATAACTGCCTCGCTGGTCTAGTGGCGCATCGCTTTGTAATCACGTCCTGGGTTCAAATCCAAGGTCGGACAAATGTGGGTTTTGTAACGAAAACTTCTCAGTATGAGTCCGGAGTCTGGAATTGTACCCGGTATATGGCAATAGGCTTGCCCCCTATTACATGAGACCTAACATCGTCGACGAAACGTGGGTGTACTCAGTACACCTCTGTCACCCCCGCTTGGGGAATACAGGCGTGACGGTGATCATTCATGAGTCTAGTTTTAAAAACTGATTTTTGTACTAAACCGTTACTTTTAAAACGAGATTAAAGCCTGTTTTTTGTTCTGTAATACAGGCCTAAGGCTTGTTATTGCTGCTTAATTTTTATGCAATGCAACACAAATGTATTTTTAATATGAAATTAATTACTTATAAAGTATTTGCAATGTTTTGATGATAGATCAGCGTTTAGTGTAATATTTAATTTAGAGAACGTTGCTACAAGTGAATGTAAGCTGTCAAATACTCAGGTGTCTAATAGCCAGTTGAAATGTAGTGTAGTCAGCTGTCATATAGTTCGGTCAGCTGTCATAACTTGTTATATAACTAATTTGGTAGAGTAGTTGTTTAAGGGAGAAGTGAAGTAGCTTAGCAGGGTGGAGTAGTTTAGTAGTTTTTCGAAAACTCGTGACTTTTATCCAGTCACAAAAAATCTAGACAATGTCCTTGAAACGCATAATCATTATAAAAAGACTACAGAACATTGTGGATCGTATTTTTCTATTTGTTCGTTTTTTCACCTATTAATGTAACGGCACTATGAAATGGCTTTCTAGACAGCGCCTATAGCCAAGTTGACTATCTACAGCCGTTAACGCTAATAGAAAGCGGAAAAATGTATGGGAATGACATTTTGCAACGAAAAGTCACGTGGTCAAAACAATACGCTATCGATTGCGACAAGAGAATAGAAACAAAACGCTTGCAACTTGTCTAGGCACACTGATTGTATGTATACATACCTCTATTCTTATGCGTAGGTATATCACGCCAGTTCCCTTGCAGG
This sequence comes from Phalera bucephala, assembly GCA_905147815.2. Classification (NCBI taxonomy): domain Eukaryota; kingdom Metazoa; phylum Arthropoda; class Insecta; order Lepidoptera; family Notodontidae; genus Phalera; species Phalera bucephala. The sequence continues at coordinate 31,697,694 of LR990618.1, forward strand.
CAGGGAGTACAGAGTTCCAACAGGTTCTTACCTTACAGACCTCTCTGGTGTGATGATAGAGACAGATAGATACAGGACAGAGGCGGTCGTCTCCGCGATGTTTGATGGCCTCTGTCCTGAATTTCAAACTCAAATAATTTATTTTATCCAAACCATTCATATATAAGTTACCTCAGTGGTCTTAACCCTGCGGGGGCTTACAAATTACCAATTTACATTTTTTTTCTCCCTGTTTTTTTAATCTACCACCGGATCGGAACGCGGCCACCACTGATAAGGCTTGTCTTGTTTTCTTTAATTCTCTTTTTCTTTTCTTTTAATTTTTCAATCATATTGTGTAGGTACAACCTCTAGATGTTTATCGGCTGATTTTGACGAAAGATGATGTATGTGTTTACTAACTAATATATGATCAATTTATATGTAATGTTGTGTAAAGTGTCTTAAAGTACCAGACTGTCACTAAAGTAATTTTAAGCAAACAGTTTAATGCGACATTGTTTGAGACAAATAATCGTGCGCGTAAACCAAACACTACCAGACGACACAGTTACATCGTGTCAACAGTTTTAGGACGAGGGCGTGTAAGGGTGGCTGGTTGTCTCGCGCGGTTGTTTACGAGCATTTATTTTTATTACTACTTTTAATTAAAATTAGTCTTTTCTAGAACTATATAGTCCTTTTTCTTCTTGATTGCTCAATTATAGTAGATAAGTAGTCATATGCGTGGTCATACCGCGATCTCAACGAAGATCCCCAATGGAAAACCAGCGCTGATTGCTTACTTAACACAATGCGGAGTTGGGACCGATTCGCAACATTTTCAGTGTTTTTTTTTTATACTTTAGTGTCATTGTCAGTGCGTTTTCTGTTTATTTCGATTAAATTAATTTTCTTTCCTTTTAATTTCTCACATATCGACTATTACCATTTTCGTAAAATTACATTTAATAAAAAAAAATAAAGAAATATTTACGGATTATCCAATGCTTTCATTCGATTCTTTTTATGACGTAAATATAAAAATTGGAAACCATTTTATAATTAAAATGTTGCAACAGCTTAGGTAAGGTTAGGCTAAGATGCCTTATTTGATTATTCTTCGAGACAAGTTTAGTGGCCGATATGTACGAAATTAAATTTACATGAAAACTAATTAGCTTATACATAATTATATCTATCTATCTATATCATCACGCCAGCTCCCTCGCGGGGTAGGCAGAAAGTACAGAGTTCCAACAGGTTCTTCCCTTACATACCTCTCTGGCTTCCTCCACTCTCATAGTTCGTCTCATACACACTCGCCGGTTACGGAGACTCTTGACTTGCCCTTCAGCTAAGACACGGTCTATTTGGTCATGGTAAGATAGTCTAGGTCTTCCCCGGCACCTACATCCTTCCACTTTCGTATTGTATATCTTAATATAATGTAATGTATAATCTATCTATCTATCTATCTATAACCTCACGCCACATCCCTTGCGGGGTAGGCAGAGAGTACAGAGTTCCAACAGGTTCTTTCTTTCTTTCAGGTAATGTATAATTATATCCATTTATGAAATACAACAATTACAGGTAATGTTGTTCAAACCCCGCCAGTGAATAGGTCTGCATCTTTTTCCCTTAATACTAATTAAAAATTAAAATATCTTAATAACTAGAACATTACTTTATCCTTGCTAAACCACTTAAATTCACTTTCTTTTTGTCCTAATGATCGCATAAAAGAACTGCCGCCCCAAATAATACAAACAGGGTATGTTAGGGTCGCTTTTGTCTTAAGCGCGCACACTTCAGCGTAATGGAGCGATGCTCTTTTAAATGCTCGGTGAGCATTTTGCTTCCCCACAGGAGCATTGTTGTTTAGACACACTGGAGGACTTGCTGAAAGGGGGTAGAGAAATTAATATTAAGATAAGAATTAAATATTCTAACTATGGTGCGACAAGGATATTTGTCCTGTGGATGACGATGGGGGGCAGGTGGATAGCATTGGTGTGAAATTAGGATTATCATATAGTAAAAATTTACTAAAATCAAAGAAATATGTCAACGGTTACTAATTAATAATTTTTATTTCATAGACCTATTTAAAACAAGCTTTTATAGCAAAAACACAATGAAGATATGTTTCTTAGTTGAGGAGCTCCAATGACTTCCTTCCAGCTCATCAGATCTTGAACACCATCCAGGTCTAAGGCACTCGTCAAGACAAATCCAGCGAGCCGAAACACGGCGGGTTTATATTGAATAGTTGCGTGGTTCTATTAGCCACCTTTTTGTCTTCATCATCAGACCCTGAACACTATATAGTTGTATAGTACTTGTCGATACCAATCTGACAAGTTAAAATACGAGGGTGTTACGATGTATAGTTTATATGTTCCTGTGGCCACCTTCCGAGTCCATCATCAGACCGTTCCCGATTCTGATTTTATTAGCAGCTACCAACGTCGCCATAATGCGGTCGCTTTCTGATTCTGATTAATAAAAAAATAAATTTACTTTTTTCTAAGCATCCCTTTAATAACTTATCAAACTCCTTCAAAATAAAATGCAATAAGTCTCAAGGGGCTGGCGTGAAAATCGATAGCAAACACCGAGTCAATCACTCGGGTAGCCGGCTCTAATCCCTGGTCCGGGTGCCGGAGGACCTCGTCGTCAAACAGAGGGTGGAACTACCCTTGTACTCGGCGATTTTTGTTTAAAATTGAAGCAGCTTGGTAGTTTCGGAAATTTACTTTTGGTAATGGCGAATATAATTACAGAGCCTGCCGAACATACTTACGTACCTTAAAGAATATGATTTGCTTTTTTGGAGCAATTATATAAACAGGAAATACTCTGGATTCGAATCAGTAAATTCATATAATAATAGAAAATGGTAAAAGTCAAGAATGTCAGAAGAAACAATGAAAAACAGATATACAATGCAAAAGTGGAAGGATGCAGGTACCGGGGAAGACCTAGACTATCTTACCATGGCCAAATAGACCGAGTCTTATCTGAAGGACAATTCAAGAGTCTCCGTAACCGACGAGCGTGTATGAGACGAACTATGAGAGTGGAAGAAGCCAGAGAGGTATGTAAGGAAAGAACCTGTTGGAAATCTGTACTCTCTCCCTACCCCGCAAGGGATCTGGCGTGATGATATAGATGGCTTCCTCCACTCTCATAGTTCGTCTCATACACGCTCGCCGGTTACGGAGACTCTTGACTTTTCCTTCAGATAAGACTCGGTTTATTTGGTCGTGGTAAGATAGTCTAGGTCTTTCCCGGTACCTGCATCCTTCCACTTTCACATTGTATATCTGTTTTCTCATACTTTCATCTGGCATTCTTTCTATATGCCCGAACAAAGTCAATCCCTATATATATTTTAAGTTACTGCGCTTTATACAAAATAGAATCAATCCAACATAAACACTTTATCAGCAGCTTAACTACCACTAGACTAGCTTCCTCAGCGACTCAGCGAGTCCTCAGCACAAAGAAATAAACCTCGCAGTAAGCACAATGGCAGCGGTTCTATAGGAGTAACGTCACGGCACGGAATCAAAGGTAGCGACGCTCAGACGACAAGCGGTGTGATTGAAGAATGGCGCGAGACACGAGCCAACGCGATTTAGAAAAATATATAATATATTTGTAACGGGGCACGTCGCTTGTAGAACTGACAGCCGTTGTGGTAGGAAGGTTCTCGAGCGGCAATCATTACCGGAAGACATAGAGTGAGGAGACTCCCTACAAAATGGATCTATGATCTGGTCAAGGGCAACCTTGCCGGCCAGGTCGAAGAATTCCTTGCCCGCCGGCCTGTGCAGACCACCACGGCGAGACACCTAGTAAACTCCTTCCCCCACAGCGACTATGATTTCTATCTATAGCGCTCGTAGCGCTGTAGATAGATTGCTTTTTGCACTGTGTGATTGTTGTGTTCTTAGCAAACACAAAGTTAAGCACCGTTCGGCTCGGTCGGTCTGAGATGAGTAACCGTTTGTGGCATTTTCATGTACGAGCATCTCCGTGCTTCGGAAAGCCGTTGGTCCCGGTTATTACGTTATGTTGCAGTCGGTAAGCTAAGTAAGCTTTTAGGTGGCTTAAGAAGTTCCAACAACAAGTCTTAAGCCTGCCTCCACCAATCTGCACTGGGTTCGCGTGGTGGAGTACGATCTAATCTATTTCGTTTCGATTTGTGAGATAAAACCCCTTGATCAACAATGGATAGTATAGGCTGATACCTATCATTATTTATTATTTATCTATTCGTCTATCTATCAATCATCAATACATCTATTATACGCATGTTACGGCTGGTAATCACGAAGTTTTGAATGGAGTCCTAATTCGGGTAATATTGTTGAGATTCGTCTATGAATAACTTTACCGTAGTAGTTTGTTGTTCAGGATAGTGCTTGGTTTTATTGCAATAAGCTCACTTAGAATTGTGATCGATTACTTTATACTATCATACCATGACCAAATAGACCGTATCTTATCTGAAGGGCAAGTCAAGAGTCTCCTTTACCGGCGAGCGTGCATGAAACGAACCAAGAAGAAGCCAGAGAGGTATGGAAAAAACTTGTTATAACTCTGTACTCTCTGCGTACCCCGCAAGGGATCTGCCCTGATGATATAGATAGATAAATAGCACTTTTTTAGACCCAGATTTGCAGCGTCATAAATAGTCGCACTATCCAGTTTTAAACTAACCAAGCATTTGGCAGACTTCTTGCTGCAAAACGAAACCCGCCACGCAAAAACAAAGAACCTATTGGAACTCTATATTCTCTGCCTAACCCGCAAGGGATCTGGCGTGATGATGTAGATAGATAGAAAATGCAATCCGCTACAGATCATAACCTACACATAACAGCAAAGAGATATTAACTGTCAGTGTTGTGAATCGCAAGTGATTAATCGAGCCGGCGACAGACGGCCAGACAGGTGGGCTGCCCATCCAGGCCAAACATTAATTGCAACCCGCCATTGTTCGCTCTCATTACAGACGCCTTTTGAATGCATTGACAGAAATCACTATTGATTACGATTTCATTTGTCAAAATGCGATCGCTTGTCATTGGGATTGTATGGTAGCATACATTGTAATTTTGAGTCGTGTTGATCGGGATTGAATGAAATGAGAGCAAGTTCGTGTGTTCGTAATGAGGATTTTGTTGCGAAAGATTTTGGTGTTCCCTATGTGTCTGTTACAGTTGCAGAAATGTTAATTATTAAGAATTTTATGGTCACAGCTGTGAAGAGTATAATTTTCTGTGATTGTGTGACAGCAAAATAGTACGAGATAAAAGACCTTGAATATCAAAAGAAAATAGCGGGGCAGAGATTTAATGTATATAATATCAGCCTATACTGCCCACTGCTGGGCAAAGGCCTTCTCTCACAAATTGAGGTGAGAGAGATCAGGTCATACTCCACCACGCGGACCAAGTGCGGATTGGTGGAGGCAGGTTTGTGGCCACCTGCTGTTGGAACTTATTAAGCCGCCTTTAAGGCTTCCAACTCGGCTTAACGACTACCACATTAAGTGGTAACCGGGACCAAAGGCTTAACGTGCCTTCCGAAGCACGGAGACGCTCGAATATGAAAATGCCACAAACGGTCACCCATCTCAGGCCGACCGAGTCAAACGCTGCTTAACCTTGGTGATCGGTAAGAACACCGCGGTCGCACAGCGCCTTTAATGTACACCTATCATTTTGCTGACGTAGTCAGGCTCAATGTAGCGACCTCATTTAAATTATGACAGGCACGCTTTGAAATTCTTGCGAATTTTTAATATAACTTAAAACCCAACTGAAACTGTCCAATCCGATATAAGATTCAAAGCCGTGGTTCCACCAGAGTAATGAGGCAGTAGCCATGAAAGATTTCTTTCTTCGTATTTTTATTTGTACATGAATAGAGCATCCTCATCATTCAGAAGACACTGTAGCCATCAATCCTGGACTTTCCTCTGTTGTAACAAGTCTATAATCACTAAGCTAAATGTCTTCGTAAAGCTTAAACAACTGCAATACTAAGATATTATTTTTAATACAGCATGTTTAAGACTGGCAGTACCTGGTGGGCTTTAGGCTGTTTTAACAACTTTGTAATCTCCACGTATTGTTTGTATAATTTGAACATCTCCAAAACTAGACTGGCCCCAAACAGAATCAGATAATCGGTTATTATTTTTAATCCAACACGGTTAAGACTTGCTTTTTTTCTTTTCCTTACGCGTGATCCTCATTCTCTCCTTAACTGGCCAACACAAACAAACAAAACCAGCGTATTCACCAGACCTCTGAATATCAGTATAATCATTTTATTTTATTTGTTCTGGCTCTCTCTTGAGCGTCATTTGATAGCCCAGCCTTGTTAGCACGAAGACGTGCCATTCAAATATCAATTATTGTTTCCAGTGCTGGCCCAAGTCAAGAGACATTACAGGGTATTGAAGCTTGCGATTTGGTATTCTTAAGATGAATAAAATATTTATATATATTCCCTATATTCCCGAAGCGGGGATGGCAGGTGTAGTAAGGACACCCACTTTTTACCGACGATGTTTGGTACCATCTTTAGATGAATAAAATATTTAAATTAATGCCACAAATATATTTTTCAAGCGGTGGTTGAAGTGTGTTCTGTACAAACTCAAACTCAATTAATTGATTTTGTATAAGTCCTGCGGGGGCGCTTACAAATAGTCATCATACATTTTTTTTTAAATCTAATTTTAGTACTAATCTACTACTGAATCGGAACGCGGCCTCCACTGAGAAGATCCGGCGAAGTAATTCAGCGGGCTTGTCTTTTTTATTTACTTCTCTTTCTCTTTTTTCTTTACTCTTTTTTCAATCATATTGTGAGGATACAATGTTTAGGTTACAATTAAATAGTTTATGATCTAGCTCCAATGTGATTCCTTACGATGGAGATATGAATCTAATAATGTTATCTGTAAAGAGTGTCTAAAGGATTCCAGATGGACCAGTCACCACAACCAGTACCGCTACCCTCGACCGTATTGGAGGAAAGGGGCAGCCGCACCAGACAGCCACTGTAAGCAAAGACTGACCATGACCAACCCAGAACCCTAAAGACGGTAGCCAGATTCTGTCTCCATCCTCATTTTACCGACATGTTAGGTAGGTTATTGCCTATATACCAGCCCAGTTTCAGACTCCGGACTGCAAACTGGAAATTTTACGATGTAAGAAGCACTCTCCAGTCTTGATAGTAGGGTATAATGTTATTGCTGCTTTTCAACTTTGGTATCAAGAGGTCTATTGTGTTGTACTGGGGGTATTGTATAATAGGGATTACTTTCGTCGTGATATGTGGCTGTACACAGTAGATCTCAGCCATAATTTCTTAGGAAATCTAGGTGTGCACGTGTCAATTCATTTCCCTGTGACTTCGTGATCCTATTCATATTCCGATCAATGGAATCACGTGAAATTTTTATAGAGTCACTTGGGCCACAAGCCATAAACCAAATCCTTTCAAATATCGCTCAACCCTGGTAATACTAAACGGTGCAACACTCTTCCTAATTATTTTATTTATCCATACCCACCATTGTGCGCTAATGAAAGGGGGTCGGCAGAGACGTGAATGGGAACGCGACACCGCGGCCGGCTAATGCGAAGATATTCGTAATGTAATGTGAGACTATAGTTATTAACTATGGGTTTTGTTTTAAGTATTCCGTTGAAAGGAATATGCTTATGAATAGTGGTGTGTGGAGATTATTTAATACTGCTAATAATTAAGCGGTAAGGAAAGAACCTGCTGAAAGAGTCGCGTGTATGAGACGAACTATGAGAGTAGAGGAAGCCAGAGAGGTATGTAAAGAAAGAACCTGTTGGAACTTTGTACTCTCGGCCTACCCCGCAAGGTATCTGGCGTGATGATAGAGGTAGATAGACATTTCAAAACAACGTAAGTACAGTGGTTAAGAAGTTATGCTGTTCCGCCCACTGGATTGAGTATTCACTGGTTCGAGCCTCGCACGAGATAACATTTTGTGTGACTGACAAATATTTCTTTTGGTCTGGGCGTTTGTGTATATGGATTTCATGTTCGTAGACGCCCAACGAGAAAGATTCTTCTGCAGTGCTAGTAGTGCAGACAATTCTGTAGATTTCGCAAATTCTGGAACTGCAAATTTGCTTCAACGTTGTACTTTGTGGTTGCAAGGTGTTCTAGTAACTAATCGACCAGTGCTTTTAGCAGCTTATAAGCGAATTGTATAAAAGAAGGTCATATCTTTATCTGAACTAAAATGCATTTTAATTAACAAGCAGAGTGTCTAAAATGCAACTTCATTTTATTTGGAATAGTGCGTGATAGCATTTTTCTATTAAACACCAATTATTGCGGTCTCATTCATCAGACCCTGGCGTCTCCATCCATCAGACGCAAGCGTGAAGATCTGTCAGACCCACGCCTTGGTTCACACCGGCGTAATAAGCCTCCCACTGTTCACCTGACCAGAAAGAGCCACAAAGAAAAAACTACTCTATTTGTATTATTCTAAAGTATGTATTTGGGATTCTGGTGTTTAGCTCAATCTTTATTCGTCTATATGAATTTGATATTGGGCTCAAATATTTGGTAGCTAAGGTGAGTTTTTGATTGATAATAGATAAGGTATCTTACGTGATAGTGTTTATGCGAGAGTGTGCCTTATGAGAAGGGAGTAATGTTGGATGTTGATTGTAGCAAATCAGGATTAGTTTTGAAAGTGTGGTTTTAGTACAAGCGAGTGTTACTCTATTGTTTTCTTGAGATACGAAGTCACTTTGAATTTTGAAAATTCTGAAATTAATTTTAAACTAACAGAAATCTCAACCTTAATTTTAATGAAACACAAATCTTATTTGGTAAGCTCAGTCTTGTTAATGTCAGTGGTTAGACCTTATATAAAATTATTTTTTCAGATTTATGAGCTTTCTGTGCTTATGATAGCAATCGTTTGGTACGTATCAGTTATCGAGGATCAATAATTACCTTATTTGGCAATGGACGCTTACCCACAACAAATCTTTCTGCTATTCTAAGTTGTAGACTACATTTCTGCCAGGTTTTATCAAAATTTGTTCATCAGTTTAAGCGTAATTCAATAACAAATAGTTATAAGCGAGTTATCTTAAATAAAGAAGCCTAAGAATGCGTGAAATTAAAAATGTATTATGATAACAAGCAGGGTGTCTAAAATATATTATAGCTAACAAGTAGTGTGCCTAAGATACCTTATATCTATTACCAATGGCCTAAAATATTCTAGCCTACATGTTTAGCCTCTAGCATTCACATTAATTCAATTATTTATTATTTCAGAAAAACCATAAATGTTATTATAAGTATTTTTTTTTATTTATTCATAGATACACGTACGACATAATAATATTATTATGTCGTACGTGTATCTATGAATAAAAAAAAAAAAAAAAAAAAAAAAAAAAAAAAAAAAAAACACGTACGACATACTTACTACAAAATGCAAAAGTAATAATCTTTCTTAAATTATGTGTAAGATGACTTTACAGGTGTATACAGCACTGACTGAAGACGTGGATTTACAACAAATTATAAACATTCATGTTATATTGCTAGAGTAAAATGATAATTTAGTTTATAGAAAAATAAAATAAAATGGCCTAAAACAATATTAACATTTAAAGAATTTACATTAATTTTGTTATCGTAGAATTAGTAAAATTAACTTATCAATTGGACAGAATTTAATTAAAATATTGAATTATTATTTATTCAGTTTTTTTTAAACGTAACCCCACACTAGAATTTCTTTCTGTGTCATGGACGCGTTTACAAACATGAAAATTCACATCCACAAATACCCAGACCGAAACAAATAATTATGGATCACATGAAGATTTGTCCAGTGCGGGAATCGAACCCGCGACTATTAGAAACAGTGGACGGAGCGGCTTAAGCTCTTAACCACTGCGCTAAATCGTCCGCAGTGATGAGATGAGTAATGTCAGATGTTTTTTTTTTAAATTGGAAATAAATGTCGCTAATATAATATCGTTGAAAATGGCAATGTCACCTTTTGCGCAAATATCGTTATGAGGTAACATAAATCTATTAATGGCCGGTTTCAATATTTAACTCTAGAGATTTGCTTACTGTCAGTAGAATTTTGACAGATTTTCCATACAAAATATGTCAATATTCTATCCGTATTAGGCAAATCTATCTATCTATCTATAACCTCACGCCAGATCCCTTGCGGGGTAGGCAGAGAGTACAGAGTTCCAACAGGTTCCAATCTATCCTTGAGTTATTTCATGAAACCCGTAAGAGGAGAATTCATCCCCAAGTTAGTTCACCCCACTTTTTATATTGATAAGATTTTTAATGGCATATATCAGTAATAGCAAAGTCAGAGGTCCCGGAACAAACCCAGGCTCGCACCTCTTATCGAAAGCATGTGCGTATTAAAAATTAATGATCACTTGCTTGAACGGTGAAGGAAAACATCGTGAGGAAACCTGCATGCTTAAGAGTTTCTCGAAGGTGTGTGAAGTTCGCCAACCCGCATTTGGCCAGCGTGGTGGACTATGGCCTAAGCCCTCTCAGTTTGAGAGGAGGCCCGTGCCCAAAGGTGGGACAGTTTCCTAACAGCGCTAATATTATTCTATATTATAAAATTTTTAATCGGCTCTCAGTGAGACCACACCTCATCTTCCGAAATAGCTGTGGAAATAGTAACAATGCATCATTGTCCGCTCGACACATCACATAATGTCCGCTGTTTTTCTAGTTAATTGGGCGAGGAATCAACGCGGCGGAGCTTATGGCAATGTTTTCCTTTCGGATTGCCCATCGATTGCTATTGTGTTACTTAATAAGGCTATTAATATTGCTGATAGCGTTTTGGGGAACTGAGCTTCGTCGGGTAGGAATTGAGATGCTCGTCGTATCTTCTTAAAACCGCGTTCGGATCGGGGAATAGAGTTGTAAGTAAAGTAGATTGAAAAAAGGTCATATTTGGGAGCTTTAGTCGGTCCGCCCACTGGATTTGGTAGTCACGGGTTCGATTCCCGCACGGTCGAAATCTTTATGTGACCCTCAAATATTGTATAGTTTCGGTTTGGGTGTTTATGCATGTTAATTTCATGATTGTAAACGCATCCACGACAGGAACGTAGGGCTACGTTTTTAAAAATTAAGAAAAAAATATGCCGATTTGTAAGTACGACTGCAGGCCTAATTTTACGTCAGATCTCAGTGGATGTCTTTTTCAGATCCGGTGGTAGATTAGTACGTAGAGTAGATTGAACAGAGAATAATATTGACCATTTGTAAGTAAATCTTAGACAAAATGAATGATTTGTTGTGTATCTTTCTCACTTCGAATTTTGAGAAGTCTTTCCACATCAATAGCACAATCCTATTAGGCTGATTTGTATAACATACTTGAATCAATGAACAACATTTTAACATAAAACCAATTTAGCAGATCATGTCGCAAATTTTATCGTTTCCAATTTTCAACGCACTGCAGAACCAATATCCATAATCATTTATTTTTTCGTCAACAAAATTCTAACTACAATCATATTCAACCCGTTCGCTGCCACCCGCGCGGCGGCACCCACAACGCGCGTCGCGCGACGCGCATCGCACGTCGTTTTTTCTAACGTGCGTGTTACCAACGAGCCGCCAATAAATCATCGCCGCCGCCCGCCCCCTGATTTAATATTGTCATAATAATAAAAACGCCCGTTAACGCATTGAGGACTTGTGGGGGATTGATGTGGGCGCAGAAGGGTTACATTATCGTAGACGGATTGTACCTAAAATTTACTGGGTGACTGGTGTTACTGCACTGTGCTTTAGAAGTCAATTTGTAGTCCTAGTTATTATATTAACAACTAGGACAGAAGTGAGGGGCAGTGAGAACTGATGTGTTTGTTGTGTTCTTTAATTTGTAGAATTGTAATCTCCTTTTTGTCTTCAAAAATTGAAATATTAACCAAACCTTTATGTCTATACAACCATATTTTTGAAAGGAGAACAGAAACGGATGACTTCTGTTGAATTATGCATAGTAATTATATCATTTATAGTTTGCGCATATAAATGGCGTGATTTTTTGCCAAGACATCTTTGGGAAAACTTAGGCCCCAAATAGCAGTGAATTGACAGTTGTGAAAAAATATATAGGGGAGGCCTTTGCTTAGGAGAGTGAGAGAGCCAGTTAAAGAATGAATTATTTAACATAGGCTTTCGGAAACTTATTGATGCGTCATCAACCAAAAAATCTCTTCTTGAAGTCCTTCCCAATGATTGTAATAACGGCCAGTCTTTTATTCCGTATGCCGCGTCTGAACTCAACTCTTTGCCCGCAATCCCCCGTTCCCGCGTTTTAGCTGATGACCTTTTTTGCCCCAGTTCGGCAAAGCTTTTGACACCTGCGCGATAGCTACTTCAATTTGCCCCGCGGCGGTTAATGTGACTGAAACATCAATAACACTTAGCGTCGGACGCGGCGGTCTCCCAGACCGTAGGGTAATTATGGGTTAAAATTGATACGTTGAAGAAATAATGGTTTAATCCGAAAAGATATGCTTATGTTAAGTTTCGAGAATTGGATTCTTCTTTCCTTCTTCCTCAAAAAGAAACAACAGGAATTTACAAACATGAAATACACAAACACTCAGACCAAAACAAACATTTGTGGGTCACACAAAGTTTGTCCCGTGCGGGGACCAAACCTCTTAACCACTGGACCTAGCCGTTCATCATATCTATTTATAATTTTATATTATATTCTCAAAATGGGTATTTGAGAATATAAAACAATAAGTATCGTATAATGGTAGGTCTCCGAGACCCGCCGAGTAATTAGGGGTTAAAATTGATACGTTAAAGCTATAATAGTTTAGATCGAAAGGGATATGTTAGTACTAAGTTTTAAAAATGGGGACAGATATTTTGAAGATTTCAAATAATAAAGTGAATAAATCTAGGCGTTTAAGGTGCTTTAATTTACAATAGGTACTATAGAACAAGTGTTTTCGTGTTTCTCTGAATTTCACTTTCAAGTACATAGCATTTCTTGAAAATGGTGCTTGTAGATTTTTCTTTTCGTTTATTTTGTCCTACAGTTTTAAAAAAGTCTCCTTTGTGATTCTATCTTAAACCAAATTTACTAAATCAATCATATTTTTTAAAAATTACTTGCCTCTGTTACGTATTCTGAATTAGACTTCAGCCTGTAAAATAATAAAACAAAAAACAATTTTTGGATTTTATCGCCGTTTATTCTCAATTAGCGGCCCGTCCCGGCTTCGCACGGGTGGACATTATTGAAGTTTTAGTAGGGATCCCTAATTTTTTCTAGTAATAAATATAGCTAACTCAGGGATAATGTAGCATTCTAATGGTAAAAAATTTTTTGAGTTTAATCGTTACAAACATATAAAAATACTATATATAATCTTTCCTCTTTATAATATTAGTGTAGATTTTAAATTTCCGAAATTTCTTTTTATTTATTTGAAACTTTTTGTCACTGCACCAATGGTTACCGAACTAGTATGGAGGTGTTTGATGTCCATACTTAAATTCTATAAATACAAACTTACAGCGTTTCTACTACCGATAATCTCTGGAAATCAGTCATAATCTATGGAGAAGCTACGAATTGATTTAGCGCTGTGGTTAAGAGCTTGAGCTGCTCCACCCACTGTGTCGAATAGTCGCGGGTTCTATTCCCGCACGGGACAAATCTTTGTGTGATCCACAATTATTGTTCCGGTCTGGGTATTTGTTTGTGAATTTTCATGTTTGTAAACGCACCCACGACACAGGACTAAACCCCAGTGTGGGGCTACGTTTTTAAAAAAAAAGAAAAGAAAAGAAAGAAAGAAATTACTGCCCCAAACTTTTATAACGATATAATTCCAGTTTAGAATAAATTTCAATCGCATTAATATAGCTGTACGATCATTAGGCTAATTAAGACGCACTTATGACATCAGAACGTTCCCATACGATCATGACATACGTACGTAAAAACTTAACAAATCCACCTCGTTACGGCTGTGGTCCGAATTACAGCTGGTGAGCGATAAGCGATTAACTTCTCTCTCGTTCGATGAAACAGCAAACATCGTATACTTACAATGTTAGCGTTGAGAAAGATACTCATGACTGTTTATTTGAATAAAATATTTAAAAATCGTATAAAGTAAGTAATTTGCAAAACAAATATGTACAAAATAAGATAAAACTTCTCAATAACTGCATTCGATTCGTCTTCAACCTTCGTAAATATGACCATGTGTCGGTGCATCGTTCTCAATTAAAGTGGTTGCCTATTCGTCAGCGTAGAACTCAGAGGGCACTGATAACATTATTTTCTATTCTCCATTCTTCAGCCTCACCTACTTATCTTACTTCCCAATTTCAATATTTGTGCTCCAATCACGAGAAAAATCTTCGCTCCTCAAGTAATCGTCTTCTTCAGTGCCCTTCTCATCGTTCTGATTTTATTCACTCCTCCTTCTTCGTCCAATCTATCCTTCGTTGGAATGCATTGCCTCAGGAACTCAGGATGGTAACGAACCGTCTCTCTTTTAAAAAAAAAACTACACGAGTACCTCCTCGAAATGTTGGCAGAATCCTCTCAATGATAGTTTCACGTCATTATGTATATGTATATGTATATATATATATATATATATGTTTATATGTATAACATTATTATTAGTTTAATATATAGTATTATTATTAATTTATTTTATATTTTTTTTCTTCCAATTTTTAGCTACGTATTTTCGCACCTACCACACATGTTTCCACACCACCCTAAGGTAGACTGGGAGAAAATGCCTCAGGCATTAAGTCCGCCTTTGTACATACATATGTGCATAAAGAATAAATAAATAAATAAAAAAATACCTGTTTAATAAATTTGTCATAATCCGCGCAATCAAGATGTACGGAATCGTGATTTATTTACAGCACAATCCTATTTTTAACCGACTTCAAAAAGGAGGAGGTTCTATGTTCGGTTGTGTTGTCGTCAATTGTGGACCGATTTTGATAATTTTTTGTGCATTGGGTTCAGTATAGCTCCGCGGTGGTCCCATTTTAATTTCATTGGTATTGGACCTTGGACTTAGAAGATACACCAGGGAACTCCTTAACGACAAACAATAGGCATGTGTAAATTGAGATATTATGGGTATTACGTCTATCCTATAGGTACCCTACTATAGAACTAAGCAGTATATTAGCCAACTTCAAAAAAGGAGGTTCATAATTCATCCTTTTTTTATAACTCCTTTGCTTATGAACCGATTTTGATGATTCTTTTTGCATTTGGTTCAGTATAGTTTTGAGGTAGTCGTATTTTATTGTTATTGGTATTGGACCTTGGACTTTCAAGATACAAGAGGGAACACCTTAACGGCGAACAGCACGAATGTATAGATTCCGTTATTATAGTCATTATATTAATCCTGTAGGTACCTTACTTTGCAACTTAGCAAAATAATATAATATCGGTATATAAATATTACTAAATAATTCACTCGTCACTTAAAATTGTAAAACAAAAATCTTTAAAAAAAAAGGTAAACCGACTTCAAAAACCAATAAAATAAATATTTGAAGTCGGTGCCAAGTAACCGACTGCACCAACCAGCACCGACTTCGAATATTTATTTTTTTGGTTTTTGAAGTCGGTTTACCTTTCTTTTTAAAAGATTTTTACATAAATATTCGAATGAATAAACAAGTAGCTGTTCACATCAGAGGTGGTACGTTTTCTTCCTTGTGTGTGTGTAAGCTCGAGCCAGAAGGGCAAGGGGACAACTAGCTCAAGGGCGCCTCCAGGAGGAATGGCCTCGTATACTAGGTGTATGAGACAAACTATGAGAGTCGAGGAAGCCAGAGAGGTATGTAAGGAAAGAACCTGTTGGAACTCTGTACTCTCTGCCTACCCCGCAAGGGATCTGGCGTGAGGTTATAGATAGATAGATATATACTAGGTGTCTCGCCGTGGTGCACTGGCCGGCGGGCAACGGATTCTTCGGCCTCGCCGGCGAGGTCGGTGTCTGATCCTGTGTGCAGTATCTGTATCCAAAAGATGGGTTGTAAATTCATCGGGAGGGTCGGTGAGAACATGCCGCTTACGGCGGTGGTGGGGATAGGGGGATAGGGATAGGAGGGGAACGTTTTCTTCCTTTCTATTTTGCGTCTTAGTATTTTTCAAATATATGTGAAGAGATAGTTATTTACTAACACTTGCTTGTGAATGTACAAAACGCCTTTATCGGAGGGCTTAGTACGAACAAACCCACGTCAGCGTAATGTTGCCAGGCAATCCTGCTGTTACCTTCACCTTTACTAAATAAATTTGTAGTATGAAAAAGATGGCATATCAACTCGATAGCGTCGCGCAAACCTAAATCTTTTTGTGCTAAGCCTTTTGCAAACTCGCTTTTCGCTGTATGTCGGGCATTGGTTGAATGTTCTAAAACGCCGGTAACACGCCAGCAATTAACCCAATGTGAACCCGCCGTAGTAGCTAATGGTAATACACAAGTAAATCACTTCTTACTATTTATTAGTAGCCAGTTCTCGATACAATTCCTGGTGTTTTGGTTTACGAGTTGGTAGGCTGTTTACGTTTAATTTTATATCAGATAGAAAGTATACTAATATACCTGAGCGAGTGAATATCATAATTACGAATGAGACACTACATTACAGAAATTTTATAATACTGAGAATATATTTGCTAACATCAAACAAACACATTTTCAAAATCAAATATTAAATTATTATTCATTTTCTCCATAGACTGAGTTCTTAGATTTACGCGAATATTACACATGAAATAAAACTATTTTTCGGATTTTATCGCGGTTTATTTTAGATTTTTAAGTACCCAACGTTTCTAATGCTTTGCAGCACCCATGGTCACGGGAGGGACTGAGGTGTTACACGTCCAAAAGGCATAGTTGTTCCGGGGTACCCTCAAACTTCTTAATTATTTTTGTTCGTCTGATCTACGCAGAATGAGCTCACGGTGTCTTGAGGTCTTGTAGTGTTATGCTCGGTTTTGTATTTGATTATATTAATTCCCGGATCCCAAGTCGATGGAAGCTGTCTCTGTAGAGTTTGCTTTCCAAGCCATCTTTAAGATTATATTCTTAATAGGCTATAAAGTCCCATTTTGAGTAAAGTTTATTGTAACCGTCAAATAAATAAATCAATTTAACATAATAATCGCCAGCTGCCAATGAAATCGGTGAATGTCTTCATCTGCCAATGTTGGTGACATTAGCAGATGAAGACATCCACCGATTTAAGGACAAATGTTTCCCCCAAATTACCCGACTCTGTGCTGTATTTGTCCAGCTTTTAACTGCGAACTTCACCAGATTATTAGTCCACCTTGTGGGAAACATACCCATTCCTCGTCTTCCGGTGGGTAGGTATGTACCTAGTTGCCACTCGAGAACCTTTCTGCCTCAACGGTTGTAATTTACTGTGGTTTTCCTGCGCATCTCTTGATCTCTTTTTCTTTTCGATTTCACAGGGAAACTCTGAGCATGGCTCTCTCCCTTTAAGTTTCCCTTTTAAAATTAAAATACTGTATAAACTAATCCTATATACCTGAGGTTTATCATGCTGTCTTCCAATTTTAATCTATCAATGCGAGCTAAGGGATTTCTGCTACCAAAAGTCCTGTAGATTATCACCTATGTTGAAATTCTTGACTTTAGGCAATATGAAATCTAAAGGACTTTAGATAGATTAAAATTTATTTTTTCAACACACCAACAAATAACTTAAAAATTACAAACTCGAATAGAATGCGACCCGTAACTCGCAGACGCATTACCGTAATGACTATCAGACATTCCCTGACACTGCTCTAACCGCTAATAGTGTAAGACACCGTGAGATCGTACCGGAGACATTAGGAACTCATTATTGGACGCCTCATAAGTTTGTCAGTTCGGTTAGTAGAAGTGGAAGGCCTGAAAAGAGTGTTATTTGTTGGAAGTCTAAATTCACCGTGACCGGCGAGCGTGTATGGGATGAACTATTAGAGCTGAAGGAGCCAGAGATGACTGTAAGGATATATCTTGTTAAAACTGCGTACTAAGATTTTTACAAGATTTATTGAGCTTGCTTCATTGATATATATTCAAAAAATTAAAGGTTTTGTCAAATAGCCGACGGAGCGCGACGGAAGCGCGACGCAAACGCTCGGCTACGTTCGGTCGTGACGTTTGCCGTCGCACCGAGCGGGGCTGCGCTGTGTGGCGTCTCCCGTACATTTCAGTACATTACAACCCCCCAAGCCGCGCCACCGCCGCGCTCCCGTCGCGCTGCGTCGGCTATGTTGCGAAACCTTAAAACTCAGCACTGGCACGCCTATGTTCCTCAAGAGGTGGTGGCACAGATGTACTGTATATTACCCACCCACCGCTGACGTTGGTAGGTCCCAATATACTAGCGAGGGAGTTTATTGCCATTACACTTCAATTCCAAACTCCAACCAGTTATTAAGTTCCGACGGAAATACCACATTTTGTTTAATCTAGGATTCAAACCAAGGCTTCGTAATCGCCAGTCGCACTTTGCAATACAAGACCAACGATGCCCTTAATTCTTTTTTTTTCTTATTTAGAAAACGAAGCCCCACACTAGGATTTATTCCTGTATCGTGGGTGCGTTTACAAACATGAAAATTCACATACACAAATACCCAGACCGGAACAAATAATTGTGGATCACACAAAGATTTGTCCCGTGCGGGAATCGAACCCGCGACTATTAGACACAGTGGGCGAAGCGGCTCAAGCTCTTAACCACTGCGCTAAATCGTCCGTCATTCTATTTGGTTCATAATTTATAATCTGTTTTTCAAACACTTGCTGGCATTCGATTGAGTTACAATTTGGCATATATAAATCAAAGTCAAAGAATATTTATTTGCTTAGGCCAATACAAGAGCACTTACAAATGTCAAAGTTATTACATTTTTTACATCTACCACCGGATCGGAACGCGGCCTTCACTGAGAAGATCCGGCGAGAAACTCAGCGGGCTAGTCTTTTAACTTAATTTGTTTGGCATTTCAGATAGTAATTTTTTTTTGCAAAATTGTATTATACAGCATTGCTTAATTTTGTTGATTAAGGAGCTGCTCAAACCACCAAGTTTATTCGTCAAGATAATCAGAAATTTTGTAATACACTTCCTTACAGAGTCTAGTTTTGATTGCCTTTTTAAACTTATTCATAGGCATGTTTTCGATATCTATGGGTTCTTCTTCTCCGATAGAGACGAATAGAATGTACAATAAGGTTCATCTTTGTTCTGTGTATTAACATAATGAATTTCCCTATATTTTTAAAGTGGCTAATAATCTTATTAACGTATAAAAGATTTTCATATATAAATTGTGAGGAAACAGTAAGAATAATTATTTCTCTAAATTTTTCCTTAAGGGAAGCTCTCAGGGCCAAATTGTAAATTGCTCGAAGAGCCCTTTTCTATAGAACAAAGATGGTTTTCATATATAGAAACCAGTACCAACGGCTTAGCGTTGCTTCCGAAGCATAGAAACGCTCGAAAATGGAAATGCCACAAGGCATCTCAGACTGACCTCACCGAACGTTGCTTAACGTTAATGATCGCTGAGAACACCGCGGTCCCTCAGCTCTACGAGCGTTCCCAAACTTATAACACAAAGCTATCTGGTATCTTACTGGTATTCCATTGAAATTAAACCACGAAATAAAAAAATAGAAAATCAAAATGGCAGCCGGTACGGTGTAAGACTGCATATCGTTTGTGGAGGGGTCAGCACACATTACCGTTATGCGCGCGCGCAACCTGTGGCTTAAACGTTTTTCCCAAACTTGTCATTAGTGATGACGTATGGGACAAGTTGTAGTCATAAGCGTAAGCTTTAAATACGATGAAAAAATGAAATAAAACTATTTTTTTTCGGATTTTATCGCGGTTTATTTTTTGTTTTTTAAGTTCCCGACGTTTCGAGTGCTTTGCAGCACCCATGGTCACGGGAAGGACCAAATAAGGAAGGAAAAAATAGTTTTATTTCATGTGTAATATTCGCGTAAATCTAAGAACTCAGTACGATGAAAAAATGTTTAAATAAATAAACAACGTCATGCCTATATTCCCCAAGCGGGGGTGGCAGAGGTGCACTGTGTACACCTACTTTACGCTGACGATGGCAATAGGCTCGCCCCCATGTAATAGGGGGCGAGCCTATTGCCATATACCGGGCACAATTCCAAATGTTGAATTTTATCATTTGTCCCGCATTGCTAACACCGTATTTATCTCATTGGACAATTCTGACATTTACTGCAAACATATTTGTTTTAAAGATCACACGTTTCAATTTTGATTCGTGCAACGTAGTCTTGGTTACAATAATCGGATTTTTTTAAGAAGCATAATTTTGTTACAGCTCGGGAAGCGTTTTCAGCGGGATGGAACCGAAATATATCTTATCGAAAAGAGTGTTCTTTCTACGCCTCAGTAGGCAACGGACCTAAGAAGTAAGACTATTGATAAATAAGTTATGACAACTTTAAAAGTACTTGAGACATACTAGAGACATACTTACCGATTACCAAGGTTAAGCAGCGTTCGACTCGGTTCTCCCGAGATGGGTGACCGTTTGGCATTTTCATATTCGAGCGTCTCTGTGCTTCGGAAGGCACGTTAAGCCGATGGTCCCGGCTACCACTTAGTGTGGTTGTCGTTAAGCCGAGTTGGAAGCCTTAAAGGCGGCTTGATAAGTTCCAACAGGCAGGTTGTGGCAGGTGGCCACAAACCTGTCTCCACCAATCCGCACTGGGTCCGCGTGGTGGAGTATGACCTAATCTCTCTCACCTCGATTTGTGAGAGAAGCCTTTGTCCAGCAGTGGGTAGTATAGGCTGATATTATAACTAGATGTGATATACATCATACATTGTACATAGATTGTATGGTTTTTGGTGGCAAATAGAAGAAATTTGAATAAAAAAAAAAAGAGTATTATTGTTAATTTTGATTCAATTACCAAAACTTATTTTGTTTTAAATAATAATGTATAGTATTGGTGAAACAAAAACTATTATGTATTCGTGTATGTGATATTTGTACATGCGTGAAGGTAACGGTAACAAAATGATTAAAAGGTGACTTCTCAATTTTCAATGTCATTTTTTTGTAAAAGTGGGGGATCACTTTAGTAACTTTAAGCCGCTGGTCCCGGCTACGATTAACGTGGCAGTCGTTAAGCAGAGTTAGATGAAGCCTCCACCGCACCGCACTGGATCCGCGTGGTGGAGTATGACCTAATCTCCATCATCACAATTTGTGAGAGAAGTACTTTGCCTAACAGTGGGATAGTTCAGTCTGATTTGTTTTATTATTATACCTCTGCCTATCCCGCAAAGGGTCTGGCGTGATGATATAGATAGAGAAAGAGATTTTTATTATACAAGGTGTAACATAATAAACGCAAGACTTGAAAGTAGTTTGTTCTAAATCGGTAACTGAATTGATACCAATAAATAATTTTTAATGTATCTAAAAAAATCTTTTACTTCTTCAGTGCGTTATAAGAAACTAAATGTATTCTTGATTCATAGCAATAAGGAGATTTCAAATGGATTTCTAAAACTCATTTCTCAATATAATAAAAATGACTAGCATTAGCAGGTTCACACACGTTGGTACATATCCCACATTCCAGGTGGAAAAGCAGTCTCAGCTCTTTTCTTCCCTCTTTCTCTCTCTCTAAACTCTCACCACTCATACTCAACAACCTGTCAAAAAATCCGTGAACATGCACAGTTTTTACCATCCCCTTGCAAAAGGGGGGCGCGTGACGAATGTCACGGTCGCGTTGCGCCCGCGCATTCCAGCGGTTGCCCGCGCGCCGCCACAAATCGACCAGAGATAATGTTATAGATGATACCTCCATCTGATTTTTGTTAATTCTGGTTTATTGGGCATATCCCCAAGACTTTTTGATATGAATGTGATGGGCAATTGTTACTAGGAAAAATAATATTTAAAGGTAAATTATAGAAAAAAATATTGTTCAAATTAGTGAAGTCAAAAGCCAAAAATGACTTAAATAGGCCAACACAAAAGTACTTACGAAAAGTGGACGAGTGGTGGTACACAGTACAGCTCTTCCAGCCCGCTTTGGCATATAGGCGTGACGGTATTTATTTTTTAAAATCAAGCAAAAGGATCTGGCATGATTATACAAATAATGGAAGATATTTTTAAGTCTATATTTATATATGGCGTTGGTCGAATAATGCGCGTAGCGATACTGGATTTAAATCCTAGATAGGACAGTGTAGTTTTCCTTTAAAAAAATCTTGTATACGGAGTTTGTAATTGCGTCCTCTATACTGGCAATAGACTCGCCCCCTATCACATGGGACCTAAAATCGGCGGGTTTTGAGTATACTTAGTACACCTGTGCAACTGGGGGATTTCTGCATTCCTGAAGCGAAGTTGGTAGAGGTGTGCCCACTGCGTACGTGATGCTTTTTTTGTGCTTGATATATTTAGTTCCCAAAATAAATAGTTCGAAAGGAGAAGCAGAATGGATGCAGTGTAGTGTAGCGTCGCGGCGGTCCGGCCTTCATTAATTAACCAATGTCTTTATGCGCCCGCGCCGCACGCCTCAAACCTATCCAGTTACATTGTCCGGTCACTTTAAGATCTGGTGCATATAGACCAGTTTTAGAGTTCCTTAGGTGAATGATTATTAAAAAAAAAAAACTAAACTAAACACTTAATTTTAATAATAAGCAGTGATAGCCTAGTGGTTAGACCGTTGGACTGCAAAGTCCTCCTCTGTCTTTTCGAAGGCATGTGCGTATAAAGTTAACTATTACTTGCTTTAACGGTAAAGGAAAACATCGTGAGAAGCCTGCTTGCCTAAGAGTTTTTCGAAGGTGAGTGAAGTTCGCCAACCCGCGCTGGGCCAGCGTTGTGGACTATGGCCTAAACCCTCTCAGTTTGACAGGAGGCCCGTGCCCAACGGTGAGACAGTTTCTTAACTAGGCTAATATTATTATTATTAACTAATTTGCACGGACGGCTTGGTCCAGTGTCTAAGAGCTTAAGCCTCTTTGCCTATTGGATCCAGTAGTCGCGGGTTCGATTCCCGCACGGGACATATCTTTGTGTGAACCACAAATAGTTGTTTCGGTCTGCGTGTTTGTGTATGTGAATTTTATATTTGTAAACGCACCCACGACACAGAAATACTTCCTAGAGTGGGGCTATGTCTTAAAAAGGACACAAAACCTTATATTTCTGCCGGACTAGTGATGCGTGGTGTAGATGCCGATGGTCCTGGGTTTAAATCTTAAGGCGGATCCTAAGGCGGATCATTGAGGAGTTTTCTTCAGATTATAGACATATTCTCTCTCTAATATATTTTCTAATTAATATTTATTTTATTTAATCCTTTATTGTATACAGTACATTTACAGTTGTTATTTCACAGGTGATACAAAAAGGCGAACTTAACTCAAAATATCAGTTCTCTTCCAGCGAACCTTTAAGTGTTGAGAGATCAGAATGTTAATAAGAGGGCAGTTATACAATTACACAATCAAACATACAATAAAATAAACATAAATATAAATAAAATACATACTATACAAAACTAAATATATATAATTTATAAAATAAACATACATAAAAATACACATAGTATATTATATTACAAATGAGTATCAACAATCAGATAGGAAATGTTCCTTGATTCTTCTCCTGAAGATGTCCAGAGAGGAGTTTGCGCGTATAGCGTGTGGGAGTGAGTTCCAAAGACGCACTCCACGAACAGTAAAAGACCTATCATAGCAACTGGAAGAATGAAGAGGAGCACGAAGAAAGAGAGAAGTAGCAGTACGACAGGCCCTTTCTTTGGGGACAAGAAAGTCAACAAGTCAGTATTAATAGATTTTTATGGAATTCTTCTCAACAACAGTCTGAAATCAGAATTGCGCCCATTATAATGAAAATGTCATATCTTAAACTTAACATTTTCGGCGAAATTTAGGTGTTCATAGTACATCTTTGCCAGCCCTACTTGGGAATGTAAGCGTGGCGGTATTTATTTTATGTTTTTCAGTAAATAGTTCTGGGATTTTCAAACAACCCTGCAGAACGTAGTGTATACCTCTGCGGCCATATTTATAAGAAAACGATTCTAATTATAAACAGATTGACTTTCTTAGAATAACAAATTCAGTATGTACAAATATTTTTTTTCCTAGTTAATCAATTAACAAGTAATTGACGTTAGGCAGCGACGCACTTAGTACTTTTTGTGTCGGTTGTCACTCATGTGTCCGCAGCCTTACGGCTAATGAAGAGAACTGTCGGCGACTCAGCCCAATTTACAGTTTTAAAAGTACGTTGGTCGTAGTACGTACGTCGTTGGTCTAGTGGCGAATCTTTGCGATCACGAGCTCCTGGGTTCAAATCTTAGGTCAGACAAATGTAGGTTTTCTATCGGAAAAATTCCAGTATCTCTATATATAGTCTGAAATTGTGCTGGGTATATGGCAACAAAATATAGGCATATCGGTGTTTATGTAGCTTAGTATTATATACACGCTTATGTATAAATGCCCCGCGGCCAGCAGCGTAGATTATACACACACACACACACACAACTCCTAACAACATTAAACAGTTCAGTGAGTAATAAATTATAGCCCTAATTATATATGTAAATATGATCATCGGTACGGTTATACAGACTCCACCACGCAAACCTAATGCGGTTTGGTGTAGAGAGATTTGTGGGTTATACTTGCTCCCACGGTGGGCCCAGAAAAGCAGATCGCGTTGGGATCGCGGGAGGATGCTTAACAGCTTGCCTGTAACTCCGATATTGGCTATAGCAATAAGTTTCTAATATAAGAAGCACTGGTATTGAACAAATCTAAGTCCATACTCAAACTCAAACAATTTATTTTGTATAAGCCCTGCGGGGGCGCTTACAAATAATCAATTTACATTTTTTTTTAATCTAATTTCACTACTAATCTACCACCGGATCGGAACGCGGCTCCACTGAGAAGATCCGGCGAAGAAACTCAGCGGGCTTGCCTTTTTTATTTACTTTTTTTTAATCATATTGTGTGGACACAATGTTTAGTTATCTGTAAAAAGTGTCTAAAGGATTCCAGATGGGCCAGTCCCCATAAGCAACAGCCGTTCACGAGTATGACTGCTGAAACAACCATCACTCCCCTCAATCATAATGGAGGGAAGGAGTGACCCGCGCCAGACAGCCACCGCAAGCAAAGACATTATAGTGAGTATGACCAAACCAGAACCCCAAAGACGGTAGCCAGACTGTTGCTTACTGATTTGCTAATTTACTGTTAAAATTATAAAATCTGCTTCTCTGGGCCGTAGGGTTTTAATGTTATCCCTGTAGATAACATTGACAACACACGTTTCATAAAAGAATTGTATCTATACGTCCTGACTTTATTTAACTTTCTCTGTACCTGTTTGTCTGTCGTTCTGGATCCAATTTTTCAAGCACTTGCGGGTATTCGATTGAGCTGAACTTTAGCATATGTAAGTTCGGTGACAATGCAATAATATGGTACCATGGAGCTAAAGTGGCAATGGGCGGGCCACATAGAGCTAAGATCGGATGGGCGTTGGGGCAGAAAGATTCTAGAGTGGAGACCACGTATTGGCAGGCGCAGCGTAGGACGACCGCCTGCCAGATGGACTGACGATCTTGTGAAAATCGCAGGAAGTCGTTGGATGCAGGTGGCATCGGATCGGTTACGCTGGAAAGCGATTGGGGAGGCCTATGTTTCGCAGTGGACAAGTATATGTGATGATGGAGCTGGTCTGATGATGAAGCCGGAAGGTGCCTACAAGAACATGTCAACTGCACAACATACTCCCATTGTATTTAGAGTCGTTGGATTGAATGTAACTATTTGTCAAGGTGAGCTGGTGTTGGATTGGTCTTGACACGTACTATAGATCCAGATTATAGAGCCGAAAGATGGCCATAGAAACTCCTAACTACTTGACATAACCCCGTCATATGTAAGCTCTTTGGATACTCGCAACTACTAGTTCTAGGGGGTGAAGCGGCTTAAGCACTTAATCACAGGTCCAAACAGGAACAGTTCATTCATTATCAATATATTAATAATAATAATTTAAAAGGATCTTTTTTTTTAAATAAAAGCTTATATAGCAAAAAGACAACAGAAATATCTTGCTTAATTAATGAGTTCTTATGGCCTCCTTCTGACTCCATCATCAGTCCCTGCTCACTATCTAGAGCTTTTATAGTACTTGTCTGGTTATATGGTTACGTGGTGCAGATGGCAGTTTCTATGGTCGCTTTCTGGCTTCAAAATCAGACCCTGACCACCATTCGGGTCTACAGTACTCATGAAGACAAATCAAACGAACTCAAACACGACGCACGATTTAGCGCAGTGGTTAAGAGCTTAAGCCGCTCCGCCCAGTGTGTCTAATAGTCGCGGGTTCGATTCCCGCACGGGACAAATCTTTGTGTGACCCACAATTATTTGTTTCGGTCTGGGTATTTGTGTATGTGAATTTGCATGTTTGTAAACGCACCCACGAAACAGGAATAAATCCTAGAGTGGGGCAAGGTCTTTAAAAAAAAAAAACACGATAGGGTTACATGGAGTAGTTGGGTAGTTCTGTTGGTCACCTATCGGCTCCATCATCAGACCCTGAACACCATCTGGCTGTATAGTACTTATCAATACTAATCCAATAAGCCTAAACACGACGGGGTTACGTTGTGTATTTAACATGTTCCTATGGCCACCTTCCAGCTCCATCCACTCCACTAATCAGTAATAATTGTCAAGTCAATCCAACAAGCCCAGGCACAGTCAGGTAATGTCTAGTAGTTAGGTGGTTACATTGACCATCTTTTGCTCTATCATAAAACCCTATAAACACCATCCGTACTTGTCAATATCAATCCAACGAAGGCGTTATGTTGAGACCATTGTGACATGTTCGTATGAGCACCTTTCATTGCATTTTCACGGAACTTACATACTTTTACCAAATTTCAGCACAATCGAATACCCCCAATATTTATAAAATGGATGATTTTTTTTTTTGTCTGAACATGAATAAAGCGTAGTAAGAGTATATGGCAAAAACATTGAACTAAACATAAAACATTAATTAAAAGAAAAAAAAAGACCTAGATTATCTTACCATGACCAAATAGACCGTGTCTTATCTGAAGGGTAAGTCAAGTCCCTCTGTAACGCGCGACCGTGTAAGTGACGAACTATGTGAGTGGAAGAAGCCAGAGAGGTCTGTAAGGAAAGAATACGTTGGAACTCTGTACTCTTTGCCTACCCCACAAGGGAACTGACGTGATGATATAGATAGAGAGATAGAAAAGATAAAAAACTTTATTTTTCTATTTCCAATGTTTTTTTCCAACCCTGTTTAAAACCATTTTCATGACTAAATGTCGCATATAATTTAAGTGCACATTCTTCAAATAATTAGAATCACCCATGCAATTTCTTTCTATCGTCTAATTATTAATTACAAGCACATAATCGTAATTACGAAACGGCAGTTTCACCTGCCCCCACTGTAATATATAATACTGTGGAGTTTTTACTGTAATTTCAATTAATATATAGAGCTATCGAACAAATTTATTGTATTGTAACTTTTCGTACTTAAAGTAATTTTAGCTGTGGTAGAGTCATTTTAAGAAGGCCAGTTTGACAGTTGAATGCAGCATAGAAAAATAATATATATTAATGGAAATAACATTCTACTGAAAAATCCAACAAGAACAGTGCGGTGTCTGGAGCCCGGTATAATAACCCCCTTCCCTCCTCCCAACATCGTTGGCGAAAAGTACACGGTATACCTCTGCCACTCCCGCTTAGGGGCGGCTTAAACTCTTAACCACTGCGCTAAATCGTCCGTCAAGTATAGGCAAAAGTAACAACTTATTTTGTTACTTTTGCCTATTTTACCTGTCAAAAGAGTCTTCTTACTATGGCCTTACCTTACATATTAATTTTAACTAATTTAAAAGGCTTTAAAACAGTGTAACACATTTTCTTTAAAATACTTATATTTTACTTTATAATACGTTTTAGTTATTGGCTACCCCATTGATCTGAGGCGCATCATGCGGATGGTGACTATGATGTCCTTGGTTCGAATAGGCTACGTAACGTACTAGGATTTTCTATCTATCTATATCATCACGCCAGATCCCTCACGGGCTAGGCAGAGAGTACAAAGTTCCAACAGGTTCTTTCCTTACATACCTCTCTGGCTTCCTCCACTCTCAAAGTTCGTCTCATACACGCTCGCCGGTTACGGAGACTCTGTACTTGTCCTTCAGATAAGACTCGATCTTTTTGTTCATAGTAAGATACGAGTAGTCTAGGTATTCCCCCGTACCTACATACTTCCACTTTCACATTGTATCTCTCTGTTTCTCTGTTATCTGTTTTGTGATTTTTCTTCTGACATTCTTTCTATATGCTCGAACAAACGGAGCATACCCTTTCTCATCTTTACACCGATACTATCTTTCATACCTAGTCGCTTCCTTACTACGCTGTTGCGAATACTGTCGGTCAGCTTTATTCCGCACATCTTCCGCAGACATCGTACTTTCATTCTCCTTCTTACATACCCATCTTACGCTACCATATAACAGCGTTGAGATAAGCACTCCGTTATGTATGGCCAGCTGCATCTTTTCCTATGAAACAATTCTATGTAATTGTTATATATGTAAATAGACAGACTCAGAGAGGCAATAGACTCGCCCTCTTCTACATTAAGATCTAATGCTGTCGACAAAATGTGAATGTACAATGTACACCCCTGCCACCTGCGTTTGGTAAAAATAGGTGTGACGATGTTTATATTTTATCTATCTATATCATCACGCCATCTCCCTCGCGGGGCAGGCAGAGCGAACAGAGTTCCAACAGGTTCTTGCCTTACAGACCTTTCTGACTTCCTCCACTCTCATAGTTCGTCTAATACATGCTCACCGGTTACAGAGACTCTTGACTTGCCCTTCAGATAAGACATGGTCTATTTGGTCATGGTAAGATAGTCTAGGTCTTCCCCGGTACCTACATCCTTCTACTTTCGCAATGTATATCTGAAATAAACTTAATTATAGATTAAGCTTAATATAGATTAATTTGTTTTCAGTGAAAGTGGCCAGCATAATAATGAAAACGTTAAATAAACAGAAAATTGGAATGGCTTTGTAAATTATTGAAAAGCGATGCTGGGTACGAACCCTGCACCTTGTTATAACATGCGTGCATTGGATCAATTACTACCGATGCTAACTTAACCGTCACAGTTAACTTAGCGCTTTGCTAACTTAACCGTCGCCGTTAAGTTAACGCTTAAGATAGCTTCTAACATATTTGCATCTAAGTGAGCGACTTTGTAGCCTGACATTTAAACTAAGTTAATTAGATATACAAATCGTCGCACTTAATTCCCCATAAATATGTCAACGGGGTATAAAAGTATCATCGAGTTACATTCTTTGTTGTATAGAGAAAATAATTGACATGAGATGATATAATTTGAATAAACGATAATACACCTCCAGTTCCAACCGTAATTTATGTCCTCATCGTTTATCGATGATACATACATACAGTCACGCCTTTATCCCAATTGGGTAGGCAGAGACAGTTTGCTACATTCGACGGTTCTTAAATACCCCTTTCGCTTCATTCACGTTGATACGCCTCTTCATGTATTTCCGTCGCACTTAAACCTTTTTAAAGAAACCATAATTTGGTCGTGATAGGTTCACCTGGAGTGACCTCTTCTGATGCTTCCACGCAAATTTGCTCGATATATTCCTTTCGATAGACGCCTGTCACATATCCTCTTCACATGCCGTCACTAATTTAGCATACCTCTTTTCTAGTCTTACACCGGTTTCTAATCACATTGTTTCTCATTCGACCAGCAATATTAACTCCACATATATTTTATATACTTCATTTAACAATTATTCTGCCATTAAGGTACGCATAGAGTAAATATAATTAGTATATCGTCATCGATATATTCGCATGCGGAGGCAGCAGTGGTGTACTGTGCACCCTTACAAATTGCTCGCAATGTTAGGTCCCAGCCAGTTACCAGTATAAAAGGCACAATTCTAGACTCCGAACGATTCCATACTGAAAAAACCACATTTCTTCCAATCTTTTTTCCTATTTCGCAGGGGGAAAATGTTTAAAAGATTCTTTGTCCTCTGTAGAGAAGACTGTTTTCTATACGGGATTTTTACTACACAAGTTTGGTCAAATAGCCGACGGTGCGCGACAAGAGCGCGACGGAAGCGCTTGGCTACGTTTGCTGTCGCGCCGAGCGGGGCTGCGCTGTGTGGCGCCTCCCGTACATTTCAGTACATTACAACTCCCCATGTCGCGCCACTGTCGCACTCCCGTCGCGCTGCGACGGCTATTTGGTGAAACATTAATAAACCCCAAAAGTGGCTTTTCTTGACACAGTAGGCGAAATCTTCAACAGGATTATAAACACAAGACTCCATGGTCGCCATTGACATTACACACCACGAGACTAACGAAACACTCCTAAGAGTACTTAATCTACCAAAAAAACACTACTAAAAGACCACGTTCAGTATCAATTTAACTAACAAAAAAGTGTCTGCATTTTTAATCTCTATCAAAGTAACTCTACCTTCCAATGAAAGGGATATCGCAAATATGGATTGCAAAAAAGATAAAGTTTCGTTTCGACCAGGTGGCCGGCGGGCAACTGGCTTACTTAACGGGTATTGAGTTACCTTCTACCTGAAGAAGGTACCATTGACACAGTTCTATAAACCTATATAATGTACTAGAGAATAGACCTAGGGGTGTCTTGTTTATGGGTTTAGTTCTGTCCCAAGCATTTTGAATCTATTTTCTTTCCATAATTAATAATGCTTAATTCTGACCACATGACTTTTCGGTGTAAAACGTAGTTCTAGCACATTTCTGTTTTCTATTTGCGATTACGTTGAAAGTCAACTGGGCTATAGGCTCTGATGGATAAGTCAAAAGTCCCTATCAGAACATGTCGGAACTCTGTACTCTCTACCTACTCTATAAGGGATCTGATAACGTAAATAGATAGGCCTGAGAGCTTATTCCAAGCTTTTCAGCAGTATTATTGGAAAATTACTTTGCCATGAAAGGAATGCTGTAATTTTGTTCTAGTCTTAAACATAGTTACTGAACTTATCGGAAGGACGGCAGAATAGAGAGAGAAAAATGATAAGCGACCGTGTAATCACCCCCCACTAACTATATTGAAAAAGCTATGTTCTACCAAATCAGACACTCTATTAAAAGCTTAACAGTTTTATGCTCTCATTCATATCCCAATCTGTGTCTTCATTAAGCGGTAGAGACCACAATGTCGGTGTTCGGTTACGCGCCCTGCGCCGGCACAGCGCGGTGCACGCCACTTCGCGGTAATACGTGTTAATAATTCGCAAGAAATTGTCTGGGCACAAAGCATTAGCGTCAAGCGATTTATATAAAGAGCACAGTTCAGGACCGACGTAATATTATTTGTGTGTGGCAAACTTGTTTTAAGAATATAAGGATTTTTTATTATATTATTCTAGATTATTGTTTGTCTGGAAGAAATTTCTTTTAGCAATTAGACCGCCATTTAACATAGCTGTCCTTAATACTTTTGTGTGTAAATAAATTATACTATCACTGGTGTACAATAAAGAGCACTCTATCTATTTTGATTATTATTTTCTTGTTTTGTCGTCTGTGAGGCCATACAAAAGGTCAACACAGTTTGTTAAGATTAATATCATTTTAAAGACTTAATGATTCCTTCAGGCAACAAAACACAATCTATTTGATGATGATTTTTTTATTCTAATGAAGCAGCCTATCCACTGGATTAAAGAGAAATGGACCAAAAAAGTTGAATCCATCCAGTCCAATAAAATTCCATAAAACTCATATTATCTAAATTATGTGCACTAGCTTCTAAGCGGTTCGCTCCTCTCCGCTCCATGGATAGACAGAACGTTTAGGACCATTGCTTACATTGTAGTAACCCGCTATTCGCTAATACCTTGCACTCCCGTAACACAATACTAGCTCCCGTCCCGGCGCCGCATCCCCTAATTTTACGGCTCATTAATTAATTCGATGTTCATTTTTTGCCACAACCAGTGTCTCGCCGCCATTGCGAAGCGTAATCCCATTATGTTTTCGCGAACCGTAAACCGAGTATCGATTACTCGTAATTATGAAACGCTGTATCGATTTTAATTTTCCGTTTAAAGTATTGTCGTATTGTTTGGTTGGTATGTGATAGTTTAGTGTTGGTTGAGTTCAATTATATTGTGCTCGTTGGACCAAAGATGAAAATACAATTCTGAGAGACAAAGTTAAAATCCATTTGTCGTACATATAGGCAAAAATTATCTACGTACAAATATTAAAATTATACTATTCTATTCTTTAATGTCTCATTGTTGGACAAAGGTTTTCTCACAGAGATCGAGGTGGAGAGATTAGATTATACTCCATAACGCAGACCCAGTGCGCATTGGTGGAGGCAGGTTTGTGGCACCTGTTGTTGGAACTTATCAAGCCGCTTGTAAGTCACCGAACATGGTTTATAGACGAACACATTAAGCAGTTCCAAAGCACAGAGACTGGATTGCCACAAACGGTCATCCATCTCAGAACAATCCAACCAAACGCTGCTTAACCTAACGCCTCTATTCATAGTGATTTATTTAATAAATAAATATAAAATA
Organism: Phalera bucephala; assembly: GCA_905147815.2. NCBI lineage: Eukaryota > Metazoa > Arthropoda > Insecta > Lepidoptera > Notodontidae > Phalera > Phalera bucephala. Next base: position 31,730,642 of record LR990618.1, read on the forward strand.
GATATAATTTTTTTTCATTCCGACTGCCTCGGTCTAGTGGCAAGGCGCATCGCTTTGTGATCATTAGGTCTTGGGTTCAGGTCGCAAGTCGGACCAATGTAGTTTTTCTAACGAAAAATTCCCAGTATGAGTCCGGAGTCTATTACATGAGACCTAACATCGACCTAACACCTCTGCCACCCCCGCTTGGGGAACATAGGCGTGACGGTGTGGTGTTGGTTCTTTCCTTTTGCTTACCGAAGCTGAAAGACTTTTGAAAATCGAATAACCACAAACGGCCACCCATGTAAGACCGACCGAGCCGGAATTGCTTACCCTTACAAGCCTCTCTATTTAAAGTTATTCCCTTAATAAACATAATATTCATAAATATATTTATTTTTCTTTAATGGTCGTCTCTGTCGCATCGTCACCGGGCCAGTATCATTAACATTTAGCGACAATTAGTGAAGCTCGTGCGCCGGCGCCGTTAGCGCTGCGCAGGCGCCGATTAGCGCACTACCTATTACATAATTATAAAATTAATCGGACCTTTTGCCGTGAAGATATTCAGAAATGTTCTCATTTTGTGTCGTACCAAAGAATTTTAGTTTTTAGTAGCCGTGGAAAGGATATGCTTTTAAATGTTAGCGGGGTATTAATAATATTAGCCCCGTTAAAAAACTGTCCCACCGTCGGGCACGGGCCTCCTCTCATACTGAGAGGGCTTCGTCTTCACCACGCTGGCTCAATTCGGGCTGGCGAACTTCACACACCTTCAAGAAACTCTTAGGCATGCAGGTTTCTTCACGATGTTTTCCCTCACCGTTAATGCAAATGATAGTTAATTTTTAATACGCACATGCTTTTGAAAAACAGGTGCGTGCCTGGGTTTGAACCTGAGATCTCTGACTTTGCAGTACAATGACCTAACCACTAGGCAATCACTGCTTTATCGGGGTATTGTTTATATCAAATTTATTATGATATATAGTATATCTATCTATCTATCTATATCATCACGCCAGATCCTTTGCAGGGTAGGCAGAGAGTACAGACTTCCATCAGTTTCTTTCCTTGATATAGATAAATAGAGCTTATATATAAGCTATCCTATATCTTTCCGTCACATCTCTTGAGATAGGCAAAGAGTACAGGGAGAGTGGAGGAAGCGATACGGTCTGTTAGAAAATAAACTCCTTCATTTTGTTTAAAATACCTATTAAATAACGGGAGTCTAAAAATTAGGAAAAAAGAGAAAGAGAAATAAATTAAAAAAATCTTTTATAAAAAAAGGTAAACCGACTTCAAAAAGCAAAAAAATAAATATTTGAAGTCGGTGCTGGTTGGTGCAGTCGGTTACTTGGCACCGACTTCAAATATTTATTTTTTTGCTTTTTGAAGTTTGTTTACCTTTTTTTATAAAAGATTTTTATTTTACAATTTTAAGTGACCAGTGAATTATTCTATAGTAGGGTACCTATAGGATTGACGTAATACCCATAATATCTCAATTTACACATGCCTATTGTTTGTCGTTAAGGAGTTCCCTGGTGTATCTTCTAAGTCCAAGGTCCAATGTCAATAAAATTAATATGGGACCACCTTGGAGATATACTGAACCCAATGCAAAAAAAATTATCAAAATCGGTCCACAATTGACGGAAATATCGCTGAACATACATAAAAAAAAAAAAAGCATACTTACAACCGAACATAGAACCTCCTCCTTTTTGAAGTCGGTTAAAAAGACAAACACGCTGAGTTTCTGTACCGGATATTCTCAGTGGAGACCGCTTTCCAATGCGGTAGATAGATTAGTTGTTTAATTAGACTAAAAAAAATGTAAATTGACTATTCGTAAGTAACCCCGCAGGGTTAATACAAAGGAGGAGGCAGAGCGGGTGAGGGAGAAGACGTCCTCCAATCCCGATCGCAGACGGCGTGCTGAGCGAAGGCGCAGGGACTACGCCCGAAACGACCTTCGCCCACCGTAATCTCGGCCTGCAGGGGCGGGCACCCCGGCGCCCTATCACTTAGCAGGCCCGCGCCGGAAAAGCGCTGCGTCCGCGCAGCCTCCAAAAGGTGGTAGGGGGAGACCGAACTCCCCTATACGTGTCGAGGTCCGCGCCAAGCTGCGGACCGAGCCCGCCGGTGCCACAGAGGTCAATCTGGTGACGATTCCTGTGGGCCGGCAAAAGGGCAGTGGGATGCCGAGGGTTTTAGTGGATGCAAGCCCCACATAACCACCCGGGCCGTGCCCTCGGCCCGGGGGTATGCGTTAGGCATTTCCCCTCGTAAAAAAAGGGTTAATACAAAATAAAATATATGAATGTGAGTGATAGAGGTATACCCTCATTTCGCGAACCGTGATCGTTACGGGATGAGTCTGTTACCATTATAGCTGGCACAATTTCAGATAGGAAAACCGTAATAGCAATCTATCTGACCGACGATTCAAACTCAGGTCCTCGTGATCTAAACTATCGGGGTACGTCTCGTGCTATAGCAATATGCCCACATGTGGACACGTGTGGGTGTCCCACTGACCGGCGCATGATCACGCAACCTTGCCGCCATAGACTGATAATACAATCGTTGACAAACACATTTAAGAAAAAATAAATAATAAACACTTATATTCCTCAATCGATGGTGGTAATACAAAATGTACACTCAAATTTTGATTTGAGATTCTCATTTTCAACGAAGCTATTGCCATTCTGGTCACAATTCAGGCTCTAATACTACAGAAAATTGAAAATATCCCATCCCTAACAACAAATATCCTGAGAAATCCCAGCAAAAGTTCCAGTGTGGTGATATACTTAGATAGAATTTTAACTATACACTTAAAAACAATTATATGTAAGAATTTTAGTAGGTACTCTATCTCAGTAACGTCATGTTTAAAAAGATTAGCGTTTTCATACCGATGTTTTTTTGTGTGGCAATTGCGTTTACATTATGCCATTGTAAAAAGTTTACGAATATTCATTTCTAAAAATTCAACTCACCAATAAACTTGATATGATGACAATGATAATGAAATTGATGAAGTGCCCCACCCTGAATAGTAAAGTGATGGATACTTTACATACCAATTGCGACGGCCGTTTTGAGGGAAATCGAAAAGGCACGTTTTATCACTTTGTTACAATTACCTTTACTCGTGCACATATAAGAATACATAATGGTTAATATTCCACCATCATTACACATAATAATTCTAAATAACACAAGTTTTTAAAATTAAAACAAATTGACGCCATCACTCTTCGATTTGCCGTCAAAACTCAAATACTGAAGTTATTATATATTATTGCACGTGACTGTACAGCAGTAGCCAAAGATACCACACGGAGTATAAAAAAATCTGCAAATCCGCGGATCCGGCACCGCGCGGATCACGTTTCGGGGTAATGGAGCGTGACGCGTATCCGCTCGTGTGCGCCGCTCCTTACCGGGTATCGAATGCGTTTCATCATTTTTCGGTGAAAAAAGTAGTTTTAAGCTGAGTATAGGTTACCTGCACAGAAGTGTTTGGTTCTGGGTGGTTTTCTATTTTTGGTTTAAAAAAAAATGTTTGTAGGCAATTCCTAAAAAAGGATTTTGTCGGGAAGTTGAAGATTGATGTCATCGGTTGGCTTACGGTTTATGGTCTCTTCTTAAAAAAATATCTGTAAAATTATTTTTATTTATAAACAAATACGAAAAGTGAAGGAAAGTTAAATGCGTACACCCACAGGTGAGCCTTTTGCCATTATAACGAACACAGTTTCAGACTCCAGGTTACGGCTGAGATTTTCTTGATAGAAAAAGTTAAATTAATATTTTTAAGTTAAGTCAATATTTCTTAATCCTAGACGACCCCTACGAATTATAGGTATGCCACTTTTTCTAAATAAACCATGGAAAAAAGACGCATCATTTAAAACTCCACACAACCCCTCAACAAACTTTAAAAATTCAAGTACTTATGACAAACAAGATTCATTGAAACGGATGCAACAAGATTAGTGAATTTGTTGGCAAACATAAGGACCCGCTTTGTCGTGTGTGTGTGTGTGTGTGAATGATGTACGCTGTTGGCCGCGAGGCCTTTACAGCTTCACCGGACTTAAAGGCGAGCGTGCAACCACTACGCTCTAGCCAGCCAGAAGGGCAAGAGGCGACATAGCCGAGGGCGCCTCGAAGAGGCGCCCTCGGTTGGGACAGTCGCTGTAGGGGGACGGGTGCACTACTAAGTGCACCGGTCAACCGCCGGCTATGGGAGGGGATCTGCTACTACGTCGTCGTCGTCGCCCGTATTCTGAGCGGAAAGAAGGGATGACAAAGCATCGAGGGGGTCGGTGTCACGGCCGGCGGTGGCGGCAGGGGTCGGGGGGAGGCCCGCTTTGTCGTGTTTTATGAGATGAGAGCAGAGGCCACGCACTTTATCAAGAGATGGTGTGTGATTAAAAACGACGATAAATTGTCAACCAAACATTGATATTTGTCCAACCGCGGATAAACACCGTCACGCCCATATTTCCCAAGCGGGGGTGGCAGATGTGTACTGAGTACACCCACTTTTCGTCGACGATGTTAGGTCCCATGCAATAGGGAGCGAGCCTATTGCCATATGCCAGGCACAATTCCAGACTCCGGACTCATGTTGGGAATTTTTCGTCAGAAAAACTACATTTGTCCGACCTAGGATTTGAACCCAGGACCTCGTGATCACAAAGCGATGCGGTTAGCACGTACTGTTGTACGCATACAGCTCTTACCTGTTACCTTCACCTGGTCTTCAGTCCATCTTATGGGTAGCCTATCCACGCGGCCGCCACTTGAGAGAACCTTCCTATCCCGACTGCCTAGTGTTGTAAAAACGCTCGACTCGGCGCTTAAAACGCTCGCGTCTTCTGTGTTTCAACGCTCGTGAGCATTGACTTTGCGCTAAACGCTCGACTTTAGCGCTAATTTTTACAACTCTCCTGCCTGCTTCATCAAAGGTATTACTTTTAAAGTTATTTCCTATTTACTAATTTACTGTATAAAAGCTGCTAGATTTACACTATTCTATTATCTAAAGTTACAGACGGTAACTTTTAGTAGTTAACTACGAAAAGTCATGTGGTCGTCTAATTTCCGCACATTGGGGTCAAACTTTCCTCATCTAACATATTGTCATACAATGCATCTGCTCCAATTGTTTTTTCTCCACCCCTGTAGTCGTATCGTGGTCGCATAGTGCACGGACGAGTACCTCGTGCGGCGGGGCGGCGTGGTCGGTGTGCCAGCTGAGCTTCTTGACGCGCGCGGGGAAACTCGCGTCCGTGAGATTCACTCTTAATTCCCTACACATGGTCCCTGGGCAGTGCTAAACGAGCAGAACCTTAACCAGTGGTAGGCTTCGGCCGTGGCTTGTCACCACCCTGCTATCAAGGGCGCTAAACAACCCAGTCGTGTTCCGTAATGTTGTGCAGACCTTACGAGGAGGTAAGTCTAACCCGATCATATTGATTCGGAACTCAGTCTAACTTCCGTCTCAGTACTGGATAAATGAATAGGCTATTAGTTTTTTTTTTTTTTCTTAAAACACGTAGCGCCACACTAGGAACCCTTACTGAGCCGAGGGAGCTTATACAAACGTAAAATGCACATGCACAAACATTCATGAGTGCCTCGTTGGTCTAATGGCAAAGCGCATCGCTTGGTGATCACGGGGCCCTGGTCTCAAATGTAAAATGAAGTTTTTCTAATAAAAAACTTTCCAGTATGAGTCCGGAGTCTGGAATTGTGCTCGGTATATGGGACCTAACATCGTCGTACACCTCTGCCACTTGGGGAATATAGGAGTGACGGTGCTTATTTAGTTTTCCGCCTTTTTTTAACCTTTAATACTATTGAATCACCGACCATCTTCGGCTTTTCGACTCTTCGGGTCTTCATCACTACTTATCAGGTTAGAGAGGGATCAATCACAATCACCAGTTCTTAATAAAAAAAATCTTTAACAATTGTAGAAACTTTACTTGGCTACAGGCCCCTGGAATTACTGCGACCAATGGTAGTACTCGTATGTAAGTTCCAGTAGGTACTCGTTCTCGTACAAACTAATTAAACGGACGGGCATGGGGAGTCGTTACACAAACACCCATCTGTTTACATTGACAGATTGAGATGCGACCCGCGCCCCACAAATTGTGTTTTAATATTTTAAACTGGCAACACTTAGCGCGTCAATGGTCTCAGGGTTACCATAGTCACGGATTTTCCTACTAATTAGGATTGTGCAATAAATTTGAATTCATTGTTATTTCGGTTATAAAAACAAAATTTAATATGCTATCTAAATTATACCGGGTAGATAGGTATTACGATTTCCTTCTAATGAATCTATGACATAGGTCACAATTGCCGTATGCGTCACATCACTTTATGTCCCATATGTCCATCGATATGCAGATATAGATAGTTTGTCATTTTTCTTGAATTTTCTTCAGTTCTTTGGTTCGATATGGATTAAGGCCCACTTGTCCCCACGAACCAGGGATAGCCCTATATGTTGACTGAGTGGAAGTTATAACATTAAGTTGAGGACAATTCAACGTTATAACATTGAGTTAGGCAAGAGGTATCGCTAATCCTAAGAAAATTAAGTAAGGTTTAAGTTCAATAATAATTTTACACTCTTGAGTACATATAATTGCCAAAAATATCTCAATCATATCAGGTATTTTTTATCGTACTTCAGGTATTTTTCATAATAATCTGGCAACCCTGATCCACTGGAAGCGCGCGTCATTTATTTTAATTTGTCAGATTTGACGTTCGCTTGACAGGCGATGTCCCCTCCATGTTAATTGAAGTTTAGAGATTTAGTCTGACAACGAATTGTGGTAGCTATTGGCTTGAGCTTGACTCTGATTGGGTGCTGAAGAGGACGATGAACAAAATAATAAAAAATATTGCCTACGTCTGTCGTGATTTTAAACAGCTATCGATTAGGGATGTTTTTTAAGACTATTTTAGTTAGTTATAACTTTAGATACCGATCTAAATATGTAAATATTTTATAGTAAATGACGTCGTGTTTTAACGTTCAGTGACTAGACTTTGCAATATAAACTGAAGAAATTTTATACAAGTTTTGAATACGTAACGTATTCATTACTTTAGATTACATACGTAAGCAACAGAATGCGTATATTGTCCTAAGTATTCGAGGAGCGTATATAAACTATACACATTTGTTCATTCACACAGTACTTACTGTACATATATAAGAGCTAATGGCTATATAGTACCTACAATTTGTTTATAAGGATTGATGGAAATCAACTACATTGGATATGCAATATCCATTCCCTAGTAGCTGTAAGAAGTGGAAACACGCAAAAACTGAATATATTCTGACTCTTAGGGATGAATTATAAAAGAATACAAAAAACATCAAACTATTTCAAAGGATTTATTCTGCAAGCCAAATCTACCGTGTCCAATAGCAAAAGGATACCTAAACAACAGATTTTTGAGCAACCGGATACCCCACAATGAGCATTCAAAACCGCGTAAACGGCTAAAAGCCATTTGAATGGAGTTGTCTATACCTCCGTGGCGGGAGCGCAGCCCGCGCAAAATGCACGTCGAGATCGCTTATTTATGGTTTGTTGATCCGCCATTTTGGGGGCCGATGTGCCGGCATTTTATTTGTTTATTTGGTTTTAATAGTTTGCACGGTTTTGAGAGATTATTCCCTTATAATAAACGAGGTTGTTGAAAACATATGAAATTAAAAAAAAAAGACTTTTTTTGTGTGGACGACTGAAGATTTTTATTCTTCTGATTCTGATAATTTCAAATATGATTGATCAAAAATACGTAGATGATAGTTACTAAACATCACAATCGGTACTTTACTAGAGAACTTTTTAAAATTATTTCTGAAAATAGCATTCGTATCTCCTAACATTTAGTGCTAAAATGCCACAATTTAGTACTTAACACGTTAACTGCCAATGAAAACATTGCCCTTTCTCATTCGGGCCATGGCGGACAATGTTGGGCGACACTGAAACTTTCCGTTCAGGCCGTGTCAGACAACGTTGACTGCGCAGCAGGCTCGTGTTCGAAACTCTCTGGTGCGCCGACGGACACCGGCGCCGAGATAATTCACTTATAAGCTGACCCGCGCGGCCCTCTAATTTACCCCTTATAGCTTGGTTCTTACAAGAGACTTTAACTTAGAAAAAAAAATGATGATTTTTGAGATGCTTCTGTAAAATGTATATCACTGTACTGATTTTTGGAATCATAATAAATTAAACCAACTTTTAAAAGAAGAAATAGCTGTTTAATTATTTAAAAAGATATATACTCATATCATTAAGGCCTCTCTAGACAAAACTAAAATTAAACATAATGTTATAAAAAAAATTAAATCTTCTCCAAAAACTTATTAATAGGTAAACTAACTAATCTCCGCTTTGCCGATGATATCGTGCTGTTTTCATCCACACCATCAGAACAACAACAAATGCTCCAAGACTGAATACAACAAGCCTCGAGGCTAGATTATCCATGAACAGATCAAAAACTCAACTTATAACCAACAGCTCGAAATGAGATAAATGGGCAGTTCACTACTATGCGTAGTGCATAGTGTCAACGAAGATACGTATTTAGGCCAGACTGTCTCGTTTCATAACCGGCAAGATTCACTAGACAGAAAGAGAACGCCTGGAAGAGTGTGGTCTTTGAGGGGTATGATGAAGGGCGACCTTCCCTTGGCCCTCAAGCCAGACTGATGGATATGTGTATTTTACCAGTCGTAACCTACGGTGCTCAAACTTGGTCGCTACCTAAAGAGAAGAAATCCAGACTTAAGGTTTACCAAAGAGCACTAAACGGATGGATTGCATCAGAAACACCAGGCTGCCTTACACACTCAGGTTATGGATGTAGGCTTGAAGTCAGCAAAGCTGTAGTGGGATTGGACGTGGCATGTTTTGCGTATGAACCTGAAAAGTTGGTCAAATATCGTCACGGCATGGATCCCTGAAGACGGTCACAGGTGTCGTGGTCGACCGAGATGAAAATGGAGTCTCAATTTGGATACTTTTTTAGGAAAGACATAGATACTACTGGTCCAGACTCGATTCATGTTGAGCCATCACGGGAAGGCCTTTGCCCAGCCGTGGGACATAGAATATGCCATTAAAATAAGCACGAGAGTCTCGGGTGAGGGTGGGCGACAATGTGACCGCGCGGCCCTATCGATTTTTCGGATCGGACTTTCGATTTTTCGTCCGCTGAAGCTATGGCGGTCCATGTTGTCCGATGCTTAATAATTCAATAAAGAGGATCGAAAATCATTTTTCGTTAATTAAATACATCAATTATGCGACGGACGATTTAGCGCAGTGGTTAAGAGCTTAAGCCGCTCCGCCCACTGTGTCTAATAGTCGCGGGTTCGATTCCCGCACGGGACAAATCTTTGTGTAACCCACAATTATTTGTTTCGGTCTGGGTATTTGTGTGTGTGAATTTTCATGTTTGTAAACGCACCCACGACACAGGAATTAATCCTAGTGTGGGGATTAGTTTAAAAAAAAATAAAAAAATCTAACTAAATAAAAAAACAGACCATTAAAATTAAAACAATCTGGGATTTTTGCTTGGCTTGGTAGCATAATCAAGTGAAGTACAACACTGACCGCGTTGGCGGTAAACGTGTTAATAAAATAAGAGTTATTGACGCAGAAAAAAAATGCAAGCGACCCATAGTTGTACGTATAACTGTAGAATATAATAATTGTATCTATATTCCAAAGTTTATAAGAAACGTATAATTTAGTTTGGTCAATGTACACTGCGCCTTTCTTTATAATAAACATATCTATTACTAGCTGTTATCCGCCGCAGCGCACACGTTTCGTAATTTATTTTATAATATCTTTATACAGCCTATGTGTCTTCTAGATAACGCTTTCTAATGACGAAAGGATTATTAAAATGGGTTTAATAGTTTCAGAGTTTATCGATTACAAGCAACAAATAAACACATAATTCCTCTATACAAGTGTAGTTATTGCTATGAAATTAATCATCTTTTATTGAAAATCGAATAAAAAATAAGCTTTCATTATATTCCACGTTAGCGAATCTCTTAAGCATCTGACGACGCGAAATTCCATAAAACATGATAATCATAAATCAGTGGGAAACTCAGATGACTCAGTGGCATTAAAAGCCACCGCCTTTTGTGCCTTTGTGACTTCAAGTGCCTTTTAAAGGGTACGAGTGCCTAATGACTGTGGCACAATGAACCAAAACATATTGATGTTGCTCCTTATTGAGGTTTTATCAATAATTCTTTTAATATTTTTTTAATCCAGTGTTACCATGTATATCATGTTTGTTTCTTTTTCATTTTTTTCTTTTTGTGTGGTTTCCATTCATATTTGGAAGGTTGAGGATGTTATTATAATATTATTAGTTTTTTTGTTGGTAAGAATGTAACGATTGGTTGATGTAATGGTTGGGTTCACCTTATAGGATGTTTTATAAATTTTATATTAACATTTAATACTTATATTTAAAATAGTAAAATACGTACGTACTTCTAAGCAGGGTGTAAGAGACAGGTGCCTTAAATCTAAACAAACGAACAATATTTTGTATGAAAACGTTTTTTTTTTATTTCGGTTTATTTTACTTTACCGTTTTAATTATTTAGAATATTTCATACTAATTACTTACAAGTAAAAAACAGTCAATTCTCGCTGCTGTACACATGCCTTTCTCACAAATTTACGTGAAATTTACTTCCTGGATCTAGTACAGATGGTGGAACAGGTTTGTAGTCACCTGATGTTGGAATTTATCAAGCCGATCATACAGCTTAGCTTGAAGACGCCCGAACATGAAAATGCCACAATGGTCACTCATCTCAGACTGAACGAGCTGAACGCTACTTAGTCTGGGCCATGGCTAAGAAAATGCCATTGGCAGTGCTACGCCACCTCAAAACTAGAATATACAAGATGTAACATAATTAACTAAAGACCTGAAAGTAGTTTGTTCTAAAGCCCATATTTCTCAAATTATAAATTTTAACACTGCCCAGCATGTATATATTTGAAGCAGCAAAGTTTGTTCCAGATCATAAACACCTGTCTATTCAAACACATCATAGGTTTCCTAGAAGCACAAGGAATCGTAATAATATTGTTTTGCCTCAAACTACTTTATATGAGAAAAAATGTTATGCAATGTGCAGTCGAATTTACAATAAAATTCCTGGTGATTTTAAAAACCTTCCGACTTTAATTGTTATCAAAAACTTAAATTGTGGTTATTAGACAAATGCTTCTACTCTTATATTGCCTTATTACTTTACTTTAATATTGTTGGATTATTTTATTATTGAATTGACAATTTTATTTAGACTAACTGAATTAAATTGCGGACGGACGATTTAGCGCAGTGGTTAAGAGTTTAAGCCGCTCCGCCCACTGTGTCTAATAGTCGCGGGTTCGATTCCCGCACGGGACCAATCTTTGTGTGAGCCACAATTATTTGTTCCGGTCTGGGTATTTGTTTGTGAATTTTCATGTTTGTAAACGCACCCACGATACAGGAATAAATCCTAGTGTGGGGCTACGTTTTTTTTAAAACAAAAAAAAAAAAAAACAAAAATTTTACTATAATTATAGCCATATCTTAGCAAGTAAGTAATATTTTGCATGTCAACATGATGTGACTAAAGTGGTATGAATCTTTTATATTAAAATAAAATCGCAAATATAACTACCAACTTTTATGCAAATAAGTAAATAAATTGGCAACTGAATCGATTTTAACTATTTTTAAAGTTAGTTAAGTTTTTTTTTTATTTCAATCAACGCTATTACTCGTACTGTTCGCTGTACTATACAACAAAATTTAATAATTATTCAAAACATTACGGCTTTATTAAATGTGTTTCTATTACACACGCCTCAATACGCATACAAAACTTAATTATTTATTAAATTTTATGGCTCATTTGGGTGCCAAAGCGCTTAAAAAAATGGTAAAAACCCCTTAAAATTGATAGTTTGATTTTCGCATTTAATTCGTGAAGCAGTAATCTAATCGGGGTGTCTGAGGTCTTGCGTTGTTTATGTTACACCTTGTATACAAATTTTATTATTTCCTAACAGGGTATGGCAAAGTTGTATTGGGTACACCCACTTTTCGCCGAGGACCCAATGTAAGAGAGGGCGAGCCTATTGCCATTACATCGGACACTATGCCAATCTCTGGACTTATACTGGGAATTTATTCTATAAAAAAATTACACTTTGTCCGACCTAGGATCCGAACCCAGGGCCTCGTGATCGCTACGCGCATTATTCGCCACTAGACCAACACGGCAATGTAAATATACTATTTAATTAAATGAACGCCATTCGCGTATTCAAGCGTTTCACGTTACTTGCCACTTGCTTTAAATATTATTAGAAAATAAGAATATTTTAATTAAAGAGTTAATAAATTACGACGTGTGTTATCTGGTAGACACATTTTTGCATTTAATGAAATATAATACCATTTTTTCCTTGAATGAAATATTGTACCCACATCATTAAATGTCACAAGAAACCATTGGATTTCCTTCTATTGATTATTTAGTTGATATTTTTTATAATTAGGTGGATATATTACTTTGTTCGTTGATGACTGTCCCTATGGCTGGTGACCTGGAAGTCTTTGTTTCGATTCTTAGATCGGTAACATGAATTATCAGGTTTTTCTAATAAAAATTTTCTATCTATCTATTTATTACGCAAGATCCCCTGCGGGGTAGGCAAAGAGTACAGAGTTCCAAAAGGTTATTTCCTTACGGACCTTTTTGGGTTCTTCCACTCACACAATTCGCCTTATAGACACTCGCCGGTTATGAAGACTCTTTACTTGCCCTTTAGATAATACGCGTTCTATTTGGTCATGGTAAGATAGTCTAGGTCTTCCCCGGTCCCTATTTAGGTACCCACTTTCGCATTATATATCTGTTTTGTCATTCCTTCCTGCGACATTCTTTCTATACGCGCGAAGTAAGTAAGTTCTCTGTTGGAATTCTGTACTCTCTGCCTACCCGGCAAGGAATCTGGCATCAAGATATATATATATATATATATATATATATAACGGCAATAGGCTCGCCTTCTTGAAACTTCTCTCTATTGAGACCTAACGTCATCGCCATTTATTTAGTTCCAGGGCATTTATTTAGTTACTAACGCGCCTTGAAAAAGCTCTTGTGCGAAAGTACGGTACATACTCATAATACTGATAATTTTAACAGACCGCTTGGTCAAGTAGTAGCTTGACTCGCTCCGCCCACTAGATTGAGTGGTCACGGGTTGGATCCCCACGGGTGTGACCCACAAATATTTGTTTCGGTCAGGGTGTTTGTGCATGTTTGTAAAGGTACCCACGACATAGGAATAATTCCTAGTGTGGGGCTACGTTTTTTTATAAAAGTCAGTCACAAACTATAAAACTCAAACTGTTGGAAGGCTGTTCTCTCTACCTCGGCTTGCCCCGTAAAGGATTTGGCTTGATACTAAATTAATAATACAATTAATAACATTTAAATTAAATCAAATGCACTATAGTAACAGTATTTTGCCAGCGTGGCTCACAGCTAGAGCATAGATACCGATCCAAAATAGTCGATAAAATTGCTTCAGAAATACTGTGGTATTTCCGAAGCAATTTTATCGTATCGAGTATTTGTAAATACTAACGAAAGACACCTTGTTAACCTACAATATGCTCCTATAATGCACATATAGTCCGACAAGGATCTTTTGGTAGATGACATTGACAAGGGGGCGTTGGTGTGAAGTTAGGATTAACATTTAGCAAAATGTTCCTACTTCCAAGGAGATATTGCAACAGGTGGGCCGCGCACGGGTACTAATTTAAAAAAAACTGGGGTAAAGGACATTGTTCTGTGTCCATACATGATTTGACCCAGAACAGCAATGAAAAAAGAAGTTAGGTAAGGAGTTTTGGCGGGAAGTCGAAGGGTGATGTTGTCAATTTGTTTTAATTTCCAAAACTTGTGTTATTTTGAATAATAATATGTAATGTTGGCGGAATATTAACCATTATGTATTCTCATATGTGCACGACTGAAGGTAATTGTAACAAAATGACAACATGTGCCTTTTTTGACTTCCTTCAAAACGGCCGGCACAATTAGTATGTAAAGTATCATCGCTTTACTATCCAAAGTGGGATATTTCATCAATTTCATTATCATCGTTACCATCAAGTTCATCGGGGAGTTCAATTAATTTATACTTGAAACACGATTATGCATCTTACTGGACACTGGCAAAATACACTTAAAATTAGTGTGAAGCCATAACTTAAAGAAGAAGAAGAAGAACAGCAATGAAAAAATACGTGTATGATTTCCAGTTACCTGCAAATTATCTTTATGCTGTTATAAAGGTGGTGTCTTCGGGTGGCAAAATAAACAACCACAATATTAAAGAAAAAAACCCTTACACAAACAAACAATAGTATATATAGCAAGTAAATCAACCTTTTTTACATTATATGAATTACATGTCAACTTTTCTTAATTTTATAAGGCCTAGTTCTTCTTATTATACGGACAAGCAGGGAATTGCGATATTGCAAAAAAAAATAATTAGATTTTGAGGTTATAATTTAGTAGCCAAAAATACATTTGTAAAATCGTTATTTAAAAATACACTAGCAATAATCAAATCAATATTTATTGAATGTAATCGATTGAATATAACCGATTGATAGGGTTGACATCTCCATCTGTAATTCGATAACAAAGTTGACATTCGGAAAAGACGTTGGCGACTTTGATTTAAGTGCTTACAGTACTTTGAAATATCCGTTTTGGGTTGCGAATTGTCCGTTAGATACGGATGTTTGCAACTACTATAATAAAACAGATAAATCATTATGGTATAGGTCACATGTTTGTTGGTTCTGGGGCCATTTTTGATGATGTCCTGTCATGGCAACCGTCAACTCTGTGACTGTCATGAAGTGACATTTCACTTGATGGCTCCGTTAGCTCCGATTTTGGTCGAGGGCCAAAATATCCTTGTAGGACTAGAAGGTAAATAAAGTGAGGTATTTGTGCCTAATATTTGTTAATTTTAAGCAACTGTTTCACATTTTATTTGGTCTTTAGATTAGAGACCATAGACAAAATGATTTAACAGTCTAAAACAATATGATAATAAGGGGCTGCTGCGATAAAAACGTATTTTTGTTCTCCATGCAATTCAAGAAGTATACTTATGTATTACAGACTTAATATTTAGAAATAAAGTTGCTTATAATTAAAATTTGTTAAAAGAATACACTATTCTTAGAATAAGACGTGCCTAGACTGAGCATTGCTAACAATATTGGTGTACGATTTTTGAATATTTGTGCAAAACCTGTTAATTGATATTTTCATATGTATTTTCTGTTAATGCACTGAATTCTATACTGCGCCAGTCTAAAACCGAATGAATTTGTATACTTGTCAAAAATATAGTCAGTATACTGTTAAAATATATATTTCAACGATGTGTGATGTAGTACTTACTTACTTTACTTACCGTATGTAGTACTTACTTACCTTACTTACTTACTATACAGACGATATAGCGCTGTGGTAAAGAACTTAATCCGCTCCGGCCACTGTGTGTAAATCTTTGTGAGATCCACAATTATTTATTCCCGTCTGTGTATTTGTGTATGTGAATTTTCATGTTTGTTAACGCACCTACGACACAGGAATAAATCCTAGTGAAGGGCTACGTTTTATAAAAAAATAACATATGTTACTGTACTTTCAAAAAAAAAAAAGAAACGAAAACAAAAGAATAAATATAAATCTCTCACATTTGATCCCGCTAAGATAAAAAATAGAAGAAAGGATATGGTAGCTCCTTCAGTCATAATTGAATCAACATTTACTAGGAGACAATACGCTTTGCAATCGTCACACCTGTATAATCTCACTAACAAAGAGATAGGTATTTATTCCCTCACATATCGAGAATGCAAAAAAAAGATTGACTAACTGGCTTAAGTCTAAAACATCGATGACATCGAAAGATTAGTACAAGCTATAATGTTGTAGTCATTCATAAATTTTCAGAGAATGAGAAAATCACGCAATTCATTATTTCGTACTCTCAATAGTCTCTGCATCATTCTACTCACTCTCACCTCATCACACACACACACACACACATACACACACATTTGCGCGTTCCTACTATTTTATTTCTGTTTTTTATAACACTTTTTTAAATATATCTTTTTTTTATAATTTTGTTCTGTGACACCACTCTTTTTTATTATTTACCTTATTATTATTCATCATCATCTCAGCCTATACTTGTCCACTGCTGAACATAGGCCTCCCCAATCGCTTTCCAGCGTAACCGGTCCGATGCCACCTGCATCCAACGACTTCCTGCGATTTTCACAAGATCGTCGGTCCATCTGGCAGGCGGTCGTCCCACGCTGCGCTTGCCAATACGTGGTCTCCACTCTAGAATCTTTCTGCCCCAACGCCCGTCCGATCTACGCGCTATGTGGCCCGCCCATTGCCACTTCAGCTTGCTAATCTTAACGGCTATGTCGGTGACCTTGGTTCTTCTACGAATCTCCTCATTCCTGATTCGATCGCGTAGAGAAACGCCGAGCATAGCTCTCTCCATAGCTCGCTGAGCAACTCTGAGCTTTTTTATGAGACCTATTGTAAGAGACCATGTCTCTGATCCATATATCATCACTGGTAACACACATTGACTAAAAACTTTAGTCTTTAGGCACTGAGGTATTTTGGATGAGAAGATGTTGCGCAGTTTCCCGAACGCTGCCCAGCCGAGTTGGATTCGTCGATTGACCTCTCTCTCAAAGTTGGACCTACCTAACCGGACTACCTGTCCCAGGTAAATGTATTCGTCGACAACTTTAAGAGTAGAGTTCCAAACGGTGAGTGCGGTGGGTACGACATGGACGTTAGACATTATTTTCGTTTTGTCCATGTTCATTTTAAGACCCACTTGTTGAGATACTTTGTTGAGGTCACCGAGCATTCGTCCTAGATCTTTCAGCGACTCCGCCACGACCACAATGTCGTCGGCAAATCGAAGGTGAGTGATGTATTCGCCATTGATGTTGATGCCAAGTCCTTGCCATTCCAAGAGCTTGAAGGCGTCCTCTAAGGTTTCGGAGAAATGACGTCTCCCTGCCTTACTCCTCTTTTTATGGGGATCGCCTTCGTGCACTGCCCCTGTACTCGGACTGACATGGTGGCGTTATTATACAAGCACTTCAACACTTCAATGTACCGATAGTCAATGCGGCATCGCTGGAGAGATCTAAGAACCGCCCAAGTCTCGATCGAATCGAAGGCTTTCTCATAGTCCACAAACGCCAAGCATAGTGGCCGATTATACTCCTCGGTCTTCTGTATAATCTGCCGCAGCGTATGTATGTGGTCTATGGTACTAAAGCCTTTCCGGAAACCGGCTTGTTCGGGAGGCTGGAAGTCATCAAGCCTGCGTTCGAGACGATTCGTGATGACTCTCGAAAACAACTTATAAACATGGCTCAGCAGTGTGATGGGCCTATAATTCTTCAGTAAAGTGTTATCACCTTTCTTGAAAAACAGTACCACCACACCCCTGTTCCATGCTTCCGGCGTTTTCTCTTCGAGCAAGACGGAATTAAACAGCCTCTGAAGGACTTTAAGTACCGGCGTTCCGCCCGCTTTCAGAAGCTCTGCGGTAATTCCGTCTTCGCCTGGCGCTTTGTTATTTCTGAGTTGTTTGAGAGCCATCCTAATCTCGTACAGGCTGATGTCCGGGATATCTTCAGTGTAGTGTCGGGTTAGCTTGGCTCTTGGGTCTTTTTCCAAGTCAACAACAGGTTCAGCTACTGAGGTGTACAACTGCCCATAGAACCTCTCTATCTCCCTGAGCACCTCTGACCTATTTGACGTTACGTTTCCGTCCTCCGTCTTCAGCTTCGTCAACTGGCTTTGCCCAATAGATGCGTCTCTTGCGAACACTTTGGAGCCCTTGTTCTGTGCTATGGTCTCCTCAATACGCCTTGTATTGAAGGACCGTAAATCGTGTCGCAAGGACTTCAGTATCTGTCCATTGAGCTGCCTATATTATTATTGAGCTGCCTATATTATTATTGAGCTGCCTTATTATTATTATTTGTTTTAAATTTTTGCTTTATATAACACTTTTTAGTAAAATTATGTCTTAAAATCTTGAGTAGGTACTTAAAATTTCTAAACAAATTGTGGAAGGACGGAATTTCCTAACACAAGCAACCTATTGCTTAAAAGGATATTCCTAAAGGTTCTATGTAAACTAATTTTAAGTTACAGCAATAAACATTTTTATTTATTTAAAAATTAAATGATGATTAAGGGATTGATTGAAAAATGATTTTTAATGACATTAATAACATTATAAAGACAAACCGAGTCTTATCTGATGGAAAAGTCAAGAGTCTCCGTAACCGGCGAGCGTGTATGAGACGAACTATGAGAGTCGAGGAAGCCAGAGAGGTATGTAAGGAAAGAACCTGTTGGAACTCTGTACTCTCTGCCTACCCCGCAAGGGATCTGGCGTGAGGTTATAGATATCAGAATCAGAATCAGAATCAGAATATTTTTTATTCATGTAAACCATTACAGTATTTATGAATCGTCAGAAAAGTAACAAAGACTCTACCGCCACTTCGGAATGTCATTCCTGTGGAGAAGAAGGGCAAGAAACTCCACGGTTACTCTTTTAAAATAAGAAATTACAAACTTTTTCATCTACATTCTGTTGTGGGGTATGGGAGAACAATGTAGGTTGGTCATCAGGTGAGTCTAAGTTAAAAAAGCGAATAATACTATTTATGAGAATGGCTACATGGTTCCCTCATTTACAAAAAAAGTACATATTGTGTTAAATTAATAGAAGGAAGAGAGGTAATGTTAACTAACAACAGTTGAATAGGTTGTTATGACTCAAGTGGAGCTGGAATAGCATCTATCCAAGGATAGATAGATAGATAGATAAAGACAAAATGACATTATAAAAACAAAATTAGGGTTTCTTATAAAACATGGGCTCGCACTAAGAATTATGTCTGTGTCGTAGGTGCATTTACAAACAGGTGCGTTTAAAATTCACATACACGAATACCTAGACCAAACAAATTGTACGGGCTGAGATGGAACCCATACTAACTTTGGTTGATAGATATAGATAATAGAGATACGATAGTAAGGTGGAAGTTGATGATGATTGTCACTAGATCAAGCCATCGTTATTACATCGCAAATAACATATCAAAGGCGTATACAAGGTGTAACATAATAAACGCAAGACCTGAAAGTAGTTTGTTCTAGATCGGTAACTGAATTGATTCCAACTATTTTTAATGCATCTTAAATTTTTTTTAAATTTGCAAAAAATGCTTTTACTCCTTCAGTGCGCTATAAAAAACTATATTTATTCTTGATTCATAGCAATAAGGAGATTACGAATGCATTTCTAACCCGTATTTCTCAAAATGCACACATACACCTACAAGTTTCATTGTTAATTGGGGTATAAAAGTGCTTAAAAAGGGGTAAAAACCTTTAATTTTGGAAATTCGGTTTGCGTTTTAAATTTATGAAGCAATTCTCTAATCGGGGTGTCTGAGGTCTTGCGTTTATTATGTTACACCTTGTATACATATTTTCAAATAAATAGCTACAAAATATTTTTAAAAAGACTACATTTACATCTACATTGAGCTAAAGTGATTTCAAACTATACCTATGTCATCGATAATGTATTAAAGACGTCAATATGTATAATGCCTAGGTATTCTACATATTTCCTAAGCAGCACTCAGAAATAATATTGTATTAAATTTACAATAGCAGGGTTAACTATTAAGTGGAATGCGTTGAGTTGTGTAAGGGAGGGAGGGATCCAAGGCAATATTTTATGTTAAAATTCTAGTATGAGAAGCCGCAGGTTTGAACCAGTACGTATTGTAAAAATAAACATAAAATATAACTCATTTGGAATAATAGGAATAAAACTCAATAAATATTATTTAATGAACTCTTGTAATAAGAGTGACCAACCGAAGGGTGAACATCGAATAAAAAACGAAAACTCACCACAGAGTCAATATTGCGGTAATCGCGCCATTTTTTAACACTTGTCTATGGCAAGACAAAGTGCGCGCTCTATTTTATTTATGGTCTAATGTTTGTGTTATTTATTGCCGATGTATTAGTTATTGTAGCGTGGATGTTTTTGCTTATGGCAAACTAATGCTACGTGTTTCCTGTATTTAAATTATATTTCATGTTTTAGTACTGTGTTATGATGTTATCGCTGATGTTATAGGTTTCAGCTCGATATTTTTAATTACATAATTAGTGTCATTTTAGTAGCAGAGCTCAAAATTTGGCAAATATCACAGAATTTGGAACAAAAAGTAATCAGAAAACTTTAAAATAAGCATTTTTAATTTTGAAATCTGTCAAATAAACCTGCAAGCATGCCTGCCTTAGCACTTGTAATGGTATGGTAATAAGTGGTGGTACCTACAATTTGCGTTTTTTTTCAACTTTAAAACGTCATGAAATCACTTATGTAGCAATTCGTAAAATAGCTAAAAGAAATTACAGCACAAATCCAATATGAATTTGTACCTTTACCAAGATTTTAACTGTCTTTGCTTACACTTGGGAAAGTAAGCAATATTGTCATGAATACCAGTTTCAATGGACTGGTGTTGAACAAAACCAAACATTCGAGCAAATCCCTGAAAAGTCCATTTTCTAAACTATCTGTTTCCTAAATTAAACCGTGACTATTGAAGACAAGGCATTCGTATTCTATGATCTATGCTCAAACATTTCAAAAACCAGAGAAACAGAGTAGTCAAATCCATAAACATGCCAAATTATTCTTATCCCTAGAAAAACTTGACGCTACCTAAAAACAATACTTTTTCTTCGAAATCGACCTAATGACTTGCGCATAACTGAAAACGCCTCCATCTATCCAAATTATGATCGATATCAGCCTAAGTAAACATGACCCTAATCTATCGAACGTTCATAATAAGTATTTAATTCTGTTTTTAAAATAATCGTACCCGCTGGACGGCGGGACGTGCCTTTCCCGCCGAATCCCGCAAGTCACTGTCGACATGTGGCGACTTCAAAATTGAAACGCACCTCGCGCGCGCGCCTTTTTATTTTTTAATTCTTTTTTTTTACATATCGAAGGAGTCATTAGATTGTAACTCATAACGGTCAGTTTTTTAATCGAGAGCAAAACACTCGTGTCAGGTGCCTCGTTTTAATATTTCGATGTAATTTATTTGGTGCAAAAAGTTGTGAGGACATAAATGGTTTGCAAATGTGTTGGTTGTGATCGTTTGGGAGAGTAATGGCGAAACATATAACCTACGTAACTGCTCTGGATTGATAGATTATAATTCTTGTTTTTTGATGGGTATGTCGCAGGTGCCCAGTGAAATTGGTCATACCGGTGAACGGCTAGGTCATTATGTAAACGGCGGCATTGAATTGAATACTTACCTCACTTAACTAAAATATTAAACGCTTGAACGTTTTCACCACTACTCTGCCAACTTTCTTAATTCTCAATAAGAATGCTAATACTATTCATTTAATTCTGTCGATTATCACAAGTTTGACCTATTTTAGTTTCTTAATACCGTTGTGTCGTGACAGAATCGACAGTAATTACTAAAAAAGTAGGTCAGACTGCGTATTATAAATGATAATCAACAAAAATGACATAAAACACAATCATAATCATTACAGAAACGACACATTGGACTGTAGATTAGGTTAGACATGTAGGTTATATGAGGTATGGGCGTAATGAAACACGTAGTTATGAATTTAGAAAGCAATATTTACTATATTATCCTTATTTGTCACTTTTGTGTTTGGAACTGATGCGCCTAGCTCCTATCATAAAGACGAAATCTCTGATAATAATAAATGTAAGTTGGCGGATAGCGGTTTCATTAGTTTGAAAAATAGAAACAAATAGAATCAACAATACATGTATTAATATTGACAATATGTAATATTGAACTACAGTAATTGTTATGAATAAGTATTCGAATTGTTAATTTAACCACATAGCTACGATAATGCCGTACATCATCTATCGTTAAATATTTTTTGGTCTATTTGACTAAGCAATCTTTAGCTATTCAATTTTATCGCTACTTTTACTTCTAGACTAGATGTTCCATTACAAAAATACAAAACGTTGTACCTATAACAACAATAATGCTTTATAATAACAAGTTGGCACAAAGTATCAGTATCCGGAAAAATATTTTTAAATTGTTTTAGAAGATCCCGCTCTTTGTCGTTCAATTTAGTCTCTAATTTATGCTTATGTAATAATGTATGTATATAAATTGCTACAGTCCGTAGAGAAACTCTCTGAGACTAGGCTACCCTGGCAAATTTCTTTAAGCAGAAAGTTATAGAGTCCAATTAGTCGAACGGCTGTCGTAACCAAACAGCCACGCATTATTGAAACTGACTAGGCCAACATCCATTCCAATCTATTTCTATCAAAACACTTCCTAGGCACTCTACATCACTCTACCTTTACACAATTCATATAAAAACCCCAATCCATCCTTCAAAAGTTCAAATGCGCGCCAATCTTCCGCGTTCCAAATTCAGAAAGAATCGACAATAACTTTTTAATATCTGATCACGGCATTCTAATCTATCAGCCTAATATTTCATAACAAATTACAAAGACGTCTCAATACATGACACGAATCGGAGGCCCGCCGCGAGCCCGACTCGATCTTAAACAAAAACAAGCCGTCATCTCACAATGGACCAACAAAAAAGCGGTATATCGGTAACACAATCTATACATATTAAACATACAATACAAACAATGCGATGTTGATTGAAACGTCAAGCAAATGACGTCCCGATTGATTCGGATCGGTGCATTGTACTTATTAACAACGTAATTACGGCACGCTGAGATATAACTATTTATTTTGTGTCCAAATTTATTATTGAGACGTCGAAAAAAAGCAGATCACGACGCAATGATTCGTGATTTTTGTACGTCCGTCCCTTTCTATCGAATTTTATATCGATTTCCATATCGAGTTCGGTGATGTATTGAAAAAAAGTTGGTTTTATTTTTCCTTATTATCGTGATTGTCTTACATTATGCTTTAGTTTTGTTGGTATGTGATAATGGATGACCCTTGGTATCCATGGACAACCCATAAGATGAGTGAAATTAAGACACATTTTGTCGTATTATTTATGAACTTTGAACTTTTCACACAACCTTATTGCCTTTTCGATGACATTCGCTGTCAAAAGTACGTCAACATACTTTTTTTTTTCGAATATGTTCCAAAACCTGAAAGTGTAAGGGAAAGTGAAATTGATTGATGAAAAATTTAATATCCATAAACATATAGTGCCATTTTATAAAATAATAATTAGTTCTCAGATACAAATTATTGTCCTTCTTAGAAGTTTTCAATTAGTTATTTTATACAACATTGAACCGATCGTCGCGACAATCTTTGGGGGAAACTTTCGTCCTGTATATAACGTCTTTTGGCTGAAAGTGATAATTTATATAATAACGTACACGTTTGTTTTTATATGTTACTTAACTTTTGTAAATATTATAAAATACTATTCCTTTTCCGGTCGGGTAATTTTAAGCTGATTGTTTTGGAATTAAGGACAAAACCTAGGAAAGTACACGAAGTTCTTGGTTCTAAACTACTATTTTTATATATGCCCGCGACTTCGTCCGCGCCGACATTAGACAGAAACCTTACATTTTTTTCGAAATGAAAAGTATAAAATATGTTAATCCATGTAATAAACTATCTGTGTGCCAAATTTCACCCAAATCCGTTCCGCTGTTTTAGCATGATTGAGGAACAAACATCCAAACATCCGAACGTCCAAACATACAAACTTTAACATTTATAATATTAATAGGATCAGTCCGAAGTCTGTCATTGGGCCCGGTATGATACCAATAGGCTCGCCCTCCATTACATGGGACCTAACATCGTTATGGAACAAATGGATGTACATAGTACCCCTCTGCCACCCCCATGTTTGTAAACGCACCCACCACACGGGAATAAATCTTAGTGCGGGGCTACGTTTTTTTTTATTATTAAAATTGATTAATATTAGCCCTGTTAAGAAACTGTCCCACCGTGCCCAAGCACGGGCCTCTCAAACTGAGAGGGCTTAGGCCATAGTCCACCACGCTGGCCCAGTGCGGGTTGGTGAACTTCACACACCTTCGAGAAACTCTTAGGCATGCAGGTTTCCTCACGATGTTTTCCTTCACCGTTAAAGCCAGTGATAATTAATTTTTAATACGCACATTCTTTCCAAAAGACAGAGGTGGTGCCTGGGTTTGAACTCGAGACCTCTAACTTTTGCAGTCCAGTGGTCTAACCTCTAGGCTATCACTGCTGTGTTTTAAATTGTATTAATGTAAAAAAGACGGAGGGATTGGTGCAGTGGTTAAGATTTTAAGCCATTCCGCCCACTGGATCGAGTAGTCGCTGGTTCGACTCCCGCACGGGACAAATCTTTGTGTGAAGCCCAAACATTTGTTTCGGTCTGGGTATTTGTGTATTTAAATTTCGTGTTTGTAAACGCACCTACGATATAAGAATAATTCCTAATGGGCTACGTTTTATTTAAAAAACATAAGAATTATATACTGCCTTGTTGGCCTAGTGGCATAACACATCGCTTTGTGATCAGAGGTCCTGTGTTCAAATCCTACGCCGGACAAATGTAGTTTTTCTAACGCAAACTTCCCAGTATGAATCCGGAGTCTGGATTTGTGCCCGGCATATAGTAATAGGCTCGCTCCCTATTAAAGGGGACCTAACATCGTCGGCGAAACGTGGGTGTACTCAGTACACCTCTGTCACCCCCGCTTGGGGAATATAGGCGTGACGGTGTATATAGAATAACTACAGACATCAGATGTTACATTATTGTATGCAATACATCCTAATTTTCTATGTTCAATCACGACTGGTGTGGGGTGGGCAGTGAGGTCGTTCGACCGATGACGTAACGTGTAAATACTGATCCCGCGATACGTTATTACAGGTCTCTCGCGCCGTGAGACTTGTCAGATTTGTTATAGGCAGGGGCACGCTGTCACACCGGACCGTAATATCGAGGATTAATTTTGATATAATTTGTAATCTTCTCAAAAACTTTCCTACCACCGTCACACCTACATTTCCGAAGCGTGTCAAGGCAACCAATTCCTAAGGCAAATAGTAACGTCACAAGAGGGATGCTGTAAGACCTGGACCTGGATAATACGGAATATTTCAGTAACGGTCTTGGTCTACCTACGTTAACGTCACTGCATAAAAATGCGCTTTAAATAAGGCGTTCAAAATACCAGTATCTGGAGATGGGTCGTATTAGGTAAATCAGGTACTAAGTACACCTGTTCCTAGTCTGCATAAATACCTAATCCAAATACCTAATCCACCTAATCTCAATGATCTCATACACATACCGTTCCTTAGTGATCTTAATCTGCCTATTCTATATCAAATCCTGATATCGTATTATCGATATTTGAATTAATTGAATGTTAAATTTGTTTGTTAGTTAAGAACGGGTACAGTCATAATAACACTTTTAAGAAAATGGAAGTTTCAAAATGGATTCAAATTGTTTTTTTATTAGATTAGATATTTCTGCACGAACTTGGTTGAATAAACTAATACATGTTTTCTATTTTATCATTTAATGATATATTCGTGATGAATTGGTATTTTCCCTTTATACTTTTTACAGGCTTAACTTACGAATGTATGAAGTTTTGAGTCTTGCGATATTAAATATTCCGCAAAAGTATAGCATTCGCAAGATGGCGTATTTAAAAGATTTCAATTCATTATATTTACATTTGTTTTATATCAATACGCGTTGTTTAGCGCTGTCTCGCTCCCTCCACCCTTACACGTAAGCAGGATAGCAAAGCGATAAGCATATGAGTGAGTGAGAGAGCGCGGGAACAGGTGTGAGTGAGCGTGCTTAACGGGCGAAATATTAGGTGGATTAGGTATTGTCAGAATTGGATTAGGTGCCGCCTATTCTCGTAAAATACCTGTTCTTTGGATCTGTTCTAATAAATACGACTCACCTCTACCAGTATCCCACATATCAATTAACGCATTAAATATTAGCTACATGTGTGCAATGACTTAGTTACCGTGTTAATTAACGCATTACTCAGCAGGAAGAGTAATGCGTTACCGTAAACAAAAAAAAAACATAATAAGATAAACAAGACTAAAACATCTGGCAAGTAAATTACATTATGTTTTATTTCGTTGTTCGTAAATGAAAATAGAACTGCAATGTTTTAGCATTATTATATTCGATCTTTCACGAGACGAGAAACTTTTTTCCTGTAACTTTACATACCGGTGTAACAGGCGGTCATTCTAACCTATAAACCACACCAATTTTATCACCGAGAGATCAATATCCAGGCAATATTCGACCTTATTGCTAATGGTAAAGGTTTTATTATATCATCTACTTACATTCGATATGTTATTTGTATTAAGATGTTTGAAATAAGAACAAGAGTGCCATGGCGCCACTCTTGTAGGGTCACCATAAAGTAAATTAAAACACCGTCACGCCTATATTCCCCAAGCGGGGGTGGCAGAGGTGTACTGAGTACACCCACGTTTCGCCGACGATGTTAGGTCCCATGTAATAGGGGGCGAGCCTATTGCCATATACGGGGCACAATTCCAGACTCCGGAGCTAAACAGGGAATTTTTCGTTAGGAAAACTACATTTGTCCGACCTAGGATTTGAACCCAGTAACTCGTGATCACAAAGCGATGTGCTTTGCCACCAGATCAACGAGGCAGTCAAGCAAATAAATATAAAAAATATTAGACATTTTGAAAAGATTTTAAATTGATAAATAAAGATTAAAGATTGATAAATATAATAAAATTGTCCCACTGCTGGGCAAAGGCCTTCTCTTACAAATCGAGGTTAGAGATATTAAGACATACTCCACCACCCGGACCCAGTGCGGATCGGCAGAGGCAGGTTTGTGGCCACCTGCTGTTGAATCAGAATCAGAATATTTTTATTCATGTAAACCATTACAGTATTTATGAATCGTCAGAAAAGTAACAAAGACTCTACCGCCACTTCGGAATGTCATTCCTGTGGAGAAGAAGGGCAAGAAACTCCACGGTTACTCTTTTAAAATAGTATTTTTACATTTTCTTTTTCCATCTACGTTGTGTTGTGGGATATGGGAGAACAATGTAGGCTGGTCTATCAGGTGGGTCTAAGTTAAAATATACAAATTATACTATTCATGTGAATGGCTACACGGTCCCTCATTTACAGAGAAAGAAATGAGAAAAAAGATACATTTTACTATATTAATAGAAGGAAGAGAGGCAATATTAAATAATAATAGCTAAACAAGTTATCCATATTCAATCAAGTGGAGCTGGAACAGCCCCTATCCAAGTATTTTTGTCTTTTAAATAATCATCTAGCGTATAATAAGCTTGCTTACTAAGAGTACGTTTAATACAAGATTTGAATTTATTGTCACTATGTTTAGTGACGTCAACGACGACGAAATTGCGGTTGATCTAATTTATTTCTATGTCACGTATTATAGCAATGCCTATCGCTTAGCTGATTAAACAGATCTATTTTTTTTGTATACATTATGTTTTCATAAATATACTGACATGGGACAGTCATAATATTGGCTTCTTTAAACAATTCTCTGAGAGAGTCGCGACTACCTAAATTATAGATGGCTCTTATAGCCCTTTTTTGCAAGATAAAAATAGACTCAATGTCAGCTGCCCTATCCCACAATAATATACCGTAAGACATGACACTATGAAAGTAACTGAAATAGACCATCCGCGCTGTGTCCACATCAGTAAGTTGTCTGATCTTTCTTACGGCATAGGCAGCGGCACCGAGCCGTTTACCTAAAGTCTTAATACCTGGGCCCCATTGTAACTTATATTGGATTATCAAGCCGCCTATAAGGCTTCCAACTCGGCTTAACGAATATTACATACGAAATAAAACTATTGTTTGGATTTTATCGCGGTTTATTTTTGATTTTTAAGTTCCCGACGTTTCGAGTGCTTAGCAGCACCCATGGTCACGGGAGGGACTGAGGTGTTAGACGTCCAAAAGGCATAGTTGTTCCGGAGTATCCTCAAACTTCTTAATTATTTTCGTTGGTCCGATCTATGCAGAATGAGCTCACGGTGTCTTGAGGTCTTGCAGTGTTATGCTTGGTTTTGGATTTGCTTATATTAATTACCGGAAACAAGTCGATGGAAGCACCCAGCCATGTTCTGCTGCATAGCACTCGAAGCGTCGGGAACTTAAAAATCAACAATAAACTGCGTTAAAATCCGAAAAATAATTTTATTTCTGGTCACCCTACTAATGGTACCTGTTAATTGAAAAGTCGCCGGTACTATGTCCTGTATAAACGCGATACATGTCTTACGATTTGGTAAACGACGTCATTACGCCGGATAAATTGAACGCGGACACATCCCGAGACATGTGATAGTAATTTTTTAGCAGTTATGAGATGTTGCTACTGACAAGATTTGGATTAAGTTTATGTTCGTTGGAAGAGTGATGGAATGGAGGGCGTTACTTGGTATCTGAGTTTCGATATCTTTATCCTGTATCGTGGGAAGTGTGTTGAAATATATTGAGAATACTAGTTATACGAAAATAGTTTATTTTTCTTTATGTAAAAAACGTAGCCTGGGTCATAGCATGATTATTGCCGTGCGGGGATCGAATCGCTTCAAGTACTAAACCAAGACGTTTGTTTTGGATGACAGCGGTTCTTGGTTAAAAATCACCATAATATTTGAAAGAACATATTCAGTAGAAAGTCATGTGTTGTAGAAAAATGGTGAGATGAGGACTAGTGTTCAAATCCCGGCTTGCCCGTCTGAATTTTTTCTTTTCTCCCTTCCGACGGTAAGGGAAAACATCGTGGGGAAACATTCTTCTCCGAGAGAACCTAAAAAATTTTCGAAAATAAGTTAAATGAAATGTGTCCATAATATAGCGGCGGGGTCGCTCCTGTCACGTTGAAGTCTAAGATAGAGAAACTTCGTCAGCTAAATATTGGTGTATGTACTATATACCAGAGGGGTATATAGTACATACACCGCCTATACGTTCAAGTAGAAATAGGAAAAAGAGAGCCGATTAATGCCTTTTACATTAAAACTGAAATATCTCAGAAGAACGAGATTGTTCTATCTAAACCCCATGCTTCAAGTATCAGTGTAAAAGATATGCATTTTTCCCAACGAGTCACACCCTTAACATATATCACTATTTCATTCACAGAAGTTTGTCTAGCGAATGTCTTCCGAGACCCTTGTGAAAGTCCAGAAGGTCAAATCCGCCCCGCCAATTCTGTCTACCCAGGACTGTGATCCCACGCTGCGCCCGCGCCGGTTTACCGCGAAATCTGACGGTTATCGACGCGACCGATCTCGGCCACGACTCAGATATAACTGACAGCATTTTAATTAGCTGTTCCGATTCGAAGATGTGGCGGTATCAGATCAGAATCGTGCCGTATTGGTTTGTCACTTGACGAGGAAATAATCTTTTGGTGCCTATATCGCTCCTTGGGAAATGCCTTTGTGGCAGTGAACGTAATTCGGTTAAAGAAGATGATATCGCTAGAAACACTCTTAGCTCTGCTGGACCGAGGTGTTAGCAAATACTAACCTCCAATTACAACAGCAACAGGAGCAACCACCACCAACAACAGGCACCAATTCTTATAGCCCATGTTGAATTCATTAAATAGGTTCCGCACTCAGGTAAATGCAGGCAAATCTCTACACATAGGGGTTCAGAGATCCAATGAAACAGCCTGCGATTGTGGTATGACCTCACAGGCTATGTCGCACTGGTCTGCTCTTTGTGCCCCACCAAGTGTACAAAGAAAGAGCTGAGCGCGGCTAAGAATAGCGTGATTAAGCTAGCTGTTCATTTATCTGGGCAAATATAGCCCATTGATACGACAAGAAAAGCTTCCGTCTACTTGGGGCAGTGTTTAGGTAGGTCGGTCTGAGATACGTGACCGTTTGTGGTTATTCCATCTACGTGTATTTCCATGCTTCGGAAGACACGTCAAGCGAATAGAGATATGGAAAGCCTTATTATAGGCGGCGACTAGGTCTGTACCTTTTCTGTAAAGATGTGTACCAATAAGTGGTCACAGAGCTACCTCTATCATTGAGTCCGCGTGATAGACTATGACCTAATCTCTCACCCCGATTTGTGAGAAGACTTTGCCCAATCGATTTAGTTCGAGCACGTTCAAGGGAAATAATCATAGCTTCTTCCGCACCTTCCGATGCTTACGATAATATGCCAGCTACTAAGATCGCCGTCTCTTTCGGAAGCATCTCATCAACTGAACGCCAGGACGCCCACACATTAGACGTCTACGATCCTAAAAGCGCCTTTGAATATTTCCGCAAAATACCGCTCGGAGGCATCGCAGCTGCGATGCTGCTGGCGCTGGCTTTGAGTTCAATCTATAAACAGTCGCGCGTTTTTTATTTATGTACAAATTAGCGCGGGTGCAGCGCTGCATCTGTATTTTGCGGCAAATTTCAAGGTACTCCTATGGTTGTAAGTGTTAGGTACGTACAACTTAACGCAAAAGAATAGAAATTACAAGCATTAGAAAGCAGGCTCCTTTCGTGACTAATACCGCCTCCAGCGCCCAGACTTCATGAACTATTCTACCTATCGTCGCATGGCGTCATCAATAATCAGGGCGCACCAAACGGCCGTCATAAAAAGTCGCATGCACCGAACAAATATCTATTTCCCATTACAAAACAAGCGAGGCACCGTCCGCCGTCGCTGTCGCGGCACCGCGGCCATTACGGCGGTAATGACGTCGGTGCGCGGGCGCAGGCAGCGACGGCCGCACGGCGCCGAGCCGTTCTGCACCGTCACCGTCTGATGGACGAGTAAGACGTACAGTATAGCAAATCTGTACAATCTGTGCACTAGTTATAACGAAGATATACGGACGCTTTTGGACCTCCCGTGACCATGGGTGCTGCAAAGCACTCGAAACGCCGAGAAATAAACCCTGTTAAAATCCGAAAAATAGCTTCATTTCTAATATAGGTACGCGTAAATGTAAGAACTCAATATACGGCCAGTTTCAATGTGAATCCTTATTGATTTTTTAAACATACTTACAAAAATGTGTTTGGAAAAAATGGCCGCCAATTCATTTGAATGGTAGGTTTCTTGATTGCAAGCTTAGATTTCAACATTGGAGTAGAATGTAGAAATAAACAAAGTCTCACGTTTATTCCCTAAGTGGGGTAACAGAAGTGAACTGTAGATTGCCGATGATATTAAGATTCAAGCTTATTGTCAAAATACCGGATTTATTCCTGTATTATAGCTATTAAGCTATTAACAATATTTCGTACTATAATCTACTGGTACGCTTCGTCTGTACAATGATTTAGCCAAGTCCAATAATAGCCTCGATATTTTTGAAAATTCAATGCAAAATTTAATAAAATTGTCAAAGACATTATTTATGCTACATAATGTCATGCTGTGTAATATTATGTTACCCACCCTTATAAATATTGTGTTTTTATATAATTAGATGTGTACCTGGTTCTGTGTTTATTCTTTGATAATGTGTTTACTTCTTATTTTATTTTTTTGTGTTTTTTAGTTGCTTAATTTTATTTAGCTGAATGCACATGTTTTGGATTACAATCCAGATCTATTGTATTACTTAGAACTAAGTGTTATATTTGATTGTAATCTGTGTTGTGTGTCAAAATAAAATAAAATAAAAAAATATTAAGCGTTTTTAGATAGAAACACACCCACAGTTTTCGGAATTAGGATTCGAACCCAGGACCTCGTGATTGCTAGCCACTGACGACTGTAGAGACACCTATAAATCGCTACAAATATCTGACTACCTACCCACAGATGGCGCTGAAAAAAAAATCGGATTGCCTATACATGCCTAGAACGCGATATGAGAGTTTGTACGATGTATATAAGCCCCGACAACACCTCTCGGGGGAGTGTCAAGCCCCGCCAGATACTACACCCGTCTGACTGGAATATCTTTTTTTTGGAAAATTCTGTCATAAAACGTTTCTGCCAAATTAGAGGTTTCTGACATGGACGTCGAGAAAGCCTTCCGGTTGGTACGGCTGCGAAGGAATGTACAAATGTTGATCTACTGAACCTCCCTTCACTATGGCAGGATAAACCGTTCTCCCACTTAAATCGCGTCGGATTCCCACATGCCACGTTTGACAGCCCTCAAATATGACATCAGCCTTACGAGACTGAGGTGACGACTGCTCGCAACCAGACGATAATTGAGACCAAGCCTAATTGATTGCACAGGTTACAAAAAAATATTCTCGGAAAAAAATGGCCGCCAATTTATTTTAAAGGGTAGGTTTCCCGCTTACAATGACAGGTGACTATCCGAGAATTTTACAATTGTATCTTTATGAAGGTATCCCCACACGGAGTCAGTAAAAGTCATCATCATCTCAACCTATACTCGTCCACTACTGAACATAGGCCTTCAGTATTGCTCTGCAACGCAACCGGTCCGGTGCCACCTGCATCCAACGACTTCCTGCGATCCTCACAATAAACATGTGTAACCCTGCGCTGCGCCGCGCAATTGCGCCAACTCAGTTACCTGCCCCGGATGTGTTAAATCACTTCTTCACAAAATGTGTTGGCGCACAGCTCAGGACCAGGAAATTCGAAAAGTGTTAAGGTGTTGAGTTCTTAAGTGACTCACTCGTTGAGTGAATATTAAGTCAGTTCACGCGCTGTGCGCTGTTCGTTTAAGAACCTGTGAGCGCGGTGTGCAGATGGCGCGCATTTTGCTGCTCAATCTGCGCGTTCCATTTTATTACGTCATGGCGCAATTTTGAGTTAACGCAATGAGTCAGCGCAGTAAGCTGCGCCTGAGTTACTAAGTTTTTAGAATTTCGCTGAGTTACCCATGTCTACCTCACAAGATCTCGGTCCATGTGGTAGGCGGTCGTCCTACGCTGCGCTTGCCAATACGTGGTTTCCACTCTAGATTCTTTTTGCCCCAACGCCGTCCGCCACTATGTGGCCGGCCCATTGCCACTTCAGCTTACTAATCCTATGTGCTGTGTCGGTGACCGTGGTTCTTCTACAAATCTCCTCATTCCTGATACGATCGCGTAGAGAAACGCCGAGCTTTGCTCTTTCCATAACTCGCTGAGCAACTCTGAGCTTTTTTATGAGACCTATTGTCAGTAAAACTACGTAAGAGTTATAAGAGTATAACCTGCAAATGTATGTTTTATAATACTACTAGCAGTTTTCCGTGGCTTCGCACTAGATCAACAACAGCGCCACCTACCAACGGTCTATTTTATTTCGGAATAACGTAGCTTTCTAATGGTAAAAGAAAACAATCGGTACAGTGCTTTCCGAGTGAATCATTACAAATAAACAAACAAATATTTCCTCTTTATACTATTAGTATAGATATAGATTTTTTATATATAGTCAAAAGTAGTATATAACGTACCTTTAAGATTTACGTGAATTTGAAATTTTTCCGTATATTTTGATTTTTACTGGAACCCTTCTCAAGACCATCCATAGGGAGTTTTGGCGGAAAGTCGAAGAGTGATGTTGTCAATTTGTTTTAATTTTCAAAACTTGTGTTATTTCGACTAATAATGTGTAATGTTGGTGGAATATTAACCATTATGTGTTCTTATATGAGTGAAGGTAATTGTAACAAAGTGATAAAACGTGCCTTTTCGACTTCCCTTAAAACGGTCGTTGCAATTGGTATGTAAAGTATCCACCGCTTTGCTATCCAGGGTGGAGTACTTCATTAATTGGTACTTAAACGGTGAATCTCACCACCATCCAACACAGTTAGCTACCGTGGGTAAATCTTTGTTTCAGAGAGTACAAGGGATCTGTGACAAGAAACATCTGGCTGCCGAGCTTCAACATGTCAAGCAAGTCCTGCACGACAATAAGCTTCGAGTCCCACGCCAACGTCACAGTGACCGAGTGAAACCAGCCACAGTCGAGCGTCTCCCTGCAGTACTACCTTACATGAGAGGAGTCACGGACAAGATTGGCTACATCTTGAAGCGTGGCATTTTATAAGCCGCCGAAGAAGATCAGTCAATTTTTACCATCTGTCAAGTGTCAGATCCCTCTACAAGATGCAGAAGTATACAAGCTTGATTGTGAATGTGGTCTCTCTTACATAGGACAAACAAAAAGACCGGTAAAAACTCGGGTTAAAGAACACGTAGCTGACCTAAAACACCGTCGCTCAAAGAAGTCTGCAGTCTGTGAACATGTCCTTGACCGCACCTGCCATAACATCAGATTTGATAGACCACAAATTCTCGTGAAAGAACACCGATACCTACCAAGGATGGTTCGCGAGGCTATTGAAATTAAAAAACATCCTAATTTCAATAGAGAAGATGGCTGGGTGCTTCCATCGACTTGGGATCCGGTAATTAATATAATCAAATCCAAAACCAAGCATAACACTGCAAGACCTCAAGACACCGTGAGCTCATTCTGCGTAGATCGGACCAACAAAAATAATTAAGAAGTTTGAGGGTACCCCGGAACAACTATGCCTTTTGGACGTCTAACACCTCAGTCCCTCCCGTGACCATGGGTGCTGCAAAGCACTCGAAACGTCGGGAACTAAAAATCTAAAAATAAACCGCGATAAAATCCGTAAAATAGTTTTATTTCATACTTCATTAATTTCATTATTATCGTTGTCGTCAAATTCATCGGGGAGTCGAATAGGGGAGTTTAAACAAACACGATTATATATCTCACTGGACCCTGGCAAAATACACTAATAATTAGTTTGAAGCCATAACTTGAAGAAGAAGAAGAATACCATCCATAGAGGTAGGCCAAAGACAACATATCGACGTGTCCAACGAACAAAACCTATATAATATATAATCCAGTATTTATATTTAGCATAAATAACCTTATCGACGGGCACGTAA
Organism: Phalera bucephala; assembly: GCA_905147815.2. NCBI lineage: Eukaryota > Metazoa > Arthropoda > Insecta > Lepidoptera > Notodontidae > Phalera > Phalera bucephala. Next base: position 31,765,934 of record LR990618.1, read on the forward strand.
GTTGCAAATCCAATTATTGTGTCGGGCATATGTAACTTTGTTCTATGGGACCGTCGATATATTGTACAACGCCGATCACTAGTGTAAGCAACTAAAAATAAATTAGTTCCGTGACACATGACTTTCAAATATGGAAAACTACTTTGAATTACTATCGATTTCAATTTAATTCAGATCAACAATCGTGTCGGTTCGATTCACGTTCGTTTAAAAAAACCTTATCGATTTGAAATAATTCGCATTTTATACACCGTATTCAACAGGCACTAATCACACTAATACTGCAATAACTATGTAACTGTTTAAGGGTTTAAGATTTCTTAATATTTAACAACTTTTATTTCAGAATTTAAATTAAATGTACCCCAAAAATTTACAAAATATCGCATAAGTGACGATTAGGTAACATTAATTCCTCACTCAACAAAAAAAAGCAATTTAAAAAACAACGTAATCTCGAAAAACAACAGTCCCTCTCTCGCTTTTTTTGCAAATTTAATCCTCATAAAACAAGGGGAGACCTTGATTACCAAACGTTATTATTTTGACACTGGCATCATGCATCACTGCAACTGCTGAGAAAAAAAAAATATAAAAAAGGTTTATTATAAAAATGACATTGAATTAATCGGAGTCCGTACTGCCGGCCACCTTGCTGTGTTCATTAACTCAAATGGATTCACGACTCGCAATAAAAATCGCATTTACTAACTTCAAAAAAAAGAATTGATTAATGACATACCGTAGTGTTAACTATAAAATATAAACGGTACGTAATAACCTACCAACCGCTTATAATTCTGTCAAATAAATTGAAACTTTATGTTATTCGAACAAGTGTCAAAATCATATCGACAATTTGAAGTATATTGACAGATTATTGCTTGATACGCCGGTTTAGGCGCACGGTAGCTGCCGTGACATACAGCAGCGAAGAATAGCACGCGATATCTCAAACATTGTCGCATGTTTATTGCCAAAAAAGAGCAGATTTATGCGCGTGCGACTGTTTAATGAACATAATTTATTATCGATCCTATTTAAATACGCAAGCGGTATATCAGTATATAACTCATTTGAATTTCACTAGGAGAGAACTGAATGCAATATAACTTACTGGTTCGTTTTACACGAAATCGCAAATTTCATTTATGAAACGGTTAAGTGCAGATAAACTACAATTTCTATTGCGTTTATTTAGTTGTCTCGTTTCATTGGAAGGTCGGTAAAATTAAGACTTATACCAATAAAATATTTCACTTCAGAATAGTTCCAGAAATTATCTCCCACAAACATACAGACTTACAAACGATTAACATAACCTCTGGAAAAATAAGGAAACAAATGCATGTACAATAAGAAAGTGAGAAGACGTAGGTGCCAGGAACGATCTAGACTACCTTACCATTAGGCATCCTGCATTTTGTGGCTATTTAGATAACTCGCTCATTACTAATCAATCCCTGTCTTAACTGAAAGACAAGGCAAGAGTCTCCGTAACCAGCGAGCGTGAATGAGACGAACTATCAGAATTATATAGGGAAATAATTTTTAGAACTCCGTACTTTTTACATATCCAGAGGAACCTGGCCTGATGATATAGATATGATATAGATACAATATAATTTTACTTCTATAATACTAGTGAAGATTGGCTAAACTAACCCACAGTGTGTCTTAAGACAATCAGTCAAACCGAACGAACGCTCTGTACAAATGCATTCGCACTTATAACACTCGTGTTATGACTAGCTTCTTTTGATATAACCAGTAAGATAAATATGTATATGTCATGGTAATGTGATAAAAACGTATTTATATGAAATTCCTAGGATTCGTAGGATCTCTGTTTCCTAAGTATAATCGTGTTCACAAATCCACGGACAACTTGTCAGGTGCAAATACAAAACAAAAATAAAATATGAGCCAGGTTAAGACGATTAGAGTGGAAGTAACAACCAAATCAATCGACATAAATTATCGGCATATGTTAAAATATTTTTTGTATTTTGATTGTATTCATTCATTGTGCATTTAACCCTTAACAGTGTAGTTAAGGGATTTATTTTGGACATAAATACCAGAATTAAATAAGATTTTTTAAGTAATACAAATTGTTAATAAAATATAATCGATATCTTTTTAACATCTGCCCTATCATTAAAAACGAATTAAAAATAAGTTTTAGTTGTATGAGGTTAATTTTTATTTTATATCTATTATCGTGAAAAAAGTAATTGTGGTACATGACTATTTAAAAAGTATCAAATCCTGACAACACTGTAAACGTCAACTTGTCCGTGAATATGTGAACACGACTATAGCACTTAGTAAGCTACTAAAAAAACAGGTTGAATTTTGACATGGGGACGACAATAGCGAAAACGTAAATTAGGTGAGATTTTGGTTCCTCCCCCATGATCTTTTAATGGTGGTGGGAGATGAGGGGTGGCCGCTTTGAGCGTTCTTCATGTAGGATCTCCAAGTAGGACAGCTGCTTCGTCCACGTCGTCCGTTATGAGCCTCGCATCATCGATGCGGGGCTCATAACGGATCCCTTGCATCGGCAAGGGAAGAGCGAGTCTAGTCTCCCTCCTCAATGAAGGAGTCTTCAAAGCACGACACAGAGGGGCACCGGTGCGTTCCTCGCGGAGGTCCCGGAGTACCTCCGAAGTGTCGATACTGGCCACCATCAGGTTTTTATTCGAAAGAACAGCAGGTCCCAAAACCTCCTCTCAAGTCTTACGAAAGTCCTATACAGGATTTTTCCCAAACAAAAAAATGTCGTAAACTCAACGACATTTTTGCATTGTGGGTTATTATTCACAGTCGTTTTTCATTTAAATAAAATGCTATTTATTTAATGTACTTACACATATACATTTCCTAAGCCACATCGGTTTTTTACAATATCCCTAAATTGCATACACTTCCGGTAACATGTATATTCTGCTGGTTCCGATGACAAAAACCGCGTTATCGAGCAATTTAGGTTACACCGGTTTCTGTGAATTGTTTTCAATACTTCGAACTGTACACAATTTTCATTAAGAAGTGTAAATGATATCAGTCAACACCGTCACGCCTATATTCCTCAAGCTGGTGTAGCAAAGGTATACTGTGTACACTCACTTTCCGCCGATGATATTAGGTCCCATGTAATAGCGGACGGGCCTATTGCCATATACCGGGTACAATTCCAGACTCCGGACTGATACTGGGAATTTTCCAGTAGAAAAACTACATTTATTTATTTTAAGGAAAACCAACAGCTAGATACAAATTATTAAGCAACATTAATAGGTAACACAAAGCCAATTACAGGTTTCCATGTATAGCAATAATATAGTTTAAGAAAGATGTTTTAACAATCGCTGATTTAGCACACAACAGACAATTTTACTTATACTATGTGAAAAACTGTAGATTCAACTGCTTTCTTACCGTACAGCTTTTTGTAGTGAACGGGTTACGCAATAAGTCCTAAGATATTTTATTGAAATCTCTGCTCGCTCGCACAATGAAAGAACTCTGCCTGTAATTTGAGGATGAAGAAGGAATTGACAGTGGGGGATTGAATCTTACTGACTTTTGAGGAACATTAAAGTAAAGTTTGTTAAGAATGCCGGGACAATCCATTTTGTTACAAATGATTTTTGACAGGAAAACACAGTCAGCCAACTTACGGCAATTTACAAGAGGCTGGATATGGAAAGTTTTGCATCTTTTAATGTAATCTTCGGAGTTATATGGTAGTCCTAGACGATAACAGAGAAAGATTTGTCCGAACTAGGATTTAAATTCAGGATCTTGTGATTGCAAAAGCACATTATTCGTCACGAGACCAACGACGTAGGCAAGCAGCACAAGATATCTGTTTTATAGATTTAAAGCTCTCTATATCATCATCACGGATATATCTGTCGCATGTCGGATGCGCTTTGGGCCAAACTTACTACAGTGAAGGTCTCACCTGGCGGGAATTGACGGCACGGCAGACCCAGATAGAGATGGTGAACCAGCTGGACTCCTATAACAAGGACTGGCAGCAGCTTTCACTAAGCCGAGATAAGTGGAAGAAGAGAGGGGATGCCTTATCCTTGCAGTGGAACAGAATGGGCATAAAATAATAAATAGAAGGCAGAGAGTACAGAATTTCAACTGGTTCTTTCCTTACCTCTTTAGCTTTCTCCATCCTTTTAGTTCGTCGCCTTTTAGTTCGTCGCATACACGCCCGCCGGGTTCTTGGTAATAGTAAATACCAGTTCGTAGGTTATTAACAAACTATACATCTTATTTGTATGTATAAAGAGAAAGTGCTATCACTGAACTAGATTTTGTATGCGATTTCTTCTCTGTAATAAAAAAAGAATGTACGAAATTGGTTACATTAATGAAAGCTACTCTTGTATCTATTAAGATATTGAGTCTAAAAGACATATAATATACAGCGGCAATGACTTGGCAGCTTGGTCCAGTGGTTAGGTATAGGCCGCCATAGCTACTGGATTCTGTAGTCGCAAGTCCAATCTCATGTCACAAAACTTTGTTATTATTTCTATGTCGTGGATGTGTTTACAAACATGAATTCCCATACGCAAACAGCCAGACCGAAATCAATATTTATGGGCCACAGAAAGAGTAGTCCCGCGCAAGGATCCAAGACAAGTATTGTCCTTAGGGGAAAATCCTGTCGCTCCACCTCTTCTCTTCTTCTTAGTACACCGATATGATAGCTTATTTACTGTGCGTGCTGTGCGTCTATGGAACTCTCTCCCTCACTCTTTACGTGATAGCCCTACTCTACAGATTTTGAAGAGAAGAATTAGAAAACATTTCCTATCTATGTAAGATGTTTGTATGTATGTCTGTATGTATTTATGTAGTATATTATTTTATGATATTCAATAGTATGTAGTATATTTATGGATATATATCTGTAGTTTATACCTCTACTATCTTTCGTATTGTACACTTATTTCTATCCTCATTTTGATGTTTTGGTTCTCTATCACTCAAAGGTTTGCTGGTACAGAACTCGACTACATTTATTTATTCTGTAATTTTAATTTTATAATATGTAACAATTTGTGTGTGCAATATCGAATTAAGGATCGATCTTGCGGCTACTTGATCTAGTGAATGGAGCTGCTTAAGATCTTAACCACTGGATCAAGGGTTAGGCTACGTTTAAAAAAAATTGTAGTAGATATAATAAGAAATCAGTCTAAGATAGAAGATAGTCTACCACTGCTGGGCAAAGATCTTCGCTTATATATCAATATGAGAGAGAATAGCTCCCACTCCATGCTCCAACACATGGGCCAAGTGCCGATTGGTGGAGGCTGGTATATGGCCACCTGCTATTGGAACTTATCAAGCCTTGTAACTTGACTTAACAACCATCATATTCAGTGTTAAATAAGACCAACAGCTTAACTTAGCTTTAGGTAAGGACGGAGTGGCGCATAGTGCGAGTAGCGATCACGAGGCCCTGGATTCAAATTCAATATCAGACAAAGCGTGCTTTTTCAAAAAAGTATCAAAATGATATGAAGGAAGTCAGAGAAGTCTATAAGGAACGAATTTGTTGGAACTCTGTACTCTCTGTCTAACCCGCAAGGCTTCGGGCTTGATGAGAAAAAATCTCAGTGACAGTTTGGAATCTGGACTATTTGCGCCCCTTATAATGGCATTAGGCTCGTCCCCTTTAACAAATGGGACCTTACATCACCGGTAATATGTGTATGTACACAGTACACCTCATCTACCTCTTTTTGGGGATTATAGGCGTGATGATTTGTATGAAAAGAACTTTGAGTCTGGTCTGTAAGGAAAGAACCTATTAGAATTTTATACTCTTTGCCTGCCCGATACGGTATCTGGCGTGATGATATAGATAGATAGCAATGTTAATTTTATACTGAAGGTAAAACCCATATCCGTAGTAACAATTGCGATTACTTCCAAGAGAGTTTTCGTCAAAGAAGTTATTACGAAGAAGATAAACTCCGCAAAGAAGTTGATAAGCAAATAACCATCAATTCAGATACAATATAACATCAACATTGAATTCGCTAAATCGAATCAATATACAGAAGAAGGTAGGGCTCCACTGTAAGGGGGCAGCGGTTAACAAATGACGACGACTTGATCCAGTGGCTTACAGCGTAGGTTGCTTCAGTCAGACTCCGAACAAATGATTATAGCTCCAGTGTGATTATAATAATCGTCCTAACCTCCAGCTCATTCCACGCACTTCAAATCATAAGCCTCCTGCCTCATACGCCACATATCCCTACCCTTAGCCAATCTTGGTCAGGACGTACCAACGCGCTTAACATGGGCCAAGGGGACTATTGACCATTCGCGAAATACATAGTAATGCTAAATTATTGACAGGCAAGCTACTGATATTTAATGTTCGCAGTTCAGAATGCACACCTTCTAGTGGTGCATATTGATAACTGCTTTACTCTTGTACATTGAAGACAAACGTGAAAGCAAGAATTCACCAAGACACACTAGCCAGCGTGGCGTTTAAGGTTACAAACTCTCCAGTATGATGCAGAGGAGTAAAATACCATAATCTGTCAGAGGACCAGTCTCCACCAGCAGCATGTCTTCCTAAGTCATACTTAGGAAGCAACGTTCACTAAATCAAGTTATAGCGTTTCGCAATAAAATGGCTGTAACAGACATGCATACAACCTAAATTTTAATTGCATTGTATTTTTAAGGTTCAGAATGCAAATACTAAAAATGTCACATCCCTACTGTGGCACCCTTTTCACTCTTCTGTAACATAAGGCCTCACGAGAACAACCAGCTGCCTCTATATTTTCATTCCATCATCATTAACATAACCCAACAGCCATGAAACTTCGACATTACCAACAAATCCTTAATCCGCTGTGAAAATCGCTTGCAAAGTAAACACGCCCTTAAGACGCGGCCACGGGGTGGATCGGGAGGGCTGAATCCCAGGGGATTTCACTTTTCAACCCCTGTTATTGTTTCAATTTCTCGCCCCAAACTCGGGGTGTAGGCAGAAATAGAAAAAGTTACGACAGCCACAATGATTTTAATTCACCTGCGTTTTTGTGTCGCTTTTACTTCTTTATAATATCGTTTTTCAAACAGAGGGCTTAGCACGAAAAGATTGATGTTAGCGTGGTGCTAGCAAAGGTATTGTTAGGTTCATGTTTATTTCTTCTTCTTCTTCTTTAAGTTATGGCTTCACACTAATTTTAAGTGTATTTTGTCAATGTCCAGTGAGATATATAATTGTGTTTGTTTTAATTAATTCAACTCCCCGATGAACTTGATGACAACGATGATAATGAAATTAATGAAGTACCCCACCCTGGACAGTAAAGCGGTGGATACTTTACATACCAATTGCAACGGCCGTTTTGAGGGAAGTCGAAAAGGCACGTTTTATCACTTTGTTACAATTACCTTCACTCATCCACATATAGGAACACATAATGGTTAATATTCCACCAACATTACACATTATTAGTCGAAATAACACAAGTTTTAGAAATTAAAACAAATTGACAACATCACTCTTCGACAGATGCTGGTCAACTTTCTGGAGTCGCAGGGGCTCTTCTTGATGAATTCGTTCTTTAAGAAGAAGCCTCATAGAAAGTGGACATGGCGAAGCCCCGACACTGTGACGAGGAACGAGATAGACTTCATCATGACTGACAGGAAGTCTATATTTAGAGACGTCTCCGTGATCAACAGGTTTAATACCGGCAGCGATCACCGACTTGTCCGAGGCGCTCTAAATATAGACTTCAAGGCCGAAAGACGTCGCATGATGAGGTCTACTCTCAGACCTACTGCGCCTCAAATAGCTTTAGGGTCCGAAAAGTTCCAACTGGAGCTTCAAAATCGTTTCGACCTGCTGGAAACCGAAGGCAATGTTGACGAGAAAACCGACACAGTGGTCAAAACGCTACAGGATGTGTCTCGAAGGGTGTTTCCCGGCAAAAGCGGTAACAGAGAGTCTAAACTCTCGCTCGAGACTCTCGAACTTATGAGGCAGAGACGGGAAATGTCATCCACGCAGGCGTCTTCGCCGGATGGGAGGAACCTCAACCGGAAGATCCGGAAGCGGGTGCGACGTGACCTCCGATGTTCCAACACCCGCGCCATCGCGGCTGCGATTGAACAGAACAGAGGCACCAAAGTCTTCGCTCGCCAGCTAGGTAGATCCCATCTGACGAAACTTAATACAGCGGATGGCAAAACCGTGACCTCCAAGTTCGAGATACTCGAGGAAATTGAGAGTTTCTACAAAGACCTGTACGCATCACGGATGGCTAAACCCTCGAGACCCAGCGCTGACGACCACAGAGCCCCACTAGCACGCCACGATACGGAAGACATCCCTGATGTCAACCAGGACGAAGTCAGAGTGGCTCTCGAGCAGCTCAAAAACAACAAGTCGCCAGGCGATGACGGAATCACCACTGAGCTCCTAAAAGCAGGCGGGACTCCAATCCTGAAAAAGCTAGCGAGTCTCTTTAATTCCGTCATCCACCAGGGCTTAACACCTCAAGCGTGGAGCGGGAGTGCGGTGGTTCTGTTCTTCAAAAAAGGTGACAAAACCTTGCTGAAGAACTACAGACCCATCTCACTCCTGAGCCACGTCTACAAGTTGTTCTCGAGAGTACTCACAAACCGCCTCGCCAGAACACTTGACGAGTTCCAGCCACCGGAACAAGCCGGGTTTCGAAAAGGCTACAGCACCGTAGACCACATCCATACTGTTCGGCAGATTGTACAGAAGACCGAAGAGTACAATCAGCCGCTGTGTATGGCTTTCGTGGACTACGAGAAAGCCTTCGACTCCATCGAAACCTGGGCGGTTTTGGATGCTCTGCAGCGATGTGGCATCGATTGGCGCTATATCGAGGTGTTGAGATGTCTGTATGATACCGCCACAATGACCGTCCAGCTCCAGGACCAAAAGACCAACCCGATCGAGCTGCATCGAGGGGTAAGACAGGGGGATGTAATATCCCCCAAGCTCTTCACCAATGCACTCGAAGACGTCTTCAAGACGCTGGACTGGACTGGGCGGGGCATTAACATCAACGGCGAATACATCTCACACCTTCGGTTTGCCGATGATATCGTCATCGTGGCAGAGTCACTGGAACAGTTGAGCGGAATGCTGCATAGCCTAAATGGAGCCTCTCGAGGTGTCGGTCTCGGCATGAACTTGGATAAAACCAAGATCATGTTTAATGAGCATGTCACGCCGGGACCGATCTACGTCGATGGTTCGATGCTCGAAGTTGTTCGGGAGTATGTCTACCTTGGACAAGTTGTCCAATTTGGTAGGAACAACTTCGAGAAAGAAATCAACCGCAGGATCCAATTGGGTTGGGCAGCATTTGGCAAACTACGTCACGTTTTCGCTTCGCCTATACCGCAATGCCTGAAGACTAAAGTCTTTAACCAATGCGTTCTACCTGTTATGACTTACGGGGCCGAGACGTGGACACTCACAGTGGGACTAGTCCACAAACTCAAAGTCGCACAGCGGGCTATGGAGCGAGCTATGATCGGCGTCTCTTTGAAGGATAAAATTCGTAACGAGGTAATCCGACAAAGAACCAAAGTTACCGACATAGCTCGCAGACTCAGTAAGCTAAAGTGGCAATGGGCTGGTCACATCTGCAGAAGGACCGACGGCCGATGGAGCAAGCGTGTCCTAGAGTGGAGACCGCGACTTGGTAAGCGTAAGGTAGGACGGCCCCCAGCTAGATGGACCGACGACCTCAAGAAGGTCGCTGGGACGGACTGGATGCGGAAGGCGGGGGACCGTGTGCAATGGCGCGTGTTAGGAGAGGCCTATGTCCAGCAGTGGACTACGATAGGCTGATTGATTGATTGATTGACTCTTCGACTTCCCGCCAAAACTCTCATGTTTATTTTGTATATATGTAATGTGACAAGGATGGCATATCAACACGTGCTAAGTCCTCAAATTAAGTCTTACGTAATTTTTTGGTTTTCTCTTCCTGACGTTTCAACCGACGTAAAAAGTACCCCGATATAACAATAACTTCTTGACGTCAAAAGCCTCAGTCATTCCCGTGACCATACGTGCTCTAAAGCACTTGAAACGCCGGGAACATAAAAAACCGATAATATTCGTAAATTATAGTTTTATTTCTTGTGTAATATTCACGTAAATCTAAACACTCTAATTAGGCTTACTAAGTTTGTATCCTGAGTTTGTTACTGTAAAAGTATAGCTTTATTAAGTGCGTCTAACCATTAACCTTAGAGCCAACAAAAGCGAGGTGGAATCTCTGGAAGGAAGAAGTATCCCTATCAAATCCCTTTGTTTCACCTGCTGAGAGTCTCCCACATGGACATAAATTACCAAGTCTGTCTGGAAATCTTTAAATAGACTTCGGACTCGTGTCAGCCGGAGCAAGGAAAACGTGTTCAGGTGAGGATTAACATACGGTACCAATTTGGGGTATTTATGCGGCGTAACCCAAACGATGTCCCACCTTATATCGTGCTCCGCATCCCCTGTATGCAGCAGGACTTAATGGCTGTTTTCATCAATGCAGTCAATGTGGCCGCATTCTGCGCTGCTTCCATATAACTATCTTTCTTTTTTTTAAAAACGTAGCCCCACACTAGGATTTATTCCTGTGTCGTGGGTGCGTTTACAAACATGAAAATTCACACACAAATACCCAGACCGGAACAAATAATTGTGGATCACACAAAGATTTGTCCCGTGCGGGAATCGAACCCGCGACTATTAAACACAGTAAGTGGAGCGACCTAAGCTCTTAACCACTGCGCTAAATCGTCCGTAACTATAGCATGTCTGCCATAGAAACGCTAAGAAGAAGGAAAAGTATAAAACTTGTTGTGACTGATGTGGTTGTGGCTTAACGACTACCACATAATTAGTAACGGGGACCAACGGCTTAGCGTGACTTCCGAAGCACGAAGACACTCGAATATGAAAATGACACAAACGGTCACCCATCTCAGACCGACCGGACTGAACGCTGCTTAACCTTGGTGGTTGCTAAGAACACTGCACAGCACTACAAGCGCCTAACCCAGAACTCGTGTACAGATATAGTTATTCTATATCTGTGTGTACAACGTTGTCCATGACATCATAAACCACATCATCAGCTTTTTACCTGCACAAGGTCGCCGGTAATGACCGTAATAACCGCAGAGTGCAGAAACTATTATTATTGTGGTACTAATGTCTAATGTACATGACCAATAAATACATGACCTTGATTAGAATAACGAAAATACCTCTTACACTCGTTCTCTCTGATGGGTTAGGTATGGCCTAAGTATTCCACACACCCCGTGTATGGAATACTTAGGCCTAACCGATGTATTTTACTCGTTATGTTGCCTAACTATTGACGACTGCTTTGTTGATCTCGTGAAGAATGATGTGCTTTGTAATCACGACATCCTGGGTCCAAATCTTAGGAGCAAAAAACTGCAGTTTTACTATCAGAAAATTCCCAGTATCAGTCCGAAGTCTGGAATTATGCCCCGGCAGTGGGCACACCCCTTATTACATGGGACCTAACGTCTTGAGCGATGAGCGGATGGACACAGTATACCTCTGCCACTCCCGCTCTCTATGTATCAACTTTTGCATAGCAAACGCCTAATAACATTTTACTTACCTTACCAACTTACTCACGCTCAATAAATACTCCAAATACTTACTCAAAATGGTAGTTTATTTTATCCCCAACATGTTCGTCGCACAAATCCGCTGGCGTCTCAGCTCGTTTCCGCGCCGCCGGAAGTAGAGTGCCGTCGCCGGAAATCCATGAGATTGGACAAAAATTGGCGCCTCTCGCGCGTCCGCCATCGCGCCCTGATCGAATAACCAGACGTGATTGGTCGGCGCCAAAGCTGTTAGCGATATTCCGGTAACTTTTTTATTTTAAATTTAGATCACAACATGTAGGTAGAGTTATTAATTTCAGGTCAGAAGAATGATTTGAAGAAATTCATAATAATTCCTCGCATGCTTTTTTCTCCCGAAAAGGCATGTAGCTTACCACATTTCGCCACGCCCATTCGCATTTCACAGAGTATTTTAAGTGTGACAGAAAGCCAACCTGGCGCCATTTTAAGCACATCATTACACATGACATATGAATTCAGAAAGAAAACCTTATCGTTTTGTATGAGAATCAAACCCACGTAATTCGCCATGCAGGGGCGACCACTCTAACCACTATGCTACTTCTTTTCAAAAAGCTCCATTCAAGAAGCAAAAGTAAGTGTTTAAATTTATTCCTTACATGATATTTTACGTAACACTTCACTATTTATGTCGCACAAGTCACCTGTATTGTCTATTATTTAAAACTAACTAAACAAAAACACTATTAACTCCTTTAAATAACAAATTTAATCACTAAAAACTACCAAATATTAACATATAATACCAAATAATTTATTTCTTTACAGAATACAACAAAGTTCTTTACATTTAAAACTACAAAAACGTAACTATATTCCAATTTAAATAGCTCGTTTGAATGCAACATTTCCACTGCACAAACGAAAAAAAAAACAACTTAAAAAAATAAATTTCCCTAAAAACTCCATATACGTATTCCAATTTTAAATTAAAACAAGACCAAATTGTTAGAGACTCACAAAAAATTCAACTGCGCATTGAGAACGTTACACAACATATTTTTCCATTGCGGTATGTGTTTAAACAGTAGCATTACATTAATATATTTGGAATTGTTTTTTTACCCGGTTTTAATGGATACTCACTCATTTTGTTAGAACAACTTAAATATTTTATTTTCCTGTCTCTTCTCTTTTTCTCTTAACTGTCCTAAATACTACACCGTACGTCACTACCAATTAAGAAGAATCTATCAATACCTCATACGTTAAAATCCGTAAATCCCTTACGGCTACGTTGTGCCAAATAAACATACATGCATACACTTGAAAAACATTGCCCTCCTTAGACAGCCAGGTAAAAAAAAACGCAAAACCAAAGACAAACCTCTTTCGAACGATAGGAAACAATGTCACGATAATGGCGCGTTTTTTACCAACCACATAATGATATTTTATCGTTGAATTATACAATGAAAGGTCGCAAATAGACCTAGAATACCAATATAAGATGTTCCATTGATATTTATCATGTTTTTGTATCGCCATCATGACTTAATAAGCGAAAACTTGTTATATAATGCAACCAATAATTTTTACTTATTAACATAAATGTCAAGTTAAAATAAACTCTTAGATCGTTGTAAATATGGCCGGTGACTATTAGCGGCTAACAAAGAAATTATCGTGGACAGAAAATGTGTGTAGAATGAGGGCTGTTAATATTAAAAGACTTCTATGTACCTATAACTAGATTTTAATACAGAATTTATACAATGTTACCTAATTTGTATTCTCGCGGAATTCATTGAGTTATTTTATACTACGCTGCTAATACTGAAAATAAATTCATGTAAATAACAAGTAACTTTTTTATGAAACTCACACTCAAAAATTATTTATTTGTTTAGACCAATACAAAAGCAATTACAAACTTTAAAACTGTTAAATTTTTTACATCTACCACCGGATCGGAACGCGGCCTCCACTGAGAAGATCCAGCGAGAAACTCAGCAGACTAATCTTTTAACTTAATTTGGTTGGCCTTGGAGCCGTTGGGCTCTGACAACCAGTTTTTTTTTTTTCAAAATTGTATTATGCAGCATTGTTTAATATTACTGATTGAGGAGCTGCTCAAACCCAATCTGTTTTATAGTCAAGATAATCCTAGATTTTGTAATACTATAGGCTATATAGTAGGCTTTGATTGCCTTTTTAAACTTATTGATAGGCATGTTTCGGATATCTATGGTTAATTTGTTGTAGAAACGTATACATTGCCCCATGAAAGAATTTCCAATTCTGTGGAGACGAGTAGAATGTCAGATGATCATCTTTGTTCCGTGTAATATGATGAATGTCGCTATATTTTTCAAAGTTACTGATATTCTTTTTAACATATAAAAGATTTTCATATATAAATTGTGAAGTAACTGTTAAAATATTTATTTCTCTAATCTTTTTCTTAAGAGAAGTTCGCGGGACCAAATTGTAAATTACTCGATCAGCCTAATTTTGGTAGCGCCAACAGCCACTGATCTGCAAACACTAGTCACAGTTATGAGAGACGACTGCATGAACAATGGCTTACATTTGAATGTGAAGAAAACCAAAATTATGGTCTTTGAACGGGAAGAAACCAGAACGAATGCAAGGATTGTGGTTGGTAACGATGTGCTGGAGCAAGTGAATGAGTTTGTATATCTTGGATGCGCCTTCAGTAAGAATGGGAAATACACCGCTGATATAGAGAGAAGAGTGAATGCAGGTAATAGAGTGAATGGTGCGATGGGAAGGCTACTTGGGAGCCCGCACTTAAGCCAAAAGGCGCAGCTGGCCATGCATAACGGAGTGCTTGTCCCAACGCTGTTATATGGCAGTGAGAGTTGGGTATGTAAGAAGGAGAACGAAAGCAGGATAAATGCGGTCGAAATGCGATCTCTGCGGAAGATGTGCGGAGTCACGCTGACCGACCGTATTCGCAACAGCGTAGTAAGAAAGCGAGTAGGTATGAAAGATAGTACCGGTGTAAAGATGAGAAAGGGTATGCTCCGTTGGTTCGGGCATATAGAAAGAATGCCAGAAGAAAGAATGACAAAACAGATATACGATGCGAAAGTGGAAGGATGTAGGTGCCGGGGAAGACCTAGACTATCTTACCATGACCAAATAGACCGTGTCTTAGCTGAAGGGCAAGTCAAGAGTCTCCGTAACCGGCGAGTGTGTATGAGACGAACTATGAGAGAGGAGGAAGCCAGAAAGGTATGTAAGGAAAGAACCTGTTGGAACTCTGTACTCTCTGCCTACCCCGCGAGGGAGCTGGCGTCATGATATAGATAGATAGATAGACTCGATCAGCCCTTTTCTGTAGAACAAAGATGGTGCTTAGTTCTGCAGAGCATCCCCATAGCAGCATGCCATATGATATAATACTATGAAAAAAAAACACCGTCACGCCTATATTCTCCAAGCGGGGGTGGCAATTGACCTGAGTATACCCACGTTTCACCGACGATGTTAGGTCCCATGTAATAGGGGTGAGCCTATTGACATATACCGGGCCCAATTCCAGACTCCGGACTCATAATGGGAAGTTTTTTCTTTAGCAAAACTTCATTTTAATACCAGCGCTACATTATAACCATAGTGCAGCAATATGCTGAGGCAGAGTCCTGTTCGGCCCCACACAATTGTGCCTTACTTTACATAACTGCCTGTTTACTCTGTTTTGTAGCGTGTTAGTCAAATAAATGTTTTTTTCTTTCTTTCCTTTATTTCTCACATTTTCCCAACCTAGGATTTGAACCCAGGACCTCGTGATCACCAAGCGATGCGCTTTGCCACTAGACTAACAAGGCAGTCACTATGAAAATAAGCTAAATAATTACTGATATTTCTTAAAAGATTTTTCGTTTGTGGTGGTCCGTCCGCGTGGTCGTGCCGAGCATATCCTACTTATCGCATCAATATTCTTCACTGGGTAGTTACTTCCGATTTACTATTTAATGCACATTAGTAAAAGAATATATAATACATAGCATTGTTTAACTACCTAACTTATGTGGAAAAATTAAGCACTCCGTCTATTACCTACTAAATACTGTAAAATACAACATTTTAACGGACGCCTTGATCTAAAGCCGCTCCATCCATTAGAGCGAGTAGTCGCGGGTTCGATTCCCGCACGGGATAAATCTTTGTGTAACCCACAAATATTTGTTCCGTCTGAGTGTTTTTGTATGTGAATGTCGTGCATGTAAAGGCACCCACGGCACAGGAATAATTTCTAGTTCGTTTTCTTTCTTAATCTTTATAAAAAAAAACTATCTAACTGATATTTGATAGCCTAGTGGTTAGACCGTTGGACTGCAAAGTCAGAGGTCTCAGGTTCAAACCCAGGCACTCTGTCGTTTCGAAAGCACGTGCATATTAAAAATTAACTATTACTTGCTTTAACGGTGAAGGAAAACATCGTGAGGAAACCTGCATGCCTAAGAGTTTCTCGAAGGTGTGCGAAGTTCGCCAACCCGCACTGGGCCAGCGTGGTGGGCTATGGCCTAAACCCTCTCAGTTGGAGAGGAGGCCCGTGCCCAACAGTTGTACAGTTTCTAAACAGGGCTAATATTATTATTATAACTGAAATTTATATATTTTATTATTTTGCATGTCAAAACTAATTAAAAATTCACCTCATATAACAACTTTCTCATTGCAATCCTAACATTCACAAACAAAAACATAACTGCACACAACTTTGTAACCAAAAGCCCAGTTTTTACCTGCAACATGACGCCATTATCGCAGCGGCAGGCCCAAAGCACCCTGACTTATTGCCCCAATAATATCGAACTGGGCCCATACATCAACGCGGTTTTTACTCCACAATTACTCTTGTTAAGGATGATGTATCGTGACGAGTTTTATGATGGCAGTTGTCTCATTGATTTGTGTTTATAGAATACTCGTTGTACCCACAACTTCGTAAGCGTTATTTTTAGTCGTGTGTTTTACACCCTTAAGCTTTTATTGAGATTTTTTAGACAGAAAGATAGTTTATGTTCTTCCATGGTTCTTCCTCTTCTTCAAGTTATGGCCTCACACTAATTTTAAGTGTATTTTGCCAGTGTCCTGTGACATATATAATCTTTTTCATGTTTCTTTAAATTATTACCCGTCCCTGTATAGTAAAGCAGTAGATACTTTACATACCAAATGCGACGGCCGTTTTGAGGGAAGTCGAAAAGCACGTCTTATCACTTTGTTACAATTACCTTCACTCTTGCACAAATGAGAACACATAATGGTTAATATTTCACCAACATTGTACATTATTAGTAGAAATAACACAAGTTTTGTAAAGTAAAACAGATTGAAAACATCACTCGTTGACTTCCCGTCAAAAAAACCTCTTCCATAGTTCTTCCTTTGAATCAAAGCACTGGCTTTTGTTTTTTGCCGTAATGGCGATAAGAAGTCAATTTTTATAAATTACTGTTATACTCTATTATTACTTGACATGGGCGAAATACACTGTTAAAGTGTGGGCTATTCATTAAAATAAGAAGAAGAAGTTCTTCCTTTATAGTTCTTTTCAATAATCATAGGGACGCTGACGTTTAGAATTTAATGTTTCTAGAAATGTGGTTAGCGTGAAATAGAATCGATGGAATATCGTATCGAGAAAATTTATTACGAAGAATGAATCGATATTAATAAAAATAATTTAGAAACAAAAAGAGAACAAAATCAAATAATCTCATTAATTATTTACGAATCAAGCCATTAGTCAGAAAAATTGTGTGACAAATTGCTGGATTCGTCACTTATGTGTATTATTATTGAAAAATCTATAAAACTTTCTTTTTTAATATGTCAAGATAGCGCATCCACGTTTATTTATCAATATCTTAAACATGAGAACAGTAAATATATCAGTCGGATACATAGAATATATTCGTAAAAAAGTGGGCAATCGATTTTGTGCATTTTAAAAAACAACATATCGATTCTTACAAACTTTATTGTGTCAATCCCTAAAACGCAAACTTTACAATTTACATAATTGTGTGATAGAGTCTTATTACGGTTTAAATAAAAACGCAAATTTATGAACATTATATGATTTAAAGGAAAACTTAAGTAGATTTTTTTATGTATTTTTATGTATTTTTATATTCCTGTTTATTTTATGGATTTTATATTTTCAATGTTCTTAAATACAATATGCCTGATATGGAATATGATCAAACGTCACTGTACCGTGAAAAAGACTATAGGTAATATATATATGTATTTAAACAAAGAAGAATATTATATACAGTATGTACAATTATATAAAAAAACAGCAAATAATTATTAATAAAAACGGGTGTAAAAAAGGAAAATACCTATTTACATAGGGCCAAATGGTTCCACGCCACTGTCAGTTGGCAGTGTACCTAGAACGCAAAGACTATAGGTAAATATATATCCTTGCCGTATTTGATCAAAATTTGTTTAAAGGTTTGGAAGTAAAAACGTAAAGAGACAGACAGAGTTACTTTCAGATTTATAATTTTTTTTGCTTTCATAAAAACCCCCTCACTAGGATTTATTCCTATGTTGTAGGTGCGTTTATAAACATGAAAATACACATACACAAATACCCAGACCAAAACAAATAATTGTGGGTTACACAAAGATTTGTTCCGTGCGGCCATCGAACTCGCGACTATTAGACACAGTGGGCGGAGCGGCTTAAGACCTTAACCACTGCGCTAAATCGTCCGTTAATTCCATAATATTAGTATGGACTGAGTTTTTCTCATGGTTCTATAAATCTCTCTCTCTCTCTCTATCTCTCTCTTCTATCACACCAGATCCATTGCGGGGTAGGCAGAGAGTACAGAGTTCGCCGGTAACGGAGACTCTTTCAATCTATTTGTGATATCCTGTCAGATCCTTTGCGGGGTAAATAGAGTGCAAAATTCCATCAGGTTTTTTTCCTTACAGACTCCTCTACCTTGGCTCTACTTAAATCATAGCGCTTAGATTATAATATACTATAGTCTAAGCTATAATGTAAAGGTATTATTAGATTACTATTATTTAGTCAAGAGTTTCCGTAACCAGCGAGCGTGTATGAGACGAACTATGAGAGTGGAGGAGGCCAGAGAGGGCTGTAAGGAAAGAACGTGATAGGACTGTGCACTCGCTGCCAACCCTGCAAGGGATCTGGCGGATAGCATAGATAGAGCAAGAACTTGTGTTATTATAAATAGTTTAACTATCTAAAAATCTCAGTAATATGTAGATATGAGTCTGAAATTGTCCTCAGTATAGGGTGGTAAGGTCGTTATGGGGTATTTTTTTTGTTCCGCGCGGTGGTTCTTGGCTTGTCACCGCTCAACCGCTTTGCAAATACGAGTACGTTAAATAATGTACCAGTTTTAGAGTAGAAACTTTCTTCTTCTTAGCGTTTCGACGGTAAGCATACTACAGCTATATGGAATCAGCACAGAATGCGGCCACATTGACTGCATTGTCGGAGGCAGCCAACAAATCCTGCAAATCGATGCGGAGCACGATATAAGATGGGACATCGTTTGGGTTACGCCGCACAATCACCGAAATTGGTACCGTCTGTGAATTGTTTTTAAATGGACACAAAATCATGCAATTTTATACCTACTTGTGAACGAGCTAGATATCTAGCTGTCAGTCCAAAAATAACCAAAATATAAAAAAATAGCTGCATTTTTATAACTGCACAAGAATATTAAATCATTTCAATATTAGTATTTGAACTTTACTGGCACTGAAAGCGAAGATTTTACATTAAGTTATTAAAAAATATTTTCATACTCTATATCATCACACCAGATCCCTTGCAGACTAGGCAGAGAGTACAGAGTTCCAACTGGTTCTTAAAATTAACTTACTTAAAAATTGTTTTGATCTGACAGCCACAACATGACATTAAAAAATCTACGTTAACCGGAGGGTTGTACAGTACATAGTTGTTCGGGGGTGGGTCCTACCCCACTGCCCTACTGCCCGAGGCGTACCAGGATATTGCGAGAGCAACGGATTCATTATTCCATATTGATGCGACATTCTCATCTCTCAGCGGATGTTTGCTCTTGATAGGATATACGATACATGTTTCTGTGACATTGAGTCTATTTTTATCTTGCAAAAAAGGGCTATAAGAGCCATCTATAACTTAGGTAGTCGCGAATCTCTCAGAGAATTGTTTAAAGAAGCCAATATTATGACGGTCCCATGTCAGTATATTTATGAAAACATAATGTATACAAGAAAAAATATAGATCTGTTTAATCAGCTAGGCGATAGGCATTGCTATAATACGCGACATAGATATAAATTAGATCAACCGCAATTTCGTCTGTCAAAAATTCACACTTCTCTCATGGGGTACTGTGTGAGATTTTATAATAAAATTCCTCTTGACGTCACTAAACTTAGTGATATATTCAAATCAATACATTCAAAGCTTGTTTTAAACGTACGCTTAGTAAACAAGCTTATTATACGCTAGATGATTATTTAAAAGACAAAAATACTTGGATAGGGGCTGTTCCAGCTCAACTTGATTGAATATGGACAACTTGTTTAGCTATTATTATTTAATATTCCCTCTCTTCCTTCTATTAATTTAGTAAAATGTTTCTTTTTTTTCTCATTTCTTTCTCTGTAAATGAGGGAACCATGTAGCCATTCACATGAATGGTATAATTTGTATAATTTAACTTAGACCTACCTGATAGACCAGCCTACATCGTTCTCCCATATGCCACAACAAAATGTAGATGGAAAAAGAAAATGTAAAAATACTATTTTAAAAGAGTAACCGTGGAGTTTCTTGCCCTTCTTCTCCACAGGAATGACATTCCGAAGTGGTGGTAGAGTCTTTGTTACTTTTCTGACGATTCGTAAATACTGTAATGGTTTACATGAATAAAAAATATTCTGATTCTGTGTATCACGAATATAGTAAGTGGCTTATACAAGATGAAACATAATTATTGCAAGACCTGAAAGTAGTTCTAAATCGGTAACTGAATTTATTCCAACAATTTTTAATGTATCTTTTTTTTATTTGCAAATACTGCTGTTACTCCTTTAGTGCGCTATAATAAACTAAATTTATTCTTGATTCAAAGCAATAACGAGATTTTAGAAAGAAAATCAGTGATAGCCTTGTGGTTACACCGTTGGACCGCAAAGTCAGAGGTCTCGGGTTCAAACCCAGGCGCGCACCTCTGTCTTCGAAAGCATGTGCGTTTTAAAAATTAACTATCACTTGCTTTAACGGTGAAGGAAAACATCGTGAGGAAACCTGAGAGTTTCTCGGAGGTGTGTGAAGTTCGCCAACCTGCACTGGGCCAGCGTGGTGAACTATGGCCTAAACCCTCTCAGTCTGAGAGCAGACCCGTGCCCAACAGTGGGACAGTTTCTTAACAGGGCTAATATTATTTTATTTTTTATACGGAGATTTTAAATGCATACCTAAAACGTATTTCTCAATACGCACACATACATACACAAGTTTCATTATTAATTGGGGTGTAGCAGGAACGTTGTGGCATGATTGTCAAAGGGAAGATCTTCCAGCCAGACGGGTGTTGTGTCCTGCGGGGCCTACCACTCTCCCCAATAGTTGTAGTCGGGGGCTTGTATATATGTCACCCGTCGTTCGCACTCTAATACGAGTATCGCGTTCTAGAAATGTATAACGAATCATCAGCACCATCTATTGGTAAGTAGTAACTATGTAACAATGTATAGGGGTCGCTGTAGGGGGTATGAAAGTACTTAAAAATTTTAAATTTGGAAAATTGATTTTCGTATTGAATTTGTAAAGCAAAGCAATTATCTAACCGGGGTGTCTGAGGTCTTCCGTTATTTATAATACACCTTGTATAATAAATAATAGCAGCCTATACTGTCCCACGGCTGGGAAAGAACCTCTTACAAATCGAGGTAGGAGAGAATAGGTCACGCAGACCAATTGCGGATTGGTGGACGCAGGTTTGTCTCCTGTTGGAACTTATCAAGCCACCTATAAGGCTTTCAACTCGCTTTGACGACTACGACATGAAATAGTAGCCGGGAAGAAACGGCTTAACATGCCTTCCCAAGCACAGAGAAGAATATGAAATTCTATAAACGGTCACCCATCTCAAACCGACCAAAGTAGCTATAGTTTCAACGTTATAGTGTAGTAGATTGCCTTGTTGATTTAGTAGCGTATATTTCGAATGGCGATCATACGGTCCTAGCTCGATTCCTAGGTCAAACAAAGTTTGCTGTTTCTGCCGAAGAATATATTTACTTCGGGTGTAGGTATATAAAATGAACATCGTTATTTATTCATTTATGCTTTTTTGCCTTAACCGATATCGTCCCACTGCCTGGCAAAAGTTCCCCCCATAACCTTCTAGACCGATCTGTTATCAGCCATCTTCACATATACATTACATTCCTAATCGATGTATCTTATACATTCCTAAACCAAGAGTGGCAGAGGTGTACTATGCATACCCACATATCGCCGACGATGTTAGGCCACTTAGGCCTCAATGTATTAGGGGGCAAGTCTATTGCCATTTCAACGGGCATAGTTTCTGTTTTTTTTTCTACAGTAAAAAGTATATTATTCAAAATATTATTGTAGTTGTATTACTGCGTCGTTGGTGAGAACCCGATATTTCGCAATCGCGTCCAATCATAGAAATCCACTAATTGTAGCCGCGGCCGACTACGAACCTAACTCCCCTCCTATTAGCCACTACCGCCGTCCGCGGTATGTTCTCATCGACCTTCCCGATGCCCTTACATCCGTTCTTTCGGACAGATACCGCACACAAGATAAGACACCGACCTCACCGGCGAGGTCGAAGAATCTCTTGCCCGCCGGCCTGCGCAGAGCACCACTCCCCTATAGCGACTACGCAAACCGAAGCCATTCCTACTTGAGGCGCCCTTGAGCTAGTTGCCCCCTTGCACTTCTGGCTCGAGCGTAGGGGTTACATGCTCGCCCTCTTGTCCGGTGAATCCGTAAAGGCCCTGCAACCAACAGCGTAGATCACTCACACACACACACCCACGCCTCGTTGTTCTAGTGGTAAATAATGAGCGTAGTGATCACGAGGTCCTGGGTTTGAACAAGAATGAGTTCTATAGAAATATCAAATATTAGTCCGGATATTATTATTGGCTCGAAATACCGGTAATGGACTCACTCCTATTACACGGCGAAAAGTGGGTTCACACAATACACCTCTGCCACCCCCGCTTGGGGAATATAGGCATGACGGTGTTTTTTTTATGCGTGTCTGTGCAGACATTATTATACTGTAAATATTCATATTTCCTCTATGCCTTACCCATCGACGTCAATAAAATACCAAAAATGTATACTTACCAAATTGACACATCTCTCGTGTCCCGCCGGGGGTGGGCAGCAATCGAGATTATTGAATTCCGGACACAAAGACCCCGACAAATCACTTTACCATTACGATGCGAGGGGACCGGGGGTTCGAGACAACCTGCTCTGAGACCCAAAAAAATACTTTTTTCGTCAGTAGGCGTATAAAGTATATTTCGCTGAGATTTTTTTTAAACGTCCACACAAGACTTTATTCCTTTGTCGTGGGTGAGTTTAGAAACATGAAATTCACATACAAAAATAATAAAAAAAAAAACACCGTCACGCCTATATTCCCCAGAGGGGGTGGCAGCGGTGTACTGAGTACACCCACGTTTCGCCGACGATTTTAGGGCCCATGTAATAGGGGGCGAGCCTATTGCCATATACCGGGCACAATTCCAGACTCCGGACTCATACTGGGAATTTTTCGTTAGAAAAACTATATTTCTACATACACAAATAATAATAATAATATTAGCCCTGTTAACAAACTATCCCACCGTTGCGCACGGGTCTTCTCTCAAACTGAGAGAGTTAGGCCATAGGCATAGTCCCGCTGGCCTAGTGCGGATTGGCGAACTTCACACATCTTCGAGAAACTCTTAGGCATGCAGGTTTCAGCACGATGTTTTCCTTCACCGTTAAAGCAAGTGATATTTTTTTACACAAATACCCAGACCATAACAAATAATTGTGGGGCACATAAAGATTTGTCCCGTGCGCGAATCGAACCCACGACTATTCAACCCAGTGGGCG
Source organism: Phalera bucephala (assembly GCA_905147815.2). NCBI lineage: Eukaryota > Metazoa > Arthropoda > Insecta > Lepidoptera > Notodontidae > Phalera > Phalera bucephala. Next base: position 31,789,816 of record LR990618.1, read on the forward strand.
GAGTGGCTTAAGCTCTTAACCACTGCGCCAAATCGTCCGTTATTCCTTGCGAAGGAAGAGCTCCATCACGTTCTTTCCTTTGTATCAATGTGGCGGGTGTTAAGCTTATGGTGTACTTTTTCAAGCATATTTCAGTTCAGATAAAGTGTATGAATGATCTAAGCTATTGGCCGCGGGGGCCTTTACAACTTTACCGTACAAGAGGGCGAGTATGCAACCACTTCGCTCAAGCCAGAAGAGCAAGGGGGCAACTAGATCATGGGCGCCTCAAGGAGAAACGGCTTTGGCTTGGGCAGTCGCTATGGGGGAGGGCATATGCTAGGTGTCTCGCCGTGGTGCTCTGCACCGGCCGGCGGGCAAGGGATTATTCGACCTCGCCGGCGAGGTCAATGTCTGATCCTGTGTGAGAGCGCTCTCACATAGGATCAAAGTGTTATAGGCCTATTTCTATCGAAAAATTGTCAGTAGCAGTCGCCAAGCATTGTGCCCGATGTAAATGAAAAATGCTTAATCCCTAATATGGTGAAATGTGGATGTTTATAGTACTTACACCTCTGCCACCATGAAGACTTATCGAACATAGGCGATCGATGGACGGCGATGCTTCGTTATAAAGATTGTTTTGGTTAAAATCTTCCTAGGATTATAGAGCATCGAGGTTTCCTCACGCCTATGTAGCCGTTAAACAAAGGTGTAGATTGGATAAAGGACATACAAGATTTGCCCCAGAACCAACAACAATATAAAATGCGTGTATGATTCCAAGTTACCTGCAAATTATCTTCATGCATTTATTATGAAACGGACAAGCGGGGAAATTGCATTATTGAAAGAAAAGTATTAGATTTGAGGTTAAAATTTAGTAGCCTAACTATACATTTGTAAAATCGTTATGTAAAAATACCCTAGCAATAACCAAATCGGTCATTATTGAATGTAATCGATTGAATATAAGCGATTGATAGGATTGACTTTTCCAACTTCGATAACAATGATGACATTCGGAAAAGACGTTGGCGACTTTGATTGAAGTATTTACAGTAGATAGATGCTTGCAACTACTATAATAAAATAGATAAATAATTATGGTATAGGTCATATGTTTGTTAGTTCTGGGGCCATTTTCGACGATATCTTTTTTGCTTTGTTATCACGCCTTGCTTAATATCTTACTTCCGACAACTTAATCCCCCGCGACAACGCACTACAAGTTGACAAGCAACACCCCAATGCCCCGGTCGGCAAATCCCCCGAGATCCCGCAAATAACGGCCGGCGCGCACTAAACGTCTCGTTGGAGGTAGTGCTACTCGACTTGCGGTGTACTTTCACAAATAGCGGTTAATTGAAAACGCACCCTTATCGCGTGGTATAAGTTATGAACTTACATATAACATTATTGTATTTGGATCAACTTATAATAATTCCGGTAGGTATAAGGAGTACACCGCGGAGTTAACAAGCGAAAACGGCACTGTACGGCTCTACTAAGATACGTTCCTTAACGTAAAAATTGTTTAGCTATCAACTTGTGCTAAATTCTTGCAGGTACACGTTTTCAACAAAATTATTTTAATGAAACTGTATAAATAATTTAACAGTTTAATACATTAATTTTAAGCAAATATAAGTTTCTAAGGGACGGAAGGCCTTCGCCTCGCAGTGGGACAGTATAAGCTTATAATAATATTAAATGAAAGTTCAGTTAAGCAGAATACGATTAGATGAATACTCGTCAGTCTAGGTAAACTCTTGTATCTAATTATCAAAATATATATGAACCGCTCGCACTGCTGTCCTGGCGACTCTCATTTAAATGAGTTAGTCATTAAGTCTACTCGTTACGTCCTTAGTAACGGCTTGATAGTTTCCGGCAGCAAATGGGTACAAACCTACAATCGGTACTCGGCCCGTGTCGTGAATTTCTCTCTCAACTCGAGTTGTGAGAGAAAGCCTTTACTTAGCAGCTATAAGCTGACTTATTTATCAATTTATTAAAGGAAATTAATACGTTTTAAATTACCACAAATTCGAAAATATTCTTATAAATGATAGCCTAAATTTAATGTACTTACTATGTAATGTTACGTACAGTTTGTTCAAACGTCTCAACCGCTCTACGCTCTTGTTTTAGACCGATCGCAGTTGTCACGAGGTGCTAAACAGGGTGCACTAGTGTTGTTTCGAATAACACTGTTACGAGCACTTCCACCCCTAGATTTAACCCTCAGTGTGTATTTTTTAGAAAAGCAATCTAAATAGGGCTCGAAGAAAATGTTTTCTTTATTGTTCATAGAGCTAATAAAGGGTTAAGTTGTAAATATTTTATAAGTGTAAGTTACTTATTTCTAAGTATCATTAGCTAAGTTAACTTCCAGTAAGTTTCTTACGGTATGCATCACATCTCAAATGCATGGAAGTAAAAAGATCACTTATATGTTTTTTTGTAAAAATATAAATTTTCTCATTAAATTAATATTTATATTCATTTTTACGAGCTTTTACTTAACTTACAATGTTCGTATGTCTGTATGTCCGTCTTCCCGGTTCAAATGTTGTGATCCATTGCTCAAGCACCTGCGGGTATCCGATTGATCTAAAATTTGACGAAATACGTATTTGCTATAAAAGCTTTTTTAAAAAGGTATTTTTTAAATTATTTATTACGAAGTTCCTTCTTTAATTTCACGCTAGTCCAGCAATCTTTATCATCAATGTAATTTTATACATCGCAGGATATCAGATATACAGACAAAGGATATCAATAATTATGAATTCTACTTAGTATGACGTCGCAAAATTCAGTTAATAAACAGTGTGAAGCCATAATTTAGGTAAGAAGAAATAAATGGTTTGTACCATAGACTAAATGTAACCAACAATTAATTGTAAAAAGATTAAGTTGCAATTAAAATATTTCGGATTTCATCGTGGCTTATTTGTGGTTTTAAAAAGCCCGACGTTTCGAGTGCCCATGATCACGGAAGTGACATAGGCGTTTGATGTCAAAAAGTCTTTTTATTCCGGAGTATCTCAAGAGCATTAATTTAATAGCAAATTGAATTTCAATTATTTCGCCGACGATATTAGGTCCCATGTAATAGGGGGCGAGCCTATTGACATATACCGAGCACAATTCCAGACTCCGGACTCATACTGGGCAGTTTATTCGTCAGAAAAACTTCATTTGTCCGTCCTAGGATTTGAACCTAGGACCTCGTGATCACCAAGCGATACGCTTAGCCACTAGACCAACAAGGCAGTAAATTGATTGACCCTACAATTGAACGGGCCCAACGCTAATTGTAATCCTTTGGTTTTTGTTTTAAGCGCGACATAGTGTTGTTCTTTTTTCAATAGTTGCTGAAATTTTGACTATACCAAAAACTTTTATGAAGTTAATAAGAATAATGTCACTTATTCTTCTTCTTCTTCAAGTTATGGCTTCACACTAATTATAAGTGTATATTGCCAGTGTCCAGTGAGATATAAAATCGTGTTTGTTTAAATTAATTCGACTTCCCGATGAATTTGATGACAACGATGATGATGAAATTAATGAAGTACCCCACCCTGGATAGTAAAGCAGTGGATACTTTACATACCAATTGCAACGGCCGTTTGAGGGAAGTCGAAAAGGCACGTTTTATCACTTTGTTATAATTACCTTCAATCATGCACGTATAAGAACACATAATGATTAATATTCCACCAACATTACACATTATTAGTCGAAAAAACTCAAGTTTTGGAAATTAAAACAAATTGACAACATCACTCTTCGACTTCCCGCCAAAAAAACTAATGTCACTTACTCTGTTACAGATCAGTGTGCCAGTGATTGCTTCTAGTCAGTCTTTTCCGCTTTTGGTGATTTGTTCTTAGTTTAATTAGGAATACCTGTTACTGGCTGTACTATATATGAACAACAATGTTACATTGACTTTTTTATGATGCTGTTGATTTCTTAATAAATAAATATAGTTGTAATTACGCTCTGTGTCTGCTACAGTCAAAAGACTACAAAAAATAACATCAAACCACAACAGAGTTCCTCGAATTTTTGCTAAAGGACGCTGTACTTTTTTTCTCTACAAATTTATCAACTGCCTCGCATGTGATCACGAGGTCCTGGTTTCAAATCCTAGGTCGGACAAATGTAGTTTTTCTAACGGAAGCTTCCCAGTATGAGTCCGGAGTCTGGAATAGTGCTCGGTATATTACAATAGACATGGGACATAACATTGTCGGCGAAAAGTGGGTGTATTCAGTACACCTCTGCCTTTGGAAATATAGTCATGAGGCTGTTTATCATGAGCATGAGTTAGGCATGAGGGAGTTAATCAGCTAGGTGATAGGCTATAACACACGACATAGAAATAAATAAGACCAACCGCAGTTTCGTCTGTCAAAAATTCACACGTCTTTCATGGGGCACTGTGTTAGATTTTATAACAAAATTCCCATTGACGTCACTAAACTTAGTGAAAATAAGTTCAAAGCTTGTGTAAAACGAACACTTTGTAAGCAAGCTTATTATTCAATAGAAGATTATTTAAAAGATAAAAATGCTTGGATAGATGCTATTCCAGCTCCACTTGAGTCATGACAACCTATTCAACTGTTGTTAGTTAACATTTCCTCTCTTCCTTCTATTAATTTAACACAATATGTACTTTTTTTTTGTAAATGAGGGAACCATGTAGCCATTCTCATAAATAGTATTATTCGCTTTTTTAACTTAGACTCACCTGATGGCCAACCTATATTGTTCTCCCATACCCCACAACAGAATGTAGATGAAAAAGTTTGTAAATTCTTATTTTAAAAGAGTAACCGTGGAGTTTATTGCCCTTCTTCTCCACGAGAATGACATTCCGAAGTGGCGGTAGAGTCTTTGTAACTTTTCTGACGATTCATAAATACTGTAATGGTTTACATGAATAAAAAATATTCTGATTCTGTTTATTTTTATTTAATAAATTTATCAAAAACGCTCACTAGGGAGTGAAAACCATAACCTGTGGTACCGCTACATCACTCGTCGCGTGCAAACCTCCTTGTTTATGGCGGCCACGTCTCATCGACATGTGTAACGTTCGCTAAACGATTTGCACAATTTGTGATTAAAATGGACGACAATCGCGCGGCCACTGTATAATTGATGTACAACGACTTAATATTTATGGATTAATGCCATCCGATGCGCGCGCGCCGCTCGCACTAGTTTACTGTATGTTATACTTGTAATTGGTTAAGTTATGTTACTACCTGCGTAACATCCTGGCTGTTTACAGCATACTGTTTTTGTTAATAGATTAATTCCATTTTTCAAATGTATATACAAGCTGTATCGTAAATAATGTAAGACCTCATACATCCTGTTTAGATAATTGCTTTATAAATTTAATACGAAAACCAAATTTCCAAAGGGCATTGTCGAAAATTGCCCCAGAACCAACAAACATTTGACTCATGCCAGCATTATTTATCTATTTAATTAAAATAATGGCAAATATCTGTATCTAAAAGACAATTTGCAACCTAAAACAATTTTTTTTAAAGTATTGTAAGTATGAACGGTAAAATTACGGTAAAATTATTGAACGGAGAATGCGCGTGAAGTCCGATGGAATGTTGTGCGAGGCACAAGGGGGTTTCAGGTCTGGAAGAGGATGTTCGGATCAAGTCTTCTCACTCCGCAACATCGTAGAGAAGCATTTGGCAGTGGGCCGGAAGGTTTTCTGCGGTTTTGTAGATCTGGAGAAGGCATTTGACAGAGTTGTGCGAAAGAGACTTTGGGACATTTTGCCAGAGTATGGTATAGATGGCACTCTGTTGCGAGCCGTCCAGTCCACTTATGTGGACTGCAAGGCATGCGTACGGGTGGGTGGTAACAGGTCACCCTGGTTTGACGTTAAAATCGGCGTCAAGCAGGGTTGCGTGTTGTCCGCTAGACTGTTTATAATATATCTGGACAAAAGTCTTCAAAGACTGAAAGCGATGAATGAAGGTGTACAAATGGGTGACTTAGTGGTAAACCATCTACTTTATGCAGATGACGCGGTTTTAATAGCGCCAACAGCCACTGATCTGCAAACACTAGTCACAGTTATGAAAGACGACTGCATGATCAATGGCTTACACTTGAATGTGAAGAAAACCAAGATTATGGTTTTTGAAAGGGAAGAAACCAGAACGAATGTAAGGATTGTGGTTGGTAACGATGTGCTGGAGCAAGTGAATGAGTTTGTATATCTTGGATGCGCCTTCAGTAAGGATGGGAAATACACCGCTGACATAGAGAGAAGAGTGAGTGCAGGGAACAGAGTGAATGGTGCGATGGGAAAGCTACTCGGGAGCCGGCACTTAAGCCATAAGGCGCAGCTGGCCATACATAACGGAGTTCTTGTCCCAACGCTGTTATATGGTAGCGAGAGCTGGGTATGTAAGAAGGAGAATGAAAGTAGGATAAATGCGGTAGAAATGCGAGCTCTGCGGAAGATGTGCGGAGTGAAGCTGACCGACCGCATTAGCAACAGCATAGTAAGACAGCGAGTAGGTATGAAAGATAGTATCGGTGTAAAGATGAGAAAGGGCATGCTCCGTTGGTTCGGGCATATAGAAAGAATGCCAGAGGAAAGAATGACAAAACAGATATACAATGTGAAAGTGGAAGGATGCAGGTACCGGGGAAGACCTAGACTATCTTACCACGACCAAATAAACCGAGTCTTATCTGATGGAAAAGTCAAGAGTCTCCGTAACCGGCGAGCGTGTATGAGACGAACTATGAGAGTCGAGGAAGCCAGAGAGGTATGTAAGGAAAGAACCTGTTGGAACTCTGTACTCTCTGCCTACCCCGCAAGGGATCTGGCGTGAGGTTATAGATAGATAGATAGATAGGTAAGTATGAAATAAAACATTCTTTCGGATTTTATGAATAAAACATTTTTACGGGGTATCCCGGAACAACTATACCTTTTGCACGTCTACCACCTCAGTCCTTCCCGTGACCATGGGTGCTGCAAAGCACTCGAAACGTCGGGAACTTAAAAAACAAAAAATAAACCGCGATAAAATCCGAAAAAATAGTTTTATTTCATGTGTAATATTCGCGTAAATCTAAGAACTCAGTATTGTAAGTACTTATATCGAATTTGCTGACATTTTCTTAATGTCAACACACACAATGTAACCTCAAATGTACTAATGGCTACTGCAATACACCCTAAAAATCTAATACTTTTTGTGCAATATTGCGATTCTCCCGCTTGTCCGTTTAATAATACATGCCTTAAGAAAATTTACGAGTGATTTGAAATCATACAAGTATTTTTTCATTGCTGTTGTTTCTGGGGCAAATCATGTATGTGCGCAAAAAAATTTCCTTTAAAGTTTTTTTACCCCTTGTGCTTTTATGTGTGGGTATTGAGAAATACGTTTTAGAAATGCGTTTGAAATCTCCGTATTGCTTCGAATCAAGAATATATTTAGTTTATTACATCGCACTAAAGGAGTAACAGCATTTATTGCAAATTAAAAGAAAAGTAAGATACAATAAAAAATGTTGGCAGTAATTCAGTTATCGATTTGGAACAAACTATATTTGTCTTGCGTCTATCATGTTACCTTGTATAAGTAATAATTCATTTTTTGCTTTTTACAAGCTTTTTTAGCTTAGAATGTTTGTAGCTTGTATCCGATTAAGCTGACAGACTCCTGTCTAAAGTTAACGAATTTGTTGGCAGAGACTAGTATGTTTTAAAGCTACACTCACCAAAAATGGATCTGTCTATGGTAAGTCCATTGGGTTCGCGTGTTGAGTGACGGAGGGTTGTCCGACGGGTCATCGCTGCGCCGCCCCGGGCTGCGCATAAGTCGTATTAATAACCCTCCAGCCAGATGAATGATATAATTAATTTAAACTTTTTTTTATCAGTTCTTACGTGTTGATGACGAAATTATTGGCTGTTACGGCATTTTTTTGCATTTGAATCTCAAAATTTCTTGATTATTGCCGTTGATTGCTTATGATACTCATTTACACATTCCTTGTATTTTAGTAAGTTTTCTTTGTATATGTTGCCGTCTATCAAAACATACACACGCTATATACTACTAATAATATCATAATAATATCAGCCTATACTGCCCACTGCTGGACAAAGGCCTTCTCTCACAAATCGGGGGGAGAGAGATTAGGTCATACTCCACCACGCGGACCCAGTGCGGATTGATGGAGGCAGGTTTGTGGCCACCTGCTGTTGGAACTTATCAAGCCGCCTTTAAGGCTTCCAACTCGGCATAACGACTACCACATTAAGTGGTAGCCGGGACCAACGGCTTAACGTGCCCTCCGAAGCACGGAGACGCTCGAATATGAAAATACTACAAACGGTCACCCATCTCGGGCCGACCGAGTCGAACGCTGCTTAACCTTGGTAATCGGTAAGAACACCGCGGTCGCACAGCGCTACGAGCGCCTCATATCCTACTAATATTATACAGGTGAAATTTTGTATGAAACTAGTCTATTATATATTACAGTTGCTTAAAAATAAATAAAATAAAATGAGCCTTTATTGCTATTTCGTGGGGACCAGTCAATTATTATTTTGGCCCATTCGTTATTTTTCATGCAGCAGAGATGGCCGGCACAGTCCCATTTAAGCTTGGCGGCTTTTTGACATATGTCGGCAATTTGCGTCATGGAGCGAAGTGTGGTGTTCTTGACGTGGTCTGTGAGTTTAACATTAAGAATAACTGACTGGTCCCCACGAAATACAAAAAGGCAACGCGGTAGACCCAGGCGGAGATGGCGGGACGAACTGGACACCTTATAAAGACTTGCCTGACATGGCAACGAACAGAGAGGAGTGGAAAAAGTGGAGGGAGGCCTTTGCCCAGCAATGGGACACAAATGGCTCGTAATAATAATATTGCAAAGTATTTGAAATGTTATTTCCTTAATTGAACTGAAATCTAAACTAACGGCGTTCGATTATTTTTTTTCTTGAACAGCTTGTCTTTTGACAAAGGCCTCCTCTAAAGATTTCTAATCTTTCCGTCTTTTGCGTTTCGGATCCATTCTGGCCCAGCTACTCTGACTTTATTTTACCAACGTTTCGTTTGTCACCCTTTGCGTCTATTACCGTCCCTTAGATACCATTCAGCTATTAGTTTGTCCATTTCTCTTGGTTTCTTTTTTACTTACTGAAATAAAGTTTAATCACAGTTTTAGCGACAAAAGACGCGATCATCTTGGCATCTTGAATGAATGTTTGGCATTATAACAGTCTGATACTATAGTTTTACTATTTTTGTATAGTTCTTTAATGTCTGGAAATAGCATTTCTGTCATCAGTTCTGTTCCATCAGTATACTATTGACTGTCTTAATATATTATGTAGAGTTGTTTTTCTAACGTTGGCAGCGGATTGCTTTGTTTCTTCAAAACATAACAAATCCACGCAAAATTACATTAGATACTCAAAATTAAAACAATAATAGCATTTTAAAACTTAAGTAAAAACAATAATTTCTTAAAAGCACTTACATATTTCCTAATGACAATACTTAATATTAGTTACGAAGGACTGGTTGATGGCGATAACATTACATAATCGCCTAACTACGCTGTTGTAACCTGTCTACTACGATAACATTAAACCAAGTTATCTTTAAACTGTACACAAATATCTTTACTGGACCGATATCCTAATGACGCCTCCGCAACAAAAACAATTCATAAAAGGACAACTTAACACCACACAATCTGAAAGCTCAAATCAACAAACGAACTTTGAAAATGTTTTGTCACCAAATAAAAATAAAACTGGCTGCATAGGATTGTCTAAAGCCAAAAATAAAAAAAGTTACAAGCTGTCCGTTTGACAGCCCCGGCGCCGGGAATCCGATACAAAATGGAGACGTCAGTAGGCCTAACCTATAAATAAATATATCAATTTGTTTGTTCGTTTCACTTGCTCGTTAGTAATGTGTGTTTGATAGGGTACATTGTTATTTTATTTTATTCTGCTATTTTAATTACATTATAGGTAATGTAAAATTAAAGTGTAATGTTTAAGACAGATGCTTCTTCCGCCGCCCGTCTAGAACGAAAAAAATAACTGAAATGGCAATTGAAAAGACATTACAGATAGAAGTTAGATAATAGACTATTCCATAAGAGTCCATATTCTCTCCCGTTTCGTGACTACAGTTAATACAAAGTTTATACAAAAAAAAAATCAACCTTCCAAATTATCTTCATTTCTTGAAGGCAAAGTTCATTTTCCTAAAATTAGATGTGATTTGATTGTTTTATAAAGTTATTTGAGTTTACTTATTTACGTTTTTATAATAATATAAATTTTAATTAATCTAATAAGATAAGTTAGACGCAGTTAGGCGTAAAATGTAGTTATATAATAAATCTCTTGCAAAAAATATTTTAACAAACACAGCCTACACTCAAGATTAAGTACCCAGGCGATAGATTTGCATGAATTAAAAAGATACATAAGAAACAATACGGCCAGCATCCGGCGTCCTAGAACTTCGCCTAACTATCGCCTCACCACCAACCTCATTAGCCGGCGATATATCCGTTAATTTGTTTGGCTTGCAATTAACGCGTCGGGTCGACGGCCGTCACTGCCTTTAAGTAAGCCTCAGAAAAAAAATAATGTTGCGTTCGATTTTGACAGCTCGGCCACCGTTCCAAATCCAACATTCGAATATTGATTTACTCTATTGCATTAGCATAGAGTTCAAATTAAACTGTTAAATTGTGAATTGACTTTTTAAACGGTTTGTAAGTGAGCAATAATCGGTTGGGCAACGGCGTACAAACAGTTTAATCCATTGTTACTGTAATGTTACAATTAATCAGTTGTAAGCTGTTTATCATTAAGACCACGGATCACGATGTCACAATAGAAATAGCGTGAAACAAATCCTAAGACTTTTTCATATGTCAATCAATCAATCAGCCTATCGTAGTCCACTGCTGGACATAGGCCTCTCCTAACACGCGCCATTGCACACGGTCCTCCGCCTTCCGCATCCAGTCTGTCCCAGCGACCTTTTTGAGGTCGTCGGTCCATCTAGCTGGGGGCCGTCCTACCTTACGCTTACCAAGTCGCGGTCTCCACTCTGGGACACGCTTGCTCCATCGGCCGTCGGTCCTTCTGCAGATGTGACCAGCCCATTGCCACTTTAGCTTACTGAGTCTGCGAGCTATGTCGGTAACTATGGTTCTTTGTCGGATTACCTCGTTACGAATTTTATCCTTCAAAGAGACGCCGAGCATAGCTCGCTCCATAGCCCGCTGTGCGACTTTGAATTTGTGGACTAGTCCCACTGTGAGTGTCCACGTCTCGGCCCCGTAAATCATAACAGGTAGGACGCATTGGTTTAAGACTTTAGTCTTCAGGCATTGCGGTATAGGCGAAGCGAAAACGTGACGTAGTTTGCCAAATGCTGCCCATCCCAATTGGATCCTGCGGTTGATTTCTTTCTCGAAGTTGTTTCTACCAAATTGGACAACTTGTCAAAGGTAGACATACTCCCGAACAACTTCGAGCATCGAACCATCGATGTAGATCGGTCCCGGCGTGACATGCTCATTAAACATGATTTTGGTTTTATCCAAGTTCATGCCGAGACCGACACCTTTTTTCCCTTTTTTGACCTTTTTCATATGTAGAACACTATAATTTATATAACAAACGCCCAATTTAAAAATAGAACAAACCGCAATTAGTCAATCCCACTAAGGCCTACAATACCTAACCAAGTGGCTCTTTTATGTAAATTATTGCTGTTATTCAATTTGAACACACATCTGTAAAGTTTAAAAAATCAGACGTCTTTAAACGCACACTAAAACGAAATCGGGTAAAATCACTCGGGATCGGGATAAATTTACATATCTATATTCAAAATATATTCTTAAAAAATAGTAAACATACAAATGACATAAAACTAAGGACTTTTAAAAGTTTTATTTTAACAAACATTAATCAATTAGAAAATTACAGAACTATTAATCAATGTTGGCAATGTGCATAAAATACTAATTACATATGAGTTATGATGACAAAGCACTGTGTACAGCACACCAAGTGTCATTGAGTCATAATATATATTTATTTGCCGCGCAAAATGCAAATTCAAAAATAATATTTGCTAAGCAATGATACTGTTAGATAATTTCTTGATAGTGAGTGCTAATAAAATTCATAGCTTCTATATATTTCGAATAATATTTGTATAAAAGTCGCTAACAACCTTTCACTTTTCCTAGAATCTTTTTAACGCCATTTTTCTATATTAAATTATTATTTCAATTGTACCGCCATAATTAAATCTGTTCATTGAAGGTTATTATAATTTTAATTTAAAAATCCTTTTTTAAAACAAGCGTTTAAAGCAAAAACAACTAAAATATTTTTCTTAGTTGAGGAGTTCGTATAGCCTCCTCCCGGCTCCATCATCGGACCTTAAGCACCATACGGGTCTAAAGTACTTTTGTAGACAAATACAACGAGCCCAAACACAGTGAGGCTATATCTAACAGGGCTAAACACGAGGAGGTTACATTTTATAGTTCACATGTTCCTATGGCCACCTTCCGACGCCATCATCAGACCAGCTCCATGGAACCATATTATTGCATTGTCATCGATCGATATACGTATGCTAAATTTCAGCTTGATCGGATACCCGTAAGATGTGAACCGGAAAGACAGACAGATATACGAACTTTGCAAGTTAAATAAAAGCTTGCTAAAATGATTGATTACTAATTTCTGAATATAAAACAACTTCAAAAAAAGTTGTTTTTTCGAACATCACACTAATACCACTGGGTATACAGATTTTAATGGGATCTTTATTGCATATACATGTTGGATTTAAGAGTACTGTAACAGACATGTTTCATCGAAATTGTTTGCATAGAATTAACTGTGAATTTGGCGGGCGGGTATGTTCTAGAGTGAAACTCAAACTCTTATTTTGTATAGGCCCTACCGGGTGCTTATAAATATTAAGCCAATTTACTTTTTTCTAAATCTAATTTAACTACGCGGCCTACACTGAGAAGATCCGGCGTAGAAACTCAGCAGGGTTATCTTTTTATTTATGTTCTTTCTCCTTTTTTCTTTTCATTTTTTTCAATCATATTGTATGGATACAATGTTTTGGTTGCATTTAAATAATTTACGATTTAGCTCCAGTGTGATGCCCTATGATCGAGATATGAATATAATGATGTTATTTTCAAAGAGTGTTTAAAGGATTCCAGATGGACCAGTCCCCACAAGCAGCACCCGTTCACGAGTACCACTGCTGTAACAGCCATCACTCGCCTCAACCATGTTGGAGGGAAGGGAGTGACCCGCGCCAGACAGCCACCGCAAGCAAAGACATTATAAAGAAAACTCACCAACCGGTTTTGATCCAACATGCTGCAGGTTTTATCAAATCAGAGGCTATATTTTTAATTCCCTACTCTTTAATACACTAGTACGAATGCTTAGTCTGTACAATGATATAGCCAAGTCTAATAATAGCCTCGATATTTTTGAAATTTCATTTGCAAAATTTGTCATTTATGCTACATAATGTCATGCTCTGTAATATTTTGTTACCCATCCTTATAGTTATTGTGATTTTATGTTATTAGATATGTACCTCGTCCTGTATCGTAATCTGTGTAGTGTGTCAAAAAAAAAAATATATATATATATATGTTACTTCTGGATATCTAAATTTTCTAATGGTTAAATAATTAATGAAACTGGTTTATTAGTTAAGAGTTTATCGATTAAAACAAACAAATTTTTCCTCTTTATTATATTAATATAGATTTCTACGCTTGACCTCTTCAAGTATGACAGTAAGCTTTATTATTTAATATGACCAACACATAAAAACACTAATAATTTAAATAGGTGAACAAATTGACACAAAGTTACATTATTCCATTAGTTTAAATATTTATAGACACACCATAAAAATTCCAATTAAAAAAATATATTCAGTATTGCCATAAACGTCGAGAGTCATTTATAAATTGAACATAAAAGCGGAAGTTTTTTTGTTACCAGTGTTGCTATTCTAAAACATTTTCAATATCGCCATAAATGTGAACACTGATTAAGTAATTATAACATTCTGTTGCGGTAATATTGTCGAGTGCAGCCATTTGTTGTGCCCTTGTGTTTGAATTGTCTATGGCATCCGAGGTTAATGAATGCCCGAGGCAATCCGTCATAGAGGGTTGCCATAAATGTCGTTAGACGGATAGGGAAGCTTGAAAAAATGGCCAAGGGTAAGCTGTAAATTATTAAATGGATGTTCAGTAGTTATAAATAAATCAGCTACATAAGTAATAATCTTTAAAACAAAAAAAAAAACGATTTGACGGATGGAAGAAAGAAAGAAGAAAATTTTATTTATCACAGCATGAGAGACGGACGGCTTGGTCTAGTGGTTAAGAGCTTAAATTGCTTCGTCCACTGGATTAAGTAGTCGCGGGTTCGATCCCCGCGGGACAAATCTTTTGTAACCCACAAATATTTGTTTTGGTCTGGGTGTTTATGTATGTAAATTTCAACAGCTTCATTCTCTCAAATTTACCAATTTAGACGCTTACAGGCCAAAAGATATTAGTTCGTTAATCAGAAGACGTTCGGCGTAAAACGATGGCTACCTCTAAAGATTGCAATGACTGCCAACTTTGTGTTCTTCGCATCCAGCTCTTACCTGCGATGGCTCGAACTTCACCAGGTCACTAAACTTAAGACACTAAAAAACATTAGTAAAAAAGCATGTATCTTGACGATACAATTCTATCAAACCGTATCTTCTGTGAACCAAATGGTTTTACCATCATTCAACCCTGAATATGTAAATAATAAAGAAGTGTGGCGCTTTGGTTTTTGCGGGCAATTGCACCCTTGATAAATAATGGACGCCACGTAACTTCGCGGTTTCAAGACAAACCATTTCATATTTATAAGGCTAAACATGTTATTGTAAATTATTAGGGTTGTGTAACGATATAACGACTTCGTATCTGTGCACATATAGGTCCCTACTAACCGATATAATTAAATCGTTCCGTAGCACTGCCGGGCAATAGTCTTCTCTCACAACTCTTTAAGGTTAAAAAGATCGGGTCATATACCACGCGCATCTAGTATGGACCGGTGTTTGCCAGCTGCTATTGCTGTGTAATTTCTTAAACTGCCTATAAGGCATCTAAATTAACGCAATGACAACCAAGTTGATCCCTTCGAAGCTCGAAGATGTTTAAAAACGGAATTGTCACAACCGGTCACCAATCTCAGGCCAATCGGGCCGAACGCTGCTAAACCTTGGTGATCGCTAATCGAACTAGCGTCTGCGGGAACAAGAATAATAATAATAATGTTAGCCCTGTTAAGAAACTGTCCCACGGTTGGGCACGGGTCTTCTCTAAAACTGAGAGGGTTTAGGCCATAGTCCACCACGCTGGCCCAGTGCGGGTTGGCGAACTTCACACACCTTCGAGAAACTCTTAGGCGTGCATGTTTCCTCACGATGTTTCCCTGTACCGTTTACCCGGAACAAGAATGTGTGTCAAAAATTGAATGTTTGTCAAAGATGCAATGTTTGTCAAAAATTATAATATTTGTCAAAAATTTAATGTTAGTCAAAAATTTAATGTTTGTCTGCTACCTTATCACTCCTACACCTTAGATCAGATTTTGATACAATTTGGCAAGGAGATAGATTGCATGATGCATCCTGAGAAACAACAAACTTAGAGCTACTTTTTGCTTAATAAAAATTCAACGCATACGGAGTCGCAAGTAACAACTAGTTACATATGATATGTTTCGCAAAATATTCAAGTAAAAACCAAATGGTCAGACAGCAACTAACTTATAACGCGCTCGATTGAAAGATTTTACTGATAGGAATATATTTTTATACCAACTGACGTGTCCTTTAAAGGTTAAATATTTTAACTAAAGTTTTACTTAAAATGAAATATAGACACATTTAATTTAAACTAAACTATTTAATATGTTAAAAAGACGATGTAATATTAAGACTATTTAGGTGTGTTATTTTGAAATAAAACTATTTTTCGGATTTTATCGCGGTATATTTTTTGATTTTTAAGTCCCCGACGTTTCGAGTGCTTTGCACCACCCATGGTCTCGGGTAGGACTGAGGTGTTAGACGTCACGCACTCGAAACGTCGGGAAACTAAAAATCAAGAATAAACCACGATAAAATCCGAAAAATAGTTTTATTTCATGTGTAATATTCGCGTAAATCTAAGAGCTCAGTTTACCAACAAACAGTTATCCAACTCAGATTACCCATATTTTTTTTACTTGGTAAAAATCCTGCACTTCCGGGAGGGTTCCTACCGACTAAAAATCCCAATCCCCAAAAATCAAAAATCGACATCCGCACTTTGGATCTCCGGATCTCCGTATGGAACGCACCGGGGGTGACAGAAGTGTACTGTGTACATCC
The DNA here is from genome assembly GCA_905147815.2 of Phalera bucephala. Lineage (NCBI taxonomy): Eukaryota > Metazoa > Arthropoda > Insecta > Lepidoptera > Notodontidae > Phalera > Phalera bucephala. Next base: position 31,806,363 of record LR990618.1, read on the forward strand.
ACTTTTCGCCGGCGATATTCGGTGCCATGTAATAGGATGCAAGCCTATGCCATTATTCCGGTCACAAAGCTACGCTCCAACTTGATACTGGATTTTTTTCTATCAAATAATTACATTTTTGTCCGACTTAGGATTCGAAGAGGACCTCGTGATCGCAACGCGTATTATTTTCCACTAGATCAACTAGGCAGTTATTACAAATTTTACTTTAAAATAATTTACTATAAACTTGCTATTATATTTATAAGTCTGATGTACGAATTAATAAGGGCGGAATTGTTTTTTTTGTTCTGAATAATAATAATTCTTCGGATAAAGAGAAACGGTCCACCTGCTAGGTCTCGATGTTAGCTTATAATGAAATACCTACCAACTATAATATAAAGTTAATTAGCAACAATATAAATTGAGTCGTATTGCGTCTGGTATGTAGGTACGGTTTGTAGAAAAAGTCTTTGTAAATAAACTATTACATGTATTTTATATGAGAAGAGAATTGAAGGCCGCGGGGTTGAGTGAAGGAAGTGCTTATTTATTTATTTAATCATGGCATCAACCAATACAAAACCATAGTACTGGGTTGTCTGTGGCATCAGAACTAACGGCCGATTTTATATAGATATTTATAAATATAATTATATATATTTATATATATAGATATTTATATATATTTTGACATATTTTGCATGGAAAATGTGTACATGTGTGTGTGTTTGCCTACCCCGCAAGGGATCTGGCGTGAGGTTATAGATAGATAGATAGATAGAAAATGTGTAATTTTTTATTTTTTTTTGTGAGAACGTAGCCCCACACTAGAATTTATTCCTGTGTCGTGGGTGCGCTTACAAACATGAAAATTCACATACAGGAATACCCAGACCGGAACAAATAATTGTAGATCACACAAAGATTTGTCCCGTGCGGGAATCGAACCCGCGACTATTAGACACAGTGGGCGGAGAGGCTTAAGCCCTTAACCACTGCGCTAAATCGTCCGTCAAAAAAGTCCGTCAAATTCTACTGATAGTTAGCAAATGCATGCCCAAAGGCAGAATATCGCGTACGACCAATGTAATTTCAACAGCCACTGTAACCCATTTTCGCAAATAAACTGATTTGCTTTGAAATCTGTTGTTGAGTTGAATATTATAAGCGGCCATAAGACTCTTTATTCTTATGAGTTGATTTATACATTTGTTACACTTAGACAAGAGTCTCCGTAACCGGCGAGCGTGTATGAGACGAACTATGAGAGTCGAGGAAGCCAGAGAGGTATGTAAGGAAAGAACCTGTTGGAACTCTGTACTCTCTGCCTACCCCGCAAGGGATCTGGCGTGAGGTTATAGATAGATAGATAGATAGACCCGTATCTACAGACATTTAATTACTTAGTTTTAAGAACTGACGGCCGAGTAATGTTATGTGTTTAAAATTCTATACAAAACTGTCTGTTGACATTTCTCGCTTTTGATAGTTTCTCAACTAAAGAATAAAAATCTTGTGCTAAGTAAATACTTGAGTAAAAGTAACTATTTAGACATGTTCATAGACACGGGTGTTAGTCTTATCTTCCTGGTCCATTTAATCTTTAGGCTTTTCAATTGGCAAAGGCACCCAGGACACAGGAGTAAATCCTAGTGTGGGGCTACGTTTATTAAGAAAAGAAAAAATGAATTAGCGCCAGTCTTGAACTACTTCAAGACTGGTGTTAATTCTTGAAATTTTAGGTCGGAAAAAGTGTGCTTTTCCTATAGATAAATTCTCAGTTGTAGTCCTCCGGACTATCAGAATGACATTATATAAGAAATTATGACTTACGGGGCCGAGACGTGGACGCTCACAGTGGGACTAGTCCACAAATTCAAAGTCGCACAGCGGGCTATGGAGCGAGCTATGCTCGGCGTCTCTTTGAAGGATAAAATTCGTAACGAGGTAATCCGACAAAGAACCAAAGTTACCGACATAGCTCGCAAACTCAGTGACCTAAAGTGGCAATGGGCTGGTCACATCTGCAGAAGGACCGACGGCCGATGGAGCAAGCGTGTCCTAGAGTGGAGACCGCGACTTAGTAAGCGTAAGGTAGGACGGCCCCCAGCTAGATGGACCGACGACCTCAAAAAGGTCGCTGGGACAGACTGGATGCGGAAGGCGGAGGACCGTGTGCAATGGCGCGTGTTAGGCGAGGCCTATGTCCAGCAGTGGACTACGATAGGCTGATTGATTGATTGATTGAAGAAATTATGGCAACAGGCTCACATAGCTATCTAATAGCTAATATCGTTGGCAATATGGTGCACAATGCAGCAATCCCTGACAAAATAAAATAGCCTTAAGCCTTGCATAAGGCACTAAAGAATGCATGTAAAAGTTGGACAAATACAGAACAAAATCAGTCATGGTGGTCATCTTTAAGGAAGCCAGTTCTGCAGTAGACGTCTTTCGACTAAAGAAGAAGAAGACGTACGAAATACTCTAAAAAAGGTGAAATTCTAAAACTGGAATAAAATAAATAAATAAGCACCGTCACGCCTATATTGCCCAAGCCGTAATGGCAGAGGTGTAGGATGTTAGGTCCCATGTAATACGAGGCGAGCCTATTTTCATATACCAGTCACAATTTCCAGACTCCGGACTCATAATGGGAATTTTTCTGGGAACTCTCTAGAAATACTACATTTATCTGACCTAGGATTTAAACCCAGGACCTCGTTATCACAAAGCGGTGCACTATGCCACTAGACCAACGGACGTAGAGGAAATACCACTTTATAGTAAAATTTTTGAGTTATCATGCCATCCTTTTTACGCAACATATTTAATAACTAGAGACGACATGTTCGTCTGATTTCCCGATATGTTAATTTAACGTCAAATTGTTTGCGCTTATGCTACTGTTCACCTGCTTTCATTGCTAACCGTACGAATTACATATTAATCTATGTCAAGAAAAGTAGTCCTTTTCTGTTGATTAAAAATGTTTCTTTAATTAGTTACAACTTTCATAACGACTGTTACATTTAGAAAGAATAGGTCGTTGTAACTGTACTCGAGCCCAAATTCTAAGAACAAAATTCCGCTAAACCTGAATTTTAACCGCCGCTCAAATGTTTTCTTATTCTAGAAGTTAATATACGAAATTAGCGGAATTTTGAAAGGAAAAGAAACAAAGTTAGACGAAAAGTAGTATTTTAAGTAGAAAAAAATCTGTATGAATCCGGAGTCGGGCACAAATAAATCGCTCTATTTTGTATTGAGACCAAACATAGTCGGCGAAAAGGGGGTGTAGAGAGTACACCGCTGCTACCCCCTTCACAAGATTCTTTTTATTATGTAAAGCAGAAAGAATAAAAAGTAAAATAGGAACGTAGAGTTTTTCTAGTAGAATTAACATCCGTCTTTAATATTTTGAATTAACCGAGGCCTGGGAGGCAATTTGGCGTCATAGACGGGCTTGGTCCAGTAGTTAAGAACTGAAGCGACTCCGCCCTCTGGATCGGGCGGTCACGGGTTTGAACCCCGCACGGGACGATTCTTTGTGTTACGCATTTGTTTCGATCTGGATGTTGGTGTATGTGGATTTCTATATAAAACATCACGCCAGATCTGTTGCGGGGTATACAGATGTGAATTTCCTATTTGTAAACACTTCCACGGCGCAGGAATAATGACTAGTATGGCGCTACATTTTTATCAAATAATTTGCTGACATTCCGCAAAAACCGAATATTTACCGCCGTCTTCTCTAGAATCAGCGATGTTGAAGATATGGTTTTTGCAAAATTTTCTGGTAGGATCTTCTCGACACCTGTCAATGGATCATTCTGGTTGCCCGTCGACCATTCTGTCTCATTTTCGTAGTAAACTAAACTCTAAAATTCTGTTATGTAGGTCGTAATGATGGTAGGGATTTGATCGAAATAGTTGATATCATTGGTAAGTAAGGTCTTCATGTTAAGGTCATTACAGTTTGATTATGAAGAAGATGAGTTTTGTTAGCAGATATTTGAGCTTTATATCAAGCGAATCCAAAAAGGTTCCATCTATTACACGCCGCTACGGTTTGTTCAATTTTTTTACTGTCACCTATATATTAGCCCTGTTAAGAAACTGTCCCACTGTTGGGCACGGGCCTCCTCTCAAACTGAGAGGGTTTAGGCCATATTCCACCACGCTGGCCCAGTGCGGGTTGGCGGACTTCACACACCTTTGAGAAACTCTTAGGCATGCAGGTTTCCTCACGATGTTTTCCTTCACCGTTAAAGCAAGTGATAATTAATTTTTAATACGCACATGCTTTCGAAAAGACAGAGGTACGTGCCTGGGTTTGAACCCGAGACCTTTGACTTTGCAGTCCAACGGTCTAACCACTAGGCTATCACTGCAATATTACTGTCACCTATCAGGTAACAAAAACGGAAGTTTTAATTTCGAGAGTGATGGCTGCTTCTCAAGTCGAACTCGTAAGCGGGTGCTGCTGGTGGGTCCTCTATCCTTTGACTGATTAAACATGTACCGTAGTATTGTTGAATTTTGTCTCGTTCGACATTACAATGGAACTATAACCAATTATTTTGTACGCACTCTTTACATATTTTATAGTAACCCTTTCTCTTACTAATATTATTATACTTTTTATTATATACCTTTATAAAGTCCCTATTTTGTAAATGAGAGGACTAGGTCTACCTAAATCAGTAAGCGTCTACGCTTACTGATTTTATGAATCTAAGCACACTTATGTTTAATCTATACTTAAGTATATCTATTTAGCTCGTTCTGCACTGTTCTCGCATATCCCATGAGTCCAATGTATACATAAAGAATTGTAAAACTCTAATTTTTAAAAAGAGTAACCGTGGAGTTTCTTGCCCGTCATCTCCACAAAAATTACTTTCCGAACGGGTTTTAAGTTTTAAGTAATCAATAATTTTCTATTTTTGACTATTGATAAGACTTTTAAAATATGTAAGTACTATTAGATCAGAGGTTTGATCGATAAAAATGGAGGATACGTATAAATGATAAAAACAAATATTTGTTTACGAATATAATTTTATTAACAATTTTAATTTAATGACTGTAATGTAAGTCGATATCGTATTTACAATTTTCATTTTTCTCGTTTAATATAATACATTTTTACAAAGTTCTCTCTTGTTCGAGTCGCTACCCACTAAGCGGTGGTTCGCATCTGGCCGCACGTGTCCGCATCCATGGATACTTGCATCTCATTATCGAGATATGCGACTGCATTGTGGACACTGTAACTCTCTTATACAATAAAGTAACTGCACCACCAAAACGCGATTTTAGTTCACATTCAACGAAATGGCAGGACAGTAAGACGGAAAGCAGACATGAGATCAAGGAGCGCGATTATGTAAACAGTGTTAAAACACACGCTGCCGATTTCATAACATAACATTGGCTAACATGTGCTTTTTCGGCCTATATGTATAAATAAAAAAAAAATTATGTGATTCGATAAAACGTCCTTTATTAGGAGCTATATCTGGTAGAGTCAAAATCAGTGGATTTTCTTCAAGTAACAGCTCATTCTAATCATTATCTATTACATTCATGAAGATCTTTCAGCACAGAAAGCTTCAAACTTCTCATGAGCCCTTAGCCCAAATTCTACTCACAAAATTCGTCTAAAACCGTAACTTAACCGGTAACCTTAAATGTTTTCGTATTCCAGTAGCATACGAAGAGAACTACATTTTTCAGCGGCGGCTTAGATTCGGTTTTAACCAATTTTTTAATACAATTGGAGCCCTGCTGTAATTGTAAGACCCCTACCAGTGTATATAAGGGTATGATTTTCGTAATAATGACGCGGACAGATGCGGCTAGATACGATTCACCCCTAACACAGCTTAACGGTTTCCACATAACGCACTATAAGTAGAAAATATACAAAAAAATACAACTATAAACTGTTGCAGGAAAAAAAAGTATTTTCGTCATACGTTTTACTAATAAACATGTTAAAAATGCTGTAACAGGGTTATTTAGTTAACTTAATTAAGTGTAAATTACATTGTTATTAGGAAATATTAAAAATTTGACCTTCAGTTAGTCAAGATATTTTTATGGTGTATTTCATTTGGAACGATTATAATCTTTATTTATTTTGTTGTAGAAGAGTAAGTTGGGTAGATATATTTCTACTTAATTAACGTGGGATAAATAGAGATATACTAGGCAAAAAAATGTTCTATTGCAAATTGGTAAATTATGTTATAAACATATTTTTATTTATATAATGTGGGTTTAAGCTGTGGGAGATGTTTAAGACAATAAAAGGTCGTTTTATTACTTTATAGGTCTGATACATTATGGAAATCAAGCCAAAAATAATAATATATACCAAAAAGTAGGTATAACTCCGGTATCTTTAAATTCAGAGTAAATAGGCTATTGCTGAGTCAGCGAGTCACATTTTCGGCTCAACTGTAACTTTCCATGAGTTAATAGTGACCAATCAGTGATCAGTCCTCAATAAAAAAGATAATTACTAACGGAAAATATTAACTGCTAAGCTTTCTCAATTAACTTAACGAGCACCTAAATAAGTGTAAATTTTAAACAAAAACGCGTTGTAGATTTTAGTATTAGCTTCAAATAATAATTTTTGGGTTACGTATTCATCTTTAACAAGTATCAAAAGTTCATTAGCTATCGTTTAAATATTCGCTCACTATAAAAACTACAATATTTTTATGTATATATATACCGATTTTCTTATAGAATTTCTTTATTTTAAGCTTACAAAAACAAGGGGCAATTCAAAAAGTACAATGATATAAATCGCGAAATCTAATCCGTAAAATAAATCGACAAATTTCTAAAATCATAAAAAAGTGAGCACTAACGTTCGGAATACATGTACATCTTTGTAACGATTATTAGCATTCAAAGATATTCAGGAATATATTGTAATACAAACTATCATTAATTGAGTGCGAACACGTTATGTGTGAATAGGAATGGCCTCCCCCTATGTGTATCACGAAACATGCAAATACCAATACCCGATATTTAACGGTGTTTTAATACAAAACTATGATCTTACATTTCACTAAATAAAATTAATGAAATTAAACCGGATCTCTAATGATACTAAAATGCAAGAAAAGCTATGGGAGAGTTTCACTCGGCTGTACAGTAGAGGAAACCAAAAATGATGTGATGATTTTCTGTTCATAGTGCTTGTTATATTGTTAACATCAATACTGGCTATATTTTTATTATCTATAAGATAAACGCATTTATTAATATTTAAACATAATAAATAGGTAATGAATTCAAAATAATGCCATGTTGACAAACACATAAATAATATTGCATTAAGTTTTAATGACCTCATAAATAAACGCCGCTAAAAATTTGTATTAGGTAGGAATCATCTCTACATGAAGTGTTTGGAGTTTCTGTAGAAAGAATGTAAAGTATTTTATTTAGATTGTAGCACTATGAAAAAAAACTATCTCTTTGGAAAAATTCTTTAGGTTACTTGACTCTACGAAGAATTTGATAAATCTCTTTCCTAATTTCATTGGAGGCCTAAACTGCGATATAAAAAATAAAAAAATCCTAACATGAAATACAAAAACATAACTTTTTAAATGCCTAGTAATGCCCATACATGACAAGGTAGATCTAACTATTTTTTTTGTGAAATATAACAAAGTCAAGAACATGAAATGAAAGATGCGTTAGTCTCAAATATCTAAGAAAGAGAAAGAAGAAACTGGTTACAATTAGATGCAGGTCAAGTTGAATACTATAACTACAATTAAAATAGATAGTATTTACAAATAGTAAAATCAATCAAAGCGACATAGATCATGCCACACATAGGCCTGCCAAACCCCAATCGACAAACACATTTCATCACCTCATTTCAACTATAGAAATATGGAACAGCCAGACAGGCTATCAACAAATCTAGAACATTCTTATTCCAGTCACAGTGGAGCAATAAGATTGACATATGAATGACAAAACAATGGTTTGGCGCAATTATGATGGCGCGACAATTAGCCGGTTTTCTTGCCAATTATCACAAATTGACGGATCACTGATGGTTATGGATCGAGGACAAGGGAGATAAGAGAATATGAATTATGATCCCATCATGTTTCTTTTTGATCTCAACAGCATTTTTACAGGCAGGAACGACACAAGACGGCAAAATTCAATTACATTTGACACACGCAGAACACTTTGTTCCGCACGACTGCCAGAGAGTGACTACTCGCGTGACTACGTGCTTCGCGGCTTCTGAATTATATTTATTCTAAGAATTGTATATTGGAGGAGTCAACCTGACTACCCTAAAGATTCTTGAGCGTTAAAAAATCAGATGAACCACAATACAACATTCTAGTAAAGAGTCAAACTACATGATGTGGAAATTCAAGATTAAAAACATTCAGAGTTACATAAATCTTCCAAATAAAGTGAAAATGAGCACTCATGTTAAGTATTTTCAGAGCAGTAGGAAGAAAAAAAACGTTTACATAAAATTATAGGACTGATTTTTGTTTTTGTTGTGAAACAAGATAATCTCATAGGTACTTTATGAATACCTTAAAACTGCAGTTAACTACATCAAAACACATAAATGTTGAAATTTTCTTTAAAGATTCAAGTTCATTTAGAACAGCAATGAAAAATCTTAGACCGTATCAAATATAAATGTTAATGTTTATATGTTTGGATGTTTGTTACTCAAGCACGCAAAAATAGGCACACATATAGTTTATTGCCTGGTTTAACACATCCTTTTTATCCCCGAAAAATGTAAGGTGCCTGTCTAAATGTATACGCTTCTACAACAAATTACCGATAGATATCCGAAACATGCCTACTAATAAGTTTAAAAAGTCAATTAAAACTAGACTCTGTGAGAAAGGTTATTACAAAATTTCGGATTATCTTGACGATAAAACAGATTGGGTGTGAGCAGCTCCTCAATCAGCAACATTAATCAATGATGTATACAATTTTGAAAAACAATAAAATATGGTTATCAGAAACGCCAAATAAATTAGATTAAAAGACTAGCCCGCTGAGTTTCTCGCCGGATCTTCTCAGTGGAGGCCGCGTTCCGATCCAATAGTAGATGTGAAAAATGTAATCATTTTGACGTGTTGGCCTATGCAAATAAATGATTTTTGACTTTGACTAAAATCAACGCGCATGTAGTCGCGGGAAAAAACTACTCGGTAACAAATCTCTAAACAGACCGCAACATCTAGACTTTATACCCATCAAAACGATAATTAAATAATAATCAAAGTAAGTAAATAGGAACTACGCAATACTGAAGAATACTCCAAACTTTATATGAAGAGTGCAACGAATATTAATTTGAAATTAATGAAGGGAGCAAAAGAAAAAGGAATAAAACCATGTGATGTAGAAGAACTAAACCCTCTATAATCTGAATTTCACGGTCATATTGAGTAAGGCGACGTGCGTGATAAATTAACTACAAAAGACCTTTTAGGTAACGATGTGACTATAAGAAAAAATGGGAAAAAAGAACTTTTATAACAAAACGTACCTACATTTTTGAACTTGAAAAGGAAAAGTGTTGTTGGTATCTACATATCGTAACTTCAGGCTGATTCGTATCGTTTTTACCAATGAGGTTAAGTTTGTAATATCTTATATATTTGATTCTAGATAAATTGTTTTTCAAAATTCTCTCCCATCACTTTCCACTGCACATTTACCGACTTTCCTTATTTTTAGAAATAAAAAAAAATTCAGCCTATGAATCAAATCTTTCTTTAAATAACTCATATTACAAAATTACCAATGACAAAGTCTTTTCAAGTGGTTTAAATCTCGATAAAATATGAAAAACTTGATTCTAAGAAATTATTTGTTGCAACGCATTAGGCCTAATACATTGGTATACTTTTATACCCAGCCAAAATTAACCCTGTTACAGCATTTTTGTCAATAAACGAATGGTCACCGCCTAAATTGAAATAAATAATTTACCATATAAATATAATATTAAATTACATGTCAAGGAAACAACATCGTTAAACAACTGGCAAAGTCTCCGTAAAGTGCTCAGGTACAAACCTTCATTAATAGCCTTTATATAATTAGCCACCAAAGTAACTATCTACATCGTTTACCATAACTATAACATACAACTAAAAGCTGATATGATAAATAAAATCTATATTTTATTGGTAAAAATATGCAGCATTAATATTTAAGGTAAGTAAATGCTTCTCGCGTATTATGTATTAACTTCAACGCGCGAAGATTAAATAAATTAGCTAACATTCTGAGTAATAGGAGTATAAATCAGAAATAAAATGTTAAATTAACCCTGTTATACCTTAAACATCGAGTAACTTGTCACTGCTGTCGAGTGCAGACACGTTAGGAAGGCCTACAGCGCTCCTCGGAGCTACAGGGGCCAAGCCAAGTTGCGAGCCTTTAGTATCTTTTCGAAATCGATAACGGCTTGTTCTAAGCACATAACTTTTGTTGTAAAATGTCATTCACGTAGACTTTGTTTTCTATCAACGTTAACGACTGCAGTAAAGTTAACTTGGCTACAGGAGCATTAGTTGGTACGTACCTGGCGGCCGGCGTCGCTGACACTTCAAGCACTCGCTTTACACTCTCAACGATATAATTACGACCTAATAAACTGGTTTACAATACCTTAACATCACATACATCACGTAATCTGCGATTCTAACTAGGATAATAGATAACTTTCGTCTATATTGCATCGTCACTTAACGTCTGAGCGCCGTATTTTAAAATTTGTATCACCGCATTATTTACACTATCAGTCTACGCCCCGCGTGCTACTCCTCGTCCACGTTGATCTCGGAGTCGGCCGAGTCCTCGTCGTAGGTGGAGGACGACGCGAAGCCCTGGCCCAGCAGTGCCGAGCGGTTCTTGGCGGCCGCGGCGCGGTCGCGCTGCCGCCGGTTCTTGAACCAGTTCCCCACCTGAGTCGGCGTCAGCCCAGTCGCCGCGGCCAACTCCCGCTTCTTCGTGGGATTTGGGTACGGGTCCTGCAGGTACCATTCCCTCAGAAGCGACCTCGTCCGCTCCTTGAAGCAGTGCGTCTTCTGCTCCCCGTCCCATATGGTCCGTGGCAGCGGGAACTTCTTGCGGACGCGGTACTTGTCAACGGGTCCGAGCGGGCGGCCGCGAAGCCGCTCCGCCTCCTGATAGTGCGCCTCCAGCCACAGAGCCTGCAACTTCGCGTGGCTCGACCTCTGGAACCGGTGTCGTTCGAGTATTGCGTAGAGCTCTCGGTGTCTTCCCGCGTGGAACGCGACGACGGCCCGTGCGCGGAGCACCGCCTCGCAGCGCTCCAGCTCGGCGACGTTCGGATGAGCCACGGGGAGCGACCACAGGAACCTGGCGAGGCGCTCCACGTCGCCGCTCTCCTCGAGGGTCTCGCAGACGGTGGCGACCTGCGCGGCGCTGAAGGAGAGCGTGGGCAGCGGCAGCAGCGGCGTCGGCGCGGCCAGCTCGACGCTGAGCGCGGGCGGGTCGCAGGCGGCAGGCTCGGCGGCGCGCTCGGGCGCGGCGGGCCCGCGGTGCGCGTCCAGGATGCGCGCGTGCAGCGCCGCCGTCGTGGCCTCGTCCCAGGAGCCGCGCATCGGTGCGAGTGTGCGCGGCGGAGTCGCGCGCCGTGTGAGCGCGGCCGGCTAGCCGGGGGCGGGCCGCGACGCCGCGCCTCATTGGCCGGTTGGCTGTCGGCGGCGGCGGGGGTCTCGCGCCGGCCAATCGCGCTCACGGGCGCCGGGGGGCCGGATAGCTTTCAACCGCGGCGCGGCGCGTATCCGGCGGGCGCGTTTAACAGGGCGGCGGGGCGCGGCCCCCCCGCGCCGCCATGATCCGCCACGCACACCGCCGCGCCCGCGCACCGCGCTCGCCGCGCCGCGCTCGTCCTCGCCTACCTCTATCGATTACCTGCAAACCTGCAATTAATAGCCTCCATACAACAATCCGGGTGGATTACATGCTAGTGTTTGTCCCGTGTGCCGGGCCGGTCGATAAAATAATAATTTAGCTCGTAATTTGCGTGGTTAGACGCCTGCAAATCAAAGGTGGACGGGATCATAAATCATCTCTCTACTATAGACTTGAACAAAGGCTTTCTGCAGATATATTCATACCATTGCGGTGCCATAGGAATAGCTGATTATAGCTGTTAGTCTCTGTGGGGATGCATTTTAATATTATTTTATATTTCTATGCTTACAAAGAAAATAAATCTCGTCTTCACTTTGTTGCTGGTGCTTTTCTATATTTTTCTTTGTATATAGAAGACATTATCTTATAAAGAAAGGTTTAAAATCACATATATGCCATACGTATCTCGGCTCAAAAAGTGTCAGTTCTTAATTAATTTCAGGGGGCTTCCTTAGTACCTATTATTATAATTTTACCTTACCATGAAATAGTAACGTATCTGTAGGTAGGTATAGTCTTACATCAAAATAATATTGCTAAAGTAGCCTCCATTTTTCTTAATACATTTATATATCAACTTCAAAAACGTCAACCACTTACCAAGATATTAATATTTAGTCGATTCTGTTAATTGTCGGGGCATAACTCAAATCTTTGGAAAACATTAGGGTAAAATTAATATCAACCACTTTTCTTGAAAGCTTTTTTAATAGGATATTTTTGAAGCAAAAGCGCGATATAAATAAATTAATTAATTTAAATTATATTACAAAAGATCAAAACCAACCGGTCGAGGTTGACTTCAACGAGATTTCAGCATGAAAGCCTTTCGAGTGTATTAAGTTATTGAACGGCAAACCACACCCAGGGCTGTAACGGTACACAGGTAGCCCCCACCCCCTGGGACCCCGAATGGGGGGCAGACCCCCTCCCCGGGAGTGGGGTCACGTTGGCTCACGCACATTACGTGTCGTGATGGATTCTTATCTACAACTATTAATATTGTTACAAAAAGGAATTTCTTTTTCTGTTAGTCTTTTTTTGTTTGGGTTACTCGTTGTTGTCCTCCATCATTGCGATGACAGTAATTTGTTCTGTTGTTGGGAAATGTATAGGTATAGTATAGATTAGTTTCGGTCTCTTTCACCACCCTCGACTAAAGTGCTGGTTAGTTACTTCTCGATTAGCTTTGTGTGTGTGAATGATCTACGTTGTTTAAAAAAAAAAAAAAAAAAATCTTTTATAGACTTACTTGTAACTTTAATTGTCTATTAGTTTACTACAGACCTTGCTTGAGAGTGAAATATGCCCTTAGCAATTTATATTCGAGCTCAGTACGAAAAGAATTAAAGTCAAAGTCAAAAATCATTTATTTGTATAGGCCAATACATAAGCACTTACAAACGTCATAATTATAACATTTTTAACATCTACCACCGGATCGGAACGCGGTCTTCACTGAGAAGATCCGGCGAGAAACTCAGCGGGCTAGTCTTTTAATTTAATTTGTTTAATTGTGATAACATTTTTTTTTGTTTTTTAAAAATTAATTATACATCATTGATAAATGTTGCTGATTGAGAAGCTGCTCAAACCCAATCTGTTTTATCGTCAAGATAATCCGAAATGTTGTAATACCCTTTCTTACAGAGTCTAATTTAAATTGCCTTTTTAATTATTCATATTTTGTTTCTATTCTTTTGCCCCTCTATCTCTACCTCTCTCTCTCCGTATTATTTTAGCTAATCTAATTTTACCTATCACAAAGATGTAGCCTTAATTCTATAAAACCTATATATTTATAATGATGAACAGATTCATTCTTTATCGTTCTATTAACCTAAATTTCGTAAACATCAAACATATTCTTAGTTTGGTAGTCAGTCAATCATACGTTCTGTGCATGCGTTGTTAGCCTGTAAAGAATTGTTACACATAATAATGTATTCATATAACTAAAATACTATGTATGTACTCGTGTAAACAATTGTTGGCTAACCTAAATAAATTATTACGCCAGATCCCTTGCGGGGTAGGCAGAGAGTACAGAGTTCCAACAGGTTCTTTCCTTACATACCTCTCTAGCTTCCTCCACTCTCAAATTTTGTCTCATATACGCGCGCCGGTTAGAGACTCTAGACTTTTCTTTTGCTAATCTTATTTATTTTATTTTTAGACCTTAATTATGTCATTACAGAAACCTAGAAAACTTAACGTGATGTAGGATAGGTCCATACTCCTTTAGAGTCTTTTATTTAGTAAATTAATTCTATTCTATTTTGACGACCATATATAAAGATGTGTGCCAGAATCGTAGTAGGTATGTGGCGAACTGTAGTATCTACCTACCCCAGTGGGATAAAGGCTTTTTTGTGTATGTGGTGACGGGGTCTTTACAGCTTAACCGGAAAAGAAGGCGAGCGTGCAACCACTATGCTCGAGCTAGAAGGACAACGGGGCAACTAGCTCAAGAGCGCCTCAAGGAGGAACGGCCTCGGCTTGGGCAATCGCTATGGGGGAGGGCATATACTAGGTGTCTCGCCGTGCTTTGCACCGGCCGGCGGGCAAGGGATTCTTTGACCTTGCCGGCGAGGTCAGTGTATGATCCTATGTGCGGTATCTATTTTCGAAAGAAGGGAAGTAAGGGCATCGGGAGGGTCGGTGAGAACATGCCGCGGCTGGCGGTAGTAGCTGGTAGGAGGTGAGTCTGGGATAAAAGCGTGAAGCGTATGTATGTATAAAAAATAATGTCTTATTTTCCATCAGGACTATGCGCTATGACGAGATGCGGAACATTAGGTTAGTTCCTAAAATGATCGTGCAATGCTATTTTATATGCCACTGAATTACCATTATACAGTTATTAAATTTCACGAAATTATCGTAACGCGCCTTGTTACGTTTACGGATGAGAGTAACCGAGGATCGTACCTACTAAGTGATGTGCAATTGGGAACACCTATGTTCAGCAGTGGACTGCTGTAGGGTGATGATGATACATAAAGTAACAATCATATCAGCCTAAACTACCCCACTTATGGCCAAAGGCCTCCTCCCACCAATCGACGTGAGAGAGATTAGGTCATACACCCCCACAGGGACCCAGTGCGGATTGGCGGAGGCAAGTTTGTGGCCACTAGGCTTAACGACTACATTACGTGGTAACCGAGACCAACGACTTATCGTACCATCCAAAGCACGGAGACGCTCGAATATGAAAATGACACAAACGGTTACCCATCTTAGGCCGACCAAGTCGAACGCTGCTTAACCTTAGTGGTCGGTAAGAACGAGCGCCTTATTGAGATCAATCGAGATGATAATAATAATATTAGCCCTGTTAAGAAACTGTTCCACCGTTGGGCTCGGGCCTCCTCCCAAACTTTTTTTTTGAGAGGGTTTTAGGCCATAGTCCACCACGCTGGCCCAATGCGGGTTGGCGAACTTCACACACCTTCGAGAAACTCTCAGGCATTCAGGTTTCCTCACGATGTTTTCCTTCACCGTTAAAGCAAGGGGTAATTAATTTTTAATACGCACATGCTTTCTAAAAGACAGAGGTCCGTGCCTGGTTTGAACCCGAGACCTCTGAATTTGCAGTCCAACAGTTTAACCACTAGGCTATCGCTGATAATGATAATACCAAGATGATGATATGTAGGTATTAAAAAAAACGCTTTAAAAAAATTACATGATGAGTATAAGGGCAAAGACCTCTAGGTAAGATAGAAGAACCCTTGTCTGGAATCTTGTAAAAACACACCGTCACGCCTATATTCCCCAAGCGGGGGTGGCAGAGGTGTACTGAGTACGCCCCCGTTTCGCCGACGATATTAGGTCCCATGTAATAGGGGGCGAGCTTATTGCCATATACCAGGCACAATCCCCGACTCCGGACTCGTACTGGGAAGTTTTCGTTAGAAAAACTACACTTGTCCGACCTAGGATTTGAACTCAGGACCTCGTGATCATATAGCGCTGCGCTTTACCACTAGACCAACGATGCAATAAATCTTGTATTCCCATCAATAGCGACAAGATACGTAATGTGGCCCTCAAGTCGTGTTGTTCGCACTGATTCGGCGACAATTTGCATTTTTCCGGGCCGTGCCGTCGGGGTTGCGACTTGATTACCGCGACAGTCGCGGATAATCCGCTTATCCGCCACTGACGTATACATTTCCAGAATATTCTTTGACAGTTTGACAATACGTGGATATTGATGGAAAAGACAATATTTTCTATCTATATCATCACGCCAGATCCCTTACGGAGTAGTGACAATATTAATTTAATGACACGTCTTAGTTTAAGGTATTTCTATACATCGTCACACGTATTCCCATAGCGGAGAAGCAGAATTGTACCGAGTACATCCACATATCTCCGACGATGTGTTTATGAGGCGAGCGTTTATGAGACGAGGTATGAAAATTGAGGAAGCGAGAGAGGTTTGTAGGGAAATAACGTATTGAAAATGTGTACTCTCTGTCTCTACCCGTAGGGAATCTAGCGTAGTGATACAGGTAGATAAATAGATAAACGGATGGGTATAAATAAAATAAAATTGCCGCCGCGGAGGTAAGATGTACTAATCAATATATGTATTAGAGCAGTGATAGCCTAGTTGTTAGACCGTTGGACTGCAAAGTCAGAGGTTTCGGGTTCAAACGCAGGCACGCACCTCTGTCTTTTCGAAAGCATGTGCGTATTAAAAATTAACTATCACTTGCTTTAAGGGTGAAGGAAAACATCGTGAGGAAACCTGCATGCCTAAGAGTTTCTCGAAGGTGTGTGAAGTTCGCCAACCCGCACTGGGCCAGCGTGGTGGACTATGGCCTAAACCCTCTCAGTTTGAGAGGAGGCCCGTGCCCAACGGTGGGACAGTGTCTTAACAGGGCTAATATTATGACTATATCATTTTTTTTACTTGTTCCGTTTTTTGTATTTATTTTAGATTTTAATATATCTGAAAGGGACCGCCCGTGATGTTACCGAAACATGGCGCTGCCGGAAGATCAGCGCTGCAGTATAATACAGCTGCGGCTTTAGCTGAGGCAGGGACCAATTTTGGGTCTCACATAATCACTGCTTTTTATTTCTCCTTTCTTTTTATTAATACTCTTTGTCATGTTGATTGACATTGATTTGATTTCTTTCTTTTATGTGTAATTGGGTGAGCACAAAATAAATTATATCTCTTTCTTTCTAATCCCAAAAACCAGTTAGGTAGGTCCAACTTTAAGAAAGAGGTTAATCGACGAATCCACCTCGGCTGGGCAGCGTTCGGGAAACTGCGCAACATCTTCTCATCCAAAATACCTCAGTGCCTTAAGACTAAAGTTTTTAGTCAATGTGTGTTACCAGCGATGATATTTGGATCAGAGACATGGTCTCTTACAATAGGTCTCATAAAAAAGCTCAATGTTGCTCAACGAGCTATGGAGAGAGCTATGCTCGGCGTTTCTCTACGCGATCGAATCAGGAATGAGGAGATTCGTAGAAGAACAAAGGTCACCGACATAGCCCTTAAGATTAGCAAGCTGAAGTGGCAATGGGCGGGCCACATAGCGCGAAGATCGGACGGGCGTTGGGGCAGAAAGTTTCTAGAGTGGCGACCACGTATTGGCAAGCACAGCGTGGTACGACCGCCTGTCAGATGGACCGACGATCTTGTGAAAATCGCAGGAAGTCGTTGGATGCAGGTGGCATCGGACCGGTTACGCTGGAAAGCGATTGGGGAGGCCTATTTTCAGCAGTGGACAAGTATAGGCTGAGATGATAATGATGATGATGAATCCCAAAAACCACTACACACATTCTTATTCGGTTTTCACCAATAGATATACCTACTGATTCACCAGAATTGTTTAGGTACCAGATTTATTAATATAATGAGCAAGATGGCCGAAGTATCGTTCTTAGATTTACGCGAATATTAACAAGTATTTTTCGTATTCTAGCGCGGTCCAAGGACTAGTCCACCGCATAACGATGGGTTCTATAGAGCATTCGAAACGAAGGGATATTAAATTAAAAAATATGTTTTATGTTGTGTAATCCATGCTAGCCGTGCAAAGCCAGGGCGAGTCGTAATTATTCGGATCGGATTAATAGAACTAACGAGTTCTAATAATCCCATTAATTTTACAATCGCGAAAGTTTTTAAGGAAGCTTATACATCAGAATAATTTATACATCAGGATAAAATTTATAAAGATACACGCAGCAGAAGTCGCAGGCGGCCGCTAGTAGTACATAAAGAGTAATTTATGTCAATCAACACATCGACACAGCTTGCTAACCGCTTCAATTAGCGCACTTGCGCAGGTCAATGCGGCCGAACCTAAGCTCTTAAAATTCTAACTTCGCGCATTATGTTTTGCAATTCCCAAGTTCTATAGGTACCTAAACATATTAACTGTAGTTTATTCAGGTACATAACCGGCCTTTTGACTAGATTATATACATAGACTGAATGCAGATCAACTCAATAAATTAGACCGGTTACTCAATAACTGCACGCCATTTGTCTTCAATATGCGTAAATACGATCATATGTCAAAGCACCGTTCACTTTTAAAGTGGTTTCCTATTCGCAACGCAGAGCTCTGACGGCTTTGACAACATAATTCTCTATCCTTCATTCTTCTGTCTCGCTTGCTTATCTTACTTCCCAATTTCAGTACCTATGCTCTACTCATAATACCTCTACATTCCTTAAATAATCGTCTTCTTCAGTGTCCTTCTCATCGGACTGATTTTATTCACTCTTCCTTCTTTATCCAATCTATCCTTCCATAGAATGGATTGCCTCTGGACCTTAGGATGGATAACAATCGTCTCACTTTTAAAAAAAATCTGCAGGTCTAGGATATGAACCCAGGACGGGTTCATATCCTAGGTCGGACAAGTGTAGTTTTTCTAACGAAAACTTCCCAGTACGAGTCCGGAGTCTGGAATTGTGCCCGGTATATGGCAATAGGCTCGCCCCCTATTACATGGGACCTAACATCGTCGGCGAAACGTGGGTGTACTCAGTACACCTCTGCCACCCCCGCTTGGGGAATATAGGTGTGACGGTGTTTCTATAAACTATTATTTTTTTCTGACTCCTAGATTGTCTCTTTTTACAAACGAAGTGAATCACGGGATCGAGTTAGAGTGAATATAAAATTCGCAAGCGACGAAGCGCGATATTTTTGTGATTTACCTATACTTACACAAATGTTAAAGTTTATTTGAAAGGCTAATGGTGGTTTCCCCAACACAACTCTGCACAGGGAGTTAAAATTGGAAGCTCCCGTCTTGATTGAAAAGTTTCTTTGTTAAGTTCGAAGAGAAACATACCAACCCCTGTATAGATAGATATTTACTACAAACCTCGAAAAGAATACGATAGTGAAAGAATGTAGGTACAAAGGAAGACGTGGACTATCTTAGTGACCAAATGGTCCGTATCTTACCCGACCAAATATCCCGTATCTTACCTAAAGGGCAAGTCAAGAGTCGTAGCCGGCGTGTATGAGACGAACTAAAAGAGTGGAGGAAGCGAAAGAGGTCTGTAAGGAAAGATTCTGTTGGAACTCTGTACTAGGCAGGTCGATTTAAAATCAATTAATCGAGAAATCGATTTTTTGAGTCAAAGAATCGATTTTTTTCCATCGATCTGAACCACTGAATCGATTAAGTAGATTGATTCCGAAAACCGTCGAATCGGATTGATTCTCGATTCGGTCATAAAAAAGTGGTAATCAAAAATATGACTTATTAAAAATGTCTGAATCAGGGACATAAATAATAATGCAAAAAACGTTTATTCTTAAAAATACTACGTACTAAACATGGATTTATTTTAAATTAGTATCTTTTTGATAATCTCTAATTTAAATGCATTAAGAAATAGTAAAAAGGAGGGATCCAAAAAAAAAAAATCATTCTTAATTCAAATTAATAAGAATCGATTTGAATCGATTAATCGAGAATCGATCTTTTAATCCTCGATTTAATTGAGCATCGATTCTAGCGTTCGATTCGAATCGCTCTAAAGTTTGATTCGAAACGATTTTCTGAGAATGAATCGACATGCCTACTCTGTACTACTAGCCCAGCAAGCGATTTGGCGTGATGATATCTTGTATAACATAATTAACACAAGACCCGGAAAAAGTTTTTCCTATATCGGTAAGTGAATTGATTCCAACTATTTTAAATGTATCTTATATTTTTTTTAGCAAATTTGCTCTTACTCCTTCAGTACACTCTAAAGAACTAAATCTATTCTTGATTAAAGGCAATACGGAGATTTCAAATGCGTTTTTAAAACGTAATTCTCAATACGCACACACACACGTACAAGTTTCATTGTTAATTGGGTTATAATAATATTAGCCCTGTAAAGAAACTGGCCCACGGGCCTCCTCTCAAACTGAGAGGGTTTAAGCCATAGTCCACCACGCTAGCCCAGTGCGGGTTGGCGAACTTCACACACCTTCGAGAAACTCTTAGGCATGCAGGTTTCCTCACGATGTTTTCCTTCACCGTTAAAGCAAGTGATAATGAATTTTTAATACGCACATGCTGTGGAAAAGACAGACTTTGCAGTCCAAAGGTCTAACCACTAGGCTATCACTGCTGGGTATAAAAGTGCTTAAAATAAGTCCGTGGGTAAAAATCTTTAAATGCTGAAATTTGGTTTTCGTATTGAATTTGTAAAGAAATTATCTAATAGGGGTGGGCTGAGGGCTTGCGTTATTTACGACACACCTCGTATATAGAAATTTTGGTCCTAACTTGACAGTCCGCAATTATTTAGCCATGAAAAAAACATCATACAGTCGAATTGAAAACCTCCTCCTTTTTAGAAGTCGGTTAGAAATAAATGAGCATATAATATTTTTCACATAAGATGGGTAGTGACAGTTCTAAGTGCCAAACGAAATTAATATTTAATTCAATGGGATTAAGGCATAACACCTTAAGTATAGAAACAGGCCATGCCTCTTATTGCCATTGAATAAAGTATAATTTTCTTTGACAACTGTCACACTCTTCATACATCATACATACATACTCTCACTACGATTCTGACACACCTCTTTCGCTACATCTACGTTCATACATCTCTTCATACATTTCCGTCGATTTATAGTGCTACGCACTTGACCCTTTTCCAAGAGACTATTAATTTGGTCGTGATAGGTTTTCCTTGGGCGACCTCTTCCGACGCTTCCACTCACATTTGTTCGATATATTCCTTTCGTTACCCGCCTGTCACACATCCTCTCCACATGCCCATACCAATTCAACATACCTCTTTCAATCCTAGTCACCACGTCATCCTTCAACTTACATCGGTTTCTAATCACACTATTCTTCATTCGGTCAGCAAGGTGTGTGTGTGTGAGTGATGTACGCTGCTGGCCGCGAGGCCTTTGCAGCTTCACCGGACTTAAGGGCGAGCGTGCAACCACTACGCTCGAGCCAGAAGGGCAAGGAGCGACATACTCTAGGGCGCCTTGAAGAGGCGCCCTCGGTTGGGACAGCCGCTGTGGGGGGACGGGGTGCACTACTAAGTGCACCGGTCAACCGCCGGCTATGGGAGGGGATCTACGACTACTATGCGTATTCTGAGCGGGAAGAATGGATGACAAAGCATCGGCGCATTTCTACAGCATTCACTCTACTTTAATGCTTCTTTTGCCATACCCAACATTCACTGCCGTACATAAGCGTCGGTACCAACACACCATTGTGAATAGTCAGTCGAGCCTTTGTTGAGACAGACTGACTACTAACCACTGCGCGTAAGGCACCATTCACTTAGTTGTCCACACTCTACTTTACCCTTCCTTCATGAAAAATACTATAGATCTACTGTCCTTATGCTAGGCAAAGGTCTTACAGGTACCACTTGTAGGCAAAGGTAATGTTCCACCTTTAGACAAAGGTCAATCGCAAATGGAGGACAGAATGGTCCGGTGGTTAAGAGCTTAACCCGCTCCGCCTACTAGATCGAGTAGTCGCGGGTTCGATTCCCGCACGGGACAAATCTTTGTGTGGTCAACAAATATTTGTTTCGGTCTGGGTGTTTGTGGACGTAAATTTAATGTTAGTAAACACCCGAATAAGCAGTGATAGCCTAGTGGTTAGACCGTTGGACTGCAAAGTCAGAGATCTCGGGTTCAAACCCAGGCACGCCTTTGTTATTTCGAAAGCATGTGCGTATTAAAAATTAACTATCACTTGCTTTAACGGTGAAGAAAAACATCGTGAGGAAACCTGCATGCCTAAGTGAAGTTCGCCAACCCGCACTGGGCCGGTGTGGTGGACTATGGCCTAAACCCTCTCAGTTTGAGAGGAGGCTCGTGCCAAACGGTGGGACAGTTCCTAACAAGGCTAATATTATAAACACACCCTCGACACAGGAATAATTCCTAGTGGGGGAATACCTTTAAAAAAAATAGAGGTGAAAGAAAATAGGTCATATTCCACCGCGCGGATCCAATGTGGATTGGTGGAGGCAGGTAGCCATCTGTTATTGGAACTTATCAAGCCTATAAAACTTTCAAACATAGCTTACCAACGATCTATCTATATCATCACGCCGGATCCCCTGCGGGGTAGGCAGAGAGTACAGAGTTCCTACAGGTTCTTTCCTTACATACCTCTCTGGCTTCCTCCACCAACCACCACATGGAATGATAATTGGGAACAACGGCTTAACGTGCTCTCAGATGTACGACGACGTTATAAAATGGATAGCCACAAACGGTCACCCATCTCAGACTGACTGAGCCAAACGCTGCTTAACCTCGATGATCGCTAAAACACCGCGCCGACGCAGCATTTTGAAGTCATCTGCGCCCTATAAACGGAATTGTGGAGGCAGTTTTCTGGCCACCTGCTGTTGGAACTTATCAACCCACACAGAATACTCTCAAACTTAGATTAACGACTACCACATGAAGTGGTACCCGGGACAAACGGTCACCCATCTCAGACTGACCGAGTCGAACGTTGCTTAACATTGGTGCTTTCTAAGACCACTACGGCAACGCAGCGCTAGGGGCGCCTTTATACACTGCTACATTGAAATTTCACCGTCACGGCCATATTCCCCAAGCGGAGGTGCCACAGCTGTACTGAGTACACCCACTTTTCGCCGACGATGTTAGGTCCCATGTAATAGAGAGCGAGCCTATTGTCATATACCGGGCACAATTCCAGACTCCGGACTCAGATTAAGAATTTTTCGTTAGAAAAACTACATCTGTCAGGATTTGAACCCAGACCTCATGATCACAAAGCGATGCGCTTTGCTCCTAGACCAAGGAGGCAGTCTACAACAACGAAAGGCAACAATAAAATTACTTACATAAAAATACCACCCATTACCGACCCTGCCTCTATTCTATCGTATCTTCAAGCTGTATCCCAGCACAAAGGGCCAGGTAGGTGGTACATAAGGCTTGTGGTAAATCATAGTAATGGAACACCACAATACAGTAGCAATCACGAGATGACAAGCCTTGTAGGATGACTTTGTCGCTTTTAAATCATAGACTTTCCTGCAAATATAACTTGAAAAGTCACTCTACATTAAATAAAATACTTATTTTAAAACACTACTAACATTAAATTAAAAATAGGTACAGTCAATATTAACAGTTGTAAATATTAAAAAAAAAATCACTGCTGTAACGTCTATATTCCCCAAGCGGTCCGTGAGGGCGTGGTGCTTATCCTTGATGATAGTAGATCCCAATCTTACAAAGCCAAAATATATTGTCATTGTATTCACATAATGTGAAGACTATTCTGGATTTTCCATAAAAAATTGTCCAGCGTTGAACCCAGGACCTCGTGGTTACAGCCCGTACTATACATCACTACACTAAGAAGGCGGTCCGTTTGACGGATAGATTGGTTCAGTGGTTAGCCGCTCCGCCTACTTGATCAAGTAGTCGCGGGTTCCATCTCCGCACAAGACAAATCTTTGTGTGTCCCAGAAATGTTTTTTTCAGTCTGAGTGTTTGTCTATGTGAATTTCATGTTTGTGAACGCACTCACGGCGACACAAGAATAATTCCTATAATAGGGCAATGCTTTTTAAAGAAAAACAAAAGAGTGGAGGACTCCTAAGAGGTAAGAAAAGGACCTGGTGGAACTCTGTAGTCTCTGCCTACCAGGCAAAGGATCTGGCGTGATGATATAGATAGTTGGAAACACAAAAGGCAGGTATCGAAAATTATCTATTCACTAATATCCCATACTTCCAAAAAATCCTATACATCCTACACATAAACCACGCCCCCTGAAGATTTTATATCATCCAAACAAAGACAGAGCTGAAAGGGGCCCGGGCCCCTCTATCGATCGGGGCGCCCCCCACCCGGTGGAGGAGGCTGCGATACCAATATCACACCGCCGAGCATCGGCTCACTTAACTTTGGTACTCACTATGAGAAATTGAGGATGCCTCGTTTTTTAAATAAAAGATTATTCTCTCTTCTTTTTTTTTAAACTTCTTGTTTATCTAGATCTTCTGTCCTTCATCTCTTTTTCCATTCTCCTTCCTACTTATTCCGATTCCTCCTTCAAATCATAATATTGGTTGATATCTTATTTTGTAGAAAGCATCACCAAACAGATATGCTATGCGAAAGTGCAAGGATGTAGGTACCGCGGAAGACCTAGACTATCTTACCACGACCAAATAGACCGAGCCTTATATGAAGGACAAGTCAAGAGTCTCCGTAACCGGCGAGCGAGTATGAGACGAACTATGAGGGTGGAGGAAGCCAGAGAGGTATGTAAGGAATGAAATTTTTGGAACTCTGTACTCTCTGCCTACCCCGCGAAGGATCTGGCGTGATAATATAGATAGATAGATAGATTCTTATTTTGTCTATCAATATCATCAGACCAGACCCTTGAGGGTTAGGTGAAGAGTACCAACAAAGTTTTAACAGATTCTTTCCTTGCAGACCCTATCTGGCTTTCTCCACTTTATTCCTCACTAGCTGTACCCCCAACTTTGTTCGCGTTATTTTCAGGCGTGTATTTCACTACCTTAAGCTTATTTTGAGACAAAACGGTAACCTATATTTTTCCCCTAGATAAAATCTATATCCTTGACGAATTTAAACAATATCCCGGACCCAATAATATTGACACGTTTACTAACAGTATCCCTAATTCAATTTTTATGAGACCAACCACTTCTGACGAAATACATAGGATTATATCAAATCTAAAAAACACAAATAGTACTGGGCACGATGAAATATCCACAGTCATAATAAAACAAGTCTCATTAAATATATCCCCTATTTTAAGTCATGTCATTAACCTTTGCATAACACATGGTAAATTTCCTGAAAAGCTGAAAATGACATTGATAAAACCACTATTTAAGAAAGTTGATAAACATTCCATGACTTGTTATCGGCCAATTGCATTAATATCTAACTTGTCAAAAGTTATTGAAAAGTCAGTACATGAAAGGATTTACTCTTTCCTTGAATGTAACAATATATTTGCTAAAGAACAATTGGGATTTAGAAAAAATAAATCTATTAATATGGCTATTTATAATTTTTTAAAATTAGGCATGGAAAATGTTGACCATAAAAATCCCGTGTGTGCACTGTATATGGACCTTACCAAGGCATTTGACTGCGTAAATCATGACACATTACTAAAAAAACTACATGCATGCGGAATAAGGGGAAAGTCTTTAAAGTTAATGAAATCTTATCTATCTGACAGGAAACAATGCACACAAATTACTAGAGTATGCCCTAAATTACAACAAGAAATACATTATGTGTCTACTCACAAGGAAGTCAAAGTTGGTGTTCCACAAGGAAGTGTACTAGGTCCATTATTGTTCAATATTTACATAAATGATCTTCCTAAGGTAACAAAGCATCCCACAATTTTATTTGCAGATGACAGGACTATTATATTCACCGGCAAAGAAAAAAATTATTTTGAGTTTGAAATAACCAAAACCATATATAATGTTATACAATGGTTGACAACAATAAACTTAAAAATTAATCTAGATAAAACAAACATAATGACATTTAAAAACAGTCAATCGCAACTGTACAATATTAGCATTAGTTACGACGGGACCATGATCCAAGAAGTAAATATTGCGAAGTTCTTAGGATTAAATATAGATAAAAGCCTTAACTGGAAATCACATGTAGAAAGTCTATGCATAAAATTAAACCAGCAATCCTATGCTCTCTCTTTGCTCGCTAAAATGGTAAACCAATCAGTAGTACTGACAGCATATCATGGTAATGTGGGATCCATATTGAGATATGGTATAATGTTTTGGGGTAACTCGACAGACAAGGAACGAGTGTTTAAATCGCAGAAAAAATGTGTACGTGCTATCTGCAAACTGCATCAAACGGATAGTTGTAGATTTTTCTTTATAAGTCTTAAAATATTTACAGTGCCATGTATCTACATATATGAAGCGATTTGTTTTATAAAGAGAAATTTTAATATGTACGTCAGTTATAAAAGTATACGCCACAAATTTAAAATTAATTGTCCCCCACACAAGACCGCAATGTTTGATAAGAGTATATTTTGTATGGGACCGCGTATGTATAACCATCTACCTACTAGTATATTGCAAGTCACAAGTTATGAGCTATTTAAAACTAAATTAAAATGTTTATTATTAGACAAGGCTTACTATAGTGTCGCCGAATATTTATCAGATAATTTGGAGGACAATTCATAACTTATGAAGGATAATGTAATAATGACAAACTTAATGACATTCATAAATTTATTTTCACAAATTGACATAAAAAAATTATATCATGACCAGTAATTAATTTTAATCGATATGTTTATAATGATGGTTCAATGTAATTTAATTATATTATGATACTAAAATATATGATGAAAAATTCTATGTATTTGCATGCCTAACAGCAGATTATGGTGTCACAACACCAATTTGTAACATCTGTTACACCCATATTCGCAAATAAATGATTTGATTTGATTTGATCAAAATCGGTTCAGTGGTTTGGGCGTGAAAAGGTAACAGACAGACAGATAGGCAGGCAGACAGAGTTACTTTCGAATTTAAAATTATATAAGTAGTATGGATAAACGAATACAGTTTAAATAAATCATACAGATTTTATGGCTCCCTGGGATACCTCTATAGTTCGGTAGGCGATCACGAAGTCCGTGATTCGAGTCCTAGTTCGGTCGATGTATAGTGTTTCTATAAAAAAAAACTCAGAAGCCTTCCACAGTCTGGAATTGAGCCTGGTATTACCCCTGTATACACCCCTGGCGGACACCTGCGCAGGGATGGAAGCTGTCTGAAATGAGATCATCAGTTCGCACTGAAGCTGTCCCTCCTTCGTAAAGCTCCCACAGAAGGTGTACTAGGTGTTTAGGTGTACCCATTTCCAGTAGTGTATTCCACAAGGTTGGCCATTTTACACA
Organism: Phalera bucephala; assembly: GCA_905147815.2. Classification (NCBI taxonomy): domain Eukaryota; kingdom Metazoa; phylum Arthropoda; class Insecta; order Lepidoptera; family Notodontidae; genus Phalera; species Phalera bucephala. The sequence goes on from LR990618.1 coordinate 31,833,843, forward strand.
GTCAAATGCTTTTGAGAGCTTGTAATGTAGGTTGGCTTGTTAAATTCTCGAGCTTTCTCGATGATCTGACGAACAATCAGAATCTATTCACGGGTCCGCTTTCCCCTCACAAATCAAGCTTGTTCGGGCGTAATCTCTTTCTACAAATATGCTTTCAGTTGTTCGTTCAAAATATGTAGCATAGTTCATATAAGAATACATAATGGTTAATATGCAACCAACATTGCACATTATAATTCGAAATAACATAAGTTTTGTAAATTAAAACAAATTGATGACATCACTCTTCGAGTTCCCGCCAAACTCTTATTAGAGTTATTATAATCTACTAGTCCATTTTTACATGTGATTAGAACTATTTATTATCGATTAAGGAGTATGTAATTACTCACTCTCTGTTACGTAAGGTAAGTACTTAAGCACTTTATGATGATTTTAATGAAACATGGTCGTTCTTTATATTAAGGCTTTCAATCATTCATCATTTTTCACTGATTTATGTATTTAACACTAAAAGATTAGTGTTTTATAATACTAGTACAATTTGACTGTCTCGTTGGTCTGGTGGCAAAGCTCATCGCTTTATGATCACGAGGTCCTGGGTTTAAATCCTAGGTCGGACAAATGTAGTTTTTCTAACGAAAAATTCCCAGTATGAGTCCGGACTTACCGGACACATATCCAGACTCCGGAGTCTGGATATGTGCCCGGTATATGGCAATAGGCTCGCCCCCTATTACATGGGACCTAACATCGTCGGCGAAACATGGTTGTACTCAGTACACCTCTGCCACCCCCTCTGGGGAATATAGGCGTGACGGTGTTTTAGTACAATTTTCAAACTAATGATATTGCACTATATATTATATAAAAGTTTTAAATTAGAAAATAAATGCCAAGTGGGAAGGAAGATTTAGTGCAGTGGTTAAGAGCTTAGGCCGCTCCGCCCACTGGGTCGAATAGTCGCGGGTTCGATTCCCGCACGAGACAAATCTTTGTGTAACCCACAATTATTTGTTTCGATCTGGGTATTTGTGGAATACATCCTACGACGACACAACCCTCCCACACACATCTACGACACAGGAATGAATCCTAGTGTGAGGATACGTTTTTATTTAAAAAAAATATATATCTACAAAATCACCTAAAAATATAAACAAAAATCAGGCATTCACAATAGAAATATTTTCATCTCTCAATATGGTTGATCATGGGTGATCACTTTAATTTCAATCTGGCATAAAACAATGGCATAAGATCAAAGTTACAATTGAAAAGCTTCTAAACAAAACATGATCAAGTGTATTAAGTTTTTAGCTTTTCGTGAATATTACACATGAAATGAAACTATTTTCCGGTTTTTATTACAGTCTCTTTTATAAATTTAAGTATTGTTTTAAATCTTTAAGTAAGTGAGAGTACTTAAAAATCAAAAATAGACCGCTGTTTGATCCAAATAATAGTTTTATTTCATGATAAAGTGTTTTATTTTTATTTTAACGAGTCACGAGTTCGTCGTTCGTCGTCGTGGTCTCTTACAATAGGTCTCATAAAAAACTCAGAGTCGCTCAGCGAGCTATGGAGAGAGCTATGCTCGGCGTTTCTCTACGCGATCGAATCAGGAATGAGGAAATTCGTAGAAGAACCAAGGTCACCGACATAGCCCATAGGATTAGTAAGCTGAAGTGGCAATGGGCGGGCCACATAGCGCGTAGATCGGACGGGCGTTGGGGCAGAAAGATTCTAGAGTGGCGACCACGTATTGGCAAGCACAGCGTGGGACGACCGCCTGTCAGATGGACCGACGATCTTGTGAAAATCGCAGGAAGTCGTTGGATGCAGGTGGCATCAGACCGGTTACGCTGGAAAACGATTGGGGAGGCCTATGTTCAGCAGTGGACAAGTATAGGCTGAGATGATTGATTGATTGAGTAACTAGTTGATATTCCTGGGTACTTTAAATCTCTAATTAATTTTGTTGATCCCGTAAGATAATACTCGTAATAAGCTCACAGTACCTTATAGCATTATGCTAGTAGACTTTTAACAGACAAATTTCTATCTGCATATACCAAAGCCTGACGTCACACCCAAAACAATCTTTTAACAATACCCTATTCCGAAACACATCTCAACTCAACCAATCCCCAAACTCTATTGAGCAACCGCCGTACTAATAATAAAACACTAAATTGACAGACTACCAAACCGAATACAATATGCTATTTTGCATTTGTAAATTTAAAAATCTTCTTTGCTACTGTGTTGCAACATAGTTTCAACTTAAAACACTTGAGAAACATGTTACTAAACAACTTTGAACGTTATTTCAAAAGTAGTAACCCTAAAATGCTGGTGGTACGGTCTGAGAGACCGGTAGATGTAAGTTTGTGGCTTAAACAATGCATCGTACGTCACATAACGCAGTTTACTGTCGCGAGGTATCGCTAGCGGTTTGACACATCGCTTAGCGAAGATGATTTGTGAAGGGTTAAGATCCTCGGATGTGGATCCATGGGTTGCATGGTTATTGTGCTGCGTATGAGTACAAAGCAATATCTAAGCTTAAGTTTTGACGATAGAATTCAGCCAAAAAAATATCATACGTAACGCTTATTAAAACTGAAAACATTTCGAGTTCATGATTATAAATTAAATTATCATATTTATTAACTACGATTACCGACTCACTGTTCGTGTAGGCCTACCTATAAATACAATAATGATTAAATTTTACATACTTTTGTGATCACGCCGTTGTGTGCATTCATATTTCGCTGACGATATTAGGCCCCAACTTATTAAGAGATGAGCCTTTTATCATCGCATCAGACTTAGCTCCAGGCTTGCGGGTGCCAGCTGGAAGCATACAGACCAAAGCTGGTCGTTATGAAAATTTCTGGGGAAGCCTGCAATTGACGTATTTCAACTGATGAGGGTGATAATGATTCCTAAAATAATACATATATACTAAAACTACTGACAATATTATTGTCATACTTTACAGAACTTCCAATTAGCTCTAGCAATAGAGCATATTATATAACAATATTTCAATGAGCAATACTAGGTGTAACATAATAAACGCAAGACCTTAAAGTAGTTTGTTGTAAATCGTTAACTGAATTGATTCCAACTATTTTTAAAGAAACTTACATTTTTTTTAATTTTCAAAAATGTAGTTACTCCCTTAGTGCGCTATAATAAACTAAATGTATTGTTAATTAAAAACAATACGCAGATTTTAAATGCATTCCTAAAACGGATTTATCAATTCGCACACATACACGTACAAGTTTCATTGTTAATTGAAGTATAAAAGTGCGTACAAAAGGGTTTAAAAATTATAAATTTGGCAAATTGGTTGTCGTATTGAATTTGTGAAGCAATTATCTAATCGGGGTGTCTGAGGTCTTGCGTTATTTATGATACACCTTGTACAGCAATATTTCACCAAATTACATACATTATTCTATAATCACAAAATAGATATTTTCCGCATCGTCACACAATAAGAACGTCAAAAACCAACTCAGCGGTCACCAAAACTGTAACCCTTCGACCGAGCCACGGTTAGTTAGCCGCACTTGTAGGGTTAAATGTAATCGCACGTGAAATCGACAAGTCGCAGTTAAATGAGTTTGAATGGCCGTTTTGGGACATCAAAGATGACTGCGATGCTGTTACTGCTCTATATTTGAGGGCATATGATTAGTTTTGTTGGTTTCGTATCGATTTGTGTTAGGAATCAATCGATTTTGCAATAACATTTTTTAAAACGATCAAGTCGCCTTCTTGTCGATTACCTTCATATCGATACCAAACTTCGATCACGTATCGATATACGCAATCGAAGTTTCCAAATTCAGTATTCAAATAAAAAATATTTTAACATGATATAACGGAATCTTTCATCGTAATTTTCACTAACTTCAAGGCGACCGATAACAATACAATAATTTTATAACTTTGGCGTAATATCCTGCCAGTTGTGTTGCCAGTGATGACTTACGGCGAGACATGGTCACTCACGATCGGCCTCATAAGAAGGCTCAAGGTCACCCGAAGAGATCGATATCGAATCAGAAATGAGGCGATCCGCAGGAAAACCAAAGTCACCGATATAGCTCTCAGAATTGACAAATTTATGTGGCAGTGGGCACATCGCTCGTAGAACTGACGGCCGTTGGGGCAGAAAGGTTCTCGAGTGGCGACCTCGTACCGGAAGACGTGGAGTGGGCAGGCCCCCCACAAGGTGAAGCGATGACCTGGTGAAGGTCGCGGGTAGAAGCTGGATGCGTACAGCACAAAGCCGGTCGTTGTGGCGATCTTTGGGGAGGCCTTTCTCCTGCAGTGGACGTCTTTCGGCTGATGATCATGATGATGATGAATATCCTATCACCAGGATAAGAAAATAATATTCGAGTATTTTACAGGTTAAGTATATACCATCGTTGTTTTGAACTTATTACTTTTGATGTTATTTTAAGACTAAAAAATAAGAATATAAATTATAGCTTAAAAAACACGCTTTAATAGCAAGCCAAACTAAAGATAAGAAAATAATAACAGAATAATTAATTTTGTTGTAAAAAAGCGTGGGGTACTTTTAACTGTATATTTTTCCCTCTACTTTTTTAAATATCTACCAGTGAACTATGTATAACGTTTAATGTCAAGCACTCCACGCTTTTTCACAATAAAGTTAATTATTTCGTTATTATTTTCTCCTTTCGACTTGCTATGAAAGCATGTTTTTTAAGACCATAATTTATTCACGAAACGGGAGTAGTAAAGGTGGGTACATCCGTAAACGTATTTTTGACGATATTAGGTTCCAATGAATAGGGGGCGAGCTTGTTGCCAGTGTACCGGACACAATTTCAGAATCTAGTCTGCTAGTAAGGATTTTTCTATCTATATCATCACGCCAGATCCCCTGCAGGGTAGGCAGAGAGTACAAAGTTCCAACAGGCTCTTTCCTTACATACCTCTCTGTCTTCCTCCACTCTCATAGTTCGTCTAATACACGCTCGGCGGTTACGGGGACTCTTAACTTATCCTTAGATAAGACCCGGTCTATTTGGTCGTGGTAAGATAGTCTAGGTCTTCCTCGGTACCTACATCCTTCCACTTTCGCATTGTTTATCTGTTTTGACATACTTTCTTCTGACATTCTTTCTATATGCCCGATCCCACGGAGCATACCCTTTCTCATCTTTACACCAATACTATCTTTCATACCTACTCGCTTTCATACCTACTCGCTTTCTTATAACGCTGTTGCGAATACGGTCGGTCAGCTTCACTCCGCACATCTTCCGCAGACCTTGCATTTCCACCGCATTTATCCAACTTTCATTCTCCTACATACCCAACCAAGATTAAAAACCACAAAATGTTGGAGGTTCAAAAGACTAATTGATCGTGACCTACAATTAACTTAATAATTATTTATGGTAGTTAAGTATATGATTGTTAGTTATAGCAAACTGTATCAATTTAGCACCTTCTCCCACTGGCAATGGTTGGATCGAACTAAGTCGCAATAAGACCCACCCATCCTTGTGCCCCATTTTGGAGCCATTCAAAATTATAATCAAAATCAATATGTTTTTTTTTATTCATGTAGACCAAAAGGCACTTATGAATAGCCAAAAATAGAAAATTATTGATACTTAATATTCCGGTAGAGAAGAAGGGCGAGAAACTCTACGGTTAAATTCAATGTCTTTTCCAGTACTTTCACAATCTTTCGATATCTACATGACAATGTTCCGAGGGAGCAATAGAAATATCTGGCCATCATAGCTGCAGCTTTGTGGACGCTCGCCGGAACACCCACAAAGGGGCATTCGGCAGCCGATGGACGCTACCTTCCGTAGTTACGCACTGTTTTGTTATCGACTATGGTTTCGGCGTAAAATATAAGCTTACGCGAGAGCGGGGAGCGGGGAAATAGTAATTGGATGAATAAGTTTAAGCAATGACTATAAAAGACGAAACTGCCTCTGCCTGGCGATCACGAGATCCCTTGTTTGACTTAGAACGGATAAAGTATGGATTTTCTATCTAAGTAAAAGTCTTAAAAAAATAAAATATGATATCGTCGGCGGTATGTGGGCGTACACAGTACACCTCCCCCTCCCCTCGCTTGTGGAATATAGACGCGTTGGTGTATAGTAGGTAGTCAGTGTAAGATTACAATCCAATTTTGATTTACTGCTATCACCTTAGTCGCATTTATTAATGCAAACCCCTCGGTAAAGAGTGCTATGTATACATTATCCTAAATATCATTAATTTGTAAAAGTAAAAACATAAAGTTAAAATAACACCAAAAAGATATAATATTGTTTATATCTTCAACATTAACACAGCCAACCAAGTATTTTCAAAGGGAAAATTGTCTAATGTCTTGAAAATCTTAAGTTAACACATTTTTTTTAATTACACATATCATCACAAGATACTACTTCAACTTACAAGATCGTATCACGCCTACACCCACAACGATATAGTTCTTCTAAACAACAAACTTCCACGCTATCTTTCTATAACTTACACCACAACCTAACCCCATACATTCCGCAAGCATCCTTTGTCCACCGGGCGGTTTAGCGAAGGCAATTTCGTGTTTTATGCGCGCACAACAGATATGGACTCGACGCGAATGGCTTACGAGATACGACATGTGAATTCTTATTACTTACAACGAAATAGTATTTATCTATCAACTGGAAGCGATTGTACCTCTATATTTAGTTTTAGAAAACTTTGTGATTCTCTAGAAATTAAACCTGTAAAGTGTCAGTCACGGTGGTTGTAGCTGGTACCCCAAAGTGATAAACAGTGATCTGACAATTAGAGTTAGGATCAACCCCTTACAATGGTACTCCGCTCACTCCAAACCTTAGGATTTTAATGGCTCCTGCTTTGACCTGGTGAAGGTCACAGGTTAAATCTGGATGCGTACAAACCAAAGCCGTTCGTTGTGGCAACCTTTGAGGATACTTTTGTCATGCAGTGAACGACTTTCGCCTATTATACTGCTTTTGCTACTTAAATAATTATTGGGCATTTTGGGGAGTAAGTGACTGCGTCATCTCCACCCCATTTGATAACGGGTTCCTAAGTCAGAAGCCAATACTAAAAAACTTAAAGTCATTGCCTTCAAACATCTCCCCAAATTATGTTGAACATCACAACACATAATAACCCTACAGTTTAGTCGGCGCGAGCGCAGTCACATAAACTAATCACCCGCTGATATACGGCGACGCATCTCTAATAGGTGTGGCGTGCGCGTACGCATCTAAATCACCCTTTGTTCGGCTGCGGTCGGCCGCGGTCGGTGGTGTGATCTTACATGTTGGAGGTATAGCTCTGTACCCTAACTTTTGTCGAGGTAATTTGGTAACTGTCATGTATCATTTTATTTAATATTATTATATTTGTATCTCACTGAGTTTTAAGGGTTTGACTTCGATTCTTTGGAAGAATTGCGCGGCAATATAGCTCCAAAACATACAGACCCTTTGTGAGAGTTAATCTTATAACAGTCAGTCAGGAAATGGAGAAACATGAACATATTGTTATTAGGCATTATTGTCCCACTGTTGCGAAAAGTCCCTCCCCTGCGTTCATTTGATTCGATTTTCTATGATAAATAATATCTATATATCTCTATCATCACGCCAGATCCCTTTCGGGGTAAGCAGAGAGTACAGAGTTCCAACAGGTTCTTTCCTTACATATCTCTCTGGCTTCCTCCACTCTCATAGTTCGTCTCATATACGCTCGCCGGTTACGGAGACTCCTGATTTGTCCTTCAGAGAGGACCCGGTCTATTTGGTCATGGTAAGATAGATATAGTAAGTAAATACCTCTTAAGTCCGTTTTTCCCCAAAGGTGTAGACAGAGGTATAATACCCCTATATTTCTCCGAGGCATTCTTAGTCTAAATATACAGAACAAGGGCCTCCCCCAGATGTCGCGACGATGACAACGCAATCAGCTTTAACCTGCGACCTTCACCAAGTCATGGGTCCATCTTGTAGTTGGCCTGCCCACTGCACGTTTTCCGGTACGCGATCGCCACTCGAAAACATTTCTCCTCCAACAGCCGTCGGTTTTGCGAGCGATGTGCCCCGCCCACTGCCACTTAAGTTTGGCAATTCTGAGAGCTATGCCCGACTAATTTAATAAACATCTGAGTGTGTTTTTGTTACTTAGCCGCTTTGAAAAACCTTCCTTCTTTCTTTCTTTCTTTAACATTTGACCAGTGGCTAACGTACTCGGAGCTATTCAAGTTGTCGTCGATTTAACTTACTGACTATAGTTTTGTGCTACTAGGTTTCCTTCGAAACACTTCGAAACATTTTCTTTTTGAATAGATATTACTAGCAGTTACCTATTTAAGCTCAAACCAATGTTGAAGAACATTATCGGTCGTTGGTAATTAAAGAATGAAAAGCAAACTGTGACCGTTTTACTAGTCTAAGATATCGATTATCGTCTCTTGCTTAAGAATCCCTGACTTCTCACGACCGCAATCGGCTACAAGCGACACGTAAATCGTAATAAGGTTATATTTACGAGTTGCCCGACAGATGGCGCTGGTTGATCATGAATCACGGCAACTTTGCGGTGGCGAGCGATCAGCTCTTGCGCACAGATACGCAACAATACATCAACCATTAAAATATCCCACTGATATTTGTATTCTATTGCTCTACATTAAGAGTTATTTTTCAAATGTCTCGTAAAATTTGATTAACAGGTTATGGTTACTCAAGTCAACTTCTGACTGATAAGTGTGACCAGCTTGCGGCGAAAGCTTTGTGATTCAAAGTAATGAGATTTTTCACGATATTTATTTAAAGAGGTGGTCAGAGACGTTAGCAATATGAATAAATTGGTAAATATTAGGTGTGTGTGTGTGTGTGTGAATGATGTAGTAAATATTAGGTGTGACCTCTCGTGACTGTTATCTGCGGTGGTATAAAGCGTGCTTAGTATAGCGTAGGTGTTTAAGGTTTCAATGTGATAGATAGTTTAGGTAAGCCGGCCGTCATTTTAAGGCATATTACTTCACATGCTTTGTCTTGTGCTGCTTAGGATCACCAAGTCTTGATAATTTTAAGTCGCACAAAGTAGTATTAAGATTTTTTCATCGCAAAATTGTCAGTACCAATCCAAAGCCTGAATTTGTGCCTAGTTTATTGGCAATAGACTCACTCTTATTACGTTGGGACTTAACATCGTAGGCAAAATTTGGGACTACACGGTACTCCTTTGCCACCTAAGCATAGAGAATTCAGAAGTAATACTGTTTATTTCTTGTCATACCTTCAACTATGACATACCGTGTAATGATTAAAGATGACTTACATTTGCTCATCTGTCAATTTCCTAACCCATCAAGAACTTTAGAGTAGTCACTAAAATAACTTAAAACAGTTATGAAGCATCTTCATAATCTTCAAAAAATAAGTACACATTTTAATCGTGACCAAAGTGTTTCCCACACAAAAAAAAATCCTTTGCCAACATTCACAAGGCCACATATCACATTAAACTCGTGTAATGCGTGCCAAAATATCTAAATCACTGGTATACATAATGTGCTGACGTCACAACATAATGGTGTGGGCCAACTCGCCCCTGCGGCGCGCCTGTCAGCTGTCAATCATGAGAGTAAGCGGATTTGCACACCCGCCTCCTTACGGTGCGGCGCGTGGGACGAGAGAGTTGCGGAACACTTGTACTTTAACATATTATGAAAGACATTATAAGCAAAAAAACACATATCAGACTACCTACTCTACCAATTGTTCTCTGAAATATGTAATATGTACACTGCTGGTGTGTCTTTTGTAATAAATAAATACAAAAACTTTACCTTCACAAACAAATAACATGTACATCTACGATGTAGCCGCTTTCGTGGGCACTATAATTTCTGATATGTTTTAGCTTTTACGTACGTTGAAAGATAACAATTATACGACCATTGCGTTTCGCACTTAAACTAAATTTCACTAAGAATAGAATTTTACTAGTGTAACTCATTATAATTGTACTACTGTAATCATTTTATTAGCAGTTGAATAATGCTCTCTAGTTTAGTCCTTTACCCTCTAATCTAAAATTTAATTTTCAACATGACATGTTTCCGTATTACACAAAGTAGAGTACCATCTAAATTTCCACGTCAAATGGACCAACCAATTGAGTAGTGATTCACCACATAACCGTCACAAGCGGACGCGTTTACCAAACCCGCTGCTAGTCCTTCGCTTGCACCACACACAGCACCGTAGGTAACATTTTACAGACTTTCTATGTATCTTTAACACATTTCACTTTCTCTTTTGTATAAGTTATTCAAATAACACACCTATTGCTTGTGCCCTTAGTTACTTTTTGCTTAAATCACATAGGTATAATCTGGGATATAGGTAGTGGAACTTTCTTAAAAAAAATAAAAAGAGACACCTACATATATTCCTTAAGCAACGGTCGTAGGAGTGTACTGTATACGCCTACATTTCGCTGTGCTAGGCCCCAATGTAAGGGGAGGCGAGCCTATTGCCAACCAGGCACAATTCCAGACTCCAGACTGTTACTGAAAAGGAAACCTTTCGATATATCGATTGTTTTTCCCATCTAGGATTCGAATTCAGGACCTCGTTTTTCGCAGTATGCGCCACTATACCAACCACGCAGTGGATATTGATTTTCTGCATTATTAGACATGATATTTATAGACAATAACTACCGCAAGGGATCTGGCGTGAGGTTATAGATAGATAGATAGATATTTATAGAATTGATATGTTATTCCCGGGTTTTTACAAATTAATCAACTTGTAAATGTGCACCAATTCGGGGCGAGTTCTCTATTATTAAATATATATCGTCAAAAGTCAACCAAAAACTAATCTTATTTTAAGCAATATAAAACTGAAAATGCATTTCCAAAAATCCAATCATTATACGATATACAACTATCAACTTTATTCCAATGCATTAACAGTCAAAAATTAATGCAATATTTATTGGTTCGAATCGAAACCAATTTACCAAGACTATCGAACAACGACTACCCAAGCACTTATTATTTATGAGATAAGATTGACAATCGTTCAAAAAACTACTTACAAAACAGTAAAAATAAATTGATAATAGACTACAACCATCGCAGCCCTTATGCCTACATTAATAAAATTCGAAATTGGATAGCAAAGTTAATACTAAATCTGTAGTAGAATTAAAACATGGGGTTGCCAGTTAATCGGTTTGAGCTTTACTAAGCTCATCGGTTTACTAAAATAATGTTTATGTTTACTCTAAGCTTATATCAGCCATAGGGTCGGCATTAAACCCATAGGATTCACATACAAACCCCATAGAATCACCCCTCTGTGGTATTTTAAACTTATTATATGGCAATATTAAGCTGTTAATTAAAAATCTGCAAGCTTACCATTTTATTTGGCAAGATTTCGGCGTGGCTGAATGTAAACATGTTATATGTAGATAAAATAATTAAAAAAAATAAAATTTAAAAGACCTTTTTAAAAACAAGCTTTTATAGCAAAAACACAGCGAAGATATCTTGCTTAGTTTAAGAGCTCCTATCGCTTCCTTCCGGCTCCATCATCAGACCTTGGACACTATCATAAAGTACTCGTCAAAACAAATCCAACGAGCCCGAACACGGCGGGGTATACTGAGTAGTTGGGTGGTTTCATTGGCCACCTTTTGGCTTCAACATCAGACCCTGCACACTATCTCGTTGTATAGTACTTGTCAATACCAATCTAACAAGCCTAAAGACGAGGGAGTTACGTTGTATAGTTCACATGTTCCTATGGCCACCTTCCGACTCCAGCATCAGACCAGCTCCATAGTATCACATTATTGCATTGTCACCAACTTTACATACGTATGCCAAATTTCAGCTCAATCGTGTACAAGTGCTTGAAATATGAGGAAACAAACAGACAAATGAAAATTGCAAGTTAAATAAAGCTTGTAAAAATACCTCGAGCCCTACAGAGTTTTTGGAAATAGGTTTACATTGCACATGTACATTTATAATCACCGTCACGTCTATATTCCCCGAGCAGTGGTGGCAGAAATGTACTGTGTACGCCCAGTTTTCGCCGACGATGTCAGTTCCCATGTATGTAATAGGGGGCTTGACTATTGCCATCATACCGGACATTATGTAGAATCTGGGCTGATACTGGAAATTTATCTTTTCTTTGTCCAGCCTAAGAACGAAATCTTGGGTTCAACCCAAGATTTCGAGATCATGGGCTAAGGAGGCAGCCAAAAGGTGTACCTAGGTACATTTTACGTGCAAATTTGTAATCCATGAAGCACTTGTTGGCTCTGATCGAGCTGAAATGTTGCATACCTATGTAGATTCTCGAAACTTCGGTGAAAATGTACTAACATGGTACTACACAGCTGGTCTGATGATGGAGCCAAGAATTTTCCATACATACAAAATTACTGAATCCAATATGAAGAATTATTGGCCACATTTCCTAACCAAAAAAAAACAAAAGAAAAAACTTAAAAAACAAACCTTTTAAAATCATAAAAGCTTGTTTTTTATTCTTATAATGATTTTATATTTTTTACACATATAACAACAAAACTGTACTTTCCACGCACTGTCAGTGTCATTTTAAACACATTTTAACAGATCAACAGCGCATGCGCAGAGATAAGTATAAAATCCGGGATAAGCTTTAAAAAGGTGTCAATCGACGGTCGCAGGTATCGCTGCAGCTTGCGACGCGTTCAGTTTATCATTTTGTGTCTGCTTAAATATATACGCCTTAGTATGCCATGGATTTCAAGAAAGCTTAAGGTAGAAGCGGAAGCGATTTAAATTTAAACATAAATAACTGAAGTCGAAGTAAATTCCTAGGATTCATATGCAATTGTTGTCATGCAATTTACGACGGGCTAGAGTAGTTGAAGCGTAGGTTGCTTTTCTAACAGTGGGTTTCTTGGATCAAGTAGTCTCAGGTTCGCTCCCCGCACGGAACCCACAAACATTTGTTTTGGTCTGATTGATACATACATATAAATATAAACAAAAATACAGAAATTTTGAGAACCGTATCTAGTGGTTTTGTTATCGGGGGCAATCTTAACAAAAAATATATTATAAGCATATTAGATAAAGTTAATTTATTTATATTATTTGACTAATAGCTATGTTTATTTATTTCAGGTATTTACAATAAAGAAAAGTATATGTAGAGTTAATATTTACAAATAGGAAAAATAAAAAAAAATAAAAAATTATATACAAAAACTAGTATTTGCAATGGGCCCAAAGACTCCGCACCTCTACCAGTTGGTAGGATACCCAGGACGCTGGCAGCATTGCCTCGCTGTATCGCCAAACGTTTTTGACTTGTACTAACAGAACTTTAGTAGATTCTACATCCACCGTGGGGAAAATTGGTGTATGTAAGAATTTTACGACATCAAAAAACACTGCGACGGCCTTCTTTGACACGGTAGAGCATTACCAAACGAAACGCAGTAGTGCCTCTCTCAACTCTGAGTATACACCCAGACAAAGTCCTAAGCGGCAGTGACAAAGGCGTACTCTATACAGAGTACGGCTTTGCTTTGGGGAGTATTGACGGCCGGTGACGCTGTAAAGGCCCCGCGGCCATATTTTTACGATTAAATCGCTACATGTTACATCTCACACCCACAGCAGCCGTCATGGCCAGCGCTAAGCGGATCCCGCGCTGTCGGCCATTATGCCCGGACACAGCGACACCTTCATTGTCACATTGTATTGTGTACCATAGAGATATAGATCAACCCACGTGCTGGACTATGACGTGTCTATTACACTGATTGTCTATTGGTGTGTAAAACAGTCTGTAGATTTGTGGCCTCGGGGAATTTATAAAAGGAAATATAATATTAGCCTATACTGCCTACTGCTGGGCAAAGGCCTTCTCTCACAAATCGAGGTTAGAGAGATTAAATTTATAAAAGGAAATGCATGGCTTATACTATTCATACATTTATATTAAATATATAGCAACACGCCAGACCCTTATTGGATAGGCAGAAGTCAAAACGACGTGACGGACGATTTAGCGCAGTGGTTAAGAGCTTAAGCCGCTCTGCCCACTGCGTCTAACAGTCGCGGGTACGAGTCCCGCACGGGTCAAATCTTTGTGTGATCCACAAATATTTGTTCCGGTCTGGGTATTTGTGTATGTGAACTTTCATGTTTGTAAACGCACCCACGACACAGGAATAAATCCTAGTGTGGGGCTAAGTTTTTTGAGAATATAAATAAAAATCAAACAGGCTCTTTCCTTACATGCCGCTCACTTACTCCACTCTAGTCCTTTTCTGGTGATGCTGTAAAGGACCCGCGGCCAACAGCGTAGATCATTCACACACACAAATCAACTATAGTAGTTCTCATCTCGGAAAAAAAATGACAAAACAGTTACAATGCGATAATGGAAGAGGTACCGGAGAAAACCTGGACTATCTTACCATGACCAAATAGACTGCGTCGTATCTGAAACACTAGTCAAGAATCTCTGTAACCTGCGAGCGTGTATAAAATGAACTACGAGAATGGAGCAAGCGAGAAGTCTGTAAGGATCGAATTTCGATTTGTTTCCAGGCTTCCATAATTCATTTGGTAAACTATTCTAATTCCCAGAATAGGCAAGACTTAGACGTAGAAGTCGGGGGAACTAATATAAAAGATCTTTACTGCCTACCCCGCAAGGGATCTGGCGTGATGATATAGATAGATGATATAGACATTTAAATTTCAATAAGATCAATATAATTAAATTAAGCATGATTTGTAAATCGATAGTGGATCGTTAACTAAACAGGGCTCTGTGGGCGGCTCGCGTTACTTAATGCGGTTATTCCGCCCAATTACCCCCCATTAGCGACCTCCGGGATCCGGGGAGCATGATCGGGTTACGACGATTTTGAAACGGCCCTAGTTCCTGAATGAATAATTAATCTGAATTATTTTGATGAAAATAAGGAACATTTATGTCACACAATGCAAAAACAACAACATAATTTTAATTATTTTAAATAGAAAGATAAATTCATAATTTCTGGTGGGAATCGAACCCACGTAATCCGCTATGCAGGACTAGTACCCTATTGACCACTCTAACCACTGAGCTTCCGAAGCAGGTAGCTAAAGCAGTGAATTTATTATTTTAAAATAATGAAAACATGAAATAATTCCAGTTGATGTTTTCATTATTATCATTTCGATGGCATTTCAATGATCACGCCAGATCCCTTGCGGGGTAGGCAGAGAGTAGAGAGTGCCAACAGGTTGTTTCCTTACATACCTCTCTGGCTTCCTCCTCTCTCATCGTTCGTTTCAAACACGCTCGCCGGTTACGGAGACTCTTGACTTATCCTTCAGATAAGACTCGGTCTATTTGGTCATGGTAAAATAGTCTAGGTCTTCCCCGGTACCTACATCCTTCCACTTTCGCATTGTATATCTGTTTTGCCATTCTTTCTTCTGGCATTCTTTCTATATGCCCGAATCAACGGAGCATACCCTTTCTCATATTTACACCGATACTATCTTTCATACCTACTCGCTTTCTTACTACGGTACACCCAAATAATGTCTAACGTTAAATTTCCAATTAATATTTTCATTCTTATCATTGCGACGGCAGACATGTTATAATTCTCATTTAATTCATATTTATTATTATTTTTGCTTATAAGTCATATCTACGTTTATAGAGTTATTAGAATAGCGAATTTAATCGAAAAATGAGTTTATTGACAATTAAATATAACAAACAAAACTTATATTCACATTTCTAACCTTCAAATAGTAATAATAATATAAGCTATAACATCACAACGAATTCCCATCACAATATCACTGAGTGTAACGTTCACACCCCATCGAGCGCGCAATATGGCGGACACCCCTCCCCGCACCCCCAGACCTACCCCTCGCCATGAATAACACATAGCTACATAATTACGACTACACACAATGGGACCGGCACAATACGGTGAAATGTCCCCGCGGCGCCGCGAGTTAGGGTAGGGCTGGGTTTCCGGGTGTCACCAGTTCAATATGGCTGATGATTTATTTATGCATGTATTTTTGGAGTCAAGAGTCGTGTAATATCGCGCAATGGAGGCGTTATAAATAATATAATAATAAAATTCGCCCTGTTAAGAAACTGTCTCAACGTTGGGTACGAAGCCCAGCACGCTGCCCCAGTGCGGGTTGGCGAACTTCACACACCTTTGAAAAACTCTCAGGCATGCAGGTTTCCTCACGATGTTTTTCGTCACCGTTAAAAGAAGTGATAAATAATGTTTAATACGCACATGCTTTCAAAAAGACAGAGGTGCGTGCTTGGGTTTGAACCCACGACCTCTGACTCTGCAGTCTAACGTCTAATCACTAGGCTTTCACTGCTCTTGGAGAATAGAAGCATTGGCTGTGCTTAAATAAAAATATTCATATCGAAAATCCCTCAATATATTACTTTAATCATTCATTATTCTTTACACTTCCTAGGTGGTCTAGTGGCGACTGCGTTTTGCGATCTCGAGATTCTGCGTTCAATTCCTAGGACGGTCAAATGTAGTTTTTCTATCGAAAAATTCGCAGTATTAGTCCAGGGTATGAAAATGTGCCCGGTATATGGCAACAGACTCGCCCTCTATTACATTGGACTAACATCGTCGGCGAAAAGTCGAATCCCACCCCGCTTGGGGAATACTTACTTTGTGGGTGCGTTTACAAACATGAAAATTCACATGCACAAATACCCAGACCGGAACAAATAATTGTGGATCACACAAAGATTTGTCCCGTGCGGGAATCGAACCCGCGACTGTTAGACACAGCGGGCGGAGCGGCTTAAGCTCTTAACCACTGCGCTAAATCGCTCTACCAGCACCAAGCAGCGGTGGAGGTCATCTTTAATTCCTGCTGATATTATAAATGTAAAAGTTTGTGTATTTAGATGTTTGTTACTCAATCACAAAAAAAAAACCGCTAAAGGGATTTAGCTGAATTTTGGCACACACTTTATTACCTATCAACGCAAACAAAGTCACGGGCAGAAACTAGTATATTATAAATATATAATATTCACTGCCGACGGACAAACATAATTTCATGTTCAATACAAATATTAAGGCTAACAAAACGAACTTATAGATCGTAAAGAAAAATTGCTGCCAATTTCGGTGACAAATATTTCTTTGTATTAAAATAATTCGAGTACGAGTAGAGTCAATCAATCAATCAATCAGCCTATCGTAGTCCACTGCTGGACATAGGCCTCTCCTAACACGCGCCATTGCACACGGTCCTCCGCCTTCCGCATCCAGTCTGTCCCAGCGACCTTTTTGAGGTCGTCGGTCCATCTATCTGGGGGCCGTCCTACCTTACGCTTACCAAGTTGCGGTCTCCACTCTAGGACACGCTTGCTCCATCGGCCGTCGGTCCTTCTGCAGATGTGACCAGCCCATTGCCACTTTAGCTTACTGAGTCTGCGAGCTATGTCGGTAACTTTGGTTCTTTGTCGGATTACCTCGTTACGAATTTTATCCTTCAAAGAGACGCCGAGCATAACTCGCTCCATAGCCCGCTGTGCGACTTTGAATTTGTGGACTAGTCCCACTGTGAGTGTCCACGTCTCGGCCCCGTAAGTCATAACAGGTAGAACGCATTGGTTAAAGACTTTAGTCTTCAGGCATTGCGGTATAGGCGAAGCGAAAACGTGACGTAGTTTGCCAAATGCTGCCCAACCCAATTGGATCCTGCGGTTGATTTCTTTCTCGAAGTTGTTCCTTCCAAATTGGACAACTTGTCCAAGGTAGACATACTCCCGAACAACTTCGAGCATCGAACCATCGACGTAGATCGGTCCCGGCGTGACATGCTCATTAAACATGATCTTGGTTTTATCCAAGTTCATGCCGAGACCGACACCTCGAGAGGCTCCATTTAGGCTATGCAGCATTTCGCTTAACTGTTCCAGTGACTCTGCCACGATGACGATATCATCGGCAAACCGAAGGTGTGAGATGTATTCGCCGTTGATGTTAATGCCCCGCCCAGTCCAGTCCAGCGTCTTGAAGACGTCTTCGAGTGCATTGGTGAAGAGCTTGGGGGATATTACATCCCCCTGTCTTACCCCACGATGCAGCTCGATCGGGTTGGTCTTTTGGTCCCGGAGCTGGACGGTCATTGTGGCGGTATCATACAGACATCTCAACACCTCGATATAGCGCCAATCGATGCCACATCGCTGCAGAGCATCCAAAACCGCCCAGGTTTCGATGGAGTCGAAGGCTTTCTCGTAGTCCACGAAAGCCATACACAGCGGCTGATTGTACTCTTCGGTCTTCTGTACAATCTGCCGAACAGTATGGATGTGGTCTACGGTGCTGTAGCCTTTTCGAAACCCGGCTTGTTCCGGTGGCTGGAACTCGTCAAGTCTTCTGGCGAGGCGGTTTGTGAGTACTCTCGAGAACAACTTGTAGACGTGGCTCAGGAGTGAGATGGGTCTGTAGTTCTTCAGCAAGGTTTTGTCACCTTTTTTGAAGAACAGAACCACCGCACTCCCGCTCCACGCTTGAGGTGTTAAGCCCTGGTGGATGACGGAATTGAAGAGACTCGCTAGCTTTTTCAGGATTGGAGTCCCGCCTGCTTTTAGGAGCTCAGTGGTGATTCCGTCATCGCCTGGCGACTTGTTATTTTTGAGCTGCTCGAGAGCCACTCTGACCTCGTCCTGGTTGACATCAGGGATGTCTTCCGTATCGTGGCGTGCTAGTGGGGCTCTGTGGTCGTCAGCGCTGGGTCTCGAGGGTTTAGCCATCCGTGATGCGTACAGGTCTTTGTAGAAACTCTCAATTTCCTCGAGTATCTCGAACTTGGAGGTCACGGTTTTGCCATCCGCTGTATTAAGTTTCGTCAGATGGGATCTACCTAGCTGGCGAGCGAAGACTTTGGTGCCTCTGTTCTGTTCAATCGCAGCCGCGATGGTGCGGGTGTTGGAACATCGGAGGTCACGTCGCACCAGCTTCCGGATCTTCCGGTTGAGGTTCCTCCCATCCGGCGAAGACGCCTGCGTGGATGACATTTCCCGTCTCTGCCTCATAAGTTCGAGAGTCTCGAGCGAGAGTTTAGACTCTCTGTTACCGCTTTTGCCGGGAAACACCCTTTGAGACACATCCTGTAGCGTTTTGACCACTGTGTCGGTTTTCTCGTCAACATTGCCTTCGGTTTCCAGCAGGTCGAAACGATTTTGAAGCTCCAGTTGGAACTTTTCGGACCCTAAAGCTATTTGAGGCGCAGTTGGTCTGAGAGTAGACCTCATCATGCGACGTCTTTCGGCCTTGAAGTTTATATTTAGAGCGCCTCGGACAAGTCGGTGATCGCTGCCGGTGTTAAACCTGTTGATCACGGAGACGTCTCTAAATATAGACTTCCTGTCAGTCATGATGAAGTCTATCTCGTTCCTCGTCACAGTGTCGGGGCTTCGCCATGTCCACTTTCTATGAGGCTTCTTCTTACAGAACGAATTAATCAAGAAGAGCCCCTGCGACTCCAGAAAGTTGACCAGCATCTGCCCCCTGTGGTTTCGGCGCCCTACGCCGTGGGGTCCGATTATCGTTTCGCCGCGTTCTTGTACTCCCACTTTGGCATTGAAGTCCCCCATAACAACGTTGTAGTGAGCCTTGGTGGTGCCATGTAATGCCTTGGCTATGTCTTCATACATGGCTTCGGCTATGTCGTCGCAGTATGTCGAGGTCGGCGCATATACCTGTACCACCTTCAGGGTGTACCTGTTGGTGATTTTAATTATGAGGTACGCTACCCGTGTCGACACACTGCTGACTTCCACAACGTTGTTAGTGAGAGCTTTGTTGACCAGGAAACCGACACCGCCCTGAGAGGGCCGATCACCTTCCCGAAAGTAGAACAGGTCGCCTGACTCAAGGGTTATCGTGTCCTCGCCCTGTCTTCGGACTTCGGATAACCCCAATATGTGCCAGTTTATGCGACCTAGTTCTACCTCGAGTTCAGTGAGGTGTTGGTCCAGCCGTAGAGAGCGTCCATTGTACGTAGCCAGGGTCAGGTGTTTTTGGTAGCCTTGTGTCGTAGCCCGGAGATTCTTCGCACCCCCTGCCCCGCTGTTACCGCGACCGCTACCGTGGCAGCGGACAGCGGGACTACCGGGAACTGGGGGCCTTTGCGTTTGGTGTCTTAACATGTTAAGAGGTTTTTGGCCTACTATGCCACGCTGGCCAGACGGGTTGGTATAGGGTTTGTTTCAAATTTTCCTTTTCTGGTCGTTGATCGGATGACGTTACTACCTTTGGTGGACTCTTACCACCAGCCAAGCAAAAGTATGGCTACTGTGTATGGCGAGTAGAGTGTAGTAGACTAATCGATCATTAACGCTGCAAATAAGTCTATGTACGAATTTCAACATCTCTCAGTACCCCTACCCGACGGCTAAACTGGACAGTTTTAATTGCCGAGATTTGCTAATCGAGAAGTAACTAACCAGCACTTTACTTGAGGGTGTTGAAAGAGGCCCTAAGACTTATAATTTTACTTTAAAAAGAACTTTTACAAACAAGCTTTTATAGCAAAAACTCACTCTCACTCAGATATCTTGCTTCGTTGAGGAGTTCCTTTCGGCTTCATCATCGATTCTTGGATACCATGCGGGTCTGAAGTACTCGTCAAGACAAATCCAACGAGTCCAAACACGGCGGGGCTATCTATATTGAGTAGTTGGGTGGTTCCATTGGCCACCTTTCGGCTTCATCATCAGACTCTGAACACTATCTAGTTGTATATTTCTTGTCAATACCAATCTAACAAGCCTAAACACGAGGGCGTTACATTGTACAGTTCACATGTTCCTATGGCCATCTTCCGACTCCATCATCAGACCAGGTCCATGGTACCACATTATTGGACTGTCACTGACTTTACATACGTATGCTAGATTTCAGCTCAATCGGATAACCGCAAGTGCTTGAAAAATGGATCAAAAGATTTTAACAGGCAAGACAGACAGACATACGAACATTTCAAGTTTAATAAAAGCTTGTAATCATACATAAAACATGTGAGATTGTAATTGTGCCTGAAATATAATTGTGCGTAATGTATGGCAATAATATTATCCATTTTAAACTTTGTTAAGCTCCTCTCGTTAAAATATCTCTCGCAACACAAAACCATTCCACAGCTTGTGATCATGAAAACCATCAATTATAATAACGTATTCTATCTATCTCTATCTATAACATCACGCCAGATCCCTTGCGGGGTAGGCAGAGTGTACAGAGTTCCAACAGGTTCTTTCCTTATATACCTCTCTGGCTTCCTCCACTCTCATAGTTCGTCTCATACACGCTCGCCGGTTACGGAGACTCTTGACTTGTCCTTCAGATAAGACTTGGTCTATTTGGTCGTGGTAAGATAGTCTAGGTCTTTCCCGATACCTCCATCCTTCCACTTTCGCATTGTATATGTATTTTGTCATTCTTTCTTCTGACATTCTTTCTACCGAACCAACGGAGCATACCCTTTCTCATCTTTACACCGATACTGTCTTTCGGTTGGTTAGCTTCACTACGCACATCTTCCGCAGAGCTCGCATTTTTACCGTATTCAACTTATTATATATTTAGACAGATGGCGTACATAGCTACAATAGCAGCAATAATTTAATTAATGTAACTTCCCCTAAATGTGAGCTTCGCAACAGGCCCGCCCCGGGGCGCCACTGTTGGAGGTATACAGGGTAACCCGACAAGATGGGGAGGTCTAACACTGTCAGATATACGACGTGCAATGTAAATAGTACAAGATGGGACCTCAGACGCTCCAATTAGATTATTACGACCGCGGTGTTTTTACCTATCACTAAGGTGAAAGAAAACATCGTGAGGAAACCTGCATTCCTAAGTTTCTCGAAGGTGTGTGAAGTTCGCCAACCCGCACAGGGCCAGCGTCATGGACGATGGCCTAAGCCCTCTCAGTTTGAGAGGAGGCCCGTGCCCTACGGTAGGACAGTTTCTTAACAGGGCTTATATTAATAATATTATATTATTATACGGTTAAATAGTCGTTAAGCCAAGTCGGATCGACGCCTTGATAAGTTCCAACAGCAGGCCACAAATCTGCCTCCACCAATCCGCACTGGGTCCGCGTGGTGGAGTATTCTAATCTCTCTCAATATAGGTTCTGTCAAATAAAGTTGCAAGTAAGTTTATGTACGAATATTACCATCACTTAGTACCCCTATCCGACGGCTAAACTGCCCAGTTTTAATTGCCGAATAAAGTTAATCACGAAGTAACTAACCAGCACTTTACTTCAGGGTGTACATTTTTTTACTCGCATCAAAATAGAAAATATTTCAACGACCATAGACATTAAATTAAAAGGTTTTTAATTCGACAAAGCAACGTAACCGAACACCGCGCGGCCGAGCCCGACCACAGATAATCAATCGTAATTGAACATTTTTGTGCAGACACAAAACGCGGGTCCGTGTGTCGTGTTACTGAGTCTAGGTAACGTTACACCCGACGGGTGCAGTTGATTCACTTACAATGGTCCTGTCTGGAGGTATTAGTGAATTGTAGAAAATAAGAATACCATTGAAATAAATTGGAATGTTTAAAAAAAAATTATGAATAAACATAGTCACTCCCGTATTTCCCAAGTGGAGTTGATAAAGGTGTACTGTGTACACCCACATTTCGCCTTCGAAGTTCGGTCCCAACGTAAGGGGTAAGCCTATTGCCATTACACCGGGCACATAAGTTAAACTGTAACTGAGTTATTTAAAAAAAAATAAGAGTAGTTACTTAGCGAAACAAGATAATACGTATCTAATATCGATAATGATGCTTCTTTGTTTGTCTTTATAGTCTAATGGCGTATAGTATGGCTCGCAATTACGAAGCTAAGGCCAGGCAATGCGTGGTTTTTCTCTTTAAAAATTCAAGAGAAAACCCCCTTATACGTCAGACAGACCTAAACTTCGTGTTCAGAGTGTGTATTTGAGTGATATACGATGTTGGCCTTGAGGCCTTTACAGCTTCGCCGGACTTAAGCGCGAGCGTGCAACCACTACGCTCGAACCAGAAGGGCAAAAGGGCGACATACTCGAGGGCGCCTCAAGGAGGAACGGCCTCGGTTTGGACAGTCGCTACGGGGGGAGGGGGTGTAATTAGTGCACCGGTTGGCGGGCTGGGGGATCTACGACTTCGTCGTCGTCGTCCGTATCCGGAGCGGAAAGAAGCGATGTCAAAGCATCGGGGGGATCGGTGAGAACATATCCCGGCAGGCGGTAGCGGCAGGGGTCGGGTTCGTAGTCGGCGGCGGCTACGATTAGCGGATTCGCATGGGAAGATGCGTTCGCGAAGTGTCGAGTTGTCGCCTTTTTAATATAGGCGGGAACAGATTCGAGACCGAGTTCGGAGTGGAGGTCGACATTTCGTACGAACCACGGGGCTCCTACGGCTTTGTGGAGGAAGCGGGACTGAACCGCTTGAAGTATATCGATGTGAGAGTGGGCTGCGTGCCCGAACACCACACATGCGTACGTCATGATGGGTCGCACGCAAGTTTTGTAAAGTGTCACCTTATTCCTAAGGGACATTTTACTCCGCTTGCAGATTAGTGGATAGAGACGGCCGAGCACAAAGGATGCTCGGTGACGGACTCGCTTGTTGTGCGGGCCGAAGGACATGGTATTGTTTAGGGTGACCCCTAGATATCTCTACGACCCAGTATTGTTACACATACCGCTCTCTACATACTATAGAACGTGATAGTTCGCAGGATAGTTCCTAAACCCCTTTCTCACCAAGCGGCATTTCATAAAAGTGGTTTAAAGCGGATATCTCGTGACGAACAAATTTAAATGTAAATGTTCCCGTTACATAATTAATATGCATCATCATAACATTATGATTATTTACGGCCTAGCGCACCGTGACTGAGCTACAGATAGCATCTATATGTAGTAGATACATAATGTTACTGAAATCGGAAGAAGTAGCAATAATAAAAAATAGACACCGGCACGCCTATATTCTATATTCCTCAAGCGGAGGCAGCAGAGGTATACTCTGTACACTCACATTTCGCCGACGATGTTAGATCCCAATGTCATAGGGAGCGAGTCATTATATGGGCACAATTTCAGAGACCAAACTGATATTTCAATATGAGGATTTTTCAATAAAAAAGTTCCTTTGGATCCGACCTAGGATTCGAACCCAAGACCTCGTGATCGCTACCGGTATTATACGCCACTAAACCAACGAGTCAGTAGGAAAAATAACTTCAGGAGTCGGATAAAGTGGTGATAGAGCGACTACAATTACAGCGAATTGATATAATATGTAATGTTCTCTTACACTCAAAATCACAAACAACATCTCAAAAATAGTTTGAGGTAAGTGTTAGTTCAAATTAAAATTTGTCTACATTCTTTATTATTCATTCCATCCAGCATTGGCCAAAGACCTCCAAAGCTACCATTCCGTTTTATTTTCTACATTGCAATATCTTGCTTAAGTATAACAAACGCACATCTTTGAGAAATACAACCTTGCCATATTAGTATACATATATTTTTTACATTGTAATTTAATATTAAGCCTCCCAACATGTAGGTAATATTATTTAACATTTCCGTACCTCCTATTATACTCCGATATATCTACATTATGTCTACATAAATCATCTTTAATCCCTTTCTTTCCATATCAACACGATCCTAAAAGAAAATCCAATCTTTCATTCTTCATACCACAGATTATCTTGCTAAACACAACACAATACATGCCTTAGGCAAAAAAAGTTACACTATGCTCTCAGTTACTTGAGATTTTTTCCATTACAACACAATCACTCGACAACGTTATAATACGGTTATCAAGATGGCGAGACTTGTAATTATTAAAATGTAAATTATTTAATACCTTGTAAGGAAATCTTGGTGTTCGTTTATCAAGATGATTGTTTTACGAGATGAGTTTTTGCCAGGGAAAAGAAACCATTTGTGATGGCTCTTGTCATGTATAGACCAAGTGAAATAAATCTTATAGAATAGGCAGTAGAAATACGCATCCACAATGGCCTCTGTAGATGACACCCTGATTTAGCCCTCGGTGCAAAGAACTTCAGTATGTCTGAAGGAGTGTTTTTGAAACCTGTGACATCAATTAACGACTGTCAAACGAAAAAAGAGACGTCAGAATATTATGCTTATAATATTCGCAAAGATTTATATAATAATTGACTACCTGCACACAATCCCATCTGTAGGCAGAGTAGCCTGGCGGGCGGGGACACCGCGTAGATTTCACGTGAATGAGCGCGCGATAATGCAAGTTTCTGTAGATATATCCCAAACAAAGGCATAGACACTGCCGCCATCAGGTTTGTCATACTTAGGGTACGGTCAAGTCATATACTAGAAGTATAACCTTGCCATATAATAATATTAGCCCTGTTAAGAAACTGTCCCACTGTTGGGCACGGGCCTCCTCTCAAACTGAGAGGGCTTATGCCATAGTCCACCACGCTGGCCCAGTGCGGGTTGGCGAACTTCACACACCTTTGAGAAACTCTTAGGCATGTAGGTTTCCTCACGATGTTTTCCTTCACCGTTAAAGCAAGTGATAATTAATTTTCAAATACGCACTTGTATTCGAAAAGACAGAGGTGCGTGCCTGGGTTTGGACCCGAGACCTTTGACTTTGCAGTCCAACGGTCTAACCACTAGGCTATCACTGCTTTTTGCCTTCAACCTGCAACCTTGCCATATCAACTGCTGAAATTTATGCTTACCCTAGGGCATCCAATCCGATTTCTTGGCATAACTGTTTGATTCACTAAATAAGCATATTTTGCTTTGTAGTCTAATTAGTCTTACTAATCATGTTAGTAAAAAATGGGATTATTTTGATGTTTTTTCCTGAACCATATCTAAACAGCTTGCAGCATGTATTTGTTGGACCAACACACAGGTTGTATAAATTTAGTTATGACGTTATGAAATGGCTTGTAAGAACTGGCCTATGTGGTCTGGGAGTGGATGCGGATATAATTCTAGCAAGGAACTTCCTTTTGGTTATGGTATCTATTTGTTTTTTAAATCAAAAGAAATTATAGGTATGCAGCTTCTTTCCCCTTATACGCCTAAAATTCTAAATTGAACGTTCAAGCGTGGGCTTTAGAGTATCTATAATCTTGTAGGTACTTTTTTGTCTCATTCTCATCCTCAACATTATATCTATCATCTAACGTAAATAATGTATGTACATAGTCATGTATTGTGCGTCTGCGCCGCCGTCCGTGACGGACCGGCGCGTACCATTATTCTGAGCAGCTTTTAACACTTTGAATAATAACGCCCGTAATCGCGCGAGACACATCTACAGAACGCGGGTTATATTTTAATTATCTTCATTTTATAGAATTTTATTTTCTTACAAATCCAATTCTTACTTAGTTATAAACCTCAATAACACTTTGTCTGATTTATCTTTCGCAACGGATTGATTATATTGTTTAACGTTGATTAAGTACGATCTTAGAGTATTAGGAATGGACATGCCCGCACAGTATCTATAAAATTAATAAGTGAGTATTCTTAACACTTTCCGAGATGATTGAAGTAAATACGCAAAGCCGGGGCTTCGAAAGGCCAAAAAACACGGCTTTCTATAAACAAACACTCAAATAAAATCAATTTGGCTAAAAGCGTAACTTGGTAGTGCCATGCATTAAAAAATCTATCAATAGGTACCTACCAACCTACAGATGCAAAATCATGCGCACATTACGTTAAAGTTAGTCAAAGGTTACTTCAACAAAAGGGTAGCTATCCCCCTTGGTGATGGCTAACGTCCATACCGCGTTGAATACACCGGTTCTCGTCCGATCACCAAAGTTAAGCAACGTCGGACGCGGTCAGTACTTAGATGGGTGACGCCTTCAATGACATAGGTCGTTACGAAAACGTCACTTTTAACAGCAGAGGCCTCTGCCTCGCTGATAAAAGAGATATTTGATGACATGCTGACCTGTACGTCAATTTGTAGACCAGAAATCATCTTCAAAATAAAGTTACAGCTAACCCGTAACGAAACGTTTAGTTAACAAATCGTGTTCATTTATTTTCAGCCCACACTTTCCCTTCTATTAGACTAGATATTGACATAACAGTATAATAGGTGCGATCGCACCGCCGACATGATAGCGGCTCCAAGTGCACCGCAAATATTTGTCCCGGACAATCATCGAGCCGATTTACTCCTAATCTCTATACGAGGCGACAGACACCATAAAAATATTATAGTAAACCCTACACAATGATGGCACAATGGTTTAGGGACAATGCCATTCATCCCTGCACTCGCACTCTATTTATTTACAGTGAATAATACGCATATAATAGTGTTTTTTTTATTCCTAAACGCAGCCGTTGGGTGTCAAAATTGACGCCTCAACGTAGTGTAACCAAATTGGCGGGAATTTTGACAGGATATTTTATTCTTATAATGTTAATGTGATACCATATTTTACGGTGGCACTGTTTAATAAATTCATGTATAATTATTTTTTTAATCGTTCATTTTTATTAGTGGGTGGTTCACGAGCTCTAAAGCATTTTAATCTTAGTTTGCCGTAAAGAAGAAACTGAGCTATAAACTGTGTATACCCACTTCTCTTTTTTATGGCAACTTAGAATTTATAATATTATAGTACGCGTCCTGATATTAAATTAAATCTAACTTGGCATATCAATGATTTTAAAATAAAACCAGTTCAGTCTGTATTTAGAATTTCCGATGATCTACCTCACAAAATGTCCTAAGCACACCTCAAATAATGGTGTCGTTCGAAGGATTACTCGAAGATATCGATCAGCGTATCTCAGCGGTCGCCAACGTCGCCATTTGCCACAACTCCACACAAAGACGGATTACTTCACCTTGTTTTGATTGCTTCAATATCTTAAAAAGTGCGTTTATTTCTTAAAATAAACATTCACTAAATAAAGCATTATAGCCTTTATTTCAAACATGTTAAGGTTTTAAAATCATGTGTTATTTTCGCAAAATATGCCGAAGCATAATGTTTTAACGACTCAACACTGCTGAGAAGATTATTCTTGATGTGTATCGTTGTCGCTAAAGTGTGTTTGGTTACTTAAATGCATGACGTGGATTAAGGATGAGATATAATGCTAAACGACCAGAGATACGAAATGTAAGACAAAATATGAAACAATATTATCACTGTTACCAGCTGGTGCTACAATCATTTGTTACAATAATGCAGTGTTTACGCACAAGAATCTAACTATTCGCGACAGTTTAATACATTACCGCTCACATTCAAATGTGTGGTTGCAAGTTCGATTCCCCTGTAGAGTGTTTTTATATTAAGTACTCGTACTGTATGTATATCAATGTATCTTCCCTGAATGCTGTGACCTTCCGTACAAGAAAACCAATAGCGCCGGATCCGGAAACAATCCGTAAGGGAATTACTTACTACAACGACCTTGAAATTTCACTTGCCTGATGACCTTGACAGCAGTGAAAATTGTGCAAAATGCAGGGTTTTTAGATTAATTAAAATAAATAAGTCATCCATACAGGCTATAGAGCATCTCTGAAGCTTTGTTCGTGTATATTTTACACATATCCAAACTACCATTGTATAGGACACTTGAAATATATATTCAAGACAGAGTTTTTAAAAGTATTATTTTAGAAAAAAGAATACGTGAAATTTAATTTTACTCGGTACATTAAATTTACGACCTTTTCATCTTCATTTTTATACATATCTCTTGTAGCAAATACTGAGTACATTCATCAACAATCTTCTACAAATACAGCCCTTTTTGGGAGTTAGCGTTAGATGGCCCCTTAAAACAGTGGCTATCTATCTATCTATATCATCAGCCATTGCGGGGATAACACACTATCATCCCTTGAACTATTCTTACACACACGAAACAATACTTACGCAATAAAACGCAATCTTACTAAACACTAAGCACTTTAACGGAAACCATACGTAACTCAGTTTCCCACAACTGACTGCCCAATTAGTACAAACTAGGAGCCAGTTCTACAAATCCCAGAAGTCAGAGAGACACCACAATGGCACGCACACAATGTCACCCCAAATCTTATCACCAGATAATCCTGAGCTTAAGAAAAGGAGATAATAACTTATAATCCGCTGAACAATGCGTGAGGACAGGAAGACGATAGTTGCCATATTGGCAAAGACTCCATTGATTTTGAATCGTTATAAGTACGGTTAAAACATGATGTACAAAACACTGTCACGCCTGCACTCCCTAATCGAGGGCTGGTTCACTTTCTACAACCACATTTCGTCGGTCAGATCCCTACAAAGAGCGTGCTTATTGTCATTAATATCGGCCGAAATTCTAATCTCCGAACTATGTGGAGTGCAGAAGAGTTAAAATAATTAGTAACTCTATCTGACCCACCGGCACGTGAAACTCATAAATCTGTACGTTTGTACAGACTTTTGAGTTCTATGTGTTGTTGGCAGAATCGCACGGGAATGCGTGTCTCGTTTTTTCTCAGCCCCTGGACTAACACAGAGTATTTGTCTGGGTATTTGTGTAAGTGAATTTTCATGTTTGTAAAGGCACCCACAAGACAAGAATAAATCCTAGTGTAGGGCTACGTTTAAAAAAAAAGAATATACTAAGAATTTTTCAACAAAAACCCGAATAACAGTAATATCCGGTAGGAGTTTTGGCGGAAAGTCGAAGAGTGATGTTGTCAATTTGTTTAAATTTCCAAAACTTGTGTTATTTCGTCTAAGGATGTGTAATGTTGGTGGAATATTAACCATTATGTGTTCTTATATGTGCATGAGTGAAGGTAATTGTAACAAAGTGATAAAACGTGCGTTTTCGACTTCCCTCAAAACGGCCGTCGCAATTGGTATGTAAAGTATCCACCGCTTTACTATCCAGGGTGGGGTACTCCATTAATTTCATTATCATCGTTATCATCAAATTCATTGGGGAAAAACACACCGTCACGCCTATATTTCCCAGAGGGGGTGGCAGAGGTGTACTGAGTACACCCACGTTTCGCCGACGATGTTAGGTCCCATGTAATAGGGGGCGAGCCTATTGCCATATACCGGGCACAATTCCAGACTCCGGACTCATACTGGGAATTTTTCGTTAGAAAAACTACATTTGTCCGACCTAGGATTTGAACCCAGGACCTCGTGATCACAAAGCGATGCGCTTTGCCACTAGACCAACGAGGCAGTCAATTCAGACCAACGAGGCAGTTCATCGGGGAGTCGAATTAATTTAAACAAACACGATTATATATCACACTGGACACTGGCAAAATACACTTAAAATCAGTGTGAAGCCATAACTCAAAGAAGAAGAAGAAGAACAGTAATATCCGAACCAATCAAACCTTAACTGTACCTATCATAGGCTACTATACCAAAGAGGTAGAATGAAATAAGTTACCTATTTTGTTAACAATCTTACTTGAAAAACGTCATTTTGAGTCAGTTTTTGCCCATCTTGTTATTTACCAGTTACATAGAGGATATTGTCAGAAATAGAGAATGATTGACTAGACCACCCATAACAAAGAGATGTTCATTAGGCCTACGGCCTACGCGTAATACTGTGATTCATCCCATGCCCCTAAACATACAGTATCTTCCTTGCAAAATTCTCAATACTCAACTGAAAAAAATTGTCTCTCTCAAAAATACAAAAGCTGTTAGCTAAATCTGGAATTACCAAGAACTACCGAACTGGGTTAAGCTGACCTGACTGAAGCTCGGACTTAATCCCGACGTCCGGCATCGATTACTTGCGTGCACATCACAATGAGTAAGCCCCCTTTTTGTCCAAGAAACATGTCAAAACACGCCATTGTCCTCGTCCGGAAGGCTTAATATGACAAAGACAAATAGCATTTTAATTTACGTATTAGACTTTGTTCTCTTTGCGTAATGACAATTTTCTTGGTTATCGTCGTATCTTCTATATTCTAAGGTTATTTTTTTTTTGTTATAATTATCATTAGTTTTTTTCTGTGGTCGTTACCATTGTAGTTTTGAGGATTATTGATCTGTTTTCGCTTATTTTTGGCTTAACTTTTTTTTGCGAGAATATTGTAAAGTTGGATTTTATATTAGATAACATGAGTTAGATTGCATTGGAAGTCGATTATAATGTGTTATTGTAATATTATACCAATCGTGTGTTGTTTAATGTTAAAATATTGGAAAAAAGAAAAACTACCTATCTTCCTATTCGCTTGAGTAGAATCTTTTATAAGTCTCACAGTCTCTCTTTTATAAGTGTGTATCACTGTAACTTATCCTACTATCCCATGTAATAAGGGTCAAGCCTGTTGAGTGTTTTTCGATAAAAAAACTAAATTTGTCTGACCCAGGATTTGGACCTAGGACCTCGCGATCGCAAAGCATATTAAGCCACGAGACCAACAGGATATATTATGTCTATTTAAATTTCTTTCTTACACTTCATCATCATCATCATCATCATCAGCCTATAGCAGTCCACTGCTGGACATAGGCCTCTCCAAGTGCACGCCACTGGGTACGATCCTCGGCTACTCGCATCCTGTTTCTGCCAGCCGCCCTACGAAGGTCATCGCTCCACCTAGCCTGAGGGCGTCCTGCATTACGTTTGCCAGTCCGCGGTCTCCACTCAAGAACTCGTTTGTCCCAGCGGTTATCGGTTGTTCGGCTAATGTGACCGGCCCATTGCCACTTCAGCTTACTAATCCGGTGGGCTATGTCGATAACTTACACTTACTACTATTAAATATATAAAAACAGGCATAATAAAACGATTACCAGGGGTAGTTTTATGATGACTTCTAAATGTAGAGTCAACTCTACAATATAAATCTTTTTACTTAGACAACTATGATCCATTATGCTTGCTACCCTAGAACTTGTGGACAAAGGTACACCTTCAGAACTATTTAGGTATCTGTAGATACCTAAATAGTTCTGAATACAATTACTTATATATACACTAGGTGAATGCAATTCCAATTTTGGGACACATATCCACACAGAAATACCTCCGCACATAAGTTTCCTACGGAAAAGGTTTCAAATTCAAACCAAAGCCCGTCTTTCCCAGTATAAATATACCTTTTTTAGACCAACATACTCGAGGAAATTGTAAGTAAACAATGTCTTTAACCTTTTTTTATTATAATATCTTTAAACGAGCCGAAATAAAATACCACTAACTAAATATCCCCCATCGTCCTCTCTGATCCGCCATTAGCGAGTCACCTTTCCCGCCATTTTCTCCGTAATGGCGACACATACAGCTCCCGTTACACGAGTAATTACCAGCCTTTGAGAGTTGAGCCGAGACCTGCTAAACACAGCTTGCGAGCTAGTTAGCAAGTTAGGCGACAGTTTCACGTGTAATAGGGGGTTTAAGGTTAAATTGCGAAATAGTGTCTTGTTTGACCGGACCGGTGCGGTGTCCTTCTTTTGATTAACTATTATCTGGTTTCACGGTTTTATTAAGTAGCTATTTAGCAAACTAACCTAGGTACTAAACAATGTTTTTTGAATGCTGCCGGAAAAGGTGCCACGGTATGCCCCAAAATAGGAAAGTTATCAGGTTCAACTGACTGCATTGTATGAACATGGATGAATTTAATTAGGTTTGTCAGAATAATAGCATAATAAAGTACGTGAAGAAGTTTCCTAAGATGCTAAAGAGATTACACCCTCGAAATGCAGATGGAAATTATACAGTACGGACTTATTAAATAGGTATCTAGGAGGTAAATAACATAAAATGATGCCAGCTCTAAAAGGCCCGACCATGGGCCCGACTGAATTCAGTCAATCACCTACTAATTAACCTATATGAGGCCCAAATCATCACGCCCTTTCAATAAGGACCTTCCCCAAGTTATGTACCTATTTTGTGAGTTCAGCTACAAAAAAAACAGTAGAAGGTACCTTCTTCTCTTATTTTTACTTCTACTTCTTTATTCCGTGCGTCCGCCTTAAAACTGACCAAGCAATTGAACCATAAGAACAATAAGATATAATAGAACAATAGGAACGTCTGCAGTCATACCTCATAGCGACCTCTATTTTGGAAGTTGAGAAACATAAGTATTATTTGCTCAAAAGTACCAATAGATGGTAGTTTATATTTTATTGAATATAGACCAGACACTTAAATCTATAATATCTATGATATGCAGCGCTGCCAATTTGTAAGGAATTCCCCAAATCACGGGGAATTCGAGGTGGATTTGGGATTTAGTGCGGATTAGCATTATGTGGGGAAAAGGCGGGGATTTGACATATTAGGCCTAAAAATGAAAAATGTTTTAATTTACACAACTTGTTTATATTCTTTAACTATATTATGTCCTGCGTATTTACTAGACGCGATCTAGATGCCATCTTCTGGACAAAAGATGAGGTTTGACACGTGGGATGAATTTAAATAAATGGAAGATTTAATTTATTGAGAATCTTGTTTTATGCTATATGACTAAGAGATTTCGGAAAATATATTTTACTTATTTTTATTTTACTCAAACAAGGACCTGTACAAAGTATTCAACCCATGGCTCTTTTAAAGCTTTTCTCATAAGTATTTGTGACAAGAACCCACAAGAGTCGTCTTTTTTCCATGAAATAGACTACAAATCGTTATTTCTTGATTTGGCCACAAAATATAATTCATTAGTATAGATATATGAGAGAAGGCTTTGCCCAGCAGTGGGCAGTATAGGCTAATATTATAATATACTAAAAGACTCACTTATTTAAATGAACTAGTCTATTATTTATAAAACTTATAATTTTAAAAATAATAAGAGCGGATTTAAATATGCAATTTGCTATAATTATTTTACCACTGTATTTACAAGAAAGAGACCTGAAAAAATACCCTGAAATAAACTAATTTTGTGGGGAATTTGAGGGGAATCGGAATGTTGTTCTCCCCAAATTTGGAGAATTTGCCTAGGGCAAATTGCATTATTGGGGAATTCAGAGGGTTGGCGTTGGCAACCCTGATAATATGCCAAGCTAACTGTCATTGTCAAAATTGACAATCATCGATTTGTGTTTGTGTTGTTTACTTGACTTTTTTATTAAATTTTATAAACTAGTAATACTCACAAAAAATTACAATGATCGGTGTCCGTTTAAATACGTTTAACGATAATTCCGGGGAACCTGAACAAGATGCTAATTCAGCTTTGACCGAACTCGACAAAGGTACAACATAACCTTATTTCTCTACCTATTAAAAAATAATAATTTCTACACAAATAAACATCTTTCTAGGTCTCAGGTCCGGTAAAGTTGGTGAGCAATGCGAAGCAATCGTCCGGTTCCCGCGTCTCTTCGAAAAATACCCTTTTCCCATACTTATCAACTCGTCATTTTTGAAACTTGCTGATGTGTTTCGTATGGGCAATAACTTCCTTCGGCTATGGGTATTGCGAGTATGTCAGCAGAGCGAGAAGCATTTGGACAAGATATTGAATGTAGATGAATTTTTGAGAAGGGTTTTTAGTGTTTTACACTCGAATGACCCGGTGGCACGAGCTTTAGCGCTCCGAACTCTTGGTGCGGTCGCCGGGATCATTCCGGAGAGACAAAACGTGCACCATGCTATCCGGAGGGGCCTGGACAGCCATGACAATGTTGAAGTGGATGCGGCCATATATGCTACCACTAGATTTGCTGAGCATTCCAAGTGAGTGAATTAAATCAATTTTATTACCCGACTAAAAACACAAAATAAGTCAAAAACATTTGATATATTACTGCTTAAATAAGATTGATATTGATGGCGATATTAAATAGATGATGATATAGATAGATAGATAGAAATAAGATTGAAAGAAAGAAAAAATAAACTGAAGAATATAATTTTAATTTAGTACAAAGTATGATTATAAATTCAGAACTTGAGGAGGGCAGGCGCAAGCATGGTTGTCCTTTTGTTCTTAGGTACAAACATGTGCTAAAGCACCACATGTAGAAGTGTGGCATAGCCCTCGCAGTGGGAAAAACAAGCCGCTAACCGATCGGAGTGGAGGACCTTGGTTAAATCCAAAGTCTGAAGCTTTGAAGCTTAGCGACGCGCTGACCTTAACACAAAGCATGATCAAGTAACACATCATTATCATCATCAATTACAAATTATGAATTGATCAAAATAGAATATGGTTAACTTCCAATAAAGTTTATCTTAAGAAAATCTTAAAGTTGTGCACTTTATCTAGTAAACCAAATAAATTAAAATTCTATTCATTACACATGATTAATTTCTTTATAACACTTACAAACTGGTTGGGGACATGGGGACTTACTAATTCACCCACCCTCTTGATATATGAATTTCTTGTCGACAAAGATTATTTTGGTTTGTGTGTCTGTATTGTTTCAGTGCATTCGCCGTAGCAATGTGTAATAAACTATGGGACATGGTGGACTGTGAGAGCACTGCTGCTGAGCGGAGAGCCAAGCTTGTGAGGGCACTGAGAACTGTGCATGGTGGAGGTAAACAAGAAATATTGTTACACCTATATTCCCCAAGCTGGGAGTGGCAAAGGTTTTCTGTCTACACCCGTGTGTGTGTGTGTGTGTGTGTGAATGATGTACGCTGT
This sequence comes from Phalera bucephala, assembly GCA_905147815.2. Classification (NCBI taxonomy): domain Eukaryota; kingdom Metazoa; phylum Arthropoda; class Insecta; order Lepidoptera; family Notodontidae; genus Phalera; species Phalera bucephala. The sequence continues at coordinate 31,869,693 of LR990618.1, forward strand.
TGGCCGCGAGGCCTTTACAGCTTCACCGGACTTAAGGGCGAGCGTGCAACCACTACGCTCTAGCCAGCCAGAAGGGCAAGAGGCGACATACTCGAGGCGCCCTCGGTTGGGACAGTCGCTGTAGGGGGACGGGTGAACTACTAAGTGCACCGGTCAACCGCCGGCTATGGGAGGGGATCTACTACTACGTCGTCGTCGTCGCCCGTATTCTGAGCGGAAAGAAGGAATGACAAAGCATCGGGGGGTCGGTGAGAACATGTCGCGGCCGGCGGTGGCGGCAGGGGTCGGGGGGAGATCGTAGTCGGCGGTGGCTACGATTAACGGATTAGCTTGGGTAGATGCGTTCGCGAAGTGACGTGTTGACGCCTTTTTAATAAAGGCGCGAATAGGTTCGAGACCTAGATCGGAGTGGAGGAGACCTAGATCGGAGTGGAGGAGTCTACACCCATATATAACCAATGATGTTAAGTTCTAATGTTATAAGGGTAGAGTCGTCATTGAAATTGTTTCAATAGATAAAGACTGATTGGAACCCAGAACCTTATGATCATCAGCAGCACTGGGTGCCACTTGACTAATGAGGCAGTTAAGTAAGCATGGTTAAGGTATGTCTTATAATTTAGTTGCTGCGTGAATTTTTATTACCCCAATCACACAATAACATTACCTGGAGCTGTCACTGTGTCAATTCACAGCTTAGGAAACCAAATCATTTTAAACTATATTTCTGGGTTTTAGAGCCGAATTTTAATAATCATATCAAACTTTATATTATACACGAAATCACTTTAAAACTTCTTCGTTTTTCTTAGCGGTGAGAGCTCAAGGTGTACTAAAACTACTGCGATCCCTGTTGGAGAGATTTCCTTCGTCAAGTGCAGTGCGAGCAGCCATCACTGCACTCACACATATTGCAGCTGACACAGTCGTCCATGTTCCTGACCAGGTAAGCTCCTGGAATATTGTATAGATGTTAGTGGCGTGCATTGCATATAGGTAATAGGGAATATGCATGTAATTCAAATCAAAATCAAAAGTTTTTTATTCATGTAGACCAAAAGGCACTTATGAATAGTCAAAAAGAGAAAATTATTAATTACTTAAGACTCTACCACCCGTTCGGAAAGTCATTCCTGTGGAGAAGAAGGGCAAGAAACTCCACGGTGACTCTTTTTTAAAAATGAGGTTTACAATTCTTTTTGTATACATTGCATTTATGGAGTATGGGAGAACAATGCAGAACGAGCTAAATAGATGTGCTTAAGTATAGATTAATCATAAGTGTACTTAGATTCATGATATTGGTCAGTGTCTACATAGTCCTCTCATTTACAAAATAGAGATGTTGTAGAGGTATATAATAAAAAGCATAATAATAATAGTAAGAGAAAGTGTTACTATAAAATATGTAAAGAGCGCGTACAAAACAACTGGTCATGGCTCCAGTGTGATGCCGAACGAGACAAAATTCAACAGCATTATGGTACACGTTCAGTCAGACAAAGGGCAGGGGACGGACCAGTCCCCACCAGCAGCACCCGTTCACGAGTATGACCTGAGAAGCAGCCATCACTCTCCTCAACCATTTTAGAGGGAAAAGAATGACCCGCTCCACAGAGCCGCCACTAGCAAAGACATTTTAGTGAGCATGACCAATCCAAGACCCTGTCGACATCGTTCGAGAATAATATTTAAAATCAATGAACGCTCGCTAGGCAGGACACGCTGCACTTAACATTATATTCTTCTAGATTTCAGTTAATTTGTGTAAAGTCATTTTTATCATTTAAAAAATCATTTAGTGTATAATATCCTTTACTGATTAGTCTATCTATCTATCTATAACCTCACGCCAGATCCCTTGCGGGGTAGGCAGAGAGTACAGAGTTCCAACAAGTTCTTTCCTTACATACCTCTCTGGCTTCCTCGACTCTCATAGTTCGTCTCATAGACGCTCGCCGGTTACGGAGACTCTTGACTTTTCCATCAGATAAGACTCGGTTTATTTGGTCGTGGTAAGATAGTCTAGGTCTTCCCCGGTACCTGCATCCTTCCACTTTCACATTGTATATCTGTTTTGTCATTCTTTCCTCTGGCATTCTTTCTATATGCCCGAACCAACGGAGCATGCCCTTTCTCATCTTTACACCGATACTATCTTTCATACCTACTCGCTGTCTTACTATGCTGTTGCTAATGCGGTCGGTCAGCTTCACTCCGCACATCTTCCGCAGAGCTCGCATTTCTACCGCATTTATCCTACTTTCATTCTCCTTCTTACATACCCAGCTCTCGCTACCATATAACAGCGTTGGGACAAGAACTCCGTTATGTATGGCCAGCTGCGCCTTATGGCTTAAGTGCCGGCTCCCGAGTAGCTTTCCCATCGCACCATTCACTCTGTTCCCTGCACTCACTCTTCTGATTTAATTTCAGATTTCATATACTTTTTAAATCTGTCAAGTGGCAACTCTAACATGGGCTTTGGTATCTTATTGAAGCAGCGAATACCGACTCCTACGAAGGAAGTAAATACTTTTTTAAGCCTAACAATTGGTGTTTAATTTATGAACGTCACTCACTTTATTAAATAAATGGATATTCCTACGTATGTACACTATGTTGTCGTATATATACTGTGAAGCGACCGTGAGAATGTTGATCTCTTTAAAAAGTTCTATGAGGGAAGCCCTAGGTCCAAGATTATAAATGGCACGGATAGCTCTTTTTTGCAGTATGAATACATTTTCCACGTCAGCAGCGTTACCCCACAGTAGGATACCGTAAGACATAATGCTATGGAAGTAACTAAAATAAACTAGACGTGCTGTATCCACATCCGTAAGTTGCCGTACTTTCCACACTGCATAAGCAGCGGAGCTAAGTTTACCCGCAAGTGAAGAGATATGGGCCCCCCATTGGAGTTTGGAGTCTAGGGTAATGCCTAGAAAGGCAGTGGAGTTCACGAGGTCCAGCTTTGTGCCATTAATAAGAATATTCGTAGCATTAACTTTTACATTGGGCATAGTAAATTTAATACACTTTGTCTTGAGTGAATTAAGCAATAGATTGTTTATTTCGAACCAATTTGATATCTGTGAAAGAGCACCATTCACATCGTCAAAATTAAGCTTAGCTCTGTCAACTTTGAAGATCAAGGAGGTATCATCTGCGAATAGTACAATGTCACAGACATCACGGACAAAGTTCGGCAGGTCATTAATATATACTAAAAAAAGAAAGGGTCCTAAGATGGAGCCCTGTGGAACACCAATTGAAATATTAACTTCCTGAGACTTGACCCCGTTAATCTCAACACATTGAGATCTTTCACCTAAGTATGAAGCTAATAAATTAAGGGCAGTGTTTTTAATACCGTAATGCCTTAGCTTTTTAATAAGGGTTGCATGCTCAACACAGTCGAATGCCTTAGAGAGATCACAGAATACACCAATTGCATTCTGCGATGCCTCCCAGGCACCGTAAATTTGCTGAAGCAGACCTACTCCCGCGTCTGTGGTTGAACGTCCCTTAGTAAAACCATATTGATCACCGTGTAACAGCTTATTCTCATTAAAGTGGTTAAGCAATTGATTGAGTAGGATCTTTTCATAAATTTTACTCAAGGCCGGCAAGATGGAAATCGGTCTAAAATTGGAAGGCTCGCTTTTTATCCCTGATTTAAAAATCGGTACAACTTTACTAAGTTTCATTAAGTCGGGGAACCTACCCTTCTCTATACATTTATTAAATATCGTCGCCAGCGCAGGTGCTATAGCCATTACTATGCTATCTAGTATTTTTAATGATATACCCCAGAAGTCGACAGTGTGTTTAATGTTTAACGACTTAAAGGTTAAATTATGTCTGTCGGGGTCACATATTTAAATTCAAACAAGACATTGCATTCTTTTACACTGATTTTTAATATTAGTTCAGCTTTTCGGGAAGAGGAGTTCAAAGAGCCAGTAGTATGAACTGGAATTTCACTAAAAAATTTATTAAAAGCCTGCGCAATACCGAAATCATCTGTTAAGATGTTATCATTAATTACAAGTTCAATAAGATCATCGCGTGGTTGAGTTCTCCCAGATACACTGTTAATTATACCCCATGTGGTTTTGATCTTATTTGATGACCTTTTGATCATATTGCTATAATATAAAGACTTTGCTGCAGTACACACCTTCCTAAAAGTCTTCGAGTAGTTTTTAACATATTCCAAGAAAGCTGGGTTTTGATTATATGTTTTCGTATCATACAGTTCATACATCTTAGCTCTACTTTTATGAATTCCTACAGTAGCCCAATCACTAAACTTTGCTTTCTTGGCCGTTGAAAATGATTTTATTTTAAATATATTATCGAATTCTGATTTCATGGTATCAAAAAGGTTTTGATATAGGTAATTGGGATCATTATGTAACCAATCCATATTAGATATGCGATTGTAAACTTTATCCCTAAAACAGTTTATAAGTCGATCTGATATCGGCCTACAAGTAACTTTACATAACTTAGGTATAAGGTGGCTGGGTACTGACACCAACAAACCACTATGATCTGAGGGCAAAGGGTTTATAATTAATTTATCAAACACTTCACAGTCGCAAAACACATTATCTAAACAGGTAGCAGACGTAGCAGTGATTCTAGTCGGTTCATTAAACAAGCATACTAGATTAAAAAATTTAGAAAGATTAATTAGTCTACAGCTAATGGATGACTTTTCGATTAGATTGACATTGAAGTCACCACATATAATGCTTTGCTTTTTAATACCAGAAATTTTTTTTAACACCTCTTCCATAACGTTTTCAAATGTATTAAAATCACCTGAGGGCGGTCGGTAAACGCATGCTACAACATAACTATCCAGTTCGACACAAGATATCTCAACAATGCGTTCAATAGAAAGACCCATAATGTCCTTGCGCTCTTTACACTTGATGTCGTTGGCGACTAATATTAGAGACCCTCCGCGTATGGCTGTTTTTCTTGTGAACGCACTCAACACTGTGTAGTGACTTTGATATTTGATTATTTCATGAGATTTCAGCCAATGTTCAGTAACACAGAATAAATGGACGTTGTATTTCCTAAGAAATAATTCTATCTCGAGATCTTTGCCAGCTAAAGCTTGCATATTCTGATGAAAAATATTTAATTCTATTGACTTAGCTGTTGTCGCATTTACTAGTTTAAACTATGGTCACACAACCTAATGTTGCTGCCAGTATCAATCATTTTATTTTGGTTTATATTGCATATAACCGCGTCATTTCTTTGTATATTAAATGCTAACAATGTAGCCAACTGTCGTTTAGTTGTAAAGGGCAGATACATAGTATCTTCTGTCAGCCTAAACTTGCTAATGAATTTATTTATATCAAAATAAAAAATGGCGTCACTATGACGGTGTGTTATGTTGTAAATATATAAATTCATGTAAAATAAGGGTCAAATATTTTTTTTACAAACTTTATCGCATTAGAATAATGTCTATACCATTATTTTTTTAATAACATTACTTTGTTATTAAGAAAATAATTATTGAAAGTACAACAATGAGTGGGAAATTCAAAGTAGCTAGAACGCCACGCTATTGGTCAGATCGAATATGACGTCAAAGTCTACAATACAAATGTCAACAAGTGCATATTTGTTGAATGTTTGCTATTGATTTGTTTTTTTTTTTATCAATTTACACAAATTGTTGTTGTTATAGTTGGCATAGTTGCTCCGGGGTACCCTCAAACTTCTTAATTATTTTTGTTGGTCCGAACTACGCAGAATCCATCGACTTGGGATCCGGTAATTAATATAATCAAATCCAAAACCAAGCATAACACTGCAAGACCTCAAGACACCGTGAGCTCATTCTGCGTAGATCGGACCAACAAAAATAATTAAGAAGTTTGAGGGTACCCCGGAACAACTATGCCTTTTGGACGTCTAACACCTCAGTCCCTCCCGTGACCATGGGTGCTGCAAAGCACTCGAAACGTCGGGAACTAAAAATCAAATAAACCGCGATAAAATCTGTACGGGCCAGCCACGTACATTTTGTAGCGTCAGCAATTTACGCAACGCTTGGCGATTTAACCATTTCTACAACAGTACGTTCGCAAATCACGTCTCGAACAGTCGGTCGCGCGTGCTCATCTATCATTGTATCATCTATCATATACTTTTAACTTTTCTATCATTTAGTGTACCGATTTAAGGAAATACATTATATCAATTTTCACCTGACTATCATTTCACTATCAAGTATCTACCAAATCGCTATCAACCAAAGACAGTACGGGTTTCGTCTCAGCCCGTACAAAATCCGTAAAATAGTTTTATTTCATAATAATATGCTGCTTGCAGTTAATGATGCCCTACACCTACCATCAAATTCTATCTCTATCATCACGCCAGATCCCTTGCGGGGCAGGCAGAGAGTACAGATTTCCAACAGGTCCTTTCCTTACATACCTCTTTGGCTTCCTCCACTCTCATAGTTCATCGCATACGCGCTCGCCGGTTACGGAGACTCTTTGAGTTGTCCCTTCAAATAAGACACAACCATCGAATTCATTTCATATATTGTGCTGATGTTTAGTGATGTCAACAAAACTTAATTAGACTATACTAACACAAAATAACTTATGAACCAAAAAAAAATCTCGCACACTTATCTTATCTTGTCATTGGCTTATCGGACCGAGGAGACCTCAGGCGCACTTCGACCCGTTGGGATCTTTTGTGCTGTCCTTGCCCTAACGCTCTTCCATACCTGTAGAATCGAATACTCCCTGTACCAGGCTGCAGATTCCAGCAGGGGGGAAGAGCCGAAATTCCTCTGGGTTTGGATAGGCCACTCCCAGTAGCTTCATTCGCCGCGCCGCCAGAGCAGAGCGTCGCAGTGGCATAAAACGTGCTTCATGGTTTCAGCTTCTGTCCCACAGTTCCTGCATGCCACGTCGCTGCAGAGGTTCATCTTATGTAGATGTTCTTTTGTGCCATAGTGGCCAGTATAAGCTCCGATTAGTTGCCTTAATTGTAGTCTGCTATGTTTTAGCAGTCTCTCGCTGTCGCTGTCAGAACATGTGGAAAGGAAATCCTTGGAGTGTCTCAGCCCTCGCACACTTAGTCCTTAGTATCACAAAAAACACTAGTTACATTTTTTTTAGACCTAGCCCCACACTAGGATTGATTTCTGTGTCGTGGGTGCGTTTACCAACAAAAAAATTCACATACACAAATACCCAGACTGATAATTGTGGGCCACATAATAATTTGTTTCATGCGGGCATCGAACCCGCGATTAGACGCATTGGGCGGAGCGGCTTAAGCTCTTAACCACTGCGCTAAATCGTCCTTCTCTCTCCAGTTTCTCAATTATTCTGCTAGGTGGAGCTCCTACTAAGTATAGCGATGAAAGACGCGCGCTCCGCAGTACGTCGCGCAGCACTGCTTGGGTTGCGCAAGTTGGCGGAACACGCCGCATTGTGGCCTGCGGAATGTATAGAAAACCTCGTCAGAGCAGCTACCGATAGTCAGGACACAGAGCATACGATGCTATGCTTGCAGGTTATGCAGGTAAGAATTTGGGGTAATATTAGTCCCTTCCAGCTTGACCGTAGTTGTTCCAATCTGAAGCTGTAAACTCTCTTCGGCCAACAGCTGAGATCATATTTTTCACATAAGATGGTTAAAGTAAATATCAGCCTATACTGCCCACTGCAGGGCAAAGGCCTTCTCTCACGAATCGAGGTGAGAGAGATTAGGTCATACTCCACCACGCGGACCCAGTGCGGATTGGTGGAGGCAGGTTTGTGGCCACCAGCTGTTGAAACTTATCAAGCCACCTTTAAGGCTTCCAAATCGGCTTGACGACTACCACAATAAGTGGTAGCTGGGACCTACGGGACCAACGGCTTAACGTGCTTTCCGAAGCACGGAGACACTCGAATTTGAAAATGCCACAAACGGTCAGCCATCTCGGGCCAACTGAGTCGAACGCTGCTTAACCTTGGTAATCGGTAAGAACACCGCGGTCGCATAGCGTTACGAGCGCCTCATGATTTTAATTGTTGACCGATATTTTTAATTTTTTTTTAAATTATTATTAAAATCGGTCTAGTAGTTTTGAGTTTATTCGTTACAAACATACAAAAATATAAATCTTTCCTCTCGCGTGAATTGCCGAGCGACTGGCTCGTTAGAAAAGAAAAGATTCATGCACGCACCTCACTTGGGGTACCACTGAAAATCAGCGCTGTGTTGTGGTTACGCTGCAACAAAGCTTTACGCTGAAAGTTACCCCATTGGTGCGGCTAATAGTATAAGTACATTTTATTTTTGTAATATCGCTTTTATATCTATCTATCTATCTATCTATAACCTCACGCCAGATCCCTTGCGGGGTAGGCAGAGAGTACAGAGTTCCAACAGGTTCTTTCCTTACATACCTCTCTGGCTTCCTCGACTCTCATAGTTCGTCTCATACACGCGCGCCGGTTACGGAGACTCTTGACTTTTCCATCAGATAAGACTCGGTTTATTTGGTCGTGGTAAGATAGTCTAGGTCTTCCCCGGTACCTGCATCCTTCCACTTTCACATTGTATATCTGTTTTGTCATTCTTTCCTCTGGCATTCTTTCTATATGCCCGAACCAATGGAGCATGCCCTTTCTCATCTTTACACTGATACTATCTTTCATACCTACTCGCTGTCTTACTACGCTGTTGCTAATGCGGTCGGTCAGCTTCACTCCGCACATCTTCCGCAGAGCTCGCATTTCTACCGCATTTATCCTACTTTCATTCTCCTTCTTACATACCCACCTCTCGCTACCATATAACAGCGTTGGGACAAGAAGTCCGTTATGTATGGCCAGCTGCGCCTTATGGCTTAAGTGCCGGCTCCCGAGTAGCTTTCCCATCGCACCATTCACTCTGTTCCCTGCACTGCACTGGTTTCGCTTTTATATCTAGGCTAATAAAATATCTTTTCTTTCTTTTTTATATTAGAGTAGATAAATTCTATTCTATTTTTTCCAATCTAATTTACCTACTTATCTACCGATCCGGTGCTAGATTCTGATCTGACGCGACCTGCACTCAGAAGATCTCGTGAAAAAATCGGCGGTCATGTGTTTTTCCAGTCATCTCTAGCAACACATGGGAAAATCAATCCCAACTGATATTTTCTCATCTCTTCTAGTTTAAAAGGCGTCCATATCGATATTGCTCGGTGTTACACCCGGTTACATAATATAGGTTTCGTCGTCAGATCCTAGTGAAGTGCCCAGCGGTGTGCGCGGCGGCGGGCTGCGCGGGCGGCGGGCGGCGCGCCGCGCTGCGCCAGTACTGCGCCGACGCGGCGCTGCGCGCGGACCTGCGGCATGCGTCCACCGCCGCGCTCGTTCTTACCAGGATCGTGGCACACTGGTATAGTATAATAATAAGCAACAAAACAAAAACACCGTCACGCCTATATTTCCCGAGCGGGGGTGGCAGAGGTGTACGGAGTACACCCAAGTTTCGCCGGCGATGTTAGGTCCCATGTAATAGGGGGCGAGCCTATTGCCATATACCGGGCACAATTACAGACTCCGGACTCATACTTGGAAGTTTTTTGGTTAGAAGAACTTAATTTGTCCGACCTAGGATTTGAACCCAAGACTTCGTGATCACCGAGCGGTGCGCCGTGCCACTAGACCGACGAGGCTGTCAATAATAATATTAGCCCTGTTAAAAAACTGTCCCACCGTGGGGCACGGGCCTTCTCTCAAACTGAGAGGGCTTAGGCCATAATCTACCACCCTGGCCCAGTGCGGGTTGGCGAACTTTACACACTTTCCAGAAACTCTTAGGCATGCAGGTTTCCTCACGATGTGTTTCCTTCACCGTTAAAGCACGTGATAGTTAATTTTTACCTGGCCTGGGTTTGAACCCGAGACCGTTTACTGCTTATAATAATAATATAATATCAGCATATCCTGTCCATGCTGGACAAAGGCCATCTGTCACAAATTAAGATAAGAAAGATTAGGTCATACTCTAGCACGCGGACTCAGTGCGGATTGATGGAGGCAGGTTTGTGGCCACCTCCTGTTGGAACTTATCAAGCCTATAAGGCTTCCAACTTGGCTTAACGACCACTACATTAAATGGCAGCCGGGACCAACGGCTGACCGTGCCTTCCGTAGCACGGAGACGCTCCTTTCATTATATACCTCTCTGGCTTTCTCCACTCTCATAGTTCGTCTCATACACGCTCGCCGGTTACGGAGACTCCTGACTTGTCCTTCAGATGAAACACGGTCTATTTGGTCATGGTAAGATAGTCTAGATCTTTCCCGGTACCCGCATGCTTCCACTTTCGTATTGTATATCTGTTATTTCATTCTTTTTTCTGACATTCTTTCTATATGCCCGAACCAACGGAGCATACCCTTTCTTATCTTTACACCGATACTATCTTTCATACCTACTCGCTTTCTTACTACGCTGTTGCGAATACGGAAGAACCTGTTGGAAGTCTGTACTCTCTGCCTACCCCGCAAGGGACCTGGTGTGATGATATAGATAGAGGGATAAATAAATAATAAATCTTGTTCCTCAAGCTGTTTACATAGTATCTCAGATCACGTGGCATATTTTAAATAAAACTTTCACTCGAACGTGGGCAAGCACCAGGCACAAAATTAACTTGAATATAAGCACTCAAAACGCGTGCTACAAAAAAATTAATTGGAGTGTGTAATATTGGAGGTGTCTTCTCTAATATGCAGTACATTATAAGTTAATGATACGAGTACGTTTATTTGACACGAAATTCTTCGCGCTGTCTAAAGCGCTTCTATCTACAGACTGCGCTGTTATAGCAAATTAGCCTCTATTTGTTGAGCAACTACCATTTAAATTAAAACAGCAAGAAATATTAACATCACACTGCAATTGACTGAGGCAGGCAGCGAGGGGAATGGAGTACACTGACGGGATCGCTTCTCACCGTACAAAATTTTTCGCGTCGTTTAATCTCACCCTAACCGCTTCATCGTCATCATTTTTCAACTCATTTTGGTCCTACAATTCGACGGCCTTGTTGGTCTAGTGGCAAAGCTCATCGCTTTGTGATCACGTGGTCCTGGGTTCAAATCCTAGGGCGGACAAATGTAGTTTTTCTAACGAAAACTTCCCAGTATGAGTCCGGAGTATGAGTCCTGGAATTGTACCTGGTATATGGCTCTAGGCTCACTCCTATTACATGGGACCAAAAATCGTCAGCTAAAAGTGGCTGTACTACTGGGTACACCCAATTTGTACTGACAGCTCTGTCACCCTCGCTTAGGAAATATAGGCGTAACGGTGTTAGTCACACGCCACATGTAGATCTGGTGTTACTTTTGTCGCACCAAGATCGGTATATCAACATATAACAAGATTTTTAACTTCGTCCGTTTGTTCCAGTTACGAGGAATGTCTTCCAATCGAGGGTGCTGATCTGATGCTAGCTCTTGAGTCATTAGTAATCGCTACTGGGTCGGACAATAATCCCAATAACATCAAAGCTTTAAAAGTTGCACTTAGCTGTTTGGTAAGTGAAATCAAATGATAATGATATAAAGGACTTATTATATCACCCACCACTATCATATCCAAGCAGTCCAATCATTGAAATACTGGTGGAAAATGAGAAATAAATGGGACATAAACTTTCATACTGTTACGTAGCGTGGTAAATTAAATGCCGAATAACGTGCGAAGTACTTTATTAGGCGCTGTACACACAAAACAGTACGTCGTATGCAAATAAACACGTGAACTCATCACACACTAGTACTACTCTCGTTAGTACCCAAATACTGCTTCCAAAAGTTCTAGAACGGACGCGAACCCTCTAAGTACATCGATAGAAGTACATCGAACAATAGCCGGCGCGACCCACAAAGCGGTATTATTATTACATACCTATTTGCGCGTGAACAAAGAGGTATTTGTATACCGCGACCGCGCGCCGGCGATAATTAAAAGGGTGGAACCTTCTAGAGGTTTCAGCAGTTAAGCGCGGATCCTAGATCTTTCTAGACAGATCACTAGGGGACCTAAGTGTTATGCGTTTTAGAATCGACATCCCTCGATAAAGACTTCAAGATATCGGGGTATGTTCGGGTCGTAACAATATTTAAGTGAAGTCACAAGTTTCAATAGCTTTCTGCCTTTCATTTAATCATCGTATGAACTTCGCTAATATTTAACAGTATATATTATTTAAAAAAGAAACTACTTATAGACATTTATGTCAGATGAGACACCTATAACCACGGTGTAAAAAGATTTACCAATTGAAATCTAATTTCCAGGTCCTAACGAAATATTCTTTATTTACAATTTTAGCACTTTTCATCCACACTATGGAACGTCTATAATCGTGTTCACAATTCCACAGAGAACTAGACCGATGCAAATATCAAAATAAAAAAATACTAGTTTAAGACCTCTATTGTAAAACTAACAACTAAAACAATCGGATATTAATCATAGTAAAAATATTTATTAAATTAAGGTATAATTTTATTCTATACATATAAACAATAAATTGTGTAGTAAATGAATTTATTTTAAATATTAATTAAGATTTTACTTCAGATTTTTTAAGTAATACAAACTGTGAATAAAATATTATCGACGTCTTTTTTACATCTGTCTTAAAATTAAAAACAAACTAGTTGTTAAAGGCTATTTTTTATTTTATTTATGTTATAAACAAAAAAGTACATTGTGGTGCATGACTATTTAAAAAGTGTCAAATTCTGACAACACTGTATCCGTCTATTTGTTCGTGGAAATGCGAACACGACTATAGGTAGTTCTAATGACCCAATACGTTGCTAGGTTCAGTTAAGTAACGCCGAAGCCACAGTGTACGCGGCTCGCACCGCCAACGTCCTCGGAACACAGCTCCAAGCGTGCAGCTGGCGCTCCGACGGTACCAGGGTATCAGCATTGCTAGAAGCACTAGGAGCTCTGGGTGGTGGCACGCACTCGCCATTGTCAGTTGCACCCGCCATGCCGGCGATGCACGCCTCGCTGGCTCAGCTGCAGCTGTAAGTATCTTATGAGGGTACTAGGGTATCAGCATTTAGGTAGGAGCATTCGAAGTTTTAGGGGGCGGCACGTTCTCGCTGTTGTTGGTGTTGTCCACCATGCCATGAGTTGTAAGTATCTTTTGAGGGTACCAGAATGGCTAGAATCACTAGAGGTTAATCACTTAAAGCATATCGACCGACTCTATATTTATTGTCTTCCAAACCCATCATTCCCAGATCACTGTCTCTCAATCAGCTGAGCTGCTAGAGCTTTATAAAGTGCGTCGAGCCATTAACCTTAGAGCCATCAAAAGCGAGGTGCAATTTCTGGAAGGAAAAAATATTCCTACCAAATCCATTTGTTTCACCTGTTGAGAGTGTCCCTCCTGGACATAAATTACCATGGCCTGTCTGGAAATCTTTAAATAGACTTCAGACCCAGGTCAGCCGCAGCAGCAGGATTTAATGGCTGCTTCCGACAATGCAGTCAATGTGGCCGCATTCTGGACTGCTTCCATATAACTTTAGCATGTTTGCCATCGAAACGCAAAGAAGCTGATCACATACATCTAGTACAAAATAGCAAAAACATGGCAAGTCCTTCACAATAAAAATATGGACAAAAGCAATGATTTATAAGTCGGACAAGTATTGTCTAAGAATTACTGGCTTACAATTAGTGATCCTCATGTATGTTGCGACAGGGACAACGCTATAGAGAACCCTTCAGATGATGGAACAGCCCTAGTGCTGCTCTGCACGGTGTTCTTCCAAGAACGCGCAGGCAAAGCTTTAAACAACAAGATCAACTCCAACTGGCAGACCAAGATACTGGAGACTATTGAACCAGCCGATGGCTGGGTGAGGTACAGAGTCGCCAGGGCTGCGTTACGGTAAGTCGGTTATACGATCTTGTGTGAACATTTTTGAATCAATAACTTAAGTTTAAGCCTGTTTGTCAGGAAAAGATAAAAAGGCAACATTTTAATATTGTAAAATCAGACTATAAGTATATTAAAAGTAATGCCATGGTAGGTATGTGGACAAAATCAGTAATCTTGTGTGCATCAAAAACGAAGCTTAGAGGCAAAATCCTATGCACAACATTATTTCCTTCGTAAATCTAATTAGTATCACCATAGTCCTAGGAGTCTCTGACGGTATGTACTTTATTGACGGAGGATCCTTTTCTTAGGCTACAAAAGTAACACTTCGACACATTTAAGAGAAGATACATTAATCTGTATACCGATTTAGATTGTTAAACGCAACCGTATCAGCTATATATAGTAGCGATAGGACCTACAATTTTCACGTCATCAGCATAAAGTTATCTCCTTGAGCTTTTAAAACAGGTCATCACAACATTTATCAAAATAATGAAAAGTAACGGACCCAACAACGAACCTTGGGGCACGTCTTCAGACTATATAAAATTCTTGAGGTAGATCCCTTAAGAATCTGAGTTTCTCACTTGTTCTCAATCGATAAAAAGAACCATTTATAAATATTGTCATTTACACTGGCAGCTGGTAGTTTATGCAGTAATACAGCATGGTTAATACTATTGAATACTTTGCTATAGTCAACAATATTTTAGGGTTATAATATTTGCACAGCTATGGACATCATAGCATGGCTGAGAACATCCTGAAGCGACTATCGGAAGAAGCGCCTAGCGAAGCGGCGCAGCGCTGGTTAACGGCATTACACAGGGCTGCTGCTGCAGACGCCAAGTTGGTTCAGGAAGGCAAGTCTCTGTCTTTAAAAATATTTGGTCAGTTCAGAAATTTTTGTTTCAACAATTTTTGGTCAGTTCAGGCAGAAACACAAACCAGTCAACAAACTTACATTTAATACATCTACCGCCGGATTGGGATGCGGACTCTGCTCAAACCCAATTGTAATCAATAATTCCTGGAAATACGGTTGACTATAAAGTTAAGTCTAATTTCACACCTGTCTTATATTTGGCGTAGTAAATTTGAAATAAAATCATTGAGGAGAATATTATTTGTGTTGAACCAATAAACTACCGTAAATGATCTTTTGGTGGTGTTTTAATTTTGAACATAGATGTATAATTTCGACGGCCCCGTACAACAAAGTTACGTGTGCCAAACAAAATAAATGGCATTTGTAACTTTCGTGCCCGTTATTTATGCCAAATATAAATACTGGATTATAGGATTTTGTTTGTTGGACACGTCGATTTGTGAACGTCACAATGATTTAATCGTCCACTATAAAGTATCTAAATATTTTAAATATGGGGAATAGAAATGAGTATCAAGACTGGAGGACCGAGTGTTTTTGCCATAAACTACACACCTTTTGAACTCTATGATACACATAAGAAAGTATGAAAACTTAACATGCTTGCACTGCTCATGTTCAATGGCATTTTCCACACTATCGCGAAATGTAAATTAAAGACTTACTACCAGGGATAACCGGTCTGGAGGAAGCCAGCGCGGGGTGGGAGGTTAGCGGCGGTTGGGGCGGCGCAGGGGGCTGGTCGCTAGGCGCGGCCGCGAGCAACGCGTGGTGCGCCGCGGGGTGCGCGGGCTGCGCCGCCTGCACGCCGCTGCCCGCCGCCTGGCTGCGCGCCCGCGCCGCCGCGCTCGCGGCGCTGGCGCGGACCGCGCACGCCGCGCGCTCGCTGTGCACGCAGCCCCCGCCCGCCATCGCTCACACGTACGCACAGGTGAGTCTAGCCCCCGCCTGGCTGCGCGCCCGCGCCGCCGCGCTCGCGGCGCTGGCGCGGACCGCGCACGCCGCGCGCTCGCTGTGCACGCAGCCCCCGCCCGCCATCGCTCACACGTACGCACAGGTGAGTCTAGCCCCCGCCTGGCTGCGCGCCCGCGCCGCCGCGCTCGCGGCGCTGGCGCGGACCGCGCACGCCGCGCGCTCGCTGTGCACGCAGCCCCCGCCCGCCATCGCTCACACGTACGCACAGGTGAGTCTAGCCCCCGCCTGGCTGCGCGCCCGCGCCGCCGCGCTCGCGGCGCTGGCGCGGACCGCGCACGCCGCGCGCTCGCTGTGCACGCAGCCCCCGCCCGCCATCGCTCACACGTACGCACAGGTGAGTCTAGCCCCCGCCTGGCTGCGCGCCCGCGCCGCCGCGCTCGCGGCGCTGGCGCGGACCGCGCACGCCGCGCGCTCGCTGTGCACGCAGCCCCCGCCCGCCATCGCTCACACGTACGCACAGGTGAGTCTAGCCCCCGCCTGGCTGCGCGCCCGCGCCGCCGCGCTCGCGGCGCTGGCGCGGACCGCGCACGCCGCGCGCTCGCTGTGCACGCAGCCCCCGCCCGCCATCGCTCACACGTACGCACAGGTGAGTCTAGCCCCCGCCTGGCTGCGCGCCCGCGCCGCCGCGCTCGCGGCGCTGGCGCGGACCGCGCACGCCGCGCGCTCGCTGTGCACGCAGCCCCCGCCCGCCATCGCTCACACGTACGCACAGGTGAGTCTAGCCCCCGCCTGGCTGCGCGCCCGCGCCGCCGCGCTCGCGGCGCTGGCGCGGACCGCGCACGCCGCGCGCTCGCTGTGCACGCAGCCCCCGCCCGCCATCGCTCACACGTACGCACAGGTGAGTCTAGCCCCCGCCTGGCTGCGCGCCCGCGCCGCCGCGCTCGCGGCGCTGGCGCGGACCGCGCACGCCGCGCGCTCGCTGTGCACGCAGCCCCCGCCCGCCATCGCTCACACGTACGCACAGGTGAGTCTAGCCCCCGCCTGGCTGCGCGCCCGCGCCGCCGCGCTCGCGGCGCTGGCGCGGACCGCGCACGCCGCGCGCTCGCTGTGCACGCAGCCCCCGCCCGCCATCGCTCACACGTACGCACAGGTGAGTCTAGCCCCCGCCTGGCTGCGCGCCCGCGTATATCTTTTTTAAGCCACCTATGAAACTTCCAACTTGGTTTGACAGCGCGACACAGTACTAACCAAAATCAAGGGTATGACACCCCTTCCAAAGTATAAAGACGCTCAGTCAGCCTAAACATTAAATATGTAAACAGTTGAGCATCTTAGTAGTAACGGAACACACAAGAATCCTGCGCATAGACGCGCGCTCTATACGGCTTTTTGAAAGTGTTCAGTGGTTCGCGCGTGTCTGAAGATACTTAACTGTTTGCATGTGTCACAAGTGAACTGTGGTCTAACTGAGCTAAACACTTCATACATTTCAGCATCGCTACGAACGCCTCCATAATACACTCTAGCTTAGACTACTATCATCAAATGTCTATGGTTTGGTCTTTATAAACAGACGTCCCGAGACCCCGCGCTGAAGGCGGGTGCGTTCGCGACGGCTATACGCAAGGCGGCGCGCGCGGTTACGAGTGTGGCGCAACGTTACGCCGCCATCGCGAGAACTGCATTCCATGCTGACGATTCTACGCTCCGACACTTACATATGTATCCTTTTGAGTTATGGACAAAGTTACAAAATTAAGCAGCCAGCATCTGTTTTTCTGCCTATGAACAAAAAATGTAGCAAACATGTTCGTTCAATTTGTTTTTTTCTGTTCCTTCCTTTTTTTACATCTATCAGTGAAAATTGATGGCTTTACAAATTTGCCGTTACTATACAAATCCTAGGTCGGTTATGTGTATTGGATTTCACAACTCAACTCATTTACACTTAAAGCCTTTCATGAAACACAAAAATAAAATAAACTGTAATGAAATCTGAAATCCCGAAAAAGTAAAATCCAAAAATCTACATAGTTTTATTTTCTAAAAAGGAGAATTTAAAATAAGACATCCTAAACAACAGGATAAATACAAACCATTACTATCTTTTGACAAGTCAAGAGTCGCGTGTATGAGACGAACTATGAGAGTGAAGGAAGCCAGAGGGTAAGGTGTAAGAAAAGAACCTGTTGGAACTCTGTACTCTCTGCCTACCCCGCAAGCGATCTGGCGTGATGATGTGTTGTTCTTGTTGTTACTGTTACTATCTTGACAGGTAGAAGAGAATAAAATAATATTTAGACCCACAAAAATTACATTTATGACTACGACCAAAAACAATAACGCAATCCTTAACCAGCCTCCAGTTCGCAGCACACATACAGTCAACTGGCGCAGTTCCTGGAGCGCATCACGTCCAGCCAGCAGGAGCGCCCGCCCGAGCTGGAACACGCAGACCTCAAGCCCACCAGCCTTGAGGAGATGATCGCGCTGGCGCCCAGCAGTGCCCTCGCACAGATATCCACCAAACTCTTCGACAATCCCACTACCAACCCTGGGATCACGCATAGAGTGAGTTTTACTTATCCTTACCTGCCCGAGCTGCAGCAGGCCTGACGTCCGCCAGCTTGGAGATGATCGCACTGGCACCCAGCAATGCACTTGCACATATATCTTCCAAACTATTCGACAATCCCATAAGCTCTTTTAGCACGAGAGAAAAAACTTTGAAAATTCCAGTATTTTTCTTTAACATTAAGAATATTAAAGAAGAAAAATTCTTTGGGATACTAATAACACCCAATTCAGTCCTATTTACTACCTACTAGTACACGTCTATATTTGTGGCTTCAAAGTTCACCAAGTAAAGGACTGGACGCCGTATAATGTTTTCGTCGTTATTTTAAAGGAAGTGCACGATCTATCGAGCAGAGGTCGGAACCGGTTTAAAACGTTCGAAATCCGTTAAAAAATTACGTTCTTTTGTTAACCGGTTAATGAAAAAACCTTTTTAAATTGAACGAAAGTAATTTCGATTACCGGTTATAACAAAGAACATATTTTTTAGTTATTAATATCGAAACTAACCTGTTAAACTCAGCACGGCCACGACATTCACTCTCGACACTCGACGGTGTTACGACCGCCTGACGGCGGGTACAAATAAAAACAAAAATGATGCTAACCGTTCTTTAATTTTCTTTTTTTATTTTAATATAGCACTGTTTTTATACAAACAATCACTTGTAGTCGTCGTGCGAACTCTGACGTCGAAAAAATTTCTTGTTCCTGCGCGAATTCGTTTTTATACACTATACCGGGACGGCCTACTTCCTGCCTGAGGCGACAGTGCGCACTCTCCAGATTTCTAGACCCTTCGTATGAGACGAGGACAGAGATATGGAAAGAACGGCTCAACCGAAGCAAGTCACGCCCTAAATTATTGTCTATATTTTATTAAATTCTTGTGGGACTAAGATAGCAATAATCGAACCGATCGATATGGGATCATTGTCCCGTTGTTCGCTATTATATTTTTTTTTAATATTTCTATGTTGTAGGCGTTTCTTATCAGATGTTCTAGAAAGAATTTGATTTCCGGTACCAACGAATACCTTATATGGTAATTATGATGCTATCACTAGTTAAGGCGCGCGGTTTCCATTCGATTGTAACAACTAGTTATTTTGTTTGTTTGTGTGTAATGATTTTTTGTATTTATTTTATATTTTTAAAAACTTTGTTACGACTTAACAACGGCGCGGCGTCTTTCTTCTATTTTTAGGGAACAATATTCCTATTTCTTTGGCACATGCATTGTGTCATTGAATTATTACGTATCTATCAGTGTTGGGCAAAAATCAATTGTTAAAACAATCAATCGTAATTGCAATGTTTTGCAATCAATTGTAAATAGTTTTATTGTACGTTTACGATTAACAATCAATTATCAATCACATCGACGATGCAATGTAGGTGTTAAAAGCACACCTATCGTTAGTGAAATGTGGGTGTACAATGTACACTTCTGTCTAGTGTTGCAAGGGTTGAATCGGGAGTACGAAGCTTGAGTAAAAGTTTGCCTTAAACACTCGAGACAAAACAATTTATAAGGTTTTAAGAAGATAGCGGACGCGACTTTTTATGCAAAATCGATATGGGTGTCACTTTTGGGGGTTCAGGGGATTCTGATTACGAATATGACGTCAAGTTTGAAATCCAAGATGGCGGACGTAATTTTTGAAGTAAAATGAATATGGGATTCAGTTTTGGGGTTTTAGGAGATGCTGATTACTAATATGGCCTTAATTTTGTATTCCAAGATGGCGGACGTAACTTTTGAAGCATAATCAACATGGGTGTCACTTTTAGGGTTTTACAGGATGCTGATTTCGAATATGATGATAATTTCTAAATCCATGATGGCGAACACGACTTTTGAAGTAAAATCAATATGAGTGTTACTTTTAGTGTTTTAGGAGATGCTAAATTAACTTAAGAAGGATCGCACACTAAAAATTAACATAATAAATATTCAGCATCCCGTAGCACATTACCACATTATTAATTCAAACTATGCAATTAGTTTGAGAAACATAGGTAATTTTTTTGTCTATTCACAAGCGCATTGTACTTTTGTGTTCTTATCGGTCGGTGCTAATGACCTCGTTGTTTTTTGCTACCGCAAAACTAAACGTTATCTTACTGCAATCAAGGGTCGAACCTGTTTGGCATCACTCACATACCCGTTTGAAATACTTTTACTAAATTTAATAATGTTACCCACAATCTATTATTTTATAAGCTTTATTTATTTGTACATTTTAATTGCAATGATTGTTATTAATTTTAATGTCGCCTCTTAAGTTTTATTACCAAAATGTTCGGGGACTGCGAACTAAGACTTCAATTTTCCTTAGAAATGTACAAATTAACTCTTACGATGTTATTTGTTTAACCGAAACATGGCTTTTGGACAGTCTTGGAGATTGTGAGCTGTTTGATGGACGTTATATTGTGTGGAGGCGTGACAGGAACTACAATGCTACTAGTCAGTCACTTGGCGGCGGAGTCCTTATCGCGGTTAGGCGTGAACATGTAGCTGAAGCACGGTTGGAGTGGCGCTCGTCCGCTGAGGATATCTGGGTTACGTTATCCATCAACCATAAAAAACCAAAGATGACGTACAAAATTCATCTATGCGTAGTGTATATTTGTGCTGAAAATCTCGGTAACTCAATGTCTCAACAGCTTGCTAATTTTAGTAGTAATACATCAAATATTATCTTAGAAAACCCTTCCGATATGTTCATTGTAGTTGGTGACTTTAACCTACCGAACATAATCTGGTGTCCAGCTAATGATGACCAATCTCTCTACCCAACTAATTTAAATGATCCTACTCAGTTAGATTTCTTCGACAGTTTTAATACTTGGAACTTATCTCAATACAACTCATACTCAAACTGCAATAACAGGATTCTCGACCTAGTATTTTCGAACAATGAACTTAATGTTTTGAACTGTACTGACCCGTTAGTCCCTGAGGATCCGCACCATAAGTCATTGTGTATGACGGCTGAGTATGTACAACTACACACCTTAACAATGTGCCCTCGTACCAAGTTTTTATATCACTTAGGTGATTTCGTTTCGCTTTCTGATAACTTAGATAAAATTAACTGGCACCACGAACTTTTCGCTGGGTCGATTGAAGATGCTACAAGGTTTTTTTATGACACAATAATTCAGCTACGGAATACTTATATACCATCCAAGACAGTTTTACCTAGATTAAAATATCCTCTAATGGTACAATACCCCTTTAATTAAAATTCTTAAAGAAAAATCTAAATACCACAATAAGTTTAAAAAATATGGAAATATCTCTGACCACCAATCTTTTGTTATACTACGTGACCGCGCAAAGAAGCTAGAGTCTACGCTCTTCAATGAATACATTTGCAAAATTGAAGCAAATATCGTTAAGAACCCAAAAGCATTCTGGTCTTACGTCAAAACAAAAAGTAAATCTAACCTTTACCCCGCTGTGCTAAAATATGGCGAGCATTCATCAGGAAATGGGGAAGATATTTGTAATTATTTTAGTGACTTTTTTCATTCTAATTTCTTACAAAATGTTCATACCAGTGAACTCACATTAGATGACAATTCTCAGCTTACCAACACTATCGCCGATATTGCATTTGTACAGATCCAGGAGACTGAAGTTTACGCTTTACTCAAAGCAATTGATTTAAATAAATCTGCTGGACCGGATAATATTCCGCCTATTTTTATAAGTAAATGTGCCGAAAGCCTTACTACACCTATCTCGCTTCTATTCATGCGCTCTCTTGATGAGGGCGTTGTTCCTATTATATGGAAGACTGCATTAATCAGTCCTATACACAAAAAAGGTGCTAGAGACGTAATCGAAAACTACAGGCCCATCTCTAAGCTTTGTCTATTTGCGAAAGTATTAGAAAAAATCGTCTCTAAGCAGTTATATAACTCTCTCAAGCATAGTTTTGCTGAATCCCAGCACGGTTTTTTGAAGGGGAAGTCAACCTCATCTAATTTAATATTATTAAGCGATTTTCTAACAAACGCCATGTCTCAACGCCAACAAGTGGACGTAATATACACCGATTACAGTAAAGCCTTTGATCGTATAGATCAAGTGCTGCTACTTCAAAAACTCGCGTTAATTGGTATAAGAGGTAACCTTTACAGATGGTTCAAATCTTACGTGGAGAATCGATGTCAAACCATTGTGCTTAATGGTTTTTCATCTAGGACCATGCACATACCATCCGGTGTTCCACAAGGTTCGCTATTAGGACCCTTGCTCTTTACCATCTTTATCAATGACATTTCAGTCTGTTTCCGCAACTCTAAGATATTGTTGTACGCAGACGATATGAAATTTTTTAGAACTGTTAAGTGCCTTGAAGATGCACATCTTCTTCAAGAGGATTTAAATAGGTTTCAAGACTATTGCTTCACCAATAAGTTAGATTTAAATGTGTCAAAATGCGTTGTATGTTCATATACTCGGAAACATCTCCCTTTAAACCATAATTACACTCTTTTGGACACTATTTTAACACGAGTTAATACTATACGAGATCTAGGAGTAACTTTTGACTCGAAACTTCTTTTCGACACGCACATCAATAACATAGTCACGAAGGCATCCAAAGCCCTTGGTTTTATTTTGAGAATATCATCTGAATTTCAAACTATTAAAACATTCAAAATACTATACTGTGCATTTGTTCGCAGTCACTTGGAGTATGCCTCACAGGTATGGAATCCCAATTACAACATATATATAAATAGAATTGAAAGCATACAGAAGAAATTCCTTAGGTATCTGCAATACCGATCGAAAACCTATTTACCCAATTACTTTAGACGTTGCAAAAAATTTCACATTCTCCCACTTCACGAGAGAAGGAGAATAGCTGATCTATCTTACCTATTTAAAATAGCGAATGGATCAGTTGACTGCCCGGAATTGCTGGGCAGGGTGGGTTTGCGCGTGCCTGCTGCTTTGTTGAGAAAGCCGGATATATTACATGTCCCATTAGTTAAAACTAAGTACAGACAGAACTCATACATAATTAGAGCCAGCAGAGCGCTCAATGATGCGCTGCGGGATGTTGACATAGGTTTTTTTTACAACTAGTGTACCGATGCTTAAAAATATACTATGTAAACACTTCTTTATATTATTATAGGTTTTTTTTTATTCTCTCCCATTTTTTTAAATGTTAAAACTTTATATCTCTTTGCTTTTTTACCGACTATTTCTGCAATCGTATGTATTCTTATAATTACCTGTGAAAACTTTTAAATGGCCTTATTTTATACATCTTTGTAATTATTCTTAGTCTAGCTGTAAGTTTTCCTTGAAAATAAAAAATAAAAAAATAAAATAAAAATATTCGTAATCAGCATCCTGTAAAACCCTAAAAGTGACACCCAAGTTGATTATGCTTCAAAAGTTACGTCCGCCATCTTGGAATTCAAAATTAAGGCCCCTTGGTAAGCGTAAGGTAGGACGGCCCCCAGCTAGATGGACCGACGACCTCAAAAAGGTCGCTGGGACAGACTGGATGCGGAAGGCGGAGGACCGTGTGCAATGGCGCGTGTTAGGAGAGGCCTATGTCCAGCAGTGGACTGCGATAGGCTGATTGATTGATTGAATCAGCATCCCTTAGAACCCCAAAAGTAACACCCACATAGACTTTTACTCAAAAGCCACGTCCGCCTTCTTGGATTTCAATATTAACGTTATATTCGTTGTCAGCATCCCTGAAACTCTAAAAGTGTCTTGGATATTGATTTTATTTCAAAAGATGGGTTCGCCATCTCGGATCAAGAAATTAACGCCATATTCGTAATCAGCATCCCCGGAGACCCCAAAAGTGACCGAAAGCGTGAAGTTGATTTTAATTCAAAAATCACTTACGCCATCTTGGATACGTTTCCAAAAAAAAATTACAGCGTTTGAAATTTCAATTGTTTGATCCTATAATCAAAAAATTAATCGATTAATGCCCAACACTGCTATTTATAGTAAATGGATAGTGTCCTTGAGAAATTCAAGGAGCAAAAGCAATCTCAAATTAACCGGTTAATTTAGGTTCAATATCGGTTAAAGTGATGCTAAACACCGATACTGAAAGTCGAACCAGTTCTTCAAATTTTTCAGGCTTTGAACGGTAATCTTTAATCAGAAACGAAAATCATTTCGGTTTGGGGTCAATGCCCGAAACCGGTTTGAAAAATTAACCGGTTTCTGACCCCTGCTATCGAGATAGTGTTTGGGCGACAAAAACGTTTGTGTGCCCCGCTAGATTTTTTCAAACGTATTATCGTATAACTTTAAGACAGTTTTTACTGTCTTCACTTATTAACTATACAATAAATAGATTGATGGAAGTGGTCAGTGGATAGTATTCTCTGAGACCTGTCGAGAAACCACGCAGAGCGCGCGTCTGTGTACTTGATCCTTCGACCGCTAGAGCTAAGATGCTCAACTGTTTACATAGTATGTGTACGTGATTCTCGGACCGCTAGTGGTCGCTAGATGCTTAACTGTTTACTGTCTCTTTACGTCAGCACGCAGAAGCAGTCCTAGCCGCTGTGCGAGCGTGCAGCAGCGGCGCCGTGTGGCCGCGGGGCGTGTGCGCGGGCCGCTCGGGCGGCGCGCTGTGCCGCGTGTCCGTGTCGCCCGCGTGGCGCGCCGCCGGCGCCGGCGCGGACCACGCGGCGCAGCTGTGCCTCTCGCACCACCTGGCGCTCAAGCTGGAGGGGGTCATACTGCCCGCGCTGCCGCTCAGGTTAGTTCCCACCCACACGGTAGCATGTA
Organism: Phalera bucephala; assembly: GCA_905147815.2. Classification (NCBI taxonomy): domain Eukaryota; kingdom Metazoa; phylum Arthropoda; class Insecta; order Lepidoptera; family Notodontidae; genus Phalera; species Phalera bucephala. The sequence continues at coordinate 31,894,854 of LR990618.1, forward strand.
GCAGTACTAGCCGCGGCGCCGGCGCGGACCACGCGGCGCAGCTGTGCCTCTCGCACCACCTGGCGCTCAAGCTGGAGGGGGTCATACTGCCCGCGCTGCCGCTCAGGTTAGTTCCCACCCACACGGTAGCATGTAGCAGTACTAGCCGCGGCGCCGGCGCGGACCACGCGGCGCAGCTGTGCCTCTCGCACCACCTGGCGCTCAAGCTGGAGGGGGTCATACTGCCCGCGCTGCCGCTCAGGTTAGTTCCCACCCACACGGTAGCATGTAGCAGTACTAGCCGCGGCGCCGGCGCGGACCACGCGGCGCAGCTGTGCCTCTCGCACCACCTGGCGCTCAAGCTGGAGGGGGTCATACTGCCCGCGCTGCCGCTCAGGTTAGTTCCCACCCACACGGTAGCATGTAGCAGTACTAGCCGCGGCGCCGGCGCGGACCACGCGGCGCAGCTGTGCCTCTCGCACCACCTGGCGCTCAAGCTGGAGGGGGTCATACTGCCCGCGCTGCCGCTCAGGTTAGTTCCCACCCACACGGTAGCATGTAGCAGTACTAGCCGCGGCGCCGGCGCGGACCACGCGGCGCAGCTGTGCCTCTCGCACCACCTGGCGCTCAAGCTGGAGGGGGTCATACTGCCCGCGCTGCCGCTCAGGTTAGTTCCCACCCACACGGTAGCATGTAGCAGTACTAGCCGCGGCGCCGGCGCGGACCACGCGGCGCAGCTGTGCCTCTCGCACCACCTGGCGCTCAAGCTGGAGGGGGTCATACTGCCCGCGCTGCCGCTCAGGTTAGTTCCCACCCACACGGTAGCATGTAGCAGTACTAGCCGCGGCGCCGGCGCGGACCACGCGGCGCAGCTGTGCCTCTCGCACCACCTGGCGCTCAAGCTGGAGGGGGTCATACTGCCCGCGCTGCCGCTCAGGTTAGTTCCCACCCACACGGTAGCATGTAGCAGTACTAGCCGCGGCGCCGGCGCGGACCACGCGGCGCAGCTGTGCCTCTCGCACCACCTGGCGCTCAAGCTGGAGGGGGTCATACTGCCCGCGCTGCCGCTCAGGTTAGTTCCCACCCACACGGTAGCATGTAGCAGTACTAGCCGCGGCGCCGGCGCGGACCACGCGGCGCAGCTGTGCCTCTCGCACCACCTGGCGCTCAAGCTGGAGGGGGTCATACTGCCCGCGCTGCCGCTCAGGTTAGTTCCCACCCACACGGTAGCATGTAGCAGTACTAGCCGCGGCGCCGGCGCGGACCACGCGGCGCAGCTGTGCCTCTCGCACCACCTGGCGCTCAAGCTGGAGGGGGTCATACTGCCCGCGCTGCCGCTCAGGTTAGTTCCCACCCACACGGTAGCATGTAGCAGTACTAGCCGCGGCGCCGGCGCGGACCACGCGGCGCAGCTGTGCCTCTCGCACCACCTGGCGCTCAAGCTGGAGGGGGTCATACTGCCCGCGCTGCCGCTCAGGTTAGTTCCCACCCACACGGTAGCATGTAGCAGTACTAGCCGCGGCGCCGGCGCGGACCACGCGGCGCAGCTGTGCCTCTCGCACCACCTGGCGCTCAAGCTGGAGGGGGTCATACTGCCCGCGCTGCCGCTCAGGTTAGTTCCCACCCACACGGTAGCATGTAGCAGTACTAGCCGCGGCGCCGGCGCGGACCACGCGGCGCAGCTGTGCCTCTCGCACCACCTGGCGCTCAAGCTGGAGGGGGTCATACTGCCCGCGCTGCCGCTCAGGTTAGTTCCCACCCACACGGTAGCATGTAGCAGTACTAGCCGCGGCGCCGGCGCGGACCACGCGGCGCAGCTGTGCCTCTCGCACCACCTGGCGCTCAAGCTGGAGGGGGTCATACTGCCCGCGCTGCCGCTCAGGTTAGTTCCCACCCACACGGTAGCATGTAGCAGTACTAGCCGCGGCGCCGGCGCGGACCACGCGGCGCAGCTGTGCCTCTCGCACCACCTGGCGCTCAAGCTGGAGGGGGTCATACTGCCCGCGCTGCCGCTCAGGTTAGTTCCCACCCACACGGTAGCATGTAGCAGTACTAGCCGCGGCGCCGGCGCGGACCACGCGGCGCAGCTGTGCCTCTCGCACCACCTGGCGCTCAAGCTGGAGGGGGTCATACTGCCCGCGCTGCCGCTCAGGTTAGTTCCCACCCACACGGTAGCATGTAGCAGTACTAGCCGCGGCGCCGGCGCGGACCACGCGGCGCAGCTGTGCCTCTCGCACCACCTGGCGCTCAAGCTGGAGGGGGTCATACTGCCCGCGCTGCCGCTCAGGTTAGTTCCCACCCACACGGTAGCATGTAGCAGTACTAGCCGCGGCGCCGGCGCGGACCACGCGGCGCAGCTGTGCCTCTCGCACCACCTGGCGCTCAAGCTGGAGGGGGTCATACTGCCCGCGCTGCCGCTCAGGTTAGTTCCCACCCACACGGTAGCATGTAGCAGTACTAGCCGCGGCGCCGGCGCGGACCACGCGGCGCAGCTGTGCCTCTCGCACCACCTGGCGCTCAAGCTGGAGGGGGTCATACTGCCCGCGCTGCCGCTCAGGTTAGTTCCCACCCACACGGTAGCATGTAGCAGTACTAGCCGCGGCGCCGGCGCGGACCACGCGGCGCAGCTGTGCCTCTCGCACCACCTGGCGCTCAAGCTGGAGGGGGTCATACTGCCCGCGCTGCCGCTCAGGTTAGTTCCCACCCACACGGTAGCATGTAGCAGTACTAGCCGCGGCGCCGGCGCGGACCACGCGGCGCAGCTGTGCCTCTCGCACCACCTGGCGCTCAAGCTGGAGGGGGTCATACTGCCCGCGCTGCCGCTCAGGTTAGTTCCCACCCACACGGTAGCATGTAGCAGTACTAGCCGCGGCGCCGGCGCGGACCACGCGGCGCAGCTGTGCCTCTCGCACCACCTGGCGCTCAAGCTGGAGGGGGTCATACTGCCCGCGCTGCCGCTCAGGTTAGTTCCCACCCACACGGTAGCATGTAGCAGTACTAGCCGCGGCGCCGGCGCGGACCACGCGGCGCAGCTGTGCCTGTCGCACCACCTGGCGCTCAAGCTGGAGGGGGTCATACTGCCCGCGCTGCCGCTCAGGTTAGTTCCCACCCATACGGTAGCATGTAGCAGTACTAGCCGCGGCGCCGGCGCGGACCACGCGGTGCAGCTGTGCCTCTCGCACCGCCTGGCGCTCAAGCTGGAGGGGGTCATACTGCCCGCGCTGCCGCTCAGGTTAGTTCCCACCCACACGGTAGCATGTAGCAGTACTAGCCGCGGCGCCGGCGCGGACCACGCGGCGCAGCTGTGCCTCTCGCACCACCTGGCGCTCAAGCTGGAGGGGGTCATACTGCCCGCGCTGCCGCTCAGGTTAGTTCCCACCCACATGGTAGCATGTAGCAGTACTAGCCGCGGCGCCGGCGCGGACCACGCGGCGCAGCTGTGCCTCTCGCACCGCCTGGCGCTCAAGCTGGAGGGGGTCATACTGCCCGCGCTGCCGCTCAGGTTAGTTCCCACCCACACGGTAGCATGTAGCAGTACTAGCCGCGGCGCCGGCGCGGACCACGCGGCGCAGCTGTGCCTCTCGCACCACCTGGCGCTCAAGCTGGAGGGGGTCATACTGCCCGCGCTGCCGCTCAGGTTAGTTCCCACCCATACGGTAGCATGTAGCAGTACTAGCCGCGGCGCCGGCGCGGACCACGCGGTGCAGCTGTGCCTCTCGCACCGCCTGGCGCTCAAGCTGGAGGGGGTCATACTGCCCGCGCTGCCGCTCAGGTTAGTTCCCACCCACACGGTAGCATGTAGCAGTACTAGCCGCGGCGCCGGCGCGGACCACGCGGCGCAGCTGTGCCTCTCGCACCACCTGGCGCTCAAGCTGGAGGGGGTCATACTGCCCGCGCTGCCGCTCAGGTTAGTTCCCACCCACATGGTAGCATGTAGCAGTACTAGCCGCGGCGCCGGCGCGGACCACGCGGCGCAGCTGTGCCTCTCGCACCGCCTGGCGCTCAAGCTGGAGGGGGTCATACTGCCCGCGCTGCCGCTCAGGTTAGTTCCCACCCACACGGTAGCATGTAGCAGTTAGCCGCGGCGCCGGCGCGGACCACGCGGCGCAGCTGTGCCTCTCGCACCGCCTGGCGCTCAAGCTGGAGGGGGTCATACTGCCCGCGCTGCCGCTCAGGTTAGTTCCCACCCACACGGTAGCATGTAGCAGTACTAGCCGCGGCGCCGGCGCGGACCACGCGGCGCAGCTGTGCCTCTCGCACCACCTGGCGCTCAAGCTGGAGGGGGTCAAACTGCCCGCGCTGCCGCTCAGGTTAGTTCCCACCCACACGGTAGCATGTAGCAGTGCTCCCGCGGAAAATCCTCCATAGGACTTCCGCGAGCCTCGGAGGAAGCTCGCGGGATGTGTCGGATTCCTACGGACTAAAAACCCCAGGGTGGCCGACATGAACACTTTGAAGGGGCTCCGGGATCTCCGTATGGAACGCACCGGTGCCCCTCTTGTGCCGCGCTCTGACGGACCCGCCATCGGAGGGAGACTTGATGACACACTCCTCCCCGCACCGACGTGGTGCTCACGGCGACGTGGGCCACACCACGCCGCCGTCGTCCTCGGGGTTGCTCGTGAAGGACGCTCAGGGCCCCCGCCCCTTGCGTCTGCGAACCCGAAGGCTCCCCTGCTGATGTTGTTGCAGGGGGGGTCCCCCAGCTTGGACGACGCGCTTGCGCGCCATGTGCTCTTGACTGAGCCTCGAGCGCCACTCCTCCAGAGCGCGCCGTCGTTCCCGCCGTCTCACTTCTTCAAGCGCAGGCACGCCCCCGCCGCTTTGACGGTCGCCGCGAGTCTGGTCTTAGACCCTCGCGTCCATGTCCGCCAGGATTTCGAGCGGGGGAAGTGCTCTTCGAAGCCCCAACCTTTAGGTACCTCCCCGGACCCGGACTAGCGAGTCTCCAACGTGAATCCACGAGTCGGGCGGTTCCCTGCTCCTTGGCAGTTTGTGGAACCATAGCGCCTCGGTCTTATGAGGTGATATCTGCAGGCCCAACTCGCAGATCTTGGTGATGACGACCACTACCCCAAGCTCGGCGAGCCCTATGGTTCTCTCGAAGGTGTCCCCCTCGGCCAACACCAGTGTGTCGTCAGCGTAACATACGACACTGACGCCGCGGGGGAGATCGACACGCAGGACTGCATCGTAGGCGAGGTTCCATAAGAGGGGGCCCAACACGGATCCCTGCGGAACCCCGCAAGACACTTCCCTCCAGTGCAATGTACCGCCCTGTCCGATGTACTGAACGTATCCGTCGCGTAAGTAGTCCCTAACCACGGCCTGCAGGTATGGGGGGACGCGATGATGTTCCAGCGCTCCCAGGATCGCGCCCTAAGGCAGGGAATAAAAGGCGTTGACGATGTCTAGACTTATCGCCAACGCCACCCCGCCCTGGGACACGGCCTGCGCTGACAGGGAGCGGACGCGAAGTATCGCATCCAGCGTGGAACGCCCCTGTCGGAAGCCGTATTGGCTTTCAGTCAGGTCGGAACCGACACGCGACAGATGCCCACCGAGACGAGCGGCAAGAATTCTTTCGAACAACTTACCGGCCTCGTCTAGCAGGCATATGGGACGGTACGCAGAGGGTGCGTCTGCACACCTGCCTTACTTCTTCAAGGGGACCAGGCGAGCTTCCTTCTAGGCCTTGAGGAACTTGGCATAACGGAGACAGCTATTGAACAGCCGCCAGAGCCTGTCCCCCAGGGCGGCCAGAGCGATCACCCACGCCTGCCCCGGTATACCGTCGGGACCGGGCGCGGTATTGCGAGCCCGCAAGCGGCTAACGGCTCGGTCCAGCTCCAGTTCGGTCACCCCCAACTCGTCGGTGTAAAGGGCTGACGATACCGTCGGGGTGACTGTGGGACTATCCCGGACCGTCGGGAATAGGGCGTCGATTACCCGACGCAGCAGTCCGGGGTCTCCGTAAGGGGGGGCACCCAGGGCCGAAGCTTGCCCAACACCATCGAGTCCCTCTAGCTCGCTCAAGGAACGAGACCTGGCGTTCGCAATAGCGATTTGGAGCGCCTTAGTAGCCGCTCGGTAGGGCTCATAGTCTCTGGCCTTCTCCTCCTCAGTGGCTCGCCTTCTTCGTCGGGCTCGGGTGTACCGGCGTCGCGCGCGCAAGCAGACCTCGCGCAACTGCGCCATCTGCTGCGACTACCAGTACACCGCCTTTCGCTTGGGACAGCTGGCCCGGGGCATGGCGGCGTCGCATAGCGCCGTCATCGTGTCCCGGAACCAGGTCGCCTCCCTTTCCGGATCGGACCAAACCTCATCGGCGTTTTCCGGCCACGCCGCGACGCTGGCTGCGGCTTCGAGATGATCTCGATCTAGCCGCTTGAGGGACCGGCGTCGCGGGCGGCTACCTGCACTGCGGCTGGGACGGTTGGAGGGTCGGAGGGCCACATCAAAACAGATCGGGCGGTGATCGGATAGTGTGACCACCTCCTCCGCTACGCGCCGCCCTGACAGCATGCCAATGACAGCGGGAGTCGCTCACGTTAGATCAACGACCGACTCTCCCTGACCTAGTATACGCCCTCCCCCATAGCGACTGCCCAAGCCGAGGCCGTTCCTCCTTTAGGTGCCCTTGAGCTAGTTGCCCCCTTGCCCTTCTGGCTCGAGCATAGTGGTTGCACACTCGCCCTTTGTCCGGTGAAGCTGTAAAGGCCCCGCGGCCAACAGCGTAGATCATTCACACACACACACACAAAAGAACGTAGTGTGACGTAGACCGTGCCAGCTCTTCAGGTGATTGGTGCGATCACGATCCGATGTAATCGATGCTAGACGTCTATTGGGCTTTCACAGTACACTTTAATTTTTATAAAAAAGTTAAAGCAATTGTTTCTGCGACCCTCGTATTTATTTAGAAATTTATATTGGCCAGGGATCGTATCTGGTTTGGACAGCCCTGATGTGAACCATTATGACACATCCATACGTCAGATCCCTTGCAGTGTAGGTGAGATACATCTCACCTATAACTATCCTACTTAATGTGAAAGTTTGTATGTTTAATACTCAATCACGTAAAAACGGCTGTACGGATTTGGATAAAATTGGCACACAGATTTCCTGGATGAACACATAGGAGACTTTTTATCCTGAAAAGAAAAATGTAAGGTTCCCGTCTAAAGTTAATGCGGACGAAGTCACGGGCAAACACTAGTATCTAATAAAATTAATTAAAAATATTTTAAAAACCAGACAAACGTGTTATAAAAGACACGACAAAAATATCTTGCTTGGCCATGTGGCCACTTCCCGGCTTTGTCTACTCACCCTCTGCCAACATCTAGCGACTGTTTCGAGTTAAAGATTTAACTCTTAAAAATATGTGGGTTATATACTTTACTCTAGAAAATACCAAAAAACATTTTATCAGTGACTACTGTCCCACGGCTGTGTACCATATGAAGTGTACACACATAAATCAGGACCAACGGCTTAAGGTGCCTATCGGAGCACGAAATTTAAATTTATCAATATTTTGAAAAACACCGTCATGCCTATATTCCCCAAGCGGGGGTGGCAGAGGTGTACTGAGAACACCCATGTTTCGCCGACGATATTAGGTCCCATGTAATAGGGGGCGAGCCTATTGCCATATACCGGGCACAATTCCAGTCTCCGGACTCATACTGGGAATTTTTTGTTATAAAAACTACATTTGTCCGACCTAGCATTTCAACTCAGGACCTCGTGATCACAAAGCGATGTGCTTTGCCACTAGACCAACGAGGCAGTCAATATATAATATAATAAATAAAAATAATATTAGCCCTGTTAAGAAACTGTCCCACTGTTGGGCACGGGCCTCCTCTAAAATTGTGAGGGTTTAGGCCATAGTCCACCACGCTGGCCATGTGCGGGTTGGCGTACTTCACCCACCTTCGAGAAACTCTCAGGCATGTTGGTTTCCTCACGATGTTTTCCGTCACCGTTAAAGCAAGTGATAGTTAATTTTTAGTTCGCACATGTTTTCGAATAGACAGATGTGCGTGCCTGGGTTTGAACCCGAGACCTCTGACTTTGCAGTCCAATGGTCTAACCACTGGGCTATCACTGCTCTAGTCAAGTCAAGTCAAAGGCAGTCAATACTTTGTTTTAATTTATCAATATTTTATTTATACGTCCTCTATTTCCTATACAGCAAGCGGCAGCGCCAGCGACAAGTGAAAGGGGTTCAGATCACAGTCACTGCTACTCCTCATCCTCGCACCAATGAAAAGGTATTTGCCTTTTTTTGTTGGTTCACAAAACAAGATTAATCAAAAGTGATTTGATTGTGTAAGTTCAGAATATTTTACACCGTCACGCCTATATTCCCCAAGCGGGGGCGGCAGAGGTGTACTGAGTACACCCACGTTTCGCCGACGATTTAACAGGGGGCGAGCCTATTGCCATATACCGGGCACAATTCCAGACTTCCAGACAGGAAAGTTTTTCGTTAGAAAAACTACACTTGCCCGACCTAGGATTTGAACCCAGGACCTCGTGATCACAAAGTGATGCGCACTAGACCAACGAGGCAGTCAGTCAGTTCAGAATATTTATGTTAAGGAAAACCAACAGCTAAATACAAAATATTAAGCAACATAAATAGGTAACACAAAGCCAATTACAGGTTTCCTCGTATAGCAATAGTATAGTTTAAGAAAGATGTTTTAACAATCGCTGATTTAGCACACAACAAACAATTTTACTTATGCAATATGAAAAATTGTAGATTTAACTGCTTTTTGAAGTGAATGGGTCGAGCAATAAGTCTTAACATATTTTATTGAAATCCCTGCTCGCTCGCACAATGAAAGCATTCTGCCTGTAATTCGAGGATGAAGAAGGACTGACAGTGGGGGATTGAATCTTACTGACTTTTGTGGGACATTAAAGTAGAGCTTGTTAACAATATAGTATATAAAGTTAGTAATAAGTCTATAAAGTTAAAATGACCCGATCTTTTGATTGCATGTACTTAGAAGCTTAATTTACACCAGCTAGGAGCCGTAGACCTTAGTACCCTAGTAATATTATTAATGCTACAGTTTGTTTGTTACTTCTATCTATCTGCGTCTGGCGCTTTCCCTTCCATCCAATATGGTCGAGGGGAGTGATGGCTGTTCCGGTAGTCATACTCGTAAACGGGTGCGGCTTTTGGGGACTGGTCCATCTGAAATCAAAGAGGGACTCTTTATAAATGACACCATTAGTCTCATATCTCGGTAGTAAGGCATCAATCACACGAGCTAGATCGTAAATTATTTATTTGTAATCTAAACATTGTATCCACACAATATGATTTAAAAAAATGAAAGGTAAAAAAAGAGAAATAGAATTAAATAAAAAAAGACAAGCCTGCTGAGTTTCTTCGCCGGATCTTCTCAGTCGAGGCTGCGTTCCGATCCGGTGATAGATAATTAGTTAAATTAGATTTAAAAAAAAAATGTAAATTGACTATTAGTAAGCCCGCAGAGCTTATACATAATAAATTATTTGAGTTTGAGTTTATCTTTCTATCTATATCATCACGCCAGATCCTTTGCGGAGTACGCAGGGAATATAGAGTTCCAACAGGTTCTTTCCTTACATGCCTCTCTGGCTCTCCCATTCTTATAGTTCGTTTCATGCACGCTCGCCTTAATCAAGCAAAAACGGCTGCACGGATTTAGATGAAATTTGGCACATAGATAGTTTATTACCTGAATTAACACATAGGATACTTTTTAACCCGGAAAAATGTGAGGACGAAGTCGCGGGCAGATACTAGTTTTGATATAACTTTCATACCTTAGAAAAAGGGTCTTAACCGTCAGACAGACAGGCAGGCGGGCAACAAAGTGCTCCTATAAGGGTACCGTTTTTACCAATTTAGGTACGGAACCCTGACAAAATAACAAAATTTTCCCATTTTTTATTACCACCACTGGATTGGCCTCCACCGAAGAGCTCCGAATACTTAGCGGTCTAATCTTTGAATTTTAACAGTCTCATTCGATTACTTTTCCTTTTTTTTGGAATGACTGAAATATCAACGAGCTTATCCCACACATCTGAACATTTGTATTATTATTAAAACGTAACCCCACTATACAGTTTGTACATTTGTTATATGTTCGTTATGTAGTAAGTTTGTTGGTTGAGTTGCGGAGACAAACGATCACTGTAGTTTCCAGTTAGGTTTTAGTTAAAAGTACAAGTTAAAACAAACAGCAATTCCTTTCTCTATATGTGTTCACGTCAGTGGTTGTTATCGCACTCTATCTTATAGTTCCCATATCCATTATTTTATTCATAAAACATATGACCCGCGCCAATGAAGGCAGCGGTGTCAGCAAGTATGGGCGGTGTGAGACCGTACACCCACACTAGGATTTATTCCTAGGAAAATTCACATACATCAATACCCAGACCGAAACAAATAATTGTGGGCCCCACAAAGATTTGTCCCGTTCGGGAATGGATTCCACGACCATTCGACCCAGTGGGTTGAGCGGCTTAAGCTCTTAACCACTGCGCCAAATCGTCCGTAGTTACTACAACTAACCCATAACAACACATCTTTCACTTCCAGACGGTAGAGCTAACCAACATCCCACCAGTGCTTACTGCGGTACAGACAGTGACTCCAGTACGGGACTTCTTCTCCGCCCAGCAGCTGATCAGCGTGAACGCAGCGGGGCTGTACACGGTGGCCGTGGAAGCTGGCTTTGTGGACGAGAAAGGAGACCTTTGGAACACGGGCCCTAGGACTTCCATCGTTATAAAGGTACCTCATTTTCTCTACTGCCTCGATTGCCTCGTTAGTCTAGTAGAGAATAATGTGCGTAGCGATCATGAGGGTTTTGGGTTCAAATACTAGGACAAAAAATATTTTTTCAATAGGAAAATGTCTCATAGCAGTCGGATTGAGCGCGGTGTGATGGCAATAGACTCGCCCCCTATTACATGGGACATAACATTGTCGGCGAAGAGTGAGTGTACACAGTACACCTCTGCCACTCCCGTTGGGGAATATAGGCGTGTCGGTATTTATTCATTCTTATTTTCTCTTCTAATAAATCACGGACTGCATTGCTGAAAAAAGTCATTATTTCTCGGTTAGAGGGAACAGGTCATACTTAGGGTTGCCAACTTTTTTTCACAAAAATAAGTATGAAATTATTTAACTAGGAAAATAAAAAGTATTTGGAAGAAAGAAAGTATTTTTAAATCTAGGTTTTTATTCCCTTAAAAACATGTTTTTGGGTACTTTAAGCATATTATGCAAAAATATTATTGAGACTAAAAAGTTTCGAAGCTAGTTTTACAATCTTAGATTGAAATAATTAAATAACTCGTTTGTTATTTAATTTCTCGGTGATCTGTTTCTCATTACCGAAAAAGCTCTCTCAGTGAAAGCTGAAGTGGTGGGAACAGAGAGAAAATAATAAATATGTTTTTTTTTAGATAACATGTAAGTCTGTTTTAACTTATATATATTGATAAATAGTTTAGTATTTACCCATATGAGTGTTTCGTTTTACGCATCACAGTAACGATTGAAAATAAAGTATATTTTTATGCAAAAGTATAAAGTATATTTATCGAAAAAAAGTAGGATACGTTATTATAGTTTTCTTTTTTTTTAAACGTAGCCTCACACTTGCATATATTCCTGTGACGTGGGTGCATTTACAACCATTAAAATTCACATACACAAATATCCAGACCGGAACATATAGTTGTGGATCATACAAAAATTTGTCCCGTGCGGGAATCGAACCCGCGACTTTTAGACATAGTGGGCGAAGCGGCGTAAGCTCTCAACCACTGCGCTAAATCGTTCGAAAAAGTATGGTTGGCAACCCTAATCATACTCCACCACGCGGTTCTAATTCGGATCAGTGGGGGCAAACTTATCAAGCCGCCCTAAAGGCTTCCAACTTGATGTAACGACAACCACATGAAGTAGTAACCGGGACCAACGGCGTTAAGTAACGTTCGGCTGGGTCGGTCTGAGATGGGTGACCGTTTGTGGCAATTTCATATTCGAGCGTCTGTGTGCTTCCGAAGGCTCGTAAAGCCGTTGGTCCCGTTTACCACTTCATGTAGCAATCGTTGAAGCCAAGCCCTATGGGCGGCCATTAACCTACCTTTACCAATCCGCACTGGGTCCGCGTGGTGGAGTATGACCTAATCTCTCTCCCCACGATTTGTGAGAGAAGGCATTTGCCCAGCAGTGGGACGGTTTAGGCTGATATTATTATAATAAACAGGTTCCAAACTAAACGACACAATTTTGCAGGCCCACGAAGACCCAAGCGCAAAAGGCAACGTGCAAGCTGCCAGGGGAAGATTTTAAATAAGGACTCTAAATTTATACCTATAAGGACCAATTTAGCATCATGTTTTATGCTTACTCGGATATGTTTCAAACGTAATAAATGACAAATGTATGTAAGTGGAAATATTATTTTGTAATACAGATTTCCCGCTTAAAACTAGGCTAAGTTGATAAGAATTTTAGTTATAAAGTGTAGTTTGTTTTCTATAGCCTTTTGCGTTTTTTCTGAGTCGCTTATTAATTACATGTGTTCTTTGTATACTAAAGCGGCAAAACCTATCTATATCATCACGCCAGAGCCCTACCTGGATAGGCAGATATCTAGGTTCCTCCACTCTCATAATGCGTCTCATACACGCTTGCTAGTTACAGGGATTCTTGACTTGCCCTTCAGATAAAGTCACAGTAAATTTTTTTAAATATAATGCACAAATATATTCTTCGAAGTTGTAGGTTCACGCCTATGTGAATACTGAAGTATCTTTCTATGTATTCTCCATAATTTAAGCCATCAAACAAAAAATATTCAAGAATATTTTTAAGATTCTTTATTTCATGTGTTCCTAGTATGTCTGACCGTCTTATCGAGTGTAATATAATTATGAATATACATGCACTCAAATGCAAATCACGTATCGCTTATTGAATACACTTACCTACTCGTTTGAAATGATTTTCCTGTTAAATTAACATACCCTGCTTTGTCAAGCGAGATCCACACATTTCCATGTTATCAGTCAAACCAACATCGAAAGCGGGTCAGGAACAACGTCGACGAATCCTTATCACTAATCTCCATCTATGTACCACGTTATAAACAAAGTGAAATGACCAACAATCAAATATCGATAAGAATTATCTTGCCACGATAACGTCATTAACACACCGCCATTCACGAGCGACGCAAGAAAAATGCTATTTTATTTAATAATTCTTTCGTTTGTAATACAAATTAATTGTAAAAATATTTGCAAAAGTGATTTGTGCGTGTGTGGTTACAACAATGATAGAAATCAGGACTTTGTCGGAGAAATTGTCAAGTGTACTTTCAGTGAAGTGAAAATACTTGAAGCTGAGTATACATTACCTAAAATAGTGCACTCTTTGGATTTATCATCAAATAACATAACAGAGTTGCGAACATCAAATTTACTACAATCAAAAACGTTGACGGAATTATATTTAAACAAAAATAACATCAAAGAAATTAGCATTCAAGTGTTAGTATTGCCTGAATTGAAAATACTCGATTTGAGCGACAATTTACTGGAATATATTGATAAAGAAATATTTAGAAGTATAAACAAGTTGGAATATTTGAATCTAGCGAATAATAGATTCACAACGTTTAATAAACTTACGTTTCACCATTTGAGTAATCTTAACGAAATCATATTGGATAACAATAACATCGGTCCACATTTGAAAGACTCAAATCTCTTCGATAGAAGTGGTTTCGGACTCACAGACAACATCAAAAATATAAGTATAAGCGGTATAAATTTAAATGAAGTACCAGACAATTTCTTCGTCGACGCTTATGACTTACGGAAGCTAATTATATCCAATAACAATATTAGTGACTTATTCGAAATACCGTTCACTTTAGAATACCTGGATTTGTCTGATAATCCTATAACGGAGATATTTAGCGAAGACTTTGCCGATTTACCTGGATTGAGAGTTTTAAAACTCAACAATTTGGGAATTAAGGAAGTCCCAGAATTTGTGTTTGCGTCGTTAAAGTCTTTAGCGGTTCTGGAGTTGGAGAGGAATGTGAATTTGACCGAGTTTGACAGTCTGGCGTTTGGCAGAAATGTTCTTGAAGATGCGGATGACTTTGTTTTGGAGAGGCTATCGCTAAAAGGGTCTAGATTATCTGGTCTTGATGTAGCGTTGTTGGAGCCGTTTGGACAACTCATCGAATTGGATTTGCAAGGGAATCCGTGGAGATGCGACTGCAATATCGTTTGGATTAAGAAATTGCAGATATCCGAGTTTTATTATAATCATTTGAGGTGAGTGCGACGAATTCGTTAATATTTATAATATTTTAAATTATAACACTGCTCTCGACTAAATTCTAGATGGGACAGTGAAACAGGGAAAAAAACATAGCCTCACGCTATGAAATATTCCTGTACTGTGGGTTCGTTTACAAACATGAATATATCCCGTGCGGCGACCGAACCTGCGACTGTTCCATCCAGTGGGCGGAGCGGCTTAAGGTCTTTACCGCTGAACCAAACCGTCCGTCATTTATATACGCCGTCGTAGGCCGTTACAATTACTAGTTCGAGAAGTAACAGGTTTGATTCCCGCACGGAACAAATCTTTGTGTAACTACGTTACAGGGCTCTTATTCACTATTACTAATCAAACACGTAATGCGGTCTGTCATGAAAGCTTCGTAAAATGATCGATCGATTCGTGAATTTCACGAAGTGATCATCACGCGCCGTTTTGTTAGCAAAGAAGGGTCCAGGGATAATTTCTAGTGTTGAACTATAATGATATAATAATATTAGCCCTATTAAGAAACTGTACCACCGTTGGGCACGGACCTGCTCTCAAACTGAGAGGGCTTATGCCATAAACCTCCACGCTGGCCCAGTGCGGGTTGGCGAACTTCACACACCTTCGAGAAACTTTTAGGCATACAGGTTTCCTCACGATGTTTTCCTTCACCGTTAAATCAAGTGATAATATTTTTTTAATGCGCACACGCTTTCGCAAAGACAGAGGTGCGTGCCCGGACTTGAACCTCTGACTTTGTAGACCAACGGTCTAACCAATGCTAGTGTTGAACAATATTTAAAAAAAAAATTGATATAAGAAATTCCTTCTTCGAAACCAAGATTCCTTTGGCACAACCTTCATATACGATCTGACCAATTCACCTTGATAATAATCCTTTCATCAAGATGTTTAATCTGAGATTAATTGCGTTGAATGTGTAAGTCAGGGACACTTATATTTGTTGTCCTTATCTCTGGCAAACAAGGCATATAATCTTTTGTTATGGCCAATAACTAGACTAGCGCGAGATCGCAAACCAACAAACTTGTGGAAATATCGGGGACTTATATTTACATATTTATCAAACAATTGTCTACCTCGAAAGGGATTTGAAGTGATGATATAGATAAATATATCAAACTATTGATCGATGGTTATTTATTGTATACTGTAAAATATATAAAAACTTTTCAATTTAGCGTGGTAGTCTATATTCCCCAAGGCAGGGTGGCCCAACGAAATGGGGTGAATCTAATGCCATTATACCGGACGCAATTTCAGCGGAATAAGATTTTTTCGATACAATAACCCTCATATCACTTTGGCCATCCTTAAATTTTGTATATGCCCTGAGGGAGCTTACAAATAGTCAATTACATTTTTTTTTAAGATCCGGCGAAGAAACTCAGCGGACTTGTCTTTTTTAATTACTTCTTCTTCTTTTTTTCATTTATATTGTGTGGATACAATGTTTAGGTTGCAATTAAATAGTTTACGATCTAGCTCCAGTGTGATGCGTTCGACCTAGATATGAGACTAATGATGTTATTTATAAACAGTGTCTAACGGATTTCAGCACCCGTTCACGAGTATGACTACTGGAACATCCCTCCCCTCGATCATCATCCCTCGCCTCGTCACCCGAACCATGCTCCACTGACGAGGCAGTTATCATGATCAGCCGGAAGACAAAGATCTCAAACCCACGACGAAGAGCTTTGTGTTGTACGCATCCAGCTTTCACCTTACCTTTACCTTTGCACAGGCTTCAACTACTTTTAACAGTAAGGTTCGGTCATATAGCCGACGGAGCGCGAAGGAAGCGCTCGGCTACGCGCAGGCGGGTGTCGGCGGCGCGGTGCACACGTCACGCCGACTGGACGGCCCGACACTAGCGACCCGCTCGCACGTATATTGGGGTCTCGCTCCCCCCGTGCTTTGTTTGTAA
Source organism: Phalera bucephala (assembly GCA_905147815.2). Classification (NCBI taxonomy): domain Eukaryota; kingdom Metazoa; phylum Arthropoda; class Insecta; order Lepidoptera; family Notodontidae; genus Phalera; species Phalera bucephala. The sequence continues at coordinate 31,911,176 of LR990618.1, forward strand.
TTGCGACGGCAGCTGGTCGTGGGGCTGCGCTGTGTGGCGTCTCCCGTACATTTAAGTTTACACCTCCCCAAGCCGCGCCATCGTGACGCTCCCGTCGCGCTGCGTCGGCTATATGGCGAAACCTTTAAGGTACAGCCAAACCAACACGACCACGGTGTCGAGCAATATCTCTATATGATCGTGCGTGCAGATACCGCACGGATAGCGCGTGCAGGACGTTGTTGTGAACCCATATACACAAATACTACTGCAGAAACTGATCGCCACCGTGCACGCCATCGCGGAAGCGACGCGTTGGTTTGGCCGTACCCTTATGATATAAAACAATTATTTTATTACTGCCTCGTTGGTCTAGTGGCGAATAGTACGCTTTGTGCCCACGAGGTCCTGAGTTCAAATCCTGCGTCGGACAAATGTAGGTTTTATGTCGAAAAATTCCCAGTATCCAGGGTCTGAAATTGTACCCGATGTATGGCAATAGGCTTGGCCCCTATTACATAAGGCCTAACATCGTTAGCGAAAAATGAGTGTACACAGTACACCTCTGCCACACGCGCTTGGGGAATGTAGGCGTGGCGATGTTTATTTATTTTATCACAATTATTTTATTTACAGATGTGCCACCCCAACTCCATTATACAACGCAAGAATATTCGACCTCAAATCAAAATACTTTGTTTGCACCAAACACCACGTTGGCGTGTCCATAGCTATCATAGCATTCGCCGGACTCATGTCTGCGGTAGCTATCACGATATTCCTCTGCCTACCCAAGTTCCAGTCGAGAGGCAAAGTGCTCAGCAATATGTACGCTCCGTCGGCCGCGTACAGTGTACTCCCAATGGCGACTACTCTTTACAGCGAACGAGAATGATTTTTAATTTATATTTTATGTGATTTTTGGACCTCTAGTCAATAAATTATATTAAAAATTTAACGAGTATTACTTAACATCGGAGCAGGACGAGGTAACATTGGGGTGTCGACTTGGATGAACAGAAAAACAGATTGGTCTGAGACCTTTGCTCAGCATTGGAACATTACAGGTTAAGAATAAATTTATGTTACTTATCGATATAACGCTTTAATAGGACGCTCGTAGCGCTATTCGTAACGACCACCAAGGTTACAGCGTTCGACTCGGTCAGTTTAAGATAGTAGATACCGTTTGTGGCATTTCCATTTTCGAACACCTCCCTGCTCCGGAAGACGCGTTAAGCCGTTGGTTCAGGTTACCAGTTCATGTGAATATCGTTAAAACAAGTTGAAAGCTGTAACAAGGGCTTGATAAGTCCAATAGCAGGCCCTAAACCTTCCTCTACCAATTCGCACCGTTATATGATTACGTTAACTGAGAGCTGGGTATGTAAGAAGGAGAATGAAAGTAGGATAAATGCGGTCGAAATGCGAGCTCTGCGGAAGATGTGCGGAGTGAAGCTGACCGACCGTATTCGCAGCGTAGTAAAAAAGCGATATAAAAGATAGTATCGGTGTCAAGATGAGAAAGGGTATACTCCGTTGGTTCAGGCATATAGAAAGAATGCCAGAAGAAGGAATAACAAAACAGATAAACAATGCGAAAGGATGTAGGTACCGAGAAAGACCTAGACTATCTTACCGTGACCAGTCAAGAGTATCCGTCACCGGCGAGCGTGTATGAGACGAACTATAAGAGTGGAGAAAACCAGAGAGGTATGTAAGAAAAGAACCTGTTGAAACTCTGTACTCTCTCTCTCTCCTTGCCCCGCAAGGAATTTGGCGTGATGATATAAATAGATTACGTTAACCTCGTAAAATGATTGTTTAATGCTACTCCAGTAGCCTTCACAATACCACGTTAATTTCACGAAGTTATCGAAACGCGTCGCGTTTGGTCATAGCGAATATAACCCCGGGTGGTGGAGTATGACCCGTCTCGATTTGTGAGACAAAGCCTTTGCCCAGACTACGGTCAGCGACAAAAGTCGCTGAACATTCTCAGTTTTTCAAATCGCTTACACACTTTTGTTTTGTATGGAATCTATTATTTTTGTTGATCTAAATAAATTTGAATACGTTCCTTATAATTTGTTAATTATCACCGATATTTGAAAAATAAATATTGTTACTGATTTGAAAATCTGAGAATGTCAAGCGTTGTTGTCTGTACAGGCTGGTTTATATAGCGTTCATAATTGCCAAGCATGAGACAAAATGTTACCCAAACGTACTAGAAACACTTCATTGTACTATCTAATCTAATATCAAACGCAAGTCTGCGCACGTATCAATATCGCCTAGACAACAGGAAACGAATACGGATGTATGTATGTTATCATTTATTTTATCATGTACTTACAAGGTACTAACTACTATATACACGCACGATCAACTATATATCTTGCTACACATTCTGAAGTTCTTTCACACTTGTGTCATCAAATCCATTTTGCGCCGGTGGTAGGCTATGGCCAGATCTTTCGGGGAATGACACAGGAGATATAAACTAAAGAAATTTAAGTTATATTCTCTGCCTACCCCGCAAGGGATCTGGCGTGATCATATAGATATATATAAATCTAATAAATATTTTAAAAATATGTTCAAATTGGCACATCTTTATAAGGTTGATGCGAAATAATTCTCATACGAATTATTTTGATTAAAATATATATTTTTATGCCTATAAAAATCTTTGATCAAAGTACCAGGACATCATGACAGACTAGAAAATCATATTAACGATATACTCATATGAACAAAGTACCCAAAAAAGATAGGTTAGCACATTTGAAGGAAATCCCTAATATATAATAAAAAGTACCAGGATATCAAAGCAGAACAGAGGCATTTAACTACTCACGTGTCGACAGACAGGCAGAATATCCCGTCCATTCTGTTTCGACTGTATCGTCATGGGCTAAGATCTCCCTGTCTATTATGAGATGATATGATATGAATCATTAATTAATTTGTGCCCTGGCTATCGCTTTCCCATAATTTCTGTTAAATTAATGTACTTTTATTGTTATTAGTTAGGATATAAGAAAAAAATGCTGTGTTTACCGTGAAACCCGTTGTTTGTATTTAATACAAAAATATCCAATTGCTTGGTGAATTATCAGTTAGTTGATGGGCACTGGAGGAATTTTTAACCACAAATATTTACTGTCTTGCTACATCAATAGGGATTTATGGAATTTTTGTTCAAAAATCCCTATCCACTCAACTCAATAAGACGTTAATTGGGATTTATGGAATTCTTTATCCAAAAATCCCCATTTGCAAGGAAATGAGCCGGCAATAGGGACTTGTGAAAAAAATTACAAATCCGCATTGATGGGGCAACTCAGTGGAGATTTCTGGAATAGCTCGATTTCCATAATCTAAGAAGTATGAAATAAAATTCTGAGTGTACAAAATTCACTTTATATAATTTAAAAATACAAAAGTGTACAAATTGTTTACAATGATTACGATTGTGCATTCAACTAGATAGATATTTGTAGTTTTGTGCTGTGGAGTTTGTCTCCACTGACTTTTCATCTAATTATAATGTCTAGTGTACATTTGCGCAGACGCAGGTAGAACAGCGGACAGCATAGCACATGAGTATAAATCCAAACAGAGACTAAGCTTTATACAACTATGGTACGTTGGTACACTACAACAAGAGCACGTCGCCAGAGGACAATGGCCTGTGTAAACCGGATTTGTCCTCAGGCGGCGTGTGCAATCGTGATTTTTAAGGTAAATAGTGATTTTCTTTTACTTTTAGAATTCAATTAATCTAAAAAGCACAGATCTTTCATGTGGAATATTCAGATATTATAATCACTATTTACCCTTTAAATACTTTAGAAGTTTGTAAAGTGTTTCCATCTTATTGCTGCTAATCGCACACGCCGCCCGAGGGCTAAACAGGATTACATTAGTCGTTGTCCTCAGGCGGCGTGCTCTTGTTGTAGTATACCATCTTAGCGCGATTGTATGAAGCTTTGTGTCTGTTGGGATATTTACTCATGTAAATCCTAAAAATGGCAAATCGCAGATACAGGTTAACGACTAAAATAAGACTCGTCGCTTCGGCGTTACACTGATTGCAATGCAATCTTTGTCATCTCGCTTACATGATAAACCGTTCAGAGGGCCAGTCTTAAAAAATCCACACCGAATCCTTACCGTTACCGATCAACGGCGTCGAGCTGTTTTCTGTATTTAGTAGTATAGTTTTATGAGTGTACATAATGTATTAAACTAATAACGAAACTGATTGTGATGTCTGAAAAGGAATATATAGGGCTATAAAAACAAATAATAATAGATATGAAAGCAGAAGAGTCTTGTTAAGTAATTTTACATGTTAACTGTAAATTTGTATAATCATGACACTTGAATTCGCATGTAATTCGTTATTGTAATCGCTTAATAATTTCGATACTTTTGTTCAGACATTTCCAACAAAATCAGATCATAATAGTAAATTCCTCAAAAATTCTTTACTACTTACTATTATAATAAATGGAAAATTTGTCACATACAACTACGCTTACACTAAACAGGCACAAGCGTTTTAAAAATAGGCTGACAATATTGAGCATTGCGGTCGCCAGATATCTGACCGAGTATTATGGCTCAAGAACGAGTATTATGGCTCAAGAACGAGTATTAGTGCTCAAGAGCCAGCAATTATGGCCCATGAGCGAGTATTCGTGGCTGAAGACCACCTATGTCTGGCTGAAGACCGAGTATTAAGCGGTCAAGACCTAGTATTACCGCTCAAGAGATGGTGTGGCTATTATATATCTCAACACGATGATCACTTATTTAAGAGTTGAACTGAACTGTTTCTTTTATTATTTTCGATTTGAATAAAATATTTTGTATACTAAACTTTTAACAGTGATTTTTCACCAACTGAAATACATAAAGCCGTTTATTCATTAAACAATTTCATTTCCTACTCCCTCGTGCCAATGCAATTTAAACCTTACGATATGTTACAATTAACTACATTATCCAAGCGCTCTTTGGTCGATAGCGACACGTACAGACAAACAAAACATTCACAATTGCCCTAAGCACAACCTCATTCACATCAATGTAAAAACATTAAATTTTTTTTGTAAAAGCAGTCTTAAGTAACTGGAAATAGAGCTGCCTTTCGAAATGCTTATTTACGTAATAAAAGACGTTTGATAACTCTCCCAATTTACGGCTAAATTTTGCATTGAGCGATTATGTACTTTGTACTAAAGAAGACCCCTCAACTAGTGTTGAGAAAATGAGCGCTAAATATGCGTTTAGCGCTGAGTCGACGCTTACAAGCGTTGAAGCAAGTTGAATTAATCGCCTTCGGCTTGAGCCGAAGGTTTTGGCGAAGGCCTATTAGTCGCCTTCGGCTTCGGCCGAAAGTTTTGGCGATGGCCTATTAATCGCCTTCGGCTTCGGTCGAATGTTTTGGCGATGGCTTATTAATCGCCTTCAGCTTAGGCCGAAAATCGACCTTCGTCGGATACTATCTCTCAAAAATTCCGTACCAATCCGGAGTGTGGAATGGTGCCCGGTATAATGGCAATACGCTCTCCTTCTATTGGGACCTAACATCGTCGTCCACATGTATACAGATTACTTTTCTGCGAACCCCACTTGGGAAATATGGGCGTGAACAGTATATATTTTATTTATTTCCAAAATAACTAAGACATGTGTCAAGTTTACCGCCCATTTTACATAAAATAAGCATTTCAAAATTAATAAATCCCGACCAATGTCACATCTATTCCGCTGCAATAGCATTCTCTTTAGCTACACAATAAATATTTCATAAAATCTATTCTATGATATGGTGTATATAACTATACAATACTTAGATAATAATAAATCAGTGTTTTCACAATTGATTTTTTCATTATGGACTCTATGTTATATTTAGGATTGTTACTTAGAAATCTGAAGCCTTTTTTTTTGTTAAAAAGGATATAATATCCCAGCAGTAAACATATTTGTCGTGGGTGCGTTTAGAGACACGAAAAGTGACTAGCATACACCCAGACCTAAACAAATATTTGTGGGTCGCATAATGATTTGTCCCATGTTGAGATTAAATGCGTCACTATAATCGATCTATTTATCGGAGGCGCCTACGATCTAACCATCGCTTGGTCTCGCCAATTCATCGTTTTACAGCAGATTGCTTTTTTATTAATTTCCAATTGAAAAATCGATGACCGACGGTGAAAATACGTGAGCTTATAAACCTTCAGAATTCCAATTAACAATCCAAATATAATACATAATCGTCTATAACACGCTTCATCATAAAATGTCCTTAGAATCTAAAGCAAAAATTGTGCTTAATACATTTCTTTAAAAACTTTAAAATATATGACACAATGTACAAAAATTAAGCTATATTACATAATATAAAACATTAAATGCAGTCTAGTCTTTATAATAACAAAATGGCGGATTAAAATGTCATTTTCGCTTACAAAACTACTTTGAGATTCATATAATTTTTTGTTTTAATATGTTTATAATTGCACATTTTATATTCGAGACTATTAATATCAAAATTACAGTCTTCAAAATGTAAGTCAATAAGATAATTTTTGTCGAAAAAGGTTTACAACCCCATTCTTTATTTCCAAAGCTTATCTTCTTTATTTTTAAATTGTCTTTGGATTATGTTTTAAAAAGTTCACTGGTGCTGTTTTAGATTCTTTCCGTGATTATACACTGGCGGTAGTGGCAATTAGTAGTAAATTATTACCAATTTTAATTGCCTAACTTGAAATTATTTACACTACTTAAATTAGAAATCGATAGGTAATTTTGTAATAACTCGATAAACTCCTGTGCATCGATGTCCATGCACATGTCCCTTTAAATATCTTTTCATATTAAATCATAAGAGCAAGACGGGACAAAAATTAAGACGCATAGCAAATATTTCCTATCTCACTCGCTCTCATATTTTAATAATAAGTATATCCAGAAAGGGATCGAACTATATGATAATAAGAGAAATCAGGGGAAGAAAGCTTCTCTTTTTAAAATAATATACGCTTTTTGAGAACATAATTCGAGTTGTATGAAATTTCACTAAAGGTTCGGAAAACATTGGCAGTTGCATTTTACCTTAAAGATTCTTCTTAATTTTTCCCCTATAAAAATCCAACTTAAAAATACTCCGTATGTCATACAAGTCTATGGTCGTCTCTAATTAGAAACTCGTCCTGTCAAACTGACGTCTCAGAATTCAGCCTCAATATGAACCTGTTGCTCTTCGGGTCAACCACCTCCTCAGTCAGACTGAACTTAGGCATCTGTTTTATGGTACATATTAGTGATATGTCACCTTGTCTGAGTTGGAACTCGATATTGTCTGCTAAAGGTCTGGCTAACAGTTCGTCGGAGATAAGAGACCATCGCTGGACAGGCCTGGTCTCCTGCTCTGCGGCGAGGACTGGACCCTCGACGAGGAACGGCTCGAGGAAGGCGCGCGGAGATGCGTCCTGACTTAAACAACGGGCGAGGTGCGCTAGGACCTGGGGATAATGTCGGGACGTAAATTATATACCAGTTTCTACGCTGTTTCCGACGCTGCTACATGGCCATTGCGACGCGAGGCAGCTATATTGGCGCCGCGATCTTGTTACGTCGTCGTTGCTACGACACTACGTAGGCGTCGCGACGTACATATAGCGGCGCTGCGAAGCTGTTACGACGTCGTCACTACGAAACTACATGGGCGTTGCGACGCTGCTATATAGGCGAAGCAACGCAGCTATAGTGGCTCCCCGACGCTGTCATGACGTCGTCGCTACGACACCATGTAGGCGACGCGAAACAGAAATTATGGTGCCGCGGTTCCGTTATGTCGACGTTGCTTCTATATTATATAGCGATGACGACGTAACAGCTGAGACGATGTTATGTCGTCATCGGCACGATACTATATGGGCATCACGACGGTGCTATATGGCCGTTGCGACGCTGCTATAAAGGCGTCGCGACGTAGCTATAGAGGCACCGCGACGCTGTTTTACCGTCGTCGCTACGATACCATGTTGACGTCGAGACGCAAAAATAGCGTCGTCGCGATTCTGTTTTACCGTCGTTGCTACGATACTATATAGGGGATGCGACCCAAATATACTGCCGCTGCGAGGATGTTATGTCGTCGTCGCTACGATACTAAATGGGCGTCGCGACGCTGCCATATGGCCATTGGGACGCTGCTACGTAGCCGTAGCAACGCAGCTATAATGGCGCCAAGACGCAGCTATGGTGGCGCCGCTACGCTGTACGTCGTCGTCGCTATGATACTACATAGGCGTGGCGACGAAACTATAGCGGCGCCGCGACGCTGTTTCGTCTTCGTCGCTACGATACGGCATCGATACTAAATGGGGATCGCGATGTAGTCGCGCAGCGTCGCAACGCTTATATAATATCGTAACGACGCCGACATAACAGTTTCGCAACGCCACAACCGTCTCAAGGCCCATATTGTTATAGAAATCAAACCCACGTAATTCGCCACGTCTATGGCTACCGCACTTACCACTGCTTTAGTAGTTCAGTTATTTTTTTTTTTATTAGATTCACTATTCTAAAAATATACATACCGAGTCAGCAGAGTGTCTCGGCTGTTGTCTGGTTGCTCTTAAATACTTCTGTAGGGCACGGGCGAGGGACGGAAACACTGCTTGTGCCGCCTCGCGAGGTCCTAATGCGCCACCTGTGGGTAAAGTGAATGACAAAGTGTACAGGAGATATGTTTGGAAAAAAGGCGTGCAGTTAAGACGAGCCGACCGACTGTAAAAATCAACTGCCGAGTAATGCCGGTCAGCTTTTGCGATTCGATTAACATTACATCAGTTGTGAAGAAAATTTGAGACCAAGAACGCCGAACGAATGTTACGTGTATAGCAAGGAGGATATAATGTGACTACCATGGTTAATAATATTAGTGAACACTGAATACGATCCTACGATCATCGTAGAATTTGTGAATTTTATGATTGTAAAACTATTTACTTAGTTTGTTGAACTACATGTCGTTTCGCAATCGTGAAATGCGCAAATTTAAGGATGATCATAGCATCGTATTCGGTGTTCACTGATATTGCTAACTACAAGCTGTTACCCGCGACGTCAGCCATGAAGAGTTAAGCAAAAAATGTTTTACGAAAAAAAAAATAAGCCTAAATTATTTCTTATAACATCAGCTATCTGCCAATAAAAGTCTCGTCAAAATCGGTATAGCCAATTTGGAGACTAGCTGGAACAAACAGACAAACAATAATTTTATAATTTGTTTTTTTGTTATAAGTACCGTATATAACAACATACACCATCCTGCCTATAATCCTCAAGCGGGGCGTGGTAGAGATGTACTGAATCCCACTTTTCGCCGACGATGTTAAGTTCCATGTAATAGGGGGCGAGCCTATTGCCATGTACCGCATATTTATTTATTTTAAGGAAAACCAACAGCTACATACAAAATATTAAGCAACATAAATAGGTAGTACAAAGCCAATTACAGGTTTCCACGTATAGCAATACTATAGTTTAAGAAACAATTTTACTTATAATATATGAAATATATATACCGTCATGCATTTAGTAAAAGACTGTCATTTTGACATTACAGACACTTCAATTTAATTTATTTGTATAGATAAAATGCAAGTCTTAACTTACGTATTGTTCAGATTATTACGTGACGTCGCTAGTTAGTACACGGAGGGCGGTACTCACCGTTGGCGCTGGACACGCGCACCCTGCGCACGTGCGCGAAGGCGTCCTCGGCGGCGGACAGCAGGCGCGCGCGCCGCTTGCGCACGCGGCGCTCGCGCTCCGCCTCCTCGTAGTAGCGCTCGTTGTGCGCCGAGCCAGAGTCCCGCCGCCGGCCGCTTGCGCTGCCCGTGCACGAACCTGTCGTCGACCTGCACGGAGAACGAAATATATGTATTGACTATAGTATAATAAAAAAAAATGTGCGTCTCGGGACGCCCGACAGAAGTAATAACTTAAACTAGCGCTGTGGGTTAGAGTGAGAGAGGAAGAGCCTGCCTACCGCTGCCGTATGCGTGAGAGAAAGGGAAGACCGCTGTGGGTTAGGGTGAGAGAGGAAGAGCCTGCCTACCGCTGCCGTATGCGTGAGAGAAAGGGAAGCCAGACAGTCTAGCGCCGTTACGTTATGGAGCGGTTTACCCTCCCATAAGAAGTTTTCACTTCAAACAAACTTTCCTCCAATATAATCCTACAAGCCTGTTGCGTACGAGCGTTTTTTCAACATGTGTTAATCAAGCATAGGAAACAGTACATATAATTAAAAAGAGCTTACAGCACAATACGTTGAAAATAGTGTTCGACGCTCACGAGCGTTGAAGCACGTATAAAACGCGAGCGTTTAAGCATCTACTCGAGCGTTTTTACAACACTAGTTGAAAAAGCACCCGTGTAAACTGTTATATGAGATGGGCCGAAGGCTTATTTAAAAAAAGAAATTGTTCTACAACATATTACAAGGGGAGTAAAATTGGAGGGCAGGAATCAAGTGCAGATGGTGGATACTAACTGAGTATTAATTAGACTAAAAACACTATGAAAGATTCTTGCTACAGGTATTTCATACTCCTGCTACAGGTATTTCATACTTCTGCTACAGGTATTTCAGACCTACTAGGAAAGTCACCACAATATCATTGTTAATATCTGGATTTTTAATGAAATAAAAATATATATATATTTTTAATTTGAATAAAGATGAAAAGTGCTGAGAAGACATTAGAATTATGGATGACAGGCGTAATTATATATAATACATGGTATAACAGGAAGCTTGCTAAGAATGATTTCTGTGTAGTGACACCCAGATAAAATATTTGTGCGTCACACAAAATTTGTCCAGTGCAGGGACCAAACCAGCGACGACGAGCAGCTTAAGCTCGTAACCACTGAACAAACCGTCTACTTAAAATGAAACTATAAGAAGTCCAACTGGATAGCTGCATGTACATAGAACAGTAATCGTTATTACGAGAACATCAGGTTCGAAGATTTAATGAAGTAAATTTGAATGATGAGTGATAAAAGACTTTAAGGTCCATATTACAAAACGTAAATCAGTCATGGATCCACTTTTAAAGTCTGATTTCTGTACTAAAATAGCCTTAGTGTAATTTCTCTCTTTCTCTCTGCCTACCCCGCAAGGAAACTGGCGTATTAATATAGATAGATAGTGTAATTACTGATTCCTTCTGGCTGCCACTCTATACAAAGCAAAGGTACTCGCCAGGCCAGAATTGCATTGTTTTTATGAAAATCTTGCCTACCTTACTCTGCAAAGCATCTAAAATACATAACCCAGTCTGGAAAAAACTTTGTTTACAGAGGGAATTTAATCCAACTCACCTTGCTTGTCCAGATGGCGCATTCGTCGAACCATCCACTTCATAAAACTTTATACTGGACTGCGCTTTCCTCTGGGACTTTGAAATTGGTATTTTCTCCAAATACGGATTGTATATAGGGAACTCAGTGTAATACTTTTGGAGGACCCATACAGCCGCCCTTTGTATGCTCAGCTGACCGATAGAATACGATCGGCTCTCCCCATCTGGACTTCGGACTATCTTTATATAATACACAGGCTCCAAATGCCTTATTTCCATCAGAATAACAGCTATGTAATGTATAAACAGCAACGTATCAGCAAAACTTGATACATAAGAAACTAGAGCATTGTAATCCATTGCTTCTTCGCCAACAGCTAAAGCTTTCGTAGCCTCAGTTATCTGGACAATGTAGAACAACCAGTAGGAAAATATGCAGACTGCTAGAATTACTAGAGTCATTGCTCTAAAGACAAATATTCTAGGAAGAATTGCATTCCTAGGTCTTAAGAATACTGCCCATACACCAATTGCTAGGAGAACCAATTTGAATGCAATTGACAGCAGTATTCCTTTGCATTCGGCTGCACAAGATAACAGTTGGATCCTCTGGCTTGGCTGTATAGCTATATTGTCCGATAAACCAGGGAAGAAACCAATCTTCGGTAACACGACCATTGCTATGGGACTTGCGAATGAAATGAATGCCAATCCAAGAGCGACAGTTGTCCCGAAATACCGGGAACAAACAAATCCTATCCCACTATCGGAATCCATAGGCCAATTGCTAACGTCTTCAATGGACTGTGAGCCTTCCGAAGTGTTGCCGGTAACTGCTGTGGTGTTTTCCCCCCAGTTCTCGTCTTGTGGTAAGATCTGTACTTCAATGACTTCTTGTCCATCTCTGCCCATCTCAGGGTTGATGTTGACGCTAGTCTGGAATGGTGCCATTGTGCTGTCCGTATTCTCTTTCCTTTGGGATTTGGTGCTTCTGTAACAAATGAATATATTTTTGCAAATTTTATTCCTAAATCTGTATTGTAATCTGCCATTTTGTATTTGCTGAACATGGTGTTGCAACAGATACACGATGTGTAATTGTTGGAAGGTTGTATGCCCAAGGAAGGCTTATACTGGCTCACTATAACTGGCAAGTTTGAATGAGAAGACCTATGACAGTAGATGAAGCAAGGCAGGTCATAAGATAACACTATATTGGAACTCAACTCTCTCCTATGCTGTATATGATTATCTTTCATTAGATGATAGACATACAGGTGTATTCTTCCTAGACTGTCTACTGTTGAAGCTTAATCTTTATATAAATTAGTAGGCTAAGTTGTATGTGTCTTTTACTGAAAAAGAAAATCGGGATTGTGATTTATAAGATCATGTGGTCACATAATAAACAAAGCCTTGACCCGATTATTTGAAAGCGGAGTAAAATGTCTCTTAGGAATAAGGTGACACTTTATGAAACTTGTATACGGCCAATCCTGACCTACGCTTGTGAAGTGTTTGGGCACGCCGCCCACTCTCACATCAATAGACTCCAAACAGTCTAATCCCGTTTCCTCCGCAAAGCCGTCGGAGCCCCGTGGTTCATACGGAATGTCGATCTCAATTCCGAACTCGGTCTCGAACCTATTCGCGCCTTCATTAAAAAGGCGACAACCCGCCGAATATGAACCTAACTCCCCTCCTATCAGCCGCTACCGCCGTCCTAAGACACCTAAGACACCTAGTAGACGCCCTCCCCCACGCAACTGCCCAAGCCGAGGCCGTTCCTCCTTGAGGTGCCCTTAAGCTAGTGGCCCCTTGCCCTTCTGGCTCGAGCGTAGTGGTTGCACGCTCGCCCTCTTGTCCGGTGAAACTGTAAAGGCCCCGCGGCCAACAGCATAGATCATTCTCACACACGAAAAAAATAAACAAACCCGTTCAAATTAAAAAAAACTACAGGACAAAAGGCCTGCTCTAAGGATTGCCATGATGATTGGATGAACAAGATAGGCTTGTGTAGTACATGTACTCAGAACTAATAAAAATAATTATGAAGTAGAACTATTTCGCTTGTTTAATCAGTCATCGTTCATTATGTACATTTTGGATCTGAAGGAGGCAAAGGAACAAGAGTTTACTGGTGTGTATATATATATATATATATAATCTGTACTATAGAATAAAAGGAGATGAGAGGTTCTTAATAGTTCCTATTAGTACATATACCTAATACCAGCAACAAATCGTCCGCCACAATACACCTATTTGTAACTAAGAGTACTTGTAATTTAGGTGACTGTTATTTAGGGGAATTCTTAACTGATTTCAGATCTTTGTTTTTTAAGACACCTGATATTTTAAAAAATATTCCTAGGAAGAGTCTATGCAAAGTATGAAAGATAATCTATTAAAAATTATTGTGAACCGTGCTATACGGAAGCGGCATGGGGAAGCAGTGTACTATTGAACTAATAGTACTAGAAGACTGAACTAGTTCACTTGAATGAGTGTACTAAATCAGAGCTCCCTTTTCAGTGACCGGAGCAGCTATAACAAGATACTAATATGTTCTAATATGCACTTAAAATGGGCATAAATTTTAATAAAGATTATACGAAAATTAAGCAACTTTTCACTCTCTCAAACAACAACAACTCAATCTCAGTACTGGAACCAGAATTTTCAGTAATTATCACACCACAACACATTTTCTCTACAGTACACATTGGTGTAGGAAAAAACTAGGAAAACCCATAAAACATACAAGACCCTGATCAAACTATCAGCCACTCAACACTAACTACATTCTTAACAGTATCACGGAAGTTATGACCATCACTAAACAATTAACCACGAATACGTACCGGGTGCTTCGATGTGTGTGTTGTCTGTGTCGGGAACTCCGCCGCGACCGGCTGCTCAACTCAGACCTCACGGATTCAGTCTCCATTGTCACACACCTTTACGGCGTCCAGCCTACCCATCAGCACCACACCAGCCCAACCTGCACGCACTCACATCAAACCAAAATCAGTGCAATTAAATAGCTTCCTTCACGGATCATGAACACGGAAAAACACAATTTCTCAAACTCAAAACACATGTCAATGACCGCAAACAGAAAACGTAATAGTGCTAGTAATAGTTTTATTCATTTTCATTTGGGAAATACCTTTGCATTATTGATAAAAATGGAAAATTTTCTTAGTCGAGCGTCTTTTCTGAATGTCGATCAAATGGATTCATATTTAACTAAACGACGAAATTCGAAATGCTCTTGACATTAATCAAATATTGATTCTCTCTTTCCCGCTCGTGGTAAAAGATATTTGTGTTGCACTTTTATAAACACACCGTGTCTTTCAAAATCAGTGCGATTATATTTAATTTGTTTCGTTCAGAAACACGTTTCTCGTAATGAGGTTACAGAAACATCTAAGAAGGCCCCAATTACTTATGCAGCTGTTCACATATTTTTAAATAAACTCAATACTTTCAGTCAGAAATAACTTAGTGAATAAAAGTAAATAAATCACCTTTATAATTTTATTACACTGATGTGCCCTCTTTAACAAATTGGCGCTGATTTCAAATATATAGAACAACAAGATTACACATACGAAATGATAATGATAAGATAACACACCCATTCTAAATAGATAACTCATTGACTGCACATATTTTTAACATGAAGTTGTGTTGTGAAATATAAAAATATAATGGAAAACCAACCGGATCCAGCGGTGAGTCAAGTGGAACGTGGTGAAAATAGGGTTGAGGACCTGCATTTGGACAGAGTGGTGGCTTCGCAGCCGGAGATTGGTCCAACTCCACCCGATGGAGGATATGGATGGTTGATAGTCGTGTCAGCAGTGATATACCATGTCACAGTGCCAGCCGTACTGACACTATACGGGCTAATGATACTGAAAGCTATAAGAGAAGAGGACCACGACTCAGACGAAGTTTTAAAGATATGGGACGTGGATATAGCTTTGGTACCAGTGATAATGGTGGTAATAAGACTTCTTCTGGAGTCTTGGTGTAGAGCAGTGGTGAAAATCTTCAACATGCCGAGGTTCATGGCGCTCGCAGGCCTGTGTTTGACCGTGGCTGGTGTATTACTCTCAAGTTATTCGACAGACGCTGACAGCAATGACCACATCGTAAACATATTCGCTGGAATATTTGCAGGTAATTATTTGTGATGTATGGATGTCGTCAAGGTCTTTTTATGTTGTTATGTGGTAATAAAAAAGTCATTGTTTTCGCTGCGTTTAGGTGCTTACTTAATTAGGTGTATATTTAATATATATACAAAGGGTAGGATATAGTTTACACTGTGAAATTATAAATTAATTAGCTAGGTACCAAACTTATTCTTTGTAGATACAACAAACATCTTCATTTCCATATTTCAACCCTAATGGCCCCAGATATTTGGTATAAGATCATATTATAAGTACATCTTATTAGTATAAGTACCTTAAAAGTCACTTCGCTATTTCTTGGTTTTGTTTTATATCTTGCGTAAGCCACGAGAAACATAAGTGACGTCATGTCTCTTCCCCACGATGTAGTCCACCCCAGAAATTGCCTATTTCCTATTAGTAGAAAGAAGAGCATTCAAAGGGTTCTACCCAACCATTCTTGCCTATATTCTTAATTTGTATTATACACTCTTGCTTTTACAAAGAGATGCAGGTTTATATGCACATATGCTAATTGTGTCATCGAGTGTGGACCAAAAGAACGCTAGATTTTTAATCGAACCTCTAGGTTTTTTAAAACCAAGCTACGCGCGTTTGCCGTCTCTTGCTAACGGGAAAGGAAACCATTACGGGTAAACCTCTTACCTGTATACGAAGGAAATTAAAAAAAAAACATTTCCCGATGCATCATGAACGGGTCGCTTCCAGTTCCAGACATTGGGAACTAGAGGATCCGCGGTCGGTAAGAAATTAAAATTATTAGTTTTAACAGAAATCTATTGCTGTCCAATACTCCGGAGAGTGGAAGGACAAGATGAAGTTAAAAAGATCGTGTATTATGTAGGTACACCTCTTACCTATCACTTGAGGGGAAATGGGGCTGAAAATTACTTCGCGATATATCTATCGAAAAACTAAAGGTCAAGTTCGCCTTGTGTACAGCAACCACCTGTTAAAACAATTTTAGCGGTAGGGTGCTTATTTCTTCTTAAAACAACCCATTGTTCTTAATATTATGTCATCACTCGTGGTCCAATCATAATTAAAAGAGCAATTAATCAAATGTTCTCCACGCTACAAAATAATATTGACGATTAAGATAATATTAAAATGTCTTCTTATCGTTTCGACGGCAGATATGTTGAATTATACAGAAGCGGCCCAGAAAGCGGCCACTTCGTCTGCATTGTCGGTTGTAGCCATTAAATCTCCAGGTGTTGGGACATGTAGAGCACGATGTAAGGTGGGCCATAGTTTTGGTAACACCGCACAAACACCTTAGATTGGAATTGTCTGTGAGTCACCTGAACATGTTTTCTTTGCTCCAGCCGACCCGAGTCCGAAGTCTATTAAAAGACTTCCAGATCGGCTATGGTAATTTATGTCAGGTGGGAGACTCTTAGCAAGTGTTACAATAGTATTTGGAAGTGACACTACCTATTAAAATGTGTTTTCCCCATTTCGTAACTGATTTGTTGGTTTAGTGGCGTACGATACTCTTGTGATTACGTTGTAGGTTCGAATGCAGAGACAAAAATTTTATTATGATTTTTTCTATTGAATAATTCTAAGCAACAGTTCACGGTTTTGAATTGTGCCCGGTATAATGGGAATAGGATCGCCCTACACGTGGTCGACATCGACAAAAACACTGCCAACCCCTTTGGGGAAAGAAGGCGTGCCGGCTTTTTCCATGTCGTATAGTTACTTAGTAGAACAGCAGCAGTGCGAAATACGAATCACTTCAATTTCAATTAATCACTGCTATCGTAAAGGTTACGAGTACTTAGCGCCAGCGGTCCTTCAACATAAATGTGTTTCGTACGTCTTTGCCTCTTGTAGCCCTTTCGGAAGTAGCTGTTGCAAATAATATACCGGGCTATTACAACCAGAATTCGTGGAAATATAACAATAGGGACTTGACTGATTAATAAAATATCGACATATAAATCGACATCTATACTTACCTTTAGATACAAGGGATCATAATAAAAATGACTCATTATAACAAATAGAATACCTTTTACCACGATTATCACAGCTATAAGGTAGAACAGCTGGCTGACTTTGAACCGGAACCGAATCTTAGGCATACACCGAGTGATACATGCATGTAACCCAAAATCGTACACTAATAGGGAAGGTACCCTAGGGATAGGGCGGGAAGTCAACATATTAAACTGCTTCATGCGAAGGATTTTTTTCCAAATTCTTTGGCTTCGGGCAATACCTATCGTGAAAGTGTGGCAAATTTTTTGACAATTAAGCCGCATTTTGGTTTTTATTAATACGGCCTGACTAAGTATACTCCGTTCTAACATTTCAATATTCGATATTTTAGGTGATTACATTCTATGACATTATGACTTTAAATATGATAGCACTTAATTGAGCCCGATCTTGATAAACCATAATTAGGATCGGAGTATACCTATCTGTTCAAATAAGCTGTGATAGATAATACTCGTAGCCACGACGCACATAATACACCTTTTGTGTGTGTGTGTGTGAATGACCTACGCTGTTAGCCGCGGGGTCCTTACAACTTCACCGGATAAGAGGGTGAGCGTGCAACTACTACGCTCGTGACAGATGGACAAGGGGGCAACTAGCTCAAGGAGAGGAGAAACGGCCTCAGCTTGAGCAGCAGTCGCTATGGGGAGGGCGTATACTAGGTGTCTCGCCGTGGTGCGCTGCACCGGCCGGCGGGCAAGGATTCTTCGACCTCGCCGGCGAGCTCGGTGTCTGATCCTGTGTGCGGTATCTGTATCCGAAAGAAGGGAAGTAAGGGTATCGGAGGGTCGGTGAGAACATGCCGCGGATGGCGGTAGCGGCTGATAAGAGGGGAGTTAGGTTCGGCGGCTACAATTATGGGGTTCCGATGATTGGATGCGTTCGCGAAGTATCGGGTTGTCGCCGTTTTAATAAAGGCGCGAATAGGTTCGAGACCCAGATCGGAATGGAGATCGATGTTCCGTATGAACCACGGGGCTCCGACGGCTCTGCGGAGGAATCGGGACTAGAGAGTTTGAAGTCTATCGATCTGAGTGCGAGCGGCGTGCCCGAACACCTCACAAGAGTACGTCATGATGGGCATAACATACCTTAAACACCCTTCAATAACCAGACAAGTCATAAAGTTATACAGTAAGTCATAAAATTAGATGTATGAAATGAAAACGATTTAAGTTTGATTTCTCGTCATGAATCGGAAACCTTGATGACAATTTTAAGTTATTTTATTATTTTAAGTACCCTTTTTTACCGGGGTAAATCCTCATGGACTTCCGCCAGCCTCGGGGGAAGCTGACGGGGCATGTTAGACACTTACCGACTAAAACCCCACGGTGGCCGGCGCTGGCACGTGTCAGAGGGGCTCCGGGATCTCCGAGTGGAACACGCCGTTGCCCCCCCTGTGCCGCACTCCGAAGAGCCATCCTCAGGAGGGGAAATTTGTAGCTTGCTTCCACGCCTGCACCGTCGCGGTGCTCACGGCGGCATGAGTCACACCACGCCGCCATCCTCCTCGGGGTCGCGCGTGAAGGACGCTTAGGGCCCTACGACCCCAAAGGCCTGCGGGTGTTGGTGCAGGGGGGATAATTTAAGTACCTACGTAACGTTTGACTTATTTTTAACGTAACTAACACATAAGACGATAATTAACACATTCTCCTCCGCAATATTCAACAGAGTCGTATCTATTGAAGACAAAGGTCTACCTATTAGCTAAAATATTTAAAACAAAAGAAAAGTCTATTGCTACTTATAAATAATTATGTGCTGAACGATGTTTAAAATTTTACTCCATTAACCGCCTTTACAAATTGGCAGTAGGATAAACCAGTTTACTAACCCAGAAATTAGTTAACGTGATAATGCAGCTTAAAATCAACAGCTGCTCCTTTTAATTTAGGTAACTAAAAGTATACTAAGGCCCGTTGTCTACAAAGGCAAAGATAGGCGGAGAGTAGAAGAGATTATTCACCATATCATTTACAAACATTGGTTTTTTTTTCAGGCACCGGTTGTGCATTGACTGGCCAGCAAACTGAAGTGATAATAACTCATTACTTCAGAGAAAAATTGACCATGGCACAAAGGATCGTCCGAATGGCACCCTCCCTCGGGAACTGCCTGATCCCCATCCTCGTTGGATACCTAAGCACCGTCTACACAGGCGACGTTGTAGTCATGATCTACGGAGCCATCATAATGCAGAACTGTGTGTTCCTAGCCTCCTACACCAGACCCATCTACATAGAAAGAGTAATTAGGAACACATATAACATGCTTAGAGACGCCGTAGAAGATGAAGATGAAGTCATATTTTCGAACCAAAATCGTCCACAACAAAATGTCCCAACAACCGGGTCTTCGACAGCGACACAAGAAGACGACGGCACCGACGTAGTTGTCTTTAAATCTAAGAGAAACGCCAAAGAGATTCTAGATCCTTCCATACGGGGCAGGGAGAACGGATCTGTGTCAACAGAAGGGAATCGTTTTTCGTCCGACTTTAGCAATATGATTGATAATTCCTCGATGACGAATAGGTTTTCTTCGGACTTTGGAGCTCTGGATATCACTGGGTATAGCAGGGTGAATGGTTACCAAGAACTTGAGAACATAGACAGGCAGAATCCTCAGCCTTTGTATAGGGAAACTACGGTGGATGCGCCACAAAACGTGGTCTTCGCGGCAGAAGTATCACCAGGCACGGCGCGAAGGACCGCCTCCTTAAAGAAGAATTTCATAACGATAACGAATATGCTGTTGGATATTAACTTCTATTTATACGCGTTGCTGCATTTGTGTACGACATTCTCGATTTTGATTTTAGGTGTAGTGTTCCCGCCTTTGATTTGGGAGAGGAATCCTTCGATGAATATTTGGTCGGTTAGTATCTAATGAAGGCTATAATCTTTGACGACTTCTTGGTCCAGTGGTTAAGAGCAAAGGCTACTCAGCTCACTGAATCGAGTAGTCGCGGCTTTGAACCTGCCAATAGACCATGTATGACCCGAAATGTTTGATTTGTATCATACACAACTTTCATTTATTTATTTATTTAATAAGACACATCAACAACAGTTACACAAATTGTTTATACAATGGTGGATCTTGATGTCCTGGGCAGCATGTACCGTTTTTACAGATGTGTACAGCGTTGTTATAAATAAAGTCAGTAATGATTAATTCGACGGACGATTTAGCGCAGTGGTTAAGAGCTTCAGCCGCTCCGCCCACTGTGTCTAATAGTCGCGGGTTCGATTCCCGTACGGGACAAATCTTTGTGTGATCCACAATTATTTGTTCCGGTCTGGGTATTTGTGTATGTGAATTTTCATGTTTGTAAATGCACCCACGACACAGGAATAAATCCTAGTGTGGGGGCTAGGTACGTTTTAAAAAAAAAAATTATTGCAATACATAAGGTCAAGTAAAGATAAATTTTAGAAATTACATTACATTAAATAATAGTTGCTACATAAGAATTAAAAATTAAAAGAATTAAACAATTAAAAATAGTATTTAAGTTCCATTTATCAAGGATTTAAATTTAATAAAAGAGTTGGCGAAGATGTCAACCCCATCGCTGTTAATAAGATTATATGTTTCTTTTAGACGGTTCATCGGAGAAATCAATTTTGTGCGATAGGATTTTTTTGAAAAACTTGTCTGTATCGGGTGTCTAGGAATCCTTTTTGGTACATAGAGGTCCATTTGTTGTAACAAATTAGGAGCGTTTATATTTCCATTGACCAACTTATGGAAAATAACATATCATGCATTTTCCGGCGATTTTCTAAGCTGGTGAGCTTAAAATGACGAAGACGGGAAACGTAATCCCCGCGATAAGGACAACTTGGATCTTTATATGCCAGATATTTGGTAAAAAAATTTATGGATCCGTTCAATGCGGGCCATATGTATTTGGTAATGGGGATTCCACTTCGCACCAATGCGTTATATAAGCGAGTAAAATCCTTTGTCATCCGTTAGAGTAAACCAAGCATTTTCCACGCACGCGAGCAAATGATATTGATATGGTCGATAAAACTTGACTTACTATCAATTATAACACCTAGATCGCGAATGGTGTCCACCTCTTCTAAGGTATCAGAATTGACCGAATATTTCGTGGCTATCAAGTTTTTATTTTTTGTTAATTTAATGTGAGCACACTTAGTAGCATTAATAGTCATATTATTGTTGTGACACCATGCACTTATCATGTCGATGTCGTGTTGAAATTTTTGCAATCGTCCCTGTAGCACAGAATTATTTCAAATAGAAGTGCTAGGGAGCTACGTTTTAAAAAAAAACAATCAGACACTGCGTGTAGAATTCGCACTCTGATTGTTCCATATGAGGGCCACTATTAAAAAAATATGATAGTGATAAGCTACCCTTGATGATGTATGCGATGATTTTAGAACTATCTACCGGCACTTTGTTCGGTGAGAAGTTCCTTGAAAACAACTAACTTGTAATCTTTAGTTGTAAAATCTATATAAAATAGAAGGTTTTACGGGTCTACAGCTTTATGTAGACCCTCTTTACTGCTGCACTACTTGGGACTACAGATAGAGTAATACATACAATACGTACATGGGTGTATCCTGAGGTGTGTGAAATCAGTATATAGTACCACAGGCTACAACCCTGCTTATTTTGTCTGTCCTAGGTGTCAACACTAATAGCAGTAGCCCACGGTTCAGCTTTATGCTTCATCATGCTGTGTGTGGTGCTGCCAAAATCCATCAATGAGAAGGCGAGGCTCTGCGCCGCTTTTTGCGTCGCTGGCGCAGTTGGCTTTTACGGTAATAAAACGATATTTTTTTCCTTCATCAGTAGTGTGCAGCTCACGATTATTTGGTACCTTACTAGCTCAATGTAGCTAACACTATCATTTAATAGGCTATTACTGAGTCTGCGAGCCACATCTTTGACCTCGTTGTCGATCCATCGCTGACCAGTAATAGGCTGTTTGATCGGCGTCCAATGATTGTTAATAATCCCTTGACCTGTTAGGGGGATACTTACATAAGTACACATTACGTTACATACCGATAACGGTAGGTCGCTTCTTCACTATCCTTACTGCTTCCAGGTATCACGTTAACCAGCAGCAAAAGCCTGCTGGTAGTCTGGTGTATGTTGGCCAGCTTTGCCACTGCAGCCTCCGGGATCCTCCAACAGCCATTATACAACAGTACCCTCAACGAATTCGATACGACGGCGACCATGACAGCGTCCAACTCTATAGTAGCTATATTTATCATGATCTGGTCTTTGGTGTACAATTATGAGTACAAAACTTGTTTCTTGACGGCCAGTATACTGCAGACTGTGACTGCATGTATGTTTTTCACTTTGTCTTTTAGGAGAAGGCGATAGTTTTAAATTAGAGTAAAAGTAAACAGGGCATTATGGAATTCCTAAGGTGCACCTACCCCGTGAGCATTCGGTTAAAAGCATTTGGGCAGAGGACGCGATAAAGCGAACATTATGGTGTATTTGTCCAAGTGCAATTTTGACCAAGGAATATTAAGACATTTTATGATTTCATGCAATGAACTATCAAACATCATTATGTGTGCATGGGAAGATTCTTTCTTGATCAAATGTGCATTTGAAAAACATATCCAACTAATAAAATTATCACACAGGATAAGTTGCACGGCTAACGTTAACGACAAATAGTAAATCTAACTTTAACATCAACCTTTTACTATAGTTAACCAACTGTTATTAATGCACCGAGTCTAACTTCCTCCACAAGAAATTTCTTTATACTTGTAAATATGTACTTAGCAATTGCTTACAATCACAAACGATCGCATTCGAATGGTCGCTAACGAATACTTTCAGTGTGAACTCATCTTTTGAAAACCTAATGAAAGTCCCAGATGTGGGGTGTGTCCCAGTGAGTTACCAGCTGGTTTATGTGTACCTTTTTCCAATCTTGCCGACAATAATTTTAGTTTTTATTTTACAGTCTTAATTTTATAGCCACAGTCCACTTAGTTTATGACCTCGGCCATGGTCTTGCACAGATTGGCTATCAGAAAGAATGTCTTGTCGATAGGAAAAATCTTTTACCGATCATGCAGGTTTATTTTAATGAAGAAGCTAAGTTGTAATTATTATTTAGGAATTTTAAGCTAGTAAAACTCAAAATACATATTTTTAGCGTATTTATTTTATAAGAGATCACACATCAGCTGACGCAGTCGGTAAAATGAGTATGTTATCACATCAATTTGTATCAAATAATATTGCAGTAGATATGTATAGTTGAAAATAATATAAATATATTTAAAATGCCTCCATTATTAAGAGGGAAATGTCTACGAATTTGATAGACTTCATTTAGAATGCTACCATACGTTTTTTTTTTTGATAACTGGCAACAATTTAAATACAGTCACCCCTAGGAATGTATGTATTGTATGATAATGGAGTCTTAATACTTAAACTTAAGTTGTAAAGTATACTTTTATACAGCAGAAAAATGAAGCTATTTTGTAAAATAAAATAATTATATTTAAATAAAAACTATTCTATTTTTTAATATAGTAATTCGAATAAATATATTTTTTAATACATAAATGTCAATGAAACGCATGTGCGCTCCAATTTTTAAAAGTAACTTTATTTTCGCATTTTTTTTTCAGGAATGTATTTGGCCATAGTATGAAAATAAACAAATTGCGGGTCACTAAAAAAGCAAATTTTTAGTGCATTTATTAATTTTTTTTCTGTTATTGTAAGGCAAGTTAATATTGCTTTTTATATTTTACTTTGTCCAAGCCCACATTTTGATATAAATAGCTGCAAATTTTTAGAAGAATTTCGAATAGTGAAGTTTTGTGTTTTATGTTTGTAAAATATATAAATCAGTTTTTTTTAATAGTATTTGCTCATTTAGGAATGCTGCCATTTCTAAAGAGCAAGATTTCGGTCTTAAGGAGACGTTCCTCCAAAATAACCGTTATGTAATGGTAAAAGAAAACTATTTCACCTGTTGCAGCTGATAATAAATGGACCAATCGTAATGCTTTAATTTTCTGTCGAAGAGCATTAAAGCAATATTATTGGGCAATATTTTACAATCCACAACCCTTTATCTTAATATCCAAGTTGATTATGGACACCGTTTTTAAGCTCACACACGTTTAAGTTCACAGTTCATTCAATTTACAAAAGAGTTAATTCAATTTTGCATAAAACTCTGTTCCACCATTCCACAATAAAATTTAAAACTATTAAATTTAACTCAGCAAATCCATCATTTCGTTATCCGTTAATTTTTTAACGTCATTATTTGAATTTGGATTGTTATTCTGATTGGGCAATAGAGATTCAAACGCTGACCAATCCTGTTTCATGTTCGTCTGATTCGTTTGTTTATTGGTCCATTTGTTGTTGAAGTTACCGCTGCTTGGTGTCCAATTGGTGCTCGAAGGTAACGCTAATTGGCTGTCGAAGCCTGTCAGTTGATTCTGATAACTGGAGTTTGAATTTTGATTGGCTACTGTTGGAGTGCTAAAATGAGGATTGGCTCCCATTGGTTGGGAAAGGTTTGAGGTGAATGACGTAGTGCTTGATATGGGTTTGCTAAGCTGAGAGAGGTTGGTCTGAAGGAGGGATGTAGTAAGGTCTACGGGTCTGTGGGTCTGTTTTGGGGGAGCGGGAATCGCGGTTGGTTTAGGTTGATGAGAGAATTTTCTGACTGACTCCTGTTGCTGTGCTATCCTGAAATAAGAAAAAAACAATTGGTATATTTTATAGTTAAGTATACAATATTGTAGGCGACACAAGTCGTAGGCACAAACTTAACACATTGGAGAAGGGCTTGTTAGCACTTGACCTTGTCAAAAGCATTACAATACTATTTGGAACAGCCGTATCTATGGTATCCATTATTTGAACCACATCTACACCGATGAAGATTGTGGTCAAGCAGCCAGTTGTAAAATAACGAGAAATTATTAAAAATCTCTTTAAAATGGTATAATATATTTAAAATGGTAAGGTAAGATATATATAGTATATATAAGCCGGGACTATAGTGCCGATCTAATCCATCTTTATTCCCAGTGTTACACACATTGAACTACCAATCAAAATGGACATCAGGTCTAGTACAAAATTCCCGAATTAAGTGTCCATTGTGGACATATAACTAGTTTCTTCCCGCGACTTCGTAATGATAGAACTAACACACTAGCAGAACTTTTCACGTGCAATGCTAACAATTAGGAGAAAAAGTTGGAGCAGCGCATTTTCATGGGTTTTAACATTTTTCTTTAACATCTTAAAAACGTAGCACCCGTTATTCGTGTGTTTTGCTTCATGGTCCCAAACATGAAATCCACATACACACCATCCACATATCTAGAATATCGTTAAGCATCAACCTTACTTAAAAAGAAAAAAAAAGTATCCGGTCACTAGGATTTATTCCTTGTTGTGAGTGCGTTTACAAACATGCAAATTCACATACACAAATACCCAGACCGAAACAAATTATTGTGACTCACAGAATCTAGAATTTCGTTAATAAACTTAATTTTTTTTTTATTACGTAGCCGCGCACTAGGATTTATTCCTGTGTCGTGGGGGGGCGTATACAAACATGAAAATTCACATACACAAATACCCAGACAGAAATAAATAATTGTGGGTCACACAAAGGTTTGTCCCGTGCGGCAATCGAACCCGCGACTATTAGACACAAAGGGGGGAGCGGTTTAAGCTATTAACCACTGGGCTAAATCGCACTTACCTTTGTTTCTGCTCAATAGTGAGTTGTCCAGTGGAGTCTCCGATGTTGCAAGCGGACTGCACCTCCGGCTGGCGCGGCTGCGTGAACGAGAAGGAGTCCACGCCCAGGCCACTGAACATCTTGTCCAGATCGTTCTGGCCAGCAGTGGAGACTAGACTCTCTGGTGGCTGGGATAACGCGTGCTCCATTGCTCTGGAAATCCGGAGTTATAATGTTGACTTCTATCTATCTATATCATCACGCCAGATCCCTTGAGGGGTAAGCAGAGAGTACAGAGTTCCAACAGGTTCTTTGTTTCATGTTGACTTGTATTCTGTATCTATTAATACTGTGTACTTAATTATTATTCGTGCGTATTAAGTATAATAACAATATGTATGTTGGAACTCAGTACTCTCTGCCTACCCCGCAAGGAATCTGGCGTGATGATATAGATAGATAGAGGTAGATAAATAGAGATAGAAGAATAAATCAGTCTATACTAAGTAAGAGTATGTCCATAGTAAGAGAGATCATACTCCGTCACGCGGATCCAGTGCGGATTGGTGAAGGCAGGTTGATTGTCATTTGCTGTTAGAAGTTATTAAGTCGTCCATATGGTTTTCAACTTAACTCACATGTACATAACTTAACCGAAACATGGCGCTGCCGGAAGATCAGCGCTGCAGCATAATACAGCTGCGGCATTAGCTGAGGCAGGGACTAATTTCGGGTCTCAAACAATCACTGCTTTGCAAATCTACTTTTTTTTTATTATACTTTGTGTCACGCTGATTACATTTATTACTGATTTCTTTCTTTTGTGTTTAGTTAAGTGAGCACAAAATAAATTATTTTTCTTATAACGCGAATATAAGCGATAAAAACATGTTTTTGTACTATGGATTAGTCTTAATATTTGGTAATATATTTGAGTCTAAAAAAAAAAAAAACGGTACGCCTATATTCCCCAGAGGGGGTGGCAGAGGTGTACTGAGTACACCCACGTTTCGCCGACGATGTTAGGTCCCATGTAATAGGGGGCGAGCCTATTGCCATATACCGGGCACAATTCCAGACTTCGGACTCATACTGGGAATTTTTCGTTAGAAAAACTACATTTGTCCGACCTAGGATTTGAGCCTAGGACCTCGTGATCACAAAGCGGTGCGCTTTGCCACCAGACCAACGAACGTCTATATTTTAGAATTTGGTAAAAGGAACACACAAACGAAACTTTCTAGAAAAAAAATCTTAACTCATCTCTGTTGCCTAATACTTTCAAATTCCAACGCGAAACGCTTAAGAACTAGTCAATAGAATGTACTTAAAAATATAGATAATAATTGTGGCAAAGTTCTTGTGAAGCAGTTTTTTGTAGTGTAGTTTTTGTTAAGAAAATGACCCAAAATTTGTTTTGGCACATACGTCGGTTATTTATTTATAAAGTAAAATCATGACTGTCACTCGCCCGATCGATAAGTGGTCGATCGTGGCAGCCCTTTAAAGAGTAACCGGGACCAACGGATAACGCGTGCACAAACGGCCACCTATCTCCGATTAACAGAGTCGAAAGTACTTAAACTATATGATCTCTAAGAACACTGCGGTCACACAGTCCAGAATAATCCTTCAATTTCTGAATAATATTGTAGATATTATTGTTGCGGAATCTATGGAATACTTAACACGCGAAATATATTTGGACCTATCCGCGCTCAGAAGTTTCCGAGCGAAAGGAGGTACAAAATGCCAAAAGCGATACAAACGCGCGTCAGTCTTCGTTTCGCCTGCCAATTAACAACACTTCTATAATGCTGCGCTGTATTGTGATAACGTGTAAAAACTACTTAAGTAAAGAAAAAGAGGAAGTTGTATCATACTTTCAGTTAGTAAACTATTGTTTTATCATTTGCTTAAAACACCGAATTTCATTGGATTTCTAAATAATCGTATAAATACGAGGCATGCCTTTTAAATTTGTCGTTTGAAGAAAAAAACACAACTAGAACCTTATAGTATTTTTTATTGTTTTTCAAAGTATTCACCACGTAGCTTAATACACTTTTCCATTCGCTCAAACCAGTTATTATAGCATTTATTCCACTCTAAAGTGAGGGTGTTCAAAATGGCTGACTTGAAAGCGTCGACTGCTTCTTCACCGGACCTTTGACCACGAAGACTTTTCTTAATTTTAGGAAATGTAAAGAAATCGTTAGGGCTTAAGTCAGGACTGTATGGAGGATGGTCAAGAATTTCTACATTTTCCTGCTTCAAATACTCTATCGTTTGACGAGCGCTGTGTGAGCTTGCGTTGTCGTGGTGCAGGATGATGCGTCGCTTTGAGTTAGATTTTCGAAGTTCGGCGATGACTTGTGGTAAACAAACTGTGGTATACCACTCTGCGTTAACCGTTCTACGATTTTCAAGTGCAATAGTCGCAACATGGCCGGTTTTTCCAACGAACGTGGCCACCATCTTCTTTGAAGTGCTTCGAGAACGAACCACTTTAGTAGGCTTCGGCTCCTCTTGAAAGACCCAGATTGTAGATTGTTGTTTGGAATCAAGATCGTAGGCATAGATCCAAGATTCGTCACCACTGATGATGTCGTAGACGTGATTTGACTCTCCTCGGTTGAACCTTTGCAGAGTTTTCTTACACCATCTGACGCGGGCCGCCTTGTGATCGTCGGAAAGCAGATGCGGTATCCAACGGCAAACTAGCTTTCTCACACCAAGCGCTTCATGCAAGATCTTCTGAATGGTTGTCCCTGAGATGCCTAATAGAGCCTCCATCTCTCGTTACGTCACATGACGATCTTCGAAAATTAGTTGTCTCACAGCAATGATGTTATCTTCAGTGAAGGCGGATTTTGGGCGTCCTTCGCGAGATTTGTCACTAACACTAGTATGTCCACGCTGGAATTCTAAATACCAGCGTTCGACAGTCCGCAGACATGGGGCTTCATCACTGAACACAGATGTTAGCTCTTCAAAACACTGAAGCCGTGTCAGGCCTCTTCTAAAGTTGTAGAAAATTATTGCACGAACATTTTCCTTAGAAAGATTCATTTTCGTACGTAACCTGACAGATTCCAATCGACGATGTGACTAAACAATAGCATTAATCCTAATACTTTCAACTGTTTTGAGATTCAAAATTTAAACACATTCGAATATAGAACAGTTCCAAATTCAAAATTTGCTGGGAAATATGGAAACGACAGAACCTAAAAGGCATGCCTAGTAAATCACGTTCAAGATACCATGCCGAAGGAATGATCTGGCACAGCATCTCGCGCATGCCTTTAAAAGCTGTATACTGCATTTTATAGTACAAGCAAGAATAAGCATTAAGTTTCAAGCTGTAGAACTGTAATTAATTTAAAGACGTCATTGGCAATGTTTACGAATATATAAGTCAGCCATGGACACTTTTCACGTCAATTTTGTACTAGACCCGAAGTCCATAGGATAATAAGTCACTGACGGAATACCTAATTAAGATTACTTTGAGCATTATATTTTATTTTTAACTCATATTTTTATTAATAATCATCCGACAGTGTATCAGAGAACGTTACCGCGAGGTACCTGCCTGATCCTATGTTCGCTACTACCAAGCATTTCAAGTGCTGGTTGTGCCCAGATAGTAGGCTCGCCCCTATTACATTGGGGCCTAATAAGGTCGGCGACATGAGGCTGTGAACTGCCACTCTCATTTCCGTTTGGACAATGTAGGTAAAAAAAATAACATCAAAATCCTCATTTGGAGAGTGTGTTTAAAATTTCTGTAATCAAACTTACTTGGAATCATTCTGTATTGAGTTGAGCTGTTCCAGTTTCGCCCTGTGTTCTGTCTCCACCTTGGATATCATCTGCTTAACAAGTGTTACGAGTGCATTAAACTGGTTCAATGTCAACCCGTTTTCGACGCACAGAGGTATCAGGAACGGCAGGACTTTGGTTGCCATAACTTCCTTTGTAATGCCCAGCTTTGAGTGACTTAGTGCTAGCTTATATATGCCTGGAAATGTAATAAATACATACTGTAAAGATGCAACGTAAAAGGCATTGTTTTGCGTCCACGCTGACACGGTTCTGGACATTGGTTCAATGTCCAGAACCAACAGCAATGAAAAAATGCTTTTATGATTTTAAGTAACCTGTAAATTTTCTTCATGCTTTTATTATTATAATAGCAGTGATAGCCTAGTGGTTGGACCGTTGGACTGCAAAGTCAGAGGTCTCGGGTTCAAACCTAGGCACGTACCTCTGTCTTTTCGTAAGCATGCGCGTATTAAAAATTAACCATAACTCGCTTTAACGGTGAAGGAAAAC
This sequence comes from Phalera bucephala, assembly GCA_905147815.2. Lineage (NCBI taxonomy): Eukaryota > Metazoa > Arthropoda > Insecta > Lepidoptera > Notodontidae > Phalera > Phalera bucephala. The sequence continues at coordinate 31,941,895 of LR990618.1, forward strand.
ATCGTGAGGAAACCTGGATGGCTAAAAGTGTCTCGAAGGTGTGTGAAGTTCGCCAACCCGCACTGGGCCAGCGTGGTGGACTATGGCCTAATCCCTCTCAGTTTGAGAGGAGGCCCGTGCCCAAAGGTAGGACAGTTTCTTAACAGGGTTAAAATTATTATTATTTATTTATTATAAAACGGACAAGCGGGGAAATAGCATAATGCAAAAAAGTATTCCATTTTGAGGTTATAATTTATTAGGCACATCTGTAAAATCATTATTTAAAAATATATTAGCAATAATCAAATCGATTATAATTGAATGTAATCGATTGAATTGATTGATAGGATTTACATATCCAACCGTAATTCAATAACAACGTTGACATTCGAAAAAGATGTCGGCGTTTTCGATTTAAGTACGAGTACTCACAGTACTTTGAAATATTCGTAATGAATTGCGAATTGTTAGATACGGATATTTGCACCTACTAGGATAAAATAAATAAAGAATAAGGGTTTCATAATGGTCACATGTTTGTTGGTTCTGCGTCCTTTCGACGATGTCCGTTGAAATCGTTTACCAATTCTAGTGATTCGTTCGGTTCGCCTTGTACGACGTCCAAAATTGTAATTCCGTCTAATACGTATTAATTTTTCCAATGTTTGATGTATCATTAGCCCCCAGAGAGGTAAATTTCAGAGAACGCCGTGCACTTCGCGGCCGGTATATTTGTTTATTAACTAATAAAGGCCTAGAGAGGCTAGGATCGGGGCGGCATAAAGTGAAGTCCTCCAGAAACTTGGTTTCGAAAACCACCAAGGCGGTTAAATGATGTATAAATCCGACACTGGGTATAAACCCAAATGACAATAGAACCCTAATTTCGTTCACGCAACATGCTCACCTGCTAAAACCACTTTGGAAAATTTTACAGGACAACAAAAATATTATAGCGGAAATAGAAGATAGCCCGATATCTCGAAAATCCTTTATCGGGGGATGTCGATTCTAAAACGCATTACTCACACTTAGGTCCCACCCCGTATCGATACGTCAAGAAAGATCTCGAATCCGCGTTCGAGTGCTATAATACAGTCTGTGATTATAATACAATTGAATAAAAAACTAGACATACCTAATATACCCATCAAGACAGCTGGCTCCCTCGACGGTATCTGCGGTAGGAACGGAATAATCTCGTCCAGCACCAACCATTTGTCCAAATGCTCCAACAGTTTGCCCAAACACAACAAACAATTCACACGCACCGAAATATAATTGGTACTCATACACAACTTCTTTATACGCGGTAGCAGTGCATTCTTCATAGCCGGGTAATCTATTAACGACGCAAACGTTGGTAGCACAGACAAACATAGCTCTTGTATCTGTTGGGCATCTGATTCTAGAGCTCTGTATAACATTGGTAGTATATCCGACTTGACTTCGTCACCAGGTGTCAATTTTAACAAGAGCTCCATCTTTTGCATGAATATAAGTAGTATTTGTATCGGATCTTGGATCAACATAACTGGTTTTAAAACTGGGAGTATGTACTTCACGTATTCTTCTTTCGAACAATTTTCAGCTATCAATAAAACGTTTGGTAGAACGAATGGTACCATTGGAGGGTTCACAAATTCTTTCGTGAGGCACGGAAGGATGCGGTATATGCAGATTCTGTGGGGCATCTTCTGTATGATTTGTGGTAGGCCTTTGTAGAACTGAGATTTTTGTAGGTTGTCCCATTGGAATAGGGAATCTAAGTAGTTGAGGGTTTTTACGCCAACGTCTTCAAAATATTGTATCTGTGGATATGCACAGTTTATTAATAATCAGAAAGTGACTAAGGATCTAAAGGATCGCCACAAGCATAAAGATTTTATTAGTCCATTAATATATTTTAACTGGTAAGCGAGAAAGGTCTGTAAGGAAAGAATCTGTTGGAACTCTGCCTACCCCGCTAGGGACCCAGCGTAATGATAGATAAAACTGGTAATGGATATTAATGTATTACTATGTATATGCTCGCAGACTCAGTAAGCTAAAGTGGCAATGGGCTGGTCACATCTGCAGAAGGACCGATGGCCGATGGAGCAAGCGTGTCCTATAGTGGAGCCCGCGACTTGGTATGCGTAAGGTAGGACGGCCCCCAGCTAGATGGACCGACGACCTCAAAAAGGTCGCTGGGACAGACTGGATGCGAAAGGCGGAGGACCGTGTGCAATGGCGCGTGTTAGGAGAGGCCTATGTCCAGCAGTGGACTACGATAGGCTGATCGATTGATATGTATATATAAGGAGTCGCTCATAACACAGTGCGACCACGATGTTCTAAGCGATCACAAAGTTAAGCAGCTTTCAATTTGTGGAATTTTTATGTTCGAGCGTTTCTGTGCTTCGGAAGGCACGTTAAGCCGTTGGTCCCGGTTACCACTTAATGTGGTAGTCGTTAAGCCAAGTTGGAAGGCGGCTTGATAAGTTCCAACATCGGGAGGATATAAACCTACCTCCACCAATCCGCACTGGGTGCGCGTGGTGGAGTATGACCTAATCTCTCTCACCTCGATTTGTGAGAGGCCTTTGCCCAGCAGTGGGCAGTATGGGCTGATATTATATGTTTATAAAATCGTTGTATTAGTTATTATTGCCACTATAATAATATGAACAAAGATAAGCCACCCACATGTATAGATAAAGCAGTTTTACACTTGTATGGGCGATAGGAACTATGAAAAATGGTAAAGCTGCGGGAATAAATATGATATATGCCGAGACGATTAAATATGGTGGAATTTGCGTCCGGGACGCCTTTCGGGTTCTTGCAAACCTTTGCTGGAGGACCGGTAGAGTTCCAACTGATTGGTGGCGCGCAGTCATAGTACTCTTGTATAAAGACAAGGGCTCACAATATGACTGCGCCAATTACAGAGCCATCACTTTGATCAGCTTGGCAGCCAAGGTACACGGTAAAATTCAATAATTTTTAAGGGAGAATGCGCGAGAAGTCCGGTAGAATTTTGTGCGAGGCATAGGGTGGTTTCAGGTCTGGAAGAGGATGTTCGGATCAAGTTTTCTCCCTCCACAACATCGTAGAGAAGCATCTACCAATATGCCGGAAGGTTTTCTGGGGTTTTGTGGATCTGGAGAAGGCGTTTGACAGAGTTGTGCAAATGAGACTTTGGGATATTTTACCAGAGTATGGTATAAATGGCACTCTGTTGCGAGCCGTCCAGTCCACCTATGTGGACAGCAAGGCATGCGTACAGGTGGGTGGTGACATATCACCCTGGTTTGACGTTGATATCAGCGTCAAGCAGGGTTGCGTGTTGTCCGCTAGACTGTTTGGATAAAAGTCTTTAAAGACTGAAAGCGATGAATGAAGGTGTACAAATGGGTGATCTAGTGGTAATCCATCTATTATATGCAGATGACGCGGTTTTAATAGCGCCAACAGCCACGGATCTGCAAACACTAGTCACAGTTATGAAAGACGACTACATGAACAATCGCATACATTTTAATGTAAAGAAAACGAGATTATGGTTTTTGAACGAGAAGAGACCAGAACGAATGCAAGGATTGTGGTTGGAAACGATGTGCTGGAGCAAGTAAAGGAGTTTGTATATATTTGATGTGCCCTCAGTAAGGATGAGAAATACACCGCTGACATAGAGAGAAGAGTGAGTGCGATGGGTAAGCTACTTGGAAGCCGGCACTTAAGCCAAAAGTCGCAGGGCCATACATAACGAAGTGCTTGTCCCAACGCTCTTATATGGCAGCGAGTGCTGGGTATGTAAAAAGGAGAATGAAATTAGGATAAATGCAGTTGAAATGCAGCTCACATTGCGCAATATGTGCGGAGTCAAGCTGATCAACTGTATTCGTAACAGCGTAGTAAGAAAGCGAGTAGGTATGAAAGATAGTATCGGTGTAAAGATGAGAAAGGGTATGCTCCGTTGGTTCAGGCATATAGAAAGAATGACAAAACAGATATACAATGCCAAAGTGGAAGAATGTAGGTACCGGAGAAAATCTAGACCAGAGGTTCCCAGACTTTTGTTCTCATCGACCACTTTCAAAATTTAGGTGGTTCCGGTGGACCCCCTGAAGCTATATTTCTACCATACTCCCAAAACTCGACAAAAAATATGATGATTAGATCTAACTTTGTAAATTTGCGTTGCGGCTGTGTTCCAACCACGAAATAATAGTTTTCGAAAAAAGAAGTAAGAATTCATTGGTTAATTAATTAATTGATTGTGCTGTGAGTGGATGTCTAAAAAGTAAAGTTGGCCAATCAAAAAAGTGATTCCATCCAACTTTACTTTTGTGACATCTACTCACAGCACAAGGAACCAATCAATTCTCACTTATTTCATTTAGAAAACTCCCCATTCGGAGTGGTAAAAATAAAAAATAGTATATTTTTTTTGTGTTGTATTTATGCAAATATGTAATTATTACACTAATAATTATTATTGTTATCATATTACATTGTAATATTATAACAGTCGTAATATAATTAAAATTAAACATCAATAACGTAACGTATCTTCTACAATGACAATCACAAAATAGTCATAATTTTAATGGGAGGGATGTACTGGATGGATTGACAGCAAATAATTAATATTTGGCTTCATTTTTGTTAGGAATAACCAAATCTCCCCGTTCCGTGTTATTCAACCTGCTCATTTTTAAAAAAAAAAAGGTTTTGTAACGACTTTAAAACTATTTTCGACAACATATGACGAGGGAAACGTTATCAAAAGCTTTCTCGCAATTCCCCACAGTCCAGGATATTTTTTTGGGTTTTTCTGCCTGCAGCCAAAATGTATGCTACCCTCTTTTAAATTTCACCTTCAGCTCCTCATTAGTGCTAAGCTCGAGTAGCTCCTCTTGTAATATCACATTCTCGACTTCAGTATCATCAAATGGATTTATGATCCATGGTGGTATTTCCATCATCAGAATATCTTCAAATCTGATTTTGAAGTCATCATGCAGGGCAATTAAATGTTGAACGTATGTCAGAATAAGGCATTCTCCCTGTGACCAGTTAGAAAACTGGGAAAATTCGCGCCGACTAATATTTTGGGGAAAAGGAAAGAGGCTGAGGCGCATCCTTGTGGATCAAACAATTCATGTATTGTTTGTCTGACTAATAAACCAATTTTATCATGAACTTTTACAAAACTAATATTACTGCACCTGTTCTATTTGAGTTACACAACTTATTACAGTAAGATGATGACAGAATAAAAGAATAGATGAGGTTTTTTCGCAATTTGCTCCAGTCTGTCGTTAAGATCTATTGTGTAGTCTGTCTGCATACATAAAAGATAGCAAAAACGGATATTTTACATCTCTAACAAAATAACTCCGTTAACTTACCTTTAGAAACTGATGCGGGTCTGGCCTTAGTTCCGGAGTAGCATTCAACATCAGCTTCACATACTCCCGTAATCCGTCAGCAACACATGACAGTCGAGATGGTGGCAAATTCCTGATCTCAGTCACAAACCTCTTGAACTTCCCGTAATCATTGCCAACATTCCCCAAAGTTTGATGCCCTGTACTATGCAGAGCATATATCACCATACCGAGGGAGTAGATATCACTTGCTGGAGAGTGCGTAGCAGATAAAACATATTCTGGTGCCAAATAATCGAGAATAGGCTGAGTTAATGGATGCATAGCAGGACAATACTCATTGAACGGCCAAAATGGTGCAGCACCAGACGGATTTTGATTCGGTATACAGAAATCAAACCCAAAAATTTTCCATGCACCTTGCTGATTAACTATTATGGATTCTGGGCATATGTTATGGTGAAGTAACTTAACGTCATTATGTAGAAAGGATAAGCCTTCAGATATCTGCATAAGACCATATTTTATTTCAAGCTCATACAATTTATAGTTGGCTAAGTGATTTGGTATTGGCTGAGGCATGTTCTCGGTGTTACCGAGTATATTTGCTAGGCTGGAGAAAACAGGTTCCGTGGCGAATGCGAGACTTTCCCGACTTTCTTCGAGACTGTGTTGTACGGTCAAAATTTGTGGGTGCCGTAATTTGGTAAGTTGGACAATGCCGCGCCGTAATGTCTCCAACATGATGTCTCTGTCAGCTTTGGTCCATCGATCCAAATGTTTCTTTTCGAAAACGAATATTGAAGCTTCTTGCTTTGTTGACTTTTTGTAACCTTTGTAGATTTTCCATAGTAAACCTAAAAGAATACATACCAAAAATTAACTAGTTTGAAATTAAAAAAATAAATAATTTATTTAATTTTTAACACTAGGGTAGTATTGGTTGTTATTTATTGTTTGGATATTTTATGAGAGAGCAGTAACATTATTTTCTTGTTCTATGAATTCTTTTTCCTACAAATCTTCTATATAAATACAAAACATACGAGTAGTAAGTAGAACCTTAAGTTCTATTAATCCAATGATCACCTAACCTGTATCTTATAATAATGGTGGTGGCATTGACGATTTGGTGCAGCGGTTAAGAGCTTAAGCCACTCGGCCCACTGGGTCAAATAGTCGCAAGTTTGAATCCCGCACGGGAAAATCTTTGTGAGATGCACAATTATTTGTTTTGGTCTGAGTATTTATGCATGTGAATTTTCATGTTTGGAAACACACCTGTGACACAGGATTAAAAACTAGGTAGGCTATATTGTTACAAATAAAAAAAAAATGTATATAAAAACTTATTAATAATGTGGTAGGGGTTAAACCAAGCTGGAAGCCTTATAGGCGGCTTGATAAGTTCCAAGAGCAGGGGCCACAAACCTGCCTCCACCAATCTGCACTGGGCCCGCGTGGTGAAGTATGACCTAATCTCTCTCACCACGATTTGTGAGAGGCCTTTCCCCACAGTGAGTTTGTAGGACAGTATAGGCTGATATTATTATTATTTACTTATTAATAAGTTAACATTGATATTTATTGTCAGTATGGAAATCAATTAGAGTACTGGAGGGTTTACCTTTTTAGGAGTATTATTGTAATACTACCTTGCAGTGAGAGACAGATCGAACTATCATTATCAAACTATAGTAGATCACAGCTGGACGTAAGCCTTTCCAATTGCACACCACTCTTGGCTGGTTTCAATATTCAACTCAAGGATAAATTTGCTTACTGTCAGTAGAATTTTGACGGATTTTCCATGCAAAATATGTCATAATTCTATCCGTAGTAGACAAATCTTTCCTTGAATATTAAAAGAGGCGGTAAGTCTGATTCAGCAAATGGATGGAGCTATAAAATGCATATATCCATGCCCCTTTTTTACAACAAAGTAAGATTACAATAATACTGCTAAAGAAATTGTAGTAAGACGCCTGCAATTTTTTTTTTTATAATACCTAGCCCCACACTAAACGCACTCACGACACAGGAATAAATCCTAATTTATTCCTTTGTTGTGGATGCGGTAATAAACATGAAAATTCACATACACTAATACCCAGACCAAATCAAATAATTGTGGGTCACACAAAGATTTGGCCCGTGCGGGAATCGAACCCGCGACTATTCAACCCAGTGGGCGGAGCGGCTTAAGCTCTTAACCACTGCGCCAAATCCTTCGTCAATTATTAAGTACCGACTTATTCGCAATTACATTGTCCTGTACCATAGCTACAGTGCTGTCCCCTTTTCTCAGAAACTACAAGAAGCAGAATGACTTATATGGAACACAATCAGATTCGGCCTGTTATGATGGTAAGTCTTTTCAGTATCGGTATTTAATTTACCTGGACCAGCACTCGCAATGTATTGGGTCGCCTCAAACTCCCTTGTAACCGGGTTCCCGGGCAGCACACCCGATAACTGTGACACTGTGTTACTTACGGACGAGTAGAACTTATTGAACACCTCCATTTTATAGTCACACTTTTAACTTTTTATTGTAAAAATAAAGAACATTACGGGACCAGGCAAAAACGAACGGACATGAAATTGAAGTGTCATTTTGACTTACATTTGACATAAGCAATTTTTATTGTTACCATACAAATAAATTTACAGTAACAATGTAGTAAAACCTGGAGTTTTACTACATTTTTACTGTAAATTTATTTTCTGGAAAAACATCTATTTTTTTATGCATATGAATAGAATGAATTTATTGCTTGTATTTTAAAAGATTTCTTTTAGTTTGAGTTTCTCACAGGTCTCATTTTGTTTCCGAACGATTTATATTAACCTTCTGCTTTTTACGAATATTGCTTTAAAAATTAAATAAAAAACTTAGCCAAAACGTTGGTTTTTAATTTGAAACCAATAAAATATTCTTAATACACAAACGATAGTTATATGAATATAATTTTATAAAAATAAATATTCTCGGTCATTTTAAATTAATTTTATTTATTTAAGTTCGTCATAAATTTAACTTCGTAAACTCACACAAAATGTCATTCATTTCGCAGAAGTTCTTCTGCGAAATGAATGTTTGACTTGCGAAACGAGAGTTGTTTTTGTTAGGTATTTATAATTAAAAGTAGTAGTTGTTTGCACAAAAATACATGAAACGCACGATGATACGCTTTGTAGTACCGATTATATCAATAATCCTCGCAACTGCACCGCTAAGTTTGTCAGAAAGCGATTCATACTCGAAAGAACCTTACCGACCTCTTGGTCCACTTGTGCAGTGCAGTTTTCTACCGTTGGAATTCCTCGATTGCGACGAACCGATCGATCACAAAGGGAACAGTACCGCTAAGGATGTGATAGGACACGGCTGTATCAAGTTTGGCGGTGTTAGATACGATCAAGTTGAAAAAACAAAAGTGCAGTGCAAAGCATTAGACGGAATAGAATGTTTTGGTCCCAGAAGCTTCTTAAAAGACGGTTTCCCGTGCGTGCGGTACTCGGGCCACTATTTTACAACTACACTAATATATAGTATACTTTTAGGATTCCTTGGAATGGATAGATTTTGTCTAGGACAAACTGGTACTGCTGTGGGAAAGTTACTTACATTAGGTGGGCTGGGTATATGGTGGATTGTTGATGTAGTGTTATTGATTACAAATAGCTTGCACCCAGAAGATGGTAGCAATTGGAATCCATATGTTTAAACTCTTGAAGCCTTGCAAAACAGTGATCAATTTGATTATTACCTCATATTAATATATCTGTCAGAAAATAACCTGTTAGAATTCTGCATACACTGCAAGAGATGCCTGTGTAATAGGGATGATTATGTAAATAGAGATATGGGGATTCTTATAAGAACTCAATTTGATTTCTGTTATTTGTGTGATATTTCTTGTAAATATTAATAAATATAATTGTATATATTATTATTTTAAGTTTTTAGAAGGCTGGTCAACTTTACAGGGGACCTGGAGGGTTACCATAACCTCTTTAGCAAAACATGAGCAAAGCTGTAGTGAGACAAAAAATTGATTTTATTTTAATTTATATTACTTTATTTTTGATCTTTTAAGTTCAGATATTTTGAACGCTTTAGTGCATCTATGATCATGGGGGTGACTGAGGCATCTGATGCCCAAAAGTCAGTTATTATGGAATATGTCAGGGGGAATAATTTAATTGTAATTGAAATCATTTAATTGTTCCCACAATTAATAAATTTATTGAATAATGTTTAACACTGATATTTATTTTTATTATTATTATATTAGCCCTGTAAAGAAACTGTCCCACTGTTGGGCATTGGCCTGCTCGCAAACTGAGAGGCTTTAGGCCATGGGCCTCCACGGTGGCCCAGTGCGGGTTTGCAAACTTCACACATTTAAGAAACTATCAGTCATGAAGGTTTCCTCACTATGTTTTCCTTCACTGTTAAAGCAAGATATAGTTAATTTTTAATATGCACATGTTTTCGAAAAGACAGAGGTGCATGCGTGGGTTTGAACCCGAGGCCTCTGACTTTGTAGTTCAACGGTCTAACCACTAGCCTCTCACCGCTCTGCTATATTTATTATATCGTAAAAAAGGGGCACTATACCACATAAATCCATGTTTTTTTACAGTCAAATCAGATTATAATAGCTTTGTAAAGAGATTGATGATGAAGATGTATGATGTCTGAACATTTCCTCACTCAGTGTTTGGCTCTAGAAAAAGCCACCAGCATATTGGAGACTATTATTTTATAAATAGGTTAAGGTTGTGTATTATTTTTTCCCATCATCTATATCATCATGCTAGATCCCGTGCAGGGTAGACATTATTATCTTAATTCATATAAATGTTAATTTTGTTGTGCGAAGTATGTAATTAAAAGTTTAAATATAAATTATTTTTGTTAAGATGTTGTTTTAATTTAGTCTGTACTAATGGTCAGCCTTTATGGCAATCTTTTGAATGGCCTTAGCCTTAATATTTTGCAGTAGACAATATTTTTTGATCATGATATGCTGGTTTACTCGTCTGGAAATCCTTTTTCAGTATTTTTATTTCGAATTGACCCTGAAGTAAAATAAGGGTTTTCAAGTTGGTGACATAAAAAATTGTAATCAGGTGATAAGTTACCAAGACTTTCTTACCATGACCAATTAGATCATCTTATCTGATGGGAAAATCAAGTGCATGTAACTGGTGGAACTATTTTCTGCTTATTCTGCAAAGGTGTCACGTGTTTTGGGGTTTTTGACCAATAACCTCAATGAGGAAATTGTTTCTGACACCATAACTTTGTGGTTCAAAAAATTAACGGATTTGGTCCAAGCTTCAAATAATTTTAGAATTCAATTCAACTAAATTCAAGTCTTAATTGATATCACTAGTTTCAGCTCATGTACATTTGCCATATTTAGGTACCAGTACAAAATACCACTAGTGGAACAAAACAAAATTGCATTGTTCTCACTACAACCCCTATAACCAAGTTCAGTTGTGTATATTACACTGCCGCTTGAAAACATTACTGGTTTTCTCATTACCACCCTTGATTAAATTAAGTTAGTGATAAAACAAGAAACAAAAACAATAGATGCTTCCGCCGATATTAAGGACCATGTAATAGGAGGCGAGACTGCTGCCATAGAGGGCAGCGCAAAAGATCCCATTCGATCAAAGTGCACTTTCACAGGTTTCTCAGCCCTGAATTAGATACAATATTATAGCAAATTGCTTATGAATGAAACAACCATGAAAATTTACATAGTGTATTTAACTTAAGCCACCAGAGCAGATGCAGTGCTCGACTCATACTTCCAGTTGGGGGGAAGCACACTCTTTGTCTTGTAGTAGCGGGCTAGCCTATGGATCCTGGACTCAACAAGAATCAGCCTGAATTTGCTGTCCTTGTCCTTTCTGTTGCGTTCCAAGTGCTTCCTCATAGCTACAGCCTTCTTGATCAGGTAGTAGAGGTCCTCAGGTAGGTCAGGGGCAAGACCCATAGCTTTCATGATACGGAGGATCTTTTTGCCAGTGACGAATCTGACTTGTGCCACACCGTGGGAATCCCTGAGCATAACACCTGGAAATTAAGCATATATTTTTGATAAAAATCTGTTTTGCAGTCTCTTTTTTGGAGCTTTTCAGCTTTATTATTGTTACAGTGGTAATACAATATGACTTAGATCTCATTAAGAGGCAATATATATTGGTAGGGGTCCCAATTTTAAGTATACAGGATTCTAATGATTTTCTGCTCCCAACATTGAGGACTTGCTTTCCAACTGGCTAAGCTTTTTAAGTCATGTTTGATCTATATCAATACACCAGATTCCTTGCAGGAAGGCAGAGAGTTCCATCAGATTCTTAACAGGCCTCTCTAGCTTCCTCTACTCCCATAAGGGACTCTTCAGGCATGCTGGTTGCATTTATATTGATTCCCTAATACAACACTACTAGCTAAGGCAAATAACTGGAGCATTCACAGGCCACTATGGCACGAAAGAACATCTACACAAGATGAACCTATGGGGTGACGTGGTATGCAAGGACCATGAAGCATGTCCTCTGTCATTGCGACGCTTTGGCCACGCGGCGAATGAAGCTACTGGGATTGGCCTATCCAAATCCAGAAGAACTACGGCTCTGCCCACCTGCTGGGATTTACAACCTGATACGGGGAGTATTGGACACGTCAGGTATGTAAGAGCATTAGGGCAAGCACAGCACAAAAGATCCCATCGGGTCGAAGTGCGCCAGAGGTCTCCTCGGTCCGGTAAGCCTACACTAAGATAAGATAACATACTACTAGAGCAGTAGAGTAGTAAGTCTAAGCAAGTGTTAATCTTTATTCCAATTAATTTCCCCCCATGAATTTCAAACTAATAAAGATTTCATCTATAGTATTTTTCATATAAGATGAGTACTGTGACCGTTGTATGTGTCAAAGAAAATTATACTTTATTCAATCACAATAAAAGGCATAACCCGTTTCTATACTATGGTTTTATGGATTACCATTGGATGAAATATTAATTTTGTTTGACACTTATAACTGTCACTACCCATCTTATGTAAAAAATATTATAGGACTAACTCCTGTAACTTTTTGTCATTTGAATTAGGTTGACATAATTATTGCTCTTTAGCCTAATGCATGATGGCCATTTCTACATGACAAAATGATCAATGAACCGAAAGTTGATTTAGTTGATTCGATAGTTGACTGGTCTCCATTAACTTCAAAAAAGAAATGTGGTAGGGCCAAATGAAGATGATGATCTGAAAATCCTTTGCCCTGAAGTGCAAGAACAAGGACTGATAATAATCATTACTTAAGATTGATTTGATAACCAGTTCATACAGCAATTCAAGTTCCAAGTAATCATCTGAAAAGTTAGCAAATCCTGAAAAGTTTCCTTTAATATAAGGGTCTATCTCTTCTCACTAAATGTAACAGAACTGTTGTAAACACCACATCATACTGTCAGCAACAATTTTGAAAATATCATGAATAAATGAGATTTGCTTCAAATATCATCATACTTTTAGTATTCACAGTGGATATTTAGTCAGATCATATGATATATAACCAGACCAGTATTTACAGAATGATATATCATGAAAAATTTAGACTTACCAATTTGTGAAGGAGTAAGACCCTTCTTGCCAAGTTTGAAAATCTGTTCCTTAACATCGTCAGCGGTCAGTTTCAGCCAGGTTGGCACACTGCGTCGATACGGCAACGCCGACTGGGAGATACCCTTACTGGAAACATAAAATGAACACTCGTCTCAAATGCCATGTGGTGATCACCAACGCGGTAGGTTATGTTCATGCCACAAAAACTTTATCAACTATGTAGAATTACTAGTCTAACGTAAATATTACTTATGCCGCTATAAATACACATGAAATTACCCAGGTGCGTGCATACGACCCATGGTTGCGGCTTTTTATAAAATTGCCGATCTGACAACGACAACAAGGGAAACGAAAAAGATGGTGCCCGGAAGGCGGTTTTTCATTCAATTGTCGCTCTTGCTTGTCTATGATCGTTCTCTGGTCACTAGGGTTGTACAACCAATAACCGATTTTAATAGTGAAACTTGTCTTTGTTTGGGTTTGTTCATTTTATTTGCAAAATGTCTACAACGCTTTTTTGATAAGCACTTATGATCAGCTGTCTGTGACTTTGTGATTAGAATGTCAGATTCAAATGACATTAATATAACCAAAATTGATCCAAGTCAAATCAATTTCTAGGATTCTTGTTCTTTGGGCACAAACGAGAATTCTAGTTCAAAATGACGAATCCATACGGTGTATCAGATGCTGAGTACAATCTCATTAAACAGCAATCTGCAAGGCGTGCTGAAATGAGGGCGGAGTTCTTGAAACAGAGAACTAACCCACATAAACATGCCTCCCAGGCTGGATATGTTGTGAGTATTCATTACGTAATTTTTGAATATTTTTTCGACAATTAACATTCGCATTTCAATATGGGAAATAAAATATAATCAAATTTGTTCCAGTTTGATCCCGCAATGCAAAAATTTCTGTCCATGAAAGTATCCCAACTGGAATATTTCACTGCAAACCGACGTACTAGTTTGTTTGGTGTCTTTGCTATTATTGTACCCATGGTATCTTACGGGTTGCTTATCTGGACTCACAGGACTAATCGTGAAGAACAGATTAGGAAGGGAGAGCTCCTTTACAAGGACAGACTATTCAAATTCGCGTAAATTGTTTGTATGTACAAAATGTAACATGAAAGATGTAATTTAGAAATAAATAATTTAACTGTTATTTTTGCTGGTTTTTATCTTTAAAAATAAAACTATTCTTTTTCAGAAATTTTGTTCTTGATTGTACAAATAAAATATAACTGGTTGTTTCCTATAGACTTCTTTTATTTAATAAAAAAATATTATAATGTCAATTTTGCCACTAATGAGCTCATCACATTGTTTTGTTGTGTTATAATCAGTATTATATTATTATAATAACAATATTTAAAGAATAAAACCCTATGTTAAGAGGAAGTATACCTGAACCATGTCTAAATATTGCTTCTCTGATATAGAGTGTAAGATTATTCTGGATCAAATTGAACGTCGAGCTCGTGCCAGGAAAGAGTTTTTGAGGCTCCGGACTGACCCTTGCCAGCATAGTAAACAAGCTGGCTATGTGGTATGTATTAATTTCACTAAGTTCAATATACTATTGGGACCTAACATGGTTGCTGAAATAAATGCAGTACACATCTGCTTCAGGGTGAGCCTATTATGATGACAGGCTGGCGCTGTCATGTCCTTGGTGTGAACATATGATATAAAAATATTTGTATAGTGTGGCAGTGAGATTCTTCAGTGAAGAACACGTTTTGGCAAGCACAGTGTGGGATGGCCGCCCGCCAGATGGACTGACGATCTTGTTAGGATCACAGAGGGCCGTTGGATGCACGTGACATTGGACCAGTTGCGCTGGAGAGCGATTGGGGAGGCCTATATTCAGCAGTATAGGCTGAGATGATGATGATGATAGAGAGGAAGAATAAAAGATATTTTGCTGCGTTGATCTAGAGGTGCATAGTAGGCTGATACGTCCTGGGTTTAAGTCTTAGATCAGACAGTGATTAAGTTTACAGATATCAATGATATTCTGTCAAAAAATTCTCAGTCCAGTACCAGAAATCGTGCCCAGTATAATGACAATACACGCACCCTATTACATCGGACTCACGCTTGGGGACTATAGGCGTGACTGTGTTCATTTATTTTCTTTCTATAGCATCACGCCAAATCCCTTACGAGGTTTGAGGTAACAGGTTCTTTCCTTACATACATCTCTGGCTTCCTCCACTCTCATAGTTCCGTCTCATACACACTCGGCGGTTACGGACAGTTTTGACTTGCCCTTCCGATATGACGCGTCTATTTGTTTTTTTTTTCGAACAGCCTCACACTAGCAGTTACTCCTGCGTCGTAGGTGCGCTTACAAATATGAACTTATAGTGTACACAAACACCCAGACTGGAACAAATATTTGTGGGACACACAAAGATTAGTCCCGTGCGGGAATCGGACCCGTGACTATTCGATCCAGAGAGCGGCTTAAGGTCTTAACCACTGGGCCAAGCCGTCCGTCATTAATTTTTACTATTATTTATAGCACGGCGCTTGTAGCGCTGTGCGACCGCGGTGTTCTGACCGATCACCAAGGATAAGCAGCGTTCGACTCGGTCGGCCGGAGTAAGGTGACCATTTTTCATATTCGAGCGTTTCCGTGCTTGGGAAGGTACGTTTAGCCGTTGGTCCCGGTTACCACTTAATGTGGCAGTCATTAAGCTAAGTTAGAAGCCTTATAGGCGGCTTGATAAGTTCCAACAGCAGGTGGCCACAAATCTGCCTGCGCCGATCCGCACTGGGAGGCGGACCCAGTGGTGGAGTATGACCCAATCTCTCTCACCTCGATTTGTAAGAGACCTTTGCCCCGCAGTGGAAGAGTATGAGCTGATATTATTATATTATGTATTATTTATAGTTCGACCATGCGCTTCAACGCTTCCTATCCATGAAGGAATGCAGCGTGGATCATTTCCAGTGGAATGCGCGCGAAGCGAGGTTCGGTATCTGCACCATTGTGATTCCTATGCTGACGCTGGGCTACATCATCTGGTCCCAACGCACCAAGCTTGAGAAGGAGCGACGAACTGGAAAGCTTCGATACAAGGATAGGCTGTTTAAATTTGCGTGATTTGATATTCATTGTCTGTCAGTAATATATTTCTTTTGTCCTTTATAAGATTGGTATTGTGTAATTATTAAATAATACATACCCCCCACTCATGAAGCCTTAGTAATTGCTTCATGGCCCCACCCTAGGTATGTGCCGTGAGTGCGTTTATAAACGAGAAATTCACACAAACACTAAGACAAAAAAAAAAAAGATCACGCAAAGATTGTGCTGGGATCGGACCCGCACTAAATCACTGCACCAAGTCGTCGTCTTTGTTCAGTGGTTTAGAAGCGGCAGTTGCCTGCTTTAAATGGTATTTATAGAAAAGAGAGACGCCTGGATGCTCTGTGTGTAACAGCGACTAAGCGAAGGGACAGTGAAACCTGTGATCTTCCTAATGGCACGATGGCTCTATGGTTTGGGGTGGGCAGAGCAGTCGTGCCAGCATGGGGATGGGTATCTTGCTGTCCCGTCGCCGGGCCTCTGGAGTGAGGAACTATGGCCTATCTGAGGGAAAAGTCAAGAGTCTCCGTAACCGGCGAGCGTGTATGAGACGAACTATGAGAGTGGAGGAAACCAGAGGTATGTAAGGAAAGAACCTGTTGGAACTCTGTACTCTCTGCCTACCCCGCAAGGTGTCTGGCGTGATGATATAAATATATAATGATGAAAGATATAGAAAAATACACACATCTCCATTGTCCGGTATTGTAGACAGGAACTTAAATCGCAATAAAAATCTTTTAAAAAAAGGTAAACCGACTTCAAAACCCAAAAAAATAAATATTTGAAGTCGGTGCTGGTTGGTGCAGTCGATTACTTGGCACCGACTTCAAATATTTATTTTTTTGGGTTTTGAAGTCGGTTTACCTTTTTTTTTAAAAGATTTTTATTTTACAATTTTAAGTGACGAGTGAATTATTTAGTAATATTTATATACCGATATTATATTATTTTGGTAAGTTGCGAAGTAAGGTACCTACAGGATTAATATAATGACTATAATAACGGAATCTATACATTCGTGCTGTTCGCCGTTAAGGTGTTCCCTCTTGTATCTTGAAAGTCCAAGGTCCAATACCAATAACAATAAAATACGACCACCTCAAAACTATACTGAACCAAATGCAAAAAGAATCATCAAAATCGGTCCATAAGCAAAGGAGTTATAAATAAAATAAAAATCTTTTATAAAAAATGGTAAACCGACTTCAAAAAGCAAAATAATAATTATTTGAAGTCGGTGCCAAGTAACCGACTGCACCAACCAGCACCGACTTCAAATATTTATTTTTTTGCTTTTTGAAGTCGGTTTTTTATTTTACAATTTTAAGTGACCAATGAATTATTCTATAGTAGGGTACCTATAGGATAGACGTAATACCCATAATATCTCAATTTACACATGCCTATTGTTTGTCGTAAAGGAGTGCCCTGGTGTATCTTCTAAGTCCAAGGTTCAATACCAATGAAATTAAAATGGGACCACCGCGGAGCTATACTGAACCCAATGCAAAAAAAAATATCAAAATCGGTCCACAATTGACGGAAATATCGCTGAAAAAAAGCATACATACAACCGAACATAGAACCTCCTCCTTTTTGAAGTCGGTTAAAAATAATATCCGAATAAACTCAACTAAACAACTTTCTAGGGAAAAAGAAAAAATCTGTTTAGTGTCAGGTCCAAAAATAATTAACTAAAATAATCGCGACTAGGTCCGCGTTAAGTTTAGGCAGAAATCTAACATTTTTTCGGGATAAAAAGTATCCTATGTTATAGTTACTCTATTTCACGATGAAGGTTTGGCCTTGGTGTAAACTGAAGGAGCGTTAGCAAAGAAATCTTAAACGCATTTTAAATTAAGTTTGAAGGATTTTTTTTTGCTTTTAAAATTATGATTATTTAACTCCTAAAATGATATTTATAAACGAGATGGTCATACATTTTATTTAGAAAAAATAACAAAACAAAGTTGTTATAATTAGCTATGTATATTTAATCACTGTCAGATACATAATATTCGGATTCTGATTCGCTGTCATCGGAATAATTTTGCAGATCAATCACAAACTCAAAATTCAGATCAACATATTTCAAGTATTCCTTTTCAATTTTTTCAACATGACTACAGGTTTTATGCCATGTTTCGCTGGTAACTTCATTCATTGATAAGTTTTTCGGTATAGGTCATATTTTGCTCAATATTATTTGAGGCGACATAATTTTTTACAATTCTGGATGACTTTTCTAAGTTTAGTTGCCTTGAATCAGAATCAGAATATTTTTTTATTCATGTAAACCATTACAGTATTTATGAATCGTCAAAATAGTAACAAAGACTCTACCACCACTTCGGAATGTCATTCCTGTGGAGAAGAAGGGCAAGAAACTCCACGGTTACTCTTTTAAAATATGTTTACAATTTTTCCATCTACATTTTGTTGTGGGGTATGGGAGAACAATGTAGTATCAGGTGAGTCTAAATTAACCAAGTTAAACTAATTATGTGAATGGCTACATGGTTCTCTCATTTACAGATAAAGAAATGAGGAAGAAAAATGATAAATTTTATTTAACTACTAGAAGGAAGAGAGGGAATAATAAATAATAATAGCTGAACATTTTATCCACATTCTGGTGGAGCTGGAACAACAACTATCCAAGCCTTTTTATCTTTTAAATAATCATCAAGAGTATAGTAAGCTCGCTTGCAGAGCGTACGTTTAATACATGATTTGAATTTATTTTACTAAGTTGAGTGACGTCAAGTGGAATTTTATTATAAAATCTATCACAGTACCCCATGAAAGACGTGTGAATTTTAGACAGACGAAATTGCGGTTGATCCAATTTATTTCTATGTCGCGTGTTATAGAAATGCCTATCACCTAGCTGATTAAATAGATCTAAATTTTTCCGTGTGTACATTATGTTTTCATAAATATACTGACATGGGAACGTCATAATATTGGCTTCTTTAAACAATTCTCTCAGAGAGTCGCGACTACCTAAGTTATAGATGGCCCTAATAGCCCTTTTTTGTAAGATAAAAATAGAGTCAATGTCAGCTGCCCTACCCCACAATAATAGACCGTAAGACATGACACTATGAAAGTAACTGAAGTAGACCAACCGCGCGGTGTCCACATCAGTAAGCTGTCAGATTTTTCTTACGGCATAGGCAGCGGAACTGAGTCGTTTATTTAAAGTCTTAATATGAGGGCCCCATTGCAACTTAGAGTCAAGCGTAATCCCTAAGAAAGCTGTATCAATTATAAACTCAAGTTTCTCGTTATTAAGTATAATATCACATGCAGTACTTTTCACATTCGGTAAAGAAAACCGTATACATTTAGTTTTCTTGTTATTAAGCACTAAATTGTTGCACGTGAACCAATTATGTACTTGAAGAATAGCGTCATTTACCTCGTCTAAGTTATTTACATGTCTACCTACTTTAAAGATCAAAGAGGTATCATCAGCAAACAACACTACCTTCGCCCGCCCCTCAACTGCTCGAGGCAGGTCATTTATATATACCAAAAATAGAAACGGACCCAGTATCGATCCCTGAGGAACGCCCATTTTAACTAAAGCTCCTAGAGATTTCATTACGTTTATTTGAACACACTGTTGTCTATCTCCTCCTAAGTAAGATTTTAGTAGATTTAGTGCTTTACCTCGGATTCCATAATGCTCTAGTTTAAGCAACAGCGTTTCATGTTCAACACAATCAAATGCCTTCGACAGGTCGCAAAAGATGCCAATGGCGTCCTGAGAGTTCTCCCAAGCATCAAAGATATGCTTTATTAAGGTCACACCGGCGTCGGTAGTACAACATCCTTTGGTGAAGCCATATTGTTTGTCATGAAGGATGTTATTAACGTTGAAGTGATCTAACATTTGAATAAGCATTATCTTTTCAAACACTTTGCTGAGCACTGGCAAAACAGATACAGACCTATAGTTGTTAGGATCATTACTATTGCCGGGTTTAAACAATGGTATTACTTTACTAAACTTCATTAAATCCGGGAACTCTCCTTGATCTACACACATATTACAAATTAAAGCTAAGTGAGGCGCGATTGTATGAATAATTGATTTACATACTTTAACAGACATGCCCCATAGGTCTTCTGTTATTTTTATTTTTAGTTTATTGAAGACTTTAATAACAGACCGTGGACTAGCATATTTGAACCTAAACTCTACAGGACAAGGACCCATGTTTTTTTTAACAAATGAAACCGCAAGGCTTGAAGAGGATTTTAAATATTTAGTCGTCTCTATTGGAATATTAGTAAAAAATCTTTCAAATTCGAGAGCTACTTCTCTGTCTGTGTTAAAGAGACCGCGCGGAGTCTCAAGGGTGAAGTCTGTACTGCGTCGATTAGACCTCCCGGTTTCATTATTAATAATTTTCCAGGTGGCCTTTATTTTATCATCTGCAGATTTAATTTTTTTACTTATGTGAAGCGCTTTAGCTGCCTTACACACTCTTCTAAACGTTTTGGAATAATTTGTAACGTACCTTGCAAAGTTTTCATTATGATTTTGGGATTTAAGATCATATAATTCAGAGAGCCTCTCCCTACTTCTACGAATTCCCGTAGTAGCCCGATCACTGAAGATAAACTTGGGCTTAATATATTTCATTTTAACAGGAAAGCTACTAGTAAATTGCTTTTGTATAATCGAAAAGAAGTCAGCATAGGATCTACTAGGATCTTTTGGAATATACTTGAAAACACCTAATTTATTACCTAAAACGCTATTAAATTTATGCAGATTCTTAGGTGTTATATGTCTACATTTAGAGTTAATACCCTTTTGTGATGTAATATTATTAAAGGTAACTGAGTGTCCTGTGTGATCTGATGGAAGATAGTTAACTACTGCTTGATCTATGTAATTGCAATTACAAAAAAAAATATCGATGCATTTAGCAGAAGTTGCTGTCTTTCGAGTCGGTTCGAAAAAAACGTTAATTAATTTAAAAGAATTGAATAAACTTAAGAGTCTGTCACAGTGTCATGTTTGTTCTAAAATATTTATGTTTAAGTCACCGCAAACTACAACAGATTTGTTACTTATGAAAGTGTCAATGAGCACATCTTCCATTACAGATGCTGATGATCAAATGCTGAAAAATTTGACTGTTGGGGGGTCTGTATTCACACACAATAATATGTTTATCCAGCTCAACACAAGATATTTCAACACACTGTTCAACTGACAGCCCAACTATATCACTACGTTCTTTGGACTTCAAATTTTTTTTTACCAAAACTAATGTACCCCCATGAAGCCTGGATTTACGACTATAGCAACTTAAGACCAAATAATTTTCATAATTGACTAATATTTCATATGATTTAAGCCAATGTTCACAAATACAAACAACATCATATTTTGTCTTTTCCAAAAATAACTCAATCTCTAATGATTTTGAAGAGAATCCTTGTATATTCTGATGGAATAGTTTCAAACTACCAGGCCTCTCTTCCTCCCTATTCAAAGTATGCGAATTGCTAGAGGTACTCCAATGTACTTCTGTTGTCAACCTCTGTCATTTAAACAGTTTATCACAGTATTATTAGAAAAACTATATAATACTGGCTCGTCTCTTATCCTAGATATTGTTATATTACTTATAACAGAGTTAATATTGTAAGCTAACAAATTAGCAATTTTTAATTTACATTTCTTAGGATGGAACATCGCTTCCTGAGTCAATTTAAACCCACTAACAAACTTGTTAGTGTCAAAAAATAAAACATTGTCATTATAACTTGACAACATGTACATAAAGTTATTCAAATAATGAATAAAAAATAAGGCAAACAATTCCCTAGCTTTCTTAGATGTCTCAGTAATCCGTAACCCCAACAACACCTTAAGCCATACGATTTATAGAAAAAAGACCCATACTGATAGGTACTTAAACGGTGAATCTCACCACCATCCATCACAGTTAGCTACCGTGGGTAAATCTTTGTTTCAGAGAGCACAAGCTGCCGAGCTTCAACATGTCAAGCAAGTCCTGCACGACAATAAGCTTCGAGTCCCACACCAACGTCACAGTGACCGAGTGAAACCAGCCACAGTCGAGCGTCTCCCTGCTGTACTACCTTACTTAAGAGGAGTCACAGACAAGATTGGCTACATCTTGAAGCGTGCTTCAATTAAAACATTTTATAAGCCGCCGAAGAAGATCAGTCAGTTTTTACCATCTGTCAAGTGTCACATCCCTCTACAAGATGCAGGAGTATACAAGCTTGATTGTGAATGTGGTCTCTCTTACATAGGACAAACAAAAAGACCAGTAAAAACTCGGGTTAAAGAACACATAGCTGACCTAAAACACCGTCGCTCAAAGAAGTCTGCAGTCTGTCCTTTCCGTGACCATGGGTGCTGCAAAGCACTCTAAACGTCGGGAACTTAAAAAAACAAAAAATAAACCGCGATAAAATCCCAAAAAATAGTTTTATTTCATAAATTTATTTTGTTTTTCTGACTAGAAGTCAGAGTAAGGAAAAGCACATAAAATTAATTTCCCTAATTGCAATTGCAATCAGGTGTTAATACCATCAATAATATCCTTTTTTTTGTATACCTAGGCTGTTTCCTAATAACAAAACAACTGTAGTTGTACTATCCATTTTTGTCTGTGAAATCCTATCTACTAATGAATTATAGGGTAAATTATTATAACAACAGCTGGTTACGTTGTGGTTAAGTTTACTATGTAAAAGTGAACCAAAGCCTGTCCCAATTTGGTCGGAGAAAACTAGTGTTTTGCAACGCACTTTAGGTTGAGTGAATTTTTGTACGGGTGTTACATGCCTGGACCCAGACGAGGATGTCAAGGGGGTGCAGGTACATAAGAGATTGTTGGTCAGAGACTCATATCTCTCCGCATTATATTTCACTAAATCGATCAACTCACTAGCTTCCTGCATGCGGTGACATAATTGTATCTGAGCGGCTTCATATTTAGCAAAGATATCCTTTAAAGTTAATTCCCTAACTAACAATTCATTTCGCAATTGTTGAGTATCTAAATCATACCTAGATTTATTGTGTTCTAATTCCTTGGCACATGAATCTAGTTTATTTATTAATTGGAAGCGCTCTTTTCTTAAACAAATATTTGTTTTAAGATAATTTTGCCTAGTGAGTGCTTTTTTAGTTTTCTTAATAATATTCTTAATTTTTAAATACCTCTTTATATTATTATGCCCTTTGATAAAAGGAATATTGTTTCTGGTATCATCACCAGTCAAATTAATAATGGGTGGCATGTCACACACAGAACTGGACCCTTTACTGACTAACTCCTCATACAAGCTTTGAGTAGCCGCAGCCTGCTTACTGATTTGGAGGGATTCTAAATCTGAAATGGTCTTATGGGCTTCGCTTAGTTCTATTTTTAGCTCTGATATACGTCTCAGAGCCAGTTCATGTGTGTCACCGCACTGTTCTAAGTTAGATACAACGGAGTTGATATTGGTCCTTGCTGACGGTACTTTGTGCTGACATTTTGCGCGAACATAAAACACTATTGACTCGGACCGCGTCGCGATCCTGACTGAGAGCTCCTGAGGTTACGCACACTAACCCAATGTGCATGTGAACGGCTAAGCACAACCAAGATCAAACCTTCATCGTGAAATAGAATATCTGTAACACATGTAGGTCAAATATCTAGGGGTCACCCTAAACAGCACCATGTCCTTCGGCCCGCACATCAAGCGGGTCCGTCACCGAGCATCCTTTGTGCTCGGTCGTCTCCATTCGTTAATCTGCAAGCGGAGTAAAATGTCCCTTAGAAATAAGGCGACACTTTACAAAACTTGCGTTCGACCCATCATGACTTATGCGTGTGTTGTGTTCGGGCATTCGGCCCCCACTCACATCGATTAACTCCAAGTGGTTCAAAACCGCTTCCTCCGTAAAGCCGTAGGAGCCCCCTGGTTCGTACGGAACGTCGACCTCCACTCCGATCTAGGTCTCGAACCTATTCGCGCCTTTATTAAAAAGGCGTCAACACGCCACTTCGCGAACGCTTCTACCCATGCGAATCCGTTAATCGTAGCCACCGCCGACTACGATCTCCCCCCCCGACACCTGCCGCCACCGCCGGCCGCGACATGTTCTCACCGACCCCCCCGATGCTTTGTCATCCCTTCTTTCCGCTCAGAATACGGGCGACGACGACGACGTAGTAGTAGATCCCCTCCCATAGCCGGCGGTTGACCGGTGCACTTAGTAGTGCACCCGTCTCCCTTCAGCGACTGTCCCAACCGAGGGCGCCCTCGAGTATGTCGCCTCTTGCCCTTCTGGCTGGCTAGAGCGTAGTGGTTGCACGCTCGCCTTTAAGTCCGGTGAAGCCTGTAAAGGCCTCGCGGCCAACAGCGTACATCATTCACACACACATGTAACACATGTCAAGGGAAATACTTTTTAGCCCGGAAAAATTTAATCCAGATAATAAACTGCGTGCCAATTATACCCAAATCCGTTTAGCCGTTTGCGTGATAGAGTAACAAACATACAAAATTTCACATTTATAATATTATAAGGGTAGTAGGATGGTAGGATGGCTTTTACAATAGGTCTCATAAAAAAGTTCAGAGTTGGTCAAAGAGCTATGGAAAGAGCTATGCCCGGCGTTTCTCTACGTGATCGAATCAGGTATGAGGAGATTCGTAGAAAAACCAAGGTCACCGACATAGCCCTCAGGATTAGCAAGCTGAAGTGGCAATGGGCGGGCCACATAGCGTGAAGACCGGACGGACGATTCTAGAGTGGAGACCACGTATTGGCAAGCGAGCGTATGACGACCGCCTGCCAGATGGACCGACGATCTTGTGAAAATCGCAGGAAGTCGTTCGATGCAGGTGGCGTCGGACCGGTTACGCTGGAAAGCGATTGGGAAGGCTTATGTTCAGCAGTGGACAAGTATAGGCTGAAATTATTAGTAGGATCGTCAAGACTTAAAGTCTACAATATCGCATACAAATAATGACAAAAATATCAACCATTATGAGTTCTTGATCTTTGACGATATTGAATAAGAATATCCCCATTTAGTGAAGTATACAGTGAAACCCAAACGTTTTGCCCACTTAAACTCAACTAATTTATCTTGTATAAGCCCTGCGGCGGCGCTTACATACATTCAATTTACATTCTTTTTTATTTAATTCTCTTTCTCTTTTACCCTTTCTATTTTTTTAATCATATTGTGTGGATACAATGTTTAGGTTGCAATTAAATAGTTTACGATCTAGCTCCAGGGAGATGCCGTCCGACCGAGATATGAGACTAATGATAATTATTTATAGGAGTGATATATATTACATAACTGAAAAAATAATCTATTATTAATAAATAATCAAATCACTTATTATTTATTACCTCAGGCAAGCGTTATTTTTTAAGCGTTACTTTTATTACATATTGTCCGACCAAAACCGCCTACCAGCCTGCCACGCCACACAGCGACACTGACTGACTCGACTTAAGGTCAATTTCACTTTGACGTATAATATTTTTGTCACAAGTCACGTGTTATATTATGCTCTAAGACAACTACATAAATGTTCTATTTTTTAATGAGTGTCCGGTAATAAAAGTAATATATTATTAGGTTATTTATTATGTTCCGCGCCAATATAATTGTTCGTATTATCGTTTTTATAACGTGGTGGTTACTACGTTAGATTATTTTTTTAATAAAATCAGTGCGGATCACTGGCGTGATCTTGTATGACGTACTTATGCATTTATTGTGGGTTTGTGAGCGATTGCGGCGTCGCGTGTCAAATTGTTTACAAATAAATCGTTGGTTTGTTTATTGTAATAACTGTAAATAAAAGTTAGTTTCAGTTACGTGTAAATAATTAATTTATTAAATATATATTTAATTTTTAACGTTTACCAGCTCACGGCGGCGGCGCGGCGTGTTTTGCGACAATAATCAAAAGGCGTCGTTCAACGAAGCGAAAAAATAATTATTATTAATAGCGTAAAAAATAATAGGCGTTTTAAAAGTAGCGTATCGGTATAACGCGTTTTTAATATATAACCGTTGCGAACACTCCTAGTTATTTATAAAGAGTGTAAAGAATTCCAGGACTAACAAAAGTAAAAACAACAAAGGAAGATGGCAGAGGGTTTTTTTTGGCGGGAAATCGAAGAGTGATGTTGTCAATTCGTTTTAATTTCCAAAACTTGTGTTATTTCGAATTATAATGTGTAATGTTGGTGGAATATTAACCATTATGTGTTCCTATATGTGCATGAGTGAAGGTAATTGTAACAAAGTGATAAAACGTGCCTTTTCGATTTCCCTCAAAACGGCCGTCGCAATTGGTATGTAAAGTATCCATCACTTTACTATCCAGGGTGGGGCACTTCATCAATTTCATTATCATCTTCGTCATCACGTTCATTGCGTAGTTGAATTAATTTAGAAATGAATATTCGTAAACTTTGTACAATGGCATAATGTAAACGCAATTGCCAGGAAAAAAAAAGATGGCAGAGAGTTATGGCGGGAAATCGAAGAGTGATGTCGTCAATTTGTTTTAATTTCTAAAACTTGTGTTATTTTGAATTATAATGTGTAATGTTGGTGGAATATTAACCATTATGTATTCTTATATGTGCACGAGTGAAGGTAATTGTAACAAAGTGATAAAACGTGCCTTTTCGATTTCCCCCAAAACGGCCGTCGCAATTGGTATGTAAAGTATCCATCGCTTTACCATCCTGGGTGGGGAACTTTATCAATTTCGGGATCATCCTTGTCATCAAGTTCATCGGGGAGTTGAATTAGTTTTGAAATGAATATTTGTAATACTTGACATTGGCAAAATACGCGTCGTCGTGATGCCATACACAAAAAAGAAAAGGATTCCAGATGGCTGGTCCATCTGGAATCCTTTTTTTTTCCCTACAACTACAACTTATAATATTAGCCCTGTTAAGAAACTGTCCCACTGCTGGGCACGGGCCTCCTCACAAACTGAGAGGGTTTAGGCCATAGTCCACCACGCTGGCCCAGTGCGGGTTGGCGAACTTCACGCACCTTCGAGAAACTCTTAGGCATGCAGGTTTCCTCACGATGTTTTCCTTCACCGTTATAGCAAGTGATAATTAATTTTAAATACGCACATGCTTTCGAAAAGACAGAGGTGCGTGCCTGGGTTTGAACCCGAGACCTCTGACTTTGCAGTCCAACGGTCTAACCACTAGGCTACAACTTGACCAAACAAAAATCAAAGTTTATGCAGTAGTCCCTATCGTCATAATTTAAACACATTATAGTGCGTAACATATATTAGTGAGTATAATATAAATTTTACATTAAACTTAACGTAACATGAGCTAGTTAGCGGTCATCAAGCGACTTGTCTCTCGTTATGACTGAATCCTCAAACTTCACCATGTAGGTGGTGCCTTTATGCCAATGCGCTGTCACTTTGGCGGGCTGAAACAAATACACAGATTATGGTGACTGTGGAGATACAATGAATCATAAAATCATGATGCCCTATGTCAGTGTTTCTCAATTAGTGGTACGCGTACTCCTGGGGGTCGGTGAAGTTACATGAAGCGCACGCGCAGTAATCTCTTGACTAAGTTAATTTAATCCGAAAAACAATAACACAAACAACAATCGCCGAAATATTTTATTATAAGTCGATTATAGGTAAACCGCCATAAACTTGACCCTGCTGATGGCAGCGGGGCTGGGGCGGACTCGACCAATAAAGATGGCGTACAGTGCCCCAAGTCTGCTATTTTTACAAATACAATTTTTCCAAAAGTCGGCAATTGTTTAAACTGGTACCTACGCCTATGGAAAACCATAAGAATTATTGAGAGGTACCATAAGAATTGGAAAGCATTGAGCTAGTAGATTAAAAACTATGAGAGTGGTGGACGAACCTGTTCGAACTCTGTACTCTCTGCCTACCCCGCGAGGGAGCTGGCGTGATGATATAGATAAATAGATAGACTATGTCTTAATATAGTGTAAATTTTTGATTTTGGGTGACCATGGGTGCTGCAAAGCACTCGAAACGTCGGGAACTAAATATCAAAAATAAACCGCGATAAAATCCGTAAAATAGTTTTATTTCATATTATACTTATGTTTACATCTACAATTATGTTCAAGAGCTGTAGTTTTTGTAATAAAAATAAATAAATAGATTCGGCTCAACCCCCATCCCCCACCCCTAAATATTACGTGAGATTTATTCTAAAAAGAAAAAAATAATTTGCTTAATATTTTTATTTAAGACTAATCAAGATTACCATTCAAGATTTCTGAGAAAGTAGACTAGAATTACAGTGACAAGTAAACAATAAAATACTATATAATAATAATATCGTTTAACGATTTGTTGAACTTTTCGTTGTTCGAAAAATCTCGTTATGTATTATTGAATATGTTATACTATTTTCTCGCAATTTTACTCTGTTTCTTGCGAAAATTAATAACGTGATATTTGCCGAGACCCCCCCTCTCCCCAAAGTAAGATTAGATGAGATTCGACTCGACCCCTTGAACACCTCACGTAATTAATGGACGCCCCCTAGGTAATTTTAATCATCTCGTTAAGTTTACAGTCCACAATTAATCATCATAACCCATCAATTAGCTATCATAACCCAAATTTCTGAAGCCGAAGGTTTTGGCGGAGGCCTATTTATCGGCTTCGGCTTCGGCCTAAAATCGACCGGTCGGATACTACTTTAAGTACAGCTTCAAGCTGTATAAGGGCAGCAGGCAGCATTGCGCTATGTGTGTAGTTCTTATGAACATAAATCCTTAACATTACGATGTAAGCAAAATCTATAAATAAAATAAACCCCTATTCTATTATATTCTTTGTTCTATGGTCACGGTAATATTTTCCGAACAGGGGTGGCAGAAATATACTTTTAGCACCATTGTAATGAGGAGAGCCTTTTGGCATTATACAAGGCATAAAAAACACACATGTCCGATGTCAGATTTGAGGACCTCGTGATCGCTAGCTCTACTACACACCGCTATATAAATGAGATACTTGGTGATAAAAATACTCACAAATCCACTTTTAGTTAAAACAGCTTCAATGATGCCGGCATTGAAGGTGGCACAGTTCAATGATCCTTTGTCCTTTGGCACACTAATGAATTTGTTCACCTGGAATTTAGGATATGATATTTACCGAATATGAAAAACTGGAAAGGTCCGTCTGAGATGGGTTTCCATCTATGACATTTCTATGTTCGAACATCTCCATTCTTCAGAAGGTAAATATTTTTTTAAATAAATAAAATAAAAACAGGAATGTTAATCAGTTGCTCCAGGTTACCACTTATCATTAGTAGTCGTTACGTCTTCACGTTCACCGCAGCCAGCGGAAGTCGGGGTTTAACGACGTCATCAGCCCACTTGCAAATTGCTTCCATAAGGATCACACACGCACCCCACACATTTTTTATAGCTTTTAATATTATACAATTTAACTTCTACTTAGTTTTCATTTCATTTTTACTTCAATATACAGTCCTCTTAGCCGAAGACCCAGCAGTAGTTGTTAAGGCAAGTTGGAAGTCTTATGAACAGCATGATAAGTTCCAACAGTAGGTTGCCACAACCCTCCACTAATCAATTCTGGCTTGTGTGGTGGAGTATGACCTGTTATCTCAATTTCTCTCTCACATTGAAGTGAAAGAAAGTCATTGCCCAGCTGTGGGACAATACAGGCTAATTTATCATTATTTATCAAACAATATGAAATCATCACGCCACATCGCATGCTCTGCCAAATTTCTATCTCACTTCAATGTGAGGGAGAAGGCCTTTGCCCAGCAGTACGTCAAAACAGGATAATTTATCATTATATCATCCACTTTAGCATGAAATCATCATGCCACTGCATGGTCTGCCATATTGAATAGAAATGTGAAGATGCACAGAGATAGGATGTCATGCGATTGCCAATGAACATGTTAAGATAATATGAATGCTCTGCATAATGTTAGCTACTTACAACAGCATCTTTCTCAATGATGTAGTATGTCCTCTCGTCATCATTTGCATGTTCTAGTTTATCGGCCTCCTTGCCAAATAATACCTGTAAACATCATGAATGTTACAATAAAAATAATCACATAGAAACTATACTTCTACTGATCTTTGTCTTTATCCACTGTCATCAGCTCAAATCCCTAAGGGCCTAGTATAGGTATATCCAATAGCTCTAAAAGAGCAATATATTTAAGATAAAAAAAAACATATTAATATTCTCTCTATCTATCTATATCATCATGCCAGATCCCTTGCCGAGTAGGCAGAGAGTATAGAGTTCTAAAAGGTTCCTTCCTTACAGACGTCTCTGGCTTCCACCACTCTCAAAGTATCTATCATAGTCTCCACATTAATATTATAAATTCAAAAGTAAGTCTGTCTATCTATGTATTTGTTTGTCTGTTACTTTTTCACATCCATACCATACCTGAACAGATTTTGACAAAATTCGGCAAGGGAAGGATGTAGGTTACCTAATGTCACCAAAAAAAATACTTCGAAGTGAAAATAACATGAATAAAGTTGCGGATTCAGCTAGTATAAAATAAATTAAAACAGTGACTCAATAACTTCAACTCTAGTAATCTCTGTAACCAGTGAGTGTATATGAGATTAACTATGAGACTAGAAGACAGAGAGGTCTGTAAGGAAAGAACCTGTTGAAACTCTGTATTATTGTAAATTTGAATACATGTATGGGTGTGACAATATAAAATAGACAGGAAATGGTGACTTCTGCACTTAGTGTTCGACTTTAGTCACAAATAATTGACAACAATAACGAAACCAATTAGGGATGGCATTCTTTATTTATAGAGTTTTGGATATTAATAATACATGTTGTAAATTTCCCTCAGCCCTACTTCAGAGACATGGCTGTGATGACACTCAATCAATCAATCAAATCAGCCTATTGCAGTCCACTGCTGGACATAGGCTTCTCTTAATTCACGCCACAATACACGGTCCTCCGCCTTCTGCATCCAGTCCCACCCAACAACCTTCTCAAGGTCGGTTGTCCACCTAGCTGGGGGGCGCCCTACCTTATGTTTGCCGAGTCGTGGTCTCCACTCTAGAACTTGTCTGTTCCATCGGCCATGGGTTCTTCAACAGACAACAGACAGGCCAGCCCACTGCCATTTGAGTAAGCTTACTCTGGGAGCTATATCAACTACTTTGGTTCCTTGATGGATAACCTCATTTCGGAGTTTATCCCTTAAAGAAACTCCAAGCATAGCCTGCTCCATAGCTCGCTGCGTGACTTTGAGCCTATGGACTAGCCCTACTGTAAGTGTCCACGTTTCGGCACCGTCATGCTGACGCTTACTATTTTGAAAATTAATGACATTGTTCACAGGGCCTTTATCAGCAGGTCCAGAGCCTGCTAGAACTTACCTTCCACAAAGTGGACTTGACAAAAAGCAGCATATTTAGTAATTTTATTTCCCGTTTACTATTCCTCTCTCTAACAAAATATAAATCCAACAATCTAGTGCCTACATCTTGGCCAATGTCTGATAATCTGCAAGTAAAGAAATACAAGTCAAATAAATGTATCAAATTAGTGGTTCTAGAAAACAATATTGATATAAAACTTACTTGTTTTGAAGCTCATGGATGGAATGCGACCGATTTTGGCAATACTGAACTATTTCTGAGAATAAGAGAGCGTATAATGCTAGCGAAACCTCCCCTTTGCCTTTGCTCAGTGGTTTATCAAGAATTGAGGCCTTGGAGCGACTGGACGACATGTTTGCTATTTAATAGATTACTGCTTAGAGATTTATGAATTTCATAACACTGTATTCATTTGTAATATTTAAATTAATCAAACAATAACCCGCACAGCAACTAATCGAAATTCACGAAATACAGATCACTACAGACTCATACTTTGCACTTTAACAGTTTCATAATATTAATATCTTGTTCTTTCTTGCAGTAATTGGGTTATTGTGTCTCTCTCTAACTTAATACAAATGCTACATACACATAAAATAAATCTGAGATACGAGAAACGCTACGATAAACGTCAAAATGGCAGTGACAGTTAAGTGACAACTGAAACGGCTTTTTTTAAATACCTAAGTATCAGGTTTATGACCGACATTATAAAAGAATGTATTCATTCAACGGCTATAATGTATGCCCTTCAGTGAACCAGAAATCTGTTATTATTGCATGTACTTTTCTATATGAAAATTCAACGCGTTCTATTCGGGATATGACTCCACGGGGACAGCCCACGCTTTTATTAGAACAGCCACTGGAACGATTATGCTTTTCTATTATAGAAAATATACGGAGCTTGGTAGCTGTAAAATAGGAAAAAATAAATAAAGCGTGTCCTACCTTTCTAAGAGCATAGTCCAAAGATTTTGGTCTAGCTTGTCTGAGATTTAAAGGGCTACCGCAAAAAAAGCGTGTTTTTGTACATCTATCTATCTATATCATCACGCCAGATCCCTTAAGGGGTAGGCAGAGAGTACAGAGTTCCAACAGTTTTTGTACATGTACTTAAAAACTGTATAGATTAGAGACTTAAAATACTTAAATTTTGACTGTATATTTTAGAATCGTGCAAAATGAATACACGATTAAATGACATTTTGGTGGTAGAAATAAATCTAATGTCATCTCTATTGCTTTACATTTTCTGATTCCAATACGAAATGCTTAAGAAAAAATCAATCGAATTTACTTAAAAACATAGCAAATAATTATAGGTAAGTACTAAAGCAGTGTTTTTTTTTCATAGTGTAGTTTTTTAGAAAATGATAAATTTGTTCTATTTCGGAGCGCGCGTCCAATATACCCGTCTCTAATCATTCTTTTGTAAAATAATTGCATCACTGTCACTCTCCCGGACGATAAATGGTCGAGCACAGTAGGCCCTTAAGGACTTCCTGCATGATGAGTATGTATCTAAATACGTACACCGTGTTATTTATTTAGTAGTCATATTTTACACAAAATACATACATGTAATGTCTAGGTAAGCTATTCAATATTCCGTCATCATACGTAGGCTACTTTTACCTCGAATGAGATTCTAAAAGTGACCTAGTTACTAATACTCAAGTAACCAGGTATATTACATAAAGTAAATGAAGCACTTGTTTTTTATATTGTATAATCAGTTACGCTCCTCGGCCAGTAAGAAATGAGCATCAAATTATACCTATCAATCATCTTTTTTAACTAAAATCAACTAAAATAGTTTTAGTAATGAGCGCATCCACTTTTGCCAAAGTAAGGCGCTCGATCGATGTTGTGTGTGTGTGTGTGAAGGATCTACGCTGTTAGCCACGGGTCCTTTACAGCTTCACCGGAAAAGAGGGCAAACGCGCTACTACTACAAGCAAGGCAAGGGGGCAACTACTTCAAGGGCCTCGGCTTGGGCAGTAGCTATAAGGGAGGGCCTATACTGTCTCGCCGTGGTGCTCCGCACGCGCCGGCGGGCAAGGGGTTCTTCGACCTTGCCGACGGAGTCGGTGTCCGATCCTGTGCGCGGTATCTATATTTAGTTCGATGCTATGTCGTAATTTACAATAGGAAGGAGTAGCGCTATTGTTTTGTTAAACAAGACTTTCCAATACACAAACAGCCAAACTAAAACATTTGTGGATTACAAAAAAGATTTGTCTCGTGCATGTATCGAACCCGCGACTATTCGATCTAATGAGCTGACCGGCCTTCGCTCTACTGGAATAAACCATCATCAAATGCACTTATTACTACTCAAAGTACCCAATCACCGAATACGACGAAATCTATAAATACTTACCCGAAAGAAAAACAAACATAATTCGCGCCTTATATTCGGAATGAACTACGCAATCTGAAACGTGTCTGAACTTTACTACTTACAAATACGTCTAATATCGATTCGTAAACAAGATAAGCATGACCAACTAAAAACGGCTAAAATTAGACAAAGTTGATAATACGAGTATGCTTTGTTAACTATCTCAAATTCCACAACCATTACCCAAGATAGATTGGTCTTAGAGCTCTATTTGTATTCTAAAGATCCACATTTCACCAAGCTGTGTGTGTGTGAGTGATGTACGCTGTTGGCCGCGAGGCCTTTACAGCTTCACCGGACTTAAGGGCGAGCGTGCAACCACTACGCTCGAGCCAGAAGGGCAAGAGGCGACATACTCGAGGGCGCCTTGAAGAGGCGGCTTCGGTTGGGACAGTCGCTGCGGGGTGAGGGGGTGCACTACTAAGTGCAACGGTCAACCGCCAGGGGGGCGGCAAATCTGGCTCATTTTTTTTAAGTAGTACATGAGCTTTGAACTTTTCTTAGCTCAAAAACAACCCAACGACTAATTCTTGTGTGAACTTCACTAAATCGTGAGTTGTAAGAATAATCTAGGAACTGACACAACAATCCCTTAGCTCACAATCATATTAATAACGGGAAAAAGCTGATGTAATGATGACGATAGAGCACAAATCATAAAATTTCAAATTCATTGACAAAGAAAATGTAACTAATAGGATTGTAAACTAGGGTATTGAATTGCAGAGGTTAGTAGGGGCGGTAAAAATTTCATAGCCTACTGGCGGTAAATGTGTAAATCCGCCACTGGTCATTAAGCCGAGTTGGATCACGTTTAGGCGATAAGTTCCAACAACAAGCAAACTTGCCACCACTAATTCCCTCAGTCAGGGTTCGCTTGGTGGAGTACTACGTACACTGACCAGATAGATCATCTAATGACTCTATGGCGACTACAGGTCGCGGTACTACGAGGCGATATAATTATATTAATGTGAATGCTATTATATTAATGTGAATGCTATTATATTAATGTGAATGCTATTATATTAATGTGAATGCTATTATATTAATGTGAATGCTATTATATTAATGTGAATGCTATTATATTAATGTGAATGCTATTATATTAATGTGAATGCTATTATATTCAAACAATCTCGGCAAAGGCGAAGGCATACGTGACGACTTCACTGGTGTAAATTACTATTCTGGTCTGACCATTGGTGTGCTCTCCAGCGACTATCGTACCCAATTTTGGCCATAAAAGTGCGAGCGCAGCGTGGACACGTCAACACACCATTTAAGTAGTTAAGACTGTATTGCCGTAGGTGGTCCAGCTTTTAGTTCACGGTTTTTGTCTAAGTTATATTTCCTTTGACCTCAAACTCTTGAACTTTACCGACATAGGCTCTCCGTTCCAATCGCAATACCTCCTTAGACTCCCACTGCTAAAGATCTATATCACAAATTATATCATATTTTTTTCAATTATGTTAACTCAAATAGCCCCAGGACCTAACTACGACGTAGTTAGGTCCTAATTAAAACTAAATAAAAAAAATGTAATCATTAACAAAACTTTACTTCTTATAAAGCATTATTATAACAGCATATAATAATAAGCTACAATATTAGAACAAATTTATAGTGCGTGTAAATGTAAAAAATAAAATTCACAGATTGATCATATAAATTACAAAAAAAAAACTTTTTTTTTTACAAAGATGTCTCCGTTTCCGCTGTATATGACGGAAAACTTTATTCTAGGTTGTATTTTTTTGCAATGTGTTCAAAATGATAAATGTTATTAAATAGTTTGAGTGTTTATTTTTAATTATTTTTTTACATTCACACGCTAATATTTCCATTTACATTTTTAGAGTAATATGCCTCAAACCACACCCATTTTGGTGAATAGGTATCTATTGTCTTGTTTTATCTATCAATATTCAAAAACGTTCTAAATCTAGTTACCTTTAAAAGTTAGTGTACTTTACGTTATAGTTATGAACTGTTTGTGCTGTATAGAAATCATGAAATAATTTAAAACAAATTTAATAATATTGAAGATTTGAGGCAACTATATAGTTTGCATATAGACAAAACAAAGACAGACAGTTTATTTTACACACTATATTATTTTGTTATTGGATTCTAAAAAGACAAGCAGTATTTTCACGCGTGGAACTATAAGACTACATACCTCGACAAGAAAATGGTTTATTCTTAAGACATTTTATTGGTACTATTACAGAAATTAAGCTTAGGCAAAGAAATATATTTTATTGCTTAAAAAGTACGCGCTGTTTATAATTATAAATGTGTAATATAGTCAAAAGTGATATAGTCAAATTTATTGATAACAATACAATTATTTTATTGATATTTTTTACCTAATTGGCGACAACGTATGTAGAACGCGGACTCAATTTAAATCTTACCATATTGAAAACCAAACTTCTTGACACACAAAATAAACAATTCTGATGCCGCCGAAATGGGAATACAACAAGATTTTTTAAATGAGAATTGTGTCCCACACCTACTTGTTGTGAAGTTCTAGTTTAAAATACTGCTTGACTTTTGAAAATCTATGGTCTCCGCACATTAATGGACGGCTATTTAGGATCAAAGCATAACCGCACGCATAATTTTGCTTAAGATGCACTTAAAGTCTCTGATGGATTTTTCCTTTACGAAGCGTCCTACCAAAAATCCACGCTAGTGGGGCATTTCACCTTAAGCCAATTTCTGACATTCTGCTAGATTTGTTGCTACTCTAATGTGACACAATAATGAGCTAAAACATGACGTGCGATTCAATGTTGCATCCTAAATTTAATGAAATTTTCATACATTAATTGCCACTAAAAACAAAAAACCTTACTAATAAATAATTATACATTTTAATTTATATCAATTAATGGATTGGGGCCGAAAATATTGACATTGTTTTAGTTATGATTGAGATAAAAAAAGTTCTAAGCTACCTAACTTTATTTTATTTTTTATTCTTTTTAAACAATAAATTTTAACATTTTTTCGCAGGTACAACACTATGAGCTAATTTACGTTATTGTTAGTAAGTTTAAATGAAACATAACAATTTATACATGCAGGTTGAACAAGAAAAACATAATGTCGTAGGGATATTTTTCGCATTCTTTGGTTCCAATTACCTATAGGCAGACAAGTCCAAATCGCTGGGCAAATGTTATAGAAGCACAACTTGAAAATCTAAATATTTGAATTAGCACACTAATATCGAAGCTAAAGAGTTTCATGTCTTCTGTACTTGATTTGTATAGTTGTGTCCCTATTTCATTCAACAAGCGGAACGCCAATACATTATTTCATATTATTTTCGAATGATTTAAATGATCTCTACTCATTGCCACGAGAGTATTGTTATAAATATATTAGTCTAACACTTTAATGTTATGACTAATTTTCCCTTTACCTGTAATATAGCAAATTATTATTTTATTAGTTTTAATTTCTAACCTTTTTTCAGGTAAATGAATTTAATGGAAAGGCGTTTTGGACATCTTATTAAAAATATCTTTACAATATTTACATTTGTTTACTCAGTGCGTGCTAAACGTTTTTGAAAAAGATTGCATTCCGTAAAAACATCTATGCACCTTTTGAGGCGTGAGGTGGATCGGAAGTGTATGCCTCACAAAGTGCAGCCTCTAAAAGCAGCACATATCCGACGGGGCGGAACGACGACGCGACGATGTCTCGCACACAACTCGAATTGGAGGCGGTCGTCTCCCGTATAGTTCAGTACACTACAACACCCCAGATCTCGCTGTCGTCGGTCGCCGTCCCGCCCCGTTGGATATATGTCTAAACCTTAAATCACTGTCAAAACGTGAGCGCCGTAGATAGTAATGACAACGCCGCTCAGTTTCTCACCGGATCTTTTCAGTAATAAACCACCGGATCCCTTGTGAATTGAGATTAAGTTTAAAAAAATATATAGTATTGACAATCTGTAAGTGCCTCAGCAAAATCAATTATTTGTGTTTCAGTACCAATAACCCGATATCGGTGTTTGTATCTGAATGCCAGCAACTTTTCTGTTCAAATAACGATGTTGCCCCTGGCTGTTAACATTTTTAGTTCTATTTTCAGCCACCTAAGCAGATAAGATGGTGTTTCTATAAGTGGCACTTGCTATGTGAGACCTTACAATTGATCGAGACAATTTTAGTAAATATAACAAGTTAAGACTTTTTTCGATGCCCTTGTGGATTTTAAATGTTATAATATACGTTAGTAATAACACTCACTGTTAATCTTAAAGTTTGAGCAAATCGGGAAATAAATTATGGTATCTGTTTTAAAGTAATAAGAATAATATTCCTGTTAAGAGACTGTCCCAATATTGGGCACAGGCCTCCTCCTCTTAAACTGAGAAAGTCTACATCTGTCTTGTTTTAAAGTAATGTAGCAAAAATGCTACTAAAATGAATAATATGGTTAATATTGCAACAGAATTGTGATTATTTCGTCTAATTTAAGTAGTTTAGGTTCACCTAATTATACCTATTCGGTAAAATTATAAAAATATAATTTTGTTCACACATTTCTAATGTCATCAAATTCATTAAAAAATATGTAAAATAAGATTATAAGAACAGGTCTGCTACAAATATATGACCCTTCACAGAGACATGGAATAACGGTAAACAAGTTACAATTAAGCTTATACGTACAATATTATTTTAAGGTGCTAGAGTTATTGCCGCGCAGTCTTTTGTATCACGCTCATGTGTTTACGTCAAATTGGCCACGCCTTTGAATACGTCGTCTACACAGGCGGAAGAGCTATTTATTTGTAGTTAAACTGTAATAGGCCGCTGATCCATTGCGTCGAAGGAAGTGCACAGAGTGGCTACGCACGCAAACACGGCTACCAGACTAGGCATGCACTATTTCGAAGTAAAATCATATGAAATTCTTTTTCATTCTTCCTTACTTTCCTTTAATAGTGAATGATAGCAAGTGTGAAGCTATTTAATATAGCAGTTAGAGAATTAAAAATCTTTGCTTGTGAAATTTCACATATGATATCACTGAGAAATAAAATTCATCAAATGAAAATGAATTATAGAATTTTTCATGAAGGAAGGTACTGTGACAGTTTTAAGTGTCAAAGAAAATTATACTTTATTCAATGGCAATAAGAGGCATGACCTGTTTCTATACTTATGGTGTAATGCCTTAACACCATTGAATTAAATATTAATTTGGTTTGCCACTTAGAACTGTCACTACCCATCATATGTGAAAAATATTATAGTAGCTATCATTTTCTTGCTTACCATGCGTCCGTGCGCAGTATGTATTTGCGTTAAAATGTGGGTAATCGCACATTTTCATACAAAGCGAAGCAAAAGTACGTGTTCATTGTTTCTATGTGTCGCAATGGAGCAGTATCCTTATATAATAATAATAATAATAATAATAATAACTTTATTTATTTCTCAAAAATACAAACATGCTCTTATGACTAATATTACAATAGTTAATAAATGTGTAGGTATGTTTGAGAATACAAATCTAGATACATTAATCTAGTACTATTGGTCCCCACACTAGGCATAGCCTGTATCGTGAGGACCCTACCGAAACACTTGCTAAGTCACAATGCGTCGGCAGGTAAGAGTACGAACGAAGAATAATATAAAAAAATGAAATTAATAAAATGAGGGTGCGTGCGTGCGTGCGCGCGTGTGTGTGTGTGTGTGTGTGTGTGTGTGTGTGTGTGTGTGCGTGTGTGTGTCTTTTTATTTATTTAAAATAGTATATTATTAAGTTTGTACATAAAATATGTGAATAAACTATGATATTATTTTCATTATATCTTCTGTCTCGATGTAAGATAATTGTAATAGCCATTTCTTAATTTTTTTCTTTGCGATGTATAAAGAATCCATTTTAATATCACAATGTTTTAGGGTAGAATTGTATATGTGGGGACCTAAAAAAGGTGAGAAACGTTGTGCGAACTTAGATTTTACCTTTAAGGGTGGAGCTCTGAATAATCTTTTTTTTAATAATAGTTGGTAAATGTTACTGTTTAATATCTTTTTATGAAGTCTAAGAGCAGTTTTTAATATGAAGATTTGCCTTACGTTGAGGACTTGAGCCTCCAAGTAAAGGGTTAGTGTAGAAAACTTTCTATTTTTCTTGAGCATTACCTTCAGAACTGCCCTCTGAGCACGCTCTATCTCGAGCATAACGGTTACACCAGCGCCACCCCATGTATTAATGCAATAAGAAATTATTGATTCGCATAATGCAACGTATACTAATTGTGTGGTTTGGGAATCTGCGACATTGCGGATGCGATGCATTACGTGTGTTATTCGTCGAACTTTGCCAGATAATGTTGAAATGTGGGATTTAAAAGAGAGATGTTCGTCAATTTCTACTCCAAGGTACCTTATAGTTTTTACACGATCGATGATACTGCAATCACAGGTTGCAAAATCAGTACATTGTGAGTGGACTTTAATAATAATTGGTGTATTTGGTTCTGAAGTTTTGGTTTTATGTAGGCAAAGGTATTTAGTCTTATTGGTATTTATTGTTAACAGGTTGTTATCTAACCACTTGACTACATTGATGATTCCTTGCTCAGCCTTACAAACTGTCTCTGACCAGGTTTTGCCATGAAAAACGAGTGCCGTATCGTCTGCATAACAGACAATGTTGGTATTTTTGTCAATAGTATTTTGCATATCGTTCATGTACATTAGAAAAAGTGTTGGACCTAAGACACTGCCTTGGGGGACTCCGTAGCAGACAGGTCGTTCTGTACTTAAAAGATCACCAAGTTTTACACATTGACGCCTGTTAGTTAAGTAACTGCGAAACCATTCTAAAGCTAAGCCTCTGACACCGGAGTACTCAAGTTTCCTTAAAAGGATTGGTATGGAAACTGTGTCAAAGGCTTTAGCCAAATCAAGAAACACAGCTACACAATTCTGCTTGTTATCTAAGTGCGTCGAGATGACATCTACTAAATGTGCTACAGCGTCCTCTGTGGAGTGTCCACGTCTGAAGCCGTACTGATGTTCGTAAAGGTGTGAATCAATAAAACTTTTAAGTTGTCTATTTACCAACCTCTCCAAGACTTTTGAAAAAATTGGTAATAGTGAGATTGGTCTATAATTTTCGGGATTTGATTTAGAACCTATCTTGTGAATGGGCACAACACTAGCTAATTTCCAGGCGTATGGGAAGATACCAGAAGAAAGGCTTAAATTAAGAATATAAGTCAGGGGATCAATAATTTGTCCTTTAATACCTTTCAGCAATGAAACATTAATTCCGTCAATACCTGGGGCGCTATCGTTTTTGAGTTGGCTAAGGATTTTATCGACTTCATGTATATTCGTGGGCTGCAAGAAGAACGATTTAGCTGTATGATTTATATTGTTCGAATTTGTAATATCAGTTTCAGTTATATCTAGTTTTTTTAAAATATGTTGAGCAAGATTTTTACCAATATTAGAAAAATATTCATTACAGCAATCTAATGAAGATAAGGTGTTTGATTTGATAGATAATAGTTCGGGGTATTCTGATGGCTGTTTATTAAGGGAGCAAATATTTTTTATGGTTTTCCACATTTTTTTGGGGTTATTTTTATTTTGTGATAGTTTTGCACTCTCGTAAGACTTTTTTAACCGATGTAACAAGTCATTGCAAAAGTTTTTGTATCTTTGGTAAATCAGCTCTCTCACGGGATCATTGGGATGTTTGCGGAGATCGAGGTGCAGCTTATCGCGGTGTCTCATGCATCTGATCAAACCGGGAGTGATCCAGGGTTTTAATGTGAATTTGGTTCTACTGATACGCTTCGATACTGTGTATTTCGTAATGATGTCTTTGATGATAGTTGTAAATGTTTCGACAGCGGAGTCTACATCAGGGCAAGAGTAGATATTAGACCAGTCAACGTTTTTCAAATCGTCCGAAACACCTGCGATATCTATTTTTTGAGACAGGCGGGTACGTTTTGGGGCATTATTGGAACCCTCGATTCCCAGAAAGACCATGCTATGGTCTGTAACGTCTGACTTACAAACAACAC
Source organism: Phalera bucephala (assembly GCA_905147815.2). Classification (NCBI taxonomy): domain Eukaryota; kingdom Metazoa; phylum Arthropoda; class Insecta; order Lepidoptera; family Notodontidae; genus Phalera; species Phalera bucephala. Next base: position 31,984,033 of record LR990618.1, read on the forward strand.
CGAGTTTATAACCGCATCTAGATCTAATAAAAATGTGGTCAATGCACGATTCTAGTCTGGTTGGCTTATTTATTACCTGCTGGAGATCTAGTTCTGCCATTAGACAAAGATAGTTAGAAGTTTGGTACTCATGAGAATCAAGCACGTTAATATTAATATCTCCTGCGACTATAATTGATTCATTATAATTAAAAGAAGAAAGAATAGAACGCAGTGAGGTTACGAATTTATCCGTATTTCTAAAAGATGGAGAGCGATAGATACAACATAGCTTTATATTTCCTAATTTAACGACAAGACATTCCGCTTCTTCAATTGGAGGTTCATATACAACTGGGCTCCAACAAGATCTGACAAATGTGACTACTCCTCCATTTTGGTTAATGTTTTTGTTTGTAGCAAAATAAGTATAACCCGGGATGCAAAAAACAGGTATGTTGCTAGTAAGCCAACATTCAGTTAAAATAATGACATCAAATATTATATCCAATCTATGTAATGAGACTAAGAAGGTATTGAAATTGTGCCGAATACTTCGTATATTAAAAGTAATAATTTTAAAGTTAAGTTTTTCAGTCAAAATGTTTTTACAATTTTCCAGTAAGTCTATCTCCTTGCACTCAATGCTCAAAGAATTGTCGATATCGTTTAACAAATCTAAGTTTGTTGTAATCATTTTAAAAATAATTTATGATAGAACGTATTAATTTTTTTCTGTTTTTGAGCAACGAGCAGAAGAGTACTGAAAATATTGTTAGAGCTGTTAATATGTATAAGCTTTTTTAAATAATAATATAATAACGAATTGATTGATAATGTAGTTTTTACTTTTACAGTATAGAATTGAAGATATGTGAGTATGTTGTTAATTAAGAGTGAAATTGTTGTGTGGAGTGTGTGTTCTTTGGTATGTGTAGGTGTTACGTGTATGTGTGGGGCACGAGATGTTTTTTTAGAAATAATCACCAAAAGTATCAATAATCTGTAAGATAGATAACAAAGAATAAAAACGTAAAAAATTAACAGTAATATGCTTAATGCTATAGTGAGAAGGTTACTGAATATTAACATCAAATACAGGTGTAGTAAATTGACATGGAACCACTGACTTTTCAGAAGTGTTCTGAGTGTCGGGACCAAGATGCTGTTCCAAGTCTTCATGTGAAGTAATACGTATAGCTGGTTTGTTTGAATTTTTACGAATGTAAATAGCACCGTTACGGACCCAGCAATATTTGAAGTCGTATTGTCTACTGCGTATTCTTGTTGCTCGAAATAACAGTCTATTTGCTTTGGTAAGTCTTTCATTTATGTATACAGAATTGACGTGGCCAGGTACTATATCAGAGCTATTGAGATTTCGTCGAACCTTGGCAGCTCTGATGATTTCTTCACGTTTGATGTGACGAAGCATTCTCACAACGATCGGGCGGTGAGTTATTTGCTCTGTGTTATTGCCTGTATTCTTGCCACCATATCCAACACGAGAGACATGGTCAATGTCGGATTCGGTAAGATTGACTCCGATTTTATTTGCAGTGAGCATTACTGTATGTTGGAGGTTTTCGTTGGGTTGTTCAGGAATACCAACTATTTCGAGGTCGTTCCTTATGTTTTGCTGTTGTTGTTCGTTTATATGTATTTGAAGAATGTTTATTGAAGATTTCAGTTCAAGGATTTGTAGATCTTTGGCTAAAAGCTTCTTGTCGTATTCGGCAATCATGTTTTCCATTGACTGCGCTGACTTTGTTAGTTGCAACTTTAGGTCCTGAATGTCTTGTCTGAGTAATTGAAAGTCATTGTTTTGAGCTTTTAGACCCTGAATATCCTCTTTTAATGAGCGCAGCTGTTCAAGGACAGCAGAAAGTTCAGAAGGGTCAGTATTTTGGTTTCCACTAGAGCCTCTGTTTAGGATAATATTATCAGTAGAGGTCATTTTCTGTTTTACTGAACTGTGCTGGGGTTCTTTAGGAGTCAATGTGGATTCAGATTTAGACGCAGAACATGGTTGACAGTTCCACTTGTCCTTGTATTGCTGAGATAAATTTTTAAATTTATTAGGTGTAATATGTAAGCATTCCATACCATACAGTGCGGAGCATGAATAACATTTTAAGTATTGAGATTTTTGTATTTTATTTCCACATTCTTTGCAAAATTTAGACATGCTGCCCACTAATGTCTAATCACAAGCAAAATAAAATATTATAGCGTAATACGGGAGAAATTTGTGACGTGGCGGGACGCGCGGGGAGCGCGTGTCGCTGCAGGTGGCCGGCGCCCGGGTGTTGACCCGCGAAAAATGCAAAGCTCGCTGAGTTTTGTAAACAAAGCACAAATATAAGTTTTTTGTTTTAGAAATTTAGTTATAATGTACAAACCAAGACATAATCCATGTAGATGTATATATCACTGTAATCCTTGTACACTGCACTTTATGACACGGTAACTTATAGCTAAAACAATGAACTTTTTACTACTTTTATGTCTATTTTTTTACGGAGCGAATACGAAGTACGTCTTACGCCGACGCCATCTTTTTTCCTATCTTTTTTCCTATCATTATATCAACGTGAAAATCAATTTAAAATGTGTCAACTCATAACCAACAATTTAAATTATATTTATAATTAATATAAAACGGTAAATAAAGTTATACACCTCCCTCCACATCTTATCTACAACTTTATAAAAGTATGCTTACATGTCATTATACCATTACTATGCTATTGTGAGTCAAATATATATACAGTTTTCATGGGCATACCCACCACAACAAATCTGAAGTGAAGGAGATAGAGACCAGCCTGTGGGACCATAAATAAAATCGATAGCATGTGTGTGTATTCGTTTTCACTCGTTAGTAACATAGATACATTGGAATTGTTCCTATAACGTGGGTGCGTCTACAAACAAGAAACTCACCTACACAAAAACCCAAACCAAAACACATATTTGTGGGTCATACAAACATTTGTTCCGTGCGGGAACCGAACTCGCAACTACCGATTTTAGCGTAGGCTGCGGCTTACGCTTTAAATTACTAAACCGACCGGTCGTATTTTTTTTTTAGTCTGGTATTTGTTCATTTAAATCTTATCTCAACTGTCAGTTATTGAATTCAGGTGTTTTTTTAAAGAACCTTTTGAAGTGTACAATGGTTTTTTTAAGAATTTAGAAGTGATACCGCATCGTGTCGTAAAATGAGCTCGCGCAATCACGAGATATCGCTTTATTTACACAAGTTAAAATGGACACACACACATCGGTCATGCCAATTTATATTGTGAGAATGTTACCACATCAGTGATGTGCCCATATGAGCATGAGTCATTTGTCAATAAAATCACAACATCATTGGCATAACAAAATAAATCAGTCACACCTCTGCAACGCCTATTTAAAAACAGGCCATCGAGAAATTATGTGTAGAAAATATCGTTACATATAAACAACACCATAATGTTAATAATCAAGGAACGATTTATACTTAAAATCAATTTAAACAATTTTTTTACAGATTTTATCGTGGATTGTTTTTAATTTTAAATTCTCGACGTTTTGAGTGCTTTACACTATGATCAGGGAAAGCAGGCTTCAGTCCTTTCGGTGATCTCCAGTCCTTCTAATGACCATTGGTGCTGTAAAATAATCTAGAGTCTGACACGTAAAAATACAAAATTAACTGCGATAAAATCAGTAAAATTAAGTATTATTTCTTGTGGAATAGTTCAGGGTCTAAGATGTCAATACCAAAATCTAGTGTGAAAGACGAGAAACCGTCCTCATCTAAGCTTGCCTGATTGAGCTCATGAAATATTCTGTGGTAGGTACATACATGATCCATAATAATTTATTCTAGCAGCATGTGGACTGAACCGTCTCCGCCTCAAGCAGATTGAAGTCCATGCCGTTGGGGCGGTTGAAGCCTGTCTTTATCCCATCCCAGCCGTCTTCCACTTTGTATTCGCCGGTCTGTATGCGATTGTACACCTCTTGGGCGACAAGAACAAAGGCCTCTTCAACATTGAGACCAGTTTTTGCTGAAGTTTCTACATGATGGAGACCTAGAATGAAATGATAATTATTGGTAAAGTTTTAGTGGCAAAACAAAAGTAATCATGGGCTGTTCAGTAGCGCGTAGTGCGAGTCGAAAGTCATTTATATTTTACCACGCAATAGTGGTAATGTACTATACTGTATGTGAGATTGACACGCAGTTTGACTGGACGGCAACGGACGCGTTCCGTCGCCACCGTATGCCGTCAAGTCTAACGCGACTTTAAACGAAACGCGGCGGAAAGGGTCGCTGCCGGGTGCTAATGGGACACCAGTGTTGTTTTGTTAAGCCGTCCCAGATAAGTGACAAAACCTTTTTTAACCGACTTCAAAAAGGAGGAGGTTCTATGTTTGGTTGTATGTGTTTTTTTTTTTTTTATGTATGTTCAGCAATAATTCCGTCAATTGTGGACCGACTGATTTTTTGCATTGGGTTCAGTATAGCTCCAAGGTGGTCCTATTTTAATTTCATTGGCATTGGACCTTGGACTTAGAAGATACACCAGGGAACTCCTTAACGACAAACAATAGGCATATGTAAATTGAGATATTATGGGTATTACGTCAATCCTATAGGTGTAGGGTACCTATAGAACTAAGCCGTATATTAGCCAATTTTAAAAAAGGAGGTTCATTATTCGTCCTTTTTTTATAACTCCTTATGAACCGATTTTGATGATTCTTTTTGCATTGGGTTCAGTATAGTTTTGAAGTGATCCTATTTTAATGTTATTGGTATTGGACCTTGGTCTTTGAAGATACAACAGGGAACTCCTGAACGGCGAACAGCACGAATGTATAGATTCCTTTATTATATTAATCCTGTAGGTACCTCACTGTACAACTCAGCAAAATAATATAATATCGGTATATAAATATTACTAAATAATTCACTCGTCACTTAAAATTGTAAAATAAAAATCTTTAAAAAAAACAGGTATACCGACTTCAAAAAGCAAAAAATAAATATTTGAAGTCGGTGCCAAGTAACCGACTGCACCAACCAGCACCAACTTCAAAGATTTATTTTTTGCTTTTTGAAGTCGGTTACCTTTTTTTTTTAAAGATTTTTTTGCTATAGAAAACATCTCAGTCTATTACAGTTCAGAGTCGGGAATTGTGTTCAGTGTAATGGCCACAGTTGAGAGCTACGAAAGTCAGCTATACTGTCGCTGATGTCGCCGAGACATACCCCGATGTGAAAAGGACCAATCTAATTGTTGGGGCAGGCCTTTCTCTTAAGGTCATTTTTCATATGATGAATCATAAAGCTCCCAGTTTATAAGTGTGACTATACCCAGTAGTATTAATGTTTATAGAACATCAAGCTTCCCAAATTTGATAGCCTCTTTTGTAAATTCAATATGTGTACTTCATGAAAAGGATATGTAAAGGCTAATGCATAAGTACAAAACAATAATATAATAGATTTATTATTTTCATTCTATAAATAGATTAAATGTTCCATGTGGCTGTGTTGTATTTATAGAAGTGATAACATTAATGAATAAATTATATTTGCTGTATATTTTAAGACTGCTACCTTTGCTACAAATGAACTCTCATTTCAAAGAAATAATTTAATGTGATGTAAAAAAACAATGGAAAATAGAAGAGTTACATAGAATTAAGTGAAGTGGTACAGAATTACACCAAATGCTACTAATTTTAGTTAGTTAGAATAGACCCAGTCTTATATGAAGGACAAGTCAAGAGTCTCTGTAACTGGCGAGTGTGTATCAGGTGAACTATGACAGTGAAGGAAGCCAGAGACATATGTAAGAAAAGAACCCGTTAGAACTCTGCACTCGTTGTCTACCTCACAAGGGATCTGGCGTGATGATATAGATAGATAGACAGAAGTTGGGTTAATTAATTGGTTTTCAATTCAATTAGCATCTGTACAATACAATCCATTATTAATAGAAACCAAATAGTGCTCTCCGCCTACTCTCCAAAAGATCTTGTGTGACAACATACATAGAGAAACCAAATGGATAGTCCATAGGTCTAATAACAAGCTTTATGTTTCAGACTGTTTCATGATATGCACAACTTTGATCATGAATATTGACATTATGTCAATATAACAGATACATTAATAAAATATAAGTTATCACACTAATTTGCATACTATTGACCCATATTTCATTGATAACGGACCAGACAGCCAAAACTATTATAAACAACTAATTAGATAATTAATGAATCTACTTACCGTTCTCCTCAGCGAACATCCGCGCTTCCTCACAAGACACTTCCCTCCTGGCTCCATTCTTATTATCTGTACCCACTAAATCAACCTTGCAGCCGACTAGTGCAAAAACGGGCCGGTGTGGTTCTATATGCCTCTTCGCCTCCATCATCCAAAGAGGTATGTGTTCGAAACTCGATCTATTACAGACATCGTACACTAGTAATGCACCAACTGAATTTCTGTAGTACGATTTCGTTATAGATCTAAACCTCTCTTGTCCAGCCGTGTCCCATAGTTGCAATTTGATCCTCGTACCGTCCTGAACCTCAATAATCCTCGCGAAGAAATCCACACCAACAGTAGGATCCGACAGCTAGAAAATAACGCGCAATTTACATCACAATTCATCAAAAATAACATCAAAACAAAGGCAATTATACTCACTTCAGCGAACTTCCCATCTGTGAAATATTTCAATAGAGAACTTTTGCCCACTGTACTATCACCGATTAGGATTAACCTAAACTGGTAATCGAATATTGGATCAACCATTTTTTAATTGCACTTTCAATAACATCAAATGATAGCAACAAAGATCTCGTTAAAAATTACGTATTGAAAAAATGACAAGACAAACAAGAAACATCACTCAAGTCATTATCACTGACTTTTCTAGTTTGTCTATGTCTGAAGCTGCGATTGCTGTAAAGCAATATGAACCAACAAAATAGGTGTAAATGTGATTCATTGACTTACGTAAATGAAACAATGATGAATTCATTCATTCATATTTTATTTAAGTAAGAAAGGTAGTAAAATCACCTTAAACCAAGATCTATTTTATTTATGTCTTGGAAAGGAATACTAGAGCTTTTTAGACGAGACTACGAAGTTCCGGTAGTTTTTATCATAGATAATAGATTTTTTTATGAATGAATACCTAATACAGATAATTTATTGTTGTTTGGTCATTCATTTAATCATTCGCTAGCTGTCACAAAATCCAATGGGCAAGCGTTTGCGTTTGTAACAAAATTACTATTTACGCGCCGTTATATGATAATTTATTATTCAAAGTGTAAAACTAATGTAAATCCTGCGTTTCGCCAACTTGTTTTTTAGTGTTATTATCAAGATGTTGACGCGGCATAAATAAATTTTGGCATTAACCTGAATTTGCTGGCGCCCGGCCATTTCAATAATCTTTAAAAATGTAAGTTTTATTCCTGTTATTACGTATTTAAGTTTTATTCCTGCTACATATTATTTCTTACCTGGTGTGTAAAATAAATAAATCTCCAGATATTAATTGCGATTTAATAAAACATAGATACGATTATCTTTCTTTTTCAGTAGGAATTATATTTGAAAATTGAAATGAATTCAAATCAAGGATACAAAATGAAGGAGAACATAGTGGAAAACAATGAAAGCAAAACGAAGTCTACTCCTGTTGGTACGTGAACTAGTAATTATAATTAAAAAATGTTTATTGACTTTACTGCATATACCTATTTTAATGTACTAGTTGGCATTAAGCATGTAAAAAGTCCTAATTGTTTTATAGTTCTAGTTCATGCTTGTTGTCTCAGGATAGGAATACCTATTTGATAGCAAAAAGACAAGAACATAAACATGTGTGTGGGTGTGGTGGACTGAGTTCTGATTATCAATGTGTTAGATTTGCTTTGATACAAATACTGACACCGTCACGCCTATATTCCCCAAACGGGGGTGGCAGAGGTGTACTGAATACACCCACGTTTCGGTGACGATGTTGGGTCCCATGTAATAGGGGGCCAGCCTATTGCCATATACCAGGGACAATTCCAGACTCCGGACTCGTACTGGGAAGTTTTTCGTTAAAAAAACTACACTCGTCCAACCTAGGATTTGAACCAACGACCTCGTGATCGCAAAGCGATGTGCTTTGCCACTAGACCAACGAGGCATACAAATACTCTATCTATCTATATCATCACGCCAGCTCCCTCGCGGGGTAGGCAGAGAGTACAGAGTTCCAACAGGATCTTTCCTTACATACCTCTCTGGCTTCCTCCACTCTCATAGTTCGTCTCATACACACTCGCCGGTTACGGAGACTCTTGACTTGCCCTTCAGCTAAGACACGGTCTATTTGGTCATGGTAAGATAGTCTAGGTCTTCCCCAGCACCTACATCCTTCCACTTTCGCATTGTATATCTGTTTTGTCATTCTTTCTTCTGGCATTCTTTCTATATGCCCGAACCAACGGAGCATACCCTTTCTCATCTTTACACCGATACTATCTTTCATACCTACTCGCTTTCTTACTATGCTGTTGCGAATACGGTTGGTCAGCTTGACTCCGCACATCTTCCGCAGAGATCGCATTTCGACCGCATTTATCCTGCTTTCGTTCACCTTCTTACATACCCAACTCTCACTGCCATATAACAGCTTTGGGACAAGCACTCCGTTATGCATGGCCAGCTGCGCCTTTTGGCTTAAGTGCCGGCTCCCAAGTAGCCTTCCCATCGCACCATTCACTCTATTACCTGCATTCACTCTTCTCTCTATATCAGCGGTGTATTTCCCATCCTTACTGAAGGCGCATCCAAGATATACAAACTCATTCACTTGCTCCAGCACATTGTTACCAACCACAATCCTTGCATTCGTTCCTTGCATTCATACAAATACTATTATTTTAAAATAGTTTGAGGAAATTTGAATTGAATTAAACATTTAAAACATGGCAATAAATATTTTTTGGATTACTGTGGTTGTGGATCTAATATTTATTAATATTTTTACTGGAAATTGAAAAAACTTTTCTTATTTTAAATAATAGAAGCTATACAATTTTAGTGCCATTGCATCTTATATTTCATCTAGTTTTATTTTCTATTTTTCTATTATGTATATAGAACAGCTACAAAAACTTTGGCATGAACCTAAAAAATAAGAAAAAAGATAATATATGCATAGAGTATTATATGCAGTAAAGAAAAAAGAGAGAAAGATAAGTTTATTAAACTAAGCATAAAGTCTTTGAATGTGTTTCGGTGTAATTGTAACTTACCCATTCAGTTACCTGTCTTATCCGTTAGTTAGGCATATCTTGTTTCTTTTTTTAGCAATGGTGGCACCGGAATTGAAACAGAATGCTGATGCTGACACACAGATAACTAAGACATGTGCAGTCATAGGATGCGAGGACTCCAAGAACTTGGATGCCCAATCATTTTTCAGGTAAACATTGAAAATTATAATTACATGGTATGATATTAAACTTTATATGGGTAATAGTCGTAACCAGCGAGCGTGTATGGAACAAACTATGAGAGTGGAGGAAGCCAGAGAGGTCTGTAAGGGAAGAACCTGTTGGAACTCTGTACTCTCTGCCTACCCCGCGAGGGAACTGGCGTGATGATCTAGATAGATAGTCGTTATTTTATTTTGATGTGAAACATCTTTTAAATCACACCAACATATGGGTTCCATGTCAGGAAAGTGGACTGTAATGATAAGGTCTGTGTTGTCTTACCTTAATAATAACAAAACTATTAGTCTTAGACACAGGAATTCAGTGTCATTATTTGGCTTATACCAACAGTTGTAAACTCATATTGCACATTCAGAATGGTATGGACCTAACTCAAAAATCTAAGAAATCGAGTTACGTACATACAGGGCAATTAAAAGCTACACTTTATCTAGTGAATATCAAAACAGCAGCATTGTTATGGTAGAATTAAGAAATGCGATACTTCAGTCGCTTTCACTTTTCCTCCCTCTGCCTGCACCGCTCGGTTCTGAAGTGATGCCATTAGTTTCCCAAAAACTTATTTTTTTTTAAATAAGTCACTACTGCTTTAAAGGTGCGATATTATTTTGTATAAGATAGGCCATGGAGTTGCTTGCTCTTCACTGGAATGACAGAAATGATGAAGTCAAGTAATCACTATCATGGTCACACCTATATTCCCCAAGCAAGGGTGGCAGAGGTGTATTATATACACTCACTAATCACTATCTTTTTCTTTTTTGATCTATACGAATATAAGAGATCGATTTTGAAATAAATAGATTAATGATGCCGGAAGGGACAGGTGTAGCGACAGAGGTTGCAAGGTAGGCCGAGGTTGGAAGAGAGAAGTCTGGGTTCAGTTGAGTGACTTGGAAGAGGCCTATGTCATGCTCTGAATAGGTGGATGCGGGTTCACGATGATTATTAAATGACAACTGCTGATTTAGGAGTCACGCTGACCGACCATATTCGCAACAGCGTAGTAAGAAAGCGAGTAGGTATGAAAGATAGTATCGGTGTAAAGATGAGAAAGGCTATGCTCCGTTGGTTTAGGCATATAGAAAGAATGTCAGAAGAAAGAATGACAAAACAGATATACAATGCGAAAGTGGAAGTATGCAGGTACCGGGGAAGACCTAGACTATCTTACCATGACCAAATAGACCTTATCTTATCTGAAGGGCAAGTCAAGAGTCTCCGTAACCGGCGAGTGTGTATGAGACGAACTATGAGAGTGTAGGAAGCCAGAGAGGTATGTAAGGAAAGGACCTGTTGGAACTCTGTACTCTGCCTACCCCGCGAGGGAGCTGGCGTGATGATATAGATAGATAGACAACTGCTGATTGATTTCTAAATGCAGAGCTGTGTTCAGGATTTAGGTATGACCCAGCATTTGAAACCTGGACCTTATGTCCACAGCTCAACTGTTCAAGTAACTGGGACAAAATTATGCCTTATCCATTGACTGAGATCTCTCACTCCTTAGGTTTCCAGAAGACCCAGGGCTCAGACAGATCTGGACGGACCTCACAGGGCGCAACAACTGGACGCCAACAGACTACTCCTACATCTGTCTCCAACACTTCGCAGTCGACTGCTTCAAGGTTGACGAGACAGACCAGATGGTGCTGGTCGATAAGGCTGTACCTTCCTTAAAGCTGCCGAGGCATGTTCTAGAGGTGGGTTATAGAGATTCACACCAGCATTCATATGCACATACGAATCGCGGCCATGCAGTAAAGACTAAAGCCTTGGGGACCTGTCCTACTACCCGTGTCGCTTGTGATAGCGCGTGAAGTAGAGCGACGTCTCGATTAGGGGTTCTACAATCACTTTAGCATAACTATTTAACCTTTCTTTGCAGTGAAAAAGAGACAGAGCTATACTCCGTATATCCACATCTATTGCTGACAGGAAAATAAGATTATAATAGCTTTATTAAAGAGATTGTGGTGCGCAACCTGCTCCTTGTTGCCGCATCGCTTTTATAGGATAGGAATAGACGTTACAGTGTGGAGATGTGTGTTGCGCAATAATATGGACGAACAATGTATGATACTTCTTCGGGCGACATGCTACAACCAAGTAACCAAATGTGGACAACATAGGTACTGAGAAAAGATGTCCAGGGACGTCACCCGTCGCCTCTGTATTAGTACTGGCGGTCCGAATAAGAACTCTGCAGGTGTCAGCGAGTAGAGAGTATGTGTCTGTGTGCGTGATTTTTATTCTGACTGCTAGAACTTCGATATATTACTGTTTGCAGCTTTTAAGTTTCGCTATAATCTTCATACTATAGACTAAGCTTCCACGGTTAGTCTGACTGCCAATCTGAGAGCTATTGCGACCGACTACTTATCCACTGGACAAGAGTGAACAGTGACAGTGGTGCAACTTTACAAATGAATAAAAAGGGACGGATATATTGAGCGCGCGCTCGAAAGTAAACGACGTTTGTGCCAAACCACATTTTATAATTTTGTAATAAACTACAGTATATAATAAAATACTGCTATATAATGAATAACTGCTATAAAACACTTTATAATGAATAACTGTAGCAAAGTTCTTGTAAACTTTACTACAATTATTTTTTATGTTTTCAAGTAAATTCTATTGACTGGTTCTTAAGCGTGTTGCAATGGAATTAGAAAATGTGAAGAATTATGTTTAATCGTGTATTCCTTTTACCAGATTCTAAAATATAGTCACAAATCATATTTCGATATATTAAGTCCCTAATTCGTATACTACTTGAAATGCATGGAATACAAAAGCCCCTTAAAGTTGATTGTAAATGTGTCTTTTTTTAACATAATGGTCTCTGTATGTGTGTCCAGTGTAGTTTCAACGTTTTTTTACTTCATGATAACTGCAATTTTGCGCATAAATTACTAAAAAGCTACACATTTATAATTGTACTAATTACTGCTGCTGCTGACTTCAGACAGGGACCTTAAATTTTTGGGGAAAAAAGGATCCTATGTGTTAATTCAGGTAATAAACTATTTGTGTCCCTAATTTCAACCAATTCCGTTCAGCCGTTTTTGTGTGATTGAGTAACAAACATATGAACATACAGACTTTCAAATTTATAATATTAGTAGGATAAAGAAAATGGGGGTCTTATTACAAAAAAAACTTTTTTATTTTTTTTTAAATTAATTTTATGTAACAATCTATTTATGCATTATACTTATGAATACTTTTCAATGACAGGTTGAATACATAGACGAAGAAACACTGGACAATGAGGACTATGATGACACCATGAGCACTGATGAAGAGTATGAGAAACCCAACATTCACATAGACTTAAACAATGTACCACAGAAGGAACTAGAAAACCTTGAACTGCTCAAACTATTTACAGAAGTACAGAGACTGCAGCGACAAGCGGTCGGTCTGAAAGAGAGACTAAAATACAACCTAAAAGTACACAACAGACAGAGCAGATTCCTAAAACGAATAAAGGAAATTATTGAGATGAAGAAGAAGGTTTTAAATCAGAAACGAAAGAAAAAATGCAGGATTCTTTTATCGTTACAGGATAAAATTAAAGAGGATACGACGGGGCTAGTTTTGGCCATGCCAATGCGACAGACAGATGACCTGAAAAACTTTGCTTTGAGTATCTATAAATATTCTCCACAAGCGTATATTTATATAAGGAACACGTTAAGAACGATGTTGCCAAGTACTGAAATACTGGACTCGTGGATCACGTCGGGTTACCAGCCTAGAAATATTTTAAATAGTAGTAATATGATTAAAGTTATCGCTGAGCAGACCGACTCGCAGTTGTCGTGTAAAGTGACTATAGGTTGATAAGTGTAAATCAAGAAGAATATATTTTTTTCTTTAATAAATTTGGACTTTATCCCTCCTATGATTCATTAGTTTTATTTTTTTTTGTAGTTAATTAGTTTTCCTTAAGTATTTTTTATTGTAAAAATTTTTTGGAAGAATATTGTGCTCGCAGCACTACCTATATAGTAATAGCAATCCTCAAGGTTAAGCAGTGTTTCGATCGGACTCTATACCTTCAGTTTTCGTTAAACGGTGTGGATCAGCACTCGCGCTTCCGTTGTGCTTTATATTCAATCGTTCCCTACGTGATGGATGCTTTCTAAATGAATAGAAGAAGGCGAGAATCACTCCGTTGTACAAAAAAGGTGATCAAAAAAAATACCGCAAATTATCGCCCCATTGCAGTTCTATCATGTTTTTCTAAACTCTTCGAATCTCTCGTCTGTCCTATTCTTACTAACCACGTAGACGCGTCTCTTTCACCCAATCAGCACGGATTTAGGTTAAGATGCTCAACTGTAACTAATCTACTTAACTCCACTTCTGACTTGTCGGGGGAGTTAGATCAGGGCCGTGAGGTAGATGTTATTTATGCGGACTTTTCTAGCGCTTTCGATAAAGTTAGTCACACAATTCTGTTGAAGAAACTTGAACATTTCGGTATCCAGGGGTCCTTGTTAAACTGGTTTCAATCTTATCTGGCAAAAAGACTCCAATTTGTTATACTGAATGGATATGAATCCTTTCCCTATGTAGCTATTTCTGGAGTGCCACAAGGATCTCACCTTGGACCTGTCCTATTTTCCATATTTATAAACGATATCACGCATCAAATCCTTCACTGCAAGCCATTACTTTTTGCGGACGACTTGAAATTATACAAAACACTACATTCATACAATGACATAAAATTAGTTCAAGACGATCTTGCAAGGATAGAAAAGTGGTGTCAAATTAATCAAATGGAGCTTAATATTGCCAAATGCTATCACATGAGATTCTCGAGGAGGAAAAAGCGAATTGATTCTGGGTACACGATTGGTAGTGTTGGGCTACAGAAAACAACCCTCATAAAAGACTTAGGGGTGGTGATGGATAGTGAGCTTCGTTTTACGGCACACATTGATGCAGTAGTACAGAAGGGCGCAAAAATGTTAGGATTCTTGAAAAGAAACACAAGAGGGTTCAAACACGCAAAGACCAAAATAATTCTGTACAACGCGTTAGTGCGTAGTCATCTGGAGTACGCATCCAGTGGTTGGAGCCCGTTTTATAGTCTGCATTCACAGAGGCTCGAAAAAGTTCAACGGATTTTTACAAAACACTTAGCATTTATTTCGCCTGGCATCAGTCATCGAAGCGACTATAACACTCGGCTGTCATTTTTTGGACTTACATCTTTGCGCAATCGACGTAAGTTGAGTGACTTGGGTATGTTGCACAATTGCTTAAACAACAAACTGAATAATTCTGCCGACCTCCTAAAACTTATACACCTAAATGTTCCCTCTAGACTTCCACGACATCCTATAGAAAAACTTTTCCACCCTTGCGCTGTAAAATCTAACCTTGGACTGAATGCCCCTTTAACCAGAATGTGCAACGAATACAACCTTTTAAATTCTAAAATAGACATTGATATTTTTTATGATTCATTACCCAACCTAAAACGTAAAGTGCTGAAACTATTATTGTCGATTTGAGCTATTATATACATAACATTATTATTTTAAATCAATTTACTTTAATACAATATTATCATTTTAATAATATCTTTCGTTTTTGTTTTTGTAGAAATATATATTTTTTTATTTAAAGTAATATAATTTAATTCAATATCGATATTTTAATTTGTACGAAAGAATATTATGAATTATAATGATGATTTAAGTGGATTCAATTTTAATTTCAACGTGACGTGACACCATTGTGTTGAATTAATTCTGCATTTTTTATATTATATTTCCAACCACATATTATTCATATTTATTGTGCTCGTGATTAATGTATTGTTTTAAGATCTGCAAGCAACTAGCCAATGTTGTGTACACCTGTTATTGGCTCACGTATCAGGATTGTATTCTGATAAATGATTGTACGAATGTAATAATATGTGTGCTGTTGGTGTACCATTCTGAATAAATAAATAAATAAATAAATCGGTCAAGCTAAGATGAGTGACCGGTTGTGGTTTTCGTGTTTACGTACTTTTGAAGGCAGGACCGCCGGTTACCTCTAATGTGGTAGTCGTTACGCTTATTTGGAAGCCTTTTATACTCATCATAATAAGTTCTACAATAAAACTGCCTCTATCATCTTTTATTTTTTTTGTGCGTGTGGTGCGTGTGTGCGTGCGTGCGTGAGTGCGTGCGTGCGTGCGTGCGTGGGAGCGTGCGTGCGTGCGTGCGTGTGTGTGTGTAAATAATCTACGCTATCTTTTATGTTCGGCGTAGAAAGTTCTAATAACAAATCTGCGTCTACCAATCCACACTGTTTCCACGTAGCGATTTGATAACACGGCCGAACGTCGCAGCAGTCGCTAAAACGTGCGATTTTAATACCGCGATTGACAGCGTGTCGCCAAAACGTGATGCTGCAAACGATGCGCGTTACGATCACTTCGTGAAATGGTCGGGTGAACGTATTCCGTTTGTCGCGCCTTTATTAAAAAGGCACAACACGATATTTCGCGAACGCGTCCAATCATAGAAATCCGCTAATCGTAGCCGCCGCCGACTACGAACCTAACTCCCCTCCTATCAGCCGCTACCGCCGTCCGCGGCATGTTCTCACCGACCCTCCCGATGCCCTTACATCCCTTCACAGATACCGCACACAGGATCAGACACCGACCTCGCCGGCGAAGTCGAAGAATCCCTTGCCCGCCGGCTGGTGCAGAGCATCACGGCGAGATACCTAGTATACGCCCTCCCCCATAGCGACTGCCCAAGCCGTTCCTCCTTGAGGAGCCTTTGAGCTAGTTGCCCCCTTGCCCTTCTGGCTCAAGCGTAGTGGTTGCACGCTCGCCCTCTTGCCCGGTGAAGCTGTAAAGGCCCCGCGGCGAATAACGTAGATCATTCACACCCACACACACACGGTATTCTGTTTGCCTCTGGAGTAGGCTGCACGTTAAGTCTTTAATAAGTCATAACGAATAAGGGCCCAGCATCGTGTGAGTTATGTTCCTTATACATTTCTTAGAAGATTGAAACAACCAAGCATGTGTTAAAATACATAAATTCGTCTTATACCTGATTAGATAATCGTAAACAGAAGCAATAGACCTTATGGGACACGATATAATTGTCATATTAGCATTTTCTCTATGGGGGATGTTTTTTGCTTGATATGGGACGCCTAAGGCAAAAAATGTGACCGCAGTCTGACGCTTCGCGTTTGGAACCCGATAAAAAATGATATTAAGAGTAACTTAATATACTTTTTGCTTTTAATGTTATCGCAATTTGATAGTATCTGCGTTTGTAATCAATAGTTGTCATCTGGTTTTATAGCAAGTGATTATTTCATATAGTTTTAGTATATGATTTCTTATACTTAAAAGTTAGTTCTCGTTGACGTCTTATAGATAAAGGTGGGTCATTTAAACCAATACAAGCTGGTCTAAGCACGTAAAACGATTTTTAAAATTATAAATTTCAATTAATAATATCATTTAAAAAAATGGCACACATTGTATTTTTTCTTAAAAAAAATGTTGCCCCACATTAGGGCGCGTTTTCAGATACTAATTTTACAAGTTTAACACTTGCATGGAAACAAATCATGTTGTTCACATACCAAGATTACCAAGTTGCTTTGTTAGTAGTTCAGCGCAGAGATTCACTGCAGAGATTCACTGCTCGATTCAGTGATTTGAGCGACCTACGCACGCTCAAAGTACTAACTACCTAGGCTACTAACTAACTATTGAAAATTTATTCGATGCAAAACGAAAAGATTTTTTTGTAGTTTGTGATTTGGGTTTCGAATAACCATTGGCGTGGTTTAGTAGTAGAGTAAGCCAGGATTGCACTTGAGGCAAGTTGACTAAAGTCCGACCACTCCTGAAATTATGACACTAATAATAAGTTAGTTTGGTTAAGAAAAGAAGTACCTTTGTGTTTTGTACTCTACTCCTCGGCGGATTTGGCCTAGTGTTGTAAAAACGCTCGAGTCGCCGAAAGAGTCTCGTGAGCGTCGACTTAGCGCTAAACGCTCGACTTCAGCGCTCATTTTTACAACACTTACTTAAATATTATTAGTCTAGATTTGGCCTGATAATATTAAAGTACCTAAGTTGTTGTTTTCTTTGATACCTAATCAGACTATTTTTTTTATTAATCTGGGCTCTCGTAGCTATCGTGTTAAAACGATTTAATTCAGAGTCAGCGAGTCACACCTTAGGCCCTATAGCCCTACGTCGACCACTCCTCAATAAAAGTGGCTAGTCTAAAGACGTATACGAATGAAACAACGAGCGTATGTATAAATGGATATGAACCCCGTCATCTAGATGTCTAGAACCTTTGGCTTACTATATTGTTTACTACGACACGTAAGTTTACGATTCGACGATATGCTACTAGATGGCGCCGCTGCAAGATTCTTATTAGAAAGGGAAGGCGGTGGCGGCCGAGCACAACAAGCGAACGGTTCCGGCTCAGTGCCGTGATTCCCTCTGAGAGGACGGCGGCGTGGCGTCCGACCTCTCGCAACACCTTACGCGCGTGAACAAAAATAAATACACCCATCTGTTCAAATATTGTGCAAGTTTTTTTTTATTGTTTCCTACAAAACAAACGTAAAAGGATGTGTATGTTTTGCGCTCCGCCACACGTACCCACGTGAGGGGCCTTAAGTTTCGTTATTTTGTGTTCGCAAAGTGCTCGAGTGGTTTTTGTTTCGTTGTGAATGGATTTATAAGGCCCGATTATGAAGAAGGATGGTTCGTAAGGTACGTTTTTAATGTAAAAATCGCGTTCTATTTTTGATTTTTTTGGTGATCGGTCAGTTTTATTTCTGTCGTATTTTATTGGAATAGTGATTTTGTCGTCGGAATTGGCTGGAGTCCGAGTGGTCTGCAGTAACTGGACTTTCGCAATATTATTCCTTATGCGTGTCTACTTGCCATGTGAGGCAGTGGCATGCCATAGTCGGGCTGCGGTCGTACGCGGCTCAAATACGTGTACTTATATTTTTAATGTGAACCATAATGTTGGTATAAACAATTATAAACGTCAATGTCACATTCAAATCATGCGCAGAGATTTTAATTTCTCTTCGCTTTTTATGGCATCGAAATTATTTTCTACTTACAATTGAAAGTTGTTTCCTGATTTCTTTTGTACAATTAATTGTTGTATTGTTGGTTCTAAATCATCGTATTGTGTTCGATTTCCGTTCGTAATATGTGGGTGAATGACTATGTAGAATTCACGTAACTCGCTATTTAAATTGTGAGTAAATTAATTTTTGTATTACAACAAGGTTACAATTATTTATTTACATTGAAGGTTATAATTTTAACACAACTATATAATTACACCCGCCTTGTTGATCGTGTGGCGCATAGCGAGGTTGTCTATCAACAAGTCCTGGGTTCGATTCCTACGCTTCGAATAAATTGTGGTTTTCTTCTGTAAAATTCTCAGTAACGTTTTGTAGTTTGGAATCGTGATTGGTATAATGGTAATAGGGTCACCCCACATTTTATTGGAACATAACATCGTCGGCGATACATGGATGTACACAGTACACGTCTACCATCCCCGCTTCGGTAATATAGGTATGATAATATATTTTTTGGATACGGATATACGGATGACCGTTTGTGAGGCGCTCGTAGCGCTGTGCGACCGCGGTATTCTTACCGATTACCAAGGTTAAGTAGCGTACGACTCGGTTGGCCCGAGATGGGTGACCGTTTGTGACATATCGAGTCTCCGTGCCTCGGAAGGCACGTTAAGCCGTTGGTCCCGACTACCACTTAATGTGGTGGTCGTTAAGCCGAGTTGTAAGCCTTAAAGGCGGCGTGATAAGGTTTAGCAGCGGGTGGCCACAAACCTGCTTCCATCAATCCGCACTGGGTCCGCGTGGTGGAGTATTACCTAATCTCTTTCCCCCTTGATTTGTGAGAGAAGGCCTTTGCCCAGCAGTAGGACCGTATGGGCTGATCTATAACCTCACGCCAGATCCCTTGCGGGGTAGGCAATGGGCTGATATTATTAATATATTTTTTAGTGTGTGGGTGAATGCATTTTTTGTATCAAAACCGAAGCCAAGCGGGCGTTCTCATGGACGCTTTTCCAACTCGCGTTATGAAGCGCTATAAAAAAAATGTAAAATCTGCTATTTATTTTATTTCAGCGCTTCACAAACGCGCGTTAAAAAAGCGTCCGTGCGAACGCCCGCTAATGCAATTATTTATTTAAATTGAAGGTTATGTTGATACACAACAATTTACTTATCTAATTTAGATTGCTTTATGTACCTAAGTATCCGAAAATGGTTTTGAACGTAGACTGGTACCCCGGAAAGAATTTGCAATTAACTTTAGAATTTACAGCGTGCTATTAAAACAGTACAACAGTTTCGTATCTGCACACACTTTGTTCTGATCGACCCTCCCGATGCCCTTACATCCCTTTTTCGGATACAGATACCGCACACAGGATCAGACACCGACCTCGCCGGCGAGGTCAAAGAATCCCTTGCCCGCCGGCCGGTGCAGAGCACCACGGCGAGACACCTATTATACACCCTCTCCCATAGGGACTGCCCAAGCCGAGGTTGTTCCTCCTTGAGGAGTCCTTAAGCTAGTTGCCCTCTTGCCCTTCTGGCTCGAGCGTAGTGGTTGCACTCTCGCCTTCTTGTCCGGTGAAGCTGTAAAGGCGGCCAACAGCGTCGATCATTCACACACACACACACACACAAATGTACACACCTAGGTCGTAATAAAAACAGAATAACTAATACTAAAACCAAGTTTAGAACGTATTATCCGTTTGATGTCATAATGCTATCTAAATGCCTTAGAAACCATGCTTTTTTAAAGACAACTAATCAGTTATATTAAACTCAATCATCATTAGCGTTAAGACTGGTAGTCCACTGCTGGACAAAGGCCATCCTAAATATCGCCACAACAGCTGGCGTTTTGCTCTACGTATATCCAACTTATACCCATGACCATCACAAAGTCATCGGTACGTCTTGTTAGAGGCCTGTTCACATCACCTCTTCGGGTACATACATGGCCGATTCTCGAGAACCCTTCTACCCCAACGGCCGCCAGTCCTTTTTTTTAAACATAGCCCCACACTAGGATTTTTTCGTGTGTGCGTTACAAACATGAAAATTTATATACACAAATACCCAGACCGAAATAAATAATTGTGGGCCACACAAATATTTGCGACGTGCGGGAATCGAACCCGCGACTATTAGACACAGTGAGCGGAGCGGCTTAAGCTCTCAACCACTGCGCTAAATCATCCGTTGAAGTTCTGCGAATGATGTGTCCTGCCCGTTGCTACTTAGAAACTCAATGTCCACAGATAATAAGATAACACTAATTAGGGCTAGTGTTCATATTCTTTGATATAAACTAGTTTCTGTCCATTCAATCCTCATTCCTATGGTCTCTGTTCTCTTTCCAGAATTCACACTAGTCCTTGCACCTGCTAGGATCAGTTCGCTGTTTGTTTCTTAATTTTCAGCAATATTTTACAGCAGGTGACATTCAAACATAAACTTTCCACAAATGGCCTCAACGTGTTGGACTCATGTCTTCGCGCAAGCCTTCCAAAGTTTCGGGCTAGACCTGTCAATCTTCACGAGATATCAATTTAAGATGCTTCCAGAAAACTGCAGTTTTAAGAGCTTAGTAGGTATCTTGCTTCTGAAAATAACGTTAAAAATAATTGATTTTGTGCGTAATGGTCGGAGAAACGCATTAAAAATAGTTATTTGTAACATTAGTAAGATCACCGAGACCTGGATGACGATAGAAATATCTGTTCTGTCATTACTACGCCGGATATCTTGCGGGGTGGGGTAGGCAAAGAGTCTGTCTAGAGTTACGACTGGTTCTTTTCTTACAGATGTCGCATTCTCTACTCACATTGTTCATCTCATACACGCACGCCAGTTAAAAAAGCCCTTTCCATCAAAGACACAGTCTATTTAGCCAAGAGAAAATAAATGTCAGTTTAAATTTAACATAAGGAAAGACCGTAGGAAGAGGTCTTTTGGTTACAAAAAAAACCTGCTATTGAAAGAAAGTAATTTTAAATTCCAGTCTCGAAATGAAACAACTTAACCGATAGCTTAGTAAGCAGGGCCATGAATTTCTAACTTTCATAAATCGATTCAAGAGCGTACAATTCTAGATTCCGAGCTTAAACTGGCGATATTTAATATTAACATAGCTAAGAGGTAGCTTTGAATGGCTCCAGTATCACTGTAGTTAATAGAATAAGGGTAAAATATAGTATTAAATATAACCGGATAGAAGATAAACTTTTCGGTGAAATTCCCGACACCTCTGCAGGAGCCGTATAGCCTGACATCTTTATGCTGAAGAACCGAATAACCCCCATGTTTTCTACTTCGTAGTTCCACAGGAAAAGGAGTGTTGAAGCACCGGCATCTACAACCAATAGAATCTATAATTTATTGCAAAACTGCATTGAATAAGTAAAAACTGGCCGTCGAAGGAACCGCCGGCGCCGGTCACTCAGTGTTAGAAATCGTTTGCGCAACTTCCAACATGCTACCGAATAACTGACTGTTACAATTAACCGCAATAAATGTTAAGTTTGTCATTGCGCACAGTTACTGTTTTGTAACCTACTGTAAACGTTATTGTACCGAACATAGTTTGTTTATGGCTGCACGTCTCACTGTTTCTTGAAAAACGTGATTTTGGTAAACGACTATGTGGAGCTCCGTTGGTTCGGGCATATAGAAAGAATGCCAGAGGAAAGAATGACAAAACAGATATACAATGTGAAAGTCGAAGGATGCAGGTACCGGGGAAGACCTAGACTATCTTACCACGACCAAATAAACCGAGTCTTATCTGATGGAAAAGTCAAGAGTCTCCGTAACCGGCGAGCGTGTATGAGACGAACTATGAGAGTCGAGGAAGCCAGAGAGGTATGTAAGGAAAGAACCTGTTGGAACTCTGTACTCTCTGCCTACCCCGCAAGGGATCTGGCGTGAGGTTATAGATAGAGATAGATAGATAGACTATGTGGAGCGGGTCACTTTTTTCTCACCAAATATGTTTGAGGGGAGGTAAAGCTGGTCGGAGTCATATAAGTGAGCGATTAAAAGACAAGCTGAGTTTTTCTCCAGATTTTCTTATCCAGATCCCAGTAGAGTAGATAAGAAAAGATTGTAAAATCGCCAATTTGTAAGTGCAGGGTTTCAGATTCGTTTGTCATGTTATTAAGTACATGTTTGATCCAATTTTGGTATAGACGCGATTTTTTTCAATAAGGATATAGGTGTTAAATTGAGGGTATTATCAAAATAAGTGAATTATTTAGAGTCGATATATACCTGTATACTCTTTTTGAGTGTATCTGAAGTGTGTTTATTAGGTACCTAGTTATAGCTATATTAGGTACCTAGTTCGCCAACCCGGATTTGGCCAGCGTGGTGAACTATGGCCTAAAACCCTCTCAGTTTGAGAGGAGGCCCGTGCCTAACGGTGGGTAAGTTTCTTAACAAAATCATAGGATTTTATTTTTCATTCAGACAAAAAAGTACGCATTAATAATCAAGATAGAAACCTTGAAAGGACTAAACTACCTACCATCCCGTAGGAATACTATTCCTTTCGAGAAGGTCAAGAAACTCCAGAGACTTACAATTCTTTTTATATATAAAGTGATTTGTGAGGTATAGGATCAATGTTTGTACAGTAAACCAGGCGTATAATACAGAACCGTGCCGTATAACTTAAGTCAGTGTAATCCATTGACATTGATGTCTTAATTGGCACGCTCCACTAGCTAATTAACTATACTAGCATGCATCAGTGTCTTTAAAGTCTTCTTGTTTTGAAATAATAAAAATACACCGTCACGACTATATTCGCCGTTAAGGTTAGGTCCCAATGTAATAGAGAGTCGCACTACACACACCGGACACAAATCTAGAACACAGACGGCTACTTACTGAGAACTTTTTTTGAGTACCAAAAACCTCAATAAAACTGTCCGAACTACAATTCAAACTTATCTCTTCGTGATCGCCAGCCGCATACATCACTAGGCTCATAGATATTAATATTACACGCCTTTCGATCTTCATTAGTAGTATAAGTTCTGAAGACGTTTTAATAAGTGATTCATCCGGGTATGTCAAAATTGAGTTCGGAAAGTTGATAAACGTAACATAGTAAAGATATCTTACGAGTATTAATGTTCTCATATGTTGAGCAGGTTCTTGAATCAGATGAAGGGCTTTATGGAATATGCGCTTGACATATTTCACTAATATTAGTTATAATTTTTAAAGCCCTATTGTGCTTATTGCATAAAATTGATACGTACAGCACAAAGCCAATCGTCGTGATGTTCTTTAGGGAGGCCTATGTTAAGTAGGGATAAGTAGTGTGTGTCTTTTGTAGGCATACGGCCATCACTTCTTAAAATGTCTAATTATCTCACATGTCTTGTGCTAATCGCGGACCTGAGTTACTTCCTTAACTAACAATATAAACTAGAAGAAGAGAAGAACGGAGAACTCTATTTTGCACAGGTTTTGAATAATGTCGAATCTGTTAATGATTGTTACCAAATCCTTGCCCGAATTTTAAAGTTTTTCTATTTCTGATGATCCGTATGTATTAACACCGATAGCAGGCTATAATAAACCAACTTTAAACCATTAGACGTACGTTTCACCCTAACCATCTGACTGACACATCTGCCTACGTTTACTTACCGTAAAATATGGACTGAAAGATAGTCTAATTATAAACCTTTCCAAAGTAATTTCGGCCACGAGACAGAGTATAAACATGGTCGTGTGAGCAAGTATTAGCCGCGTAGGTCAACCTTAATCCAGTTGGTGCCGGTCGGTGGCTTGTAGGGTCGTGTTTTTGTTAATTGACCCAGGATATGGGCGACGTACGATGTTAATTAAGTGGTTTATGCCGATCGTTTTAGGAATATGGACATGCTAAAAATATACTTTATTATCTGATATAGCAAGTTCAGAGGGCTTAGCACAAAAACTTTGACGGTAGCGTGACCATAGCGAGTAATTGTGCTGACACGTTTATGTTTATTTAGTAAGATTTTACTGTGACAGGGATGACTAGCTAACGTCACTCTTTTCATGCTAAGCTTTCTGATATAAGTGGGTAGTTATGTAAAGTACTTAAATATGTAAGAGTTTATAATTTCCAAACTGACAAGAAGACTGATAGGTATCAATATCTAAAAACATCTGAAAGATGTCTCAATTGAGATAGACAAGATTTCATTGATGTTGAAATGGAAAATTAAAAATCTTTAAAGGCCGGATTTTGTTCTAATAATTAAGAAATTGTTTAGCCTTGATATTTAGACTAGACAAATCGGCCAATCTTTACTAAATGCAATAAACGATTTTTTAGGTCTGTAGGCATCTGGATAAGCACCTGTAAGGTATGTTTTGATTAAAAAATAGGTATTTAGCACCACAATTTGTCGTTGTAAGAGCTAACTACACGTACTTTTTCTTCGCAAAAAAGGAAAATTTATCCACAATATTTCAACAATTATCTTGGCAACAAAACCAAGAGAGTTTCTTTAAGGACCGCTCATCATGTAAACACTACCTGTTGTGGAAGCCAGTGAAGCGAGGAAGCTCAAGCATGATTATGGTAATACTTTGGCACGCAGCCCGGCAGGTAGCGGCCATTGTGATGGAAAATTCATCCGTGACCTTAGCGTTGTGTTATATGCCCATACCGTTAACCTTGCAGTTTTGTTAAGAAGTAATGGACCTTGGTATTAGGCTGGGATAATTAGGAGTTAGTAGCTTTCTTGTCTCCTGTAAGATATGTGTATATTTATGTTAATGGGTTAGCTAATGCAGTGACTCCTGGGAGAAAACTTTCCTTTTGTTCCATCCAAATTGTAGGTAGCAACTCTCGGTTTTGCGGAATTCATTAGCGGTCGCGAATTGTGTTTTGAGAGAATCCAAAAATTTCCTTTAATCGTGAAATCTGGCCTTACCCCTAAATCTGTGTCCTTCAACTCCATGTACTATAATAGCAATTGTCCTCTTTACACTATCTCGACTGAATCAAATTGTTTGTAGGACACAATAAGAATTGCCCCGTTCGGCGATCGAATCTGGTACTACATGATCCAGTAAACGAAGCATAAACTGTTTGACTCGTAAAACAAATGTCAAAATGTAAAAATATACTGCTGGGTCATTACCCTGAATAATGTTTTGCCGTCAAGCAAAATTGGTAGACGCCTATGAGGTATCAATATTATGTGATCATCATTACTTTCTTGATTTATCCGCATCAAATCATTTATGGGCACCTAATGGATCTCTTTGTAACACGAGGGCTAAACCTTGATACGTTCTACATGTCTTGTAAACATTGGGTATTGGGATATATAATAATAGCAGGAAATGGTAGGGGGGCCAGGAAAGTGATAAACTGCCCCTCCATTTGTTATTCGTGTGATACACAGCGGCGAGGTTGGCAATACTTACTCCTACTACTTAGTCTCAACATTTCAAAGCCGTAAGTAGTCAATAGGTACTTTAAATTATTTTCCATTTGCTATTTTATGAGAACTACAGGAAAATTGCTGTCGAAAATCTAAAAAAATGCATTAATATTTCTTTGCCAGGATTAGGTTTCTTAATAAAGCAGCTTTATCAGAATTAAGTTCATTTTCTCGTGGTCTGTTGGTATAATGTTGGTTACATGTGAATGTTCACACTTTATTGATTTGTGACGTTAGATGTTCTTTAAGGCTTTAATTGAGCAATAGTTCCTAAACCTGGTAGATTTATACTAGACATGTTTGCCACGCCAGCCCGTCGCGCGCCTTAGGCAGCCGCCATTAAGCACGACATGAAATCAATCATCAATCAAATCAGCAAAATCCACATGGCAAAAGGCAAGGCCCCATGCCATCAGCAAATTCAGCAGCCATTACGCTAAAATTCCAAAAAATATAAAGAATGGAGTTTTTGTGGAGACATTTTTGTTAACAAAACTTATGGATATAGAAAATTGATCGAGTACCTACTCAATTTCGCAGCCGACTACAGTTCTAAAAAAATAATAGCATAATACAATTAATAGTAGAAGTTGATGAAGTGTGCGAGAGTGGAGGAAGCCGGAGAGGTCTGTATGGAAAGAACCTGTTGGAACTCTGTACTCTTTGCCTACCACGCAAGGGTTCTAGATGCTATATCTATATAGAATAGTAGGAGCTACATTGCGTAGCACTCTTAATCGGCGGAAATACATCAGGAGATGTATGAACTTAAATGAAGCAAAAGAGGTGTCAGAATCGTAGTATGGCGAACTGTAGTCTGCCTATCCGTGGTATAAAGGCGTAAATATTTGCAAGTATGTTTACAATAATCAATACCCATTTCCTACATTCTTAATCCGTAACCAGCAGTAGATACTGACCCGATTAATCCTGACATTTCGGAGGAATTAAAATAGCTTACCTTCCTCTACTTCGTTAAGCGATTGACCTTTTGTTGTCTACAAATTAATTGATATTGCGTGTTCTGTTTCGAGTACGCTAAGACAATTCCGTTACGGTTTAGACACATGCGAGCGTTAGAGGACAATGAATGCTTGTTAACGCCTCGACTTACGACCAATTTGCAAATACGAGGGGACTAAGTGGGTGGGGATCGAGCACCGAGTTATACGTAATTTAATAATTCATCGTGACAAACGCAGCGGTAACTGGTACCTGTACATCGGTTCGGTATGTTCGGTTGTATTCCATAATGGGGGAGTGTTTTTATAAAACGGTTTTTACCCTCCAATATTTTTTTCAGAAAATGCATAAATTCAATCAATGGCAAAAGGGTTGTATGGCGATATATATAGGGAAATAAGTCGTTTTATAAAGGTAGGCACTTTTTGGTGGCGATGTTTAATGCGAACCATGCCGATTTGTTCTAAGATAGATCACTCCTGAGAAGAAAATCCTAAAACTTTACGAAATGATGCGCCCAAAGTCTTCAGATGGCTCAGGACGTGCAGGAAATTTCATATTGTTAGATTAAATACAATAAGTGTTAGATTATACACAATAATAGTAATGATAGTTAGTTAATAATTATAACTATCTATCTATCTATATCTATCTATAACCTCACGCCAGATCCCTTGCGGGGTAGGCAACTATTACGTTTATATTAATAAGTCGATTGTTACTTAGTCTGTATCGATTATAAATAATTATTATTTTGTAATTGCAACACTGTAAAGGCGAGAATGATGACAACACTGTTTAATGCCAAGCACATTGGCGGAGCATCATTCTCGCTTGAGACGCCTTTCGATTAACACGTAAAGGGAAATACAGTGAAGACCGGATAATCAGTTCTTTTATTTCTGATAATAACTTCTCCAACGTCGTGCGGCTTTTAATATGAATCAGATATTTATTTGCAAGAAGAGCAGGAACAAACAGTCGAAACGAAATGAAACTGTCAGATTTTTCTCGTACGAGATTCAAAGTTGCGATTACGATCTAGTAGATCGAGTGGCGTACGTTTAAATTACTAGAACAAATTTGTACCTTAAACCATCTAAGCCACCTTTCTAGCGAAATGCCAAATATTACACAGAAATTATACACGTAGTACAAAACTAGATAACAAAACGCTTCGTGCTTTACCTATCTCTAAAGGCCAGAAACGTGAGCGACATATTGCAAAGGCCACGCTTAATGGAGCGAAATATGTTAGTTTTATTTGTATTATCCTAAAAGTTGTTCTGTACTATGAAATTGTAGCTGTAAACATAATTTTACAGATCTTGAGCCTTTGTGGTACATAATAATCTTCGTCGGTAGTGTGGATTATCATAATTAAAACTGTTATAATAGCGACATCTTAGTACAATTTAATTCTAACATTAGCTATTTCTCTGTATAATTAAAACATAAATAGACTAGGAAGAAGTCGACGTATTTCATAATAAATTTTTATGTACATTAAGTGTATACATGAAAGTTTGTATTATTTTTTTTATTTATTTTTTTAAAAACGTAGCCCCACATTAGGATTTATTCCTGTATCGTGGGTGCGTTTACAAACATGAAATTTCACATACACAAATACCCAGACCGGAACAAATAATTGTGGATCACACAAAGATTTGTCCCGTGCGGGAATCGAACCCGCGACTATTCGACACAGTGGACGGAGCAGCTCAAGCTCTTAACCACTGCGCCAAATCGTCCGTCATGTATGTTTAGATGTTAGGATGTTTGTTACTCAATCACGCAAAAACGGCTGAACGGATTTAGATGAAAGGACATTGTCGAAATTTGCCCCAGAACCAACAAACATTCGACCCATGCCATAATTATTTGTCTATTTCATTAAAATAATGGCAAATATCCGTATATAACGGACAATTTGCAATCTAAAACGAATATTTCAAAGTATTGTCAGTACTTATATCTTAGTAGCCGACATCTTTACTGAATGTCAACACACAATATAACCTCATATGTACTGAATTATAACCTCAAAATCGAATTGTGCAATATTGCAATTTGTCTCCCGTTTGTCCCTTTAATAATAAATGCCTAATAATCCCCGTAAGGGATCTGGCGTGATGATATAGATAGATAGATAGAATAATAAATGCCTTAAGGTTAATTATTTTTATGGGTAATTTGAAATCATACAATAAGTACTTTTTCATTGCTGTTGGTTCTGGGGCAAATCATGTATAGGCGCCGAACAATGTCCTTTGGGACACAGATAGTAGTATTGATATCTGGATTAACACATAGGATACTTTTTATCCTGGAAAAATGTTAAGTTCCTGGCTTAAGTCAACGCGGCCTAAGTCGCGGGCAGATACTAGTATAATATGTTTTTTTATAGCCTACATATTCCTAATTAGTTAACAAATAACAGGGTCATAAATATCTTTTTTCCTGTGGGGGGTAGGATGAGGTATTTATTAGAACTGACACAAACGTCGATCAGGCGAAGTTCATCATAACAAGTGTAATTAAAAATCGGTATCAATCTTCAAAAGGATCACATCGTAAGAGGAAGATAGTGCCTTAATTTATATCCCACCTGAAATTAATAGGGATTCTGCGTAAATAAGTGACTGGCAGTGGTTGAAAGAGAAGCGCCGGAGACCGCTCTCTGTGGCGTGTTTTGCAAAATCAGGCCTATATCCAGCGACGTACTGATGCAAATTAATAATGATGAGCTATAGTTACCTATAAAAACATTAAAGGGACTACTGTTGGAACAAGTTATATCATTATAGTAGAGTAACCAAGCACCTATGCTAGTAGATTGATCTCTGTATTAGAAAAGGTAATTTGATGACCTGCATTCCTTATTTATTACTAACTTACTAACTCTATTCCGAAAATTAAATAACCTTAAAAAATTTAGCTTCTAAAATACTAACCCAGCCTTCTATCATTCATCTTGCTGTCCTTTATTTGCTTCAACGTCTACGGCAGAGTCCCTAATTGCTTGCTCCATGTACCGTAATGGTAGGACGATATTAACAGCAATTAGTTTGGAAATCAGCGGACTGTCCCGACAGAAATGTTGCCAGACTAGCCTAATTGCTCGCAACTGGAGTGCAGGGAGGTAGAAAATTGTTTTAACAAGAGCCAGACAATATTTCGATGCTACTGAGGATGGCTCGTTTGGAATGAGTGTTTTCCGAAACAGAATAACATTTTTGTATGGCGCTATAGCCTCTACAGTCATACTTAACAGGATTACTGCATTACCTAGAGAAAAGTTGAGGTTTGGTACATGACTAGTCATCAGGACAATGACAAATCACGAAGCTTCGAAAAGCAAATTCTCCATCGCAAGCTTTTCTGCCATAAAATGTTTCCAAGAAGCACCGCCCCATTGTTTGTTTAATAAAGTCATCGCTCTCGAACAAATGCTCGCGGTGGATCTTCACCTTTTTGGAGGATGAGGCGCATTTCGTCAACCCGAGATAGTAGGAAATGATGAGGAAAAATGAGAATAACTAGTTATGTACCTACGGTACACACTGCTGCGAGACGTGTAGGTTCGAAGCTTTGTTTCAAGTGTAACGACTTGAAGCAAAACCTCTAACATTATTTTTATACCTACGAGATCAAACTAAGGATAGGTTTCTTCTGAACCATTACTATAGGTAATATGTTATTATAGAGTAAGTATTATTTCTTCAGTTGTTAGTACAAAAGTCTATAAATGAAAGCTGGTTAAAAAGATTTGCTACGAATATTTATTTATTGATGCTGTGTAAG
The DNA here is from genome assembly GCA_905147815.2 of Phalera bucephala. Lineage (NCBI taxonomy): Eukaryota > Metazoa > Arthropoda > Insecta > Lepidoptera > Notodontidae > Phalera > Phalera bucephala. The sequence goes on from LR990618.1 coordinate 32,014,917, forward strand.
TTTATGATTAAATGCTATTTTAACTCGAAACAAGTTTTAGAGTGACTGATCGTTCTATGCCTGAGAGCTTAATATGAATAGATTGACGTTACCGTGTTCCTATCAAGTTGATGTGCTATCCTTTTCACACCACAAATATATAATTTAAAGATGAACGCGACATGATGCTTCATCAACGACGAGGCGACATTCCGTCAAGTGGTTCGTGCTGGTCTGTGCTTAGCCCTCTGTGTTCTTAATTTGTAAGTGCTTTCGTCAAACGCAACTACTCGGTGGTAAGTGCCGACAACACATTGATACTAGGCTAATCAAGTGCTCGTCTGGCCTAACCCACACGCAGGTGGGCGCCGCTCAATTAGGATATTAACCTGTTTTCGGAACACTCAATCATGCCGTGTAATTAAGGTATGCTTTGGGTGGGTACTAGCAAAAAATGCGGGCACTCGACGAACTGTGCTAACACTCTAGTCACGTTTTGATTAAAGCTCTATTGTTTACATGTTTGCATGTTAATAATGTCCGTGTTACTTGACTAGTGGCAAAAGTATGTCGTATGGCCCCGTTTGGGCGTTTGTGTGGGTGGGTACTTATTAAATGGTCATAATATTATCGCCGCAGCGGCTTAGTAATCACCAAGATTAAGTAGTGTTTGGCGTGCCAAAGAAGGGTGTTAGTCTAAGAAGGGTGACCGTTTGTGGGAATTTCATTTTCGCCTCTTCGTACTTTAGGTGTTTCAAGCGGTTAGACCCGGTTACCACTTAAATGGTGTAGTCTTTAAATCAATGTGAAATCCTTACAGGTGGCTAGCCACACACTTGCTTCCACTAAGCCGTTCTGTGTCCGCTTGGGCGTAGCGGAGTATTATCTACTCCATCTTACCTGGATTTGTGAGAGAAGGCCTTTGCCCAGAAGCACTTGGACAGTATGGACTGATTTATTTTATTATTTTTGTAAAATGAGGCGCTCGTAGCACTGTGTTCTTACCGATTACCAAGATTAAGCAGCGTTTGACTTGATTGGCGTGAGATGGGTGACCGTTTGTGGCATTTTCATATTTGAGCGTCTCCGTGCTTCGAAAGGCACGTTAAACCGTTGGCCTAGCTACCACTGAATGTGGTAGCCGTTAAGCCGAGTTGGAAGCCTTAAAGACGGCTTGATAAGTTCCAACAGCAGGTAGCCACAAACCTGCCTCCACTAATCCGCACTGGGTTGGCGTAGTGTAGTATGACATAATCTCTCTCACCTCGATTTATAAGTGAGTTGGAAAGTGTATTGGAGAAGGATGTGAAGTGATACTATCGGTAACACTTGGGTTACAGAAAATGCGATTTAGGTCCCCAATTATATGAGTTTTAAACACCCACGCTTGGAGTTATTAGATGGTTTTTTCTCCTTCGGTCCCCTTTTCGAAAACAACTGAAAATCCACCGAAGGCCGCGCAACTATACAAACGGGCCGGGCAACTATATAAACACCAATAAAATATTAAGTTTTTCCTGAAGTTTTGGATAAAGTATACCTTTTACCCTGATCCCGAATGCCCCATTGGGGATACGGTCGTGAAACTATGTGTACCGAAGTGACCAAATATAGCAGATGACGATCGCAAAGCCAACAGGAAAGAGATTCCCATATACAGATAATGGCGACTTCCTGCGTTGTTGCTTCGGCAATGATTATGCGAACTCTAAGCCACGGGTCGGCCATGATTTCGACACGTGTGACGGAGTCTGAGCATTTATATAAAACATGTAATGAAAGCAAATTCAAGGCCGCAAGGTTAAGATTTTCGTGAAAAAAATCGGTAGCTTTGTAATAATTTAGCTTTATAATACTTTATTGCACATAAAATATTATAATACAAAGAGTCAAAATCGAACATGGTTATGAACAGTAAGGCGGCCTTATCGCTTAAAGCGATTTCTTCCAGGCAAACTTTAGGTAGAGGACAGAGATGCTTAAAGATTATACTCAGGAATAATGGGTAAGGTGCAACAATTAATAAATTAGTCTAAAATAAAATATTAAACAAACTAAAACAAAAATAACCTATTATATATTGTATAAATGAATGACGGAATAAGTAAGAAGTAAGGAGAAACAAATAAGATACGAGCAAAGGTAAAAGATTTGAAAGAAAACTTACTAGAGGTGTGAAATTTATGCATAATTTATGAATAATTTATTTTACCATAGTTAGGAAGCCAAAAGAACTTTACTTTTCTAAAGAAAATATTTCATATTTTAGCCAAAAATATATCAATTTTCTATTCTAACATGTGATTTCCACTTTTTCCTTAGGATTTCAATCGGTTAAATTCTCAAATCGGCAGTAAAAAATATGTTCCTTTACAAATATTTCTACATAGTTTTGTCAGTCATTGATTTGCAGATTTGCATTGCATAACTAAAAAATGATTAGGGTGGAAATAAATCTGTCTATCCATGTCATAAGCCCGATCTCTTGCGCGGTAGGCAGGGAGCTCAGAGTCCCAAAAGGTTTGTGGAAATAAATCCTTTTGAAAAGTCACTTCTCTTTTCCCGATGCGTTGCGTTTTTATTTTCACCTCTTGCTCTTTTTCTCCGAGATGCATAGTAACCACGTTTCGCCGTAGTATTTTAGATACCAAAGTGAGAGGGAGTGAGCCTGACACCATTGTTCTACTAGTATGTTAGTTCTACAATTACACACGCGTAACGATAGTGTAAAGAGTATGTAACGATACAACAACACAACATGTCAATTGGACTGTAAACAATGTCTAATAGATAATTACTATTTTATTCACGAATTTCGTAATAAAGTAATTATCAATTGTTATTTTCTTTGTTTTGGACTTTCGTTATGATTTTGGCATTATTACTATTGTTATTTATCACAATTTTCTGCACGCTACTTTGTTCGCGTTGACTTTAGAAAGGGACCTTACATTTTTTCGGGATAAAGATCCTATGTACCCAGGTTATCAAATCAAATCATATATTTCGTGTACATAGGTAAATATAGGCTTAGGTGTTAACATTACAATACGTCATTCCATGTACCGCCATACAGCATACAAAATTATTAATTGGTAATTATTAATAATAAATTAAGAATATAAAATTATAATTGAATAAGATAAAATATAAGTAAATGTAATTAAATTAATTTATCATTTAAAAAATCGTCAACACTATAATAACATTTTTCAATTAATAATAATGATAATTTGTGTTTAAATGTATTATTTTCTAGATTTTTAATGTCATTTGGCACTTTATTATAGATTTGAGGTGCCATACCTAGAAGGCTTTTCTTTGATAGAGCCGTTTTACATTTATGGAGGCATATCATATTGGTTATAAACTATCTGTGTGCCAAATTTCATCCAAATCCGTTTAAGCGTGATGCAGCAACAAACATCCAAATATCTTAACATCTAAACATACAAAAATTCAGATTTATAGTATTAGTGGGATAGCAGAATGATTGAACCAGTGTTTCGTCTCTTTTTATTTAATCTTTGATCATTTTATAACTTGATAATTCAGCATTATTTTGTCATAATCCTATAATTTGGCGCTCGTAGTGCTGTGCGACCGCGGTGTTCTTACCGATCACCAAGGTAATCAGCGTTCGACTCGGACGGCCTGAGATGGGTGACCGTTTGTGGCATTTTCATATTCGAGTGTCTCCGTGCTTCGGAAGGCATGTTAAGCCGTTGGTCCCGGTTACCACTTAATGTGGTAGTCGTTAAAGCGAGTTGGAAGCCTTAAAGGCGGCTTTATAAGTTCCAACAGCAGGTGGCCAGAAACCTGCCTCCACCAATCCGCACCGGGTCCGCGTGGTGGAGTATGACCTAATCTCTCTCACCTCGATTTGTGAGAGAAGGCCTTTGCCTAGCAGTGGGCAGTATAGGCTGATATTACTATAATTTGGATAATATTGAAAACCCAAACAGGCTACAGAGAAACATGCTACAGAGAAACATGATGCAACGTAGACTGACTTTAGAAAGCTTTATGTACCTGTAACAACAATGAACTTGATTTGGTTTGTTCCCTTATAACAGTGCGCTCTTTAATGCACAACCATGCACTTTTGCCATTTACTTTACTCTTGAAGGCCCGTAAATATTGACTTTTGTAAGCTGTCGAAAGTGTCGTTCTACGATGCTGCTAGGTAAGCACAGCACATAAAAGTTTCCCCTTTGTCCTGCCAATCTCGCTTGTGCAGTGCAGTTAGTCTGGCAACTGTCGAGACCTGTTTGGAGTTGGTAATTGGTCGTCGCGCGGTCCTCGCGACGCGACGCGGCGGTTACGGCTACTGTCGCCAGTTTACTGTTTTCAAACGGGACACCAATAAAAAGTTATTTGTTGTTATCCATGTTTGTTTTGCTGATTGCTGCAGATGGAGTGTATTGTTTTTGTGTTTTTTGTGCATGTATGTATGACTAGGTACACCTAGAAAAAGGTGGCGCGAAGAATTGGATACCTTTGCGGGTACTTCGTGGCCCGAAATAGCCATAGATAGAGACCTGTGGAAGTATAAAGAGGATGCCTTTGCTCAGTCAAACAGGTTAGAAAAAAAAAGAATGACTATTTCTTTCAACTATTTATGATTTCTTGTCCATGATAATTAAAAACTTAGACGCAAAAAAAATTGTATGTGCAATTTATGCAGACATGACTAAGGCATTTGACTTTGTAGAACATGACCTGCTACTTGACAAATTATATGCAATAGGTGTAAGAGGTAACGGACTTGAATTGTTAAAATCATACCTATCTAATAGAAAACAAATTACCGAAGTAACGAGAGTATGTCACAAGACCAGGAGGGAAAAACATTTAAATCCTGTGAGCGAATAATTAAATATGGAGTGCCACAAGGGAGTGTGTTGGGTCCATTATTATTTTTAATTTATATTAATGATCTACCCCAAAATGTGATGTGTCCAATGGTTTTGTTCGCAGACGATTGTACAATTTTAGTGAGTAGTGATAACGTCAGTGAATACGAAAAAAGCATTCAGGCATCGGTATTTGACCTAATAAATTGGCTAGATAGAAATAACTTAAAGATTAACCTAACCAAAACAAATTTAATGCAATTCTCAAAAGAAGCACGTAAATCATTTATGACGATTAAGTATAAAAAAGCTGAAGTTAAGCAAATAGAAACGTCAATATTCTTAGGCCTACATATTGACAACAAGTTAACATGGAAACCACAAATAGAGCATGTTTGCAAAAGATTGAATAAATGTGCATACGCATTGTATAATTTGTCAAAAATTGTAAATAGAGAAGCAGTACTTGTTGCTTATCATGGTTTAGTTGGCTCTATCTTAAGGTATGGTATTATATTTTGGGGTAATGCAACCAATAGAGAAACCGTGTTTAAAGCACAGAAGCGGTGTGTGAGGGCAATTTGTGGTTTGAAAATGACAGATAGTTGTGTACCTTTCTGTAAACAATTAAAAATTCTAACAATGTCATCACTATATATATTGGAAATGGCAATTTTTGTAAAACAGAACATTAAATTATTTAACAATATAGCAGATGTGAGAAAACTACCAACTAGAAAGCAATATGAAAACCAAATCACAAATAAAGCTGGTTGTAAAAGTGCAGCTGCCAGAAAAAGCGTATTAGGTATGGCCGTCCATATATTTAATAAGGTCCTAAATGAATTCAAAACCTTACAAATAAAGGAATTCAAATCTAAATTGTCAATGTTCTTAGTAGAAAAATGTTATTATAGCATAGGCGACTTCTTAAATGACCATGACATTTAAACGGTGTTTGAGTTACATATTAATTTGACATTATACAATGACTTGTTACAGTATGACATGTAGTATAATTTGCTGTTGTTGACATAATATTTTATTATTACATTATTTTTATTTCCTTTTAACCAAGTATTAATTTCATTTTATTATTACAATGCATTTCTGTATACCCTTAGCATGCACTTTGTATACCTGTGTTTCTTTGATTTTTTTAACCGAATAATGTTTCCATTTTATTATTAATATGAACCTTTGTATACCCTTAGGGTGAAACATAGTGAGACTGTTCATAGTATTAAGATCTAATTCCATACCTATGTTATGACAAATAAATATATCAATCATTCAATCATTCAATCATTCAATCAATCAATCAATCAATCAATCAATCAATCAATCATTCATTCATTCATTCAAGTTTAGGACGTATGTAACCGCTGCAGTAAATGGCTCACCAATTTTATTTTATTATAGATATGTCTTTTAATATGTTTTAATTGTAATAGTGACATGCGGTGTAATATGGCGTCTGTGAATCAAAAATGAGAGGTGGAAATATAAAAATTTTAGTTATTGTAACAATATGGGTATTAAATGAGAGCTAGTAAACAACCCACTATAAATATGTCTGTATAAATAATTTGTTGTAACACTATAGTAGTATTTTCTTACAAATTAATAAAACTAAAGAGTTTTAAAACTATCTATCTATATCTATATAGATAGATAGTTTTTAGTAGTTTATAGATAGTTTTATTCTCGAAGTCGGATAAATCGGCCCAATAGGGAACAGTTAACGTAGTTCGATTCGGTCCGACTAAGTTCGGTCAGACTGGTGGTAATGGGGAAAAAATCTCAATTACACAAAGTAATGCTCGCACTGACGATCATGTCACGAGTATGTAACTCCAGATTCACTAGTGAGCACTAGTGAATCTGGAGTTGATCTTGAATCTGGATCATGTCAGGTACTTTGCGGGGTAGGCAGATCTTTAGAGTTCCAACAGGATATATCCTTCGAAACGTAAACGTCTAGTAAACCTATTTCCAACAGACTGCAATTTCATTTAAACTGAAATTACAATCCAACTGAAAAATTGAAAAGTAGTGGTGGTTTTATGCGTAATGTCGTCCATTAAAAGCTCCCTAGTGGGAGAATTAATTAAATTGGAGAGCCTTATGACAATCATCCTAGAGCGGTTTTGCGTTTGGAGATCTTAATGGAGTTATGCAAGATGAATTGACCATTTGTAAAGTTGAGTTCGTTAAATATGTTGGCATATCCAGATTTCAGATATATTGCGCTTCTTTTAAATTCTATATAAGTATTATAAGGAGAAAGATTTGTAATCGATGAACTTTAAACCTCCGAAACTGATTTAATCATTCTTTCACCCGGAATAGACCCGGTAGGTGGCGCAGTTGTCGTCTGGGTGCGAAGCCGCGGGAAATTGTTTCTGTAGTTATTAGTCCAATTTCACCGTCACGCCTATAATCCTCAAGCGGGGGTTGGAAGAGGTGTACTGAGTACACCCACGTTTCGCCCTGATATTAGGTCCCATGTGATAGAGGGCGAGTCTATTGCCATATACCGGCCACAATTACAGACTCCGGCCTCGTACTGGGAAGTTTTCGCTAGAAAAACTACTCTTGTCCGACCTAGGATTTGAACCTAGGACCTCGTGATCACAAAGCGCTGCGCTTTGCCACTAGACCAACGAGGCAGTCAAATATGAACTTTCAAATAATAAGCTTGTGAAATAAATTCTTATTTATCTACTACCTACGACTGGAGATATTATGTATATTGGTAATAAGTTACCTTAAATAACAAGAAAAAAATCTCATAAAAAGTCAGTAGATACAAGAAAGATAAAATAATTATTAAACATATTTTCAATACTATGTATTAAGTCTGTTACCCACTCCGTAAATCAAGGGGGGTTAATATAACTTAATGGAAGCCCGCAGGTCTATAAGCGTGTCTGCGTCTCCGCGCGGATATGATTGATGATCTGTCTGATTGATTCGTAGGTCTCTAGGATCTATCTATATTACCGTATCTATGTACGTGACATGCCAGCCACCTAAGTCCATGACAACTGGTGCACGAAATTCAATTTTAAGTTAAGTACGATTAAAGTACAAAGTTGATTAAGAGCTACAAAAATGTCAGGAGATTACGACTTGCCGGTATCTCCTCTCGTTTTGGAAAAAATAACAAGTTACATTTTATTACATTGCTACCATATCGATATTTGTGCACATATAGTGTGAATACATAATGGTTAGTATTTCAGTAACGAAAATATTATTTCAAACACAAGTTTTGTGAATGGACAACTTTACTCCTCTACTTCGTGTCAAAAACTCCCAATTTTTCTTCTATAAAAGATATTATACTATTGTGCAACGGTTTGTTATACCTACGTGATAAGTAAACGAAATAAAATACTATTAATGCATGAGATTAATAATATTTTCTAACTAATAAAAATATTTTTTTGCCAACATTACCGCACCCCCATCTAACATTTTAACGTTACATAATGCAGTTAAAAATATCCTTGTCATTCTTTTTTTTTCGAAAAAAGTAGACGTAAAACGTTACAATGGCGGAGGCGCGCAAATAAACCGTTATTTAATCTGTTGGCAATGACGTCATCAACGTCTGGGCGTGATTGATGGGCCTGGGCCCCCTGGATACAGTCAGAACTCATTCCGATGGCTACGTAATACAAATAACTGAATACAGTCATTATTTATATTTTTAGAGGCTCTTTGAAAATCTCCAGAAATATTATATTATGTATTTTCTCAGATTGTGTATTTTGAATGTGGCGCGCATATGGTTAAATAGATTAGCAGAGTATCGGAATGAATGGCATGATGGGCATGAGGCCTAGTTGTGGAGATACTAGTAATGTGTAGATACCTACAGGCTGGCTGTTGATGATTCTTTAGATGCTACCTGTGATTTAAGTCTGTATTTTAGCTAAACGGTCTAAGGTCAAACTAGCCTCGCATCTAAAAATACGGCTGATATTTTATGGGTTGCACTTATCTGAGCTATATTTTAAAACAACATACTGTGATAACATACAACCTCCCTTCTTTGATTTTCCTGTCTTGTCGAAAACATGTGCGTATTAAAAATTAATTATCACTTGCTTTAACGGTGAAGGAAAACATCGTGAGGAATCCTGCATGGCCTAAGAGTTTGTCGAAGGAAGTTGTTGTTGTTGAAGTTCGCAAACCCGCACTGGGCCAGCGTGGTGGACTATGGCCTTAACCCTCTCAATTTGAGAAGAGGCCCGTGCCCAACAGTAGCACGGTTTCTTAACAGGGCTAATATTATTATATTATTAAGGAAGACGACCCTATTCCCACATAACCTCTTCGGCGACGCGGTTTGATGCCAGGTAATTTTATAGCGCAAGTCTAGACCGTTGCTCCTTGAGGCGCCCTTGAGCTAGTTGCTCCTTGCCCTTCTAGCTGGAGCGTAGGTGTTGCCCACTCGCCCTCTTGTTCGGTAAAACTATAAAAGCCCCGCGGCCAGCGTAAATCATTCATTCGCATACACACAAAAGCCTGGTGACTTACTCAAAAATTTCATGATCATAATAATGTCTTGTACATGATTTAAAATCGTCGAGATTTTAACAAGATTAAAGTTGTCTCTGGTTGACTGACTACTGCTATGACCTCTATTTATTTTCGTCATTATCATACTAAGATCCAGGTAGATTTCTCCAGCATCTCGCAATTGTAAAGCTGATATTATAAAAGCTCATTATATCTACAGATGCCTCGGTCTGTCCGTTGGAGTATGATTGATGGCACCTGATTGATACCTTCGCCGCGTACACACAGTTACGACGGGTGTTTTTGAAGGAATCGTTACTTTACACAAATGAAGTTAGTATTATACACATATTTGTCTTCTGGCTTACATTATGCCCAAACGCGCGGCAGTGAGCAGAGAAGTGAAAATGTAACGGACAGGGCGAATGGAAAAATATTCATAAAACAAAATTCATTTCATTCATTCATTTTTTCCCAACCATATCAAATTTATTGTTTTTTGTTGCCATGCAATATTTATTTTCAAAACTATGTATATAAAAACAAACTTATATCAGTATTAATCTCTCGTTAATATATATCTTAGAAGTCTTATTACCGCCATCAAGCGAATTCATTTAGGGAGGTTAAGGTGTGTTTTCTCAACGTCCACATTTAGCTAAAACTAACTTAAACAGGCACTGTGTTGTTTATGTAAGGCCTTAAGGTGAGGCCATTGTTGTGACCGAATGTTTAATTTATGTTAAATAGTTTTAACTTTATTTGCCTCTCGTAATTCAATTAGGGGAGAGTTGGCATTATTCTATTAGTCCTATAACTATACAGAGATAAAAACTTCCAGAGGGAAGCTTTAATACTCAGATTTATTTCACCAGACTTACATAAAAAGGGATTATTCCCTATAGAACCAGTATGTTTTCGTTTTCTATAAAACAATTGGCAAGTAGTTACTAGATAAGTTACAAGCATTTTGTTTTCATTCTTACTTTGAAATCGATTGCGGCTTGCTCTGTCGTCTTTTATTGTAAAATGTGAGTCCCATGCATTTTTTCGATATAGTCCGACTAGGATCTTTTGGCTCATGGTGAAAATCAGAAATAACGCTCTCATCAAGTGAAATGTCACTTCATGACAATTGCAGAGTTGGCGTTAGCTATGAAATTTATCCAAGTTGAAATAGAAGGAAGAAGAAAATAATGGAAGTAGAAAAATTTAATAAATGGTAACACTAGTTCCACACCAATGTCACCCTGTCAATGTCATACGCCGTCACGCCTATATACCCCAAGCGGGGGTGGCAGAGGTGTACTGAGTACACCCACGTTTCGCCGACGCCATTGCCATATACCGGGCACAATTCCAGACTCCGGACTCATACTGGGAATTTTTTGTTAGAATAACTACATTCGTCCGACCTAGGATTTGAACCCAGGACCTCGTGATCACATAACGATGTGTTTTGCCACCAGACCAACGAGGCAGTCATCACTTGCCAAAGGATCCTTGAAGCGCTATAACGACTGTTGAAAACCAATCTATCACTGTAAGGTTCCAAAATGTCGCTTTTGCAATTTTATTTTCCTCTGTCGTTATACAAATACATCTATCATCCGTGTCTCAGTACATTCGCATTTGTAATAGCGGTCGTCGGGTGTCGGATCCGTCCAATTTCACTCTATATAAACTGTTATCGTCTTTTTATGCGCGAGCGATAAAATCTCGCGCTGATTTTGATAGACCGTAACAGAGACTTATTGCTGGGCGGGATCGATGGGATTGGACTGTGATGAGCCTGGGTACTGAAATTCTGGTATAACTTCGTTTTATGGGCTGATACAGGCCATCTTTTTTTTTAGATGTAGCCCCACACTTTGAATTATTCCTGTGTCGTGGGTACGTTTGCAAACATGAAATACACGTGCACAAACAATACCCAGACCGAAACAAATATTTGTGGATCACACAAAGATTTGTCCCGTGCGGGAATCGAATCTGCGACTACCCAATCCAGTGGAGGGAGCACTGGACCAAGCCGTTCGTCATAGTTTGATAGTTGTTTAGTTGAAAGATTTTGGTTTAAAACATGTAGGTAAACAACTTTCTGTTAAAGAAGCACTACTGGGCAAGACTGTCTCACAAATTAAAGTTACAAAGAGTAACCGTAGAGTTTCTCACTTTTCTTCTCAACAGAAATGACACTCCGAAGTCTTTATTACTTTACAAATACTATAACGGTTTACTTAAGTAAAAAATATTCTATTTTCGATTCTAATGGGTCATACTTTACAAACCGGATCCCGTTGTGGCGACTCCGAAACTCAGGCTTCAGAAAATATACACTATCAGTAACAATGGAGACCACTGGACCATAGGATTTGTGACAAGGAATTAAAGGCTACATGTTTAAACTTTCGTGAATCGCCAATTTGAAGAATAACGACCCCATCCAGTGGCGAAATTTGTTATAGCCTATACGATTTTAAATTTCTATGTATTTGAGTTTTAGTTGGTGCTACCCCAAAGAAAGTATTCATATTATTTACTGGGATTGCCTTAATTTGACATAAACCTGTAGGTTGAAATATATGAGATAAACCTCATACATTGTAATGTATGAAATACAATGAACCACTTTTTATTTTATTATCTAAGTTCTTTGCGGTTCTTTGCGTATAGCAATAGTAATAAGGTGTCATATCTTATTCCTATGAAACTGATGTGACAGCATGACAATTACGACATGGTGTCGACAGGGAATTACATCACGCTTGAGCAGACCAGTTTTACTCCATCAATGCCCATGTGGTTCACGGTTACGAACAGATATGTATATAGAACTTTAGTATTCGGTACGACTACTAATATTATAAAGAGGTAAAGTTTTAAAAGATTATTCTCCATTCGTCTTTAGTCAATTTTCCGCTTGTGATGTAATGAAGAGTCAATCAATTAAATTCTTCCTACCACCTATATGCAGATGATCTCCAAATTTACAGTCAAGCTCCGTTACCCAGGTTGTCGGAGGCTATTACTTCAATTAATAGTGACTTTGCAAAAATATGCGAATGGAGTAAAATGTACGGCCTCAACGTGAATCCATCAAAGACTCAAGTTATCATTGTTGGCAGTTCCAAAATGACCACACGCATCGACTGGTTGCATCTTCCTAAGATCATGCTTGACGGCATTATGATACCTTTTAGTAAAACAGTCAAAAATTTGGGTATCTACATAGATACTAATTTTACTTGGAGACCGCAGTTTCAAGACATTAGTCGGAGAATCTTCGCCTCAGCAGGCTCGCTGCGAGGGCTGCGAAATTTTCTCCCTACTGCCACTAAAATTGCGCTCGCGCAATCACTTCTCCTTCTTATCCTCGACTATGCAGACACCAGCTATCTAGATCTTTCAGAAGAACCGATGCATTTCACAAACTTCTTTAAAAATCATTTACAGTTCAAGCTGTATGTTTGTGGAATGCATTGCCCGTGTCTATCAGACGTATATATATACGAGGCATGCCTTTTAAGTTTTGTCGTTTGAAGAAAAAAACACAACTAGAAACTTATAGTACTTTTTATTGTTTTTCAAAGTATTCACCACGTAGCTTAATACACTATTCCATTCACTCAAACCAGTTATTATAACATTTATTTTACTCTAAAGTGGGGGTGTTCAAAATGGCTGACTTGAAAGCGTCGACTGCTTCTTCACCGGACTGGAACCTTTGACCACGAAGACTTTTCTTAATTTTAGGAAATGTAAAGAAATGGTTAGAGCTTAGGTCACGACTTTTCCTGTTTCAAATACTCAATCGTTTGACGAGCGCTGTGTGAGCTTGCGTTGTCATGGTGCAGGATGATGCGTCGCTTTGAGTTAGATTTTCGAAGTTCGGCGATGACTTGTGGTAAACAAACTGTGGTATACCACTCTGCGTTAACCTTTCTACGATCTTCAAGTGCAATAGTCGCAACATGGCCGGTTTTTCCAACGAACGTGGCCACCATCTTCTTTGAAGTGTTTCGAGAACGAACAACTTTAGTCGGCTTTGGCTCGTCTTGAAAGACCTAGATTGTAGATTGTTGTTTGGAATGAGGATCGTAGGCATAGATCCAAGATTCGTCACCACTGATGATGTCGTAGACGTGATTTGACTCTCCTCGGTTGAACCTTTGCAGAGTTTTCTTACACCATCTGACGCGGGCCGCCTTGTGATCGTCGGAAAGCAGATGCGGTATCCAACGGCAACTAGCTTTCTCACACCAAGCGCTTCATTCAAGATCTTCTGGATGGTTGTCCCTGAGATGCCTAATAGAGCCTCTATCTCTCGATACGTCACATGACGATCTTCGAGAATTAGTTGTCTCACAGCAATGATGTTATCTTCAGTGAAGGCGGATTTTGGGCGTCCTTCGCGAGATTTGTCACTAACACTAGTATGTCCACGCTGGAATTCTAAATACCAGCGTTCGACAGTCCGCAGACATGGCGCTTTATCACTGAACACAGATGTTAGCTCTTCAAAACACTGAAGCCGTGTCAGGCCTCTTCTAAAGTTGTAGAAAATTATTGCACGAACATTTTCCTTAGAAAGATTCATTTTCGTACGTAACCTGACAGATTCCAATCGACGCTGTGACTAAACAATAGCATTAATCCTAATACCTTTAACTGTTTTGAGATTCAAAATTTAAACATATTCGAAACGACAGAACTTAAAAGGCATGCCTCGTATATATATATATATATATATATATATATATATATATATATATATATATATATATATATATGTACGTGTATATATATATACGTACAATAAAGTGTACTCTATCTATCTAAAGTTTGTGCGTTTGGATGTTCGGGGTAATCTCTGGTACTACTGATCCAATTTTAATGATTATTTCACCATTGGAAAGCTACCTTATCCAGAAGTGACACAGGCTATATAACATAGACCTGGTTGGTGGCGCTGTTGTCGACCGGGTACGAAGTCACGAGAAACTGCTAGTCTATACTAATATTATTAAGAGGAAAGATTTGAATTTTTGTATCTTTGTAACGAATAAACACAAGAAGTAATGGACCGATTTTAAAAATTCTTTCACCATTACAAAGCTACCTTATCCAGAAGTAACATAGCCTATATAACATAGACCTGGTTGGTGGCGCTGTTGTCGACCGGGTACGAAGTCGCGGGAAACTGCTAGTATTCAATAACGCAGGTCTTTGAATACTGACCATACTATGACAAAGTTCTAATCTGATACCTAATAATTTTTCTTCCATTCCACACTGGGTCCGCATGGTGAAGTATCTCTGGCATCATTTTTCTAATTCGACATGTGAGAGAGCAATGGGCGCTCTCACACATGTCGCCCAGTAGTGGGATCTGATTTATTTTAACTTTTCTTAGTACCGTAATTATTCACTTTTAATTTGCGATATTGCCAGCATTTTTCATTCTGAAGTTGCTCTCGTAGCCTCTCATTTTAACAGCTTTTATTAAAAAAAATATATGTAAAATTAAAATGTTTAGTACTCTACCTACTTAAATACACTTAAAAGCATCTTATTTTCCACTGAAATTAACTTACCCTCCTATTTTGCGCTAATTTAAAGTTCAATTTACTAACTTAGTCCGTAGCTCGTTTCATTTTCGCTACTTAAGTTGGTTACTTGTTTTAAATAAAGTGAACTTAATACTTTTATGAAGTCTAAGCCTTCTGTTGTATTTTTTTGTTTTATAAAAAGTTTGACAGGTACTTAATCTCAGTGGGCACGTACCCAAACGTGAACGTGTATACCAAAACAAATGTTTGATAACAAACATTTGTCCGGTGCAGGGATCAAACTCATAACTACTCGACTCAGTCAGAAAGCAACCTACCCTTTATCTAAGCAGAAGACCAAACCGGGATCATTCAATTTGAAATAAAACCATTTTTTGGTGTTTTGAGGTCTGGATTGAGTTCCATCCAGAGATCAAAAATAAACCGCGATAAAATACGAAAAATACTTTATTTCATGGTTCACGTTAATTTAATAACTAAATTCATTAAGTTTTTTCTATATGTAGTTTTTTTTGTTTCCAACAGTGTTGAATATTGGCTATCTGACAAGTGTAAGTTACATATAACGTCAAACCATATCGGATCGTGTCGTGTCGGCCCCGTCCCGTTCGTTGTAGATAGCGGCTGATTGATCGCCAGTTTCGGCTGTGTGAACTGGGCGAAGCAATCAATGCTTCGAGCCGGTTGAAGGGAAAAAGTGTATGGTGAAATATTTGCTGAAGCAAAACGGGAAAAATAAATACGAATAACGTACGTTTTAGGTTGAAATTTTTATTTATTGTTTTTTTTTTTATGGAAGATAGTTACAGATAAAATCACATCTATCGATGTGGTCGTTATGTAACCCAAAGGTATTGTCAAACTCTATAGCTTTCAGCCTATTTTTTTTTAACAATAGTTCTGGACTGACTCGTTGGTCTGGTGGCGAATAATGCGCTTGTCGATGACGAAGTCCTGGGTTCAAACCCTAGGTAAGCCAAATGTAGTTTTTCTATCGAAAAAAATGTCCAGTATCAGTCCACGCAGTACACCTCTGCCACTCCCATTTAAACCATTAATTTTGCCACACACACACACATTACAATTAAAATAAATAATAAATATAAAAGTACACATAAGAGTTGAAGTCGATAAAGTGTGGCAAGGTAGCCAGCTCAGTATTCGCTGTGCATATATGCACAACACTGATTTTCAGCTGGTCCCTGACATTTGCATAACACATATTAGCGCGTCCGGCTTAATTGAAAATGAAAGACAATCATTTTAACGAGAAAAAAAAAACAACTTTTAAAATTGTGTTTGCGAACACCACTAGTCCCGCTTGGGGAATATAGCCGTGACGGTGTTTATTTATTTTAAACTAACAACGTATCTTAAGACTTGTCTGACTGGAACTTGTGCAATGGGCAACCTATGAGAAAGCATGATTCTTCTGAGAAGGTGGAGACCAGCTGCGGCTGTAGCTTACCACCGGTGAAAGTGCTGCTCGTTCAGCACAGCCTAGCGATCCCGTGTAGCGAGACAATCGATTCGAGAGTAAAAACTACGGACTCGAGCAGCTTCAGCCCCCAAACGTTACATTATATTATTCAAGTCTCCATCGTATCGACATTACAGAAATTTCGGTCGTTATTGTTACGTTCCATTTCACCCGCGCGGATCCGGACCGACGGCTTGTCTATGCAATGGTGCCATTATCTGTGGCCATAAAAGAAAGTGTTTCCCGCGCTCACGTTGGCATAACATTATGATCGTTACGAAACAATGCCGGAAAAAATATAACAACGATAGAACGTAACCCGTCACGGGTCAGTTGGCGACGTAAATGAGCGAGAAACGTTTGATCTGTATAAAAAGATTATATTTTTTTTTATGTTTATACAAGGTGTAACATAATAAACGCAAGACCTGAAAGTAGTTTGTTCTTAATCGGTAACTGAATTGATTCCAAATATTTTAAATAAATCTTACATTTTTTTAAATTTGCGCAAAATGCTTTTACTCTTTTAGCGCGCTATAATAAATTTAAATTTATTCTTGATTCAACGCAATACGAAATTTCAAGTGCATTTTAAACATATACAATATGCACATAAAGTTTCGTTGTTAATTGGGGTATAAAAGTGATTAAAAGAGTAAGTGGAGTTTCTTGCCCTTCTTCTCCACAGGAATGACATTCCGAAGTGGTGGTAGAGTCTTTGTTACTATTTTGACGATTCATAAATACTGTAATGGTTTACACGAATAAAAAATATTCTGATTCTGATTCTCATTAAAAAAGGGGTAAAATGTTAATATTTAGAAAACTGTTTTTTTTTTGTATTGAATTTGTGAAGAAATAATCGGGGTGTCTGAGGTATAGTGCTATTTACAACACACCTTGTATATCTATATAGTATTTATCTATCTCTAGTCTTCTCTCTAGTCGTTCATTTGTCAATTGGATGCGTCTCTTGTTATGTTTGTAAAATTGCTGCGAAACCTTTATCATAAGACTATTGTTATTGAGAATTTCGCATGGTTTTGGTAAATTATTTAGTCATAGGTACATAACATATATGTTATAAAATATTAAACTATTGTGCTTTGTATTCAAAATGGTTTTTCGTCTTTATGTAACTTTGATATTGTCAACATAATTTTTTCTTTTTATAAAGTTACTTAAGTATTCAGTGAATTTGACAGTGTCACGTTGAATAAAATATTAATAATTTCTAAACTATTTAACATAAAAAAACACGTTACTTCCCTTTCAACATATAAAATAATATTTCTAAACACATTTACATACTTAAACAGCAGTGATAGTGGTTAGACCGTTGGACTGCAAAGTCAGAGGTCTCGGGTTCAAACCCAGGCACGCACCTCTGTCTTTTCGAAAGCATGTATGTATTAAAAATTAATTATCACTTGCTTCCACGGTGAAGGAATACATCGTAAGGAAACCTGCATGCCTAAGAGTGTCCCGAAGGTGTGTGAAGTTCGCCAACCCACACTGGGCCAGCGTGGTGGACTATGGCCTAAGCCCTCTCAGTTTGAGAGGAGGCCCGTGCCTAACAGTGGGACAGTTTGACAGGGCTAATAAAAAAAAGACATACTTAAAATTTAGAAAAAAAATATAGTTTAAGGAAAAAAAATCGTGACATTGCACAAAAACATAAAACCTCTTTACATTTTGTCCTAAATAACCGCGTATTACATAGAACGTATATAAAACATAATTTGATACGCTTACCAGTTATCGTCTCCTAAAGGATATCGCACGGTTCAAAGGAAAAAAAAACCTAAAAAAAGCGAAAAAAAATATTCGAATAAACCCATTCAAAGTACAGACGGCATCGTCATTATGTATTCTAAAAATTTTACGGTCCGTTTGCGCCACGAATACCAATATTTTCACGTTGGCTCGTATCCCTTACGTTTCCTTTTCTCGTGTGAAATATTGTATTTATTATATTCTTGTGATGTATCTGATGTCGAGACAGATTTTTTGGTTATATTTTGTTAGGCGGACATAATAGATTTTATGGATGGTACGTGGAGTGGGCAGGATCCCCACAAGGATGGATAGATGATCTGGTGAAAGTAGCAGGTAAAAACTGGATGCTTACAGCAGCAGTTGGCGTGGTGATCTTAGGGGGAGAGCTATATCCTGCAGAGGACGTCTTTTGGTCAGTGATGATGGTAAAATCGACGTGCCGATTTTTATGGAGGTTCGTTTGTTATCCCCATTTTTAAAGTGAGTGCTAAGAGCATATAATTACTTGGGGAGTGGCTATGGCGTTGTACACCCGCATATAATAGAAACTTTTTTTTCTTTTATTAATTTGCATTGGTTTAAAAAAAAATCGACGCAGAAAAAAGAAGAAGTACACAATAGGACTTTTTGGCGGGAAATCGAAGAGTGATGTTGTCAATTTGTTTTAATTTCCAAAACTTGTGTTATTTCGAATTATAATGTGTAATGTTGGTGGAATATTAACCATTATGTATTCTTATATGTGGACGAGTGAAGGTAATTGTAACAAAGTGATAAAACGTGCCTTTTCGATTTCCCTCAAAACGGCCGTCGCAATTGGTATGTAAAGTATCCATCGCTTTACTATCCAGGGTGGGGCACTTCATCAATTTCATAATAATTCTTGTCATCAAGTTCATCGGGGTGTTGAATTAATTTTGAAATGAATATTCGTAATACTTGAAATTGGCAACATACGCGTCGACGTGATGCCATAAACACAAAAAAAAGTACACAATATCAAAAATATAAAACAACATGGATGTTGTTAATACATGTACTTTAGTTATGATTTTTAGAAAGAAACAAGAATAAGTTTGAATCTTTCGTTTTGGAACCTTCTCATAAAAGAAACCGATACATTTTTTACATGTTTTTTACTCACAGCTAACCTGCCGAAGGGATTTTGATGAAATTTGGCAGAAAGGTAGATTATAACCTAAAAACATAGGCTAAAGGGCCGGGAGGCGCGAGAAAAACTAGCTTACAATATTTTTACGACTTTGTTGCTGATAGTAGCTGTTTTAATGCGGGGCTTGTTCGCAGGGTTATTCTGTATTCGTATTCAAAGTGAAGGGTGCGTACTTCGCTGTCGTGCATGTATTCTTCGGTTCGAAAACGTATTCGATAGCACGCAGACATATTGAGCTTGTTGTTCTTGACCCAGTTTCAGATCTGTCGTGATTTATTGTTATTTTGGACTGTTTTTCTGTTTAGTTATAGTAGCATGTTAGTGTTTATGTTGGGTTACTAACTTTGGCCATTTTCGTGTATGTAAGCACAATGATCACCGGTGATCACCGGCTCAACTACATTCGAGCTGGGAGGTTAACTTTGCCTGTGGTATATAATTCCGAAGAGTACTAACTCTTCGGAAATCATTTCATGCACCTCTAATACTAGCTACTCATAACCCGATACCAGCAAAACTGACTATTTTTGCTAGTATCGAGTCGCATGAAAGTTTCGCTACTCTACGAATATTTTGCTCTCGGGTTCAAACCCAGGCACGGACCTCTGTCTATCCGAAAGCATGTTCGTATTAAAAATTAATTATCACTTGCTTTAAAGGTGAACGAAAAACATCGTGAGGAAACCTGCATGCCTAAGAGTTTTTCGAAGGTGTGTAAAGTTCACCTACCTGCACTGGGCCAGCGTGGTGGACTATGGCCTAAGCCCTCTCAGTTCGAGAGGAGGCCCGTGCCCAACAGTGGGACAGTTTCTTAACAGGCCTAATATTATATTATATAGTTGTACTTACAATATGATTTTCACATGTGCAAACATCCAGATCGCAACAAACGTTTTTGGGTTACAAAGATTTATCTGTTTCAAGGATCGAACTCGCGACTACTCTATTCAGTGAACGGAGAGTCCTACGTTCTGACCACTAGATCAAACCGTCGTCAAATACAACAAACAAAGTTAAAGACGATAAAATTATAAATATGCTAATATTACAAGAAAATTTAATGTACTTTAAGACATTAATAATTTATACGACATATTTTAAGTCGCTTTTATGCGTCTAGACTTTGAATAAATTCATTATGCGTAATGTTAAGTTACGCCTATATTCCCTAAGCGGGGACGGCAAAAGTGTAATGCTGGGCACAATTCCAGACGGGTCTGCTACTGAGATTTTTTCTTCAATAGTACTTTGACCGACCTAAGATCGAACTTTTTTTTTTGACTCAGGGAAACCCCTTTATGGGGTACCCTTCCGCGTTCGGGGGACGCGGAGGTGTTAGGTCGGAGTCCTTGGTGCATCGACGGTCGGAGTGACCCGGCCGTCGATGCACCAAGTATACCGACTAAAAACCCTGCGGTGACACCACCTAGGCCGCTTAGTGTCGTGGTCTCACGGGAACGAAATATTCTTCACGCGGCCCCGACGCGGACTGCCTTTCCAAGCCCCCCTTACCTAAGATTCGAACCTAGACCAACGTGAGAGATTAAATGTTAATGCAGACTCGGACTATAAAAATATTTTCTTTCATAACCTCTTACTTTAAACCTAAAACATTTTCAAATCCGTTCCCAAAACGTAAAACGTTCCGATTTCAAAATTGTTTCCTAGTTTCTTAATCCCAACATTTAAATTTAGAACGTGAACTAACTAGCGAGAGTAAAAAGTGATTAATATTCTACACCAGTGATTCTGATCCTTATCATTCAGGAGACAAGGTTGAATTCTGAATGATTTTCATATGATAATGGAGGTAACCCCTCGTTACGTGTCCGCAGGAAGTGGGTGTAATAAGGGTTTTTTATGCATGTTTCATTATTCGAGTCGATTCTTTGTTTATTTGTAAAACGAGATTCATGTGAAGTCAATTCGGTGGTATAGTACGACAAGGATCTTTTGGCCCATGGATAAAATTGACAGGGGCGTTGGTGTGAAATTAGGGTTAGCATTTAGTAAAATATTCCTACTTCTAAGAAGATATTTCAACAGTTGGACCCACCAGGTAAAACATCTCCTTGGTTACTAATTAAAAAAAAACTTTGGTTAATTTCATAGCAAACGGAAACTCTACGACTGTCATGAAGTGACATTTCACTTGATGACAGCTTTAGTTCCGATTTTGGCCGCGGGCCTAAAGATCCTTGAAGGACTGTACTATGTTTTCGATCAGACAGATGATCGTTGCGAACATATCAGCATATTAATAAAATTCATACCATAACGAGGGAAGTTATTCTATGAATCCGACAATTGGTTGTGTCTCTGAAACTGAACAACACATTAAATTGTCTAAAAGTGTAGTGAAAAAAAAAGACTCGTAAGAACTACAGTAAATATACCAATAAAAATAATGGTTATTCCAGTAACTAACTTTTTAAGACTATAACCAAAAATTCGACTTAAAAAAGTTGGGAAAACGTTGGGCCCCAAATCTCCAAGTTTCCAAAGTGCGACTGATAGTTTTTCCAATCTTAAAATATAATATCAATACCAGTATTTACTACTCGTAACATTTTGTGTAACTCGATTACTCGCGCCGTGCTCGACTAAAATAGCATTACAATCGATCGACTAGAGCGCAGCGCTCTATCAATATTTCACAACACTGCATCGGGTGCGTTTACAAAATTTTATGGACTCGTCTCGTCGTGTACAACACTAATACAGTTTTATAGTAAGCTGTTATTTCTTGTTCGTAGTTAGCTATTTTTACAAAAATTGACCTAGGTTATTATTTAGACACGTGTTTCACAGCTTTGTTGCGAAATAAGATCACCTAATTTCCATTTGTTTTATGATTAAAGTATCAAATAAGAAACAAAATTATGAATTTGAAGTGAACAAACTCATACATACTTGTCAATATAAAAACAAAAAAAAATATTTTAAAAATTGTTTTAAATTTACAGTTCTTTACATAGATGCCTTTTATTTTTTTTATTTTTTAATTTCTTATTAAATATTCAATGTATATAATATATAGTTGATGTTTTCTTAAAAGATATTTTTCACCGGTATAACAGACAAACATTTTCTGAGTAAATTAACTTGTTCATAATTAATGCAATAGTATCGTGCGGAAGAAAAGTCTGCGGAATGTGTCAAAATGCAATCTTGATATTGAGTCGGTCTATTTAACTCTCTTTTCTAACTTGTTTTACTATGTCCGGTCAGCAACATAAGTCGCTTAACGTTCTCAGATTTTCAAACCGCTTCTACGCTTTTGTTTTGCATCAAATACATTATTTTTGTTGATCTACAAATAACTATTTGAGTTTATAGCTAATAATGGAGTTTAAAAAATGTTAACAAAGTTTTTATAATAAAGAGTATTAACGGAATTCGAAATACTGAGAATGTTCAGCTACTTATGTCGCTGATTTTACCTAGTCTGATGACATGTCTGATGAAATATCTGAATGATTGCCGATATGAAACATGCAATCAGGGAATTTCTATTCTTTTTTCACTGCCTCCTTGGTCTAGTGGGTCATACGCTTGCAATCGCAGTCTTAGGGTCGAATACTAACTGCTAGACTGATCAGAGAAACTTTAGTTTACTATCAAAAAAATCTTAGTAACAGGTAGGCGTGTGCTCGGTGTATAAATAGGCGTGCCTCCTGACACATCGGAGACTAACATTATCGAAAAAATATACACCGTAGGTACTGCCTTCATATTAGCCGAACGTAAATCTTGGGATAGAAGCATCGATATATTAAACAAGATGCACAGTCCCGTTCAAAAGTTACACTATAAAACGTCCCCAAATCGAGGTGAGTAGTTATAGTTATGATATAAACATTTTAGGGCATAATGTAGTTTAAAGTTGTATTTGAATAGCAATTAACAAAAAGTCAACACAAAGTGAGTGATCTGCACCCAAGAGAGAAAGAGACAGTGGCAGACTGCTTACGATGTTATAAATGAACAAAATAATTGAACAATGCATCATTTAAATGCGAATAATGACAACGCAGTATAGCATATCATTAATGTGAAGTGATAGTTACTTAAAATAGAACACCTCTTCATTTTTTGTTAGTTTTTTAATTGCTCAGTTCCGCATGTTCGTCGCGCGGTCAACAAGCGACTAAAAACCTAACTGCTAGTTTTTTAGTACCGCCCACTTTTATCTGCCTTCAAATGGTGCTACTTTTTGTGCGGCGAGCGTGTATCTACCTGTTTTTAATCGATGGATAGAAGCCGAAAACTTCTACGAAATATCTCAGACATATACAAGGTGTAACATAATAAATGCAAGACCTGAAAGTAGTTCTAAATCGATAACTGAATTGATTCCAACAGTTTTTAATGTTATTAATATATTTTTTATATTTGCAAAGAATGCTGTTGCTCCTTTAGTGCGCTATAATAAACTTATTTT